>JBBBDQ010000680.1:580000-1900000 GCA_037127315.1 Ascarosepion bandense | reverse complement strand
CATTTTTTATGATTCCAACAAATTTAAACATGTTCCATTTCCACTAAAATGTTCACAAAGACATGGTGTTCCTAAGATTTATGGCTTCTTTACTTTTCCTCTGCATGTGTTGCATCTAATTCCAAAGTCATACTGAATACACTATTAAAATTTAGTGTATATACAAACACACACACACACACAGCGGAGGAATTGAAGACACGCATAATCCAAGAAAATTACATGTTACATTCAGCCAACAAATTCAAAACAAGATTTTATCTGAAGAAGGGCAAAGAATGAACTGCTTTTTTAAGAAAAAAAATAATGAAGCAATTTCTTTTAAATTAATATAAATTTTATGACTACAAATTTTAAAATCTAAATCTAGCACTAGCTGAACATTTACAGAGATCGAACAGTGGGTGAAATCATAGTCAGATTAAAGGCAAAGCATTTCAACAGAGTGATAGTAATGTGTGACAAGTCACATTTTAGATGGTCCAGCACAGCTTTCAATCCACAAAATGAAGATATTCTTACTCAATGTGAATTGGCTATTTAGGATTAGGAAAATTTATACAGAGTTTCAAATGCTGGTTTTAGTGTTAGAATGATGTTGGTAAAATTGCATTATCAAAGAAAAAAAAAAAGTTGTGCCTGGCTGGGTTTATGGATGCTCATTCAGGAACAGAAAGACCACAGAATGGAACAGTCAGGACCTGCCGAACAAAACTGAGGATGACATATTTCTAGACCAAATCCTCATCTATATATAAGACTGTATCTTTATTAGAAGTGAATAAAAATGACAAGTCTATGGAGTAGCAATATGTAAATTGTTGGCTTACAATTGGAAATGACTGTTAAAAATCTACCCTCCCCAAATTTATAGACCAAAACCTACAAATGCTTGCTGGAATTTCTTCCTAGCCAATAAAAATAGAATATTCTTGCCTTGAAGTCAGAATGTATCTTGTTTGTGTATGAACACTTTTTTTTTTTTTACACAGTCTTGCATTGTCTTATATTAGTTTGTCCTTTTAAGATTTTTGTCACTTTCACTTAAAAAAATAGCAACATGCAAATTAGCCATCAAAGATAATTTTTAAGAAAGCCATCCATACTTCCTGTATTTGTTAGTGTCTTTGAAAATAAATAGGAAACATTACTTTGAAACAGACTTCATACAATAAAAACTTGAACATATTTTGCTTGAATTTTCAACTTCTAATATTACAAATGCTCATCAAATTTTGTGTATAAACTTGCAATTTTGTTTTTGTTAAACTTACCATCAAATATTCCACTTTCTAGCAAACTGCCATTTTTTTCTAGCGCTGAAAATTCATCAGCAGTAAGGAATGTGTAGTGAACTCCATTTATCTCTCCAGGACGAGGAGAACGAGTGGTACCTGAAAAAGTAAAAAGATAAAAAAATAAAATAAAATAAAATTAAACAAAAATTATATACTGTACTTGATTATCTTAGGATTTGAGATTTATTGATATATAAAAACTTTGAAGTTGAGTATCAAACCTAGTAGTTTTCCAAATCAAATTTGAATAGGATGTAACAATCTGCTCCCCCAAATAATTTTATTATAAAATATATAACTTTTAAAAGGTCCTTGGACAATAAGTGTATGTATCTTTCAACACTGATGCATGTTCAATATATATATATATATATGAATGAGTAAATTACACACACATACACACCGAGTACATCTCGCATTATCAGTCCCTTTATATTTTACTGATATATAAAATATTAAAATTTAAAATGTTTATCAGCAGGAATAACAATAATATTGATCTGTGCCATTCAATTTAAAGGCCAAGTCATTGTGTTGATGAAAACAAATAGCTATTTGCATGAAATGTAATGAATTTTGAAATCTCCATTTCATGAATAAAGTTTTAAATGATGGATAATGAAAAATGTTTATTAAATTTCATAAAATATAAAACAATTGTAAAAATGATTGGCAGTTACAACCAAACTGAAGACCCTAGATAATTGTGGTATAGATCTGAGGTCTTTATCTTGTCAATCTGTTCCATATCAAAAAAGAAATTATAAAAAACAGTCTTTGTCAATTTGTGAAATGTTTAGGTTTTGTGGAAGAGGGAGTAATAAGAAGCACAAGATGACCGATTCAAAATCAAGTGGCAAAATATGTGAGACCGATCACAAGACTTCCTTTAAAAGTCTTCATAAAGTGCAACAGAATACATGAAACCAATTTTTCAACTGTTCTTTTTACCAACAAATGCTGTGCTATTCTCCATGAGAAAGTTGGATGGCTACAGGTAAAAACACCTGTAACAAATAGAGATTTTTTTTTTTTTTTTAATCATCTCACCCCAAGCAAGGCATTCCACTGCCACTATTTCGCATGGGGCTACATAGGGGAAGGTAAAGAGAAGGAGTGGATAGACATAGGGAATGTCAGGAGAAAGGTGACAGATGAGTAAGGATAGTGAGGATGAGGGTCGGGCAGATGGGAAGAGTGCTTGATAGAATGGGAGCAGGTTAGTGTGTTAGGAGGTGTGTATTGACCTTACATTTAAACTCCTGGAGATTGTAGCCGTCGGGGAAGCAATCGTTTGGAAGAGAATTCCACAGTCGGGAAGTGCGAGGAAAGAAACTGTTGGAGTAGAAGTTACGGCTGCATTTTATCGGTTTCACTGTAAAAGGGTGGGATCTAGTTGCTAATCTAGTATCTCGTGCAAATTCGTATTTAGGGGGCACCAGTGATCTAAGTAAATATCAATAAGATTGAGGTGATTTAGACAGGGATGATAGATGGTGAAGTGGTGGGCCCATGGCAAATTCCAAAGAAAGATAACAGCTCAGATATACATTGATTTTTTGAGGCACACTTGTGCCATGGTTCAAAAAGAAGCCAGAATACTTAAAGATGATTTTTTATTCACAAAAATTTTCTATTACATTTTCTGATGAAAAAACTAATTTGAATTTAAATAAATTTGATTTCAAAGACATTCATTGAATGAGGTGGCTGCTTTTGTTTGTCTGGTCATAAATGGAATGAAAACCTATGGAACATTTGGAAGATTATGTTAACTGATCTAAAATATTGAATAAAACTGAAGTAAATAAATAAGAATTTATCCCAATGTGATAACATTTGCTATTCCTGATCAGTTATTTAATTCCAAAAAAGCAGAGACAAGCATTTGGCTTGTTTAGTAAAACAGATATAGCAGCAAAATTTTTAACTGCCTTTGAACATGAGCTGAGGATATGTTCAACAAAGACTTTTCAGGAATTCCTTACATAGTTTAGACATTGGAATGAAATTAAGTATTTCAGATAGGAAAATAAGCATATAGGCAAATCTTGTTCAAAAATTGTCAGACTATGTATTTTTACATGATCAGCTTTTTACTGAAGAAAATGTTAAACAGTAACTTAAGAGTATTAGACTGAAACTCAAATCTAATTTCGCTATTAGAAATTATTATACATTTAAGCAGCAATTCTTCATCTAAACATATTCTATTAAATAGAATGCAGAAGGAATGTCTTAAGCCTTTTAGCAAGTTTCTCCTGTTTAATTTGGAATAAATTATTTGATTTTAGGTAGCAACTTGTAAAGATAGAAACTAAAGATACAGCCCTGCATAGTGTTTAATGGTCTGAAGTTTGAAATGAACATGGATTCACATGCTATGACTGTAGTAGATTTTAGCATTACGTGTTTAAAAAAAACACCTGACAGTTCAACACGCATTCTAACTTGCATACCTAGATTGAAGCAAATTCTATTGAGAGTGGGTTGCCATTCTTTAACATAAAAAGCTTCCAGAAGTTTTAATTGATTTTTTTTTTTGCAGTTGGAGAGGTAAACTTCTATTTATTATCAACTAAAATCTTATGGAAATTGGAAGGTACACTGGATTTATATTTATGTATGATTTTACTCAAGAGTAACGTTCTTGGGATGACAATTTTTTTTTTTAATCAATAGTCTTCCAAGGACAAAAGAATTGGTACATAGCATTAACCTTATACAAAGTAGTTTTTTTTTTTTTTTTTTTCGCAGGGAAGAAGTGTTATTAACAAATTTCAAAGTTTTGAACTTTTTGTAGTATATGATGAACCTTAGATATGTGCGGATGTTATTGCTTTTTTTATATAATTGGAGCACATGTGGTTACAATAAAAATAAATAATACTTTTGTTATAAATTGGATTTGTTATGCATGATACTATGATATTATTTGCTCATCAACAATGGGATTAGGAAAGCCATTGTTGTTATTAAATATTGCTTTCTTAATATTGGATAATTCTTTATAGAATATTATTACAGAAGAAGAGATTATTTTTGCAAGGTGAATAAAGTTCTTTTTTATGATCGTTATTTTATATTGGTAAGAACATTTGTTTAAGAAGACATCAGTTAATAATTTTTTTTTGTTTTATTTATCTGCTGAAATACTTTTGATAATTATCATCAATGAGGACATCCAAGTAACAGGAATTTATTTTTATTGATATTTCATTATCATCTACAGAATTACTTACAAAAGATTTGAAAAACTATTTTATCTGATCAAGATCTTTTTTAAGGAAAATGTTGTCGATATATTGAACAAATACAGAAGGTTTGGTGTGCTAATAATTTTATTTCTAATGTGTGCAATATAGTAATTTAAGAAAGAAGTTCCTTGAGAAGATCCCATAGCTACATGATCAGTTTGTGTCGAAATATTTCCTAAATTATCATAGAAGGTGATTTGTGTGTTACATTGCTAGCAGAAGTTTCCATAGTTTTATTTCAAGAGGCAGAAGAGTGGAACAATAATATATATTTTATCTAATAATATTAATGGTATAAAAAACAGGAGCATTGATAAATAGGTTTAACATCAAATGAAGTAAGCATTTGTTTGCTTTGGAAGAATGCAGAAACTAGATAAATGGAGTTTATACTGCTTGCTGAGTGCTATTAGCCGATTCAATGTTTTTGATAATGAGTAGACAGGGTGGGCCCAGGAAATATGAAATATTTATATGGATGAATTATATACATACTCTAAATATATTTAAGCAGCAAGACTTTAAAATTTGCTTAAACACACTTTTTTTCTTAATCAGTATCACCCCAAGCAAGGCAGTAAAGCCACTAAGACACAAAAGATTACAGGGTGTGAAAGAATTAAGAGCTGAAACATTAATAGTGAGCAGAAAGAGAAAAGAGTAACCAAAAGAACAGTAGATAACGATTGACATTGCATTTAAATTTTTGAAGATTAAAGTTGGCTGGAAAGGAATTCCACAAGTAAAAACATTTAAAAATTCTTCACATGGCCAAGAGGAACTTCTACAAAGAAATCTGATATTTGGTCATTTGTTTACAGTTGGGGGAAATTTTTCAGTAAATTCCTGTGCCTACACACACACACACACACACACACACATGTGAGTATGTGTGGAAAGTTTAAACTTAGCTATATTTATTGAGGAAGAGTGCTTGGTATTGAAGAGAAATAATGTGAGGATAAGAATCAACACTGCATATAGACTGTCAGTTTCATACCTTGAGTAATTACACACACACACACACATTATATATATATATATATATATATAACTAAAAGTGGGTAAGTGAATGACAAGATGGAAACTTCTTAGCTATGTGGTTTTTTTCATAGAAGCAACTTCTTCAGATGAAAGATGGAAGATGGGAAAAGAAATACAGCACGTACCAGTTACAGATTTACATCGAAACATTTAAATACAAATACCCAGCATTTGAAATTAAATTTTGATGTCCGGCATATTTACATGTTAACTTAGCTTATGTTGTCCAGCTTTTCATTACTTTTTTGTATTTTCTTACTTATATCACTTATTAGGACATGATTTTTTTGCAAGCAGCTTAGTATTTTGATTAGTATTCAAGTTGTTAAATTTTATGCAAGAATTAGTACTGAAGTTGCTTAAATGATTGGTTAAGCTACACTGACATCAGTAATGGAGTTGCTTAAGATTTAGTCTAATTTAAGTACAGTTGTTTAAATGTGATGCTTAAAAAATCATGCAGTAATTTTTTGAGGAAAAGTGATATGATTCTGGATATAAATTCACTGTAGAGGATTTCAAAAATAGTTAACTTTCAATACTTTTCTACCTTAGTAATTTAGATCTCTTAATTTTAAATGAATTCTTTATTATAATGAGTAACTGTAATTTTGATATAAACAACTAATGCATTGAGTATATTATTTTGTATAAAGATTCCTTATATGTTTATATATTCTTACATCTAATTTCATTAATGTATTTCATGAGAAATCTTTGACAATCAATTTTGTGAATTCCTGCTTTGAGTTTAATGTTATTTTGTTTTAAATCTCTTTTTGTATTTGAAGTATTTGTATGGGACTTCAGGGTTAAAATGAACAAGTGGTTTACCAAGAAGGTTAATGGAGGCAAATAATAAAAAGAAAATACAGATTATTTTAAACAAAGCAAGATAAGGAATTTATGAATTTACATGCTTGAAGTTGTGTCAGTAGCTCATTTCAAGAAAATAAACCAAATTTTTAAAGTCCATAATTTCAACAAATTGTCATGAATAGGAAATGTTCATAGAATAGATTAAATGATTCAACACAAAATAATATTCAAAAATAATAAAACAAAGGTAAAAGTGCTAATATTTGAGAGGGATACTAGCCGAGTCGATTTATGGGCAGACAAATTCTATCTTGTGAAATGGAGAGTCGCAAAGCTTTCTATCACTTCTATTTTAGGTTGCCCGAGTTACCAACTTAAAAAGATAATTTTAATATATATATTTTTAATTATTTGATTATTCAAGGTAATTCCCGAATTAATTAAAATTATGTTTACTAGCAATATCCTAAATCTAAGTGTATTCACCTCTTCTATAGGCATGTTTCTACTATCTATAACCTGATTTAATTTCCACCCATTTCTTTCTGAAATATTTTTTCTCCCCCACCCCCCTTTTTTTTTGTGATAAACACTCCTAACTGTGTGTCTAATCTGTCTTATCCTCTCATCCCTCCCATTTCTCTTGGGGTAGTTGACCTATTGGCAGACCAATTCTATCCTGCAAAAGAGTCACAAAAGTTTTTTTCTAACTTCTATTTTAGGTCATGTGAGTTACCAATTTGAAAAGGTAATTTTAATATTCTTTCCCACTTTTTGTGAAAAATCAAAATAATGCTTCATATTAAGTAAGCCAACTTTCCAGAAATTGAAAAAACACTTCATATTAAATAAGCCAACTTTTTAACTTCATATTAAGTAAGCCATTTGCCTACTGGCAACTAACACTAATCTGGTGAATCTGCATTATCTTCCTCCAAAAGAGTGGTTATTCAGACTTATATTCATATTCTTTTGCTAATTTTTCTTTGGTTCCTACCCATTAAAAAAATACAAGTTTTTTTCTTTGTTTTTTTTTTCTGTCTCAAGGGAGGTTAGCAACCCCGTAGGATGAAAATTAAACCTACAAAATGAGCGGATGGAATCTTAAGGAGTCAACGACCAGCTAACTAGAGGTGGTGTCTCAATAAAATGCAGTGTAGATGGCAAAAGGAAATCATTCCACTATTCCTCCTCCTGCATATAATCACAGACTTGCACAATAATATTATAAATCCTAACAGTGTGAAGGAGTTAAGCCTAATGACACTGATTCCTCATCAAGAAAGGAGTGACATGTGCTACAGGTGTCACTAGACTGTCATCCAGCAACTGTTAGCATTAACAGTGTGAAGGGGATTAGGTTCCTCAAAATTTATCCCTTGCCCAAGATGAAAGGACATGAGCGACAGGTTTCACTGTACCTTGCAACTGTTAGCTAGAAACAAAAATAACTCTTAGGACCCTGAACAATTGTGGACAGCTGGAAAATGTAAAGCAGGAGATGACTAGAATAAACAAACATTTTAGGCATATGTAAAATGAGATGGCCAAACAATAGAGACTTTCTTGCTCAGGGTAATATAATTAAAAAAAAAAAGTAATGACTACAGAATTATGTATGCAGGAGTTAAAAATGAAAAAGGAGTCAGCATTATACTGGATAATGACACAAGGAAATGCATTATGGGATACTGCCAGATATCTGAAAGAATTCTAGTTGTTAAACTGAAAGAGAGGCTTTTCAATATATCGGTAATAGTGATATATGCACCGAACAACACAAAGTACAGAAGAAGAAATCGAGTCCTTCTATTCCATGCAAGATTATGCCAAGGCGTAGTGAAAATTACGAGAAATCAGAATTATCATGGGAGATCTGAATGCCAAAGTTGGTCAAGGGAGAGAAGATGAAACAGCAATTTCGGACCAGGACACTATGATGGCCATGATGAAAAATAGGTTCAATGGTGCACAGTGAATGACCAGATAATAACCAACACCTGGTTCCAAGAGCACGCAAGAAGACTATGGACATGAAGAAATTAAGAACCAAATTGATTATATTACTATCAAAAAGAGATTCAGAAACAAAGTCCTTCCCTACAAAGCCTACCCAAGTGCAGACTGCGGAAGTGACCACCTACCAGTTGTATTCAAACTAAAAATAAAACTAAAAAATAAAAAGAAACCTAACATGGCCCTAAGACTGCAGTACAAAGACTCATGAATGATATATATATATATATATATATATATATGATATGTATATGAAGAGCATAAAAGCAAAATATGAAGAACAAATTGGAAGTGGAAGCTCAAAATGGAATGCACTAAGAGTAGTTCTAGTAACAGCAGTGAACGACATCATCCCAAAAGAAAAAGCATGTCAGAAGAAAAACAAGTGGATCACTGAAGAGATTCTTGACATGATGCAATAGAAACAGAAAACGATGCCAAGATATGGAAAGAAATACAAGAAACTGCAAAAAGAAATAAGGAACAAATGTAGATAGGTTAAAGAAAGATGGCTCAACGACAAATGTACCAAAGTAGACTGAGCATGGTGATATACATAAAAAAAAATAAAGGAACTAACAAGACAAAAGACCTGCTCAGCAACAAGATGCATAAAAAGCAAAGAACAGTACACTCATAATAGAAAAAGAAAAAAATACTTCAATTCGAAATAGGTTGTGCATTGTAGTGCAGTGGATATAAGCTCAGAACAAGGAACCGGAGAACCAAGTTCGAATTCCAGTTTAATTCGTTGCATTCACTTATGTGTAAATACACTTGGGAAAGGTATTAATCCGTTGCTTCTCCCTCCAGCTATGGGTTAAATAGCAGGACAGATTGGGTTCTATAGCCTTGGTTGGCAACCAGTCTACTACAGAAAGTAATGGCAACCTACTGTGGAAAAATCTTCTGCCCAGTCAGTAATGTTTCTTTCGAGACATGATTGCTCAAGCATGTATCATGTATGGTACTTAACTGACTGACTGAATTGGAAATATAAAATAATCTGACAAAATCTATGTTTGGATAAGGCATTTTTTTAAATTTACAATTACTTGTTTATGTGTTTATTTAACTGTTTTATAGTTCACTGACAATATTATAAAGTTATAAATAAAAAATGATTTGTTTTTATAGTCATTTCTTTATTGCATTGTAGTTGGTTCACATATTTTTATATCCTTGTAAATAAACCATTCTAATAAATAGTGATTTATATTTTTGTTGTCAATTTTGAGGTTTTATCAAAATTCTAAAAATATCTTTTTAGAGCAATAAAAATTACTGATGGAGTATGCAATAACAACAGTGTCCAAAGAAAAGTTGCCCTTTTGACACTTTTTTTCTTGCTGGTACTTTCGTTTAACTTTGTCTATTTTCCTTTCTTTTAATTGTCACTTAAGTCATTAAGTAATTAATTTTGGTAGCAACTTAATTTCGATTTATAAAATAAATTTGTAAAATCTGGATCATCAGTCTACCAGGCTACTTTAATGAAATAATAATACAAGAAATATTGCAAAGATTCTATACTTTATTCAAAGGGATTCAGCAATTTCAGAGGAGAGTTGTAGGTTTACAAATCTTAAAAAAAACATCCTTATTAAGTAATTTACATATTAAATAATTATTTCTATTATTATTAATAATGATAAGAGAAATACAGCATAACTGCTTAAAATCTTTCAACAATCTTGACTCATTGTATCTTGGACTAACATTTTCAGCTGACCTGAATGGTAAAGAGGATATTGAATCAATTGCTAAGAAAGTTGCTCCACACTATGTCATACGAGACAATTTTTTCACAACAGAATGTATCTTACATATTTTTAAGTCTACCATCCATCCTTGCTTTGAATATTTCTGCCACATCTGGTTTGGTGTTCCTGTTATATCAGCATTGTTATTGATCCTGGTATCTCAGCTTCAGTCTCTTTCTCACTACCGTAACATAGCTTCTCTGTACCTTTTCTATAAATACTTTCATAGTAATTGTTCTTATTAAGTTCCCGCTATGGTACCTACACTATGAATTTAAGCACATTACTAGATTGACAGCAAGGTCTCATGATTTTACAGTTGAAATAGCCAAAAGATGTAACTATATGTTCTTTGCTAAATGTTTCTTCTATTGCACTTCTTGCTTGTGGAATACTCTTACAGCTTCTTGCTTCCCAGTTAACTTTATTCTTCAAGTAAATGCAACAGACTAAGGCAGAATTTGAACTCAGCTTACCAGTTTTCCATAGTAATAACCATTACAAACATCAATTCTATACATGTAATTAACTACCAGTTTTAAATTCAATTAAACTTTATTTTTTTAATCATTCGAAAGAGTTATTTTGAGCTTAATAAAATAATTGACAAAAAAATTTTGAATTGTCAGAAATAGAATTGCTTTCTAAGAAAGATAGTTTTTCAAAAAATGTTTTAAAAGTTTATCTAATAAAACCTCAACAAATGTGCAGTGTCATCTGCAGTTGGAGTAAGAATAAAAAATATGCAAAAAAAAAAAAAAAAAAAAAATAGGAAATATAAATTAGGACTTAAACATTTCATTTAATAGGAAAAAGAAAAATGTAGAATAGTCAATAAAAAAGATCCGGTTTAAATTCATTTCATACTTTAGTTACAATTGTTTATATTTAGAAAATAGTACATGGTATTTGTTATTTGGAAACATTTTCCTTTTCATTTACTGATGTTTATATTTCAGTCAAACTTTTTGTTTACATGCAAAAATTTATTTTAGTATTTTTATTACAGATATAACACTAGTTAATGCAATAGTTAAAGAGAAAAATGGATCGGAAATGGAAAAGTAAAGAGCTTAGATAAAATATGTTGTAAAATTAAAAATATTCAATTATTGATAATACAAAACTTTATTTTGAATATATAAAAGGCTCAGAACTGAGTAAATTGTTTAAACATATCAGATTACTTAAATTACAACAACTCTGGAAATACCATTTTGTACCATACATAAATCCCTCAAAGAAACAATATCATAGCCTAGCAGAGGAACTTGGTCCACATTATGTCAGGTATCTTTGACAGTAGGTAGGACTTTCAGTTATGGATATACATCTTTAGTTTAAGAAACTTACACTGCCTACTGTCAACATTGATGAGCCATGATACAGTCAAAAAGATCTGTCTGTGTATGACTATTTTATGCTCTCGCACCCCAAATTGAGCACTATGGAGGAATGGTAGACTTTAAAAACAAAACAGTAGCTACTCATGCATTTACGCATCATTCATTCAGTAATGAGTTTGAACACTCTTGGCTACTGGCATGTGTTTATGTTGTATATAACACGCTAAAGTCCACCTTCCTCTACCAAGCACACATAGCTCAGAGGCTAGAATCGCCAAATGATATCAATTCGGTCAGGTTTCAATCCTGGCTAGAAGCAATTGAATGTCTAACCATACTGATGAGCTGTGATACGGCGAAACAGGTCTGTCTGCAGATGACTATATATATATATATATATTTTTCTAAATATATACTGTTAAATATAAGAGACGATGAATATCTATTATGTTTAATCATGAGCCATTCTAAACGTTGCATTTTGGCTTTAATTTCAGTTGAAAATAAAGACAAAAATTCCCCAACAATTGGATAATTTTTTATTAAGTTGGTTCTAAGCTTTCCGCTCACATGAGCCATCTTCAGAGAGGTTATAAGGATGGTAACACAATAACATCCACCATCAGCGACGATTTTATCTTGTGTTGATATAAAACTCCGCTAAGCAATGGCAATAGTTACCAAAAATAACAAACGCAGTTCTCAAATTTGCAATGCAGTTATATGACGTCACACCGCATGATAGCACGAAATGACAACAGAACCATATATTCAAAAGCAATCTAATGTGCTATGACCAGATTTAAATGTGATTTTATTAAGTGTGGGTTGTTTGGATTTAATGTAGATGGCCTCCAATATCTGAAGATTCATTTTACTGTATGCATGAGTGAGGATTATTGTATTGTTGACTAAAATCTGCCTGATATTACCTACATGGTTATGTTTTTCTGAGGAATGTTGTTTAATTGTACTCTGATCAGAAAGGTGACAGGTAAGTCTATGGGAGAGCGTGGTTGTAGTAAAACCAATATATGTAGTGGGTTTAATATTAGTACCAGAGATACAATCTCTGAACGGGCATGTAAATTTATTTACATTTTTATTTTCAACTGAAATTAAAGCCAAAATGTGACGTTTAGAATGGATCATGAGTAAATATAATAGACATTCATTGTCTCTTATATTTAACAGTATATGTTTAGAAAATGTTTAGAAAATTATTTGCTGCCTCGATACACTATATATATATATATATATATATATATATATATATACACACACAATTTTATAATGAAACAGAAGTATTCTATTTAAAACAGATAAAGATACCTGAAAAATATTGTGAAGATTTTTTATGCATAATCAAACATGATAAAGCTATATGGTTATGTAAACAATTTTACCTAAATAAGGGGCTTATCCATTTCTATTTGCAGCATTAGTGTTGTAGGGATACAGAAGTTAATTATCTCCTTTTAGTGAATATAAGTAACGTGCATCAAATAATGACCACTTAGTGAGATATACAGTGGCAATAGCAGCAGTCAATTGCAGTTCATTTACAGCAAGTAAACCAAAAGGTTCCTTTCTTTGTATTTTTGTTGTTTTTATTTTTAAATAATTGTTTCACCCTAAGCAAGGCAGTATTGCCAATGGTGCACGGTGTGGGGGAGATACAATGAGAGGAATGGGAGGGAAAAAAAAGAACACGGTAAAGGGGATGTCAAAGAAAGGATGAGAGAAAGATAGGAATCAAGGGGATAGAAGGTGGTAATTGACATTGCGCTTTAACTTTTAGAATTGTAATTATCAGGGAAGCAAGCATCCAGAAATGAGTTCCACTGGTAGGAAATGTGAGAAAAACTGATGGAGTAGAAGTGATGGTTACATTTGACTATTTTGATAGTAAAAGAGTGGGACCTAATTGCAAATCTAGTAACATGTGTAAATTTATATAGTTGGGCACCAGGGAAAGAAACTCATCAGAGCAGAAACTGAAAATATTTGTTGAAAAGACAGAAGGAAGCCACGTCTCATTGCTGAGAAAGTGACTGAAGTTCATCTGCCAAATCAGTAATGATTACATTGCAGATCCTCCTTTGGATTTTGTTGAGAACTCAGAGATGAAAAGCAGGAGCACCAGATGTGGCAACAGTATTCAATACATGGACGAATGGTAAATTTATCAATGCACAAGATTGATTCTGATGAGGAAAAATTCTTGGCCCAAAACAGTGACCCAACCTTCTCAGCAGAAGGTGTAACTATTGATTCGATATAGACGTTGTGCTTCAGGTTAGCTGTTAGAATGAGAGAATGAGGTTGAGTGTGTTGCTTTCTGAGAGACGAGCGTCATCCATACTGATGGAAGGTAGGAATGATTCTCTATGGTGGTTAAAGTAGAGCAGCTGGAAGCATTAAAATTTACAAACCATTTACCTCAATCCATCACAGATTGAAAGCCATTTTCAAAAGCAGCAGCAAGGTTTACTTTGTTAGCCTTGACAGTTTTCTTATTGAGACAAGAGTAAATGATGTTATCTGCATAGATATCTACTTGGGAACTGATTACATCAGGAAGATCATTAATGAAGATCAGGGAAAAGTGTAGGACCTAGGATAGAGACTTGAGTAACAACAGTGTTCATATGAAAGGATCTGGAAGCATGCCTATTCAGAACCACCTTCATTACACAATTTGATAGGAATGACTAGATTAAATCGAACAATCATCCAGTTATACCATAGCCCTATAGCTTATGCAGAAGTCCAGCATGCCAAACCCTGTCAAACACTTCAGAGATATATCCAGAGTAACAGCTCCAGTTTTGCCATTCCTATCAAGTGCTTGGTGATGGTTGTTAGTACATTAGTGGTATACCTGACAAAGCGAAAGCCATACTGCTCATTAGAGATTAAGTTTTAGGATATGAGATGATGAAACATTCAGTATTGATAATAGCCTTCAACCCTTTGCCAAAATGTGATAAAAGGCTGATAATTAGAGGGGTCAGAGAGCTCTCCAGAGTTTTTAAAAACAGAAACTACAGAGGAGTAAATTCAACACACAAGAAGCAGCAAGGCAATATTTATAGAGGTTAAAAAGGATAGGAGAGACTTCAAGGGCACATTTCTTTAGGATGATGACTGGAATTCCATCACCTCTGCTTGCCTTTTGGGAGTCAAGCTTAGAGATAATATTAGAGGAGGCCTCGAGGATTTACTGGTATTTAACATGCTCTTGCAGAGCTGCCAGTAGTCTTTGGAACCAAACTTGCAAGATGCTATATGCTTGTCATTCTATCAGTGAACAACAGCTTAACATCATTTAGGAGACAAAATTGTATTTATTGTAGTCAGATGTGTTGCTCTGGTAAAGTCGGAAGAAGTAAGGAGAGAGGCAAGAGAGAACAAGGGGATGAATGAAGTTTGAGTCAGAATTTTCTGGCTGGAATGAAAGCATTGATGCTGGCTTTAGCCAGGAGGAAACCTCAGAGGCACAGTCTTGAACAGGGAGACTAAGAACTTTGTTCCAAGAGAGATCACAAAGGAAATCATAAAATGAATCCCAGTCCACTCTTCGATAACAATAAGATATTTTGCTGGTAGGAGATTCATGGGTGAGGGGAGGGAGAGAGAAGAGAGAAATCACAGAATGAGCAGAATTGCCAAGATCCACACACACACCACAAAAAATTCACAAAAACTCACTATTAAGGCCTGAATAGAAGAAACGAACAGAGAGCCTCTTCCTAAATAGGAAACAAGGAATGAGCCTTCAATTCCTGTTCAAGAGAAGGGGGAGGATGAAATGAATTTTAATAGAAAGATTTATCTTAATATTTTAGAAACAAATAAGGTTGAAAATATATCCAATGAAAAACAATACAACTTTATTATAAACATTAATTTTATATCTCTAGAAATATGAATTGCTTTAAGTATAGAAATATCTTAAAACCTATCCAGAAAATTGATTTTTCTAACAGTATATTTTATCAAAGTTGTCACATAACTACATTAAATGTACAACCTCATTACTGATTAATACTGAGTTTCTGTACAATAATATTTCCTGTATACTTACTGATTCTTTTATTTTTTGACATCATTCTAACATTTCATATTTTTCAGTAATATTTTTTTTATCACATTACTCTCCATCCAAATCAATCTAGCTCTTTAAAGAACAATTGGTAATAACAAAAACTTTGTAGATACAGATAACTACATCACCTTCAATGGTTTAATAACTGAAGTACAACTAGAAATAAAAAAATCTTTAAATCTAATACAGTTCTTCACTTGAAATTTATTAACACATTTACCATAAACTGTTCACATAAATCACTATAGGATCAATGATGTCGAGAACTAAAATTGGAATGGTAACTAAATAGACACATAGGTTTAAATAAATGCTATGTTTACAACTTTCAAGAGAGGATAACTTTTGAAATAAGAGAATGTTATGCTGTTGGCCAGTGACAGAAATAATATAACTTCTACAAGTTAACTAAAAGTAAAACAAAGGTCAACTAGGTATGTACAACAGTGAGTTGAATATTCTTCACTTGTATAGATTTTATGCAACACTTTGGCACAAGTTTATCAAATCAACCTTCATCTAATAAAAAATTTAGAGAAAGACTAATGATTTAAAATATCATTAAACTACTTTACTCCTCTTTGGAAATACATAATCATTACATAGTAAATAATTGATATGCTTTAAAAAAAATTTCATCTAAATCCATAAATGCAATAAGAATTTGCAGTATAAAAACTTTTATAACGTTTAAATACAGAAATCTAATTTATCTCAGAACAGTGAATTGTTCCAGATGAGGTGCTAATGAAACTTGTTAAGAAATGTGGCATGCACACACACAATTTATACCTGAAGATCAAAGGCACTGTAGGATAATAAAACTAAAAATGATCATACGAGTCGGAACAATTCCCAGAACAATGACAATGAATTATCTTATTTCAAACACTGATCAATGAAAATTTGAATATTACTGAGTATCTAATTTTGGTATCTTATTTATTAAATTCAAAAGTGGAAACTATATTAATATATATCAAAATACAAGGTGCCTCCACCCCCAAAACATGTCATACACATTTTAACCACTAATCTCTCATTTCTTTTTCTGGTTATCACTTTGAAAACAGTTATTGAAGAAAATAATTAATGTTTGTAGATTTCATTAAATTTAAATAATGAAAAACATTGAAATGAACACTGACATTATAATCATTCAAAGTATGCATGTATTTTTGGGGACACTATATTTATAATAAATTTAATAAGATAACACATCACTCAAATCCTGGGCTTAATAAAACAAAAACTTTTAGGCAAAATTCAAATTTATTCGTCAACATAGTTCCCATCTAAGGTGAGACACTGATTTGAACACTTCTCTAACAATTCAATACCTTTTTTGTGGAACAATTTGTCTTTGGCTTCAAAATACACCTCAGTTTTCGATATCACTTCTTCATTGGAGCCAGATCTCTTTCCCTGAAACATTCTTTTGAGGTCTGCAAACAGCCAGTAGTTGCTGAGGGCCAGATCTGGAGACTAGGGTGGATGTGGAAGCAATTCGAAGTGCAATACATGTAGTTTTGCCATTGTTGCGATCAGCTTGTGACATGGTGCATTTTCTTGGTAAAAGATCACTTTTTCTTCATCTGTATTCAGTTTTTAGCAATTCTTTCCTTCAAACACACCAATAATGCTATGTAATATTTACTATTGATGCTTCTTCCTTTCTCAAGGTAATCAATGAATAAAATACCTTTCACATCCCAAAATACAGAGGCCAAAACCTGGCCTGCAGATGTTTGTATCGTCAGTCGCTTTGGATGGCTTTCACCTGCTGCTGTCCACTCAGCTGACTGCCGATTTGACTCTGGAATGAAGTAGTGGATCCATGTTTCATCCACTGTCACATAATTATGCAGAAACTCCTTGTTATATTGAAACAGTTGCAAACAATGCTCTGAATTGTCGATGCGTTGTTTTGATCGAGCAAATGTGGCACTCACTTTGAACACAGCTTTCTCATTGACAAATGTTTCTGCAAAATGGTGAATACACTATCTTCTGATATGTTCAACTCCTCTGCTATCTCATGCAACTCCAATTAACGATTAGTGAAAACAAGTTTGTGAATTTTTTAGTTATGTTTTCCAGGACAGATGCCAATTTTGGGTGACCTGAGCATTCAGCATGATTTGTGTTTGTACAACCATGTTTAAAGTCAGCATACCACCTCTTGACCATTGTTTCTGATGGAGCAGAGTCCAAATAACACTTATTAAGCCATTGCTTTGCTTGAACAGTATTTAGTTCATAAAAATCATATGGATGTTTTATTAGTGGTGCCATCTATATGTCAGGCCTGGCACTTATCAAGTGATATGTTAGTGTTGGGACACCTGCACCTATTCGGCTATAATGGACTATTCCATTACTATGTAAAGTAATGGTGGCATCTACGTAGAAGAGTGTGCCGAGCAGCCGATCGACAAGTCAGTCGTAGACTTCCGGTGACGACCCGGAAGTACCCATTGCTCATACTACGTCTTATGACGGTTGAGACGATTAACCCTTATTCTTGTATTGGATACTAATAACCTTTGTAAATACTATTTTCACGGAATACAACAATTAACCTATTCCTGTTGTTGAGTTATTTATTCTTATTCACGACATAACAGTTAGTAAGGAAAACCAACTTGCTTCTTTTCATGACTACTTATCAGTGTTCTAATACAGCTATTAAATTAAGTAATAAGATATACAGTATACTAAACGTGAAAAATATGCATGACTAAAAACACAGCTTTGTGATTTTCTGTATAACAATTTTAATTTTACCAATTTAAATTTAATTAAAATTAAATAATCATACATTAGATTATTGAATTTCAATATCAAAATTGAAAACAAAACTTTGTTAATCATCTAATGTATATGTAATATTTTGATAGCCAAAACTTATTGGTTTCTAAAATGTGCTATCAAATAAGCTAAACTGCTAAAATAAGAAAATTGGTGAGATTTTTTTAATGAAAATTTACTGTGATTCACTGTCCTTCATGTTATTTTTGCAATAAAACAGAAGATGTACTATATCCAAAGATAAACTAGACATGTTTTTAGCTACAAGAAAAAGACTTGCATCATGCACAAGATTATATATGAGTAACTATCAAAATGTAAATTGTCTGATGGCAAAAAAGATCAGACATGGCCCATTTTCCAATTACAATCTGATAAGTGTATGTGGTGAAAATAATAAAATTTGCATATATATATATATATATATATATATATATACATACACACACACACATAGCTAGATAGATAGCTAGATAGATAGCTAGCTAAATTTTCCTCAAGTCTAATAAGCTAATGAAATTTGAACACAACTATAGCTTCTGAAAATAATCCAAATTTTATGATGCTTCCTATTAAATGACATGCATCCTGAGATAATTTTCTTATCAAAATAAGAAAAATTTACACAAATATTCCTTAATCTCAATAACTATGTGCAGTTAGGGCAATGACAATTCCCAAAATTGTGAAAACTATTCAACAACAATGTATTAAAAAAAAAAATTTGAAAAATACTTACATGGTACAGTTCTCATGTATAAGTTGTCACGAATGGTTTGTTGGAGATCATGGTCAATAGAACCTTTTATAAAACGAGTGTTTAGATATTGACGTAAATCCCTGGGTAAGAGGCCTACAAAGAGATATATGGTATATAATGTAATTTATTCCTGGCAAAGTAAATATAAATCAATTATGCAGCAAGTAACAAATCAATCATTATGTGTGATTAAAACAACTGATGAACAAATCTAAAATATCAATACCTAAGAAATTTAAATAAAAATAAAACAGTGATATTTTTGTGGACTTACTAACACCCACCCTCCCCATCTGACTACTGTTAGTTCAAGATTGTGATCAGTAAGAGTTGTGATGTTTTACTTGGCCAATAATCTCAATCAGCAACAATTGTCTGGGTTGTTGGAAGTGAAGATGTCCTTGCTACTAATGGATTCAATCTGGAGAGAAGACAAAATCATTTAATGCTGCATTATAAATTTTAAACAATGAAGTCTCAGCTTCAATTAAAATGTCCTCAACTGGGATTCTCATTGAGCAATGATCACACACATTAACACAAAAATAAAAAAATATTCTTACAACTCCTTTCAAAACACAACAAAAAATTAAATATTCCAAGAAGTTTTATTTACAGTATCTACACATGGAGTTGTAAGATTACTGAAGAAGTAAATCTCAAACAATTTTGATAAAACCGATATTGTAAGTGTTGTTATGAATTATGTTTTGTTCTAAAAGAATAATCCCTAATATTTTCTTGACAAAAATTGTGTGTGTGGGTTCATTAGAACTTATACAACAATATTTATTCATAAATATGATTACAATGAGATTACAATTTGATAATTTCATTTTATAAACTGTTCACAAGTACCAAAATCAAATTGAATTTTTGTGCCTCTTCACATTTCTATTGCCTAGATATTAACAAGATGTATTAAGCAAAATTACTGATGTATTTCAATGACTCGGAATTTTTATTTGAAAAATAAAATGCCTTATTTATTGATAGCCATTAGTTTTCACTGTAAAATTTCATCAGCAAATTTCAGAAGTAAAGATTCTGGGGACGAATAGTATTCAAGTAAGCAGAGCTCCAGTTATTGGATAATGTTACACTTATCCAGATTCTATTCATCATGTCACACCACTTGAGTTAAAACAGGAGTAAGGGGATGAAGTAGGGGTAAATTAGATGAATTTAGCAGATTTAATTGGGAAATGTTGGAAATAAATTAATGATTGATCTTATACCTTGCTCAGGTCTTCAGCATATTCCCTGATGATTTAATTGTAACTAATTAACACTTTTCATTTTTTTTTGGGGGGGGGGGGGTACTATAATCACCATTCAAAATTAATTCCTTTAGTTTTCTCTCAGCCTAATATCTGATAATAACTCACTTATTACTTAATTTACAGGTTACTTCTAACCTCTTTGGGAGAGTATCAGGTTTCAACATGTGGAGGATCACTCAATTCCATTTTTTTTGTTTAAAATATCTTAATTTTTAAATAAAATAAATTTAAGTACTAAATCATGCTTAATTATAATTAATTTTCTAAAATAAGAATTTCAAATTATTCACAATGAAAATGGTAGCAGTTTCTATATCCTACTAATTAATCACTTAACAATCCATGATCAAATCTTGGGATGAGATGATCTGAAATATTAACAACCAGATGAAGAAGCTGAACCAAGCATAACTCTTTAAAAAATAAATTAAAAAACAACCCTGAAGAGAAAGTGGGCTTAACTTTGCATTAAAAACATACATTTGAGAGATTAATCATACAATATAAACAAACTTTCTCCATACTTATAAAATAGGATCATTATTTTAACTGGAAGAATAATGAAATTTAAATAGAAAATGTGTAATCATTTTAATTAGAAATGTTAATATTATTCAAGTTCGATGCACAACAACAAGACAGTACAAAAGAAAAATTTCCATTTTAATTCCTTCACTACATAATGTTAAAAAAAGGTCCTTTTCAAAAATTGATCCTACTAAAAGGAGATATACTCCTACTATATTCCTAAGATGGATATATTTTTATTAATTTAAAAAGTCAACAATACTTTATTTACTAATATTTTTTTCAATTATGATTCGTCCATTTTGTTCAGGTTATAAAGAAAACAACCATACATATATAATTTATTTCTTCACTGATAAAAGTTAATTAGAAATCATCTACTCTGAAATTGAGAAAAAAATATTTTTTGTAGTAGATTATTACTAATTTTTTTTTTTTGAGTGTATGAATGAGGAGGGGAATATATTGAACTTCATCCAAACCACCCAAAATAAAATAAAACACCTATGTTTATATATATCCAAGAGAATAAGGAACGAAGTAAAAATTGACAGCATTCAAAACATTAATTTAAAACAGTGCTTGCTACAGAATAGAGCTGTGAATAGTTATTATAAATTATAGTTTAGAACATGTACAAATTATTATCTACTACAAAGTGTACATTTTGTTTCGACATTGAAATGACAATGTCTCATCAGGTATATACTTTGGAGTAGATAATTTGTACATGTTCTAAACTATAATTTATAATAAATAAATTATATATATATACACACACGTGTGTGTGTGTGTCTGTGTGTGTGTACTATTGTTTTACAGGATAAATTTTTCTGATTTCAATTCTTTCCTGATCAGTACCCCCAACCTTAATATAGTAGGCATTGAGTAATATTTGGAGAATTCCTTTTTTGGAAGGTGGGGAATGAATAAATAAGTATGCAGTAATTCTGGTATATCAAAGATTCTAGGAGGAAAGTCCTTGATTATCTGAATGTATACTTAAAGTGGGTGGACACTAAGTACAAAATATTAAGGTATTATATGATGTTTAATGGAAAGACAAAGAATAAATATTAAAGATTATGTAAAAAAAAAAAAAAAAAAAAAAAAAAAGACATGGCACAATCATTGTAACAAACCATAGTCACACAATTTTCAGTATTTAACTCTGGTACCCATTTTATACAGGATCAGGTTGCCTGGTGAAAAATGTGATGATAAATGATGATATATTTGTGATTTGACTGAGATAGCAATATAGAAAGCTGCTAGATACACCTGAAAATGAAATTTTTCATCAGTTTTTAATTGAAAGAAAAAAAAACATTAAGACATGCTAATTTCAATTACTTTTTGACTTGGTTAATAAAGTTAATTTATATACAACACAATAAAATTCAATGAAAACATAAAAATAAAATTTTAAAATATCTCTTGGGTTTTAGTTATTTGGTAAAAGAAAAATTACTGATAGCCAATTATAAATATTTCTTAGGCCTGATAAAATATGGTCATTAGATGAAGAGAGAGAGAGAGAGAGAAAAAAAAAAGAAAGGATTGAATGTTGTTTGACCAATCATGAAAAGGATTTTTATATTTTGATCAGTTATAAAATATAAAAATCAATCAATTGTACCATCTGGATTTCAAGATTAAAAAGAGTTAGATAATTAAATTTCAAAAGAAACTTTATTCTAGCTGATTATAAGGAGGGTAAATTAAAGTAAATCTAATTTATGAATCTGAATACCATGTAGAAACAATGATGGTTGGTTTTCATAGATTCAAACAGCATATGTCAAAACAATTGTTGGTTCAGTGCAAACTATATTTTTATTCCAGCAGAGTGTCTGCCACAGATTTTTTCAAACAAAGAATTGGAATATACAATCTTTAAATAAGTGATCTTTTTCTATGTCTTCAGGATGGTGATGATCATGGCTCTCCACAATTTTCTGTCCTTTGTAGTTCTTTATAAATTTTGTCATCTCTCCTAAACCTTGTTCCATCATCCATTTACTGAAGCTTGCTAAGTTATCTGATAACAGAAAATAAAATATTGAGAAAATTCTTTAAAAGGTGTGTGTGTGTGTCTCCACCACCCACCCTCATCAATTTCCATTCCTCAGTAAAATTACAAAACTAAAAATAAACTAAGGTTCTTAATTATCTTAATTGCAAAAAGTGTTGCTTTTTTTTATATCTTATTAATTTCATTTGTGGTTGATATTCATTTTAGTTCTTATAAGGATTAGCATTGTCACACAGTAGTAACAAGTCATTAGTTTTAGAATCAATTTATGTAGGTAAAATGAAAATTAGGTTTAAATTATTTTTTAAGTATTAAGTTTACTTTAATTAAATAGAGTAATAAAAAATAGAGTAAAAAAAAAGATTAATAAACATCTGTTTAGGATTTCATTAAAAATATAGCATATATTGTTCTAAACTGTAAAATTAAAAAATTCATGATATTCAAAGGAAGTATTTTTAACAAGTCATTTTATTTTTTATAGAAATATAGTTTTAAAAAAGGTTTATAGTTAGCTTAGCTAAACAAATTTCATACAAAAGCAGTATAATTGCAAAACATCAAAATTCATGCAAAGTAATCAGTAAAAATGAAAAAAATCCAGACATTTGACTGATAAAACTTTATTTTGTGTTGACTTTGTGGATTTCACTAAACAGGAGAGGCTAAATGAATTTAAAGAATGAATATTTAGTGCTTAAAAATTTTGGGTGGTAAACTAAAGTAAAGAATTTATTTCAGAAGCATATATTACCTATAAAGCAAAAATTTTATATTGGATATATAAAATTTTGGCCTTATAGAAAATAACTTGCAAAATTGTTGGAATATTTTCTACAATGGTAAGAAAACAAAAACATTTCACAAACTACTAAATAAAAAATTCAAGATATTCAACATTTCTTACATTAGTTGATTGATAGAAATTTTAATAAATTCAATTGTAAGAACTCCTTATTTTATAATATTGATTAACTTCAAGATGTATGTATACCAGAGAACAATTTTAATGTTAATTTATTCTAAGCAAGTTTATCCAGGTTATCAAAAATGATGATATATTGCTAAGCCCTTATTATATTAGGTTTTCTTATCTAAATTTTTACATATATTTTTTTCAATTATTATTGTAATTTGCTCTTTCAGTCTTTTTCAGGTTTCATAAGGATCTGAGTATAATGTTATCAAACAAAGACACGGTTCAAATGATATAGCTAGCATAAAGCATAGATAACTCTAGTAAAGTAAATAGTTACAGACAAAAAAGTGCGCATGTGTGTGTATGTATACACATCATGCCTTTTAAGGTCTGAGTATTCCTGACTCCACTACTTTCAGTTTTTAGTTACTTTAAATAACTTTTACCCATTTGCTCAAACTTTTTTATTTAAATTTCTTACTATTTATCCATTTCTATTGCTTGTAAGTTAAATTCTCACAAGCTTTTTTTTTCTTATGTGTTTCAAAAATTCCAACTGTCTCATCCTGATTTTTAACAAAAAGTTCTTTGCAGTTTCTATTAAAATTACTCATATGCTCTATCCAGTATCTACTGGTAGAACTACATCTCTATTGCTTCAAGTCTTTTCTTCATTTGAGAAAACTGTCCAATATTCACTGCCATATAAAAGATTAGACATTACACAATAGTCCAGCATATTTCTTTGCTTATAAAGACAATTTCCAATCTTTTGATACATTTTTTCACAATTTCTGAAAGACATTTTTCACTATTCCTTTACACTTTTGGTTTTATGCATCAGTCTCAATCTTCTGTTACCCAGATAATAAAATTTCTATACCAACTTGATTTTGACATCATTAATACTACTTCTATGCATCCAATTTTCTGAATCTGCCATCTGCAGTGTCATCTGTGCAGCATATGTTGTTAAGACTATGAACTGATAAGTTGCTAGATCTTCTAATCCCTTTACAATCAGTTCACTGTACAGTATAAAAATACAACCTTGTCATGCTCCACTTCCTATTTTTATGTATTCACTAAATTAGCTCCTTATCCACCTGCAAGTTGTTTATTCCCAGTAAAAGTTATGGATTATTTGATTATCTTTTCCATATAAATCAATCTTTCCTAACATTTCAAAGAGTTCTTCATGTTTTTATCAAATGCCTTTCATGTCATTTATAAAATATAGGTCTAGATTTTTATGCCCTTGTATTGATTGTGACAAAAGAGAAGAAACTTATTCTACAATAAGGCAAGCCCAGGGCAAAACAGATACCAGAGTCAGACATAAATGAAAACAAAAGTATGACATAAATCTTTGTATCAGATATTTTACTGAAAGTGGTTTTTCTTCCCAAATTGGGAGAACTTTGTACAAAAAAGAATGCAAACTATTTATTTATCTATATGTCCAAGATTATGCCCAGTACTGCAATATTTGACTAAGATAGGCCAACTAGTATTGCTCAGAAGCTAGGGTCATATTATATATGAGCTACAAGAAAAGAAAATCTGTTTTCACAAAAAAAAAAAAAAAAGTCAGGGCTTGCACTTATATGAAGTAAGCTTAGTGTCTTTGGCATAGCATCTTTCATCCTGAGGGAAAGCAAGAACACTGTTTTCAATTAGCAAATTAATTTAGCATTAACTGACAGGATAAAAAAAAATCTGCTTTTCAACAGGATGGAACAATCATTTTTGGAGAAAGAGGAAATACTCCAACGATGGGAAGAATATATAAAAGATCTTTTCCACGACAAGAGAGAACAACCAATAATACGTAAAGATGAGGACAAACCGGAAATATTAAAGTCTGAAGTGGAATCTGCAATAGCCAAACTGAATAGAAACAAAGCAGCGGGACCAAACAGCATAGTCATAGAGCCTGCTGATCGCCCTGGAAGAATTTAGTATAGAAAAAATTACTGAAATAATAAATGAAATTTATAATAGTGGGGTTATACCAGATGGTCTCAGCAAGTCTATCTTTATAGCACTACCTAAGAAGCCAGGAGCAAACGAGTGCAAACTCCACAGAACCATCAGTTTAATGAGCCATATAACAAAACTGATCGTCCGAATCCTGATGAATAGAGCAAGAAGCAGAATCAGGCCAGAGATAGGACAAGAACAGTGTGGTTTCGTTAAAGACACGGGAACAAGGAATGCCATATTTATGATTAAGATGCTCTTTGAAAGGGCAATACAAATGAAGAAGGACTTATACCTGTGCTTCATTGATTATGTGAAGGCGTTTAACAAAATACACCACAAAGAACTGATGGAGATGCTCGTCAGCCTGCACATATTTGGGAAAGACTTGAGTAATCAAGAATCTTTATTGGCAGCAAACCACTTGCATATGGACAGGTAATGAATTGAGTAGATATACAAAGATAGAAAGGGCATAAGACAGGGATGTGTCTTTTCACCGGATCTGTTCAACTTGTACAGCAAGAATATTTTCAGGACCCTAGAAGTTATGCCTGGATTCATAATCAGAGGCCACAATTTAAACAACCTAAGGTATGCAGATGATACAGTGCTGATAGCAGACACAGAAAGGAAACTACAAGACCCCCTACAGAAGGTAGCTGAAGAGAGTGATAAGAAAGGACGAGAAATAAACTGCACGAAAACCAAATGCATGGTCATTATTAAAAAGGGCAGCCCAAAATGCCAAATACAGGTCAGGGATACCAGAATCAAGCAAGTAAAAAAATTTAAATACCTGTGAAGCGTTATAACAGAAGACAGAAAGTGCAACACAGAGATCTGAAGGTGAATTGGCATGGTGAAGGAAGCATTCCAGAAGTTGAGTAAGGTATTAAGAAACAGGACAATTTTGCTAGAAACTAGGAAGAGAGTAGTGGATTGCTACGTGCTGTCTGCCCTTCAATATGGCAGTGAATGCTGGACAATACCATCAAAGATGAAGGAAAAACTTGAAGCAACTGAAATGTGGTTCTACAGAAGGATGAGGTCTTGGAAATGATGGAAACAAAAAGAAAATTAATACTGAGCATCAGGAAGAGACAGCTGAAGTTCGTGGGACACGAATGAGGAAGGAGGGCTTGGAGAATCTGATATTAACAGGCCAGATAGAGGGGAAAAGAAACAGGGGAAAGCAACGGATAGCATATTTGAAGGACCTAATCAGGTGGATGACAGAACGAGGATTGCATGGTGTAACAGAAGGCATGCTCAGAGCCACCAGGGATAGGGCAGCATGGAAGGCCATGATAGCCTATGTCCTGAAGGGACAAGGCACATAGAAGTATGGAATGCTTAAATGATCAGTGATCCTCTCTTTTCATCAGAGAGCATCATCTAGGAAGTGATTAAATAGATCAGGCTTCTCATTTTCTTGTTGTAATCCTAAGGTTTGGAAGGTTTTGGTATTGGGATCCTCACCAGACATGTATGACTTCTTAGACTGATATAGTTCTTCTACCAAATCTAGACATTCACTGTATTTGGAGATTGAAAGGAAGTTTTTAATGGATAAGAAGAGGAAGTCTAATTACGCCATCATATACTGCTGTGAGGTCAACATAGCTGGTATACAAATTTTGATTGGAGAAGTAAGCAATTTCCAGGAGTCGTTTCATGACATCTCTTACCAAAATGAAAGCACACACCCTTACCAGAACATAATCCAAGTTAGGGTTGATTTTTAACAATGAGAATCTAGTTAATAAGAATGTTCATTAATACTTTCACCATGATGGATCCAACTGAGACATTTCTGTATATGTGAAGGGTTTGAGGGCTACATTTTTGTTTATATTCTGCATTAATACAGGAACTACCCCTACTTTTTTGTGAGGCACTTCTGATTCCATACTTCCTTGATGAAATTTAAAAACTTGTTTTTAAATTCAGGAGATTTCACTCTATTTTCAAAAGTTCAGCATCAATGTCCAGTGATTTATTTTTTATGGCTTTCTTTACCTTCTCATTTGGTTCATTATTGTTGACAGATACTGCAATACTTAGATGTATACTAGTGTATGTTCTATTTCCCCAGACATCTCCAGCTTAGTCACATTTCAACCTTGTCTAAGTGTTTTTCAGACCAGGACATTTCTGCCATTTTGATTTCAACTGTATGGTACTCATATTTTTTCACTTTTCTCCACATTTCAACACAATGACTTATGTTATTTTGCTTCATTAATTGGGTTTCCAATTTTCCAGAGATATTGGTTTATTAGAGTATTAACTAGATTTATTTTTATATTATTAATATTATTTATTAGTTTTGTCCTTTCCATTTTCTTTCTAAACAGACAGACAAAGAGACAGACAAGAAAAAAAAAACACAGAGACAGACAGACAGACAGACAAGCAAAAAACAGACAGACAGACACAAAGAGACAGACTAACAGAGACAAACAATATAGTGAAATGCGTCTTATTTATTGTTAATTAATCTCTAGTCCAATATTTTTTGGAATCTATTAATGATAAAAAAAAAAATACAATCAGTATTATATCTGCTTAGTTCCAATTAATGTTTTGCCTAAACGGTTTTTAAATTATTCTATTTGATTATGCTTAACAGGTGTTTCACAAGGATAAATAAATCCAATTTATTAAAGTTCCTTAAAAAATGTACTTCAGAGTGAATAACAATTGAAGTGCATCATCAAAACAAACAGGAAAAAATATGAATGATAAAGAGAAAACAATAAAAATAAGAGATTCTAAAATAAAATAGTGGAACCAAGAAGGCAGCAAAAGTAAATTCATAATATGTATAAATCCTTCTGATCTTAACAATATAAAATTAAAACAAATATCTTTATAATTATCAAGGAAAGAAACAAAATATTTATATTAAAAAGATATTTGAATACTTTAATAATCAGTGAGAAACTGATATTTACAGGCAATTATAATAATTTGATTCTAACTTAAAAAGTACACAATTACATTTGACAAAGTACAAATTAAGTTTTTCTAAAAGACACCTAAAAACCAAAATATGAAAAAAAATCAGTTTTATTTAATTCTACTGGCAGGCATGGTCAAAAGGAGAGTCAAGTTATTGTAGCTGTTGAAATGTACTGATTTGGGATTTACCTACCATTTTGAGTTGTTTTCCTGGTTCATGCAGAAGTTTGAATTTTTTCAGCCATTATACACGAAACATTGATTTATACATTAAAATAATTCATATAATTAGTATGTTAGTTTTCAATCTGGAGATATGTGTTAATGTATTAAAATATACATAACATGGACGAAAGTATAGAGGGTATAAGGCCATTCTTTTTAACACAACCAATAAACAGTTAGGAATCAATGTTATGACACTGTAGCATGCAAACAGGTTCTATACCTTGTTCATAGGTGATTTTACACTGTGCAAAGCAGGCACATATTTTACATGTCCGGACATCTGTATAGCAAAAAATAAAAAGTAATTGTAACATTTTCTTTTTATCTTGAAGTAATCAAATAAAAATGGAATTTAACAATTCTTTCTACATTTTTCAGAGATACAATAATTTTTTAAGAGATCTTGATTTAAAAAAAAAAAATCAAACCCTGAAAAGAAGCCAAAAGAGAAAAGAAGTCTGGTTAATGAAATACAATACACAAGAGGAAATATGCCAACATGTCTGAGAATAACATCAATACAGAAATGGGTTTATAGCCAAGGAATTTTGTGAAGAGAAAGAATTGCAAGAAAAAGGCAAAAGTAAATTACAGAAAAATCAATAAGCAGAAATTTCTTGGCTGTAATATCTATATTTGAGAATGTTCATCACTGATACAAACACTGTAAGAAATAACATCAGGACTGGTCAAGAACGATAAAAAAAAATATCAACAGCTGGCAAAATGGCCTTGATTCAGTGGATGACAGCTGTTTAATTAAGAAGCAAATTGAGAAAATATCTAGATGAATTAGTTGGTTTAGTGTTGGGGTGATAGTGCAAAAGTCTGCTGAGGCTACCATGTGACTTGGCTTTTGTTTGGATTTTCATGTAGGACATTACTGAAACAAATGAATTTACCAACATAATTCAAGTTAATCTTAATAAGCTGTAAAATTTCTGTACAACTACATCTATGCATTAAACGATCTCAAACAAACGGGTTCAATGTTCAAATGATGGCGTAATGTAGAAAACATTTTTTCAATTTAGACATGAGTAATAGAGCATAATTTTTTTGACATTTATTTTAATTAACCCTATTAATACTTGTTATCCAAATTAAAACAAAAACTACATTTCTCCAAATTTATAAAAATAATTCCTTTATCACAAAACCTCAAACACAGGAAAATGAATATTGGTTTTATAAAGCAAAGTTGCAAATACTTTATTTACAATTTTATTTTTTTGACTCAATATAGAATTTTTTGTACACATAAAAATGATAAGACAATACAAATATTGGAATCTTATGTCTGGATAGCAGTCAGAATTTGCTAATAAAAAAAAAATTACTTGGCACTATAATACATAAAATAATCATGTAGATGCCAAGCAGTTTTTCCCCATATAGACAACATAATTGATGTTATCAAAAATAATTTAGTTGGTCAAAACTTGATTATCTCAACATATGTTTTAATTTATAGATGAAAGCATGAAATGATTTCAGGCTATGAGGATAAACATTTTTCAAGAAAAGTGGTAGCACATTCTTCCAAGAAAATCTTTAAGAAATGATCCGACACAGAATTAAATATAAAAGTATAAAATGTGTATTTTCAATTGTGTAGACATGCATCCTGAGAGAATCTGGTTGTTTTTAATATCTCAAAAACTGATTGTGTGGCTTTGATCTAACCTAGCAACCAATCAGAGAGAACCTTATTGTACATGCATAAAGACTACTCTCTTTATTTATTAGTGAAAGACTACTGAATGAGTTAAGGTACTGTCACATTAATGATGTCAATGCACCTGAGCACTGTAGACAGAACTTTTTTGCAAAATTATATCACCCAGGTTTGTCAGCCTCATCTACCACTTCTAACCTTTCTCAAAGTTAAAATTACCTTTGATATTAAGATTTCCAACTATTACAGAGAATACAAATGAGCATTTGAAAGTAATTCCAATAACAGACTTAGCTCAATGTTTAAAAACAAAATTAAAAATTCACAAAACTTCAAGAGAAACTGAGAAAAGTGTGTAAGAAAGTATTTTAAAAAGAACTAAGGTACCATTGCCCTAGAAAGGCTTTTGTTTTTATCATAATATTACCTGACTGGGTACTTTCTAGATAGACCTTATAGATATAAATATTTATACTGACAAATTTTACATATATCATATTAAGGGAGGGTGGAGCTTTACTCTGGTGGGAAAATATATTTTAAGCCAAAAGATGAAGTTTCTCACACTTTATGATCCATATTCCCATGCTTAATTAAATTATTCACTCAAATGTATGCACTAATGTAATTCATTTGGTATGAACATAGAATGTGGCTAAAAATATCAACTATCCTAGAAGACATTAAATTTCAAAATATTTTCTGAAAACATTTCTAAAAGAGAAATCAAAGAAAATCTCTTGCAGTCCAAGTTGCAATTTCCATTTAGAAGTGAATACTCTCTTTGAAACACTTCAAGATATAAATGAAAGGAACATGTACCTAAATAGAAACAATCTCTTGTGTGACAAGTAGTATGGGTTTCAATCAGCCCCATTTACTACTGACATCCTAACTACCATTACTCACAAAATTAGTGAGGCGTTAGATGACACACATATCACAAGGACCATAGAATTAGATATCTCAAAAGCCTCCAACAAGATGTGGCATAAAGGTTTGCTACACAAGCTATAGAATCACTGGACGAATATTCTATTATAAAATCCTTCCTAACAGGTAAATCCCTGAAAGTAGTTATCAATGGTCAATTCTCTGAGGCCCAGGGGTCACTTCTCCGACCAACCTTTTTTTCTGATTTTCATAAATGATCTACCTAAGAATAGACTGATTATTTATAAACATCTATGTCAGTGATATGGTTGTACACACACACACACGCACCTCTAAGTCTTGATCAGAGATTGGCAGCTGACTTCTTTTCCAATCTAACACTAACTTCACAGTGGGGAGAAAAGCTGGCTGGTTACATTCAATGTCTCCAAAAACAAACTGGATACATTCTATAACTGCCAATCAGATCCCTAACAACCACCAGTCACAATGAATGGATGTCTCTTTGAGGAGGTTTTGTGTCTGGAGGATACTGAACCTCAGACTCACACTTCAAGTGGAATTATTCCTATATAAAATTCATCGTTAAAGATGCAGACAAAAAGAGCTCCAGTATACAGCTCCAGTAATTATCTGGCTTCTCGGGCAATCCTCTATCTTTACAAGAACCAAATCAGGTCAAAAATAGAGTACGGTTACCATATCTGGGCAGGAGCAGACAAGACTTCACATTACAGTCTTGATAAAGCTCCTCCAAGCCCTTGGGGGGTGGGGATTACTTAGTTTCCACATTTCAACCCCTCTCTCGCTAGCAGGATGTGGCGAGTCTATCACTGCTTTATTGCTACTAACATGGAGAGTGCTCAAACAAAACGCCTCACCTGGTTCCACTCAGTCTGACCTTCATGGCTAGGACCTGCTATGCCGATTACATAGTTGCAAACCACCCACACTCCCTTCATATTCCATTGGTAAGAATTAAGTTCCACTCAAACAGAGCTTCTTTCTGTAAACCATGGCCCCTTGGAAGAGACTCCCAAGGGAAAGTTTGATCACTATAGTCTTGACCTGTTCAAGTCAACCATTATTTTCTCCCTACTATCCATATAAACTGCCCCTTAATGTAACCCTCTACCTCAAGTGACCCCATAAAATAAAATTTTAAAAAAAAAGTAAATGCCAATTGGGAATTTATTCTGCATGAAGAGCAATTTTAAAAAAATTTTTTAACATTTATTTCAAATGTTTTATAAATACTTTCATAGCTGTGACTGGCACATTAAATTGAGAGCTAATAATCTTACAACTTTAGAATTTAAGATTGAGAACACATAAATGAATTATTAGAAATTCACAAAAGGACAGTTATTAGCATGTCATAGGATATAAAGTATTAATTCATTTCTTGATTGACCACATTTACTAACTGATACAGAAATGGCATTAGAGGAGGCTATCCATTGAATTTTAACACAAAATTATTGTTAATTACAGGCTTGTGATTGACACAGATGGTAACATCCATGTAGGTTGCTATGAAAATTGAGTTCTAAAATTAGAACTAAAGATTTACTAGTGAATTCAACTGAATTCACTACAGCAGAAATCAAAGGACAGAATCTATAATTAAATATAACACAGTTAACACCATGCTTTGCTATGTATAGTCGAATAACTGAAAAATGTTTAATATATTTTTAAAGTATAAATTTTAATTTAATTAACATTTAACAATGTATTTTGATGCAAAAATAGAGAATGTTAAGGAAAAATTAGCATTAATTTGATAGATTAAGACACACTTCCTACTTTGTTCTTTATTTATTCTAACATTTTTCACTTTTATTAAAGCTTCTTCAGAGATCTGTTTAAAGATATGAAACTAAGATGTCTAAGATCTCTGAAGAATTTTCAATAAAAGTGAAACATGTTAGATTAAGACACACTTCCTACTGTTCTTTCTTTATCCTATTGTCTTTTAAGATTTCAATCCATATATCCAACTCAAGCATTAATATATGGAAGATTTTATATGAAAAATAGTCTAGAAAAAATTATTTGGACACAACTAAAAATGGTTTTCTTTTTTAATCATTTCACTTCAAACAAGGCAATAAAGCCACTCAGACAAAGGAATGTGAGAAAAAATGATTAAGGAGAGAGAACAATAAAAGAACAGGAATTAAAACATCTAGCCATTTCAACTGTAAAATGATGAAACCTTGCTTCCAATCAAGTAATACATTTAAATTCATAAAGTCTAGGTACCATGGCAGAAAGTTCATCAGAACAATTACTATGAAAGTATTTACAGAAAAGGCACAGAGAAGCTATGTTACGGTGGTGAGAAAGAGACTGAAGTTGAGATACCCAATCAGGCACAATAACATTGCAGATTCCTTGTATTTTATCAAGAATCTTTAGATATATAGTAGAGGCACCATGACCAGATGTGGCAACAATATTCAAAACATAAAAAACTTAAATAGAAAAGAATACAGCTCTGAAACTTATCTAACAATTTAATAAAAAGTTATAGAATACTGCTGGTCTTTTCATGATTATTTGCTGAATTAATTTCTATTCACAAGGTGTGGTCATTATAGCTAACATTAAAAAACTCATGATACAACAAAAGAACAAATTAAGCAACATTCTGATTATTTCAATTGTAGCAATTATTCTAAATAAAAAGGCAGGAATGAGGAACATTGCTGAAGAGGTAAATATCTTTGAACAATGTAGAACTGCTGCATTGTCCTAATCTGTTCTTTGATTTGAATCTATTTTTTAAAAAATGACAAATTTGAAGTGTATTTATCAAAAGAATGTTAGAAATATTTAAGATTTGAAGAGTTTACAAAAATAAATAAAAAAGGCAAAAAACTTCACAAAATCTTTCTTCTTAAAGTTCTATGAAAAAAAGACACTTGACCATTTGCACCAAAATAATATTATCATATATTACATCTATTTTTTTATCTTCCTTAGTATTTCATATTACAAATTAATTTCTTAAACTGTATTTTCAAATGATACATTAAAATACATTTTTAATGCTATGTCTCTCCAGGATATAAGTGATCATGGCTCTCCATAAATTCCTTTCAACCAAATTGAAAGGATAAAATTTTTACACCCTGAAGGGAAATTGTGTGCCTATGATCTATGACACAGATGATTATGCTATTATAAAAAGCGTCTTGGAAAGTCATTTTTTTTTTTTTTAGAAACTTTGAAGTTGGTCCAAACTTCTTACCCTAATTTCTCAAAACTGTCAAAAAATAAAAAGTGAAATTAAAAAAAATATATCTGTGTTGAAATATTGGCTGCCTTCTGGTGCCTGCCAAATTCAATACCATTCCAAGAAAGTTAAATGGAACTATATTTGATCCAAACTATATTATTTTCATCACTTTATCTATCAGATTTTATGTTCTTTAGAAATTCCAGAACTTGTAATTGTCAATTCTTTATATTGCCGCTTTAATTTTCCATTGAGCTAGTGTATATTCACATTAAATCTGAATACAAGCTCAACGTTGTACAAACTGAAAATCTGAGATTTTTTTCGATACTACTTTAATATCAATGAAATTATCTATAGACATTTTGTAACTCATCCTTAAACTTATCTGTTTGCTGGCAGATTTTAGTATTATACTTACCAGGTGATGTCATTTATGCTGATCATTTACCATCAGTCCATATCAAGATCTAGAGGAATCAATTTTCCATCTCAAATTTTCTTAATTTCATTTCATGTTTTAGAAATTCCGTTTTTGTTTTCTTTTTCATTTTCAGTATAGAATTCTATTTTTTCCCTCCAGTTTTCAATTATCATAGCCAAGACTACTCACCTCAAAAGCTGTGGTTTTTACATCATGATCATGTGACTATGACTCAGCAAAATGAAAATGAGGCTCACAACAACTGTGATATACACAGGGGCATATAAAAGGAGCAGTCTAAAGGCAAGCAAGTCAGAAGCCAGCCCACAGATGTGAAAGAAGAACACTATACCATTCCAGAGACCTGACACTGCCTGATGACGACTCTTACCACGCTGCTTGAGATCATCAATCACCCCAACTGCTACCACACTGCTAATGCTTTCTACCACCTCTACTGCAACTGGCCTTTTCAGGACAACCGCTTTTCCTCCAGTCATTACAACTACTCTTTTCAGGACAAGAAAGTCTAGTCATGATATGTACCCAGTTCCACAGCAAGTATTGACCATGACGCGTTTTGGCACAGCTAGACAAGACGGTTGATGACGAACCCTCAAACAATATGGCAGCCACACTGACTCCTTTTCAGCCTTTTAACAAGGGACATATAAAAATATGGTTCTTGCAACTTGAAGCAATTTTTACTGTCTGAAGAATCACATCTGAAGCTATGGTATCAACACTACCTCCTTCCATTGCCAACAAAGTGTCTGACATTTTATAATCTGTTCCAGAGCATGAGCCATATATTCATCTCAAAGAGGCTATACTTAAACAAATACTCTATCCCAGCTCTCAACGCTATAGCAGAACTCATCTGCTGTGGTTTATGGATGGACTGGCTACCCACAACAATAATTCAGACCCTTGCTCCAATATCTAAAAACACTCCCTTGAATTAGCGAGCAAATTCCATTGACTGCATTTTTTTTTCATCCTGAACAAAAGTGTGAACTCAGTGTACAAACCTGGGAACACAATCACATGCTTGGAGAATGCAGTAACCAATCTGCAGAGCCAAATGAGAGTGTTGATTTTCGCTTTGTGGAGTAAAGCCAGAAGCTCATCACACTTTAAATGGCAGGAAAGAACTGACCACGGAGGTCCAAACAAGATTGGCATTTTGGCCTGGACACCTGTTGTATTAACTGTAAATACAGCTCCAGGTCTTGAAACTGCAGATATTGTCTGCATCAGGGAAAACAATGCAACTAGCAGGTAACAGCAACACACCTGGCTGGTAAGAAAAATGCCACCTTTTTTATGTGTGGAACCGAAATAAGCTGAAATTTCTAATCAACACAGGTGTGGCCATCAGTGTGATACCTCACATGAACAAATCTGCTAAGCTCACTCTGTTTAAACTTCAAGTAGCTAACAGGTTCACTACTGAAACATACAGCAACAAGTCTTACATGCTACACATTTATATGATAGACTTTACTGTCCTGAAAAGTTGTAGTGATTAGAGGAAAAACAGCTGAAGAGGACAGTTGTGGTAGAGGTGGTAGGAGGCATCAGGCAGTGTGGTTGCAGATTGAAAGCTTCAGCAGCATGATAGCAGTTTGAGTAGTTAAAGGTGTCAGGTTCCTGGAACAGCAGTGTTCTTCCTTCCCCACCCACAGCAGGCCTACTACTGACTTGTTTACCTTTAAACTGCTCTTTTATATGCCCCTATGTACATTGCAGTCATTGTGAGCCACGTTTTCATTTTGCTGAGTTATGGTCACGTGATGTAAAAACCAGAGCTTTTGAGGTGAGTAGCCTTGGCTACAATAAGGCCCTCCTCTTAGATAAATGGTCATCATCAATTAAAAATAAATGTACGATTTGAACTTTCTGAGGAAAGTTACCTTACGTCCAGTAGGTGTTTGTTTCTCAGTCAGTTAGGTCGTATGTCAGTTGAAGTTGCAGTCTCACCTGTTTGTAAGTCAGTTGTAAGTCTCTTGGTACATTAGACAGAACTGTTGTGTACTTCCAATGGAGGCAGGTTTCATGTGTTCAATTGAAACAGTATCTGTGAGATTACTTGGCCTGATCATGAGATGTTCAGATGGATCAGTGCTTTTCATTAGTTGAATTAAGTCCATGTACTGATTCAAAATTTTCAAATATTCTCGACTGTGACATGTTATGATGCTGTTTTGGTTGTGTTGCAGCGGGTGTGGATTCCTGTGACTTGGATATTCATGGTATTGTCAGAGAGCGTTTTCATATTCATGTGTACTGTCAAATCGTAGTATCCCAGGAAATCTGCACTGTTAATAGGCATCTTCACCAACCCAATGCAGCGACTTCCATGACCAGTCTAGATCAATGCGACAGTAACCTCCAACATAGCACCCTTACTAAATCAACCACCAACTGCTGATGTAGTCTACACATCAGTCAAACAAATCAAACTGCAACTCAGCAGTTAGTACAGTCTACAGCACCAACAGCAAACATGCAATGGACCAACCCTATCCACCTGGTGCAGCAACAACCAGCAACTCAGGCCTCATTTCCTGACCTACGAACTGCTAACCACTTGCACTGATGACTCAAGCCTACAAGCAGTGGACACAAATCAACAACAGTTTCGTAACAACCCAAGAGATTGTTTTGAATTGTAAGGCAACACAAGTAAAAGTTGTCACACTAAGGCAACTTTTTTACCTTACATCTTGTTTTTGTCATCCTTGCCTTTTCAGTGTCACTTCAGTTTCTTAAAAGTCCAGAGTTGGTTACCATAAATGGCCCCACAACAGAGTAAAGATTTGTTTTTGCCTCAGTATAATACTTTGTGAGAAAATATAACAATATATGAAAGTTATTAAAACAAGATAACAAAGATTTACTAGTTGGAATATCTACTAATTGGATAAATTGCTCCAACTAGATAAAGTTTTGTATCTCATACTTCAGCCCTTGATCTAACTTGATCTGGGACAACCCTTGCAGAGAATTCTACAATCCTAAATAAGAATTAAGTGAAAGTGGCAAAACCTACAGAAAAGTATCACCAGAAAGTCATCTAGAAACAACAGGCAACATTATCGTTTGGTTACTTTATTGTAGGTACCTCCACTCATTTTCAATACCTAACTTTTAAATTGAATTTTTAAAAATAAAAAAATTCTTAAAGCTTTAGCTTAATTTAAAGCTCAATGATTGAATTTACTATTCTCACTAAGCAAAATACTATGGTGGATTTCAAACAGAAATTATATTCATTGGAATCTAAAATTTTGAGATGTAAAAATTTTTTCAATTTTTTGGCCATTTTCGGGTGATCAACACATTTGTTGATCTTTGGCAAAGTGTTCGAAGCCATTATCAACGCCGAGGTGGTTCAGCATCTCACAGCACACAGGCTCCTCTCGGACAAGCAATATGGTTTCCGCTTCACCAGGTCTACTGCTGATATGCTAACGACCATCACCGAGTACATATACCAGGCACTCGACAGGAATGGCGAAGCTCGAACCGTTGCATTGGATATATCTAAGGCGTTCGACAGAGTTTGGCATGCTGGCCTTCTATGTAAACTGCGGAGCTATGGTATAACTGGACATTTGTTTGAACTAATCCAGTCATTCCTCTCTAACTGCACAATGAAAGTGGTATTAAACGGACATGCCTCTCAGAACTACCATACAAACGCAGGTGTCCCCCAAGGCTCCATCTTAGGTCCTACACTCTTCCTGATATATATTAATGATCTCCCTGATTCCATAAGAACCCAAATAGGTTTGTACGCCGATGACACCACAGTTTACTCTCGCCTCCAACAAAAATCTGGTGTAGGCGTCAAAGCTAAACTTGCAGCCGAGATTGAAAAAGACCTCCAATCCATATTGGACTGGGGTAAGAAATGGCTAGTAAATTTTAATGCTTCTAAAACGAAGCTACTGTCAATTAACCATCATCGACAATCTCACCTACCTCCCATTAGCATGGACCAGGCTTGCCTCCCAGAGAGTAAAACACTACGCCTCCTTGGTCTCACACTTTCAGCGGACCTCAAATGGAATGACTATATCGAATCCATTGCTAAATCCGCTGCTATGAAAGTCGGTTCTCTGTGTAGGGCCCGGAAAATTTTTCCGTCTAAATCTATCCTGCACATTTACAAATCTACCATCCGCCCGTGCATTGAATACTGCTGCCATATCTGGTCGGGTGCCCCTGCTGTTCTCCTCGGGCTTCTCGATAAGGTTCAGAGGAGGGTCTGTAATGTGATAGATACCGACTTGGCAGACCGCCTGCAGTCTCTCTCCCACCGGCGAGACGTGGCTTCGCTGTGTCTCTTCTATAAATACTTTCACGGCTTCTGCTCCGATGAACTTAGATCACTGGTGCCCCCTAAATACGAATTTGCACGAGATACTAGATTAGCAACTAGATCCCACCCTTTTACAGTGAAATCGATAAAATGCAGCCGTAACTTCTACTCCAACAGTTTCTTTCCTCGCACTTCCCGACTGTGGAATTCTCTTCCAAAAGATTGCTTCCCCGACGGCTACAATCTCCAGGAGTTTAAATGTAAAGTCAATAGACACCTCCTAACACACTAACCTGCTCCCATTCTATCAAACACTCTTCCCATCTGCCCGACACTCATCCTCGCTATCCTTACTCATCTATCACCTTTCTCCTGACATTCCCTATGTCTATCCACTCCTTCTCTTTACCTTCCCCTATGTAGCCCCATGCGCAATAGTGGCAGTGGAATGCCTTGCTTGGGGTGAGATGATTAAAAAAAAAAAAAAATTTGTAAACAAAATTTAATTCTCGGTTTAAAAAAATATATACATACAAGTTATTTTTGGAAAATTAGCAAATTTTAAGTTAAATTAATCTGATTTGAAACAAGTATTTTTTTATGGGATGAAATTTAGAATAAAAGTATTTCTTAATCATGGAGGTCTTACTCTTTAACTTTTCGTGATGACAGCCCTGTCATCAATCATTTATTATATATCTGACCAAGTATGGTCGATCAGAATTGACATAAATTTATAAAACTTACATGAACATTTTGTAAAGGAAACAATCCCTGAAACATGTGAACTTTTGATGATATGGCATTTATGGACTACCATAAAATTTAAAAAAAAAAAAATCTGCACACACAAAAAAGTTTTATTTTAAATATCTTGGTGTATGAAGATTTGTATTAACCTTTTCAATAAGTAAATATAGTCTTCACTTGGATTGGAAAAATTTAAAGATTTTTGAAACTTTATAAATTATTATAATTAAAAATAAAAATGAAAATAATTCCTGTAAAAATGCATTATTCATTGTAAAAAAAAATATTCTCTTCGGACTATGATGTCCTTAATATATATAGTTTATAAAAGCAATTAAAAGTTTATCTGAATATGTCAGTTTTATTGCATTTGGAACAGATTTTCTGAAAAGGTCTAACTGTTAAGAGAAAAAAAAAGTGATTTACATTCTCCAAAGAGTCTTGCATTTAACTAATAAAACAAAGTTCTGGGACGGTAAACAATTTCTAGAAATTTCAGAAAATTAATTAGAGAGGTGTGTGTGTGGGGGGTAATATATGTGTGTGTGTGTGTGTGTGTATATATATATATATATATATATATATATATATATATATATATATATATATAAAGATTTTATAAAAATAATGATTTCAAAATTGATTTCAGTCATTCATGAATAAGTCTCAAAGGTTTCATCAAAATCCGATAATTGATTTATGCAAGAATTTTCAAATTAATGTTTTTCACTGGCAAAAAAGTGAGTTGTGTAATTTTTTTTAGGTTTGCCATAGTAAACTTTTGTAAAAATCAGGTCACTTGCTGATGAAAAGATTTTTAATAAAAATCCCGAATGTATTAGAAAGCATTCAAGATTTTTTAAAATAATTTAAAAATACTTTAATTTTTCCTCTTAACAGACATTTTGACGATAAAACTTTGAGCTTTTTAACATGCTATGCTGTTTTTTCAGCAAATGAGTGGAGGTACCTACTTTATTGGAATTATTAAATAACAATTTCGAAAAAAGTGTCTCTTCCATTACTACTGCATTTTTTCTTTTCTTTTTGTACTAAATCAAGTCAACTTTATAAATCTTGATTCCTACTAAATACTGTATTGTAGGGAAACAGTAGGTAAGGAGAATGTATTAAAACATTACCGACTTTATCCTTTGACACATGTGAGACAACTGAGGAAAAACAAACATAGTAACAAATAAAAATGGTAGTTGACAAATCTGATTCTAAGAAAAAATATCTATTTCAAAATCCCGACTTCTGTTTCAAGTAGGCCATTCTAAGCCCATGTGTGTATGCGTGTGCCCATCCTGAGTCTTGAAACTGCAACTCAGTTATGCAAATAACAGGAAAAAATAACTTTATGAAATGCATAGTATAAATTGAAATTTCTATCAAGTCCAACAAAATAATGTTAAAGTATCAAATATCTTGAACAGTGTCCATATAAAAGTAGTACATCCATCATTTTTTTTTTATTTCCTTCTTCAAATACCTTAGAGTTAAACTTCCTTGAAAAGACAAAATAATTCAGTATAGTGTTACTGTTTTATTCTATCTAGGTCTTCTAAAAGTTTTTCAGGTGATTAAAATTATTCATGTTTTTAATTATGTGTTTTACCTGATCTATTCTATAATCTATTTTTAAAGGCCATGATTGTTCTCGGGAATGCTAGTGGAGTGGTATCCTATTGTCTTCTCCACGGTGATTTATCAAGACACTGCTTCTAGTTAGTTGGCCATTGACTCGTTCAGAGTTTATTCACTCTTAATGTATGTCTTGCTTTTATTCACAAGACAGTGCAGAGGGTTAACCAGTTTAGTCACCAATGTTCATACAAAAAGCAGCATGTAACATACTTGACGAGCCTGAGCAGGTGGATGGCAGAAAAGGGGTTGCATGGTGTAACAAGAGAAAGTGTTTTGTGTTTAAGAAATAATTTTATTCTAAATTTCATACTAATACTTGTGTAAATTAATTTAACATTAAATTTACTAATTTTCCAAAATTAATGTGTCACAGATGTATATTTTATTTTGAAAGATTTTTAAACCCAGAATTCACTTTTGTTTACAAATGTGTCAACTGCTTAAAAATCGCCAAAAAATTAAAAAAACAACATTGAAAAATTTTAGATTTCACTGAATATAATTTCTGTTTGAAATGCATCAGAGTATTTTGCTTACTAAAAATAGTAAACTTGATCATTTAGTTTTCAAAACTAAAATAAAAGTTTCAAGAAAACTTTTTTATTTTTAAAAATTAAATTTAAAAGTTAGTTATCGAAAACAAGTGGAGATATCTAAGAAATACAGTAAACAGTTTAGCTCATTCCCCGCAATAGAAGTCACACATGCAGCTTGTGTAATAGAGATTCTATACATCTTTCTTTTTTTTTTTTTTCGCCTATAATTTGTGATGCACTCCAATTCTTACTCTGCTAAACAAAGAATTCCACACTGGCCTGACCTAAAAATTTGTTTATCAACTTATATGCTACTTCCTTTAATTTTCTCACTTTCCAGTAATTATTAACTATCTTTTCTGTTCTGTTCTATTCAATCTTCCCAGGTCATGGAATGTATATCAACTTAAAGTCAAGGAAGAATTATCTTATCTCAAAAAGTTACAAATGTTAATTGAGACAGAATTAGACTGTGAATGTTAAATTCATGCCAAACCAAAACGAACTCTAAATTACAAACTCATTTGTTAGATGCAACCTTCGTGTCTTTTAGTTGACAGTGAAATGATTAAATCATTTCAAGTCAAATTATTATTTTAAGATGCTTAATTATTATTTGATGCCAACCAAATATAAGAAATAAATTCAGTGAGAATATGGATAAAATTTCACTGGAATTTACAAAATGTTGAAATTCTTAAAAAATACCAAATGGGAAATAAGCATTCTTGAATGTTCACCATGCAGGATTTACATGAGTAGTTCTTGGCAAAAAATTTCTGTGGTTGTTGTATTGTTATAGAATTGTTTTATTCATTCTGTAACCTTATTTTCATGTAGATATATTTTTTTTTTGGTTTAATACAACGCAGTGAGGGAAATGTTATGCTAGTGGTATTGTTAATTTTGCAGATTACAATATGAGTGGAGAGAAGAATAAACATAATAGATGATAAAATTGTTTATTGTTGATCGCAATATGAATACAGCTAAGAAATTGTGAAAAAACGATATATATTGGAAAATTTTTTTTTTAAATCTTGGAAACTCACTGGAAAGTGAATTAATCAAAACATTTTCACAGATTTAAGGCGGCAGATCAAATGGGGTCATCATATTAACGACCATTGTATGATATAAAGTGGAAGCTTTGCCCACTAGTAAAACCATAAAAGTAAACTTTGGCTGGAATATTATTTCAGGTTTGTCAAACTTTGATGAGGTCAGGTAAGGTTAAATCCTCAAAATTATTCCTAAGAACAGATTCTAAAGTCAGAAAAATAGATGATGTAATTAAAAGGAAGAAGACAAAAAGATATTACATGAAGTGAGGTGTTGATTCGTTGAGCTATAACTCCCCCTTAAATTGTGTAGGGTGGAAAATAATCTCATTGGTCAAAGCTTTGTCACATAGATACTCAGTCCATCCCCTAAGAGAATTTGGGACAGCTATAAAAATCAAGACTGAGTGAGAAAAATTAGTTGGTTGAGTAGTTTTTGAAATTGCAGTCAAGATGTAACGACTGAGGGAAAAGTTTTCCTAACAGGGAGCTATGACACAGAGACTGGTCACCTACCATAGACCTCATAGCTGAAGATATTCAGAAACTTAGAAAAGCCTGCAGAGTTAATGTTGAATACTGTGCCTCCAATAGAGTCCTAGCTAAGGATGTAAAGAAACAGAATGAACTGAGAAAGAATTAAATTAGCTGAAAGGAGATTATTTTTTTTATTGCCGAATGATGAGACAAGACAAATCTATTATTACCAGAATGTGCAACTTCAACCGTTTCCATAAAAGCTTCGTAAAGAGCCGTGAAAATACTTGTTTTTATTTGGAGGATTGAAAGCTCTGATTATTTTTAATGAAGCTTCACACTGTTATGAAAAGACTTATTTTTATTTGGAAAATTTGAAATAATTTTAAATGAATACCTTCTCTCCATTGTAAACTGAAATTTGACGATTGTACATTCTGCTTTTATAATTATTTGTTTTTATATATAAAGACTTTCTGTCATAACTCATCCAGGTGTCTTCAAATTTATTCATTTATTTTTTTTTTTAGTGCCGTATTTATTTTTTTTGTACACAAGTGTCCGGTCTGGTTTGATATGGTAGAGAGATGGCTACCGGGTTTTTCAACATGACTTTCTGAAATCAAAAGAACACAGTGCAGGCAGAGAGCATCATTGTTGTAATAGACATCTTGAGGACCAGCTACTGTGACGAGATAATCATGACTAGCAGCCTGAAAGCATCATCATAACTGGTACCATTTCAACAGCATCAACCCACTCAGGTTCGTCACCATCATCACAGCAGTTTCTGGATCAGGGGCAGCAAACCAACCAGAGTGAGGTGTCTCAATTCAACTCACAATTCTATAAAATCAGTTTTACACAAATCATCTCAGATTAGTAAACATGAACAAAGCCAGAAGAGATAATTTCTTAAAGAAAAATGCAAGTGACTTTTGTGAAGTTCAAGAAAGCTAAATCTTTACATCAGGGATTATAACAAAACATTGCCTTTTCGCATTATGCAATGTAAATTTTCCAACAGATTTATACTGACAATGATGACAGATTTTCCATTTGCTATTGCTTACATGGATGACAATGGTTGTATCAAAGAACATGTTGTCTATAGAAGAAAAATTTAGACAAATAGAAACATTTTTATATAGAAAAAAGAAGAAATACAAATATTTTTATAGCCAATATTAAATATCAAGAAACAATTACAGGTGCAAAGAAGACAATCTAAATATTGCTGCTGATAAATCACCAGCTTTAATTTAACACAAAACATTTTAAGTAAATTGTCATATCAACATTAGAGATTTTGATTAGTTTTTTGAAAGAACTTTTTTCATATTTCATGAACACAAAATTGTTCTTTCGTGCAAGGATGAGAGACCCAAAACACTAAAAAGAAAGACTGTAGACTAACCCCAAATAATATTAGTTTTTGTTATAACTCTCAAAAATAACACATCCTTTGATGGGATTTGATATAAGAACACAAAAAATTATAATCATAGTTTTTACCAATTTTTGAACATTTAGTTTTAAAGATGGTCTGAAAAAATGTACAGAAATACCTCATTTCTGCAAGGTTTTGCTTACAAACTTATTTGAAACTTACTATTTCAAGAATAAATTCAACCAAAGTTGATATTTTTGTATTAGCTATATTGAATGAAAAATATAATCAAATCAGAATCCTAATTATGAATCACCACAAGGAAAATATGCATTTTTTTTTTACTCTATTTGATAATTGTAAAAGATTACAAAAAAACTATCCAATAAATAAGATTTGTTTGATTATAATTCATAAAAACAAAAACTAGATAAAAGTGTATATATAATACCATAATGCTGCTTGGCACAAATTACAAGATGAAATGTTTTAAATGTACATTGAAAATCTCACTAAAACAAATGTACTGTATGATATATTACATCATAATGAAGCTAATTTGTTCAGTATAATTTCCTTTTGAAGTAAATGAAGGTCTTATTTGATGGTACAATGATTTAGCAATATTGTGCTTGTGTCATGAATCTTGTCTATATACAATTTGTAAAGCTTCATTTTATAAGGCTGCACTATACTGGGATGAAATTCCAAAGCTATAATTTTTAACCTAAACTTAATCTTTAAACTTGTTTCCACAAAAAAAAAAAAAAAAAAACAGCAAGAAATTTGAAAAAAATATTTTGTGTCATTATTTATGCCAAAACCAAACTTTCAAATTGAGTGCAATACCACAGTTACAAAATTTAATATTAACATCATTGAACAATATTATATTGTAACTAAATGTCATACCAACATAAATTTCCTTTTAATTTTCAACATTGGCATATTTTTGTTTTCTGCTTCCATCATTGAAGAGAAGGGGAAAAAATTTGGTAACTTATGCATTTTACAGGTAAAAAGATTTGTGCAGTTTAGGGAGACAGTACTGCGAATGATTAAATGCACAACAAATGCGGTTTGCATAGTTTTGTACTGGGCACTTCTCAGTGAACAATGTTCTAAAATAGACCAGCGAAAATTGACAGAAATCAAGATATTACATGAGAATGATCGTTGTATGTATAATGCATGAGAGAGAGAGTAACTATCCCCAAAATATCCAAATCAAGTGCTGAAAAACATTTGCATCAACTTGATTATGTTAGTTTGATGTATGGATTTCATATTAGTTAAACACATAAAATAATTCCATTTTATTTTAATTCATTTTAACCCAGTGTCCTCATTTGAGGACAGCATAAAAAAAAAACTGTAAAAAATAATGGGTATAAATCATTATATAAAACCATTATTATATATAGGTAGTAAGGACATATCGATTCATCAATAAAATTACCTTCCAAATATTGCCCGGTTGGAAGAAAAGTTTTTGTGATTTGTAAATAAATTTAATGTTCTAAAACCTGAGGACACTGAGTTAAAATGGGTTAATACAAATTGTGACAGATGATGAAAAGTGGATATGTTACAATAACAAGAAATGTAAAGATTATGGGTCAAGTTAAAAGAAACACCACTATCCATACTTAAGGCTAATATTCATTCAAAGAAAGTGATGTTGTGTATATGATGAGGTTAAAAGGAAGTTATCTACTATGAACACCTTCCAGAAAACGAAACAAAAATGTACTGTTTCAAATTAGAGCAAGCAAAATCAACAAAAATAATTTGAAATTACTTACAAGTTGACATTCTATATACAGACAATATGTTTCCAATTAAGATATGAAATGTATATATGAAAAAAATACAATAAAAATGGCTTTAAAAATGACACCACTTAAACCAATTATCAGGATGAGATAAATAGATAAAGGCACAAAATACTGCTGAACCAGGTAAACTTTACAAAACCCTCAATGTAGTTCATGGCAAAAGCAAATTAACCATAAAGTGGCCTTCCTAAATATATTCATAACATACATGGTATATATATTTTAAAGATATCAGTAAAAACCAGTATTCACTAAACATTTTGATTCTTATCAACCAGTTGTATACAGGAGTGGAATGTTCCTATCCTCTGTGCGAGTTTTGTACTTGTTGATATATTATTATTCCCAACCTCTGTTTTGGTGATTAATCATGCAGTAACCTTTTAGGATTACAACACAACCATATAGCAAAGAGATCATACATCATCTACGATTCTGAACAAAACTCAGTGGTTACCCAAGCAATTATCAACAAGAATTGGTCAGTATAACCAATGCTCTGAGGTATAAGGATTGGTAATAATAATCACAAAACTGTTATGACCTATCTACATTACATCAGAGGCATGTTGGAAATGGTTCAGAAGATCTGCAATACATGATACAGCAAGACTTTATTCAAAAACCCTATTCATTTTTACAGGCACCTCACCAGAGTCAAGCAAGAATATACCCCAAAACTGTGTATAAAGGATTACATATACTATTTGCTTTCTAAGACTTCACCATTGAAAAGACATATTGAAGAGAAATTAGAGATGATCACATCCTGTGAAATGAAGTAGAAACAAAAGATACAGGACAATAACAGAAAATGAATCAATTGAAAGAATCTGTGCAAATGTTATGCTTTGATAACCACTTCTGTAGGCCTAGCAAAAATAGTATATTAATAACATACAGAAAAGCAAAACTACAGTTTGCATGATACAATTTGAGACCATCTCAGTATTAACAAGATATATTATAGTCACTGATGTAAAAGATTTTTTTAATGATAGAACTAAAAATTATACATAATACATTTGATAATTTATTTATCATTGATAAATGAATGATCAAACTCATTCTTATATAGATTATTGACAGCTATCTTCATATCTATTTTTATCACAGCATTCATGCGGATAGACAATTTCAATTGCCATCAGGTAATAATCATGTAATTATAATGTTATCATAGTCATTAATTAAAATCCAAGTGAAATAATGTATTTCAAACTAATTAAACAATTTCAGTTTAGGATTAAAACAAAGAGTATTGAGAAGAATATTAATCAATCTATTTACTCCATGACATAAAATAGTTAAACTCCATAAATTGCATGTGGGAAACAGTGAACAAATTATGTAAGAATTGAAAATATGGATTAAATCTGACAAAATGATCAAATAAGTAGAAAAAACTTTATGAATTTAATGTGTTTCACTATTTATTCAGTTGCATCAAGAATGAAACATCTCCACAGTGCCCAATTCCAAAAAGATTATAATGAAGCTAAATAAATAGCAAACCCTGTTTAATTCATGAAGGTTTTTCTACTTATTTCTTATTTAATAACAGATATTCACCAACAGGTTTGTACAGGTAACAAAATGTATTATTCTTTTAAGCATTTCCTTTCTAATAGAATTTTACATTTTTGCTGATGCAAGTCAGCAATGTACTATTGTGTCAATCTAATGAGTATTTCTAATTTCTTTGCAATAAGGCATCAGAAAAATGTAATTGTCAGTGTTAAAGTAGTCACTGATTCATTGAAACGTCTGCATACAATTCATTTTCAATTCATGCTACAAATAATCACACAATTTTTGTGACTGCAATACTATGTAGCAGTGCTGCCAAATGAAATTTCCACTTAATATCTACTGCCAGTATTGATCCTTGTCTTAGTACATGAATACTAATAGAAACTGCAAAGAGAAAGAGAAGGGCTTAGAAAACAAAATTTTGGACATTGAAGATACTCATGTAGCTTTAATGCTAATAAGTAAACATAAGATTTATTTAACTTATACCCTGCAGAAATAGGTAGAGTAATGTCCAATAGTAGAGAAGGAAAGTTTAAAAATCAAAATTTCCCAGCCATACAGAGTCAATTGTGATAAAAAAAATTGCAGTAAATATACTTAACTTGTTCTACACTATTCAATTTGCATTTTGTTTTTAAATTTAAAATAAAACAATAAAAATTAAAAAATAATTAAGGAAAACCCAAAAGTTAGACAAGCCTTTGCAAATGAGCTTTATTATTGGATTAATGAAGATTGGGCAACAGTCTCCCTCAGCAATAAAACTAAAATTAATTTTGTTAGTTTTGATGAAAAGCAGTGTGTTATACAATGAAAAGATATTGTGTGTTATACAATGTACAATGAAAAAATGAGAGATTGTTTCCTAAATGGATGTAAAAAGAAATGCAGAGGTGGTGGGATATGTTTCATTTTTTTTTTTTTTTTTGGGTGGGGAGATATTCTCTGGTACTTGTACTCGCCCACTCTGTACAATATAATAATATAAGAATATTACTGAAGAGAATGTTCCTTGTCAGAGAGCATCTCTTATCTTTGGACCTATCTTGATGCAAAATAATGTTCCTTGTCATGCTGCAAAAATGCTAAAATAAACTAAAAAGTATTCAAACACTAACATTGGTATCAAGTTTGCACAACCAGTATCTATGCTGATGACAACTATTTACTCCTGTTTTAATAGATTGGTGGCAAATTCTTATTTTACAGTTGAAATAGAAAAGTGTAAGCTCTATATTAAAACAGTTTCTTTTATCACACTTATTGCTTGTAGAACTCTTTCCCACTTTTTGCTTTACAGTCAACTTTTGATCTTCAAAAATGTAAATTCAAACATTATCTTTTGTCTTAATTTCTATTCTTTTATTGTTGTCTCCTTAAATTTATTTTCTCATATTCTCTCTCACTCAGTAACCCTTTTATTTTAGTAGCATTATTGCTTTGCTTGGGATGAAATGTCAACAAAAAAAAAAAACATTAACACACAAAGATGGCTCAATAAGTTGAAATCATTAGCTGAATTTTTATCTAAAATGTTTACTGATGTGGCTAATATTCACCAATGAATTTATTAAAAACAAAGATTATATTGAAAAACATACTTCCGAGAAATACCTTTTTTCATTATTGGTTAAATGACAGATTTTCAAAATAAAGAAAAAATATTTACTGCCATCATCTACCCAGGTTACTAATCTATCGCATAAAGTAGCAAGAACAAGGAGTCTTAATGAAAACTTCAAGATTTCTCTTCTGTATATTTACATTCAATGTATTTTTAAATTAACAAAACCTTTTACTAGTAAGTAGGATTTTTGTTACTTAATATCACAGAAACATGCTTTTATTTTTACTAATGGACAAATTCCAGTTGTTATTATACGAGACAGCTGACAGAGACAGAAATAGAATTGATACTGTTTACATTCTTAAGAGTCATTTTCATTCCAATAGTTGGTCAAGACTAGCAAAATCATGTTACTTTGTTGGGTAAAAGAAATTCACACATTTCAGCAGACAAGGTTTTATTTGCTCAGCAAGAAAGAAATTTTAGAGCATTCCCCATGTATCATGTTATCTGGTTTGCTTAAAATTATTTAATTTGTGTGTGTGTGTGTGTTTTTTTTTTTTTTTACATTGCTGGGAATGAGCTTAGTCAGTTAGCTTACTATTTCTTTTTTGTAAGTAAAAAAAGTAAATAAATAAAACTCATTTAAAAGACGCACGACCTTTTGATTGAATAGCTGATGCCTGATAATTTGCTGGTTATTTTTTATTGAATAACAGAAAACATAAAAAAAAGACTTAATTGAGATGTTACTATTGCTAAGAAAAATAAAAAATAGACAGAATCACAAGGACCAAAATAGAATAACCCTACCAAAAAAATTAACCATTTTTATTTTATTTCCACTTATTTAGTTGGACTATATGCAGGGTGCCTAAGGTATTTTAAGACATGTGATTGTATGCTTGCAGTTATATGATAATCAATGTGCTTTTATTTTTCCAGAGCATCAATGCTGACCAATCAAACCAGTTAATGCATGAGATGAAATAGCATGATGCAATTGTTGTGATAGCCACAAATCACAGCAATGTTGATATTACATGTTTTAGGGGAATTTACCAGGATATTTGTGCACACAAAGTTCAGAAGAAATTGGAAGCCTCCAGCAGGTACATGTCACCTGTAGTTAACTACAAAATGCATCCTAAGCATTTGGACAGTGTCAGGACACCATAATTCATATGAGTGCAAATCTCAAAGTGTCCATGAGGGTCATTGCCAGAAACCTTGGAGGGTATCAGTGGGCACAATGTGAGGCACAAAGACATTCAGTACAACTTAAGTGGGATGAGGAAAGAGCAGTTCATGTTGGTACACACACAAGAAAAAGGGTTACTATGAGCAAAACAATTACTGATCAAGTTGAAACTTGTTTGTAAAATACAAGGCTAATATATAGTAAATTGCTAGAAAAAATCAATATACAGAGATGCAGGATAATCATGAGTGCTTGATTGTTGTTGGGTGGGTGAAAGTGCTGTACCTTGTCAGGTCTTTTCAGTGTAATATTTGCTTCAGAATTAGCTTCCATTTGTAGAATCAGTTGAAGGTTTGAAAAGAGATGTCAAGAAAGCATTTTCAGGATTGAGAAATGTAGCCTCAGTTGATGGTAAGACTGGCTGAAAACCCTGCAAGGAGTGCTTATTCTACAGAGTGTATCAATATAGTCGGAGTTATTTTTCCAGATAACAACCTTTGAGATACTTAACTATGTCAAGAAAAGCATTATACTAAGTGTTAGTGAGGAGATCTACCTGAAATGAATTAACAGAAAGAATACCATACATTTTAGCCTTGGGTGCTATTAATGAAATTTCTTAATATTATTATTATTAATAATAATGAGATCAGTCTCCAGGATAAGAAAAAGTCTTGACAGAATGATCTTGTGGTAGTGATTTAAAGAAAACTTTCAAACATACCTTTTGTTACCACAACATAAGAAGTCCACTGTAGAAACTTGTTAATTAGATTATGAAATGTATGCTCCCAAGAGAGAGTTTGTTTACCCCTGAATGTTGCAGCCAAGTGCAACACAAATAATGTCATTCAATTTAAATACCAGCTTAAAAAAAAAGAATAGAGATGAAAGAGAAAGGTTTTTTCCATGGAATTCAACAAAATGGTGACTGTTATGAGCTTTTACAGTATTAGAAGAGCTATTTTAATTGACAATTCAAAATCAATGGCCAGTAAGAAGCTTGCAAGCAAGACTTTTTTTTAATTTCTAATATGATGCACTATAATTTATTAATTCCTTATTTGATTAGTATTTCTTTTATCTTAATTTCAGTTGCGTTTTCATACCACATATGGCTGTCAGTAAGCAAGACCATAAATAATAGATTTAGAATCCAGGTAGATTTTAAAATCATGTCTCATTCCTAAGCCAATCTTAAGGAGTTAGGCAGCCAAAGCAATTATGATAACTGAGGTGAAAGAAATTTAATAAAAGAAAATCTTGTCTATCAAATACAAAAGTTAAGGCAGAAAAACTTTTCTTATTGCTGAACTTGACAAGTAAATGACTACCATCAGCTTAATTATTTTTTAGTCCTCTATTTTTTAACAAAACCCCTTTCTCCATTGAATGACAAAATAAAATGATCATAGAGAAAATTCTTAAATACACTGACAGAAAATAAAATTGCATCATCTTGAAATACTAATTTTGACTTCAGTATTATAGGTGAAAATTAATGGGTAAAAATACTCTAATCACAAAAGTCTTTATATCTACCTGGTGATATAGTAACCAGTGCACTATCTGCATCTGAGTTAATGTGGTGAAAGATGCCACTGCTAGGAGGTTACAAGTCATTGAGATGCATGTGTTAATTTTATTCAGTTAGAGCCAGTCAAGTGGAGTGTGTTGGATTGTTGAGCCTGTGGTAATAAAGATGAGGACAATAGCATAATGATAACACCTACCTCCAGATATTAAAACACAAATATGCAGTATATATTAATAGGGAGTTTGTGTCTTGTCGTTGAACCTCTTAATTTGATGGGTGGGATCATTAACTATGACCTATCCATAAATCAGGTAAATTTAAACATTTTTTAATTTTACTTTCTGTCAATATTGTTAGACTTACCAAAAACAAAAAATCTATATTGATTGTAATATGAGAGAGTAGTATTCAGTATGAATGTAACATGTATAAATGCAATAATGTTGCATGAATGAGTTAGAAAATGTAAATAAATCAAAGTTTAGGGATTGATGAAGACCAACTGCTCCTACCACTATCTTTTTCAGACATGTGCTACTCAATTATTTTGAATTTTGTTTTTAAAAAATGTTAAAAAAAAAGATTCCCCTCCCCACCCTTATTTTTTAACAAATTGTATGCCGAAGAAAATGCAGCATGAAGCAGTTGTAATGTTGCAATTGTAAAAAAATGAAAGTTTAATAATCTAAACAACTTTTATGATTCAAAACATTTTCTAAATATTTTTCTATGTTCTAGTTGTAAAAATAATGTTAAATATTTAGGACAAGTCTTTAACAAATGTTCGTTGTAGTGCAGTGGATATCGGCTTGGAATGAGAAATCGGGGAGCCGAGTTCGAATTCCAGTTGAATTCATTGCATTCACTTACATGCAAATACCCTTAGGAAAGGTATTAATCCGTCTCTTCCCTCCAGTTATGAGTTAAATAACAGGACAGATTGGGTTCTACAGCCTTGGTCGGCAACCAGTCTACCGCAGAAAGTAATGGCAACCTACTGCGGGATAATTTTCTGCTCAGTCAGTCATGTCTCTTTCGATACAGTCGCCCAAGCATGTATGGCACTTAACTGACTGACTTTAATTTTATTTGTTAAAGAGATTTTAATTCATTTTTTCATAGTCAGTTCTATTATAGAGAGAGCTTAATATCTAAGCGTATATGCCCAAAGATATTATTTATAGTTTATTTCATGTAACAAATGACTTTTACAAAGTCTCAATGAAAAGGGGGGGAAAAAAGCTTTTATTTTTAAAGAATAAACAAAGTTATAAGAGAAAGTAAACTTTAACAGTTCCAAACTGATTATTGGTACCAAAATGTGCTGAAAATTTGTTTACATGCTCAAAAAAAAAATGTAGTGACAAAAAGGAAGACTGGTTAAAAGAAGCAGTAACAGACCAGTAGCAATAATTGAAAAACATAAAACTTTTGCAGAGATCAGGCATCATAGCAATATTACAAGTCAAAGATAAGTTTATGATCAATAAACTAAATTTGTAAAAACTGCAAAATCTGATTAATACAGGTTTTTTTCTTTATCATATTGACTAAGAAACCTATTTTCATATATTTGTGACAGAATTATGCTAAACGCATAATTCAATACACATTTTTTAATAATACTTGAAAACAATCGAGGGAGGAAACAAACATTGTTATAATAACAAATAATATAACTTAAGTGTATTCAACATATATACATACAAGAGGTGAAAAAAGGTATGTCAAAAATAAGCAATGTTGGAGAAGATTAAACTTGTTGGTTTACAAATGTGAGTCAAGATAAAAATGTACAGTGTATGAATAAAGGGTTGTCTCGTTTAGACTGTATTTTTACAAGGTTTCTGCTAAAAAGAAATTTGTTTTAAGAATATATTTTCTTGTTCAATGTTCAAGACATAATTTAATTGAATAGTTGAGTGAATGTTCTAGATGAAAAGTTCATAGGATATTCTGTAAAAAGCTGAATATTCTCTATGATCAAGATGTTTGATAGAAAAGTGCACAAAATTTGACTAGTAAAAATAAAGCAATAGGTAAATTGTCATCAAGCTGCGATTAGTAAATTGTCCTATGATAGTTAAGCAGTATTTTTTATTCAATGATATTGCAAGTTTCCACGAAATATGTGAAAAGGAATTTATACAAGTTTTTTGGTGAGGGGTGCCACACAGCTTCATTCTTTGGTGTACTCCTCATACACAATAGTTAATAGTGAAACTGATTCTTTGAAATTAATATTGGTGCATGTAAAACAAAATATTATCCAAACTCACATTTTTAACCACATTTGCTATTCTCATAGTTGATACTTAAGTTGGTGAGTTATGAATATATTACAAATTAGACAATTTGAAAATTCAAAAATGGAAATTACACATGTAAATGAGAGGAGTGCTAATTTAAAAGGTCAAAATGGTAATGATTACTGCACAAAAATTCAAATGTATTAAAAGCACAAAACATGATTTTCTTTTTAAATGATCATTTTCTCATTACTTACAAAATAAACTCCTTGTTATCGTTCACAAATTGCAAGCTAAACAATATATTTCTTGTTGAATTAATATTGGAAAAGGAAAACTTTAAAAAGAATAATGTATCGAAGATACTCAGAAAGGATCAAACTCATGAAAAGCAAGTCTAATAAATTAGTTATTGTGAAAATTATTACCTTTGATTACATTTTTATAATCATTTCACACTAAACTAAGCAAGGTAATAAAGCTACTGAGATAAAAAGGGGGATGCTGAGTGTGAAAGAATATGAGAAGGAGAGAAAACAATAAAAAACAGGATTTGATTGATCCATTTTTCTAGTTTAGCCATCCTTTTGAGGTTATTTAAAGCCAGAAAATATTTTTTGCAATTTTTTTTTTTTTTAGTAAAGGATTTAGTGATACAAATCTTACTACTTAACCTATACCTAGAGGAGAATAGGTGGATTCATAATTTTCCCCAAGGGTAACTGAATATAATGAACCCAACTGAAATTGGAATTCAGCAGTCCAATTAAAAATTTCAAACCATTATCCATTACATATCCAAGATTACATCACCTGGTATTCCCAAATAGTCACCCATCTATTTACTGACCAGTCTCAACATTGCTTAACTCCAGTAATTGTACAGGAACCAATATTTTGAGAAAAAAAAAAACAGGAATACAGAAGGTAACAATTGACATTGCATTTAAGCTTTTGAAGTTCAAAGTTGACTGGAAAGTAAGAAACCAGAAGAGAGTTCCTCAAAAATGTAAGAGAAGAAACTTTTAGCATAGAACGCAAGGTGATATCAAGCCATTTCAGCTGTAAAATTTCACGACCATGCTGCACTGAAATTCATGAAGTCTAGCTACTATAGAGGAAAGTTCAGAATAATTACCATAAAATTATTTATAGAATTACAGTTGTAGGAAGATGAATGGAGCAGAGATGCTAGGTCTAGACCAATAATGATGCAGATTCTTGTATTTCATTAAGAATTTCTAAATCCATAGCAGAAGCATCAGACTATATACAGCAGCAATATTCAATGCATAATTAAATGGTAAATTTATAACAAATCACTCAATAAATCCCGGGGGCCTAACTAATAAAACAACCTTTAGGCAAAATTCAACTTTATTCATCAACATAATCTCCTCCTTGCATCGTAGTCTAAATAAAGATTTAAATTCAGAATAGAGAGACAGGTTTTCCTATCCTCTTGCTATCAGCAAGTGCCATACATTAAGTGCCGTATGTGATACACGTTTGGGTGACCATGTCTCAAAAGAAACATGTCTGACCGGGCAGAAAATTATCCTGCAGTATGTTGCCATTATTTTTTGCAGTAGACTGGTTGCCAGCCAAGCTTATAGAACTCAATTTGTCCTGTTATTTAACCCATAACTGGATGGAAAGAGACGGATTAATTTCCTAAGGGTATTTGTGCATAAGCGAATTTAAGGAATTCAACTGGAATTCAAACTCGGCTCCTAAATTTTTTGTTCCAAGCAGATATCCACTGCACTATAATACACATCTTTCACTGATAATCATCTTAAAATACATAAATAGTATAAACCATCTAAATAGGGACAATCTTCATTTTTTATGCATGACAATTAGAAATTAAAAAGGTGATAAAATATGTTTAATGTGGAAGAGAATTTAATCAATTTTATGTTTTGGGATGTAGTTGAAAAGATTGTGTTATTTAAATATTACAAACATATTTCTAAAAGTGTTTACTTTTTTCTAGGTGAAAGAATAGAAAAACATTTTCAACTAGAGAAATACAATGAAAACTAAATTGATACTCACAAAAACTGCAAAGAAAAATGGAAATAGGTAATTTTTTTTTGTTCTACTCACCAAAGGATGATAGGAATTCCAAAATTCTATTCTATAATAAATTTCTATATAAACTTAGTGAATATGTGAAGTTATATTCTTTAGTCCAACATTTTTATTACTTCAAACATTATTTTCAGTAGATGCCCATATTTTAGTAGAAGCCCCATTTCTATTTCATACAGTATTTATTTCATTTACACACTTGAGAAAACTTATTGCAGAAAATGTACCTTCTAGCACACTTTAAACCTGCATCCCCCTTTACAGGATAAACCATCATCTGAGCTAGCATGTTTTAACCACTTGGCTACAAAGAGCTTCACAAGCAAGCAAGGTTCGATTTACCTTTAAAGTACACTTTAAACACAAATAGAACTTCACTTGATGGAGAAGGTCTTTGCAATTAAGCGGTAAAATCAGATGATTTATTTGCAAATTTAGTGTATTGAAGCAGTAGATAATTTTCTAAACATATACTGTTAAATATAAGAGACAATGAATGCCTTATGTTTAATCATGAGCTGTTCTAAACATTGTATTTTGGCTTTAATTTCAGGTGAAAATAACGACAAAAATTCTCCAACATTTGGATGATTTTTTTTATTAAGTTGGTTCTTGTAACCTCTCTGAAGATGGTTCATGTGAGCTGAAAGCTTAGAACCAACTTAATAACAAAATTATCTAAATGTTGAAGAATTTTTGCTTTTATTTTCACCTGAAATTAAAGCCAAAATACAATCTCATGATTAAACATAATAGACATTCATTGTCTCTTAGTAAATGAGAACCAACAGGTAAAAAGAACCAACAGTTTTAGAATTCCCCGACATTTACTCTTTTTTAAGAAAGTGCACAATACAACATATATCGTAGAGCAAAATACAATTATAATTAAATTCGTTTTTTATTTTAAAAAATAAATTTAATTATGATTGTGTGTGTGTGTGTGTGTGTGTGTGTGTGTGTGTGTGTCTGATATGCACACACAGGGTGGTGTAAAAGTCTGTACCCATAAACAATTTACTATAGAAATTTTTACTTATTTTCAAGAATTTTGATCATATCTAACTCTAACCAAGAATATTACAAGCACTAAAAGATAACATCACACAAAAAATTGAAACCACAAGAGGGAATAACACTGTTCTTAAAAATGCGCAAATATCATGTCTCCCAAGTAAGGAAGTGTTTGGAAGAAGGTGAAATTTAGCTTGAACACTTATTGTAAACTGTAAATTGTTATATAGTTAATTTTCATCAGTAAATTGCCTATAGGTTTAGATTTTGCACCACCACCTATGTGTGTGCATATATATATATATATATATATATATAGAGAGAGAGAGAGAGATATCTCCAAGTATAGGGTAGGTATGGATAGAATAAAATTCTGTATCCAAAAAGAAACAAAAAAAACACTATTCTTAAAAAAGTGCTTAATATGAAGTAGAGCAAATAATATTTTACAATTTATAACATAAATGTTATAATATCACTACAAAAGTAGTCATTTTGCTTCGACACTGTGTCTTATCAAGTGATGATGCTGATTTCAAGTGTCAAGTGTCAAAAAAATGATGCTGATTTCAAAAGTGACACAGTGTCAAAACAAAACAGCTACTTTTGTAGTGATATTTAAACATTTATGTTATAAATTCTAAAATATATATATATATATATATATATATATATATATATATTACTCACACACAAGGGAATTGAAAAGTAACATCCTATTTTATGAGTGGTCAACAAGGAATGCTGGCTTAACACCATCTGACTTTTTGGGGGGAGAGTGCTAAAGCAGCATGATTCCTGTGCAACTTGAGAAGCTGGTAGTGAAATTTGGTGCCCATATCAAATTTTAAAAACCTTATACCAAAAAAATTTACTCTCATAAATTTCTTGTAAAAATTATAGTTAATAGACAAATTATAAGTATTCTAAAATAGGGAGTTACTTTTCAATCACCATATATATATATATATATATATATATATATATATATATGAGAGCAGGAAATCAACACTTTATCTATAAAAATACTTTTGCTAACAGTAAGTCATTGCTTTGCAGAGGATACACATCAACTTTCATCTGCTACTATAACTATAATGCTGCAAAGAGATTAGCAATTCATACAACTTTCAATGGATCTCCTGGGAGTAAAATGTTTTTGCTGCTGTTCTTAGATGATTCAAATTCAGAATGCCACAGGGTTTTATTAAATATCTTCTACCGTAATTTCAAGATGAAAGAGTTGAATTTCTTTATCTAGATACCTCAGATACTAATCTTAGTTTGAACATCTTGATGCAAACATGAAAATAAAATCTAAATCTCAAGAAATAGAAAAACTAAGAATTTGATATGCAAGGTAATTACATATACTGAACACAACTTAGGTGACTGTAGGGTATCATATTTTTAAGATTATATATATAATGTATAAACAGAAACAGTGAGAAAGCGGTCGCTTGCCAATATGATTACCATCCTTATTTTAAGGATAAAGTCTGATGCATATATTAGATTAAAATATGGGAAACTTAAGAAGCAATGAAAAGCCAAAAGAGGTTGTAGGGATAACATAATCCTGTGGTTACCAACTAATGAGTTGTAGACACTAAATGAGCTTGCACAAGACTGTAATAAATGGTGGAAAATAAGTAATATTAGTTTGCAATCTGCCATGGGCTGAAAAAGCAATAATTAATGAATGGAAAAGTTCTTCAGTATCAATCCCAATTTGTTATGTGTGTACTGCCAGTACCAAGACAAGTGTTAATGAGTGGTTTGAATTTATGCTTTTCTGGCAAGAAAAACAAAGTGAAAAGAGCGAAGATAACCAACATTTTTAACAGACACTTGCAAAGAAGTTCCATTTATTCTATACATACATAGTAGTATATAAACACCTATATACAAGGGGCATTAGATGTTAATAATCTCATCTTACAGACCATTTACTAATATAGCAAGTTTAATACCACTAAGTTTCCTATATTTGCAACACTGTAAGAGATCAAGCTAAACTTAGTAAATCTATTGACATAAGTAGAAGTATGAAGTAATGCAGAAAATTTCTCATCCAGACCCCACAAAAAATTATTCAAGAATATTCTAATATTTGGTCAGGTTTTGGGAAGTGGGTTTAAGTTAAGTGCCCAAAATCACTAAACTAAAGTAATAGAGAATAAAATGGAAGCAAATTGACTCAAAAGAACACTTAAGATAAAAAAGATGATGGAAACTTAGATACAAATTTCATAAACGTAGATACAAAATTACCAATAAAAAGTGAAAAGTATTCAGAAGAATAATGAAGGAAAGGCAATTGATAAGATAAAACGCAAAATTTTATGGAATTCTCATGACTTGGAAGAAAGGGAGGTGAATTTCTTACAACTTTTGCATATAAATGAATAAAATGACACCATTTTCCTTAATACAGTTCATATTAAACTGTGAATAAGAAAGAAAAAGATTAATTATAATGAACCAAGTATACTTTGAGTCACCAGGTAAATTTTATAAATTAACTTCATGAGCAATTTCTACAATTATTCCAATGTCAAACAGTAGCACCATTATAGCACAGAATAGATTCATTATATAAAATGGACAGACATACAAAACTTCAGTGAATGAAGATCACATGCCTGAAAAAAAAAAAAAAAAAAAAAAAAAAATGGACAGTTATTCCCATGATACCACTATTATTGTATAACTGTTGACTCTCTAGGCAATGCATTTTTAAAAAGGGATAATTAAAATTTGAATAAAACTTAAACATATGAAAATGGATTAGTTTCAGGGGCCTGGTAAGAGTATTAACTCTGCAAATTTTTTGTAGGTGTGAAAATAGCAAAAAAATGAGGAGACAGATGAAGAACTTCAATGTCAATTCTTATTGTGGTAAAAACAACATGCAAACAGTTGGAAACTGGAAAAGAATGGAATGTTGGCAGCGAATGAGCAGGAATCATTTCAGGCTGGAACATTATCGTTGGTTGACTATAACATCAGCATCTGGTGTGAAAGGCACAAGCTGGAAAGTTGTCAACATGTGGTAGGAACGAAACAGGCTGAAACGTTGTTGTTGGTCAGCAAGAACATTGTCAGTGTCTGGTAGGAATGGCTCAAGCTGGAAAGTTGTCACTGGTCAGCAGGAACGGTCAAAAAATGAAAGTTGTCAGCATCTGGCAGGAGTGGTGCAGTCTGGAATATCATCAGAATCTGATAGGAAGAGCAGAGAATGGAATGTCATCGGCATCTGGCAGAAATGGTTCAGAATGGTTGGTGGCAGAAATGGCGCAAGCAGGAACATTGAGGTCAAGTCTCGACTGCAATTGACAGGTTCAGTTGTGACCTAGCATGTGTTCACTCCAAGGATAATGGGAGAGGTAGCAGGTGTGTGCTTTGGCCGTGCGCTAGCTTGTGTTTTGCTTCCTTTGCAGGATTTAAACGTGATCACTGCAAGCTAAAATGTGCAAAAGCACATTGGACTAATTGGACTTGAACAGTTGTAGTCTTCCTTTGCTGAATTGACCACAGGTAATGGGATCTCAAATAGACTAGGCCATTCCACCTCTGAAGCAGAGTCAAACCTAAGGTGGGACTAGCTGCTAACTTAACTGTAATGCACTCCAGGAATCAGGTAGTAGGATCACTAACAAAGCATACACCTAGCTGGAGATGGCCGGAGAGCGGAAAGTGAGTATTTAAGTGAGTATTATTTATTGCAGAAAAGTTACAAATGTGCCACAAGAGCTAAATGGAGGATGGGGAAAGGTTTGGTTGTCTCTAGTCTTAATCTAAACGTAGCTAGTTTCTTCCACTGACCCATTCATACTGACAATATCTTTCACCATAGTACATAAATATGTGGCTTTGACACTACAATCTAAAAAAAAAAAAAAACTTACAGTTAAAACTATGATTAAATTTTATTTATACAAAAGTGAATGAGGGGATTATAATAAAACCACATGATTTGTACAATAAAATCATATATATATATATATATATATATATATATACACACACACACACACACAAGGATGACAATGTGTCAGTAATAAGACCCCCTCTCCTATAATGATCAGTGCATGGCAAAAAAATCTCATTTAACTTGGTGAAATTCTAGACCCAAAAAGATGTCTGGTACTGTCAGATAGCAAAGACTTCTGTCATCTAAACAGGGAAGGAGAAAGAGAAAGCAATAAAAATGTGGCGACAAAAGAGGCATAAGTTCCAAGGAAGGTTAAAATAGCACAATTTGAAAGGTCTTAATCTAAATTCAACACAAACTGGGATGACTAAGTTTCAGTTAGAGGACCAAAAACCTCTTTCCTAAGCAGCATCCAACAACCACTCCCTTACACCTCTTACACACACCAGGTGAAAAAACACCTTTTGCCAAATTCCGATGAAGAGAGTTGCACCCTTTCTGCTCTGATTTTTACTTTAAGCTGGTGCTTAAAACAAGCAATCAGTTAAAAAGATGAGAACTTCTCACTTTCATGAAACTGTCATGTTGACACGAGTCACATAACATCAAGCAGACACAAGAGCACATAGTGCTGATCATTTTTCATTAAATGGTACCACAATGGAACAGATGTTACTGGCTTCCAGAACAAGGAATTTTCAGTCCAAGATGCGTACCATGTAGCCTTCAATCAGCCTGCACAACAGGCATATGATACCGCAGTGAAAGAAGGAATGTCCTATGGACACCTCCTAATCACCGCAGTGCATGCACTCGATGGAAATTGCCAGCCCCACTGCGCAAAGCTTCTTTGAGACCCAGAGGCCCTCTTGCATCACCAGCCAGTTGAGTGATGCCTCGCTGTTGAGAAATTTCAACCCAGGTGCCCAAGGTGAGGTGGAGTGAAACTCCTCATTCATAGACTGAGCCTGTTAGGGAGTTTGTCTTTGGCAGCTCACTCTCACATGATACAATGCCTTAGGAGACGACTGAGTGTCAGAGAGACGACACTTCCCCTTCAAGAGGCAGCTTAGTACGTCACGACACTCCTTGTAGAATGCACATTTGTCTGGGAGAAATCTTTTGGCCTGTTTCACCCATATGCACACTTTCCAAGGACGGAAAAGATTGGTAGGCATCCTCCTTCCAGATTTCACCTTCTTCCTTTCCTCTTGCATACACATCCAACCCAGGAAATTCAAGTGGAGAATTTTTGATGGTTCTCAATGCTTGCCAATCCCAGACCACCTTCAGCAGGATAAAGGCAGCAGACCTAGGGATTTACCAGGGGAGACTTGTCTCTCCAAAGGAAGCTGGAAAAGTCCCCAACAAATTGACTTCATTTGGTAGGCAGTAGTGGAAGAACAGAGATCTGTAAAGAATGAGAGAGTAGATGTGCGAGCTGCACAGTTCCACTCTCCTCTTCTTTGAGTCCACAGCTGCACTACTTCCTTGACGTGCTTCCAAATTTCTGACTAATTCAACTCCAGCTCAAGGCTGGGACCAAACCAGAGTATCTTGACCAGCTTGTTCGTCCAGACAAAGGGCCCGGGGATACTCCCTCCCATTTGCCTAATCACAAACAGACAGACTTGTCACAGTTGAACTTGGCCCCCACTACCTTCTCACACCTGCAAATTTCTTTGTCGACTGTGTATTTTGGCAGTGATTTTAGAAACATTGTCAGTATAGGCAGAATACTTGGCCAGTTTGGAGATGTCAGTCAATGTGATCTCACTAAGCACCAAATTCACCTTTAACTTGCATAGGTATGGCTCCAGCACAAGAACATATAGTATAGGCGAAAGCAGACAACCCTAATAAATGGAGTGAAACAAGGTGAAAGGCTCTGACCTCACACTGTTTACCTCCACTAAGCCCCCCGAAGACTTGTAAAGGAGGTGGATCCAGGATTGAAATTGTGGCCTGAAGCCAGCAGACATGAGGACAGTCCTGAGAAAGTGATGGTTCTGCCTATCAAATGCCTTTGACTGATCCAAATTGATCAGCACAGCCTCACAGTCGACTTTCTATGATCCAGCAAACCAAGTCAAGGCCGTCCTGAATAGTCATGCCCTTCATAGAACAAGTATGTTTAGGGAGCCAATCAGACTAGGCTGCAAACAGTTGGCCAAGACCTTTGCCAAAATCTTCAAGTCTGTGTTTAGCATAGTCAAAGGGTGAAAACTGCCAAATACACCTCATAGGGAAAACCATCCAGAGTTTTGTCCCTGCCAGCTTGCTTCATTACATACCATATCTCCTCCTCAGTGATAGTCTCTTCACACCAAACTGCTTCGGCCACTTTAATGCAAGAAAAGCTGACTAAATAGGCATCAATGTTGGTGGAGCACTGTCCAGATTCCTTGGTAAAAAAAATTGAGGAAGTAAGATGCCATCATTGTGCATCCATCCAGTGTCATGATGCTTAGAAAGTATCAATCAGACGCACTGCACAACTCTCCTCTTGCCGTAGTTCAGCGACCATGTTCTTCGCCTAGGTTAAAGAGAATGTTTTCTAACATTCTCTTTAACCTAGCCCTAACTACCAGATCTTGGTTCTTCTTGATAAGCTAGGAGGCCAGTCTGGCCCTAGCTGCAAATACAGCCCTACTATCTCCTGATTGGATGGCCACCTCTAAACTAGATTCAGCTGCTGTTTACACTGCTAATCTAGCTCAGTTGAGTCATCAAGTAAAATCAGCTGCAAACAGCCTGATGACTGACTTAAGGTGGCTCCACCACTTGTTCCCTACCATAGCCCTCGTCAGTTCCTTCTGTATGGTTAGTAACAACTGGTCACGGAAATCATTCAAATCCAGCAGAGATGTGTTCAATTTCACATAACCAGTCATTCTAGGTTTAGACTTTAAGTTTACCCGTACCTGTAGCCTATTGTCTGTGTAAACTACCAAATGGAAACTTGGACACCCTAAGAGCCCTACATCGACTCTCCTAACTGGTACCCGGTCAATGTAGCTCGTACACACTACGGTGTCCGGGCCGGCCCTATTTGTCCAAGTCCATGCTGCCTACCCTGGGTGTTCATTTCTAAACTTATTGACCAGATCGAATCTGTCAATAAAGTCGTGAAATGGTTTCACATCAGGGTTATAGTTTCCCAGTCTAGCCTCACTATGATCTAGATTGGGATCAAGGACAGCATTCCAATCACCTGCTAGAACTACCAGCCGTGACGTGTTCAAAAATGGCTCGACCCGCCGAAAAAAGGAATCGTACTCTGCCTGGTCGTTGGGTGCATAAACCCCGATGAAGCAAAGCGACTTACCTTTTATGGTGATGTCCAGAACACAAATTCTTCCCTCCGGATCCGCAAACAGAAGGTTACACGTCGCTGTCAAGGACCTGCTGATCAGCCAAGAAACACCCCTGGAGTGGCTATTGAAAAAAGCTGAGAAGAAGCAAAACCTCCTCGACAGTATATCTTCGCAGTTGCTGGCAATCAGATGGGTCTCCTGTAAACAACATACATTCACCCCAAGAAGGTGCTGAAGGTCGTGTACAAGCCTCGCTGCATGACTGACCTCAGTCCTCGGCCATTCAACATAGCTAACCAAAGAGCCATTGTAGGACAACTTGCCTTGAAACATGGTTGGGGATAGGATGCCAACGGCTTCTCCCATGTTGCCAACGCCCATGTCAGTTTTGATAATACCATCCTGGGAAATGCCGCCAACGTCCAGGGGAAAGGTTAGTTTTAAGGCTGTATAGAAGGAAGGGTGAACAAAAACAGGTGTTCTTCCATCACAAATGTTTTTCAATTTGTAAAGATCATTGTTGTCAGTGATGACAAGTGGTGTTCCTTCTGGGGCATTCTTTTTGGCCTCTTGTATCATTTCCCATGTCTGGCTTGATCCTGATCCTATTCTGACGACTTATCAGCATCTTTGCCTGCGGAAAATTTGTCGGGTCCTCTATGTCTTTTAACCCACATTTCCTCATGGCAAGGAGGGTCCTGAGCTTGCTATATCTCTTGCCATATTCTTTGGCACCCTCCTCAGCCATCAGAGTCACCCTACAAACATTCTTCCCTGTGCTGAAGGGAAGTTTAGCCTTCCGCTTTTTGGTTGCCATCTCCTCTGTGGTACCCCTCTGTCACTTCCTCGACACAGCGCTGATGGCCTTGATGGGGGTTGAACTAGGAGTTTTGAGAACTTCCAGGGGTGATGATTTTCTCTCCTGTGGGGAGGAAGATCGGGTTCATCTATTCTGAGGTGTTGACCTCTGCTTCTTCACCGGGGATGATGGGAAAGATGAGGTGGGGTGGGCTGCCCTTGGGGATGCTTTTGTTGGTTGAAAAGCCAGTACATTCTGCCTATCCATGTCCGCCTTTAATTTCTTTATTTTTTGTATTTTATCATAGGACGGGTCCTTTTCCATCCAAGGATTTGTCGTTGCTACCTCCTTGCTGCTGCATGGAGTAGAGGAATCCTTTTCCGCATTTGGTTGAGGGAGCACCAGTACAGGTTCAAGTTTCTTGCTTTTACTCTTGCTCACGACTTGCCATCCCCATTTTTTTGGTTACAGGGGATTCCACGGAGAAGGTCACCAGCACTTCAATGTGTGGTCTCTTTTCCTGGTTGTTGTTCTTGGTCTGTGCAGTAGTCTGCTCCATGGAGGTCTTTTTCCCAGGGCAGGAAGGGGCCAGGTGGCCTGTCTTGCCGCACTTCCAGCAGGCCAGTTTTCTACCAGCCACAATGACTGGTAAGGATTGTCTTCCTGCATCTAAGATATTGGGGATGGTGTTGAAAGACTGTTTGGATAGCATTAAGTTGATCTTACCTTCCAGGCCAAGAAAAGCCAGTTTTTTTGTTTTTTTTTAATCGTATCACCCCAAGCAAGGCGGTAACGCCACTGATGTGCAGGGGGCTACGTAATAGTGAAAAGATTGGAAAAGAGAAAAGCCGAAAACCACATCCTAAACAGGGAACAAGGATGAGCCTCTTAACCTGTTCAATAGACGTGGGTGGAGTGTGAACCGGGCAATATAGATCTATCTACTCTAATTGAAAAAAAAAAGAAACCAAAGTGAGAAGATTGGAAAAGAGAAAAGCCGGAAACCACACCCTAAACAGGGAACAAGGGATGAGCCTCTTAACCTGTTCAATAGTGTGGAGTGTGAACCGGGCCATAGTTTTTCAGCAAAAATGACACTGATAAGGTTTCTGCTGTTGGCAACTTCTCCTGGCTGCTGATTTTTTGTGAAAAGGGAAAGGTGAAGTCAAGGTCACCCTTTGTTAAAATCATAGCAAGTGGGAGCAGTAGGCTGTGACATTTTCTTTATTCTTGAGAATTGACAAAGATTTGTTTATTAGAGTGAATAAAAAAGTTTTCATTGTTATTTATAAAATGGTAAATAAAAAAATATTGCATTGTAGTTGGTTTACATATTTTGATAATTTTTGGCATACCATTCTTTTGGGGTTTTTTTTGGGGTGGGGGATACAAAGGTTAAACCTTGCCAATCACCTTATTTGTAATATTTTATATTATCGCAATAAAAATTAAAAGTGATTCTATTCAACACAGGACTGAAATATAAATTACAACTTTATCCACAAGATGTCTACATTGATTCTTAAAACTTATATCAATTTAAAAATTGTAGTCTCAAATTACACTAAAATATTAGGCAACATAATTCATCTTATTAAATATAAAATTTTTTAAAAAGCTTTAAAAAATTTTGACTTTTACTTGACTGAACAAGTTATTTACAATTTTGTTCGAAAGGGGTATCTGACCATTCATAAATGTGAAGTGTTCTATCATGATAATGCACAGTTCAAGTTTCCAGATTTTAGAAAATTTACAGAAAACCACCTTAAGAAGTTTAGAAAAAAATAATAAAAAAAAATAAAAAAACTGAAAACTACTCTCTTTACATTCTTTACCTTCAAACTAAAAAAACTTACCAAAACATTATTATGAAGCTTGTAAATTGTTGAGAGAAAACTTACATTAATAAAATTCTTGTTAAGCATAAATTCGGGGCATTTTTCTGACCCTAAATTCAAACATTATAACACTGATTATCAGAAATGCTATATTGGAAATAATTATAAAGAAATAAAGATTTGTGAGGTAAAGTGATGCATAAATTTAAATCACTCAGAGATTGTATAGAAAATAGAAGATCAATGAAATTTGAGAATTCACTAGATCTTTGAGAAAGATTACATAAACAGTTAATACAGATTATACAGTTTTAAACTAAAACTAATGGAAAGTTGATCCTTTATGAAAAAAGATTATTACCTGTGTTTATATGTATCACATAAAGAAAAAATTAAGTGTAGCATCAGACAATTATGCATTACCAAAATTTTAAAAAAATCATCAGAATATTATAAGGAAATATATTAAATTCTTATAAAACTAATGAAAATTTAAAATTAAGGTCAAAATTAATTTAAAGTAAACATTGTAAAATATGTAATCAATTGGCTTCTATGTGAGTAATATGAAACTTATGAAATAAACTAAAAAATGATAGATGAACTCAAATGAACCAAATTTCAATTTTCATCATAGCTGCAGATGTCACTTGTATAGTAATGGCATAATTAAACTGCTCTTAGAGAATCTTGAATATTGTCTAGAGATTGACATTACTATAGTTGATAAAAAAATAGACATACAAGTCTGCCTTTACTACAACAAAGGATATATATTCAAACCTTATAAAAGTTTAAGAAAAAATTGGGCATCACCATCTCCTCAGAATAAAGTGACTTCTCATCAATACAAAGTAATCATTTTTTTTCAAACTTTAAGTATTATTACATAACAAAAATAGAATTATTTCTAATAAAAATTTCATTCAGCAAATTGAATGTTAAAAAATTTTTTACTCAAGCTGATTCTTCAAAATATCTTGAGAAACTAATTTTGTGAGACTTTCAAGAACTCTTTAATGCTTTGTAATTACAAAAAATTGATAAATATTTGAAATTATCCAATGTAAAAAAGCTAAGTGTACCAACTTCACTGCATTTAATTTGTTATCAATGCATAAACAATATTGTGATTTTAAACAAAATATTAAATCTGCTATGTTCTTTACATTTAAAATGAATTGAAAGTAAAAAGTTATCACAGATGATGCCAGACAAAGTAAATTAAAATTATCTGAGACAAGTTTTATTTATAGAAAGTATTGATTAAATCTTAAGAATAAATAAATCCACATAGTCTAATCATAAAACTGCTATCATAGACAAGAAAAATGCAACTGAAACAGTTCCAACAATAAAACATGAACATTTTATTTGTATTCAAAATTATTTATAAAGAGAAATATATATGTCAGCCTAGAGATGCTTTGAGGATAAGCATTATTTGTAACTTATACTCAGGGTATGAGTCAGTACTTGGTGTAAGAATAAATGATTTTTAGCTTAAAATATAAACTGTGTGTATGTCTAAATACTAATTAGCTTTAGAAACATGATACACTCAAATTTTTTTAAAGTCACTTATTCATTAGTCTTTTTGTTGCAATGCATGTTAACTTCCACAATTTTAATCCAACAAAGTTTATTTTTTACTGATATTAAACAAAAAACATTTATCGTTATAATCTCAAAAGTTTAAATTCCCTGCATCTTTTAAAAAAAATAAAATAATTATATATAAATTTTAAAAAATAATTGAAAAACTTATTTTAACTTTAGCTGTAAATTTCTTTAATAAGGTGTACAAGGCTGTCATTATTTTTTCATTTCAGTCCTAAATTTGAATTGACAGCCACTTAATTGCTCTTATACAAAAGATTATATACTCGTGTGTGCGTAGGAAATCCTCAATGTGTTTTCAATTAGTGTGTTAAAGTATTTTATACCAAAATTTGATTAGTGCATGCATAATACTTGATTGGTGCAATAAAACATTCTTCAGTTTAAGCATAGTAATTAAAAATTGATTTCTTATTTTTCTAAAATTTAAAAATGGCTAATTGTTTGTCAAGTATTACGTTTTTTTAAGTAATTACAGTAGTGTGTAAAAAAAAAAAAGAAAATGAACGGTTATAAATAGATAAACTTTATGATCTAAGCCAATAATAAAAATACATTTGAATATTTGTCTTAAAACTTTTTAAAACTTTAAGATTTTTTTTGTTTATTTTGAAACTTTTGAAAAGGAAATTTCTGATTTTTTGTAAAAAACAAAAAATTTTAAAAAATAGACAATTAGATACAGAAATTTACATTTATTAAAAAATATCAAAATAAAAAAGATATGGAAAGATTGTGAATAAAATTTTCAGGTTCAAATACTAATGATTATATGTTTGGAAAATTTCCAAAAAATAGTAAATATACATAATATAAGGTTCTTTTTTTCAAATTAAATTGAATGTTTTTTTTGTCTTAGATTTTAATATTTACCTAACTGCCAGTATGAGAAGATGACAATGAAGGATTTAGAATTTTTCAGGGTCATTGAAGAAATTAAAGGAAAATATTTAGAAGCAGACGCTAATGAAGATAAATGACAAATCTGCAGAAAAACTAAAGGGGCAATTTCTCAGTACCAACATTTACATGAAGAACAGAATATCATGCGGCAAACCACACTAAATAAGGTTTTCATAAAAAATTAGATAAATAAACACATTATATGCATATATAAGCAAAAAAAAAAAAAAAAAAAAAAAAATAGCCATAATGAGTGAAAGCATCGTCACAATGTCCTGACGTAATTTTGAAGTTGGTATGAGCCAATTAAAGTGAAAAATTCTTTGCATTAAGTATATATATATATATATATATATATATATATATATATATATATATATATATATATATATATATATATATATAACACACACACACACACACACACAAAAGAGAATTAATTCATCTAAGTATTAAAGATTACTGGACATAATTTTTTAAAAAAATGTTTTTAATTCATTTTGTGAAGTGTTATATCTAGTGTGCAATTTCCAATGATGAACCTGAAAATGTGTTCTTGATATAATAATTTGTCTTCATGATTTTTCTAATTTGCATAAAAGTTATTACATTATTAATAAAAATAAAAAAGAATTTTGATAATGAATCTATAAATCCAATCATTATTTACATATCACCTTGTTCTTTATAACACCAAATATAATTTGCATGTTTCAATTTTCAAAAGGTTTGAGTTGAATCCACTGTACAGGGAAAAAAAAATAACTAATGTAAACCATTATTTATTGTCCAGCATAAATATTAATTTATAATTAAAACATCTGAAAAAAAAAAAAAAAAAAAAAAAAGTTAAACAGTGCTTGCTTAAAGTTGAAATTTGATCAAACAAATTACTTTTGAAGAATTATATCTGTAAACATATTTTCAATGACTTATTTAAATTCAAACTGCAATAGGTTTAAATATATGCAATACGTGAAAACATCTTCCCTAGATAGTAAACTCATTAATTAATGAGTATTACAGTTTTTAAGAAATACTCATCAGCTGCATCACTCACCATTTTCTCAGCCCAGCTGCATGAACAAAGCTTTCTTTAAGAATTGTCAGATAGGAGGAGTAATGGGTTTTACTTTGTTGTACTGACCTATGACAGGTTGATCAAGAGTGAATTTAGAATCATATTTTTCCTAAACTTATAGCCAAATCAAGAATTCAGTCTTCCTTACTATTTTACTCATCGGTGAGAGAAAAAGGATGGATTCATATCTTTACCAAGAGCATTAGTATGAAATGAATACAAATGGCATTTACCAGAATTTGAGTTTGGCCAACACAATTCCATTTGTGATGATGTTACCCGTGTGTGTGTGTGTGTGTGTCATTAAAAATGACTGACAAAGAAATTTATTAATTTCTTCCTTGTCAATTGTTTTCAATGAAACATGCTTAAAAAAATGATTGCTGCTCAAGTATGTGTATGTGCGCACAAATACACGTGTTAATGAAATAACATGTAAATAGACTATAAATAAAGATTATATATATTCACATAAAATATCTTATATATCATATATATAAACTGCTCTACTTCAGTTCTTTACAATATCATTCATGTAGATGTAATGTTGACAGTTTTAATTTTTTCATATAAGTTTTTTCTTCAACAACAAATTAGAAGTGACAATCTGCTAATACAACATTTATATGTAATTATAAAATTTTTAAATCATATTACACAAATTAAAATCTGCTTTTCCATTCCTATAGTGAAATACAATTTCTTTTCACTGATAATCAATTTAACTTCATTCTGGATTCTCAATGTACAACACACAGATTAAGCAATGAAATCTCATGAAATTTTAAATAAACAACGATTGCAATATTTAATAGTTAATCTGGAAATATACTTTCACATGATCAGCTGAACAAGATGGTACGATATTGAAAGACCTGGAACTATCAATGAACCTAATATTACTATCACTGATGACATCTTTGTGATGTATATTGAGCAACAGGAAGTACTAATGTTACCATAATGATTTTTTTATTTACTGTTCTGTGAATGATGTTCACAAAGGGTTTCGTAACCATAAATATGTAGAAAAAAAATAAAAACTAGAGACTAATACAATTCTTCATGTAAATGATAACCAGAAATTTATAAAAAAACAAAAAATATCGAAAATTTATGTTACAATTTTTTTTTTTTTAACTCTTATTGGATAAAAATAATTTTTCAGTATTTGAGTTCAGGTGATCTTAAATAAGTACTACATCTTTTTTTTTTAAATCCTTTATGTTTTTAAATACAAAATAATTTTGGGAAAGTGGAATAAAAATATCCCAACAGTATTATGTAATAAATAACTAAGATTATTTAGACATTTTCTTGCGGCATACAGGAGAGTGCAAGGGTAATTCAAACAAATTGATTCTGTTTTACTTAGTCACACAGTTCTAGTTTGCATTTATTACTTGGATACATTTTCAAAACCCTAACAAGATTTTCATGATATTCTTTGGAAATCTGCAGGATTAGCAATGAAACTTGTCATCAATTCAAGGAGAGAATGTCTAATCACAGAAAAAGTGTGACACACCCTGATCCAAGAACAAATCCAACACAACTGTAGGATGAAACAAAATTACAGTCTGATATCTCTCAGAGGCTCGAGGCCTTCCTCAATAGAATCACTCATGGAGAAAACAGAAAAAGGATCCAGCACAAGCTGGAAAAATACTTCAGGCATGAATTCAATGCAGTCAAGGTCCACCAAGTACAGAAATTAAATAGATTAAAAGATAAACAGTAAGCAGATATCATACTTGACATCATTGCACAAATCAAGGAAATAGCCTTAAACATTCCTCAGGCTAAGACAGATGAGCTCAGATGGAAAGTGAGACAGACATTGGAAAAATCAAACATCACAAAGGAGGAGGATCTGGCAATCAAAACCCTACAGAGGAACAAGAACATCATCATACTACCAGCTGAAAAAGGCAATGCAACTGTCATGATGGACAAAACAGAATACACCGAGAAAATGGAAGACTTCATTAGAAGTGGTAGCTATAGCAAAGTAAAGAAAGACTGTAGTTGAAAACAAAATGACAGCTGTTACAGATTGTAATCAAGAACAAGGATCACTTCCAGCCTAAAACATACAGGCAGTCATCTCAATGCTACAGCAAGCTACCTCACATGTATGGCTTACCCAAGATTCACAAAGACAGTATTCTGCTCAGGCAATGCTAAAAGAAAATGACTTACCTCCCAGGTCAACACAGATTTGAACAGGTCTTTCATGTGAACTGTCCAAAAAGGGAAGAAAAAAAATGGTGGCATCACACTTCCATAATTTAAAAGAAATAGATTCCGAAAGATACTTGATATATCCCAAAAAGGAATACAGTATAAAATGATCAGTTGAAGAATGGAACTCCACATCAGGAATAAGAAATACAGATTTATTGTACTAAGGTACAATTAACAATAATACACATATAAGAAAGTCATGGGTTGGAGCAGAATCGACTATCGAATAGTGAATGCCATTGCCTAAGACTTCTTCATCATTGTACTGCTCGTTACATTCTTCTATTCTCGGGGATGGCAGGATGTTTCACAATAACACCTTCCCTCGAGCTAAATTCTTCCTAGAATTTTGCTCTTAATATCTTTTTCTCTTAGGATCTGGACACAGTCGTTTAGTCCTTTTCTTTTTTCTGTTACTTCTTCTGTCAGTCCCTGTGTCTTCACTTTTAGAAGAATCGGCAATTCTTTGTGTAGGTGTTACTTTCATAGGCACTTCAGTGTTAGTGGGTGGTTTAATCTGGACTGTCATATACTACCTCCATTGGTATTTCTTGGTCATTTGTAATGGTTTCGATGTATCAGTGTCTCAGTTGGTTTATGTGTCTTTTACAGACAAACTTCTCTTCTTTAATTATATAAGTGACTCTCCCGATTCTTCTAATTACCAAACCATCTTCCCAAAAGCACTTTCCAGTCTGATAGTTCTTAAAGAAGACCTTGTCTCCTTCTTTGAAAGATTTAATAGAGTTCAGTTTTATAAAACTCTTCTTTTTCTTTGGTAACAACCTATCAAATATTGAACAAATCTTTCTCGTGTACATGACCTCAGCAGGCAACAAATTTCCATTAATGTTCTGATTTGGTGTAATTCTATAAACCATCAGAAATGTTTGGATATTCTTGTCTTCAGTGTTGATCCCATTAGCTTTTCTCATGGCTCTTTTAAACGTATTGACAAACCTTTCTACCAATCCATTCAATCTTGGATTTTACAGAGGCATGGTTATGTATTCGATTGCTAACAAATCACAATGTTTAAATTCAGCTCCTGTAAACATAGTTCCATTGTCACTCACAATTGTGTTTGGTACTCCCAGACGGCTAAATACTGCGTTTAATGCCTTTATCGTATTTGCCACTGTCGGGTGTTTAAATCTGAAAACCTCAGGCCATTTAGAATAACTACCAACAATAATTAGGTAATAGTCTCCCTTTAATGGTCCTGCATAGTCAACATGTATCCATGACCACGGCACATCTGTTTTTGGCCATGACTGAGTTTTTATAGGTGGTGATTTTGCTACTAACTGACAGCCTTTACAATGCTTCACCAAATCTTCAATGTCCCGGTCCATCCTAGGCCAGTATGTATAGCTGCTCATTAGATATTTCATTTTGTATATACCCAGATGATCCAAATGAAATTCTTTTAATATCCTCTTACATAGAACACGTGGAATTACCACTCTTCGAGTATACATTAGTGTTTCATTGCAAATTGAAAATGGTGATACTTTATATCCTTTGTTTTTCTCATTCCCTTTCACTTGTTTAATCATCTTTGAAATGTAATCATCTGTTTTTGCCATGTTGTTAATTTCCACCAGTGTTACTGGTAATTCACTAACGGTATTCACCAGTACATCCACAAGTTCTTTCTCTTCTTTTAACGCTGCTATCACTGTTTCCTCCAACAACTCGGGATTAGTCTTGAAAGACAATCCACATGGGCGATTTCCTTAGACAGAATGAATTGCATTTTAAAATTGTAATTTAATAAAATTACACTCCATCTTTGCAACCTGTTTGCAAAATGAGTAGGCACTCCTTTTTTCGACCCAAAAATCAACAATAAGGGTTTATGGTCGGTTTGTAGCACCAGAAATGAATCTGTGAAATTTCTTCACAGATAAATTAGCTAGCGCTTCCTTCTCTATCTGACTATAATTTCTCTCCACTGGAAGCAATGCACTCAAGGAATGAGCAATAGGTTTTGTTATGCCATCCTCGAATTTGTGTAAAAAGAACAGCTCCTATGCCATATTCACTCGCATCCATCGCTACAATTAATTCTTTATTTGGATCAAAGTGCACTAAATCTAAATCCGACAATAAGCAGTTTTTAATTTTTTTCTTAGGTGCTTCATCGCATTCCCTTGACCAACGTCATTTTTTATTTTTTTCTAATAATTTGTTTAATGGTGCTCTTAAATCATGCATATTAGGAATATATATAAATTGTAGTAATTTGCAAGTCCTAGAAATGACTGTAACTTAGTCATGTTATCCGTAGTAGGCATATTTTTTATCGCTTCAGTTCAGTTTTGTTTGGGTTAGGTTTTCTTCCCTTATGAACAATTATTTGGCCTAAATATTTGATCTTATCCATACAGAACTTGCACTTTTCAAGTCCTACCTTGAATCCATAATTCTTGATTCTTTTGAAAACCTTACGGACATGAATTTTATGTACTTCCACATTTCCACGTTCTCTTCCAATCTCTGTAACTCTTTATCTATCGTCTCTTACGATGTAAAGGGAACTTTTCTTTTTGGTTTGAATACAGGTTTTATATTATCCTTTAGTTCAAATTTCACTTCTGTCTAAGTACAACAACCAAGTTCATCCAAAAAGACTTCAGTAAATTCATTCTTCAAATCTTTCTCAAATTTTTCTGTATGTTTAGACTTTACTATATTTGACGCATTTATTTTCCTACAAAACGTATTCATGGGTTTCTCCCATAAATTAAATAATACAATCAAATCAATGCCAAATAAATTTGCATTTTTTCCTGAAATCACAGACTTTAGTTTTGTGGATTTTACCGTCGAATGCTACCTTTACAAAAAATTCACCCTTGAATTTCAACTTGTTACCCGAAATGCCTCTCGCAATTTTCTTAGTGTTCTGCAACTCTGGTATTTTCGTCAATTGTGGAAATGTCACTACCGGTATCTAGCAAACAAGTGATATTTCCACCATTTAACTTAATGTCTACGTACTTTCTTGTTCCGAAATCCTTCATAAATTTTGTTTAGATAAAACAGTATCCTTTTAGGCTTTTGATAATTTTTCTTTCTACACATTACTGCCTTGTGCCCCTTTTGCGCACATTCAAAACATATTTTATTTCTAAAATAGCACTTACTTGTAGCATGGTTAATGTTGCCACATGATTTGCAGTATGGTCTTTCTTCTTTGTAGGCACGTTGCTTTACTTTATGTATTCGGGCAATACTCTTTTCTTCAATACATAAATTATTACGTTTAATATTAACCAATTTTTGGCATTCCTCCGATACTTTCTGTAAAGTTATGTTCATATCATGCTCCAACATTGCTAAAATCCTTGAATGAACTTCCTTGTCCTTAGGCGCCATTAAACCTTGCACAAAAATTAGGCATTTAAACATATCTTCCTTGATTTCTTTAATTTTGAAACATTTGCCAAACATTTTTGATAATATTTCAACAGTTTCATCAAACGAAATCTCTTCTGGTTTCTTTGGCAAAATGAAGTTTGTGTACTTTGTATTTTCCTGAGCACTGTTTTTTTGTATGAAAAGCATAATTTTTTATCGGTCCATGATTTGCACCTTTTTGAAAAAATTGTCTTGTACCTTTTAAAGTACACAGGAAAAGTTATTCCTTCCTCAGGTTTGTACAAAAATTCTGAAAGAGAGTTTGCTATACTCTCCGTAGAGAAAATTCTGGAACCTTCCTTTGGTTCACCTTGCTTTAACAATATTTTTTGCAAAATATCTTGTTTTAATATTTGTGGTTGCAGATCTGTTTGTTGTTTTTGTTGACTTTGCTGTTGTTGCATTAGTTGCTGAACCGCTATGCCTAGCGTCTTCATACATTCTGTTAATTGTTCCATGTTCCGTACACACCAAAAATATGTATATGGAAAAATAAAAATTCAACCATACAGTTGACCAATAAGTTAAAACTTTGGCAAGAAAAAAAAAAACGTAGTTATTTTCTTTTTTGATGGACGTACAAAAAACTACTACTTACCTTAACTTTATTTTTTTTTTATATAGCAGTCACTGTTGAAGGTTCTTAGCTGAAATATTCTACGACTCCTCGTTTAATACAGTTGCATTTTCTTAGGGGTCCAAATCCTTATTCAACAACTGAAATTTCCGTGTGAATTTGATTTTTCTGTTGCCAATTGATATCTGATGGTAAATTTCCTAGTTTGCCAAACTGGTATCAGGTGACAGTCATCCTCGTCACCAAACTGATATATCCCAAAAAGGAATACAGTATAAAATGATCAGTTGAAGAATGGAACTCCACATCAGGAATAAGAAATACAGATTTATTGTACTAAGGTACAATTAACAATAATACACATATAGGCAAGTCATGGATTGGAGCGGAATTGACTATTGAATAGTGAATGCCTTCGCCTAAGACTTTTTCATTGTCGTACCGCTCATTACCGTCCTTTATAACGTAGAGCATTCTATTCTCAGGGATGGCAGGATGTTCCACTATAACAATACTTTTGTTGTGATATTATTTTTTCACATATATAAATTTTGGCTGGAATGAAGATATAAAAGATGGGTAGACAGAATGGTTACAGCTGTATTGAACAGGCTACCCTTGTTGTGGTCAGCAGAGGGTTTAAGAGGAAACAGATTGCAGGAATTGTTTACAAGGCAGAAGAACCAAATACTTTACAACCTTTTCTCTGCAGACAAACTTGATTATGGACAAAAAGTTCCATTTTTGTTTCAGCTAGCCCAAAATTGTAACATTTCTCTAAATGCTAACAGGTAAATTTAATCAGATAGTTCGAATTCCCTTTTCTCATCAAACATTCATCATGGGGCATGGTGGTTTAAAACCAATGATATTGACAGAAATATTTAACAACTTGCCAATGGCTCTGTAGCTCAATTTTTCATTTTTTTAAGACCATGTTTCATCTCAACATTTCTTTTTAATATATGTTAACTGCTATGGGTTCTTGTGAAAGATAGTGAAGTGGATTCTCATTGCTTCCTCCAGGTGTGAATTTTTTTTTTCCCAAACTGATTGCCATACAAGATTTTCCTCTCTATATACCCACTTCTGTATTTGTTTATACTTCTGAGATAAGGTAGTATTTACACTATTTACATTATTCAGAGAATTGTCTTCATCCTTGTTGCCATATTTATGACATTTCGGCTATTATATGATGCGCACTTCGTCAGATGCTAGGAATTTTGAACCAAACCCTTTATTACGATTATTCTCATTCCTTGTGCAAAGCCACTTCTAGTAGCCATGAGTTATCTTCCTTTAACTTAACTCTCTAAGTTATTTGTTCACCACTGCTGTAGGCCTGGTATTGAACTCATAACTCTTTTGGGTCAAGTCACTGGAACTAACCAACCTCTATATCCACTGGGCCATGTGTCCTCAAGTGAATTTCTGGGACTTATAAAACTAATATCTCAGTAACCATTTTTTACCAGAGTTCATATTGCAATCTTTTGACACTAAAGATTTTCTCTAGCACTTTGTATAACTGGTTCCCATGTTATATTCATTTCTATGCTTGATCAGATTAGGTAATCTCTGTAGCCTACTATATGATACAATTCACTATGGAAAAAGAGCAACAACAATCTAGCATTCGTGGATGTACTAATATCTCAAACAGAGAAGGGGTTCAAGACATCCATATACCGCAAGCCAACATTCACCGGACAATACCTCAACTTCAACTCCCACCACCCATACAGTGTAAAGAAAGAGATTGTACACTGCCTGCAATATCGAGCAAAAGTCATAAGCAGCAACCCAGAGACACACGAACAGGAAATAGTCAGTATAAGCAGTAACCTACAATGTAATAATTATCCAGGGTACATGACAACAATTCCAATGAATGTGGAAGAGAGAGTGCATGAAAAACAGCCTTGGTCTGTCTACCCTATGTGAAGGAGTTATCAGATAAAATATAAAGGATCTTTGGGCTATATAACATCAGGACAATCTTCAGAAGTGGTTCTACACTTTGCAGGTACCTCTCTTAAGATAGAAAAATCAGGCATTGTTGACCACATATGGAGGGAGAAAGGGAATCATCACCCCCTATGGGATGAACTTGAAATAATAGATAGAGGATGGCACTAGAAACTACACAGACTTAAGGAATTAGTGCATATGCTAGGCTACAAAAATATCTTAAGTCGACCATGCAAGGAAATGAATACAAAATGGGAACCAGTAATATGGAGCAATAAAGAAAATCATTAGCGTAAAAAAAAAAAAATTAAAAAAAAATAAAAAAATAGATTGCAACATGAGCTCTGGTAAAAAAAATGTTATGGAAAATCATTAGCATCAAAAGATTGCAATATAAACTCTGGTAAAAAAAAAAAATGGATACTGAGACAATAGGTTTCTAAGTTCCAGAAATTCACTTGTTGTTGTTCTCAAGGACACATGGCCCAGTGGATATGTTGTGAATTCAATACCAGGCTACAGCAGTGGTGAACAAATAACTTAGAAAGTTAAGTTAAAGGGAGATAACTCATTGCTACCAGAAGTGGCTTCACACAAAGAATGAGAATGATATACCTCAGTGATTGTAATAAAGGGTGTCAGTTCAAAATTCTTAGCACCTGAAGAAGGCCAGAGTGTACAACAGCCAAAACATCATAAACAAAGATGAGGACAATAGTCCAAATAATGTAAATTCAGTACACCTACTTCTATCTCCCATCTTCAAATAGAAAATAAGGGACTCCTATTTTTTTTTTAATCATTTCACTCTAAGAGATGCAAGGGGCGACTGTAAATAAAAAAGAATGAGAAGAATTTTGGAGAAGGAATTGAAAACTCAATTTTAAACAGGAAACAATGGATAAAACTCTACATCTGATCAAAATTTGGGGAAGGAGTGTAAACTGTTATTTTCCATATCTGTGCCACAATATTTGACTTCCTGTTTTTCCTTTAATTATGGCTTGTAAAAGACTAATTTTTAAGGATCAAATATTTTCTCTAATATTCCCTACTATAACTGCAGAGATGTTGTATATTCACTGCTGTTGTTTGTAGAAATAAAGAAAGTTATGACAGGAAGCCTAAACAGTATAGTTTTGAAGTAGAAGACAAGCCTGCTGTTAAATCCAGTTAATATTTTTTCCTACCATCCTTCTTATGTTTACTATAGTTTATATCCTCTGAATTTATATACTTTTTTTAAAGGTCATAAATGTTACAAAACTCAATATGTAATTTTTTAAAAGAATATATTCAGGTCAATTCCCAGTGTGTTGAGGCAACTAAATCTACCATTCATTAAATACTGTTACCATATCTGACTGGGTGCTCCTGCTATTCATCTAGGGGTTCTTGACAAAATCCAGGAGGAGGATCTGCAACATAATCAATCTTGATTTAGCAACTCAACTTCAGTCACTTAACAGAATGTAACTTCCCTCTGTCTTTTTCTAAAAATATTTTTGCATCTTCTACTCTGACAAGATTCTTTCCTTGGTGCCCTGATCACACAAATCTGTTTATACTACTAGATCCCCTACCCCTACCATCCAAATAGTCAAATATAACCACCACTTCTATTCTACCAGTTTCTTTTCTCACACTTCCCGCCTGTGGAATTCCCTTCCGTAGACTTGCTTACATAATAGCTACAATCTCAAAAAGTTTAAATGCAATGTCAATTGTCATCTTTTATTATCTCCTTTCATCTTTTTCTTATCCTTTCTTCAACAACCCCCATACATTGTCCTTTTATTTTATTTTCTCTCACTGTAACCCCCTGTGAACAAGTGATAGCCCTGCCTTGCTTGAGGTGAAACAATTATAAAAAAAAACAAAAAATAAAACAAAACAACAAACTATTTCTTTATACAGAGTGGTTTGAATGAAAGTTTAAGTACCATCCTCTGTATGCTAGACTTCTGTAGATATCTTAATCTTATACCTGCTCTATCAAATGCATTCTTTGCAGATGAGTAAGACTTTTCACTCCACAAAAAGGGTCACCTGTTGGGTATGTACTTGCAGATCTGAGCAGAAGTCTAACAAATGTTTACCTAAAGTGTTGAATAAAATTCATCAACCCAAACTTATGCTGGTTCACAATTCACAAGACCACAAAGAAAGCAAGTCATTTGTTAACCAATAATAGTACTTCTCGTGATAAAAAGTTATGAAGAGTACTAATATTGTTGGATATGTACAGTTCAAATTATCTAACATTATCTGTACATTTTCCTGGTGAGGATAATCTATGTATTGTTATGTCTTAAGTTGTAACAAAAGAAAAAAAAAATAACTGACCAAAACTCAGAGCTAAATCACAGACAAATATTTAATTTACAAAAACAAAAAAAACAAAAAAAACAAAAAACACACCACATAAAATATTTACAAATACACAATTTTTGATGCATTAAAAATAAGAAACAGAGTTTACTACTGGCAAGTGTTACAAGGAGAGAAGAGGAAGGTAAGGTGCCAAATATCTTTACCCAGTTAAGCTATCGAATTAGTTAAGTGCTATACTTTTTGGAAATCCTCAAATGTGTATATAAATAACAATTATTAGTTTGGTCAATGAAAGAGTCAAAAATTTCTATTTACCCACTTAGTTCCATGAGGTTCTCTTTCAGGTTTTAGTTGGTTGGCAACTTTTAGTAGAGATTCTTTCGGCTGGATATACAAATCCCGAATCAGGCCAGAGTTGATAATGTCAGCAAATCCTTTTAACAACCCTACTCTCTTCCTAAATCCTATTTTTATAGGGACTAACACCTAATTTGCATATTTCTTGAAATCTCTCAAATCTACTGGAATTTTCTAACATTCTAGCATCTTTCAAATGTTCTATTTCTAATTTCCTTATTTTAACAACTACTTCATGAATTAAAACTTTTTTGAAATAACAAGTAAGATTCAATAGAATCCCTTACTATAACTTTTTAAATATTAATATTTTTTATACGAAATGCATCATTGTAACAGTATACAAATTACATTTTCAGTTTAAATGAGGTCTAAAGATCAGGCCTCAAAAATGATTTTTCAGACTATTGGCAAGAATCTTACCCAAAATCACAACTGCTTTTAACAGGAAAAAAGTAACACAGGAAACAGAACAGCAGAGAATAATATTGTTTAAATTAATATGATGAATAGCTTTCCTTGGTCAAATTTATTCTTTCAAATGAAATCTAATTTCATATTTTCTTGTTTGCAAAAAAAAAAAAAATGCATCAGAAAGAGTATGCTCTTTTTACACGCTAAATGCCTATATTATTATTTATAATTTCCTGTTCCAGTTGATGCTAAGAAACAATTACCTTAAGTTGTGATTGAAGCAAAAAAGGATTGCACTTCAAAAAGGAAAATAATGGCTTGAAAGAAATCTCAGAATACAAAAATAAGACAAAGGCTAATAATTTACATAAAAATGAAAAATCAGAAAAGAGAAAAAAGTTGCTTAGAAGAAAGTAGGTAAAAACTGTTACAGATAAATATGTAAACAATCAATAAACTTGCCTCCACTCAAGCAAAGATAAAATGTACTGATTGATAAACTAAATATTTGTATTCTGTCTATTCTTACAAAAAAGTGAATCTAAAAAAAATTTCTTTTTTAAAAATGGAATATCATATCAAGCAAAGAGATTGGCATATATAACCTTAATAATATCACCATAAAGATTTGTAACAAAACATTTTAACTTCTTTTAGCTTAAGAGAGGAAAATTATATATTACACTCAAAGTCCAAATAGAATAATAATGAAAACTATTTAAAGTTATAGTGGGGGTATCCGTAGTTTTCCTGTTTCTAGTGGGTGTCCGTTCTAGAGAAGGGTAGTTGCATATTGTTGAAGATTAACGGAATTTGGCCTTGTTGAAGATAGTCCACTATAAGTCATAAAATGATTATAAAATCAAGAAAACAAATTGAGTTGAAAAATAACATTTTATAATCAATTAATGTTTTTATAATGGAAGTAATACTTGAAACATAGGTCCAGCGGAGGTTAAAATGTTCATGGCAATAAAATGCTGAAAGAGAATTAATGCTTAGGAATGTGGGGAGCGCTATAAGTAAGGAATGTCTTTGATGTAATTGCTCCTTAGGTCAGTAAGTAGTTTTGAGGCAGGGAAGAAGGAAAAAGGTAAGGGAGGCGAGCATAGTAAGCCACTTGACTTTCAGTCAAGGGAGCAACTAATTACTCTTCTCCTTGAGTCCATCTGCCTGTCGATGCTTTCTGTATCTGATTTTTATAACTTCTTTTTGGATCACAGCAGATCACTTGGGATTTCATACTTGTATTTGATTCTGGGCTTCCCATTGGCTAATAAATAAAATTCGCGTAGGCTCTAGAACTGGAAAAATTAATTTTTAGTTTTCAACCAGAACATCTGCGCAGAGCTGGTGGCGCAGCGACGACTTTTGGTCATTTGCTTTTTAGTCATGAAAACGCCAACATCCAGTCCATCACAAGGTATAATCAATCAAATTATTCCAGAATCATTTTGGTAAGACACACAACCACATTCCATTAAGACTCAACAAAAGGTAACAAGCTCAACCAATTAAGTTTGACTTTCTTTCAAAGAAAAGCTTACTTAATCAGGTTTTTGAAAGATTGGATATTTCCTTTTTTTTTTTTACCCTCACCGACATTATGCAGCCTGGTCATTTTGGGTGTATGACATTGTAAAGATAGGTAGAGATGGACTAATGTCTTCTTGCAAATGCCTAAGTAATATCTGCAGACAATGCTTGAATTGTAACAGCTACCATTGTTCTAATTAAAATTCTTGACCAATTATATGCAGATTATGCAAATAAGCATTAAGAAAGAAAACACTAGAGAAACTTAATAGTGGTCAATATAGGATTTAATTTAAAACAACACTAAAAAAATATTTTTAAAGAAAGAATTTACTAATGGAAGAATGAGAAACAGAATTCAAATTAAATGTTTTCTTTCTCAAATTTCTTTCAGAGAATATGCTTGAAAAAATATCTAAAATACTTTAAATCAAACATATTCATGCCATCACAGTGGAAGAAGTATTTGTTTTTATCTTAGCAGAATGAATGCTGCTGTCACTACTTGTGCAATTTGACTCACATGTCTCATTTAAACAAGGTTTCTTCCTGTAGCCCAATCCACATGACATTAAAAATCTGGTATAATGGTCAGAAGCAGAATTGCCACCTAGAATATAAGATGTCAAGATAAGTATAGAACACTTACAATTTTGAAATGCAATTATAAAGAAAATATACAAAACTTTTCAGAATCAGGATCACAATATACAAAAGATTTTCATAACTGCAGCCTTATACTTTGTTTATTACAAATGAAAAGATTTTGGACTTTTTCTTTCCAATTGAAAGAATAATTTTCAAACAATAACAGATTTAGAAAATAAATTTGGGAGAATTTATTTTTATGCATAAAAACTTGGCAGCATCAGCAATTTTTTTAAATTGCTATTAAAAGAAAAATGTTGGAAAATTTTGTTGCTAAATCAAAGCAACAATTTTTAGACATTTTTCTTGATATCAATAATAAGCCTTTGAAAAATTAATAAAAATAAGTCTTTCCTCAAATATTTTAGAAACAGTTCCAACCTATTAAATATCAATTTTTGATGAGTATTTCTTTCATCTTCATTTCCACAGCTTTTTGTAGCAACTGATTACTCACTAAAGTCAAGGAAAATTGAAGATGGATTGAATGTGGGTCTTGTGAGTTATTTAAAGCCGAAAATATTTCACATTGTAAAAGGTTGCTTATAAGAAATACTAGTCAAAATTCATATTAATTTACAATTCTTCATCTAAAAAATTTGAATAAAATTAGTCTATTTTAAATGGTTAACATGTTCAAATAAAGTTGGTATATTTCTAATAAAATATGTTAACACTATATGATTAAAATTATATAAAAATTAAATCAAGGAGCCTAGTGTTTTCTGACTAAGCACAAACAAAAAAAGGAAAAAAACAAACCATGATTTCTGTGTTCTATACTTGTATGAATTCAGGCAATAGAGTGTGTGCTTTTTAGGAAATTTCACACCTGAGAATAACATGGTAACTGACAAAACTGAGTTTAGAAGATTAAAATAATTGGGAGAAATTTGAGTTTGCAAGAGACATGGTGATTTAAGCCTTCAATCCAGACTGTAACGGGAATTTCTATTATTGCAGTCTTATAGCTCAAATACATGTGATGAGAATTTCTCAGCTGGTTAATGGATTAAGAAGATGCACAAACAGATGGAGAGAATAAAAACAAGATGATGAACAAGGAAAGCAATGTATGTTTATGAGTAGAAAGATATAATTAAGTCTATTTGGTTCTTTTATCATCACTTCTTCTGAACATCAATGAAAGCAGGTCTAAGTTTTAAAGCATTTCACTGTGCTTATGCACATATTAAATGAAGTTTCTGTTTTCACTATTTTCAAAGTCTCACAATTGAGATATTGTTTTACACTGGTAGCATATATTTTTATACCAAAGGTGTCAGTGGAAATAAATGCTTATACTCTAACAAGTTTTCAAACATCTCATACTTTGTTCCATAATTGCAATTCACGTGTATTACAGTTTTATTGCACTGCAAAATGGTGTGATTATCAGGTGATATATAACTGCATTATACTAATATCTGATTTTACATTATCCCTTGCAATGAAAATGATTATATTTTGTAAAAATATACACAATAGTTAAATGTGCACAAGAAACTGAAGCATGCTAAAACATGCTAACAATTCTAGGTTTTGAGGGATGTTTAGTTTTGTACATCATAACTTTGTTCCATACAATAAAGCAATATTTTTATATGAATACATCAGCTTCAAGTCATACATTCAAAGGTCAAGAACTCAGTTTCATGACTACAAAGGGTGTCATTTTACAGCATGATACCACTTGTCCTCATATTGCAAAAATGACTAATAAAATTAAAAACTTTATTGCTGAGAATATAATTTTTAAGCATCCTGGTCAATTCTTTACAAACAAAAACTTCTCCCATCAAGATCAACCTGATATTAATCAGGAAACTTTAAATTAGCATTTTTTTTTTAGAAATTAGTAACCAAAATAAAATAAATGTAAAGTGGTCAAAGAGAAATATTTGGATTGGATGAATCAATTATTTTGATTTTGTTTTAATAAATTGGCAATTTCATGTTGATGTTTTCATTTAGGGGGAAAAAAAAAAAAGTTACAAAGCAAGAATAGATGCTAACCAGAAAAGTTCTAAAGAGAACCTTTATTTTGACAATATTAACTAAATATTTTCCTTTCAGTCCAAAAGTAAATAAATAATTCAGTTAGCAATGATCTCTATATTTTCTTTGATTCAGCCGAAACTTCTTTCAGTATAAAAACTCCAGAGAAACATTAAAAATCTTTGCATATGAAAATATACACAACTGAAAGAATTTAGGCATGTTTAAAAGATTGGTTTATAATCTTATTTGTATTGTTTTATAAGAGAAGCTATTAATGTGTTTAAAACCAAGCTTTTACTGCAATCAAAGAGTTTAAATGTGAAAATTCTTTTTTTTTGTCAGAGATGAACAACAAAAGCCAGAAAAATTTAATATAAAACAATGATACAGGAAATCATGTCTGTGTGAAAAGCTGTGTTTAATGTATGTGATGAGGATAAAAAAAAAATTAACTTTTGTCCATAGTCTGAAATCAAAAACACTTTTTCTTTTTTTCTATTTTTTTTTATATCTCCCTTTTCTTTAAATTCAGTTCTTCATTTCCTTTTCAAAGTTGCAAATTTTGTTACCAAGAAATGTTCATTCCCCCCACCCCCGGTTACAGCAGCATAAAAGTTTTCTTTCAGCTGTGAAGATTTAATGTTGAGATGACCAATGCATTCTCATTTTGGCTTAACTGGAAGAATCACACATGCCCTTATATTTGGTGATTAACACACTTAGTAATTCACCTTTGTTTATTAGTTTGTAACTATTTAGTCACTCAAGTAAATGTCTGCATGTGGCATAGGATTAATTTTAGTGAGTTGGGTAGAATTTGCAATTTCTTCATTATGCAATCTCCTCACATGTTGATAACATAAAAAGGAGTGTTTATGCCTCAAAGTCCGTTGTCCAACTGCTTTTCCCATGCAATCTTTTCTACCAATGTGTGATGTGCTATTTTAGTCATCAGCCACTATTTCTTAAGGATCATTATCTGGCTTATGTTAATTTGACTGCTGATTTCATGAGAGAGAGAGCGAGCTGTCAGAGGTAAAGAAAGCAAAACAAAAAAGTAATAATCTATTGACAGTATGTTCATTTAGTATGGTGTGGGTTAGGAGTAAATACATAAGAACATTACACCAGCTATACCAACATGATAGTTCTGATCACAACAGACGCTTTTTTGTGTCCACTTGTAATAAGTGCATATATGTCCTCAAAGCGGACAAGTCATTGTTTGCTGATAAAATGTGGAACAAATTTGATTCCTTTGACTACTGGTGGCATTGTAAGTGTATTAAATAAGAGTAAGTCCTCAATTCTTCCTCTCTTCAACCAATTTGAAGTGCTATCATTTTCTGCTGAATTCTTTGCCTATAAATTATCTCCTAATTTTATTCTTAACTCATTAGGAGTCTTTTTTTTTTGACTTTCTAGTAAGAACCGAGTCTCTACTGTATGATATATATAAATTTCTCTCCAAGCTCTACAATAGATGCCTTGCTACTTTTTGCTTTCCAGATTGTTACTCTCTAGCAGTTCTAATTTGTTAAACAAACAATATGACTTTGCTTCTCTAGTTCACCCACTGACAGTTATTGCTGAAAGAGCCTGTCAAACTTTAGATAAAGTTCAGAAATATTGCTTTAGATATTTTGAAGGTATTTGGCTCAATGGTCTTCATCCCAAGTTGAATGTTTATGGTGTTTCTGAACATTGATTTGATTCCATTTTATCAAACCATGTAATAAAAGTGGTCTTGAATGGCCATTATTCTAGATTATTTTACACTGATACAGGAATCCCCAAGGGCCCTTTTCATGAACCTATTCTATTATTTCCATTGACTTTTTCTGATGTCATTAGTTCCTGACTTTGAATCTATGCTGATGATACAACTATCTACTCTTATAATAAGTTTAATAGGTTCAACAAAATCAAATTAGCAGCTTTTGAAAATAACCTAGAATCTATTAACTGAGGCAAGAAGTGACTTGTTACTTTTGACATTTACAATGAAACTACCTTCTATTAATCATCTTAATATTTTTTTCTTTCATCAGCATGACTGATGCTAACTTCCAGGAGAGCAAATATCTGCACCTTCTTGGTTTCTGCTAAGAAAGTCAGTTCAGTATATCATGCAAGATTATTTTTCTTGTCAGAATCTATCTTGCCCATTTGTAAGGTTACTATTCATCTATGCAAAGAATATCGCTGCCAAATCTGATCTGAGGTTTCTATGTATCTAAAGATTCTTGACAAAATCCAAAGGAGAATCTGCAACATTGATCCTGACCTGGTATATTGACTTCAGTCAATTTCCCAACACCATAATGTAGCATCCCTATGCAATTTCTATCAGCATTTTTATGGTAATTGTTCTGATGAGCTGTCATCATTGGTACCTTGACTTCACAAATTTAAGGTGCAATACTAGATCTTAATTTCAATGTTAAAATTGCAAGTTGTAGCAGTAAGTTCTATGCTAATAGTTCCTTTCCCACTTCTCTCTTGTGGAACTCCTTCATTTTTTCGCTTAACTACAATCTTTAAAACTTTAAAAGCAATGTCAAGTGTCATCTTCTGTCTCCTTGAAACCTGTATTTTTATCCTCTCAGTTTCTTTTACTCTCAGTAACATCCTAGTAGATTTCATTGCCTTGCTTGGGGTGAAATGATTAAAAAAAAAAAAATTTGCATTAACATCTACAGAAAATATGTTACATACAAGACAGAACGCAGCTACAATTTTAAAATCAGACTAGAGGAACAGAAACAAAACAAAAAAAGAAGCAGAAAAGTCTAGCATGGCAGATCATATATGGGAAGAGAGAAGGTCACACACTCTCTGAAATAAGAATTCCAATTCAGATAAATAAAATTCAAAGAGATAGCATGTATTGGCTTTTTGTCTCAGACAAATATGAATTTCAACAATTGTGATTTGCTTAGCAATGACTTGGGACATCACCCCTCCATCATACATGCAACTTACAACCCACTTAGTTGCAGGAGTGGGTAGTAAATGGAATTATCTATGCATTTCAAGTTTCTGAAATTAATAAACCCAGTAAGTATTTTATGTAGACATGTATATATGCTGAGTGAAGGAGAAAATATATATATATATATATATATGAGAGAGAGAGAGAGACCTTCAACATATTGAATGGATGCCTGAAGAAAACAGAGTGTATAACAGTCAAAACATTGTGGCAAAACTGCAAAATGAAAAATGTCCTTATAAATCAATGTATAATAATGAATAGTTAAAATATTGATAGAATTAAAAAGAAATACACTTAGCACTAACATAAATATGTACATAATGAAACTGTTTAGACAGAAAGAAACTTAAAATCTATTAAAAAAAAATAAATAAAAATAGATTTTCAGAAAAGAAGGATAGAAAATCAAAATGATGTCAACTTAAAAATTTTCATTTTTATAAATTTTAATATTTATAGGGACACTTTTGGGAATAATCAGGTCTATAGTACATTATCATTTGACACCATGTACTTTTTGATAAAAAGAATAGTAAATATCCTATAATCTAATTCAATAGTAGACATTCTATTTATGTAAATTATCCAGATAAATACAAAAAAATTGTAATTACTTTGCATTAAAGCAAAAACTGGCTTATATGATATTTAAAAAGAGTTATATATATATATATATATATATATATATATATATATATATATATATAAGAGGATTTGTTTATAAGTACTTGGGCTTTGCTTTGGAATTTTAAAACCTCACTAGTGTAGAAAGAAATATAATTTTAAACTCAAAACAATCCATCCATAACAACGAACAGTGGATAAAATCTAATTCCGAGGACACATTTGATATTGCCATGGGAGCACTGGATTCTGCAGAATCATCAGATCTTGTGGGTTTTTTTTTTTTTTTGTAAAATCTCACTGCTCATCATGATGTCAATATAAAAGATATTGGATTGTATGGAGATGATGGTCTCATGATTCTCCATAATTCCATGAGCTCAAAGGAGAGATAATCCGTAAATAATATACATAGAATACTGAAGAACTTTAATCTTACAGTAATAGTAAATACCAACCTCAAAATGTTGACTTTAATAGTATTACTCACCATATGTAAAGCATAATGCAAATCATATTTACATATATCCTAAATCAAATCACCCACCCTCTATTATTAAACATATACCACATTCAGTTGAACATAGAATTAACAATAATTCCTCCACTGAAGACATTTTCTATCAGCATAGTCATTACTATAGTCAGTCAGTTAAGTGTCATACGTGATACACGCTTGGGCGATCATGTCTCGAAAGAGATGACTGACTGGACAGAAGATTATCCCGCAGTAGGTTGCCATTGCTTTCTGCGGTAGAGTGGTTGCCAACCAAGGCTATAGAACCCAGTCTGTCCTGCTATTTAACCCATAACTGGAAGGAAGAGATGGATTAATACCTTTCCCAAGGGTATTTGCACATAAGTGAATACAATGCATTCAACTGAAATTCGAACTCGGCTCCCTGGTTTCTCGTTCCGAGCCGATATCCACTGTACCACAATGCACATCCCATTACAGGGGCTATAATTGCAAGGATATTAAATATCAGAAACAAATTAATCATAATACCAAACATAATCAAAATAGGAAAATAATTTGGTACACACCACCATTTAACCAAATAAATTCCTTAATCTAGTTCAAAAACACTTCCCAACTAACCACTTAGCAAAATGTTTTAATAAAAATACACTGAAACTTAGTTATAACTGCACTGATAATCTCAATATGATAATAAAAAACACAATAATAAAATTCTAAAAAAACATTATGATATTAATTATAACCAATGTACCATAAATAATAATAACACAATGTCCCTGTAATTGTCATAACTATGTCCCATGCAAAATAAATACCTTACAGATTCCATTGTATACCAAACCACTATCTCTAAGGAAAATTCTAATATTATCAAACATTATATTAGATGCACTAAGAATAATCTTAAGTCTCGATTTTACCAGCATAAGTTAACTTTCAATAATAAAGCATATAGTTATTCTACTTCTCTAAATACTGGCAATTGAAAGATGCAAATAAAATTCCTACAGTTAAATGGAAAACATTAACTAAAGCTAATGTAAATTGTTACATGAAATATGTTTCTATTGGTTACAAGAAAAAAAATTCATATGATAAAATTCCCCAAAACTGACTTATTGAACCAACGTAATGAAATTACTAATTTTTGTAATCATAGAATCTTTCATACCCTTAAATATATCTGAAATTCTCAAATTTACCTCAATATTTTCACTATTTGCTCATTTTATAACTTTAAAAAAATTTAGCTTATTGAACTGACAATTTTTTTAATTACTATTATTCTTTTTATTTGTACTTATGAACAAATCTTAATATATTTTAATATTTGATTTTTAGTTTCATCATTATTCTTATCTTTTATGTTGATTTTGATCTTATTTTCTTTTATTATATTTATTTTATCTTTTCCAACATTTGAATTTTTCTTTGCTAGCTTTCCTTTTTCTTCCTCTTCTATTTTACATCTCTCTTCTATTTTTCTTTTTATTTATTTTTTTTCTACTTTATTTTTTTCTGGTTTAAAATTTTTGACAAGTTTAGCTTTCCATGGCAAAACATTGAAACTCTACTGTCTATTGAGTTGTACACACACCATTCTTTAAAATGTTATAACCTCCCACCCCTATTTCATTCATCTTTATTCTTATGTTTTTATTCATTTCATGTTTTTTAAATCTTATCTATATATTACAAAATAAATTAACCAAATTTTACTGTGTAATGATGGTGTTTTAACACCAAAACTTTATAGCTATTGGGTTGCATATTTTATTATTATTATAATAAAATAATAATAATTACCATATATATATATATATATATATATATATATAAAATGGACTGAATTTTTCTTTTATTAACTGAAAGGTTTCAACCAAAATTTTTTAATAAAAAAAAATAAACATGAAAAGTTTTTACTTCAACTCTATGAAAAAAGCCATTTCAATCATGTAATATCAAGAGAACAAAAGAATTTTGATGCTGCCATACAGTAAAAAGTACTCTGATAATTTCAACCAAGAACTAGCCAATATAGTATTAAATGTCAGAGACAAATTAAGATAGATTCAAGAGAATGTATAAAACTTTACTAGACAAATATATATCTGTCAAATGCATGAAACCCAATCAATGACATACCCTTTGGAACCAGATATAAATCTATAGAGAAAGAGAAAAGAACAAGTCAGTTTAAGATAAAAGCTGAAGTGAGGGGTTTAGAAGATGACCAAATTCTCTATGAACACTGCCATAAAACAAACCCAGATGTTAAGGCTCACTAAGAGGAACTTGTAGATAGCCTTACTGATAACCCCCACCACCACCAAAAAAATTCTGGAACTATACCAGACACTTTTCAAGGTCAAGTTCCCCAACAGTGACAATCATACAAAAGCTGAACTGTTGAAATCCTTTATATCTGTATTAACAAAGGAACCGTCAAAATAAATCAAGATTACTGTGCCTCAATTTGAATGTTGAACATGCTTTCTGTGACATCAAAATTGACTCACCTACAATTACAACTAAACTTCTAGAATTGAAAGCTAACAAAGCCTCCAACACTGATTCAATTAGTGTCAAGATGTTGTGTGATGTCCTAACTTTGATGTTTCCTTGTACATTTTGTTCAACCAAGCAATCCAAACAGGAATGACTGCTCAAAACTGGAGTGACACTAACATATCTCCCTTGCACAAGGAGAGGCTCTCGAGCCTACAAAGGCAACTACAGGCAGGCTCACTCACAAGTTCACTTGAACTCTTCATCATCCAAGTTAAAATTGTCAATGGAACTATAAGTTACCATCAACATATCTTTCAGTTCAAATGTAGATGCATTCACCAATTGCTAAAATATTTCAATGTCTGGACTGAGAACTATGATAACAATGGAAACTGATGTGATCTACTTAAACTTTGTTAAAACTTTTGATACAGTGCCTTATCGAGGTTCTCTTCAAATAAGTGGATATTTGTGGAAAATTGTTTTTTTAATTCAGCTAAACAGTTTATCTTGGCAGAAAGTCATTAGTGATGTCCTACAAGGCTCTCTTTTAGAGCCAATCCTGTTCTTGATCTATGTAAATGACATCCCTGATCTGATCAAATTCAGAGCTAAATTACTTGCTGATGACACAAAACTACATTGTATCAATGGTTGCTTATTAATTCAAGATGGTTTAAATTCCCTTTCAGCTTAGAGTTTGTTGTGGCATTTAAGACTCAATGTAAGAAAGTGTATTGTGCTGAAGATCAGAGAAATTGAAATAAACACTAAATGGATTTTGTTATTTCTTTTAATTTTTTTGTTTTTTTTTTTGTTTTACAGGATTAAGACAAAGATTTGGGTATTCTAGTTTCATATGATTCATTTCCAAGATCACATATTTCTGAAATCATAAGGAAGGTTACAAAAACAATGCTTTACTAATCTAAGAAAAAAATAAATAAAAACCCTTTACACTTCATTTATTAAACTAGGATTTGAATATAAAGCTATTATCTGGAGTACAAACTAAAAAAAAAAGAAAATATCAGCTTATTACAATCTTCCCAGGACAGATGCATGCCGACCTACAAGCAAAATCAAGCTACCATCTCTTCAGTCAATATGCCAGTTTGTTGATCTGCATTATGTATCCAAAATACTAAATGAATAAAATCAAAGTAAACAATTTCTTCACCTTAAACAGCAGGATATGTAATCATTTAACACAAATTGATAAAACAGCATTCAAAAAAAGTTTACAGATCCAACTTCTCTGCTCTGAGGGTTGAACTCTTACCTGATGACGTTGTAATGACAACACTAGCTATTTTCAAGAAGAAACTGCGAATCTTGCTTAAATGAGCTGAAGGGCTATGGACTAATTCTTAATCCCATTCAAACTTGTTTATTTGAATGATGGACATTTCTTGAATTGATTAACTAAAATAAATCCATACTTCATTCTCAACATAATTTTGACTGCACCCACGAAGTAAACTACTGACTTAGTTTTCTATCTCACCATTTCTATATTTTCTGATTTTGTTAATGAGGTGAATTCTTCGAACCCAATACCAAACAAAAAGAATAAAGAAAGATCTAACTTCTTAAAACTTAAATTGTGATAAATGAAATGTAAACGTTTATTTTTTTTTTAAATGAAGAAAAATAATCATCAAAAACACACTATAAAAAAATATAAATTCTAAATTTTTAAACTTTAAGCCATATTTCTTGTAAAATCAGTTGATCAGTAACAAAAATAAGTCAACTGAACTGATCAAAGAAAGTGGTTAATATTTAAGTCACCAACAAACCGTAACATTTCAAGGATTAAGAATTAAGATTTTCTGTTAAGTTTTCTACAAATACAAAATATACTAAAGAAGACGCAACATCAACCCTTGGAAATTATATTTTCCCTAAACCAATGCGCATTTATGGGCTTCAATGGCGACACACTGACAACTTTTTTGTTTTGTTTAAATAACCACGAAAGGACCATTTTTCCTAACGATTCACAAAACATTTATTCCCAATACACAAAGCAAAGAAGTGTTTAATTACACATTGTAATCACCGTATTTAGCACCAGTTTCCATTTATTTTATTAAGTTGCTGAAGCTACCACTGATCAGAATCTTTTCTTCGGCTACTTACCTCTTCAACAAGTCAGCTTTTTGATTGAATAAAACTAAAAGCGTAAATCGTTAAAAAAAAGAGATTATATAACAATGTGAATTGTAGACTACTTTTTAAGCAGAAAAGGAGCAAATTTAATATTTACAACACAAGTTAGAGTAAATAAAATCGGATTAATTTTTACGTAGGAATGTTCATTTCTTTATTGGCATTTTTTGTAACTTTGTTAAACCTATTTTCTTAATGAATTAAAAAAATAAAATGCTCCTAAAACTAAGACATTTTCGTCAATCGCTGCTATTTTTCAATCGTGTAATCAATTAAATTCCGTGTTTGATTAAATTCCGAGACTGACGATAGACAAGGTGAATGCTACTGTCCGTTGCCAAAGGTCATATGATTTGCGTAGGTGGAAGGAAGAAGGATTAGAATCGTCGACTTTCCCCAGTGGTGCCCCCGATAAGTAGGAAAGAATTTTAACCGAAAATACGAGACAGTAAAATCATAGCGCGTGTACAAAAATAGTTCCCCACCACCACCACCACACACTCTCTAACCAACTCCACGTAATTTGAGACTTAAATTTTAAGTTATCACCAACTTAATTTATGTTCTAATTGACAATGACAATAAATTGGCAGCTGTGAAAAAAATAAAAATAAATAATTAAAAAAAAAATAACAGCAAAATTTAAAAATCAAATCAAAATGTTTTTTCTCTATTGCTTGGTGATGTAGTAAAAATTAGTTTGATTTGTGACTTGTCTTGAAAAATAATAAAAATTGCATTTAAAATTGTTAAACAAAAGTAAACAATATTTTTCACATTTTTAGTACGTCTGGGTAAGAATACATAAATAATTTTTTAAAACATCAATTTGGCACATAACTACACTTAATATTCTGAAAAAGTTGGCGCATAAGGAATTTGCTAAGAAGCCACAACCAAATTATGTTTTTATTTTTATTGTGACGAACACTTAATGAGATTGATATGCCATTAAGCACCTTTATCAAAAAACGCAATAAATACATAATTCCACCTACAATGACTAAGTAAAAAAGTATCTACTCAACAGTACACCTACAGTCTCTACTCTCTGTAATAATTATTTTGGTTTGTAGCCAGGGTACACGGAAATAATGTGTAAGTTATGGTTGGGATCTTTATTCGCCAACACAAGAATAATTCTGAAAAACACAAATCATTCACTTTTTGCAAAGAAAAGTAGACAGAAAAGAAAAGAATTCCTGATAATCGCGGAAATTCTTAAAAACATTTTTTGTTGACATTAAAAAGAAAAACGCAAAACAATCTTAAAAACGAAGAATTTTTTTTAAACAAATGTTGAAAAAATTGTAAATAGAAAAAAGAATGTCTACATTTAAATAAATTAGGAAAAACTTACGTCAGGTTTTTTTTTATTTTAGGATTGAAAATTCACCATCTGATTTTTTTATTTTTATTTTTTTTTAATCAAACACCTCTTTATTCTCACTAAAAAAAAAAAAAAAAACGTTGTCCGAAAATTATGATTGATAAAGTAAAAGAAATCTACCCCACGTAAATTTCTGTTTTCAAATTTTTTTTTTAATTCTAAGTTTTAAAATTTAAGAGTAAAAATGCTAAAGGAAGAGAAGATAAATTAAAATTTAAAAACCATATTTTTCCCCTTTTTAATGCCGAGTATGTGCGTTGTGGTGCAGTGGATATCGACTCGGAACGACAAATCGGGATGCCGAGTTCGAATTCCAGTTGAATTTCTTGCATTCACTTACGCACAAATTCAGGCTCTTCCCTAAGACAGATTGGGTTCTATAGCCTTGGCTGGCAGTCTACCGCAGAAAGCAATGGCAGCCTACTGCGGGATAATCTTCTGCCCAGTCAATCAAGTGCAAGTCTCTTTCGAGACATGATCGCCCAAAGCGTGTATCACGTATGGCAACTAACTGACTGACTGACTGAATTTGGAACGTTTTTTTTTTACTTTTTTATTCAATGGTACACTTTAATAATTAAAGAAAATTAAAGTTTCATTTCTTTTTCTCTTTTTTAGTCATACAAACAATTTTAAATTTAGGGAATTTACTAAAAATAAAAAAAAGTGTATAACTAAGTGTAGAAATAACTACGTTTTACTTTTGTTTCGTCAATGGTACTTAGTGTATATAAATACTTTGTATTTGCCATAAATAAATAAAAAAATGAAATAAATAAAAAAAAAATGTTCATTCTTTGCACTCCTTTTTTTTCTTCTTACTTACCGCTGCTTTTTTTTGTCTAAACAGTCAGTCAATTAAGTACCATACGTGATACACGCTTTAGGCGATCATGTCTCCAAAGAGACATGACTGACTGGATAGAACATTTTCCCGCAGTAGGTTACCAATACCATATTGCCAGTATTTACTTTCTGCAGTAGACTGGTTGCCAACCAAGGCTAAAGAACCCAATCTGTCCTAATTCAACCCATAACTGGAGGGAAGAGACGGATTATCTTTCTCTTAGGGTATTTGCGTGTAAGTGAATGCAACGAATTCAACTAGAATTCGAACTCGGTTCGCCGATTTCTCGTTCCGAGCGTAATTGCACATGAAATGAGAAGAAAAGACATACCATTATTTTCAAATAATATTGCACAAACAAAAAGATTTAATGATTTGGTTTGGAGTTGGACTGGGGTTTGGGAGATTAAAATTTGAATTTAATCAGCTACAAAGATTGTTGTTTATTTGCTTTTCTGATGTAAATGTAACAATCAGGTTTAAAAAATGTGTTTTCCAAGGAGCAAAAAAAAAAAAAAAAAAAAAAAAAAAAAAGAAAACCGGGATAAAAAACTAACTACGACCATCACCTTTTTCGCGCAATGAGGAGGTACTGCTCTGGAGTTGGAATCTCCCAGAAAGCTAGTTTGGCACCTCTGAGAGTAAATACGATTAATGTGGATTGTGGAGCATTTACGTGCTTATGGGCGTGTTCAGAAACTGCCCAGTCCCACAATCACTAGTTTTTGCCGTAAAATGTTAGGGCGTACTCACTAACCATACTCTTTAGTGCTATGGGGAGGTGCTACATGGGAAATTGATTCCCAAGGTTCAAACACGTCTCATTTGAAGGGAATGCGAGTGATCCAAGCACAAAATAACATGATTTTCAAAATGTTGCTAATGTCAGCTCCAAACAAAGTGTACAGAACAAAAATCAAATGAAAAGTCAACTATAATTTAAAATAAAATGGACACAAAAGAAAAGTCAAGGTAATAAAAGATTTATTTTTGTCCATTTAAAATAACACTTCAAATAAGTTAATGAAAATTTTAATTTAAATATCAGCAAAATATAAAATAATAAAATAAAATAAAATCTAAGTTCGCTTAAACTGTGTACACTGCACAGTGTTCTTAAAAACATTGATGATGGTTCTTCCAATGACGTAAGTTATCCATTCTTAGTGTCATTGTTACGACCAAAGAGAAGAATGGGCATTATTTTCGTTCGTGGTTTTCATTAGAAAAGAGGACAGACCCAACAACACATAACTGCAGAAAATTTTGTTTGTACCCGACAAGAATGGTGGAAATACAAACAGCTGCTAGCTGCAACATTAACCCTAGTTAAATTAAGTAGGGAAGTAGCAGAAGAAGATTGTAAGAAGATTTACATTGTAACCATGGACACCTCTTTCTTTCTCTACTTCCTCCTGCAAAATGATTCTAGTAACCATGGGAAAATAGTCTCTTTACACACAGTTTACAAGGAAATGCATTCTCTACTGAAAAATAACAAAACACAAAAAAAGCCCATTATTAGAATAATAATACAAAGAGATCTGAGTTCATAGTAGTATTCAAGAAAAACTGTCTGTACTGGCATTCATAAATCTTTTTGCTCAATTTGACCTGGGCAAAATTTTATGATCTCTCATTTATGATCTCTCACAACAAAAAAATGAATAATAAAAACATGCAAATTCTTCAAGGAAGGAGAAAAACAATGAAGAAAGCAATAAGAGATTTCGATTTTACCTTCTCAAGTCTGTGTTTGTTGTTTTTTGTTACTTTAAATTTTAAACATTTTATTTTCAGATGGACTTAGAGAGATTTTTGTTGTTTTTTATTATTTGAAGTTAATGAAGTATGCGTGCGTGAACGAAAGATAAAAATGAAATCTCATCTAAATAATGAACTCAGTCATACTCATATGCGATGGTTTTACAACACTCCTGGTAAAAACTAAAGATTTAATTTCAATTACAGAAGGAATAAACGAAAATTTTACTACTACTTCTCCAGCCTTGGATACATGATTGTGAAAAGATTTTTTTCTAAGATTTTGTAACCTTTGTTAGTCGTTCCAGTTGTAACACTGGCTTGACAGAGGAAAATTGACAGGTGAAACTTTTTTTTTTTAGTTAGCTTAGAAAGCATGTAAGCGACAACAAATTTATGATTATTGGTATATATATATATATAGTTTATAAAAAAAAAGACAGAAGAGGAGAATATTAATTTTGTTTTGCTTTTTTATACGTGGAAAGAAATCAAAATTTAGATCATAAAAAAAGAATACTGAGTAAATAAATGTATGTCTATAAAGTTTAAGTCGCTGAATAAAAAAAAATGAAATGAGAGAAATTCTGGATAACAAAGAAGGACAGTGCTGCAAAAAAAAAATTGAATTTCTTGATTCGATAAGAAGATTAAGAATAAGATGACAAACAAATTGTTTCAGTTTCAGACACGACACAAAAATTCAATAGTCATACATTTAATTTAACGAGTTGGCGTAAGAATGCCAGGGCAAACAGAGATAAGGTTCAACAAAAAAAGTTACTTTCAAGCTCAACTCGGAGTAAAACAAAAAATACATGAAGTTGTGGCGAGCCATAATCGCCTACATTATGAAAGGACGTGGTACATAAAAGGAAAACCATTTCTTTTTAGTTTGAGGATGGGTCCAGGCGGTTACACAAAAAAGAGGAAAAATGTCCACTTAATGAACTTACTTTAAGCGCACCTTTTTAAAGAGTTTTTTTTAATTTATTTATTCAGGAGAACTCTGTAGTGTAAATTACAAAACTAGTAAAAAAAGATTAACTAAACATTAATTTTTTAAATGACAAAGTATCAAATTGTATGTTATTTCCATATGGTAACATCAGTTTATTTTAAATTTAAGAACAAAAAAAAAAAAGAAAAAAAAAGAGATTTGTTAATATAAAATTTATTTATTTTCAGACGAAAAAACTTCAACTGTGTTACTGACACGACTGCTATTTTTTTTTTTTTACTATTCAGTCGAAATTAATTCTTTAGTAAGAGTTTAAAATCTGCAAGTTGTGAAAATATTTTCTTTCAAATAAATAAACGGAAAATGATTAGGATGACTGATCTGATTTTTTAAATTTTATTTGTTAATGTTTAGAATTTTTATTTAGTGTTAAAAAGACTGAAAAAGCTGAAATCTGTGATCCTAACTGCAGACATAATTTCTTGCGTGAGAAATTAGTTCTGCTCAATACTGATTTGTTGTGTGTCGAAAAAAAAGGATGGCAGTAAAAACATCTTTACGATAATGGAAAAATTAAATATTAAAAGTCAAAGTGAAAAAGAAAACATCAAAACAACATATCAGCTTCAGATGAGGTACTTCAGCTAAAAAAGAAACTCCAGTCGACCATGAACAGTGACTGAACACAATGACTGAACAGTCCCACTTATTTTTTACCTTCTAACCTAGCAATAAACACAAAAAAGATCAATTTACTTTACTTTTTTTTTTTTAACTATTACTAAAAAAAGAGAATGCTAAAAAAAGTATATTTTTTACGCAAATTTAAATGTTGAGTTACAAAATAAAATCCATTTTTGATCTAGAGAGGCATTAGATTTGATTTTTCTGGGAAAAAAAAGTTGCGACAAAAAAAGCATACTGAAATTTTTTATAAATTAAAATTTAAAAATAAAACAGAATGGAAAATTTTTAGAGCGTCATTATCACTCGTAATTTTACGTTCTGTCGAAAGCAAAGATATTTTCAATAGTTTTTAAGAAGGAACAAAATAAAAACTTTTAAGAAGCAACTTTAAATCAATTTTAATTTAAAAAAAAAACAAAGTAAAACTGACTTAAACGATGAAACTGGCTAGATCTATAATTTTGTAGTAAGTAAAACTAAAATAAAAAAAAACAACTGCTCTCTACACACAGTCAATGCGTGACATGTCAGTTTACGCTCTGATAATCGATTTTAAACTTTTCCTTTGACAAATTAAAAGCCCAACTGAATGAATTAGCATATATGAAAAAAACTCTTCCTGTTTTAATTCATTGATCATCAATGAATAGAAAAAATGTAAAAACAAGACGAGAATGATGATTTACACACGTAAATAAGTTTGTTTTTTTAGTCTATTTTAAATTCGAAGAGATTAAAAGAAAGGTCAATGAAGAAATTATGTGAATTCTACTGAGTGTGTTGTCGGGGAATTAAGGTTTAAATGTTAAATGAAGTCCACTTATTTCTTCAGCAAGAAAAGCAAATTGTGGGTGGGGACCACGGAAGTGGAGTCTGTAAAAGGATATTTTTGTTTGACTAAAACGAAATATTTTCTTCTTTGCATCCATTATTACGCGATGAAAAGATATAAAAAAAAAATAGATTGTAAGACAAATGAAATGAGTTTGAAAAATTGCAGAGAAAAATATGAAATAAAATGCAAAATAATTCAGAAATTATTTAGCATCAAAGAAAAAGTAATAAAATTTCAGTTGTCAATTTTTCCACTGAAATCGGTAGAAGAGAATAAATTTCTAATATTTCCAATGGTGAATTTCGAAGCTGAGTGATAAACAACAAAGTGAAAAGATTTAATCCTAACTCTAGAGACAATTTATTAAATTTATTTTAAAGATATCTCATTTTTATCAAATTTCAAATAGTAGTACTTTACTACTTTTTTACGCTTTATGAATTAAATCGATCAATTTTTGTAATCACATTTAAAGAAAAAAGGAAATAAATCATGTCCAAAAAAAAAAAAAAAAAGGTAAGTTTTAAATAAATTTAATTTTCAACTGTATTTTTTAGTAGGAATCGTTGTTAAATCAACCAATTACAACACTTACTTGATAATGAAGAGTTCAGTACAAAAGAAAATATGTCAAAGAAAAGGAGGACAATTTACGCATCACTCACCTGAACGCAGAGTTTTCATCAACACAGGTGCTCCATTCTGACTGACTTGTTTCAGCCAGATGTTGACATCCCTCAGAGTATATCCAGACACTTTTTGTCCTTGAATCTCTAAAATGAGATCATCAGGCCGCAATTTCCCCGAATGGTATGTTACCTGGTCATGTCGCACTTCTCCAAGATAACAGAAATGCCCAGTATCAGCACCCCCCTTAATGATAATTGAATTATTATTGCCAGTCTCCGGAGGGATAGACACAACTGTTTCCTGAAGTTTAGTGCTCCAGTGTTTCACATCGTTTTTATTTGGTGGGGGCAATAATTTGCTTGGCCCTTTGTTTTGTTGTTGATGCTGTGGTGGTGATTGTTGCTGCTGGGGTACGGGTAACGATGTGGTCGACGACGACGACCCACCCGATGAAGGGTGGGAAGACGTTTGTCTATTCTTCATCATATTATCACACACTCATAAGTAAAATTCCAAACCAAAATAAGATAAAAAAGTAAAATTTCCAAAATGAATGTTGGTAATTTCTCCAGCATGGAATTATCGAAGCGATTTTTTTTATTTTATAATTACATTTTTTAATTTTATATTCATGAATTGTAAATTATTTGTCGGCGGTTGCTACATACTGATTCCAGTATGGTACGATCTAATAATGATGTTGGAGATGACGATAACGAAAATGATAATCCACAGACAGGTGGGGGTCGGCGATGTGGTGGGATAGTATTTAGAAGAATGTGACGACGTCGCGGACTCCAGTGACAGTGACAATAGAGAAGTGTGGTCATGTAGTTGGGATAATAATAGTGAGAATCCAATCGTAACACCTCCCGCATAGTACTATTGAAAGACACCATTCAGGACACATCAAAGGAAACAAATACTACAGAGCCAGGAAGCAAGCCCTGCACACAGGTGCACATTCACACACACGTACTCTTTGAAGAACTAAAGGAAATAGCAGTAGTTTTAAGTAGCAGTACTTACATTTTACATTTAATTTTAGTAGTAGCAGTAGTGACAGTCGTTATTGTAGGAAACCAACAGTGTATCAAACACTATTTGATTGTTGTCAGTGTTACTGTTGTAGAATAAAATCTTGAAAAACGCGAAGTGTTTACTTTTACAAAATGAATTGGGTAATAACAGTAATAATTCATATTGTTTTATGGCCAGCCCAACACTGATCGCCAATGACAAGATATAACCCCCGCCGAAAAAGCTTCTTTGAGAACAAACGAACTAATTCTATCATTCAGCAGTAAGAAGAAAAAAAAACGAAAAAGGGGGGATAGGGGAAATAAATAAACGTCGAAATTTTCAGCAAGAGAATTGATTGTCACCGGCAAACGAAGAGTCAGGTAGTACGAGTTACTGGTTGTGTTGTGTTTCTGTCAGTAGAAAAATTATTCTACTGCATGAAAACTGCTGCTACTAGATGTAAATATTACTGCTACAAATAATGATTGTGTTATTAAAAAAAAAGGCTGGAGAAGTGGATATCCTTCCACATGTCTCAGGTCCATGAAATAGGACAAAGAAAACCTTTTTATTTTATTTTAACATGAATGACCATGACCTTTTAACTCGTATAAACTTCCTTTTTTGCGTTTGTTTAAAAAAAAAAAGACCTAAAATTATAAATGCCCTGATAAGATACTTAGAAACCGCATAGTGTTTATTACTAGTAAAAAGGTGGTTGACGAGGAAGACTGGAAGAAGAGTTTATGTATTTTTATTGTGCCTACCTTCAGCTGTGAACGACCACCGTTATTACGACAACAACGTCATGGACACAAAACGAGGGTCATTACAATAAAAAGAAAGTGGACTAGAAAATATCACTGCTTGAAGAAAATGCAGTAAAAACGAAATAATTCCTTATCTCTGGTATACAGGTGCGAATCCAAGAAATGTGCACTGATTCCAAAAATAAGTAACCCAAAGACCGGATGCAGAGGCCAATTCAAAATCTCGTCATTGACAATTCCTGGGGTACGCATGCGTGTTGTCAGGTGCTCGTCACTTACACCTGCAACCACTACAAGGACGATTCACAATGAAAGTTAGGTCGATGGCTGCGACGGACTAAGAGAGAGGGGGAGAGTATAAAATAATGATATTTGTAACCAACTTAACTTAGTATGTACATTTAAATGGAAATAGGCTATGATCATATTACACAGCAAAAAAGAAAAAAAAAATTAAATGTCTATGTACTTACATTTACTTTTTTCTTTTTAACTACAAAATCTGAAGGAAAAAAAAACTTAGAACAAGTGAAATTAGGGAACTGTTAGCGTTAGCCGATTTTTGCATTTGAAATTTGAAAAATATTTTTACTTCAGCGATTCCTCTTTGAATAATTATTACCCCGTGATATACTTAAACCAGATTTTTTTTTTATTGTGAATGAGGCCCCTGAAATGCATAGAGAATTCTAGATGCACCGGTTTTAAAATCAATATCACAGTATGTTGCTGAGTGTTTTGTAAATAAATACAGGGATAAATTATTTTATCGACGGAGCTCGTGATTTCTTCTTTTTTTAACTTAAACTGCTTTTAATTTGTTTACATTTTAATAAAGAAAAAAAAATTTGGTAAGATTATAGAATTATTGACTCACCTAAATCCCCCACCCCACCCAAAGGCATTTTCTTTGGAGCCCAAATCGATTCTTAATCTAATTTTAATTTTCAACCTTTTAATTTAGTTTTTTAAAAAAAATCTGAAAAAAAAAGAAAAAACTTAACAGTGTTACCGTGTAAAGATTACCTTTCGTACAACTTAAACTGAAATTTTAATTTTTCGTAGAAAGCTGAATTTTTTTTCTTTTGTTCGGTGTAATTCTTTTCTTTTTAGCTTTGCTTACATTTTTGCAAAATAAATTAAATCTTTCTAAATATTATTCACTTACTCAGTAGTAATTAATTTAAAAAGTAAATGTTTTCAAAATTTAGGTTTTGCTTTATAAAATAATTTTTATGAATTAATGATTTATAATCGAAATTGACTCAACTTCTTTTTAACAGTTTGTTAATTTCGAGAATTATGTTCCACAATACACAAAAAAGACAATCAAAACAAAAACAAAAAAAGGTCGTTTGTTTTTGTTGCAGCCTACAGACTACGAGCGAAAGACAACGCACCTTTAACAAGTGAAGAAAGATAATGTCTTTCTTTTGTTGAAAAGTGGACAAAATAACGAGCTTTAAAAACGCAGAAATGTAATGGCAATATTTCTCTATCTTGTTCAACAAAGATGAAAATCTAGTGCATCGATTCTTTTTTAAAAATTATTTTCTAAACAACTTTAAAAAATTGCGCGTCATGAAGTTCGGTTGGATTGCCAACTAACGTTTGAAGTGAACTTCAATCTTCGTTCATTCAATTTATTTCATGAAAAAAAAACCTGTTGATAAAAGGCAAGTCTTTTTGTTTTTTGTTTGTTTGTTTTTTGTTTATTTTTAACTAAGAACAATTCATAAAATTAAAATAATACTTTCTTTAAAATAAAAAATGAACGACTGTTGTTTTTGTTTTTTTTTCGAGATTTAGTTACTAGAGTTGTCCGATTTTAGGTGAACGTCATAAAAAAGTCGACTCGAATTGGCAGGATACGGTAGTGTCTCCCCGCCCCACACCGAATTAAAGGCTACCAGGTAAATTGAGAGTCAGGTAAGAAGAAAGGGAAAAAAAAAAAATAGAAAGAGGTTATTCAAATGGAGACTATATTACCTTTGTTTTCAAAAGCCTTTCTGCATGACCCCTTATCTTTCAGAAAAGCACTTATTGAAAAAGAAAAACTTATTTTTTACTATAATGAAAATGATTAAAAATAAATAAAATTATATTTTTTACCCCATCATCAAACTGAAAACTTTCTTTATTTATTAGAAAAATCAAATCTTGTATTTTCAAAGAGAGTTCCTGATTAAAGGTTTTCTAATCTTTTTTAAATCAACTTTTTTTTTATGATGAATGGTTGTAAAAAGGACCTAAAAGAAAAGGATAACATTTAACAACAATCTAAAAAAAAAAACAAAAAAAAACGGATTCAACATTCTAAATCTAAAGATTAAACCAATTTTTCAAAAACTTTAGAAGATAAGTTCAAAAATTACAAAGAATGTAAAAGTGTTGGAAACTTGGAATAATAAAAATTAGTATTTTTTGAAAAAATAGTAATTTTTTTCTTTTACGTAGCAAAGAAAATTCGGCCCTTTGGGTTTTTGGGAGATATCAATTTTTTAAAAAATTGGAATAATTTAGCAATTTTTTTTTTTAATTTTATTTAAAAAAGGTGGCAGAAGTACTTAAACAGGGAAATCACTTTTAAGTTTTATTTTTAGTTGTTTCTCAATGCACAAACTTTAAAAAATAAAAAAAAAATAACAAGAAATGTTTGCCAAACATTTGTGTAAATTATTAATTTATTTGAAACGTACTAATTACAAATTTTACAAATCGTTTTTTAAAGCGTTACGATTTTTTTTAAAAAAAAGCTGTTTTTAAGAAGTGGCATAGAGACGATGTAAGACTTATTTTTTCAGTAGAAAACTGTTTTTCGTGTACATAAGTAGTAGTAGTAGTAGTAGTAGTAGTAGTTGATTTTTTAAAACTCTTTTTTTAAGCTAATTTTATTTTCAAGTTCGATTTCATAAATAACGATTTAAAATCCTAAAAAGTGATAGCCATTCCAATCCAAATATTTGTAAAAATTTTGGACAATTTATTCATTGATTCAATTGTAGTGGCCATTAAACATTTTTTAAATTTTAAATAACGATAGAGGCGCCACCGTAAAATGATTAAAATCAGTCTTCTTACCTGAATAAGTAAACTCAATTAATTTTTATCTTCACAAATTTGAAAAACTTTTTTCAAACAGTTACATTTAAATTTTATCATGAGTAGTCGATATACGACTACTCAAAAATATGTGACTGCTTTGAGTGCTGTGTGTGTATTTTTATTTTTTACTATTTTTCTAAAGGCGTGATTTTTGTGAAAAACTTTTTAAATTTTAAATGAAACAATGACAAAGAGAGTGGGAGACTCAAGCAAGAGTCTATTTTTCTACATTTAAAATAATTCCTTTACCCATTGCACACAAAAAACTTAAAAGTTAATAATTTCTATTATTACTGAGATTGTACTTTAATTTGTCATAGAAAGTAAAAAGAGGTCAATTGCTCAGAAAAGAGAGCATTGCTTTGTCGATGAAAATATCTGGGTTTTGATCTCTTGTCGCTCACTTGATCCGTCGTTGTTTTTGAGTTTTACGACTTAATTTGAATAAATGGACCGCAGCGAGGAGATCGAGTCAACAACAAAATGCATTTCTACTGTACTGACTGTAAAGTGTATATAAAAAATGAATAATACTATTAATATTTAAAATTAAATATTGCATTAAATAAAATTCATTTTAAAATTTTAAATTCATATCGAATACTGAAAAAAGATGTCTCAATGTCCACGCAACAAAGTTTGATAAAAAAAAGTAAGAAACTAAAAGTCTTTTTTTTTTACCTTTTCAAACAGTAAGTAAATTTTAATTACTTATAAATTTAAAAATAAGTTACTAAGTGTCGTTAAGTTATGTTTTTTTTTTTTTGTTTTTTTTTAAGTTCTTGTTGAGATCATTAGTCGTACTCGTATTAATCTTTGTACCAACAACAGTATCGTGACCATGCCGGAGATAGTGACAGCAAGTTCGTATTCTCAAATCACCAGTACACTTATCAGGATTCTCATAGATCTCAACAACTCAATGGTCTCGCATCTTTTCACAAGAACGTCTGGGACTGTTCAGACCAATGATCTTGGACAAGATCATCGCCATAAAAAAAAACTATTTCAGCAGCTCTCATACATCTATTCATATATTTTAGAATTTTACATATATTCTTTTTAAAGAACTCATATTTTCTCTCTCTCTCTCTCTCAGTTTCCTTAAAGTCACCTGGAAGTAGAGCCATATGTACATTTTACTTTTTCTTTTCTTTGTCAACGGCTAAAAAAGAAAAGATGTTATTGTTAACTTATTAACTAATTATGTGTTTGCGTCGTGGCGCAGTGAATATCGGCCCGGAACGAGAAATCGGGGAGCCGAGTTCGAATTCCAGTTGAATTCCTTGCATTCACTTATGCACAAATACCCCTTAATCCGTCTATTCCTTCCAGTTATTGGTTAAATAACAGGACAGATTGGGTCCTATAGCCTTGGTTGGCAACCAGTCTACCGCAGAAAGCAATGGCAACCTACTGTGGGATAATCTTCTGCCCAGTCAGTCATGTCTCTTTCGAGACATGATCGCCCAAGCGTGTATCACGTATGGCACTTAACTGACTGACTGATGTGTTATGTGACAGTCCCACCGAAGTGGGGAAAAATGACAGAAATAAATACCATAATTTTATCTAAGAACTAAAAGAAACATAAATCATTATTTCCATCATTATATGAAAAATAAATTTGTTTGTTGTTTGTTTCATTTCATTTATCTGTTATTTCCACATTTATTCCACCATTCACTAAAAAAATGTGTTACTGTTTGTTTTTTATTGCTCTATGATTATTCTCTTGAATTTTATTGATCCTTGAAACAAACTTAATGCATTACTCCTTTTTTATTGGTGTTTATTAGTAAATCTTTTTTGCTTTTACACTTTCTGTAATTAAGTGAACATTTGGCATTCCGGTTAAACACACTGTGCTTTCTAGCCACTAATTCATAAAAGAAGCTTTACAAGAATGTTTCTATTCAATTGACATACAATTATTGTATGTAATCATTCAAATCTTAATCAACTCATAAATAAAAAACAATAAAATAGGATATCGTTATTAAAAACATTAGCAATCAAATCATGCTTCAGCTTGTATTTACATCAGCCAAGTATATTAAATCAGTTATGAGATTAATTTGCTTGTATAAGATGAAATTACTTATTATTGATATTCTTGCTTCTAAGTAACCTTTAATTCAAAAGTCAAGTGTTGAAGTGAAAATAATTAATATCACCTCCCCTTATTTAACATTTACTGTCAACATGCCTTGGTCAAGATGGCTATTGATGTAACAGAGCTCAAAAGAAAAAAGACATTTAAACTTTAATTCAGTTGGCTGATTCCATGTATCTTCTTTCATGTTCTACTTACCTATGCCAATTTGTGCTTCTTGTTTGCATTAAAATGATCGCATAAACTAATTCATTCCACATATTTTCTAATATTAGCAGAAGTTGTTTTAACAACATATAATTATTGGTTCATGTTATTTCCATATCTGGAAACAAAATAGCTCATAAATTCATTGTCTGGGTAGTCACCCAATTGCCAGCTATAAATGAATTGTTGGCTGTCTGAAAGCCAAAGCAAAGCCTGTTAACAGAATCATTGATCTGGTTGACTGTTGGCAGAATTTCCTAGTTTGGTGAGTATCTCAACATAAGTCTGGTAGTAAACAAACAAGGTATTCCTCTGAGACAGTTACTAAATTCTTATAATCTCTTTTGTCCTTTCACATTTAATTCAATGCATTTGTTGATATTGTCACTAAAATGCTTTGCAGAGAAAAAAACTTCACAAAATGGTGTTATATACTGCTGTTGCTGCTAGAAAACAACAATCGTCTTGACAGACAACGACGAACAAAAACACATACATATAAAAATATAAACTTATATTTTTATTCTTTGTCAGTAACAGTTGTGTAGAAGAGGAGTGGTCAGAGAGAGATTGTACACATGCTAGAGCTGTTGGGGAGTCATTAATCAGTGGGAGTTCTCTGTTCTCTCTCTCACTCTCACTCTCTCTCTCTGTTCTGACTTCTTCTCTTTTCCATCTTCTGTCTCTTCAGCCAGACAACCCAGACTTATATAACCCCCAAATTCCTATGCATTTTTGCTTTTTTGAGTTGCCACTTAATTGACATCATCTATGGCCAAATACATCTGTCAATCATTTTTTATGACTATCATCTTTCAAGCCTTTGTTGTTGCATGTGTTTTCTGACTTTGATATCAATCATATCTTTGTTGGCCTTTGGTGTCAGTCATGTTTTTTGTTAGCTATTGCCTGTGTTTCTGTCTTTTGATGTTGCGCCCCATTGCCACTATCCATGGCTGGAATATATTTTTGTCAATCTTATTTTTGCCAGGTCATATTACAATGGCAAGCATTCTTTAGAATAAAGAAAATGCAGCATATTGCATTGTAAATTTAAATAACCACTGTTTAACTTGTAACATTACTATGTATTACTATAGCATGTATTACTATGTATTGTTTTGATTCAAATAGCTCTGCTATCCTTATTCATGAAAAAGCAAGTTATTTTGCTTGTTTCACATCTGTTGTTGCAGTTAAAGTTTAGTAAACAATTGCAATTGATTGTGATTAAATCTTGAATAGGAAACAAGGTAAAATCATTTAGAAATTAAAAAAATGTGCAGAAGTTTGTATACAATTTTTGTAATACTTTCACATTAAAACAGAACAGAAACAACCTGACCACCAAAATAGCTACTCAAAATTGTAATATTTCAATTGCAACAATATAAAAAATTGATATTCATATTTGCAGGTATTCTATAAGATCTAAACTTGAAAACTCTGAGGATGATATGCATACATATCATCTCACCGGTTTCACTTTACTCAACAACTGCCATCAGAAAAATTATTATAAGCAAAAAAGGATGACCAGAAAAACAAAAATGGTTGTTTGTGTTGGGTAAGTTCATTTCTTACATAAAAGATTTCTATCATGATGACATCCAATCCAAATTATCTGACTTATGAAGGAACAAGATCCAAGTTTATCTGAAAAAGTCAGTACAAAATAAATAAAGGAAAGATTGCTAAGTTTGATTCCAGATTTGATGACACAAACACAGTCAAAAAATAATTTAATTCAGACATACAGGAGGGGAAGTCATACATGAGGATTGCGATGATGAAGCTATACACATTGAGAATGAATGTATTAACCAAGGGCTACATCTTGAATGGATCAATGAAATCTAAGCATGAACCTTTTGTGATTTTTCTCATGTTCTTTAAAGAACAAAACACTCACCAAAGGAACCTTATGGATGCATCAACAAAAATTGCAATAACTTCATGTCAGTTATTAATGTTTATGGCAAAGAATCCTGAAGAGTCATCTAAATCTCAAATTCATCACACTAAAACAAGACTGGCTCCTCCCACTTGTAGTGGAATGAAGATTTCATAAGAAAACGATATGGCTACTGGATAAATTGTCATAGTCACTGTATCTTTTACAAAATAACACAATATTTTCAGAAATATTACTAATAATAACTGATTAGTTTAAAAAGATGGCTGATTTACACTGAAGAATTATAACACAGTTGCTGTTATAAATAATATAAACCACAATCCCACCATCAGAAATCCTATAGACTCATTTCTCAGCACAGCCATATCTATTCTTCAATTTTCAATGCAAGAAAGCCAGGAGCAGGAAAGAATGCAATACTCACTGGCAAAGAGATTGCCAACAACAAAGTGTTAGCTCTGTAGTTAAGCAAGTATTCAGAAATTTCTTCAGCATCTTTACCTCAGATAAAAATAGTTTACAAGAATCAATCAATACTCACGTTCCTGAAGATAGAGGACAGTTGACTGAATGTACTGACAGGACTCCTAATGAAAAAGGAGAAACTTTTCCTAGAGGACTTTGTACTATAGGCATCTTACCCTGCCAATAGACAGCCAATTGAAATCAGACAAATATTGCCTGTTGGACTTATGCTTTTGCAAACTGAGTAAACATTTATTGCAGCAACAATATTACATACTTGTTGTGAAGACCATTGATGATTTACAAACAAGATATTTTCCTGTAATTACTGTGGATCAGTCATTGTTTTAAATCACTAAGCATCTCTAATGGCCATGGACAGAAGTATTCAGTGAAAACCAACTTGTTGTGGTAATGGAAGATCTCCACATCAAGACATCATGAAATTGCTTGGTAATTTTTTATCTGAAAAGGAATTGACAACAGGTATTGTCCAGTAGGAAGTAACAACCTCAAGTTTAACTGACACACTCTTGAAAGGATTGCACATCATAAGGTCCAAAAAGATGGTTATGGCTGAAAAAGCATTTAAGTAATCTAAAGAAATACAGCCATTCACAAAACAATTCCAATGTTGCTGCTTATCTTCAAAAATGAACATCTGTCAGAATCTAAACAAAAAAAGACTATTTTCAACATCATCTGCAGATAAATCAAACAGTTTAAATGTAACTTTTTACTTTATTCTTATTTACTTTATTCATAGTAATCATTTTGAAATAAAGATGGCAATATAGTATTGGCTAGCTTGTTTATTCTGTTATTGTATATCAACAAATTTAATCAAATTAATTCCCTTTTTTCTTTTTTTTTTTTTTACAGTTCAGCTGCTTTGTTTGAACCATATATATTATATTAAATTATCTTTATTGCCATGGTTGTGTTGAATTGATTTGTTTTGAAATGGTAAGATATTTAACCAAAATTTGTTAGGAGCCTCATGGTTAATTTAAATGGGCCTCAAAATAAATATCAACTATTGAAACTCCAACAAAAGTTTAAAAACATTTCAGTGCATCCATCATATTTGCTAGATAATACTCAATATGACAAATTCCTGTGTTGTGGGAATGCTAGTATGTTTGGGTAGAAAAATGTCTCCTGGAATAGTTAGTGGACTCAATAGAAGTCCAAGTAAAAAGCGAGTAATACAAAACAGTAATAATAAACAAATGACAATTCATGTGTTCACAAAAGAAATTACATGTGACAAAAAAAAAATGAAGCATTATAATAAGAATGTGCTTGGTTGTGTGTGTGTGTGGATGTGTGTGTATGTAACAAGCATGCATGAGAGAGTACAAAAAGTTAAGAGAGAAAACCAGGAAAATTAATGTTCTCCAGTGGGGGACACTTTTTTCCACATATTAACTACAACTTCTAACCAGAGTTAAAAGCAGTAAAAGAGATGCTAGATAGAGAAATGCATGCTTTTTATAGGCTTAAAGATAGCCCTCTAGTGACATTTTCTTCTTTTTTTTTTAACAAAGTAGGATAACCCACACCTGTTTTCAAGCCTTAAAAGTAGTTTGAAAAGAGGACGTTTTTAAATGATTCAGTGCTGATATAAGTAGCAGAACAGTAGGACAACATTTGTTTTTGAAGGTTAAAAGAAGAAACTTGAGAAATTATGTATTTATCTACAGAGTGAATTTATATGTTTTATTACATTTTCAGCAGGGTGAGACCTTTTCAGCACCCCCTCGTATAACCTTTGTGAGTGCAACATGATCTTTCCTTTTCATGTCATTTTATAGATGGTAAACTTGAAACGTGAATTGTTAATAGGAATGAACCCATAACTGTAATTTGATCAAATCATATAAAGAACAATTATAAGGTTTTAACTTAAAGTCCAGCATTGTATTCTGATATATTCATTGTACCAGTGATAAGAAAGGTTTTTCTCCTACATAGGAAAGCATGGTATCAATGTATTTCAATATGTAAGTAATATTCTAACAATAAGATGGTTTATTCTGACAATAAGATGCATAAATACTGACAATAAAATGCTAAATTCTGATAATTTAAATTTTTAGTGTCAGAATGTAGATATTCTATTGTCTGTATTTAGTGCTAAATTTAAAAGTAAAAATGACTACTTCCCCAGTAGAAGAGAAAAATAAACCATTTTCTACCTAGGGGGTTGAAATTTCTATTTTATGAAATGTACAATATTCAAATTCCGCAAGAAATCAATCAGGTCTTCTTGATCTTATGCACAAATTGAATAACCATGGCTCTCTACAATTTCCTATACTTTGTAGCTCTTAGTAAAGTTTGTCTTTTTGCTGTCTCTCCTAATCCTTGTTCTGCCAACACAAGGTTATTAGGTTATGCACTACTTTCCTCTTACCATCTTGCCTTTAATATGTCCTATGAGTATCAAAGTTGCTCTTTCATCATTATGTGCCCCATAAGTTTCTACTACTGTTTTCTTATATAAAGTATAAGTGCCCTTTTTATTTCTATTTTTTTCTAAACTTTGTCATTGCTCACATGTTCAGTCCCTTGTATTCTCAGCATCCTTCTGTAGAACCATGTTTCTATTGCCTCAATTATTTTCTTTATCTTTGAGGAGGCTGTCTAGCATTTAATATAACAGTTCAGTACTGTTTTTCTTTTTTTGTTCCAAATAAATTTTCTTGTTTCTTAATATTTTGCTTAACTTTTGGAAAGCATCTTTGTATTATTTCAATGTGCCTTTGGATTTCAGTGTCACATTTTTCATCCTCTGTTAAAATCTTTCTTAAATATTTATATTTTTGTGCTTGCTTTATTTGGTATCTTCAATTTGAAAAAATGCATGTTAGGCTGTTTCTCATGCTAGCAACATTCATTCTAACTTCTTACAATTGATGTTTAGTCCTTTTTTTTTCTCATTTTCCTTTCTTCTGGAGGAGTTTGTGTAATTTTCTTTTTATGTCTGCTAACACTATGTTATCTGCATATCTAATGTTGTTAAGATGAGGCTGCCAACAATGAATCCTAATTCACTTAGGATTGTTTACACTGTAATGGTTGAATAAGACTGGTGAGAAGGCATATCCTTGTCTTACACTCCTTTATATTCTTGTAGCCAACAGACCTTGAAATTAACTATCATCCTCAAACTTCTAATTCCAACACACAGGTTCAATAGATGTCAAGATTTTCTTTATTTTTATTTTTTTAAAATCATCAGCTGAAGCTTAATCTAAATTCAAGTCAAGGTCAAATTCTGAGACTATTTACTCTATCAGTAGTCTCAAAATTTGACTATGTTGATAAATGTTATTTATGATTCTTATCTTAAACTAAATTTAAACAGATTCTGTTCATGTTCAGCAAATTTACCTGTAAAAGATGTCTTTTTAATTATTAATTTTTCTTTTTTGATACTTATTCCCACTAATATTTTGTCGCCTTTATTCCCCTTTCTGTTTTAACTTGATTCTGCTTTATTTCAGAATAGTATATATGTCACTTTCCCTATGTTAATTAATCATAAAAATTCTTCCTTTCCTTTTTTTTTCTCTCTTAATAATTTGCAGCTAATTTTAACATACATAAGTCCTGGGCATGATGATAAACTGCATCCAGCAGTAAAGCCTCTGTTTGGGAGATTGGAGGTTTGAGGAGCATGGAACCACTTCTTAATTGCTTTTTTTCACAGGTCTATCCTATGGGTAAATAATGAACCACAAACAAAAACAAAGCACCATGAAAGTATAAAAATACCTTTTTTTTATAGTAAAAATACAAGCAATATATTTTTATTTTTAAAAATTACCAACAATTAATATTTTCAGCAGAAATGCTAAAAACAATGCATTTTATAGCAAAATGACCAACAAACAATACATTTCATCTTTAGCCGAAGGCATACAATTGTATTCAAAATGTATTTAATTGAAGCCTAAAAATTGTGTTCAAAACGTTTGGATTTTGGCATTAATTAACCTATAGTGGTTTATATACTGCTAAGCAAAACTGTTATGAACCTGTTTGGGACAGCAACACATAAAAAACAATTTTAGTTGGAATAATGCTGAAGGGAGTGAATTAAACTATAACGCAAGATAATTTTATACAGAAAGGAAATTTATTATAACACATAAAAATATTCGCAAACACACAAGGTGACTGAACTATAATATACCGGACACTAGAACAGGTTCAACTTCGTACTAGTTTCACACAATATTCACTGGAAGATAAGAGATGAGTCTAACGAGGAAGATATTTGGAGGAAGTTTAGGCAGAATGGAAAAGGTCATTCAACTCGGCTAAAGATTATATGTATATATAACTATACACAGTTAGGATTTGGTCAGAGTGATTAACAAAACAATCTTTACCTTTCACGGCAGCATGCGGTGTATTCACTGGATGTTGAGGAAGGTCTTCATGCAGAGAATTTTGGCTGGTAGCTTGATGGAAAGTTCCCCGTTACACTTACCCACTTTGGAGTAAAAGTTTTGAATTACAAATGAAAAACTTTTATAGAAAAATTCAGTTAAGTTTACACACAAAATATTTCTTTTTGAGCAATCAGTCCTAACACAAGTTTTGTAAAACAATAAGTTCGATTTGTTTTGTTTTTCTTTATAATCGTGTCGCTCCAAGCAAGGCATTTTACTGCCACTGTTGTGCAGGGGGTTATATAGGAGGAATGTTGAGGAGTGAGAGGTTGCAGGAGGTGTCAGGAAGAGAGTAGGAGAGGGAAGAGATTACTGATTAGAGTGTGGTGGACGAGAAGTGAGAGGTTGCAGGGGATGTCAGGAAGAGAGTACTGATGATAGTGGGGTGGATGTAGAAAAGCATGTGAGTGAGGATGTAAGTTAGTAAGACAGGAAATGACTATTGACTTTACATTTAAACTCCTGGAGATTGTAACTGTCAGGAAGGCAAGTATGCGGAAGAGAATTCCACAGGTGTGAAGTGCGAGAAAAGAAGCTGCTGGAGTAGAATTTACGTTAACAATTTATTGGTTTCATAGTAGAAGGGTGGGACCTAGTTTCCAATCTTGTGGCTCGTGGAAATTCGTATATAGGGGGTACTAGTGAGCTAAGTTCATCAGAGCAGAAGCCGTAAAAGTATTTGTAGAAGAGTCACAGGGAAGCCACACTGCGTCGGTGAGAAAGCGACTGTATACTAGCTGCCAAGTCGGGATCGATCACATTACAGATTCTCCGTTGGATTCGGTCAAGGACACATAAGTGGATAGCAGGAGCACCAGACCAGATATGGCAGCAATACTCAATGCACGGGCGGAGACTTGTATATGTGCAGGATTGTTTGGGACGGGAAAAACTTTCTGGCCCTGCACAGAGAACCGACATTCTTAGCAGCAGATTTAGCTATGGATTCTATATAGTTATTCCACTTGAGGTCTGGTATGAGAGTTAACCCTAGGAGGCGCAGTGTTTCGCTTTCAGGAAGAAAAACCTGATCCATGTTGATGGGCGGGAGGAACGATTGCCTGTGGTGGTTATTAGATAGCAGTTTCGTTTTGGAAGCATTAAAATTTACGAGCCATTTCTTGCTCCAGTTCACCACAGATTGGAGGTCCTTTTCAAGTTCAGCAGCGAGGTTTGTTTTTTCAGCCTCAGTAGATTTTTGATTGAGACGAGAGTAAACCGTAGTCTCGTCAGCATATATGCCCACTTGGGATCTTATTACATCAGGGAGATTGTTAATATAGATAAGGAAAAGCATAGGACCTAGAGTAGAGCCTTGAAGTAACACCTGCATTCATGTGATAGTATTGGGAGGCTTGTCCATTCAATACCACCCTCATTGTACAGTTTGAAAGGAAGGACCAGTCAAACAATTGTCCCGTTATACCATAGCCCTGCAGCTTGCATAGAAGGCCAGCATGCCAGACTCTGTCAAACGCTTTAGAGATGTCAAGAGCCACAGTTCGGGCTTCACCATTTTTGTCGAGGGCCTGGTGTATATACTCAGTGATAGTCGTGAGCATATCAGCAGTAGACCTGGTGAAGCGGAAGCCATGCTGTTTGTCAAAGAAGAGTCTATGGGCTGTGAGATGTTGTACCACCTCAATGTTGATGATGACTTCGAACACTTTGCCAAAGATCGGTAGGAGACTGATAGGGTGATAATTAGTGTAGTCAGAGGGTTCTCCAATATTTTTATATATAGGAACCATAGAGGAGGATTTCCAGCAGGCAGGAAGCAGAAAGGCAGAAATTAGTTTAGAGAGAACAGAGGAGAGTTTAGGAGCACATTTCTTTAGGACAATGATGGATATTCCGTTGCCACCGTTCGCCTTATGGGGGTCAAGCTTAGAAATTATTTTGGAGACCACCAAGGGAGTAATTAGTATGTCAGACAGCTGAGCCTGGGTTCGGAGAGGGAAGTCAGGTACAGATACTCCAGTCGAGTCCAGTGTTGAGTTAGTGGAGAATCTGCGAGCAAAGCACTAGCCTTGTCTGTTGAAGAGGTGAGGACCTCAAATTCTTTGATTAGAGGGGGGATTGAGGGCTTACTGTTGTTCAGTACGCTTTTACAGATCCTTCAGTAGTCGTTGGAGCCAAACTTACGGGATGCTATGTGCTGCTTCATTCTGGCTGCAAACATCAGCTTAGCTCCATTAAGCATTCATTGCGAGCCAAGGCAAAAAGGTGAAAGAAGTGATTTCGGTGGGCAATGGCAGCTGAGCAGGCGGGGGAGAACCAGGGGGATGAGTGGGACTTAAGTCTCAACTTTCTGGCAGGGATAAAAGCATCGATGCCAACCTTTACCCAAGAGAAGACCTCAGCAGCACAGTCTTCAACAGGAAGGCTAAATACTTTATTCCAAGGGACATCACTCAGGAAATCGCGGATTGAGTCCCAGTCGGCTCTTTGGTAGCAGTAAAATATTTTGCTGGTCTGAGGTTCTTGGATGGGGTGGAGGTGGAAAGAGATATTGACAGAAACTAATGCATGGTCAGAGTTTCCAAGAGGGCAGAGTTGCTCGACATTGCAAGAGTCAGGGGTGGAGGTAAAGCACAGATCAAGTAGTGAGTCGTGTCCGTTAGAATTATTACAGAAATGCGTGGGGAACTCCACCACTTGCGTCAGGGATTGAGTGATAGAAAAATTCATGGTGTGTACACCAGCAAGATCTGTGACGGAGTTATGCAGCCACTCAGCATGATGGGTGTTAAAGTCGCCAAACACAAATATATGGGCAAACAGATAGACTAAACTGTCGCCCGGTTCACACTCCACCCAGGTCTATTGAACAGGTGTAGAGGCTCATCCCTTGTTCCCTGTTTAGGATGTGGTTTCCGGCTTTCTCTTTTCCAATCTTTTCACTCTTACATAGCCCCCTGCACATCAGTGGTGTTACCGCCTTGCTCGGGGTGATATGATAAAAAAAAAACGGGTGGGAGGAAATGGCCTTGTCGATATTGTTGGAGATGCTGTCAAGAATGAAGCAGTCGGGTGATGATGGGGAGCGGTAGAGAAAGAAGAGGTAGCTAACTGTGCTTAGAAGGGAGAGACGGAAACACATATAAGAGCAATGTGGGGATTCAAGAGAAATCATCCTGGCTAGGGGAAGTCGTTCAAGCCCATTCATGTGGACATTGGAGTCCTTTGTGAAGAGGGGAAGGTAGCCAGGGATAGAGAAGTCAGAAGAGGGTATTGAGGAGTTGAGATTAGTCTCACACAGAGCTAAGATGTCAGGGAACTTTTGATGAAGAAAAGATTCAACGCTACTGAAATTGGTTCGGAAACCGCAGATGTTAGTGAAGGAAATGTTAAGGGGTTTAGGTAATTTTAATTTGCCTGGTTTAGCTTTTTTAGCGGAGATATGTGTGTTCATGTTTAATGTTGTTGTTGTTGTTGTAGAGAAACCTCAAGTAGAGGAGGCAAATGGTCAATTAGCTGCGACATGTTCTGGAAGGGAACTGGCACGGGCTGCAGCAAAGTGTGGCCTCAGGGTTGCCCACCGAAAGCACCTGCAGGGACACCTATCCATGCGCATCATGGCACTGCAAGAACCCCAATATTATGCAACTGTTGATCAGAGTGGCCGCTCTTGACGCTACGCAAGAAGTAGGGCTCCTAACTACCAGTCGGAAGCAGCAACCAGAAAACTGCCAACCCGGTACTTTCACAATGAAGAGATGTTGCCACTGACCACACACATCGCAGGAAAATCGCATTAGCACCATTACCGAGGTCTGAGGAGAAAAAGAGAGCCAGAGACCACTTCCTGAACAGGGAACAAGGGATGAGCCTCTACACCTGTTCAATAGATGTGGGTGGAGTGTAAACCGGGCGATAGAAGTGTCTATCTACTCCAATTTAAAAAAAAAGGAAAAAAGAAACAAGTTTCAACTTAATATTGCAGGAAGTTTCAATTGAAACTTCCTGCAATATTAAATTAGATTACACATTATATGAAAACTTTGACAGATACCAACTCACTAAATCTGAAAGGAAAATATTAAAACAAAACAAAGAATATGGCGAAGAAACAGGGGTCATTCTTTTTTTCTTATTTCAAAATTAGTCTAATAGTGGGACTGGTAGTTCCAAAGCTATAGATTACATTACACGTAAACAGAAGATTAAAATTTCTTTGAATTTTTCAACCTTCTCAAAGACTGACTTCTGTTCTCATTTGGATAATTCCTGATTCGTTATGCTTTAGAAAGACACCGGTCAGAGAATAAAGGCTAACAGTGGATTTGCAGGAAGGTGGGGAGTGTTAGAATTATAACTGAAATATTACATTTCAAATCTCAAATTTTAAATTACACATATTATAAACTGTGACAAATAATAATAATAATAATGATAATAACAAACCTTTACCTCAATCATATAAATGGAACCTATAAGTCTGGTGAAATAAAAGAGGTATATTTCAAGGTGATTCTTTGTCTCCCTTACTATTCTGCATATCATTAATAGCACTAACCAGTCAACTTAATAAGACAGAATGTGGTTATAAAATAGGCCAAAAGAAAATAAGCCATCTATTTTACATGGATGACTTAAAGTTGTATGCTAAGAATGATAATGAACTGGAATGTCTTCTGCAACCTGTAAAATGCTTCAGCGAAGACATTGGAATGAAATTCAATTTGAATAAATGTGCTAAAGCTACAGTTTTACGTGGATCACTACAACAAACATCCTCAATTAGCTTAGACCCTGCTGTAACAATAAAAGAATTAAAGCCAGAAGAAGCTTATAAATACCTAGGTGTAAATGAGAGTGAAAAAATTCACCATAAAAAAATGAAAGAAATAGCACATAAAGCATACTATAGAATGCTACGAATGATATTAAAAACTGAATTGAATTCTCAGAACAGAATTATGGTCATTAATAGCCTTGCAATCCCAGCTGTCCAATATAGTTTCATCATCTTAAACTGGACTCTAAATGGCATCAAGCGAATGGATTCTAAAGCAAGAAAGCTTCTTTTTAAGCATAAAATGCATCATTCAAAGGCTGATGTAGACCGTCTATACATACCCTGTAAAGAAGGTGGAAGAGGTCTCATTCAGCTAGAATTGTCATACAAGACAACAACTATTGGCTTACTAACATACATAGAAACAACAAAGGACTGGATGATAGAATTAGTCAGGAAACATGAAGAAAGAAAGAAATAATATTCAATAATAAAAGAAGGCAGTAAATACAAACAAGATTTACAGTTAGTAGATTCTGTAGAAAAGCAAAACAGAAGCCAAGAACCAACTATTGCGGCAAAAAATATGAAAATGAAAGCCAAAGATAAAGCTCTTGAACAGATGAAACAACGCTGGAAAGACAAACTTCTGCATGGCCAATATCCAGAACGTGCCAATAAATCCAATGTTGATAAAGTTAATACTCATCAATGGTTACGTGCATCTGGATTAAAGTCTGAGACTGAAGGCTTTATTCTTGCAGCGCAAGACCAAAGTCATTTCACTAGGAACTTTCAGGCAAATATTATACGTAATAATATGGATCCAAAATGCAGGTTTTGTGATAAACACTAAGAAACAATAGACCATCTAATCTCAGGTTGTTCTGTACTTGCCCCAAATGAATATAAAAATCACCACGATAGAGTGGGACAATATTTACATTGGACAATGTGCAAACACTATGGAAAATCTGTAAACAAACACTGGTATGAACATCACCCAACACCGGTTACAGAAATAGAAGATGTCACCATTCTATGGAATTACACCATCTACACAGACTGAAAAATTGAAGCAAATAGGCCGGACATTATTGTTAAAAACCAAAAAGAAAAACTTGTCTATTAATTTCAATTTGTATCAAAATTATACTACCACAATTTGTCATATTATACTCTCGATAATGCGTCTACTATAACATTGTTCTTTCTTTTAATATGTTTTATTATAATGTTGTATTCTTGTAGGAGAAGACTCCATCTTGTCAGTCTCTGGTTTTTGTTTTTCATCCTTTGAAGAAAAGTTAGTGGATTATGGTCAGTAAAGACCAAAACAGGATACATAGTGACACTGAGATAGAAGTCGAAGTGTTGTAGGATTGTTAACGCTGATAAATACTCCTATTCAATGGTAGAGGAATTCTTTGGTGGGTGTTTAACTTTTTGGAGAAGTATCTAATTGTTCTGTTAATACCTTCATCATCTTGGTTTAAGATACCACCCATTCCGACATCACTGGCATCAATTTGTAATTTGAATTGTTTTGTGAAATCTGGTATTGTGAGAGCTGAGCCCTCCATGAGTGGCGATTTAATTTTGTTGAAAGCCGCATCACAGGTTTCACTCCATTTGTATTTTACATCCTTTTTAAGGAGATCCGTGAGAGGTCTTGCTGTTGATGAGAAATTTTTACAAAATTTTCGGTAGAAACCTGCCATACCGAGAAATTTCATTTATTGTTTTTGTTGGTTGGAATAGGATACTCATACTCTGCATTTATGGTGATATGCTTAACTTGTCCTTCACCAACAGTATGGCCCAAATAATTCAATTTTGCATGACAAAATTCACTTTTGTTTAGGTTCATACATAGGTTTGCCTCTTCTAGTTTAAGGAAGAGTTGTTTTATGATGTGTAACTGTTCGTTTCAAGTCATACTGTACACAATTGCATCATCTATGTAGACATCACATCCTTGGATGTCATGTAGAAGGGAATGCATCTTCCTTTGAAATGTTGCTGGTGCGTTTTTCATTCCAAATGCCAAAACTTGTATTGGTAAAATCCGTCAGGAGTCACGAAAGCTGAAATTTCTTTGGAGTTGTCAGTTAAAGGTACTTGCCAATAACCTTTCATCAAATCGAATTTACTGACGTATTTTGACTTGCCAACTTTGTCAATACAATCATCAATTCTAGGAATTGGATATAAGTCCCCTTTGGTTACAGCATTTACTTTCCGGAAGTCTGTAACAAGTCTGTAGGTGCCATCGGATTTTGGTACCAGAATACAAGGCGGACTCCACTAACTGTTACTTGGTTCAATGATGTCATTCTCCAGCATATACTTTACTTCTGCCCTCAACTGTTGAAGTTTGATGGGATTTACTCTGTAGAAATGCTGCTTGATGTGACCCCTATTTAAAATCGAATCCTGCTGGATAGCACACATTTGCGCAATAAAATTTATCGTAAAAATAATCAGGCCGGTAGATATAAATATAAAATACTGTTTAATTAAAAACAGTATATCTACTTAAATACGAGTATCGGTAAAAATAATGTTCAAAATAATTCATTACAAATTGTCGGTTGCTTATAACCAAGTTTTCGTTAAAATTCTTTAATATATATATATATATATATATATATATATAATAATAATGAACCTAATCACAGTAAGGCAACACTAATAATAACAGACTGAACTTCCGAAAATAGTGCTAACTTAACAGAAATTTAAACTGTCTTGTAACCCGGCGAGAACTACCTTGTGGGTTAAATAATGGGGGGAGAAAAAAAGAAACAGCGCACAAGAACAATACGTCTAGTGCCCATTAGAAAGAAAAAAAAAACCCAAGACAAAACCTTAACAATAAAGTGCTCGATACGAAAGTAGAGCGAGAATACAATATAAGAAATCTAGAAACCCTGAAGAACTGTTGTGTGAAACTGCGGTAGGTGGTGGCTCACTTCTAGATTTCTTGTATTGTATATATATATATATATATATATATATATATATATATATATGCAATGGAGATGTAATAGTAGCTCCACAAATACTGAGAAGAGACATATTAAAATGAGTACATGATGACGTACATTGTGACATAACAGCAATGGAAAGAAGACTAAAGTTGCAAGTGTGGTTGTCAGGATATTCAAAAGATGTAGAGGAATACATTAAGAGATGCCCGAAATGTGCGGAAATAACTTCAAGCAAGCAAAAGTTCACTCATGGACCAAGGAAGTTGAGCCATGGGTTATGGTCCATATGGAACACACATATCAGAGATAGGGGATTATTCTTAGTATTAGTGGACTTATATACAGGATGGCCAGAAGCTGTCAAAGTAAAAGACAGAAAAGCCACCATCATAACACAAATACTAAGAATGGAATACCCCAGACACTAGTCACCATCAATGCCCCTCAATTTTGTGACAAGAATTTATGTGTGTGGTTAAATCAAATTGGATGCATCCCATACAAAATACCACCATATCACTCACAGTCAAATGGTATTGCAAAAAGGATGGTACAAACTCTGATAATGGGATAAAAAAGCATTCTTACCAATTACAGAAAACATAGAAGCATATTTGCAAAAAATGCTTCCAGTTACAGATCTGTTTTACATTCAAGAAGGAAACTGAGCCCTTTGACATTAATGGGAAGACAAATTAGAGCCCCCATAACTATTTCCTTTGCAACAAGAGAAGTGGTGTGGTATAGAAAGAATAAAGAGACGAATCCAGAAGAAAGAAATTTTCTGATGCAAAAAGGTCACAACACAGTTATATTAGAAAAGAAAAGACAAAATATACTCATATATATAGATCAGTTCCAAAGCAGAAACAAGCTGGAGGATGTGGAGATGGAAGATCAGGAACAAGGGCAACATAAACTAACACATGCAGATCACTTCAGAAGCAGAGATTATCTGGAGGATGTGGAAATGGTAGGTCAAGAACAAGAAGAAACAGAAAGTTATAAAATGGAAGAGAGAAGGAAATGGAAGAAGGTGAGAATGAGGAGATGAACAAAAAGGAGGAGGGAAATGAAGAGAGACCGAAATCATCATTGAAGAGAAAACAAGAGAGACAAAAGGAAAGATAGTACAAAACGAAAATAATTAGGAATAATAAGAGAAAAAACAAGGGTGTACTGTACAACCTCTCTGATTCAGGGGGGTGTAGTCTCGTATGTAAATGAAGAGACCAGTATATATAGAGAGTACTTGAAGAAGTAGGAGGGAAATAACCTGTCATCACAGAGAACACGCAGAGCTGTGCTATGACTACTGCTACTCAAATTGATATGGGAAACATAACACCTACTCCAATAACATTTGATGTAGTGAGTTAAAAAAAAAAAATAAACTCAAGTAGAAAATTCTAAAAACATTTTTAAAAAATTTAATAGTTTCAGTGAAGGAAATAAATTGTTCATAAAAGACTTTCAACTTAGTAAAATAAAATAGTTAGCAGAAAACATAGATAATTGTCTTAGAAAAGTGATTTATTCAGTCAAAGCTGGGTTATTTATTCACAAAATTCACAAATCAATCAAATAAAACCATGACATACAGAAATGTTGGGTAATGGACAACAAGAAAACAATTGCTAATGGTAAGCAAGTATGGAAATCTTCTTTCCTGAGTAAAAAAATAATTTATTCCTCTTAGTCATCTACCTAAATGTAAAAATGGATGCCTTGTAATGACATAAGCAGATACATAAAAAGTACAATGTGTTTTCTTTGGCTCTTTCCTGACACCCCCTCTCCCAAGATTAACAATAGTTGACAGGTATGCTAGCAAAGCAACCAATCACTCTCACAGCATAAAACTTTAACAGAACCTGAGTGGGAAAATTTCACTTTATCTAAAAGAAAACAAAAACGAAACTAAAAAAACTCTAAAGCCTTAAGAACTAAATTGTTTGAAAGAGATACTATTTTCCAAGGACTCATTCAGTATTACAAAGAACAAAATGAAAGAACAATCTGTTTTCACTATTTCACAAGAATTATATACTGAATAATGTAATTTAAAATTAAATTTCTTGCTCACCCTGATTTGATAAGTGTCTTTTATCTCAATAAAGGTCCATTACTCCAAATACTAGTTTAATTAAAGACACTGAAGCAAAAATGTGATATTTATGATCTAAATGATAATGAAGAAAGCAATACAAATGCAAAAGACATGTTTCAAAAGCATTTGGTAAGGTATGACATAACAATCTATTTGAACAGCTAGGAGAATTTGATTTATTTTGTGAGGGATATTAGAATAATCCCAAACTTATACTAGGAGAAATATATGAATAAAAAATAAATTAGAAGAGGTGTAAGCCAACAATGTGGGTTTTCAGTGGGATTACTCAACCTTTATATCAAGTTTATTCTAAGAGAACTAGAATTCCTACCAAAATTCATTATTGGTGAGCACAATCTTAGAAACATATGATATATGCTGATGACACCATGTTGATGGAAGACACAGAAAGAAAACTGCTGAACAACGTAATAAAGGAAAAGCAAGAATAAAGGACTATACATAAATTGTAAGAAGATAAAATGTATGGTTGCCAGCAAGAGAAAATGAATCAGAGGTGTCAAAATCAAACAAGTGCAGGTTTAAATATCTGGGAAGTGCTTTAACAGATGGAGCATTATTTACATTGTTCAGACTGTTGTCCTCATTTCTACTGCCTTATCTACAGCATTTTGGCCATTGTACACTCCAACCTTCTTCAGGTGATTGGAATTTTGAAACAAACACTATATTTCAAATTTTATGTGTTGCCTTTTTATCCATTTTTTTTTCTCAACATGGTCCAGTGTATAAAAGTGTTGTGAGTTCAATACCTGGCTACCACAATAAGCTGTTGAGAGAAGACATTCTACTTGAATGAATGAATGGCAGATATTAGCCAATAGCCAGCATGGGTCTGTTACTGGGAGAGCTATATAACCCTAGTTATGAACACAGAACACAAAATCTAAATAGAGTACTATGAAACAGGAAACTTTTGTTAGAAACAAAGAAAAGAAAAACTGAATTTCTATGTAATTGCAATCCCACTATATTGCGGTAAATGCTGGACAACCTTCTTGCCAATGAAGTGAAAACTGGAAGCAACAGAAATGTCATTCTACAGGAGAAAGCTGAGGATACCATAGACGAAGCACGTAAGCAACAAAAAGATTTGAGAAAAATGGAAGCAAAAAGGATGCATACTTAATGTGAAAGGGAGTTAAAATTTCTAGTCCACATAATGAGGAAAAAAGGCTTAGAAAATTTGATATTTTGAAAATTAGAACAGAAGGAAAAAAACGAGTAACCTACCTAAAGAGTTTGCTTAAATGGATGACAAAACAGGGAGTGGGAGGGGTAGTAAAAAGATTAACATTATTAAGAGTTTTTATTATTAAAGAGTTTATAAAGGTAAAGAATAGAAATTTGTGGAGGGTTATGATTGCCTACATCTTGATGGAATGCAGCACATAGAAGAAAACCATAAATACTAATTCTCTTGTGTTCTTGTTTTATCCTTTGGCAGCAGAAAAATGTGGTTTTACCACATCAGGATGCTGAGGGTACCATGGACAGAGCATGTGTGCAACAATGAGGTGTTGGAAAGGATGCAAACGACAAGAAAACTGATAATAAATATCAGGAAGAGACAAATAAGGTTCCTGGGACATGTAATGAGGAAAGAAGGCTTGGAAAACTTGACATTCACAGGCTGGATAAATGGAAGAAGAGACGGGAAAGCAGCGCGAGACATACTTGTTAGGTCTGAGCAAATACTTGATATAGTGGGGCTTGGTAGAGAAATCTAGAGAAAAATTATTGAGAACGTTAAGAGACAGAGCAAAGTGGAAGACCATGATTGCTTACGTCCTGAAGAGACATGGCACATGAAGAAGAAGAATTATGCTACAGCCACTATAGCCAAATAACTTTGTATATAAAATACAAAAACACTGTGTCAAATTGTATGTATGACACCATTTCATGGTCCATTATTTGGTTTTAGTCTATATTACAGAAAAGCAAACTCAAATTGAATTTCAATTTGAATAGACCACCATGTCTAAGTTTCTAAATAAGGTTTAATGTTCAATTTGAAAATAAGGCATTGCTGCAATAAATATTGCCAAAGTAGAAATTAAATTAGTGAAAATATTTAGCAACAGAAATTTATTTTTGCTTACTAGCTAGTTTAATTAACATTTTTGCATTTGTCGATATTTCTGAGATGAGGAAGTATTTACAGTATTTAAATTATTTGAACTATTGTCCTCATTTTTGTTGCCATTTGCAAAATGTTTTGGCTGTTGTACACTCCGGCCTTCTTCAGGTGCTAGGAATTTCAAACCGAACCCTTTATTACGATCACTGGGGTATATGAACTCCATTCCTATAGTTCATATACCCCAGTAATTGTAATAAAGGGTTTGAAAGTCCTCGCACCTGAAGAAGGCCAGAGTGTACAATGGCTGAAACGTCATACAAATTGAACAGTGATGAGGACAATAGTCTGAATAATGTAAATACTGTAACATTTTTGCAATTTTGTCTTTTTTAATGCATGTTGCAAAAACAAAAAGAAAAGAAAAGAAGCATGAATCGATGAAAGAAGCACACAACACAACTACATTGACTACATCTGATTACTACAGAAACATTAAATTTCTTTTCTCATGTTGATAAATGATTTTAAACCATTTACATATTTATTCTCTTACTTCCCTATAAGGATCAGTTAAGATAACTTCATAGGTAACTATAATTTCTGTTATCTCTTAGGAAAAGATATTCTGATGTTCATTGGTATAATAATAACTACTCCAGTAGTCTTATCTACTTTACTAACATGTTACATTATTAGAAGCAACACTGATGGTAACTTTTCATCATCTTCATGTGTAGTGATATTCAATATTTAATTTATAACATGTAACAATTTCAGAATTATGTCAAGAAGCCACATAAAAAAATGCAGACTCCACAAAAAACATAGAATAAGATGTAACAGAAAACAGATTGCACAATATAAAAACGAAATTTTCAACCAATCATTGTTAGTTTAAGTAAATTCAAAAACCTTTGTGCTTTTCTCCCCTAAAAGCAAATAAATATGACATCTATGCCAAGTGACTCACTTATCACAAAGAGTTAAGCAAAATGGATGAAGATCAAATGAATCTGTGACAATTAAAACTACATGTCAACATGCTTGTACTTTTGTTACTGCTGTAAACTATGATTAAAGATGTTTACTATGTCATGGCCAGAGGCTGGTCAATAATAACCACTGGCCTTATAAGGAGGTATGGCAGTACTGGTCGCTACTGTAAGATTAGGGAGAGAAAGCAAATATTGCGGATGTTACAGATTGTTACTGTGTTAGTGTCACCAGTGTGTATCAGTCAGAGTTAGGTTACCAGCTGCTGATAAGCAAAGTAATATTGAGAAGAAAGAGAAAAGAGATGAGGAAATGAACAAGATGAGCTTAGTTCTTTTCTCTGAAATAAATGAAGAAAGAACTAAATAAGTTTAACAATGGACAAAAAATTATTTAACAAAAGCAAATAATAAACCCTTTAAAGCCATACAAAATGAATAGTAGGTATACCTGCTAAGCTGTAATAAAGCTTCTCTCAGATTTTGTTGTGTGTCATGCTAAATTTAAGAGGTCTGATTCCCATGAAGCCAAGTAGATAAAAGAATTTTTTTTTCCTAGAACTAAAACTTTGCACCATCAACATTCATTGGTTGAATGGCACCATGTAAGTGCCTGCCACAAACCTGGGGAAAAGTCACCTGGTGCCTGATCATGCCAATTCAGACAGCATTACCAAGAAGGGCACTAATATTTGCTTTTTGGAGGCATGACAACTTAAAAATATGAACTTGAAGTGTAGGGACCTGGTTAATGTTTCTTTTGTTCAGCCTTATGTCTTTCATAACCGAACTCCTCACAACTTACAGGATTTATGTTGAGTTGTATTCATCAGAAGGGTTTTCATCAGAAGGTTGGTTGTCGGCAGTTAGAATGTGTGTATTAGTGATGAAGAGTAGTATAATAAAATATACACTTTACATTTAAAATAGAAATTTATTATAAGGTGGAATAACAAGAGTTGTAGAAATTAATGTTCAATTATAAATCTTAGTAAGAAGTTATTAATAGAGTTCATTTTCAATGATGAGGTTGAAGAATTAAGAGTTCATACAAAATGTTTGTAGCAGTAATTGTTGAGATAGAGAAAGAGAGAGAGAGAGAGAGAGAGGGAGAGAGAGAGAGGACAATGTCTGGGTCACTTGAAGTTGAGAATTACATCTTTGATGTGTGTCAGCAACCTGCCTCCTCTGACTTGCCCATGATTGAATAGTCACGTGGTGTGGCTCAGAAACGATTTTTTTCTTTAGGTATGGAAAAACCGTTTCTCTGATGTATTTTGAATTTTGCTATTTGATGACTAATCAGGATCCAGAGTTCCGCTACAGGTCCATAAAGGGGATTTGATATTTATTTATTTTTGGTTTACCTTTGGAACTTCTGCATGGAGCCAGATGCGCTAAGACCAGTTTTGGTCATTTGCTTTCTGAATCTCTGAGGGCAAACATTCGGTATGACCACAAACTTTCTTTGTATTACACACATGTCCAATTTTTATTAAACATTTGTTTATTTTTATTAAACATGTCTATTTTTATGAACAAAACTACTGCTATGAAAATCTACTTCCACAAAAACACATAGAAAAATTTATATAATGATGTAAAAAACTTGCATGTTAAAATTTTACTACAATTTTTAGAAGAGTTATTATATGTCTTGCTTTTGAGACCAGTATGCTCATCTTGATTTTTATAGCCAAAACATTTTAGCTATAGTATACTTCTTCCTCAGGTATCTGTCATTGTTCACCTCATTGTACATTATATCATTTAAAATTTTAAACTAAAGATTTTATTCAGTCTACAGCAGTAGAAGTTGAGTGTTCTCATTCCATTTATCATGCTTAGGGGAGATTTCATATTATTCAATACTCACCAGTTTTATTTACTTTTGTGTCACTTGTTTGTTTCCTATATTGATTTAGAGTATATGACTTTTCAACACTCCCAGACCCAAGGATATGATTTCTGATACTTTTTAACCGATATTTTAATCTACTATGCTATATATCTCTCAAAAAAATCTAATTGTTTAATTTCATGATACCTCATCTCAAAATTTCTGATAAAAATTATTAGAAATTTATTTATTATATTAATTACATCTATGACCGCTAACATAACTATAAATGTAAAACTCCTAAAATAAGTACATTGGCCTGATATCATTTTGAATTATTTGCTTTTCACTGAGTTTTAATAGCTTTATAATAAAAAAAAAATTGCCTGAAAAGTAAATCTTTAATGAATTTTAAAATATGCAATAAAGAATACTTATAATATGAGAGCAAAATTTTAATGAGATTTTCTCTGAGTAGCAGATCTTGTTGTTTCTTTGAACAAATCAGTTATACATCATAAATGTTTTCATTAATTGCTTATTGCAATTGATAAATCTACAACTTCCTAACACATGATGTTGATCTATAAACAAACATTCACTAATCAAGCAGGTTTATGCTTGAACTTATGACTTGCTCTAATTTTGTTACCACATTTTATAAAGGCTGTAAACTTGTTGATGGAGCATCAAGTGAATAAAGTAACTGTCTGACTCATAGTATGCCAAGAGCCAACAAATAGTGGAAAAGCAACAGTTCTAACTAAAAAAACAGCATCAACGAATAGGAAAAAACCTGGATACAATGTTTTAAGTTTACAAACAATCAAAATTTATTCAAAGTTTGAGTTAACTTTAAGTTAGTAATATATTTGTAGAATGATAAATATAATATTTTCAATGTGTTCATAACAGTATTTGTCTATATTTCTGAGACGCATGGCCCAGTGGATATAAACGTTGGTTAGTTGCAATGACTTGACCCAAATAATTGGGAGTTCAATACCAGGCAACAGCAGTGATGAACAAATAACTTAGAGAGTTAAGTTAAAGGGAGATAACTAAATGACTACCAGAAGTGGCATCACACATGGAATGAGAATGAGATACACCAGTGATAGAAATAAAGGGTTTAGTTCGAAGTTCCTAGCACCTGAAAAAGGCTGGAGCCTACAACAGTTGAAACATCATAAACATGGCAATAAAGATGAAGACAATAGTCCAAACAATGTAAATAATGTATTCATAACAATTGATTCTCTCTTTTTATGAAAGTACTGTGGATTAGGTAAAGGTATGGTAACAGTCTGTATTTACTCTTTCATTACAGGATGCATTTATAAAAAGGTGAAATTAGTGTCTTTTCTTTGACTGCTAACAATAATGTGTAAGTGGAGGAAATGGTTGTTGTGGTTTAGATCAACGTAAAGTGTCTGTACTCACTTTTCCTATCTTAATTTCATGTCAGAGTTTCAGGTTTTTGGAGGCATATACTGAGGTTTGATCCTAACTAATGCACATGATTAAAAAGAAAGAGCATTATTTTAATTTTTTTTTCATGATAGGAAAAAGGTTTTGTTTACTTTTATTTATTTTCTTTATTTTTGTAACTGTCACTACCTCATTAATTGTACTACAATTTTAACGGAAAGTACAATATCAAAACTCAGCATTCTTTCATTATTCATATTTATTGCAATTAATTTTTATTTAACAGGCCAGTTTTGCTACTGTTGCACTAGATTTTATTATATCTAACCCATAGGAATCACAATTACTATTTACTTGTTGTATCTTGTATGAACATATATTAGTAATTATTTCTGGAGAATCCTCAAAGAACAGATTTTCTTTCTTGGATTTCTTTTTTCAAATATGCAAATACTTATTTTAAGTTTAATTTCTGTAGTTTTTTTTTAATTCAATGCATTTAATAATAATTTAAAGTCTTTATCCAGAGAACTAAATGTGCATTTCATTGTTTTGAGATTAATACATGTAAATAAAACAAAGACAAGCTTCTCTACTTTTCAGTTGCAACAACTACTATCAGTGTATTCCTGATTCAAAATAATTACTTGTAATATTTAACAAAAACCAAAATATTTAAAAATTCATAAACAAATGAATACTTCATCTGCATATTGAGAAATTCCTTAATAAGTGCTGGTATTCACTGAAAAATCTTACATCATCTCTCATTATTAAAATAATTGGTTTGTTTTTTGAATACTCATTACTTGAGAAATATTTGCATTTAGGTGAAATGACAAATTCATTTAAGGCAGATCAGACAAAAAAGAAATGGCTAAATGAATCATTATTGAAACTATTATACTGAAAGTATATATTTCAATACACGCTAAAAATAATTTTAATAGTTTTTATTATTATACTTTCAATTCCTAAAGTGATTATAGACAAAGAAAATGTTTATACATTACAGATCCAAGAACATAAAAATAAATTTTATCATATAATTTGATCAATGATAATTTTTTCCAAAGGAGAAAAATTGAAAGCTGTTGCATTTTATCTGTTTTGGGAAGTGTGTTTGTGTATATATATATATATATATATATATATATAATAAAAATGTTTTTACAGATAAGGTTTATCTTGTCCAGGAAAGGGTTATATTTTTAAAAAGTGGTCAATACACAGTTCAGAAAACTGAAAATGTAAAGCTAGTGAATATGTAAAATATTACAATCACTAACCTTTTCTGTACCATAATTTCTACCAATAAAGATTTCCTCATGCAATGAAATTGATTTATTTTGTGTTTGTACAACAATTGTGACACAAGGTCAAATGAGGAAGTGGGGTAGAGCTGGTCAATACTTTCTATCCTACAGTATTTATATTATTTGGACTATTGTCCTCAACTTTGTTGTCATTTGTACGATGTTTCGACCATTGTACACTTCACCCTTCTTCAGGTGCTACGAATTTTGAACCGAACCCTTTATTACAATCACTGGAGTATATGAACTCCATTCCTTGTGGGAATACTTGATTAGAGGTCATGAGTTATCTTCCTCTAGCCCTACAAGTTACTAGTTCATCACTGCTGTAGCCTAGTATTGAACTCACAACTCTAAGAGTCAAGTCAGGAACTAACCAACGTCTATATCCACTGGGCCATGTGTCCTGACTTGTGACTTCAATACTTTTAAGCCTTTGTTGCTACACTCTGCTGCCACCATCCACAGCTGGAATATATTTTTGTCAATCATAATTTTGTCAGTCAAGGTAATATATTACATTCTAGGGTAAAATGAATAGTGTTTCCAATTTTGCTAGCCATAGGAGTAACAAATGGTGGGGAAGAAATCTTACAATACACTATTATTATCAGGATCTGGTCAAATTCTTTGGGCATCAGTTCAAGATGAAGATCAGAACTGATAGAAAGCATTTGTTTTTTATAGATTTCAGTGAAAGGTCAATGAAAGTGGTGAGCTTTGTTAGAGTGAATGAGGCCAGTCTGGATTTTCTTTTTTAAATCCTCTTGGATGTGATGGGGCAGTTTCCTGTCAAATCCTCACCTGATTAAGATAGACTCTCCGTGTTTACATAGTTAATGTGAGTAAATGCTGTTCTCAGCCTGTTTGCGGTTTTCTCTTTTATTATGTCAAGCTTCCCAACCTTACCAGTTTGTTTTTAGTCTCCTTTTTCATCTGGACCAGATCAGTCTTTGATTTGCCCATGCAATCATTTATTTTTATCTTTCCCTCTAAGTGAGTGAGCTACCTCAATGTCGCTGCAGCATAATACAAAAATATTACGTAATCGGCATACACGGAAACCCTGGGACAGCAATTCTACATAGGGCATGACTTCACGCCGTATCCTTTAGTCATCGATGGAGAGCTTCAGTGCCAAAGCTTAACGTAGAGGCGACAATAGACAACAGTGACAATGACCGAGATAGTGTAAAATCATGCAAGTGCTTACTGTTCACCTGTACCACAACACAAGGGGAGTGATACAGGAAGAAGCTCCACCTGCAGAAGTTGGGCTTGTATTTGGCAGCCTGCAGGACAACAGCCAGATACCAATGGTCAATCCTATCAAATACCTTGGACTGACATCTTTTACACTCTGCATCTGTATGTGCAGATCAGATACAGGTTGTCCTGAATTGCATGGCCTTTCACTGCACATCTGCTCGGGTCCCAACAGAATCTCTGCAACTAACTGCAAACTCTCCGTCGGGATATTGACCCAAATACTTTGTGTTTAGCAGAGTTATGGACCTGTAATTATCTAAATCCCATCCACCACCTTTTTTTTTCATCAGTATGATCACAACCCTGGTGATCCAGTTGGGAAAAAACCCTACCAGAACTAGTTATATGACAGTCAAAATTGGCACAAGTACAATTAGTACTCAGCCTCAAGTACAATTAGTACTCAGCCTCAAGTACAATTAGTAGGGAAGACCATCAATTTCCAGAGACTTGCTGATGCTGACCCTCTTCAATGCTAATTAAACTTCACTTTCTGTGATTTCATCCTTACAGCTAGTCACTTCAGTTGGCAAAAGCCAAAGAAAGTCAGCCAAATAGCTACAAAACTCTTTGTCACAGAGACCAGGCTACTTGCTAAACTGGATCTCGAAATTCCATGGAAATGCTTTGCATATGTCATTGATCAATCTCAGAGTATGCCTCTCTGATGTATTGATCTACCAAATGTAGTGATCGGAAACTCGACTTTCTGGGATTATGTCAGCTTGTATCAATCTTGGACATATTTTGTCCACTGATTTTGCATATGCCTATGATAATGTTCTACCCCCATATTCTGGGGGTGAGATGAATGATGTTTCTAACATTGTTGGTCATGGCAAGAATGATGGTATGGATGTTGCAAATGGAGGGAATCATGCCATATGTATGCTATTCTCGTCAGGTTCTGTTCAGATTCTTTTGGCATCAGCTCAAGATGAAAATCAGAACTGATAGAAAGCATTTGTTATTGTCAAATTTCAGTGAAATGTGGGCAAAAGTGGCGAGCTTAGCTCAAGTGAATGGGACCAGCCCTCATTTTCTTTAAGTGACAAACCCTCCCCTGGTTAAGATCGACTTTCTTTGTTTATCTAATTAATGTAAGTGCCGTTCCCAGCCTGTTGCTAGCATTCTCTTTTGTTATGATCCATGTTGAAATTCCTAATCTCAGCTTGTTTTTGTCCCCACTATTGTATCTCGGCTGGGTCAGTTTTTGTTTTTTCCCACTTCACCATTCATTTTCATTCTTTCCTCACCATTAGTGATTCTGGCTCTAGGCAGAATACAGCCCTAATTTTTGTAGTGGACAGATCCTACTAACAGATCTTATTTTTGGGTGTGGGGATTGAATGTTGTTGTTACATTTTAGATATTTTTTCTGGATTCTTGCGGTAAATGAGCAAATTGTAATTAATGAATGGGTTGTGAATCTGATTGGCTAGGTCTAGGATAACTTTTATTGAATTTGTTAACTTTTATATCCTTTCAACTTTAACATTATTTGCAACAATTTCTATTACTCCTCAAAGATCTTTGATTGAATATTGTTTTTCCATTATCATATACAACTCTTTTAATAATGAGTCATGAGTTTTTTATTAGATTACCATCATAAAAAGCTAGGTGCCATTTCATTAACTTAGTCTTTTGAAAACTTTTTTGGCAGTTTTGACAATATCAGCTTTGCAGAAAGTCTTATATGAATATATTCTTCGACTTAAAGATGTTGTTTGTGATCTGTTTAACTTGAAAACACCTTGTCCAAAAACTAATACTAATTTTCTGTGTTTATCTCGAATCCATCAACAAATTCTGAAGGAACATATGATGTGACTGTTACAATAATCGGTCAGAACCTTAATCCACCTACTATTTTCTATGACATGCCAGTTGAATATTTCTATGAAAATTTATAACTTCTAGCCCAGCTATCAAGTCTATCAAATGTAGCTCCTTAGTCATCATTAAAATTATTGTGGAGAAGTTAGTTTTCACATACTTCTTAATCAAACTTTCATTTTAATTATGTTAATTGAAAAGTAATATTTTGTTACTTTTATGCTTACTTAATGTTCTTAATATTCTGAATTTTTTTTCTGTTTATATTTTCAATAAAGTTTATTTGCTAATCAATTCACTTTTTGCAATTTACTCTTTTAATTCTTCATAAACCTCTTTTTCTGATATTGTTCTTAGACCACATTTTGCAACATTCTTCTAAAACCCCTATTTTGCAATATTCTTCTGAGACCTTTATTCGACATTATTCTTATACCTTTTTGCAGTATTCTTTGTAGACATCTTTTTATGATATTCTTCTCATATCTCTTTTTGCGATATTCTTCTTAGACTTTATAACATTCTACAGATGCCACTTTTTGCAACATTCTTCTTATTTCTTTTTTTGTGACATTCTTCATTGTGCCCTTTTTTCGATATTATTCTTAGATTTCATTTTGTGACATTCTTCTGAGACCTCTTTTTTCAACATTTTTTTTACACCAGTTTTTGCATCATTCTTCTAACACTTCCTCTTGTGATATTGTTTGTACAGTTTTTTTGCACCATTCTTCTTACACCTTTTTTTGCAACATTTTTCTTAGACCTCTCTTTTGTGACATTCTTTTTAGACATCTTATTTCAACATTCTTCTAAGACCTCTTTTTGCAACATTCTTTTTACAACTTTTTGCAAAATTCTTCTTTAACAACATTCCTCGTAGACCTCTTTTTGTGACATACTTCTTAGACTTCTTTTTGCAACATTCTTCTTACTATAACACAGTATCCTGACCCCACTTACATACAACCTGATTATTGACTTCTCCTTAGTTTGACCACACCAACCCCCTCTATGACATACTTTTGAAGTAAAATTTTAACTCGCCCTGGAATAAACAAAAACACTATTGTGTTGGCATTTTCTATTATTAATTCTGATGAAGCACAGATTCCCGGGGCACAAACTTCACCACAGATTATTTTCTTATCTATAAACAAAATTCTATATTACTGTAATTATTAATATCTCAAGGGTGACCATTGCCCCTGCCACACTTACAACTCTCTTTTTGCGACTTTCTTTTGAACCTCTTTTTGTATGATTTTTCTTAAACAACTTTTTACTATATTCTTCTTATATCTCTTTTTGCAATATTGTTTTACCTCACTTTCTGCGACATTTGTCTTACATCTCTTCTGGTGACATTCTTCTTAGACGTCTTTTTATGATATTCTTCTTAGACCTCTTTTTGAGACATTCTTCTTAAACCACTTTTCACAACATTCTTCTTGTACCTCCTTTTCGACATTCTTATAAAACATTTTTTGTGACATTTTTCTTATACCTCTTTTTGTGACATTTGTTTTAGAACTATTTTTGTGAAATTTTTCTAAGAACACTTTTTGTGTGATTTTCCTCAGGCCACTTTTTGTGACATTCTTCTTACACTTCATCTTTCAACATTCTTCTTATGTCTCTTCTTTTGAGATTCTTCTTTGACCAATTTTTGCGTCATACTTTTTAGACGTCTTTTTACATTCCTGTTAGACCTCTTTTTGCAACATTCTTCTTACACTTTTTCTTGCGACATTCTTCTTAAACCTCTTTTGTGACATTTTTCTCAGCTCTCATTTTGTGACATTCTTCTTACACTATTTTTGCAATATTCATTTGAGAACACTTTGTGATATTCTTCTCAGATCTATTTTGCAACATTCTTTTTAGAACTTATTTTACAACATTCTACATATATCTCTCTTTAAAATTTTTTTGTTAGATTTCTTTTTGTGATATTTTTTTACCACTTTTTGCAATGTTCTACTTGAGCTGCTTTTCATGACATTCTTCTTACACCAGTTTTTGCAACATTCTTTTAACACTTCTTTTTCATGACATAGTTCATTCAGTCATTTGGCGCCATTCTTCTTACAACTCTTTTTGTAATATTCTTCCGAGACTCCTTTTTTGTGATAATTTTCTTAGACCTCTTTTTGTAACATTCTTCCGAGACTCCTTTTTTCTACATTCTTTTTACACCTCTTTTTGCAATATTTCTCTGAGACCACTTTTTTGATATTCTTCTCAGATCACATTTTTGTAGCATTCTTCTTAGACCTCTTTTTATGATATTCTTTTTAGACCTCTTTTTGCAACATTCTTCTCTTGTTTTTGCAATATTCTTCTTACAACTCTTTTTGCAACATTCTTTTTAGAACTCTTTTTGTGAATTCTTAAAAACCAATTTTAGAACCCATGAAAATTATTATATATCTGAAATTAAAGAATAAATAACATTATCTATACTATGATATAGACAGACCTGTCACCAAAATGTTTTTAGTGGAGAGGGTGGGATAAGCTTGTAAGGCAATGTAGCTATACAAATAAGAATCTGAATATTTAAATTTGTTCACATCATTTTCACAGGATAGAGGGTGATTTTGAGAAACTGGCCCACACCCGATATCTGAAATATAATGAACAATTGCCAAGTTGCAAAATAAAACCTTACACTTCTATATATGTTTTTGAAAATATTTTTGATAAAATCAGATAAACTGAATATCACATTGTATTTGTCAAATCCTGTCAGCAATCCCACATTAAAACAAAAAAACAAATGAAAGAAAAATCAACCAGCACATTTGTAAGATTATTTCAGGATACAGAAAGGCCTCAAAGCCATGAAAAAAAAAAACATTTCGATTGAGAAGCTGGGTCTGATGTCCAAGTTGAAATAACTCACTCATAATGAGGCATCACTCACCCACTGATGATTTAGAATGTGCTCTGTCTCTGAAAAAAATCTTTCACAGTGGGTCTGGCCACTTTGCCAGAATGTATCTGTTGTGGTGTGAATGGAGGAGTCCATTAAGCATGCCTTCTTTCACTGCCTGGTCATACACTCACTGTGTGACCTTATTGAAGGCTGCATATTGCACATGCTGTGCGGACAATTCTTTGCCTTCAATGCCAGTTCTGTTTGTAGCAACGAGAAATCATTGATGGACAGGAGGAAGCATTTTGTGCTTGCTAGCTGTGGTGAGAATTGTGATATGGACGATGAGGATGAAAGAAATTCACAGAGTATTGTCTTTCTCTTCCAATCACCTGGTTGCATTCTTCAAACACCAGCTGAAGGTCAAGACCAGGGTTGAGAGGGAGAGGCTTTCTTCCGAGGACTTTGCTGAAAGGTGATGACTGTAGCATGACTGGTACACGTGAATGTTGCTAACCTCGAGTGGCATCTCAAGCTTTCAACTTGAAGTACTTGTTCTTCCAGGAAAAACATGCTCGCCCTACCCAGTTAGTCTAATGTAAAAGTTTTTGTGTCTTTTATTTTTTCCAAAAATTGCTTAACTTATCTAGAGAGGAAAGGATTATTAGCCGATTTCATTTTTTCATTTAGTTAATTTGCTTTTCTGTTGCATATAGAGTCCTATACTAATATTTTCATTGTATTATTTTTCATCTTGTCATGGGTTTATTTTTTATTATTTTGTAAATAAAAATAATTTATACTTTTTATCCCCACTCTCTACATACATGTAAATATGGAGAATTAGTTTAGGATCTCAAGGAGAACACGCATTGTTTTGGTATGGATATAGTTTCTGTATAACTACAGTATTATGGTGGAAGGATTTATTATGATGTATGCTTGGGTTTGTGAATGTGACTAGTTAAGTTAAAATTAGATTGGTGATGACCAAACTATCCCATCCCCCTTTTTTTTGGCCTTGTGCCACATTTTTATTTATACACAATAATTAGTTATTCTGTGGAATAATTATCATCTCTCAGTTGTATCTGTTTTCAGGCAGTGTGCAACTGTTGCAGAGACTGGGGTTTATTTTTGTCCTTGGCCTGTGTATATAAATTCTGGTTCCCCAAATTAAACCCAACCTTGTGTCACATCTTGTCTCAGTGGGGAGGCTTGGGTAAATAACCATATTCTATGGCCTAGATGACTAGGATCAAAGCATAGTATCTGTTCTAACAGCTGACAACCAGTCTATGGTTCCATCCATCAGTATCATCTCCAGCCATCTCTAGTAATCTTCCAGCTCCTGCCAGTCCAACCATCTCTTGCTTTAGCCATTTTATCTTTGAATTACATTTTACTTATTGCTGCTGTCCTCAGCAAAGTTTTTTTTTGCTCAATTTTCTTATCTCCTATACTAAAGTTATTATATGCACACACACACACACACACACACACACACACACACACACACACACACACACACACATTAGTATGACATTTGATCAATTTTGTCCATGTTTTATCCTCATTTTTAACTATCTAAAGAATTTATTAAATTTATATGTTTTGGAAATTATTTTATATTCATCTTTTTTTCCCCAAAACATTTATATCATCAAGCAAAAATTGTATGTTTTTCAATTAGGTATCATTATTGATGATAATAATTCTACTTCCTTTTGTCTGAAGACGTGATGGAAATGTCCATTATTTTTGGCTAAGCGCTCACCTCAAACAGATAAAACTCTCAAGTGCTTTTGTGAGTTTCCATATAAATTTTCATACACCTATGAATACACATACAAAGAAAAACAAAACAAGTAATTTAGCTTGTTTTGCTGATTTCAAATCTAATCTGCTGAAAATATAAATTAATATTTTCAATGAGATTGATAAAACATTATTCATTCTTCATTCTTTTTGACTCCAAAGCACTAACCAAAACTTTCTTTTTTTTTATTCATGAATATGAACAAATTTAAAAAGATTGATTTATATATTGAATAATGTATGTACAATTTTGTTTTTTACCTATTTATTGCATTTTAGTTGCATAATGAAATTGAAAAGCCATGAATAATAATGAGTAGTAAACTCATTTTGAAAGACACAATGAGTAGGTGCTTTCCACATCTGATTTTGTGTTAAAATTGGTTAATTCAACAAATAATTGCATAAGACAATAAAACTCATGGTAGAATTAGGAGTTTGGAATGAAAATTTTATGTTGATTTTTGTTATTCTACAATTTGTTTTAAATTTACTATTTTGGGAATAAAAAATATTCTATTGAAAAAGAAAGGCAGAGATTTCTTAATAAGAAGTATCAAATAATTAATTTTTTATAAGAGGAAAACAATATGAATAATGGCTGAAATATTGTGAAAATAATGGCATTTTGAGATGATGACAATGGTCTACATTTCATTATCATAAAATAAACAGTTAAAAATAATTGTTGTTTTCATGCAAAATTTTCTACTTAAAAAATCTACTAAGTGTGTGTGTGTGTGTGTGTGTGTGTGTGTGTGTGTGTGTGTGTGTGTGCTTGTGTGCGTGCCAGGCACTAAAGAATTAAAAAAAAACAAGTAGGAGTTAATGTGTAAATTAAATAAAGCAAATTAATATGACTATTTTATTGACTTTTAAGATCAATACTCTTGTTTATTGTACCAGTTTCTCAAATTGATATAAACTCAAATCAGTTCCTAAATCATCACAAGAGTAAAATATTTTACTTTTTAATCAAATTGCTTTATAATCAAAATGTCAATAATCTCTGAAATCATATATCTTGCCATTTGCTCATGTTAAGATAACAAATATTTTGCTTACATTAATAAAATAAGCTTATCTACAAATTGCTGTACACATTTCTAACATTCCTCAAATACAAACAGCCTTACTAAATACATTTCAACTCTAATAAAATCTATATATCTCAATTTGGCTCAATGGTTACAGTAATTTATCAAAAGATCTGAAAGTCTATTAAAGTGCTAAGTTGATGAGCTTCATTCAGTTTTTTAAATCAAGTTATAATAAGTACATTAAGTTAATTTTTTTAGTGCTTGTAAAATCTAAACTACCAACAAAATATGTAAATGTATTGATAAGCTGTCATATGCGTAATTTTAATTAATTTCCAAGCAAATTTTATGACCTATTATATTTTTATTTCAAATTTTCATTACTTATCTCTACTTTATTATCTGCTAGTTGACAAATATATTTAGAATTTCTTTTTTAATTTTGAAGTAAAGATAAAGTTGAGAAGTTAAATCAAAATGGTAAGAAAACTCCTTATTATGTACAGCATATAGCACCTCATAGCAGATGCAGACTAACTATGCTTGCCTAGTTTTGGTACAGGTAGAAGACTGACCAAATTAGAACTCATATTCAAGACTACAACCTTAGATCTTGAAAGATACTTTTAATTAGCCAATGTAAAGCTTATTTATTATCATGAGTGTAAAAACAATCTATTTCAATTATCAAATAAAACCTAAATTTCATGCAAGATGAAATAAGAAGTGAAATAGCAACATTAGAAATAAGGAAGAAAAAACAAAAAGCAAAAATAAGGGCCTAACTAACCTGAAAACAAAATGGGGAGAAAAACCCTTACATGGCCAAAAGACATTGTGAGTGTTGACAAAACTTTGAAAAATCAACAATTGCAGAGTTCTGGGTTGAAATCAGACATCCTAAAGATCAAACTCCAGCAACAAGATCCTACTAGGCACAGTCATTTAATAATGAATGAAACAATGCTAAAATGCTTGAAAAACTATTACTTATTTAAGATGTAGGTGCTCTACCAACGAATTTAGATATAAACCATCCTAGAGTAGAGATCAAATGAATGTAGATATAAACATGCTAGAGTAAATATCAAATGAATTTAGAATAGTAATAAGAAACTTACATAGAAGAATAGCAAACTTACATGAAGTAATAAGAAACTTACATTGAAGAATAGTAAACTTTTGAATCCTCTCAAACATATTATTAACTTTGAGAAACCTAGTTTTACTTCACATGGAAAAATGATATGAAAAAAGTTATTATTGATCAATACAATAACTCAATCCCAAAACTACTTTTCCTGTCACACACATTCTAAATATGAAAGCTAATTAAAGCAGATATTCATCTATGCCTTTTAAGTAAGCTGCTTTAATGAATAGCTTTTTCCCTTTATGCATAAATTTATACATTTAAAGAATATTTTGAATCTGATTAGATGACCATAAAGAATGGATCTACTCTATATAATAAATGATAAACATCATACAGTCTTTGCTCTATTTCCCATTAATTCAGTTTTTGTAGATTACTATTCTCATACATGGTCTTTGTTAAAATGTCTTTCTTATGTTGCTATATCAACCAAGAAAAATGTTTTGTGCATGCATTAATTAGATTAAAATAAGGGCCTGATTAACCTGGAAACAAACTGGGGAGAAAAACCTTTACAAAACTCTTACAAATCAACAATTGCAGAGTTCTGGATTGAAATCAGAAATAGAGGGAGACATCCAAAAGATCAAACTCTACCAACGAGATCCTACTAGCTACAGTCATTTAATAATGAATAAAACACTGATGAAATGCTCACAAAACTATTACTTATTTAATATTGAGGTGTTCTACTAATGAATTTGCATATAAACCATGCTAGAGAAGAGATCAATCATAGTATTATTGCATAATTAAAAGGAAAGATTTTTACCAATATACTTTGTAAGTGTTTCAGTTGTTCTACCAACATGTAGAAAATTTGTAAGTAACCATTATACTAGTATACTTACTGATATTTTTGTGTGAAAAGAAATGAAAATCCATCTAACATTTTCTGGTTGTTTCATATGAAATACAAAATTTGAGAATAAATTTGTCATGTGTTCATAAGAAAAATACTTTTAAAGTCAATCATCAGAAATGAATAAAAGTAAAAAAAAATCAATGAAATTAAAGAAATTCCATGTAATTTTATTAAAAACTGAGTAGATATTTTTTTTTACAAACAACTAAAATTTATTGATGTTTTAAAAAGGAAATAATAGAAAAAATTTACGTAGGTTTTTTTTTTTAATTTTTATGTGGCCTCGTTTAAAATTCCATAAATTAAGTGAAAAGTGCAGGAACAATGCATCCACTTCTTCTGTGTTACAACTCATTGCATCACATTACATGCTCACATAACACCCTCCCCCGTTCTTCCAATTGTACATATATCATTTCCGTTTATTGAAAAAATTGACCAAGCATGAATCCCATTTTATAAATGCAACAAAAGCCAATACTTACTTTGCATTTTTTTAACTTAACACTTCATTGGAGCTTTTTGAATAAGCACTTGACTTTGCCATTTCAACATAACCACTAAAAAAACTTGAGCAAGGCCAGGCAATATATATGTGTGTGTGTGTGTGTGTGTGTGTGTGTGTGTGTGTGTGTGTGTGTGTGTGTGTGTTGCCTGCTGCAACAGGCTCTTCAGTGCAAAGATTGGCCTTATCAGCCACCTTCGCACCCACCCAAGCCCTTAGTGACTAGGAGTCATGGTCTGCTTCATCTACGAAGGATGAACATCATCATATATAAGCATGTGTGTGTGTGTATATATATATATATATATATATATATATATATATTATGCATGGACACAGTTGTAAACACATTACTTGTGTGTAAAAGATTTTTGTGTTATTTAAAAGGTATTAAAATTTAAATAACTTAATCATTTTAGTTGTTAGAAAAATGAAACTTTGCAGTGTGATAATTTGATAGGACTTTTTAAGTGATGAGTAAATTTTAAGTTTTTATGTAAATTATAAACTGATGAAATTTTACTATAATTAGCTTCTGAAATAGTTGAAATATCATGTTTCGTTAAAAGTATTTAATAAAAATAAATTTTATTTTGTTTGAAGTTGGTAAATAGGTTTTAAGATATGTAAGTGTATAAAATTTATTTGTTTTATCAAATTTTAATTTAAGTAATTTTTTATAATTATTCATATTATTCACATGCATCAGTAGAAATTAATAAAAAATGAATAAATAAATAAGAAAAAAATGAATTAATAAATAAGAAAAGAAATACAATAAAATTGTGTAGAGGATAAAATAGGATGCAATTAAAATAATTCAAAATGATGTTTTTTTTTTTAATTGTTTCACCCCGAGCAAGGCATTCCACTGCCACTATTGCGCTTGGAGCTACATAGAGGAAGGTAAATAGAAAGAGTGGTTAGATATAGGAAATGTCAGAAGGGGGATGATAGGTAGTTGGGAGGATGGGAAGAGTGTTTGAAAGAATGGAAGCGAGTTATTGTGTTAGGAGGTGTCTATTGACCTTACATTTAAACTCCTGGAGATTGTAGCTGTCGGGGAAGCAGTCATGTGGAAGGGAATTCCACAGTCAGGAAGTATGAGAAAAGAAACTGTTGGAGTAGAAGTTGCTGTTGCATTTTATCGGTTTCACTGTAAAAGGGTTGGATCTAGTTGCTAATCTAGTATCTCATGCAAATTCGAACCTAGGGGGCACCAGTGATCTAAGTTCATCGGAGCAGAAGCCGTGGAAGTATTTATAGAAGAGACACAGGGAAGCCATGTCGCGCCGGTGAGAGAGAGACTGTAGGCGGTCTGCCAAGTCAATATTGAGCACATTACAGACTCTCCGCTGTACCTTGTCGAGAAGCCCAAGGAGAATAGCAGGGGCACCCGACCAGATATGGCAACAGTATTCAATGCACGGGCGGATGGTAGATTTATAAATGTACAGGATAGATTCAGACGGAAAAAACCTCTGGGCCCTGCACAGAGAACCGACTTTCATAGCAGCGGATTTAGCAATGGATTCGATATAGTCATTCCACTTGAGGTCTGCTGAAAGTGTGAGACCAAGGAGGCGTAGTGTTTTACTCTCTGGGAGGCAAGCCTGGTCCATGCTAATGGAAGGTAGGTGCGGTTGTCTATGATGGTTAATTGATAGTAGCTTCGTTTTAGAAGCATTAAAATTTACGAGCCATTTCTTACCCCAGTCCACTATGGATTGGAGGTCCTTTCCAAGCTCGGATGCAAGGTTAGCTTTGTCGCCCACATCAGATTTTTGATCGAGGTGAGAGTAAACTGTGGTGTCATTGGCATACATACCTACTTGGGATATTATGGTATCAGGGAGATCATTAATGTAAATCAGAAAGAGCGTAGGACCTAGGATAGAGCCTTGAGGGACACCCACGTTTGTATGGTAGCTCTGGGAGGCATGTCCGTTTAATACCACTTTCAATATGTGGTTAGATAGGAATGACTGGATTAGTTCAAACAATTGTCCAGCTATACCATAGCTTCGCAGTTTGCATAGAAGGCCAGCATGCCAAACTCTGTCGAACGGTTTAGAGATATCCAAGGCGACGGTTCGGCTAACTCTTTGCAGTTATGGAGTATGGTGGCAATGCCTTTACATTCTGAGGGTACCAGGTTGGCAGTTTCCTGGTTGCTGCTTCCGACTGGTAGTTAGGAGCCCGAACTCTTGCGTAGCGTCTTGAGAGGCTGCTCTGATCAACAGTTGAATAATACCGGGGTTCTTGTAGTGCCATATTGCACATGGAAGGGCATCCCTGCATGAACGTTCGGTGGGCAACACCGAGGCCACATTATGTTGTAGGCCGTGCCAGTCTCCATCCTTCATATGCTGCAAACAAGTGACCGACTGATTCTACTCTAAGACCTCTCCTCAACTGAATCACTATGGAAAAAAAAAATGTGACTTAATTTAAGATGTATTGAAAATATATTTCTCACAATTCATAAATCAATTTTTCATTTTGTTTTTTCAAAAATTTCTATATATTATTCAGCTTCCAACTTAACAATTTATACTTAAATGATAATCTTTGATTTCTTTCAGATTGGCTAACTCTTAGTGCTACCAACAGCTTTCGAAAGGCTTTTTGATTCACTGTAGAAATGGAGATCACTGAAATTAACTTATCCTACAATTAAATATCATTGATTTTATTTAATAAAACTGATTAAATGAGATTGCTAATATTGGGTAAGTGATGAAATTTATTGTGTTTTGTTTACCTTTATAGAGAAATGTCATTATCCCTCCAAGCATCGAACTGGTACATTTAAATGGGGTTCACAACAATTAAATTAAATATAAACTACACACACACACACACACACACACACACACACACACACACACACACTTTTCAAATCGGCCCGGAGATAAGGTCAGGTCGCACCTTGTTCTCTTTCTCCTTCTTTCCTGTATATTGATTCCTTTTACTTCTTCTTCTCCATCCAAAGACATTCTTACTGAATACATACATACATACATACATACTTTTTCAACAATTACTACTATGAACATTTTCTACAAATCTTGATACCCATAACTTTATCATTGAATACAAACTCTACCCTAAACTTCTTAATAATGTTTCTAATTGCACATTAACTTCTACAACTTGTGTTATTCTTTTCTTTCAATAAATCTCTATTTTAAAATGAAAAATGTATATTTTATTCTTACATTATTCCACACATTCCAACCTGCCGACAAACAACCAGATGAGGAAAACTTTCTGATGATTATTTTGCATAAAACTTGTAAGCTGTGGGCAGTTCGGTTAAGTATGACACAAGGCCGAATCAAAGAAATATTAACCCGCTCTCTATAGCTACAGGTTCAAGCAAAAACTAAATGTAATAAAAGAATAGATGAATTGGACTTCCTAATTATTAAAAACGTAGGTTCACCTTTAAAATTACATTTAAACTTGCACAGTTATTCTCAGCTTTCAATAATAATAAATAAAAATTACCTTTTAGATATTTATATATATGCAGAGAACTGTCAATTTTGTAATTCGATTTATATCTGTTTATAGGATCCCAACGTGTGTTTGGCGCAGCAAAACAAAAACAAAACAAAAAACGGATGGTTAGAAAGTTTTGCTCCTTTTTCTTTCTTTTTTCTTTCTCTTTTTTTTTCTTTTTTCATCAATTGATTCAATGAAACTAGGTTCCAATTTCTTACAAAACTCTTTCTAACATACAAGTCATTTCCCTACATTGTATTGAATTCATTAATGTCAGATAAAAGCAATAAAAAATCAAAATAGTTTAATTATATTTATTGTAGGTTTTTCTGTTTTTTGTTTATTTGTTTGTTTGTTTGTTTATTTGTTTGTTTGTTTGTTTTTTGTTTGTTTTTTGCTAGAGCAAACAAAAAAATGGGTTAGAGTAACCCATCTAGATAAGCGGAAATAACTTCTTGAAAAATAAGTTTTTACTAATTTTTTCTGTGACAATATCCAAAACTTTCACTAAAAGTAAAAAATGACACGGATGTAGTTGGAAGCAAGTCATAAACACAACTGATTTGAAGTAAATTAAAAAAAAAACTCAATTTTCGATCCTCCTAACGATTATAAAATGAAAAGATTTTTCGCTACCTACAATTAACTCGATGTCACCACTACGCAAGAAGATCAGTTATCAAGTCATCAAAATATGACTTTTAATACTCCTTTTATGACAAGCAGACGATGAAACATCAAACGACTCACTAACGCCCTCAACATCGGCAAAAAAACCAAACTCTTTACAGCGCATTCTGTCGTTAGTGGTTTCTTCAAATACAAAAGTGTATTCTTCAAAATGTATGCAAAACAAAAAACTCATTCAGTTATAGCTCCATTTGTTTAATATTTTTTAAACATGGGGAATTTGATTAAAACAATTTGGCATGTCCTTGAAAAACATGTTTATGTTGTGGGAAATTCAGTCCAGGTTTAATAAAAAACTGAATAAAAAAAATTCAGTCCAGATTAAATAAAAACTGAATAAATTCCAAACAATAATAAATTAAAAATTAAGAAAACATGGTTGTGCCTGTTAATAAATCATTTGCATTTACAAACACATGGACCTGAATTCAAAAGAGTCAAAAAGAAGTAAAAATAGTTTTTAGTTAAGTTAAAGTCTTTTGGTAGTTCATTCAGAGAAAAATCTTTAGATTAGAAAACACTTTTTGTTGTGGGTCGACCATAAAAAGGTAAAGATGAGAAATGATTTTTGATCGAAAATTCACTGTCGCCTTTACCCGAAAAAAGGCATGAAAAAAATAAGATTTTAGTTTTCTCTGATTGGTCAAATATTTCGCATGATGATGTTTTCTAACCAATATAGGATTTGATTAAACGATATATATTGTATAGGGAACTCGATTTTGTTTATTAAATTGGTCTTTTGCCAAACATAACCGAACTCCTCATAGATTGAAAGAATAAAACTATTTTGTTTGTATAAATAAATTTTCATTTATTTATCTAACAGCATAACATCAAATTGTAGGTATGAAATAATTAAACTGTGAAATGTTTTGAGAATGTGTAGTGAGAAGTTTAAAGAATTAAGAGTACGTCCGTTTTAGCGAAATGGTAAATTTGATTTCTACAGAAAAAGGGTAAAGTCTATGTTTTTGCTGAGTGTATCAACAAAATAGTAATAATGTCTTGTTCCTCTCTTTCTTCTGTGTACGGCGGGTAGGTGAAGAGGAAGAAGGAGAGTTAAAGCAAACAGCACAGGAAAAAAGTGATAGAGTGCGAATGTGGGTTGCTAGGGGCGGTCTGACTATTTTCTTGCTACATTGTGTCCTCTCATCTCTGAGTGACCAACCGAAAAAAGTGAAATATGTAGCCAACTCGAATCAGGAGACCAGCTCCCAACGTAAACTCGTTTTTGGGCGGGAAGAAACATGACATGGCCCACTGAAAGTTCATTTTTTGTTTGTGTTTTCTGCAAATCGCTCTCTTTTCATTGGTTAATTAATATTTTTACTCTGGCTTGCGAATTTGCAAACTGAAGAAAAGAAAGTTATTTTCATTTTGTACTCACCACATTTGTATTGTGGAATTTTTTGGCATGTTTGTAAATATTTTCTATTATTTGGTAGAAAAAGTTTGGGCGTGTTTTAATACGTTATGTATGTGGGTATTTAGTGGTATAGGAAATAGGGGTTATTTCATATAATGCTTGTCATGTCCATTCAATGACTTATAGCAATTTGTTCTTTGTAGAGCAATTGCAAAATTCAGATGGTTCTGAGATTTCTTATGTCTCGTGTAGTGAGTACGAAATAATAACTTCCTTTCCCTTCAAATTCGCGCGATCTGAGGAAAAAGACGGAAAGAAATTTGCGAGTATATGTGAAATTTTCTTTGCACCAATGAAAACCTTGTCTTCACAGAAACTAGCTGTTGGGTCTAGAGAAAGAAAGAAAAGAAAATAGCGAATGTAGGGTTTGATACATTCACACCCACACACACACACATGGTCATTCAGTGTTCACGTGATAACTTAGTTCCCGCGCAAACGCATGCCAATAAAAGCGGGGAACGTCACGTGGTACGCTAGTTAGGATTTTGTCCTGGGCAAGAGCAGACATGTTTCCCTAACTCACACAAACACACGCGCACTAATTGCGGGTAGCAATTAGTGGCGCAAATTTTTATTTCTCACCAGCATTCACACAAAGTGTCACAACACTAAAAAACTCCAATTGGAAACAGACATTAACACTATGCACATTAACTTTCATTCAAACTGAACTTTACATAAAATAACTGTCTACCAAACATTTTACGTTTCTGTCCAGACAAAGGGAAAGAACTTTTCTTTCCTTACTTTTATGCATGCTTTCAACCCTATGTAACCTTTGTTAATATATTGTTTTTCAAGGTTACTTTCGCCTTTTCGTCTTTCTTCAATAACCCCAGTTACGCCGAGTCGACTCGTAAATATAAATCACTAAAGAGATGTCATCGCCTTCTACAGCGAACCTATGCCGAAACCTTTTTTTATATAAAATAAGGAAAAAATTAAATCAAAGAGGAGTGTGTCTGAAATCATGTTAAAAGTTTCGTTTCTGTTCACGCGTTCAGATTTTCGTCAGTGTCAAATCATTCGATAGTTACCAAGCCTTAATCAAGCCCTTGGCACTTCAAAGAATGTTATTTCAACAATCCAATAAAGCTAAATATTTCAAACTCTCTTCATATACTTTTAAACGTATGCAACTTTCCCTTCTATAAGCAACGAAATCTCTTACCTTTATTTTAAACATTTTTAATATTATTTTGTGTCATATTATTTAATTTGCTATATGAATATTTCCTCTTTATGACAATTCTACGAACTTTAAGAATTCTGATTTATTCTCTCGTGAAACATGCTAGCTACTGATATTATTTCAAGCGTGTAAGTTCGTGAATAAATTCCTTAACTGTTTTGTTAAAATTACTCATGTGTTTCGACATCATTATTATCTTTCATTAATCTTGACGGCTTGGGTAACTCAGCTGTTCAGTTTAATCCATAAGCCCCACGTCACTGTAAGTTATCTTCTTCTTCGACTCCGTGAGTTCGTCTTGGAATTCTATTTTTCTTTCTCAACCCCGTGGGGGTGAAATTACCGAAGTTACCCTGCTTGGATTCACAGGTTCTTGCTGCTCGCTGTACTTTTATTTTATTCCCTGACACACTGAAATTTACTCCCTCATGAATCATATTTATGAGTAATAAAGAAATGATAGACTTTCTTTTGGATAAGGAGCTCCCTAATAAAAAGAAAACCTGCTAAGGATTTTCAATACATTTCATTGACTGAAAAATATATTTTATTATTCTTAAAAGTGTTTTTTTCTCGTGGAATCGACTTTTTCTCGAAGGTTCTGAATTCTTTTTTTAATTTCCTTTTTGTGGCAAAACATTTTTTCAGTCACTTTTTTGTAGAGAAATACTGTGAAGTAGGGAGCTCGAGCATGTTTATTAAACTGGCCTTGCGCCAAACATCTCACCTCCTCAAAATTTACTACAGATTAGAAGGTTGAGAAAATAAAACTGTTTCGTTTGTATAAATAAATGAAAATTTATTCATCAAACAGCATAACATCAAATTGGAAATATGAAATTATTGACTGTGAAAATGTTCTAAGATAAAAAAAGTGTAGTAAGGAGTTGACAGAATTAAGAATTCATTTGTTTTAGCGAAATTTGATTTGTACAGAAAAAAAGTTAAGTCCATGTTTTCGTTGAGTGTATCAACAAAGTAGTATTAATGTCGTGTTCTTCTCTTTCTTTTTGTGTACGGCGAGTAGGTGAAGAGGAAGAAGAAGAAATAAAGTAGCACGAGAGAGAAAGTGAGGGGACGAGAATACGGATCGCCGAGACAGTTGTACCCGATCTGCGGTCATAAGTTTCTGTTACATTATGCTAGGTTGAGCGCTCTCTGATTACTTCTTTCTCTTCGACCGATTGACCGACCAAACGACCGAAAAAAAGTGAAATATGTAGCCAAGTCGATCACGTGGTCAGCCTCATTTTGGGGCTGGAAGAAACATGACACGAGTCATGGAAAGTTCAATTTGCTGTTTTCTGTAAATCGCTCTCTTTTCATTGGTTAATAAATATTTCCCACTTGCACACGAAATTTGCCTTGACCCTTCTCAGCACGGAGGCAATCTTTTTTCCTAGTGGTGAAAAATTAAATTTCACAGTAGCTCGCGAATTTACAAACAGTAAAGAAAAGAATTTTTATTTATACTCATCTCAACTGATAGTTCTGAAAATTTCATTAAAATTGAACAATTTAACAGTTTTTTTAAAAATCACCTTTAAATTTGGCAAAAAAGTTGTTCAAAAGTCGTAATACAAAAATACAGACGCTTGTAAAATTGATAATACTCAAATTAACAATTTGATACTACTTAATTTTTTAAAAATTATACTACTAATGTGATTTTGGCGTATCTTAGTGAAATTAATTTTTACAGGACATTTTGAAAAATAATTTTAAACACACACACACACACACACACACACACACACACATATATATATATATATATTAACTAGCTCTTCATTTTTTTTTAAATCTACGGTGGCCCATATCAAATTTATAGCTAAATTTCAAAAATACTAAAATATAAATTATTTCTAAAAATGTAAATATTACAAAAAATAAATAAATAACATAAAGCAACGTTGGAACTGTTTGGATTCAGCTGTCAAAGATGAAAGTAAATTAAGCAAAAAACGGGAATTATTATTTATTTATTTTTATTTTTTTTTTTTGCAAAGTAAGAATGAAAAATACTGATTATACTAACTAATTTATTATTTTAATTTCGCCAGAATTTTAATTTCACTATTTAAGAAACCAGTCATCAAAAGATCAAAAGACCAATATTTTTGTTTATATCTTTATAAAATTGAAAATGTTCAATCACTCTGAAACAAAGTTATTGAAGAACATTAACATTTTAGCCATTTTCTCTCTTCGAGTGATCTAAGTCTTCGTTTTTTTTAACAAAATTTATTTCTAAAAATTTTAATTGAAATTTAGAATTCAAATGGTGGAGAAATTGGTAATGAAAAACACGCATAAGAGTAGAACTCTTTATGACTGGAAGCAGCAGTAAACCCTGTTTTCCTACCTTTGACCTCTCACTTCCATTTTGCTATTCTACTCTTAAATAAAATGGAGGACTTCAAAAGTTGCTTAAAATGCTTTACAAAATAGAAAATGATTCACCAAGTTCTAATACATTCTCGCATAAGCGGTAATTAATTCAGTCGGCGAGTTTATTTACAAACCTGAAGAAAAAGTGACATTCGAGGCATACTTTCGAAGGTACGAGGAAATTTTCGAAAAAGACTGTGAAAAGTGGTCCAACGAGAAAAAAATAAGGCTTTTACTAGGCAAATTTGGGGTGGCTGAACACGAAAAATATGCAAACTTTATTCTGCTGAGGCACCCTGGTGAAGTGGCGTTCCGAGAAACTATTAAAATATTAACGAAAATATTTGAGGAATAAAGTTCATTGTTTAATAATCGTTGGCAATGTCTAAATCTTACAAAAAAGATTCTGAGGACTACACAACTTTCGCCACGACGGTGAATAGATATTGTGAAAAGTTTCGTTTAAATGAAATAACTCCCGACATGTTTAAATCTTTAATTTTCATTCTGGGGTTAAAGTCACCGAAAAAAGAAATGCGTACCAGGTTATTAGCCAAATTGAAACTTGACCAAAAAATTACTTTGCAAAGTTTATCGGAAGAATGACAACGTTTTTTTAAATTTAAGAGCGGACAACGTAAAAATTGAAAGACGGGATATAACAAATATTCAGGCAATAAAGAACAAACCACAAAGTAAGAAAAATAAACCTTATTTTAAAATTAATCCGTGTTACGGGTGTGGAGAATTGCATTTATCTAAAGACTGTCCGTTTAAACCCAAAAATATGGCATGTGTGTGGGTTCAAAGGACACACATTTTCACACTGTATACGCAAAATAAAAACTTTGGGGGAAAAAATAAAATAAAAACTTTGTACAGCACACTAGTGAACAGGCAACAACTGAGAAAGTACAAAGGAAATGTATCAATATCTGTCTCAATAATAAAAAATAAAGTTTCAGATAGATGCTGGGTCTGATTTAACCATCATTAATAAAGAAACTTGGAAAAAAATAAAATAAAATGCCCAACCCTGTTTAACTCGAAAAAATATCAAAAGGCGTTACTGAGAAAAGTTAAAATTTATGGGCGAAACCTTTATAAATGTTTGCTTGGATGGAAAAGAAAGAAAATTAAAAGCATGCGTAATTCTCAAAATTTATTTGGAACAGATTGTATGGAAGAATTTGATCTATTTAACACCCCGCCAAAATAATTCTGCAATAAAATAGATGGTACTACCACAAATTCAGATAAACTGAAAAAAAAAATGAAAACTAAAAGAATAATTCCCAGAAATATTTTCAGAGGGACTTGGATTTTGTTCCAAAGTTAAGGCAAGGTTCGAATTAAAATAAAATGTAATTTCAGTCTCCCGACCTAAAAGACCAATATTTTATGCGTCGGTAGAAACTATTGACAAAAAATTAGAGCGACTGGAAAAAGTGGGTGTAATAGAAAAAACTGACACGGTATATGCCAAGAAAAAAAAAAAAAAAGTAGAATCTGTGCTGGTTATTCGACCGGTCTTAATGATTGTTTAAAAGAAATAAATTACCCCCAAACCCCCCAAACAGCAGAATAAATTTTTGCAAATTTTAACGGTGGACGAATATTTTCTAAGCTAGATTTGTCAGAGACGTATCTGCAAATCCCAGTGGAAGAAAAGTGTGCAGAATTTTTAACCATTAACACGCACAGAGGCTACTTTAAATCAAGAGGTTACAATATGGAATAAAGGTAGCCCCTGCCATCTTCCAGCGAATAATGGATACAATGTTAGTGGATCTGGATTTCGCAACAACGTTTTTGGATGACATTCTAATAAAAAGCAAAAATCAAGAAGAGCATGCGAAACATATAATGGAAGTGTTAAAAAAAATAAAAGGATTTGGTTTTAAATTGTGTATGGGAAAATGTGAATATTTATACCAAAAATCAATTATTTGGGACAAGTAGTTGATGAAAACGGCAGAACTCCTGATCCTAATCGGGCGGACGCGATAAAATACATGCTCGCGCCGACTAACGTGGCATCATTGCAATAATTTTTGGGTCTAGCTAACTACTACAATAGCTATATACTAAATATGCATATATTAACAGTCCCGTTGAATCATTTACCTAAAAAAGACGTAAAGTGGAATTGGACGGATGACTGTCAAAAAGCCTTCATGAAATTAAAATCTGCGTTAACGTCAAACCTTACTTTGACTCATTACAATCCGAATAAGCAAATGTATGTTGCAAGTGACGTAAGTAATTTTGACTTAAGGGCAGTGTTGTTACACAAAGAAGGAGATGGCAAACTAAAACCGATTCACCATGTTTCGAGGACGCTGCTTCTGGCGGAAAGGAACTATTCGCAAATAGAGAAGGAAGATTTAGCTATAATATATGTGATAAAAAAAATTCATAAATACTTGCACGGGAGAGAATTCATATTACAAACGAATCATCGTCCATTGTTAGCAATATTTGGTCCAAAAAAAAAAAAAGGAATACCAACGCATACGGCGAACCGCTTACAAAGATGGGCAACGATAATGTTAAATTATTCATTCAAAATGGAATTCTTATCGTCAAAAGAAATCGCACATGCGGATGGTTTATCCAGATTAATTCCAAAAACTAGTGAACCACTAGAGGAGACAGTCATTGCTTCCTTAAGGTCCGAGATGGACGTAAAATAGGTTTTATACAATACAGTAAAGGAACTTCCAGTTATTCTAGAGGAGATAAAATTGAAAGCAAAATTTGTTAAGTTTATTAATCCTACAAAAAAGGAATTAATGAATCAGAAAAATAAAGCAAACAATATATTTTCTGTGCGCAATGGAATATTGATTTACGGAGACCGGGTGGTTGTACCCACAGTGCTAACAAAAAAAAATTTAAGAGATTTTCATACCGGGCATCCGGGAATGTGCAGAATGAAGGCACTTATGCGGAGTTACGTACACTGGCCGGGTAGGGATAAAGATATAGAAAATATGGTGAATACGTGCAAAAGTTGTGCGTCGGTAGCAAAAGCACCTCTCATAAAATTCAGTCCATGGCTTCAGACAGACAAACTGTAGTATCGTCTACATATTTGACTATGCTGGGCCGATAAAAGGAACATATTTTTTCGTCATAGTAGACAGCTTTACTAAATGGCCAGAAGTTTTCAAATGCAAAGCGCCGACAAGTAAAAACACTATAAACTTCTTACAGGAACTGTTTGCAAGATTCGGTGTGCCGGAAACTATCGTGTCGGACAACGGCACGCAGTTTTCGTCAAAAGAATTCGAAAACTTTTGTAAAATACTATCGATAAACCACCTAAAATCTGTGCCGTATCATCCAGTGGATTGGTGGAAAGATTTATCGACCTGTTCAAAAGAGCGATCACAAAGGTAAATGGTGTAGGAGCGGAAAATGAAGAATTACAAAAATTCTTATCTATTTATAAAATAAAACCTAATAGAAATACGAACGCGAACATGTCACCTGCTGAAAGATTCGCTCAGTGTTTGATAAATTCATTCCGTCAAAACAGAAAACCAAGGAAAAAAATAAAAGCAACCTGGATAAAGGGCATTATTGAAAAAAGAGTTGGTAATATGATGTACATAATAAAACATTCAAAATGAAAGGTACGAAGACATATTAACCAAATAACAAGAAGGACGAGAAGAACTCATGTCCGTCATTTATGACATGTTTGAGGTACCCAGGCCCTTACCAATACAACAAAAACGTACGAGCAAACGAAAACGTACCCCGGCAGGAACTATAGAGATAAATCCCAAAAGACAAAAATATGATGTCAGACGAACAGAAAAACCTTGAGGTGGGGAGATGTGTCGTGGCTCGTACCATGTGACATTCGTTTGCCCGGATGTATAAAAGACAATGTGCGTTTCGCACGAGGGGTTGTCATTATCACGGACTTCGTGAAGTAACACCTACTACTGCGAGAGACTGTAAATGTTGTATATACCTCTTGGTTGTACCACTCTGGTAATAAAGTAGTTTATCTACATTTCACTGTGTATCTTTTCATTCCATGATACAACACAATGTGAGAGGAAGAGGGGTAAGGATTTGATGTGACGATGGGTGAGGAGGTAAGGCAGAGATGTTGATGATCCGCCAGCCGCGTAGCAGCCTGTAAGCCCTTCTGACGAATTCAACTTTCTCGACGATTTATATAGCGAAACCAAATTTTGTGTAGGCTTGTTAGATTTCTCAAATTTTGTTTCCGGGTATTTTTCCAGGGTTCTCATTCACTGATGAAAAATTTCGCATATATGTGTGAGGAAAGAAGAAATTTGTCGTGTTAGCGATCCGGCTGTGCGGACGTAGGCAAGAATATAACACGTCTATTTACGGACCAATCAAACAACAGTATTTAGTAAGTGGAATTCGAGGCCTGTTTTAATGGGTTTCTGAAACAAAATGTAAAAATCCAAATCGAAGCCAGAATTGTATGTGCTACGCAGATTTTGAGTGTTTTCAGTAAATGACTGTAAATCAGAGGAGATATGACATTTAGTTTTATAACACTACTGATTTTGCTTATTCCAAATTTATACCAATAAATGAAGGAATGGGTGATTTCTTTTTTATTATCATGAGTGCAAGGAGGAGAAAATTGAGAAGAAACTCAAAAATCGGTGACGACGCATGAGATTGCGGTACCATATCCTCCACTATTAAAACGGTTTGGGAGGTGTGGATAAAAACAATGGGAATGTATTTCATAGCAATGAATGTAAGAAAAAACGAAACAAAAAAGGCATTTCTTCTTTATCAGGATGAGTTTGAACAAAGGAAACTTTACAAAATATTGGACGATGGAAATTGGTATTATGAGGAAACCTTTTGAATGAACATTTCGAAACCAAAAGAATCCTAACGACTTAGAATTTTTTTATCAGCTCTCCTAGATCTTATTCTGATTTATTGGTGGTTTGGTATGGTGTATGTATAGTGTGATTTCTTTTATTTTTTATTTTTAACTATTTATTAGTGAAATTTTAAAAGTGTTTCGGTAGCTGACCTCGTATTTGTCTTTTAGGATTGTTCATATAGTCGTTAGACAAAGGTTGAGGCGCCGAGTTGGGTGTTGCTGGGAAGGTCTAAATAAGGTAGTCATGCCGATGTACAAGGCGACGTACATGAACGCGATGGACCCAACTAGTTTCGCCGAGATCTTTTGCGATTTGGAGTATCATGTCGTTCACTTGACGACTTGGTAACCATCCCAGGACAGATGTGATATGTGAGCTGTGACTGAATGAAGTCTGTGGAGTAAGACCTTGTCTCCAACCTGTATTGGATCTTTATAGATGAGCCGATTGAGCTGTTTGTTCGTCTTATGGTCGGCTTCATTGTTTACTAGGGCGATGTGTTGATAAGCTTGTTGCAGCATGCTTACGGCATGCTAATAAATAGCATGCCGTAAGCGAACAAGGACTATTTCAAAATGCTATTACTTAAGTTCAAGTTCAATCCTATGGGCCGTGATCGTAAAATCGCTGTAATGTGTCTTGCGTAAAGTAAACCTGGCACAGCCTATCCCTCTCCAGGTCAAGTAAGGCCGAACTGTAACAAAAACAAGGAAGTAAAAAAAATGAACATTTATACTTTACATTATGAAATGTACCCGACGGACCCATAGCCAAAATGGAAAATAATTGCCACTGCCTCGTGAAAATGATATGTGAATTAATTTTTGTACAAAAATGCAATCCCACTCCTTGCTTAAAGTTTCCTACTCAAAAAGGAAAACATCCTGACGACAGGCTTGGTACCAGAACTAAATTCTAACCAAATTATACTGCATTTAAATCAGAGCTTCAAAAGTTTATTAATCAAAGCAATGTACAATAAATAATGAATCTTTTCTTGTTATTGTTACAGCTTAGTTAAGTCCTCTCTTTTCCCATTCTTATCGTCAATATCTCGTGATTCATTACACTATTTAATTGAATTTTCGTTGCTTTCAAGAAAATTCATTTAGACAAAAGAATGAACAGAAATAAAGCTTTAAAAGCAGACAAAAAATATCGCACCGTACTTAATCTTTACATGTTTGCTGAACTACTTACCCGTATTGTAAAATAAAAGTCATCTTCAACAATTAATAGAGCCCAGAAGACAAAGAAAGAACACACTTTTTTGTGTGCACATTTCATCAAACAACCTCGTCGATTTGCGTTATTTACATTAAGTCTAAACTTGTCTCTGTATTGAAATAAGAAATGTTGGGATTAAGTAAATTTCCGATTTTCATTTAGATTATTATTATTATTATTATTATTATTATTATTATTATTATTATTATTATTACCTTGAAGAATGTATTGTAATAAGGGCTAAACATGCGTCAATCACGGCCGCGATTAGCGTGTGTTTATTGTGTCGGGCATGGGAAATAGCTGACAAGTATTCAGCGGCGTCAGTCAGCCACCCGACAAGAAACGACAGTGTTGCTTGGATGGCAGCCGACAAAAAAGACGGCCGCTCAGTTGGCTCGTGGGCACTTTGGGGTGGCAAGCGTGTTCACGGTACGATTTGTTGAGGTAGCAGAGGTTAGCGTTTAGAGACCGTTCGTGTATTGGCGTCTGTCAGTGTGTTGACAGGCCTCCGACAATTCTTTATTGTCGACACAAGCTATTTCGGCGTTCGTCTCAATGGCAGATACCATTGATTAACTTATAGTGTGAAAAAGATAAAATCCGCATTTATTATGCGTCTAGCGGGTGGTGCATTCGCTGTGAGCGAAGAGAAAAAGAGGGACTTCTCTAGCATAAAGGATGCCTTGTATATGGCGTTTGTTACTGATTCTGTTGTGGTGTATGAACAGTTTTGTGGAGTACCGCCTGTGCCCTAAAGAATCCTATTTAGTAGAGAAGTAGAAGCGTTCCGTTTCATTCGGTGACATGACTGAGCAAGGCTTTGTGGCCGAATTACCAGATTATGTTAAGCAACTTCTTCAAGCCTCATCTCGGATGGATAACATGAGTATTAGCCAAATAAACCGACGAGTAAAGCAATATTAAATGACGACTCTTCGGGAGCATGACCGACAGTAGTGGCTGTGCGATCAGTAATGTGGATGAACCGGAAAAAAAAAAAAAAAAACAACAACAAAAAAACAAAACAAAACAAAAAACACTAGAATAAAGTGCCATAGATGTAGCTAATCGCATGGAAACTTTCTGCCTCGCTCGACAGAGACGTAAAGATCGTGAGAAAAGGCCTAATAGAAATGTATGCGTTGCTTTCGATTTCATGGGCCGGACCACTTGTCGTCGGATTGCCTTGGAAAAGGATTTAAGGAACAAGACTATAGCGCCGATCTCCTCGCTTAGCAAGATGTAAATTCGGTGCTAGCCACAATTTCAAGCTTCCATGAAGGAAAAAAATGCTTCGCAATAATAAACTCTGCTGAATGCTTCGCACTATTGTCAGTAGAAAGCTGTGTGAGACACAATTATGGTGCTGGGTTGATGTCCATCTCGCCGTCAGTTCTTTAGGATGACTGTGTGTGCAGCTAAAAAACAAGTAGACAGCATCGTGGAAGTGAGTGGAAGATAATGTACCTACCAGGCTGCAAAACTGTACAACGAAATGCTTCCATTTCTACAAAGGTCAGTAGTGTGTGCGAGGAAAAACTTCAGCAGTGGATAGTAAATAAATAAATAAATAAAAAAAAAATAAAAAAAAAGACTCGCTAATTCCTTATGATGAGCGGGAAGTAGAACTATCAAAAGGACTAATTTCGCTAATGGCCGTGTTACAACAAAATAAATAAAACCTTTGTCTTGTAATTGTCTACAGGGAGCTGAACTAGCAGGTAGATGCATTTAAAGCTGATGCGAACGTCTGCATCAGCAAAATGAGAGCGTGGCGACGCCAAGCAGGCAGCCTATTTGCATCCACAAGTCACTCTAGCAGTGCCTGACAATTATATTCAACGGAAAGAAGTACAGCTTGATCAAACTAGGGTTTGTACAATATCACACCGTAGATAATGAAATCAATCGTAAGAACTGTGCTATGCCAAGAAGAGATAATCAAAATGCAACCCTGGTGGAACACCTATCACGTCTGGCTTCGTAAGTAAAAATCTTTAAAAATGGGATTAAAGTGATTGAACTAACAGTTTAAGATGCTGAAACAGGGCGAAGCAGAAGTGAATTGTGCGTAAATGTCAAAAAGTTCAACGTGGGGGCTCATGCAAACTCATTTGGCGGCTGGGGTATTACTTGAAACGAACTTGTGGCTGCATCCTGAAACATACACACAGCACTTGCGTAATTGGACATTACGATAAAAGGGGTAAATTTAGCCATGATGTGAAGGGCTAAGATTAATTCAGAAATTGACCCCTTGTATGTTTATCGCTGACTCACTATTATTCTAACCGGCAAGTACCAATGCTGCAAGTGAAAAATTGATAAGACTTTCTCAGAGTTAATGAAGGCATACGGTTTTGTAGCAGATGCTACATTGGTAAATTCGAAAAACTTTATTTTTCTACTCGTGTTTTTTGTTTATCGTCAAAATTTGGAGAGTCGGGATTCAATACAATAACATAAAATATTGTTGTGGGACTCTCACCTACCCAATACGGTCGTTTAGAATAATCCCACAACTTTCACGAAAAAAATAAAATTCAATCAGAAAAGACAACGTAGTATTAACAAATAACATTGATTTTAACAACCACAATGCAAGAAGTCGGTTGAATGTTTTAAAAGAGAAATGTGCTTTTGTGGTAGTTAATAAAGTTCTTGGATAGAATATAAGCTGTATTACGTACGTATGTGAAAACAGTGAAGTGTGATTACATGTGCGTTTATGTGAATTACTCAGTGTGTATGTGTGCGTAGTAGTAACGTGGATAATATATTTAGTTTTTACTGTGAACAGTGACGCCGTAGTCTGAAGAGGTCACTTTGCAGTGTGGCTAGTGCTGAGCTGAGCGTTGCTTTTGCTTTCTTGTGGATGTGAATATTGATTATCAGCAACCAGAGTGACGTGAACCTTGGTGGCATTTGTGAGTCTCCTTCTTGAGGCCGGGCTTTGTGATATTTATACCTATTTTTTTTTTTTTTTTAGGAAATCGGCCCCAGAATTATATTATTTTATTCATCCCCAAGTAGCCCTACAATACCAGGTTGTAAGTCTACTACTACGTCCGTGAGATATTTTGGCGGTATTTGCCTAAATTATGATCGCTAATAAAACAAACTTTCTGATTTGTATTCTATGGTTTTGTACGGCTTAATTGGTGTTTTAAGATGTAAGCACTTTATTTGCGCGTTATCGGTTTAAATATGTTGTAGGCGTGTTTTAATGTTTATTGGCTTCTCGAGTTTTACATTAATAAGTTTATAATTAAGTTTTATTGTATGAAATATCTTGCACATTTTATTAGTGGACATGATATAGGAAGAATGTAGAGTGAAAAAGTACTGACAAAAAACAAAACAAAAAATAAAACCCCCAAACAAACCGGAGCATATGAAACCTAAACGGGACGCTGTAATAAAGAGAAATTAATCAAATTATGTGTACGACTAGATAATTTACCTAAAAACCAAATCATGCACCAGTTTGGTGAATTTTTAAAGAAAGAACAGTTACCGGAATTAAAGGCCTGTGATGATTTTTAGTTGATGGGGTACCATAACATGTGAAAGATTAATTTCCCTACTTGAGCTAGTCAACGGATGACGAGACAACAGCGTCACCGTCAACTTAAGATGAATGCTTGCCTTTTGCGAAGGATGACTATTCTAGTGCACCCCAGGAAGCTAGAGTCTTTATGTGTCCGCTTCCGAGAAGTAACCGGCTGAAATATAGTCCTCAAGCTGTTGGTGTTACTGTTATCATGATGGCCACGAGATCAGGGAGGAGTGTAAGAAAAACCAAACAAAACAAAAAACAAAACAACGGCAGTGATTGGCGTGTATTTATTGTGGCAAGCAGCGGAAATAGCCGACAATATTCGGCGACGTCCGTCGGCCACCCGACAAGGAACGACACAGTTTAAATGGCAACTGACAAAAAAAAAATGGTCAGTCAGTTGCATCGTGGGACCTTTAATGCAACAAGAAGTATGTTCACGGTTCTTTTGGTTAGAGGTTTACGTTTGGTTACCGTTGGTGAGCTTAATGTAATTTTTCATTTTTGACATAAGGTAAATTTAGCGATTGAGAACGTGCGGTAATTTACGATTACGTTGCGAGGCCAACTAAAAAATTGCACTACTAATTGCCTTAATTTGAAAAAAAAAATCTTCATCGTTGGCAATGCTGTATAAATTAAAGGTCTACAAAAAAAATGTTACTTTGAAATTATGAAATACCAACGAATCTTCGAAACCAATTGTTAGAAGAGAGTACAGTTCCTCAATAAAAATGGAAAAAAAAAACCCAAAAAAAACAAAAAACAGTTAAATTATGTTGTTGCCTTGCAAACAAAACAAAAGAACAGAAATATGTTGCTTGAGTCTTGGCGTTAACAGAAAATGTCTTGAAGGCAAGTGAAATTGAAACTAGCATTATTGAAAAGAGTTCGAGAATTTAGAATTTGTCAATTTAAAATCTCATCCAATATCCAATAAAAAATAAAAAACATGTGTTCAGTAAAAATAAAATGTAAACGACAGCAACCACTTACACCTTGTTGACAATGACGTGTTAAGCACAAATTAAGCTACAAACATATTTTAGCAGCGAAACGATTAAAAAAGTAATTCGGTCTATCAAATTAAGTGAAGAACGAAATAAAATTTAAAATGATAGTTCAAGTTCCTACTTCTTGTATTTCGCTTCCTCTGGTGAATGAAACCAAAAAGAGATGACTACTAAACTCAGAATAAAAAAGAGAGGGAATGTTTGTAGAACGGTAGACATATCGGAAGAAAGGCTGAATACGAATAAATAAATTAAATATAAACAGAAGAAAGATTAAGAACGTCAACAAACATTTTTTACGATTATTCTCAACATGCAACAGGAAGTAGGAGGAAATTTATCGTCATTAGCGACAACAGTTCCAAGGCGGAAGGAGGACAATGCCGGCAGGCGGCGCATGCTTATTGCTGTTGTGACTCTAAACAGGAAATTAGTAGACAATAAAAAAAAAAAAAAGCATTTTTCTGACAAGCTCATTCATTTTCTATCTGTCTTTGATCATTTCTTAAATTCTTATATTTCTAATATAAATAATAAAATCTTTGATTATTTTTTTTAGATTTACTATTATTAAAAACTTTTGGATGCATAAGAGACAATTTTAATAAACATGCTCCCCGTGGATGGAGGAAATTAAAGCCCTGAAAAAGAAAGAAATTTGTTCAGACAGAATTCATGATAAGCAAAATAAAACAAGTTAACACTAACAGTAACAAGTAAATATTTAAATTTTGCGTACCGAGTAGTGCTTAATTTATATATCTAGCCCTTAAATTTGTGTTGCAGCTTTTTAATCTAATAACAAGTTTTATGCAAGATATTTTTTCACAACAAATATTATTTTGGCCATTTTGAGTGATTAATTTCTAGGTTAAAACTGAAACAGTTTTAGATTGTAAGAATAATAATATTTTTGTGAGTGAATATTGCATTAAGATTTTTTGAGAATAATAACGATTTTTTCCAGTACAAGTCCGACTATTTAACCCATAGCTAGGGGGAGGGATTAATATCTTTCTCAAGGCTGTTTGTTTGTAAGTGAATGTAAAGAACTTAACTAAAATTTAAACTTTGCTTTCTGATTTCTCATTCCAAACTACTATCCATTTTACACTACCTGCATATCATCATAAATTTTATCAGAAATACATTAATATTTCAACATTTTAATGTTTTTTTAACAGTCCCTGATAGACCAAGTCTTTATTATTTATTTTTCCACTGATTGAAGTTGTGATTTTCCAAAATGAATCAGTCTAAAGAAAGACTTTTTGGAGTCCCTATGCTAATGAAATTATGGAGCCTTCCTCCACAACAGGTTTTTCAAACTATGGGTCCCGATCATTCACTGGATCATGAAAATGGGTTGCAACAAAAAAAGCATAGAAAAATAAAGTATGCAAGTGACGGCAAAGTGCAGAATATAAACAGTTCTAAATGTTGCACAGCATTCATTAATCATCACTAATTTTTGACTGAGGTAAAATTGTATTTTTTATATATATATATATATATATATATATATAAAATATTTACGCTCTCACACTCTGGAAGAATGGTAGACTTTGAAAAACAGTAGCTACTCTGGCGTGTACGCATCGCTCATTCAGTAAACTGAATTAGAGCACTCTAGCTATTGGGTGTGTATAATGATAATATATGCGTAAAAACGTCTGCCTTCTTCCACTGAACGCCCATAGCTCAGAGGTAGAATTCGGTCAGGTTTCAATCCTGGGTTAAAAAGCAATCGGAATCTAACTGCACTGATGAGCTGTGATACAGCAAAGCAGATCTGTCTGTGGATGACAATATATATATATATATAAAAAGTCTGTTCTCATTGTGTTTATGTATCTGTTTGTCAAACACATTGCAGACTGAGTGATGCCAATTCTCTCTCACAAAAATACCTTGAGCCAAAACTTAGCTACAAAGGTGTGCAGTGCATTAATCTTCATAGGCGGTAAAAGTCATTAAGATTGTTGAATAATTCAGTTGCACCTGAAATCAGGGCTAAAAGTGAATTTCCCAGTTCAATGTCAAAGTTAAGTACGAGTACATTATTTTTGTGATAGTAAGATGATATGTTCATTTGAAGTCTCAGGATTTTCGATGAGCTGGCTGTTGTTTTGGAAAAATTTAAGAATGGCTAATTTTTTAAAAAAGTAATGTTATATTCATGCAAATAGATAATACAAATAGATACATGCAATTCTAGTATGTGTAGATCATAAGAAATATACATATAAATTATCAATATTAAATAAATGAACCTCATGAACAGTGTGCATCTTTATTTATTACATTTAGGTATAATGGGTTGTAATGTAAAATGTGGTTCTTGTGGATCACAGTAAAAAAAATGTTTGAAAAATGCTGTTCTCTGTAGACTTAGCAAGTTGTTCAATCATCTTGTTTCTTTTTTTTCAAGGATTGTAAACTTAGAAATTGTTAAGATAGAAATTTAACTGCTACTTTAGTTTGACTAATTTTAAATAACTTATTGTCTGAGGAAGTTTTAAAAATAGAGCACAAATAGAGATATACTAATTTGAACAGGACAAAATTGAGTAGGATAATCTTTGCTTTGCATCATCATTTATTGCAAATATTTTGACTGTTTATATTGCATTTATTATGATACATTGTTGTATCAAGTCAAATATTCTAATTATGTCTTAAGACCTAAAGCCAATGATTGAAAGTCAGACTTAAACATTTTATTCTAGCTTGTGTGCTTACTATCTTGGGCAATTTCAACAAAACAGCTATAATTTTTTGTTTCGTTGTTCTTAATATTTTAAAAAAAGATATTACATTCAATACTACAAAACAGATTTCTAAGTATTCAACAAAGAAATGCAATGAAGCAGGTAAAAAATAATCCCATCAATTTTGTAACTGTTTGAATTAGTTACTAATGCATACACACCCACATATATATATATATAGTAATTTTGTTATTACAATGGTTTATAAATGCATTATATCACTACACATAAATTTTCATTCATGTTTCAGAACAATACTGTTCTTCAGGTGATATTTTAAAAATAAAAAGTGAAAATGATTTATTTAGAAAATATAAGATGAATTCATGGTTATTTAGAAAATTAAGGAGGGATGGTTGGAGGAAGTTAAACAATATGATCCTAAGTGTGTCAATATTGCTCAATCAAAAGTGAGAATTAGGTTGAACTATGGAGTTGAAAGCTAGTTATGAAAGAGAACAATGTAGCATAATGTCAAAACATGACACTTTTTCATTTTGTCTGGGTGAGATACATACTAGGAACGTACATTATTTAAATGGATAGACAATTTTTAACAGCCGGTTGGATTTTAGGTTTTTTTGAAATTTGATTTTGCACTACTTCACCTGTTAAAGGGGCTGGATTGTTTAGGTTAGAAATTAGAATTAAGTAATTATGTTATGCTAAGGTATATTGAAGTTATGAAACCAAGCAATTATTGTGTGGGTCAATTATTTTAGTAAAATAATTTTAAAGTAATATCAGAGCATAAGTTACAAATGAATAGTTATAATTAAATTTTAGAGAGAAATATTTGCAGTGTTTACATAAAACTGTCATCTCTACGATTTAGAAATATTTATTTTTAGGGAACCTTATAATCTGCAGCTTTTCATTCAAGCACAGGGCAAATTCACACAAAACAATTTTGTATTTAGGGTTTCGAAAGTTGATGTTCCTTCAGAATTTCAGAGGCACAAAGTTTTCTAGCCACCTTTCTTCTAAACTTCAGGTAAGTTATCCAAGATGTGGAAGAATTCAAATATATAAAGATTTGTGAAATCTTATAGGTTTACATGCCATTTGCAGAAACAGTAAATGTAACTCAATGGATGATTCTTCTCAGGCATTTTAGTGAACTTTATATAGTGACCTATTGTAGTTTATTGTATCTACAATAGTGACCTATTGTAGGCAGAACAGCAAATGGGAGTGAAATTGTCATCATTTCTGTCAAACCCAATGATAATTATTATTTCCACCACTGAACTGATCTGTGTTATGTACAATTGTGTTTGTTTCATTTACCACAAGCATTGTGATCAAAAATTGACTTTGGTAGTCACTAAGTGAATTCTGAATCTGAACCATGCATTTCTTTGTAAACCTGTTCAGTACAAAATGACTGATATTTTTTTTTGTAAGAGTTTCCATAGCAACAATTGGAATGAAAAATGTAAATCAACAAAGAAATGAAATTGAATTCTTGTTGTACAGCTTTAGAAATTTGATTATTGTCACATATAGCAATAGGAATCGTTTAATGTATCATATTAACAATCTATGTTGTATAATTTCAATATATGTTTAGTTGATGAATATGTCAAGTGAAGAAGTTTTGTGAACTGATTGTACAACACTGCTGATAAAACATGAGCTTCCTATAACCTGGGAACATATCTAACAGGGAGGTAACTTTTAATTTCTGATTGATATGACTTATTCTAGAATGTAATAATTTGATAAAAAGGGCAAGATCAAAATATAAACTAGCAAAAATTTAATAAAATATTTTAATTAAAAATTTTCTCAGCTTAAACACTATTACATTTATAATTACAATATTTTGATAAGGTAAAAAAATGTATTTTACATTGACTCACCAGTGATTTGGGTAATGAAAAATTGCAAAGTTCAATGTGAGAGATGGTTCTTTTTAAAAGTACCTTGACTTAGAAGCATGTGCATATGGACTAACACAAGCATGTGTATGTATTTATCAATTATAAAAGGCAGCATTTTTAGCTTAGTTAAATTTTTGAGATTTGTGATCATTTGGTCAAAAATTATTTTTGAGGTATGCATTCATTTCTAGTGAATAAAAAAAATACCGTTAAGAAAAAAAATTGATCGATAAATTCACAACTGCATTTTTTTAAAAGGAGTTAGTGTTAAATTTATGAGACTGCAATTGTTTAAATATCAACCAATATTTCAAATACTTAAATATCTAAATACCTTATAGTTCAGAATGCACCATTTTGATAAAATTAAAATAGTCAAAAAGCAAGAATCAAACAGAATCACTTCATAGTTCATTAAATTATTTAAAATATAATTTAAAAATTAATGCACTGAACATGTTAAATTTATGCTTGTTGAATTCAATAATTATTTTGATTTTTGTTTATCAAATTCAAATATTCTTGTTGAGTGTTAAAATATAAAACAATTGTTTTCATTTTCAAAAAATCAAAAAGGAAAATAAATTTATAATTATGAATAGATAAGTCCAAGATTTGTTTGAATTTAGCAAAACAAAGTGTAGATTTAAATATCAGCAGAAATGGTTGTCAGGAGATTTCTTCTCATACCCAATGATTCCAATAAAAACAATGAAACATTTGGTGTAGGAATGATTTGTTACTATTTCAAGCATATTTATCTCCAAAGATTTTGATAAAATTGTTGTGATTTTAATGTTCTTCAATTATACAAAGAAATCCAACTTTAATACACTTTGGTCCCACTTTAGCAAAAATATCCTCAGCACATCAATTTGTTTATTAATCTGACAAGTGCTGTGGTTATTTTTTTTCTTTACAACAAATCAAACAGAATGTGATTAAGTTTTCAGTGGAGATTGAGGAAATACCAATCATCCTTTATTTAGAATGCATCAAATATTGTTAATAGTATCTTTATATATATCATTTGGCTTGCAGACATTTGATTTAGGAATAAGATTTCTTACCATTTCATAATCATCAATGGACATGGTGGGACAATTAGAAGAATCAAATTTTATTTCCCTATTAAGTTGTGTAGTTATAGCAACTGATTTTTAGCTGAAATTTCAAATCAAGAAGAAAACAATCTTATTTTGTAGTAATAAAAATTTAAATCAAATGATTTTTTTAAAAAAGTAACTGATTTAAATCACTTTTATAAAAAATCTGTTTTTAATGCCGAAAATTTAGAAACAAAATGTTTTCTGTTTTCATGGAAGACATGTTAAACATTGAATCAAATATGTATTAACTGAATATTTTTTTTTTACCATTTAAACCATTAAAACATTTTAGAATTTAACATGAACAATCTTTGTATTTCTGGACTTAAATATTGCTTAATTGCTATTTTTACAGTTGACATCTTTAATTAAAAAAAATAAAATAATAAAAGCTTAGAAAAAAAAATTAAATATATTGCAAGATCTCCAACCAAATGCATTTTCATTGATAAAAGAGGAACACATTAGCATATTCAAAAACTTAGAAGTTTATTAAATAAATTTTAAACAGCCGTGAGTGCAAATTAAGATTTAGCAAAATAAATTTTATTTCAAAATAAATGAAAAAATAAATAAATAAAAAAATAAAATGATGAAATCAATTTCATCTAAAAATACCTACAAAAATGCTTTCTAGTTTTAGCTTTTTTTGTAAAAACTTGTTTAAAATTTGCTAAAAAAAAGTTCAATTTTTATTATTAGGCACAAGTGATTGAATTTGTAATATTAATGAAAAATCTTCAATTTTGTGAAAATTTTACTCTTTTCTAATTCACAAAAGACAAAGTAATATTAGAAAGACAAAAATTGAATCCATAAGATTAATTCATGTTCCTTTTTATTATAGAATTTCATTCACAACCTGAATTTATCTCAACTTCTTAAAAATTCATAAATTTGAAGTTGAGCATTAAAAATCATTTTAAAATATTTATCATGTGAGTCAAACAAGTGTAGAGAAAGCATCTTTAATATGAATTGTGTTTTCCATTTTGCCTGCTTGAGGTAATAAAATAAGTTATCAAACTCATCCAAATTTTTTATCAGACAATCAAAGATGCTGCACCATTAAATGGTTTTGAATAATAAACATTTAAACAATTTCAATTTATTATAAAAATAAATAATAGAAATCTTTGCAAACATTTATAAAAAATTGTTCCATTTGATGATGGAAATAAATTTATTTATTCCGACAACTAGAGAGTTTTGTATTAATTATAATTCTGTTGTAACATTTTCAATCATTATTCATAAAAATATTGTCAAAGCAAGAAATTTAGTAAAAATTTAATCAACCAAAAATGTTTTTATTAATTGCCATACAGTAACAGGATTTATCTTAAGTACACAGTACTTGATAAAACAACTGCAGGATTACTTAAAACATTTACAGCTGATTGAAACAACTCCAATCTAATGATTATGTTTAGGAAAAAAAAAAAAAAAAAAAAAAAAAAAAAAAAAAAAAAAAAAAAAAAACGCCCCTAAAATCAAACAATTACATATGTGTACCTTTGTGCAATTGTCCTTAATTCTTAAAATTCAAATTATTTTCCAATATGGTTCATTGCAAGTGGTTTCTTCCATTTAAATTCCAAGAAAATGCTGCCTTAAGAAAGTCAATGCAAGGGAGCCAGAACAAAAACAGCAATAATCAATCATTCAATCATTGCTCTCTCCTTATCAAATCAGAAATATTTGTTTTCATTTATAATTTGGACCTCTTCAAAACCGGTTCTCAAAAATATTTCAAGAATTGGTTTTATCCCCATTTTTTCTTCTTTAATGAAAAACTATAAAACTATACTCATCTCTTTATTTTCAAATTTTGTTTCAATGAATCAAAATGGCATAAGAAAAAAAGATATATCTGCTACAAGCAAAATGTTAACAAGGCATTGTCTGCTTCCACTGCAGATGAAAGTTGACCTTTGATTCATGCAGATAAAGATTGAACAGCTTTTTGAGCTGCATCATCCAAATCCACAGCAGAAAGAATGGGTAAATTACTTTCTTTTAGAATACGTTTTGCTTCATCTACATTTGTACCTAAAAAAAAAATAAAATAAAATATTGTTCAATAAATCTTTTCAATTTTGTAGACGTTTAAAAAAACAACATAAAAACAAAATGACTGTAAAAGTGACAAGGGAAATAACCGATGAACGTTACAAGGGAAATAACCAAGGTAACGCCTTTCAAGTAAAATGATAATTAAAATAATAATGGAAATACGGTTTCATAAACTTGATTTTGAAAAGAATTGACAAATAACCAAAATCCAAGTGAATTACTTATAATTTTTCAGTATTCACATATCATTTCATATGAAAAATTTATAAATATTAGTTTACTACTTGAGTGAAAAAGGTACATAAAAATAATGTTCATGATTTGTTTGTATCAGAATTGAATTTGAGAATGTTTATTGGAGCATAAGATATTTACAGATTTTGTAATAGAAATGAAAAGTTGGCATAAAAATCTTCACAACAGATTATCAATATCGTCAGAAATAATAGGGAAATTCTCAGAGCAAATAATGCAAATTCTATAAAGATTCGTATCATTAATATTTTATAATCCTTATAAAAATCTGAAGATGTGTGTGTCCTCACTTATTTCTATTAATGCACACTTCAACATCTTTCATCCGATTTGGTTCCAAACTTACACATCCCTTGCAAATTTATTATTCTACACAACAAAGAAAAAGAAATTGCGTATGCCCCTCAGTTTAATCTTTGTTCTAATTTCTCATTTTTAAGTATTCTTTTTTTTTTGTTAAAAAATGAATTCAACATAGAACTTTTACATGGAGAATAACTATTTTGAAAAATACAGGCGTTTTCTCCTGTACTTAATGTCTGCAGATGGGGATCATATAAAAAAAAAAAAAATTAAAAGTAACATACTCTTTTCGTTCAATGGAATGTCAGGTACTTACTGCTGGTTCTTGTTATAAAAAGCATTTCCTTTTTGGCTGGTTGGACAGAGAATGTCACAAATGCAGAACTCATGAATGAAACCAATGCAATACTGGTTTCAGTTTTACAAATGTTTTTCCCTTAAGAAAAAAATATTTCAGCTACTTACATTTTACAAGGTATTTCAGTTACTTACAGAGTTAACTATCCTATGTGTTTTTTGTTTTTTTTTACTGTGGAATCAGAAGTAATTGCAAAGAAAATTCTTCATGAGAGAGAGAACTCACCTTCCAAGCGAACAACAAGTGGCAGGTTAAGGTTGATGCTTTTACAAGCATTTGTTATTCCATTTGCAATTGTTGCACAATTGACAATTCCACCAAAAATATTTACAAGAATTGCTTTTACCTGAAACAATATTGAAATAGAAAAAAAAATTAAGTTTCTTCAAAATCAACTTTTTTTTGTTATGTGGAAAAAAAATGTTAACACCTTTTCAGGCCCATAATTTAATTATCATGACTCATATTGCAAATGTACACATCTTTGTTTTTAGTTATTAGAAAACAAATACATAAAAATTATATGGAAAAATTTTAACAAAAGGATAAAGTTCAGTTAATGTTCAATAAAGGAATTTGACAAGCAATGGGAAAGTGTTTGACCCAGTGATGAGAAGGAAAGTCAATGTTTTCTTCATTTTGTACATTTTTTAAAGTTGTTTTTATTTTTACCTTAAATTATTCTTTAAACATTTCTGATTTTGAAGACAACTCAATTTGCATTAAGCGATATAATGAAGAAAAAATTTCCAGAACTGAGTTTTATACTATGAACTTGTTAAGAATATTATTTTTAAGAATTATTTTCATATTACAAAAACTTGCATTTAAAATTAAAATATCAGAATTGTGGATTTACAAGCAATGAGCTTTTAAAGACATCCAAAAATGATAAAGAAAAACTGTAGTAGCCTCACTTGTGAATCTTCAGTTAAAAGTTTAAAGGCATGGAAGACTTGAGTTTCTGTAACAGTTCCACCACAATCAAGGAAATTAGCTGGTTCACCTCCATACAACTTAATGATATCCATTGTAGCCATTGCCAAACCAGCACCATTCACTGCAACATAAAAATATTTTGCATTATAAAACAATAAGTGTTTGAAGCACTATTTAAGAAATCATAGACTTACATGGATAATTTAAAAATGGAATTTGGTTGTGTTTAATAATTTGAAGAAAATATAAAAGGCTCTAGAGCATGGATTTGTTGGTTAGTTAACAGCCTATCAACCTCTATAGGTTATTTAATGACAAAATCTAAATACTTTGGGTTTTTCAGTCCATCATTGTTTGAGTTCTCACACACATCACCAACATCAAGATTTCTTCTCCCTTTTCCCCTGCTCCAACCCTCTTTTATCATAGCAACATTATGGTCGATTGACGCTCTTCATTTTTGTCCTAAGTTATTCAGGCAAATAGCATTCACCAGTTCGAACTATCAATACATGACTTGCTATTGGTCAAACTAAGTTTAGCTGTACAAAAACCACTATTACAGAATATACAATTTTGGACTATTCCAATGTAAGGAGGGAAGATTCATACCATTTTCAAGGAACAAAATGCTGCTATTATGTGTCATACATTTAGGTAAGAAACTTATTTTCCTTTGCACCAGATACAAGACACTGACTCACTTGCTTCTACGTAATTGTTCACCAAGCTCACCCTGATGTTGGTGGATATTAGCCACTTGATTTGTGTCCAACTTGGTCTTTGTTTTGGTGCATACCAACTGTACTGGCTCCGTTCCCTCTTTGTGTAGTTTTAACCACCTCTGTGGCACCCTGGTAAGATGGTCTGCCAAATACTGATGGACTTGACTAGTGTTATATCCATGGTCAAGCCATATTTAGCCACAAGCTCATAAAGTGTGTTCAGCCATCTCTGCACTAGCATTTCAGCAGATGCTTCTGTGTTTATTTGCGTTTTACCGGTTAAGGTGTTTGAAATACACTGATGGACACATACTGAATTGGTAAAGAGATGTAATTTCGCCATTGAAGAGCCAAATTGACATCCTTTATCATTTCGTCTAGCACTACCAAATTAATGTGCTTAGCATCTCCAAAGGAACACAGCCAAGAAGCATCCTCGATGACATTTCTATTTATATCTAGTACCACTCCTGTGGCTATAGAACTTGTCTCTACCCACACGTTGATTTCACTGCCATTCACACACCAGTCTCCTCCCACAGGATCTGCCTCATGTATTATGGCTATTATGTCAGCATAAGGGAGGCATTCTCAACTTCATCATCCCATCCTATGGGTTAGAGTGCTTGCTTGTCGTTTCATGAGCTCAGTGGCTACTCACAGCCAACTGCAAACAGGAAAGTGGCCCACAAGTCTCCCACATAAGGAGAACACACATCAGTGAGTAATCTTCAGAGGGACATCTGGGATTTCTCCACCTCGCCTCTATCAGAGAGTGCCATTACCACTCCAAAGCCGCAAATCTAACACCTTAGTTCTATCTTCTAATCTTTTCGGCTCCTTGCATTTTAGTCCATAATTAGATAGGTGCTCTCTCACATACACGACAGGAACCACACTCTTGTTGATATAAATGTCATCAATATATGCCGATGTGGTATTCATAACGGCTTCATCTTGAGACAGTACTTTGTCAATTACAGCTTTCATTATGAGAGGTGCCACATTTAACCTGAAACCCAGTCAGGAGAGGCAGTATCTTTGACCCTTCCATATTATGGTTTGATAGGGCCACAGCGCCCTATCCACATGTATTTGTAAATATGCCTTTCAATAAGGATACGTTAACCCCCAACTGTTGCCATTCCCGCAGCTTTTGTGCACACACCTCCGAGTTATGGTTCCGCAAAGCCATTTAACTCTCAGTAATCCAGTACTGAACAGACTTTCTGCTTGCTCTCTTGTATAACTGCCATTAATGAGATCAGATACTTGCAAGTTCTTCTTCGGGGTATGACAATAACCATCATTATCCAGTTACGACTGGAGCTCCATCTCGTATTCTTCCCGTGCATAATTTGGTACCGCATATTCTGGAACTCTATTTTTAGGGCTACAAGTGGGTGTCTATTCGTCCACTTCCATGAGGCTGTCCATAGATTTTTTTTTTTACGACAATTGCACTAAAGTCAGGATCATTGATGAAAGTAGCAGCACACTGAGGCATACTTCCTTCAAAAAAGTATACTTCTCCTGAGCAAGTTATATGCACCCCTCCCGGTTTTCTAATTGTGTCAATCCCAAGAAGCAGATCAAAACCAATTAGTGGTCTGTTCACAATTAGGGCATCACAATACTTCCATGTCCATGGCATGTTAGGTTCCTACCATCAGCTGTTAAGACTTCTGTCACTTAGTCATCAATGGCAGCATACGCATTTGTTCACTAGTTTCCGTGAGCATGCCAATCAGAGCCGTACACTTCTTTCTGTCTATGGCCACCTCAATGGTAGTGCCATATTCTTTACTCACTTGGGGAGAAGACAGTTGCTGACGTCTGTTCCCCGGAGTCATTTCCCTTGAATTATAATGAGATGTGCCTGACCCTGTTACACTGAAAACATTGTATCTTGCAGCAGGGTATTCTTACCTTGGTGACATCCTCTCCAAGTAGCCTTGCTTGCAATCCTTTGCCAGGTGGTTGGGGCCAAAACAATTGATACAGCAGTCCAATTTGTCTACAGTTTCCCCTGGACAAAAGCGTTGTGACACAAATTAATCAAAAGCATTGAATGAATCCACTGCATATGCAGTTAAAAGAGCTTGCTTAATCTGCTCTGCATCTGACCTCTGCTCCTTAGTCAGCTGCCAATACACAGCGAGAGCCCCGGCTTGCAAACGCAGTGACAATATCTGTTTAATTTTCTTCATCTTGCAAAGTTCACAAATCAATTCTACATTTTCAATCTATTCTAGAATTAGTTGATCGGTAGCAGCCTCACTGAATTCAGGTATTAGCCAAATATCAAAACCTCTGTCCGCCATGATTATTAGGAAGGTCAAAATAGCTTGTTTCATAAATGAGCTTGCATTTTTTCTGATGTCACCTGTACACCACTAAATACTCTGGGTTGAAATCCATTGTTTGATTTTTCACACATGCCACCAACATCAAGATTTCTTCTCCTTTTTCCTCTGCTGCAGCCCTCTTTTATCCTACCAACACCATGGCCAATTAGCATTCTTTACTTTTTTCCTCAGTTACCCAGGCAAATGGCATCCTCCAGTCCAACCAATCAGCACACAACTTCCTATTGGTCAAACTATGCTAAGCTGTACAAAAACTACTGTTACAGAAAATATAATTTTGAACTATTCCAACATGAGGAGAAGAGATATATGTCATTTTCAAGGAACAAAATGCCACTATGTGTCATGTATTTAGGTAAGGAACTTATTTTCCTTTGCACTAGATACAAGCCACTCTGACTTGCTTGCTTCTATGTAACTGTTCACCACAACCATCCACAAATTCAAGCATACAGCACCTGGTATTACCAAGTTAGATACTGACCAAGTTCAACAATGCTCAACTTCAGCGATCCTATGAGAACTAGTGTTTTTCTCTAAGCCCAGAACATGGAGTCTTAAAATTTTAACAACAGCATTAAAATATTTAAATTTACACCATGTTTGTTCAAATATTACATTTTTAAGGTGAATCTTTGAGATGAGGAATTGTCAGTATTGCTATTTGAACCATCATAGACCAGCTTGATTGTTATAGTAAAACATTTTGATTTTAGTACCCTTCTTCAAGAATCTTTTGTACTTTTGTTCAAATTATATCTTACTATTCAGACTAGCATGTTCATCTTTTTTATATTCACAATATTTGAGCTTTTGTATCCTCAAGCCTTCTTCAGGTGCCTGTCATCAATTTTGGTAACTTGCTCCGCTCAGAATTTTTGAATCTATGAGGGATGGTTTTATTTGATTTGTGCTATCAGGTTGTTACAAAAATAATGACCAATTTCAAAAACATAATTTTATTCTCAAAAAATTATCTGTAGAAATACTGAAATTAGCCAAAATGAGCATCTATGCACCTCTACCATCAATGTGATTATTTATTCCACATTAATAAAAAGTTGTTGGCTGTGATGCAATGAAATCTATGAAAGCTGATTCTGGTTTAAACCTAAAAGTTTTACCATTTAAAAATGTGCTTAAAAAATTGATAGGAGTATATGGAGGATGCAGTAAACTCTCATATCGCAAGTTTGGGAGGTTTCGCAATGTCATGTTTTTGCAATGCAACATGTGGTCACATATTATTATGGAGCAGAATTGGACCATATCAATTTGCCAATGCAGGTTTCATTTTTTGCAGGCATGCATGCATTTTAGCAAGTTGATTGCAGTAAAGCTCTGCATTAATGCTCTGATTGGCTGTAGTGAATAACATCAATTTCAGACCACCAGACAGTTACCATAATCTTTTGATGATGCTAATTTAGCTTTGGGAAATGTTTGGGGGACTCATCACAATCAAGACATTGACCTGATCATTTATGGTTGCCATAACGGATCTACTTTTCATCACAAGTGACTGTTCAGTCAAGAAAGGGATCATTGGTGTTATGCAGAAAGAGCATTGAGCACACATCAAAATGCCTAAGTTTCTGATTTTCGTTGACATCATTAGGAACCCATTTATCAAGCTTTTCCTCTTGGCAATACTCAGAGACATTTCTCTGGCACTTTGACATAGGTTTTGCTCAACAGCTGCTTGGAATTGTTTGTAGTCAAGACTGCATGACTGTCCTCTGCCTTCTTTATCTTCAAGGCGCTTATCACCAGTACAAAATTTCTGGAACCACCTTTGTACTTTGTACTGTCTGATCACTTGTGTACCCCCCCCCACATGCTCTGTTGATATTGACAGAAGTTTGAACTCATACAAGAAAAGTAAATGAAGATGTTTTATCAGTCAGTTAAGTGCCATACGTGATACATGCTTGGGCGATCATGTCTCGAAACAAACATGACTGACTAGGCAGAAGATCCCGCAGTAGGTTGCCATTGCTTTCTGCAGTAGACTGGTTGCCGACCAAGGCTATAGAACCCAGTCTGTCCTGTTATTTAACCCATAACTGGAAGGAATAGATGGATTAATACCTTTCCCAAGGGTATTTGCGCGTAAGCGAATGCAATGAATTTGAACTTGGCCCCCCCAATTTCTCGTTTCAAGCCAATATCCAATGCTCCACAACGCACATCCTTTGTCACATTCATAATTAAGTGCTTCTATACTTCAAGAATATTTCTGTCTGAAAATAAATTAAAAATTATTAAAGAGCACACTTTAATTATTACATATACCAAAATTCAACTAATATATACAGTGAATATTATGTGAAAATGGCTTTTCAAAATACAACACTTCAAGCAACCATTATTTTTGTAACAACCTTAATACTTGTCTGTTTCTGTCATTAAACCAGTGTAAGTCATTTTTCAGCATTACCAAACTAGTGATTACTGCTGGGAAGACATGTTTTAAACAAACACTTTAATCAATGTCAAACGGATTGTAATACTGAAACTTAATTTACTGAAAATCTTGCTATACGTCTAGTAGACATTTATCATATCAGACTCTGGAGATTTTATTGTCAACTAACACTGTCAATAACAGTGAAACATGTTTGATGACAATAAAAACATATTCAATAAAACAAACCTAGAAGAAAATGTCATTAAATGGAGAAGTATTTATCTCGTTTTCTACACTCACCAGATTTAACACCCCTAGATTATCTGTTTTTATGAAGGGGACATTTTTTGTATCAAGAGATTTAAAAATATCAATTCATGTTTCTCAGCTATTCTCTTTCAAGAAAAAAAAAATTCTGTTGGAAATAACAAAAATTTAGTTAGCCTAACTGCATGACACTAATATTAAATGGCGAGAGAAAAGTTCCTATATGCCATCAGAGATGATACATTTTCAAACAACCTTTTTGAATAATATCAAAAATAATATCCTGACCATGAATGTCTTTTTGTACACTTGACATGACACCAGCTAGTCCGAGGTTGCCATTCCATATTAGTAACTGCAATAGTCTCTTGGTAGTAGAGATCTAAGCCATCACTTAGACAATCCCTACCATTACAATCTATGGACATTGAGAATTGAAGTTCAGACATATTCTATTCTTCACCAATACCCTATCCTGTAACATTATTATACTGTACATCATTAATCACTAGGGAAAAATGAAAGCATCCCATTGCTAGAAACACACATGCTTACCTAAGCAAGCAATGTTGCCATCCATTCCAATGTAATTCAAATTGAATTTGGCTGCCTCAACTTCTCGTGGATCTTGTTCACTTGTGTCTTCCAAAGCAAATATTGACTTCTGGCGGAATTCAGCATTATCATCAAAATTTATTTTCGCATCAAAACATACAACTGAAATAAATTTATAAGCTTAAGAAAAAGAACATTTTCATGTTTTACATATTGAAAACATAGATTAAAATGTTAATTTCAAATAAAAAGTTTTAATAACAAATCTGCATTAAAAGTTTTTCACCTTTTCCATCTGTTGTTTCTCCAAAAGGATTAACTTCTATTTGTGTGGCATCTACACTTTGAAAGAGTTTGTACAGTTGACAAATTTGGTTGGCAGCCTGGCAAAAAAAAAAAAAAAAAAGAAAAAAGAAAATATCAGTGTACTCAAAATGCTTTTTATAACAAAATATTTCAAATCATTCATTTGTGACAAAGTCTTCATGCTTCTCTTATGAGAGTTTTGGATAGTTAAATCAAGATTATTTTCAATATTATTGTGATGGCACCTACTACCACTTCTGTTTAGCTGATGGCCAGGGTGTATAAACCATTGGCATTGGATTGAAACTGGGAATCAATCTGAAAATCAAGTTGAAAATCTGCTGGACATCACACAGTGGAAAACCAGTGTTATGGTTACAGTAATTAGAAATGTGTGTTAAAGTAACAATCCTGTTCAAATATATTCACTGAAAACAGTCCAAATCAAGAACAGTCTAATACAACCCTCACACAAATTATATAACATTTAGCAACTACAAGGTTGTATACATAACAACAGCCAATGAGAGTGTAGTGTGTATATGTGGAGACAAATTGTAGCATACAGTGAAACCAGAAGATAAAACACATTTGTGTTTCAAGAATTACAAAATGGAAGAATCCAACATATTCTTACAGCAGTAAATGATCTTGTTAAATCAAGTCCGTCACACATTCCTGACACCATTTCTAATTCAATTATTTAATTTAAATACATCTCCAAAGATAGAATAACTTTTGAAGAATTTTACAAATGGCAACGAAAAGATATTAAAATAAATATAAAGACAGGCCAGAAGATTAAAATGTGAAACTCCTGTTAAGAAAATTAAGTGTAACAGAACACAAAAAAATTGTGCAATTTTATCTTACCTAACAAATCTGATAACTTAAATAGAGAAAATACAATACAATACCAAATCAATATATTTAACCTACAAAAAATGTGAACAATGATTTTGTCATAAATGCATGTATGATCAATAGAGTATGGAAATATTTAAACTGAAGTAACTGACAGTAAATCATTTAGATTGTTTTTGTGATGAATTTTTAACATTCATTTTGTATATTTTTGTAATTTTTTTCTGTGTGTAATTTCATATGATCCCTCTAGTGTGATGCAATTATTTTTCTTTTATTGTGGAAAGAGAAAAATGACATTGAAAGTGAGAGATTAATTTTTTTTACAGATTAACACTTTGTGGGTTATTTAAAGCTAAAACATTTTTTTCGTTTATAAGAATACTTTTCTTTTTTGTGAGTGAATATTGCATTAACAAGTGAATGTAGATACAAGAAGAGCATGTAAAGATGCCTTATCTAATAAAAATTGGAGGTTATTTGCACAAAAACCAAAAAAAAAAAACCCAAAAACAAATCAATCAAATTCATCCAAGAGTGGTAAACATGAAATCAAAAAGTGATGAATCTTTTCAAATATCTATATCAATATGGGAAATAGAAAACCTAGTTTTCAATACAAGACAGTAAAAAAGAAAATGTACATAGTAAGTAAATGGCAAAATGATGAGGTATGCCTATGAAAGGTTAATGGGAGAGTGCATAGGTAAATAAAGATGACGCATGCTATTGTGATGTCAGGTTTTGCCACTGAGAGCCAAGGAATATAAATGGTCAGCACTTGAAGGGAATCAATACTTGATTTGAAAAATAAAAAATAGAGATACAGTCTTGGGTTAGGAGAGGAGTGCAGAGTAGCTTAGTTTTGGACAGGTCACTTTTTGGTTTTGTCTGGGTAATTCTTATATTGGGATGTAAGGTTTTTTAAGAAAGAGTAGATACTTTTTATTTTACTACTATCTATGAGTGGATGGAATAGAGTTACTATTAATGTTGTATAAGTTTATTTTCTTTTATTTATACAATGTTTGTTTTTTTTTATTTTGAGGATTAAACATGGGTATTAATTACCTTTTTGGAGGGGATTATTTTATGTGAATGAGGTATTTCGTTAAAATTATGTGAATGAGGTAGTTAGTTAAAATTTAATTAACCAAAAAATACCTCATTACCGCTGTATCTCTCTGGCTACAAACTGCTGGCTAAATCATACTAAACCCCCATCCCACATTCACTTACATATCATATTACCAAAAATAAATCGTCTTCACCATTTATTTTTCATTTTAACTTATCACCAAATGAGGAGCACACATAGCTCTAAAACGTGAAGATTTTTCTGTAGTGATACTATGCTTTTATAAACCATTGTAATAACCATTACAATATAAAGCTCTACGTTGTATCGGAAACTCTATATAAAAGTAAATGCATGAACAGTGGGTTAAAAACCTACGGGTTCTATAACTTGCTTATATATATATATATATATATATATATATATATATATATATGTTTTCTAAACATATATATGTTTTCTAAACATATACTGTTAAATATAAGAGACAATGAATGTCTATTATGTTTAATCATGAGCCGTACTTGTGTGGTGCATGCTAATAGGTTTTTTTTTTAATCATCTCACCCCAAGCAAGGGCATTCCACTGCCACTATTGCGCATGGGGTTACATAGGGGAAGGTAAAGAGAAGGAGTGGTTAGACATAGGGAATGTCAGGAGGAAGGTTACAGATGAGTAAGGATAGCGAGGATGAGGGTTGGGCAGATGGGAAGAGTGTTTGATAGAATGGGAGCAGGTTAGTGTGTTAGGAGGTGTCTATTGACCTTACATTTAAACTCCTGGAGATTGTAGCCGTTGGGGAAGCAATCATTTGGAAGAGAATTCCACAGTTGGGAAGTGCGAGGAAAGAAACTGTTGGAGTAGAAGTTACGGCTGCATTTTATCGGTTTCACTGTAAAAGGGTGGGATCTAGTTGCTAATCTAGTATCTCGTTCAAATTCGTATTTAGGGGGCACTAGTGATCTAAGTTCATCGGAGCAGAAGCCGTGGAAGTATTTATAGAAGAGACACAGGGAAGCCACGTCGCGCCGGTGGGAGAGAGACTGCAGGCGGTCTGCCAAGTCGGTATCTATCACATTACAGACCCTCCTCTGAACCTTATCGAGAAGCCCGAGGAGAACAGCAGGGGCACCCGACCAGATATGGCAGCAGTATTCAATGCACGGGCGGATGGTAGATTTATAAATGTGCAGGATAGATTTAGACGAAAAAAATTTCTGGGCCCTACACAGAGAACCGACTTTCATAGCAGCGAATTTAGCAATGGATTCGATATAGTCATTCCATTTGAGGTCCGCTGAAAGTGTGAGACCAAGGAGGCATAGTGTTTTACTCTCTGGGAAGCAAGCCTGGTCCATGCTAATGGGTGGTAAGTGAGATTGTCGATGATGGTTAATTGAGAGTAGCTTCGTTTTAGAAGCATTAAAATTTACTAGCCATTTCTTACCCCAGTCCAATATGGATTGGAGGTCTTTTTCAATCTCGGCTGCGAGGTTAGCTTTGACGCCTACACCAGATTTTTGTAGGAGGCGAGAGTAAACTGTGGTGTCATCGGCGTACAAACCTATTTGGGCTCTTATGGAATCAGGGAGATCATTAATGTATATCAGGAAGAGTGTAGGACCTAAGATGGAGCCTTGGGGGACACCTGCGTTTGTATGGTAGTTCTGAGAGGCATGTCCGTTTAATACTACCTTCATTGTACGGTTAGAGAGGAATGACTGGATTAGTTCAAACAAATGTCCAGTTATACCATATCTCCGCAGTTTACATAGAAGGCCAGCATGCCAAACTCTGTCGAACGCCTTAGATATATCCAATGCAACGGTTCGAGCTTCGCCATTCCTGTCGAGTGCCTGGTATATGTACTCGGTGATGGTCGTTAGCATATCAGCAGTAGACCTGGTGAAGCGGAAACCATATTGCTTGTCCGAGAGGAGCCTGTGTGCTGTGAGATGCTGAACCACCTCGGCGTTGATAATGGCTTCGAACACTTTGCCAAAGATCGGAAGAAGGCTGATAGGGCGGTAATTTGCAGGGTCAGAGGGTTCTCCAGTGTTTTTAAATATAGGAACTATAGAGGAAGATTTCCAACAGGCAGGAAAGCAGGAAGCAGATAGGCAGAGGTTGTAGAACTTAGAAAGGATAGAGGAGAGTTCAGGGGCACATTTCTTTAAGACTATGGTTGGGATTCCGTCACCACCGCTCGCTTTGTGAGGGTCAAGTTTTAAGATTATCTTAGAGACAAGCGAAGGTGTAATGTGGACATCATTCAGTTGTGCCTCGGTTCTAGGTGAGAAGTCTGGTGTAAAAACTCCAGATGAGTCCAGACTCGAATTGTTCGAGAATCTGCGGGCAAAGCATTCAGCCTTATCTGCTGGGGAGGTGAGGACCATAATCTAATTTTAATATAATGGGTTTAATATTGATTGATGGGAGAGTAGCATGATTGTATACATCACGGATAATGATGTCAATTGTTTCATGGACGGGAACGTTAGTGAATATGTTTTGGACATCCAAAGATGCAATTATTTGATTGTTAGGTTTTTTGGAATGGAGAATCTGTATAAATTCATTTGTGGAGTTAATATATATTATGGCATATATATATGTATGTATGTAAATAAATAAAAAAGAAGATTTAACATTAACTTTTTACCTCATCTACTAAATTTCCTTTGAAGCCAAGGAATGATGCCATTTTTTTGGCTTGCTCAGGATGAACTCCAGTAAAGATGTTGATTGGCTCCTGCAAGAATTAAAAGTTATTTATGTGAGAATTTTGTTTATAAATTCATAAGTTTAAACATTTAATATGAAGAACGTAATATTGGAAATTTTAATTTGATATTTTTGCTGACATTGCTTTTATCTTTTGATTAATGACATTTCTTTATGTTTTTCTTGTATATGAATGCTTAATGGTGTTGCATTTTCATTTAAAGATAATGTGACAACATTTATATCTTTATTCTGAGGGAACTGACAAATTCAGGTTACATATTTACATAGAAATAAATTTTATGTTTTATGACAAATGTGCACAGCAACCTTAACAAAAATGGTCTTCAGATGCCTGTACTGAAAAAGAAATTATGAATGTAATATTATGGCATATCAATTTAAGTGCAACAACTTTCGTTTTAAAGTATTAATGTGACACTATCTCACGCGGGGATACTTTCCTTTGGTTGGTTTAAAACAACGGAGAGAGAAGTTGATATTGGTGATATTATTAGTGTTTTATTGCGTCACGTGATGTGAGCTTAAGGAAAAAATAATAATTTTAGTACCATCAAGTGCTTCTAAAAGCATGGAAATATAAAATAAAGTTATTTTGGATAAATATAAATTTCTCGTCTTTCATGATTTTCGCCTCTTTTATGTTCAATATGGATTTCTCTTAGGAGAAATTTGGAGTGTATTCCCCTAATCTAAAGAAGCATTGACAAAACAAGTGTCAGAGTGATTTGGTAAGGTGACCCAAGGTCAGGGCCGCTGGTGAGTACATTTGGGTCTGTGCGAATCTAAAATAGAATCAAGCTCCGCTGTGAGTTGGCAAAATCTCATTCGTTGAGCTAAAGACATCTGCAAATTGAGTGGGTGAAGACCGATTTTCATTGGCCGAAGACTGTGGGCCGGCCGGATCCCCAGAGAGGATCAAAATTGGTTATAAAAATAGATGCTCGACATGAAAAATTCAGTTGGAGAGTACCCACACACACTCCACCAGCGGCTGCTCCGATTCGGCAGATTCTGTCAAAAACCCGAAAGAACTTTGCTGTTTTAGAAGTACATTTCAACGCTAACGAAATTTAGAGTAAACATTTCAATTAACAATTAGAAGTTTTGATGCTTTTGGTGAACTTTCTCTCTCCGTTACAACCAGCATTTTAAACAAGTGTATATCATTTCCGACGATTGTATATAATTTTCGACAACTGTATTCTTGGGAAAAAACAGACATTGTTTTTTTTTTTCCTTTATATAAAGACATTCTACGTAGCTCTCCAGGCGTGTCCGTTCATTTATTTATTAATTTTTTCTTGGTGCCGTGTTTATTTTTTTCAACTCGTAAGTGTACACCACTGTCCGGACTGGCTAAAAGGGACGACTATTGAAATTGCACGACGAGACTTCTGGGATCTAATCACAATGTGGGACAGTGGCCCGTTGTTGCAAAAGACGTCTTGTAGTCCAGCTTTTGTGGCGACATCATCGGACGGGATTGATGCAACCGGGTGGCAGTGTCACAACCGTCAGCAAGGACGAGCGCTACATTAGACAGACGGCCAGCCAAGCTGAGGCGTCACATCTGGTGCCGTTTCGACCAGGATCTGGCTTGAGGGCAGCAGTCCAGCATGCGGTAGTGTCACATTAAATCTTGTATCAATTTTTTCTAATATCTGAGCTTAGGAATGATTAAATCCTTGAGATTCTCGAAAGAAAAACGCTATAGTATGTTTAAGATCAAATCTGGAATTGTGTAGCATAGAGGCAATCAGAAAGTATTCAACACACTCCTATACTTAGTACAGTATTTGACTCTTCTTTATTAACCTGCAGTGTAGATATGCACATTCTTCTCTACAAACATTTTTAGAACATGTAGTTTAATTTTTTTTTTTTCCGAATTAATGAAGATAGATACAAAAAGAAATTGGTTAATTCCAACTGTGTTGATATCTAAGATTAGTTAAAATGTCAGATAGTTCCGTTAAATGATTAATTGCAGATTGATGAATTATTTAAAAATACATGAAAATCTTACAGTATAAATAGCTTCTGGATTTGTGGCAGCCACTTCTTCAATGTCCATTCCTCCAGATGCACTGCCAACCATCACAGGACCATTGTGTAATCGATCCATAAGAATAGCAAAATAAGTTTCTCGAGCAATGTCCAAGGCTTCAGCAATCATAACCTGCAAATGATCAAAGAAATATTTAAAAAAAAAAAACACTGTACTTTAATTTCATCTTAATTTGTTTTCTTTTACATAAAATTTTTCATAACAAGTGAATATAATTGTGCTTATTGTTTTGTTTTATTCTAACATTCATTAGAATGAATAACTGTTCAGATTCTGTTTAATAAACTCTACTCATGATATCATGAGTTAACTAACTAGAAAAGAATCCTACTGGTAACTAACAAACAAATTGATGAGGAAAACTTCTTGATTGATTTTAATGTTAAAAGTATTCCTATGGAGTAAAAATTGTGTTTGTTCTACAAATAATAATTATAAATTATAGAAAATAATAATGAAGGTATTTAAGGTGAAATCATGGTAGGCAAGTACATTATTTTGAAGATGTAAGCTGAGAAATAACACTAACAAATGCAATCAAGAAAACAAAATCAATTTATTTTACCTTGTTGACTACAACACCTTCTTTAGGAGTTTGTTTAGTTACAAGACGATTACCCAACATGTTTGCTACCAATTCTTCAACCTTGTTAGTACTAAAGAGGAAAAAAACAAAACAAAAGATCCTCATGAAAATAATTTCAGCAAAAAGAAATGATATTTTGATTATAATGAAAATCAATATTGGTCAATTTTGAATAGTGACAATGAGGTCACAAGTGATGTCATTTATTTTTGTCTTTAGAATAACAAAATTAAATAAATCAAAGTAAAATTTTTAAAAACAAATTTTTAATGCGAGAGAAAACAATTGAGAGAAGAGATGATTAAGAGTTTTCAATTACAAACTTCTGTTATAATAAAAGGTTTCAAAATCATACAGTAAATGTAATACAAACAGGTTGTGAAACAGGCCATCATTTTCAATCATAATGGCAGTAGTAGAAAAAGATAACTTATTGTTCTGTAGTTGAGAGAACTTCATTTATGGAGATGTGGGATAGAGAGAGAAATATTTTTTTTATTTCAAATCATTTGACTACTTCCATCTGTATAAGTTGAAATTGACTCCAGTTAAGTGCTGGATACAATTTTACTCAGAGAAAAATGGTTGCATTTATGCATTTCCAAACTGACATCAGTACTTTGTTATGTGTACTTAGCTGTTTTTGTGATTCTCTAATATGTACTTGGTCTCATGATTAACACTGTCACATTCCTTCCAGGTTACTGGAGTGAAATCATTTTTGATCACACCAGCCCTGATTCTCTTTAGTGAACATCATTCTTCACAGAGTAAATATTTTGAGAATTGTTAAATTCAATGAAACTAGACCAGACAGAGCACAATTATTTCTCATGAACTTGCATGCAATATATTTTCAAGGCCTGCTTGGTATATGTATTTTGAACCAGTTTGTTTTAAAATCCAGATAAAAAATTAAGTTTTTAAATTTTCGAGATGGAGAATTTTCCGTATACTTTAATTTTATTCAATTTACTAGAACTGCTTCTGTCATTGGATGTGATTGATGTCATTATAGACACAACATTTCAGCCAAATGTTTTCTGTCTATCTCCAAGTGTCATTTGGTTTGATAAAGAACACCAGATATGTTCTGATTATTTTGTTACTTTTATTTCTATGATGCCATTTCTTACTTGTGTTTGTTGGATCAGAGTATTACTTGATCCAAGGATTGAATTCATGACTACAAAGCTAGAATAATTAATCAACACCTGTATCTATTATACCATTGTTCCAAAGGACAGCAAAAGTGTATTTTTGAAACATTTTAAATCTAATGTCAGATGTTTGACATTTGACTATGATTTTAAGAAGAAACTGCATTTGAAAATTCTTTTGGTTAAGAAGAGCCCAAATAGGTTTGTCTCCCATTGACTTATTTCATTTATTGTTCTTATTTTTAATTGAAAAATCTTCAACGCAAAAATAAATAAAATTATTAAAATGGTATGATGGGAAGAATAGTTTGAATAAAGTCAAATTATAAAATCAAGGATCTTGAATGCCAACTTTTGAAACACCTCATTTTATTGATTAGTAGAACACAATCTTTCTACCCCCATTTCTTTAGCCTTGTGCTATACTAAGGTAAGCATAACAACAGCATTCTGATTAATAATTATCATTTTTTAAAGTCTATGAAACAAAAAAAAAAACAAAAAAACAAATCAAATTAATTTTGAGGAGTTCATAATATTCTTACTCTTTAGTTAGATGAACACCACCTTTAAAGCCATTTGGTTGGAACACTCCTTTGCCACGGCCACCAGCCAAAATCTGTGCTTTTACAACATATTCTTCACAATCTGAAATAAACAGTCCACCAAAAGAAATATTTAGTAAGTTACAAAAAATTGCAGTGTTTTCAACTGCAAAATAAAAATATCTTTTTGGTACCTTGGATAGGTCTACATTTTCATATCTAAAGACTATTTGGATTAAGAGGCCAGTGGCATAGAGTATGTACCACACCCTGACCACCCACTCCACAAAAATACATATTGCACTGTGACCCACCCTTTTTTTTCCATTTATATATTTTTATAGTTTCCTTTACTTGCTATTTTTGTTGGCAAATTCTTCAATAACATTGTCAAAAACAACTAATCTGTTGTTGCTCTATCGACAATTTGGCAAGATTTCTCAGCCGCAAGCTGTTCATAGTAGAGTTTTAGTTAAAAAAAAAAAAAAAAAAAAAAAAATTGTCTCACTAACAGTAATTGCAAGGAAAATATGCAGCACATATTTGTAAGGGTTCTCAAGGTTTTACTTTTGAGTAAACTGCAAAGTTCAAAGAGGCCTTCTTTGTGCACTTGTATTCTATCTGTAATAGCAGCAACAGCAATAAAAGTAGTTATGTTACCGAATTTGCAAAAAAAAAAAAAAAAAAAAAAAAAAAAAAAAAAAAAGCCTCGAGCTTGCCAAAAACTAAGTTTTATCAAAATTTTGATTTCTTTGGTCTTTCCTCTTAATAATAGAGGAAATCCCAAAATATTTTCTGATTATTTTATAAAATTTTTTAATCCTTTTTAGAACATTAGAATTTCTGATTAAAAATCTGTTTTTTTTTTGTTTTTTTTTGCATAGACAAATTAGCATAGCAAATATTTGCATCATGAAAAAACAACCACACTGATTTGGAAATTCTTGCAAGCAATCAAATAATTGTTAGATTTTATTGAAAACTTAGGACTTATTTACAAATAAATTAGTTTAGAAATGTTTCTATTTTTTTGAAATTTTGGTATACCATTTTTTTTAACATCTATTATCAACACCCTTAATTTTATGAAAACTTGAGAAATGCAAAGAGTTAATTTTTATTGATTATATTAGTTAAAAGCATGTGTCATGTGTTTTAAGAGTTTAAAATTTCATAAGCAAACATAATAAAAATACCATCAAATTTTATGAGATATGTACATAAAAATTATAAGTTTCTCTCTTATTTATGAAATTTTATGTTATAATTTTTATATGATCTCGGTTATAAAATTTTAAATTTATTTTATTTTAAATTTGATTATCTTATCAGAAAGGATCTTCAAATATAAGGCTTATATATGAACATCCTTTAAAGTACCTAAAAATTAAAAAAAAATTAGATTGCTTAAAATATTTATTAATCTGTAGAAATTACTAGGTAGTTAAATAAATTCCCTTAAAATTCTAAAATTCATGTCGCTTCTATTCATCCATCTGATAGCTTCTAATCTCAGCTGTTAATATATTGATCTATGTCCCCAAAACAAGTCCCTATAGTTAAATGCTTTTCTGCTATGTTTTTATGCTAAAAAAAGTAAGTAATATTTCAATCATTCTTTCATAATGGAATGCATAATTTTGGTGAAAGGAGGCCTAAAGCTATTAATTTATATAAATAAAATTTTTTATAAAAACTACACCATATATTAATTTCTTTCAAAATACAATACAATAAGCAATAAAATTTCTTTTATGGAGGTAAATATGAAATCTAAAAAAAAAAAGCAAACATACTCATGTTTTTTGCCAGAGAACTTGAATTAACAGCAGTATCGACAACTTGGTTCTTCTGTACATTGATGCCATGATTGGCCATCAACATCTTGCTTTGATATTCCTGGAGGTTCAGCCATCGCACAAAATTATTGCCGAGAGACCGCTAAAATATCAAACATTTTTAAAAAATTATTTCAACATATATAGAAACTTAAACGTTTCTTATCATAAAATAGTTTTTCATTTCACCATGACATATTAGGATGGGTGGTGGGTGGTTAAACTCACCCCTGAACCTAGTCTTTTTAATAACTAATATAGTTCATGTTTTTTTTTGGGTGTTTTGCTATTTTTTTTTTTTTTTTATATAAAATGTCATTACTTCAGTTAACCTGTCATCTCAGATATGAACATTTACATATCTTCTTGAATGATTGCTAAAAATTCTTGTTTTAACCAATAGGAATTAAATTTTGATAACTATATAGGTCAAGCAGAGACACAGAGATAGCAAAAGTTAGGTATGCAAATAGAGATAACACACAACAATCACACACATGATTTGTTTCAATCCATTATTGAGAATGACTGAGAAAATGGGGAAACTTTCAGAAATGTTAGTTAAGCTAAGTCTATAGCCATACAAGTTGAGGTGAATCAATGAATACTGATTTAAGTGCAAAAATAATTGCCATCATTAGGATTCATTACTAGTTACCTGTTAAACATGAAAGAATGATATTAATTTAAAAAAATTTCTGCAATCTTATTCTTTTTAAATAGACCCAGAAAACATTTTTGTATACTATTCAATTTTTTTCAAAATTATAATTTACATTAGACAGATAAACAAAGACAAAATTTTAAAATTTATCTATCCTAAGATTTTTATTTGAAGCATTAACAATATTTTTAAAAACATTATTTTAAAACTCAGTATAATGAATTTTTTTTAATGATGGATGTGCGTTGTGGTGCAGTGGATATTGACTCGGAACAACAAATCAGTTTGCCAAGTTCGAATTCCAGTTGAATTCCTTGCATTAACTTGTGCACAAATACCTTTGGGAAAGGTATTAATCCATCTCTTCCCTCCAGTTATGTGTTAAATAATAGGACAGATTGGGTTCTATAGCTTTGGCTGGCATCCAGTCTACTGCAGAAAGCAATGGCAACCTACTGTGGGATAATCTTCTGCCCAGTCAGTCATGTCTCGAAAGAGACATAATCGCCCAAAGCATGTATCACGTATAACACTGAACTGAAATAATTAAATCAGTGATGAAAAAAGTACATGGTTTCATGTTAAGAATAAGGTCAGTATGGTTCACTATCACAAACACAAGAAAATTGACTTCAAAGTTATTGTAATGGTCTCTTGCATGATAAATCTTCAATAATTCTGTTGAAAACAAAAATATTATAAGACATTTCATTCAATTATGAAAAGAAAGAAAGAAATTTAGATTAAGAATTGAAACTAAAAAAAAAAATAGAGACCTTAGTTAATTCTATCCATCTTAGTTATTTCATTGTAAACTGGAAAAACAAATATCACCAAAGAGTTATTAATTTCCTCTATAGAATATAAAATGTATAAAACATTTTAGATATGAAGGTTGTTCAAAAAGTTCTAGGCTTCACCCAGAAGGAGTTGGAGAAACAAGACATTCTTTCACTATTTGTCAATATAGTCCCCCCCCTTTAACATTAATGGCACTTAATTCAACGATGTTGAAGCATTGCAATCCCATTATGGAAGAAGGTGAGATTCTGGTCCTTGAAAAACTCCTCCAAAGGACATATGATCTCATCATGGTTTCCAAAATGGCAACCACATAGGTGGCATTTGAGTTTGGGAAACAAAAAAAAGTCAGATGAAGCTAAGTCTGGTGAGTAAGGAGGATGGGGTTTCTACTGTGTTTCAATTTGATTGTTTGCTTCAGTTGTCTTAATTCTGATGCATAATAATTTTCATTAATAGTTTTTTTTCCTTTTCCAGTTAGTCTCATGATTACACCTTCAGAGTCCCCAAAACAGAAGATGTCATTTTATTAAAAGATGTTGCCTGCTTAAACTTCTCTGCAGGGTAAAGAACCAGAGTGTTTTTATTGTTTGTTGTGCATATTTGATTCAGGTTCAAACTAGTGAACCCAGATTTCATCTTGAGTCACTAATCTGTAGTGGAAATTCTCAGGATCAGCCTGGAAACAAGTCAGAAGTGTCCTGGAAATATTTACTCTTTCAGCTTCTGCTCTGGTGTTAGCATTCTTGGGAGAAAAATCTGTTAAAACAATAGGGACTGAACCAGAACTAATGGCCTTAGCTATCAGCTGGACAGTAAAATGTCTGTCATCCAAAACCATACAGTGAATGGTATCAACTTGTACATCAGTGGTTGAGGTTTTTGGACGTCCTGACCATGGGTCAAATTCTGTGCTATCTCTACCTCGCTTGAATTCTGCAGCTCACTTCCAGTTGCTTAGGAAAGGGATTCCTCAGCAAGTGCCTGTATCATGTTCTTATGTCCTTCCTTTGGGTGTCATACCTTCTTTTGCAGATACTTTATGATAGCTCAGATCTCTGTTTTGTCCATTTTTTAGATTTGCCTCATACATCACACCTTTGTATAGAAGGTGCACAGAAATTAAGACATAAATCTGAATGAGTTTTTTTAGTTTTGTAAGAAGTACTAAAGTGTTGTCACAATGAAAATGTTCAGCTTTTGGCTCTTTTTTCAAGATGAGGCTTAGAACCTTCATACACACACAAATAGAAAAACATTTAATTTTGTAAAAGATTTTGGTATACTTTCACAACACATTATTTCAAAATCCAAAATGACTTGTCTGTTTCATTTTATTCTAATCTTTAAGCAAATTTTAGGTAATTTATATGAAATAACTTTTGCCTGAATAGCTTACAGTAAAATCCAGCCAAATGTGTTACATTCACTTTCGCACAAATAATCTTGAAAAAGGTATGAATTCATCTTTTCTTCCCACAGTTATAGATTAAATAACAAAACATTGAAGTGCCAAAATCAAATGGTAAAAATAGCTTTGAGCAAATGAATCCTGTAGGTTTTAGCAAGGATCTTCCTTTTTTGAGCCTCTTAGACTAATGTTACAGAATCACAAATAACTGTATGAAATAATATAAGCCACCTAACAACTAAACTGGATAGCACATAACTTGAAGAGAAGATAATGATCAAGATGTTAACGTCCACACTATATTAAACAAAAAGTAGGGAAAAAATCCTGTCAATACTGGAAAGAGCAATAGCAGTTGAAAAACCCATTTTCCTGAAAAATTGTTTTAAGAGAAAGATTTTATAAATTGCAACCAAAAGTAAAGTAGCACTGAATATTTAGTCAATGAATATCAAATGTTTCCTTACAAGGAAACAGCTAATATTACCATTACCAGATCATAAGCCATAATAAACATGCACACGCACATGAAAATGTCGCTAGAAAAAAGCAAAAACAATGGGGGGTATTAACTATATTATCATGCTAACAAATTAGGTATTGTCCTTTTTAGTATTTTAAACGATTTTTTAAACTAGCAAACACTAATTTATTTATGACAGTACATAGATTTGTCAAATTTATAGTACTAAAATTGTGAAAACATTTGTAAATTATTTTGTCACAAACTTTCTAAGATTTTTCTGTAAGATTTTGACAAGAAAATTTTTATTGTTCATTCATGGTTAGTGCTTTTCTTTCACACACATGGCTGTGTTTTTCTAACATGTAATTTTGAGTCGTTCAATACTGGAAACAGCTTTGGATGCAAATAGTTTGGTTTATCTTTGTAAATTTTTAACAGCTGGCGCTTGGAGAATTTACCACACAATGTGTTTCAAAGACACTTTTTAGTACATTTAAGGATTCATTAACTGGATTTTGTAAACATAATGCTTGCTTTTTTGTTTAAAAAAAGCAATGAAAATAACATTTATTTATGCACAGTAACCTATGAGGTTAAAGGTCAACAACTACATAAATATCTTGCAATCTCTCTTAAAAGTCATACAAGAAAAAAAAAAAAAATACCAGCAGTACAATTAGTATTTATTTAAACAGGGTACCTCCACGTTTTTCCTAGAAAAACAGCATAGCATGATGAAAAAAAGTCCACAAACTTATTAAAAACAAAGTTATATTGTCAAAATGTTTATGTTGCTATTAATAAGAAAGACCAAAATATTTTTTAATCCTTTCTAACACATTCTTAATTTTGTTTTTTTTTAAAAATCTTGCTTTTTTAAAATTTATTTTTGCATCAATGTTAGAACAGAGTTAAGCATGAGAATTTTTTTCTAGTGAAAAACATTAATTTGGAAATTTTTGCACAAATCAAATAAATGCCAGATTTTAATGAAACTTTCAGGACTTATTCACAAATGAATAAAGTTGTTAAAAACAAATGAAAAAAAAAAAGAACGTGTTTTAGTAAAAAATTATAAAACAAACTTTCAGAAAAAAATTGAGTTTTATTGAATTATTTCTGGTATGGTATGGTTTTTATTCAATAAATGAAATAAAAGCAAAAGTTAAAACTGTAAATAAAAGTTGTGGAATAAAATTTTGATTACCAAAATGATTTTTTCATCGAGCCCTAATATTTTAATAAAATATATTTGCTTCGATGAGTAGCTATACAATGTTGATTGATTTTATCAAGTACATTTTTTATGCTTTCTTATTAATAAGAAATAACAATTTATAAATATTAGTCAATTAGCTAATTATTGGATATCACAAACAAATTCCCTGCTATGTTATTAATAACCAGCCATTGGCGGGTGGAAGGGATGCTGTGATTGTGAAGTAATTTTACTGTGCAAATTCTTGATTCTTGTACCTAACTTATCCGTTCCCAAAATCTGAAGACAAGACTGTATTTTGTAGTTTGTGCTGAGTTTGAATTCCAGTTGAATTCATTACATCCACTACTTTTGAAAATACCCTTGGGAAAGGTATGAATCTGCTTCTTCTCCCTCCAGCTATGGTTAATAAATGGCAGGACAGAGTGGGTTTATCCTTGGTTAATTACCAGTCTACTGTAGAAAGTTTCAACAAAGTAATAGCAACCTACTGTGGGAAATTCAGTTGAATTCATTGCATTCACTTACACGCAAATATCCTTAGGAAAGGTATTTAATCCGTCTCTTCCTTCCAGTTATGGGTTAAATAACAGAACAGATTGGGTTCTATAGCCTTGGCTGGCAACCAGTCTACCGCAGAAAGCAATGGCAACCTACTGCGGCATAATCTTCTGCCCAGTCAGTCATGTCTTGAAAGAGACATGATCGCCCAAGCGTGTTTCACGTATAGCACTTAACTGAGTGACTGACTGCAGGAAAATATTCTGCCCGGTCAATCATTTCACTTTCGAGACATGATTGTCCAAGCGTGTATCACATATGGCACTTAACTGTCCAGAGACGAGCTGTGATAGACAGACCTCTGTTTGCGGTCACTTTGTTGACTAAAAAAGTGACTACACATCAAAATCAAAGAAATAACCGTTAAAACATTGACTCAATTTTTTTGTGAATAATTCCATACGTGTACGTCGTTTTAAGGTATTGTTTGTATATAAAAAAAAAAAAGAAGATTATTCTACTACTCATTGTTACCACACACATACAAAAAAAAACTATACAAGCCGCTTACAAGCCGCAGTACCGTTGTCATTGTTGTGTGCGAAGTCAAGGGGCACCCGGGGAAATTTTCTAGCCTCTTTTGGTTAAAAAAAATTTCGTTCGATCCTTGGATTTTTGTTCAATTTTTTTTTGTTTATTTAATTACTTTGTTGAGTGTCAGCTGTAGTGTACTGAAGTCATTTGTCCAGATTTCTTGGATATAGGTTTCGAATAAAAATCATAAGCTGAAATAGTAAAATTCTAGTTTACTCTGGCTTAAAAAAAAAAAAAAAAAATAACAATATTTTTAAAAAGTATATTTCAGGTTTTCTGTTGATGAAAGAGGAAATGAACCCCTAAAAAATGGCTAATCCTCAAGAAAAAAAGCACAATGTGTGGCTCCGTTTTATTGAAACAAAAATAAAAATCTGATAAGCAATAGTACAACTACAAAGTATGAAAGAGATCGTCAGTCAATTCGTGAATGGCTCAAGAAATTTATGAAGACAGAGACATTGTTGGATAAAGGGAGGAGTTGACGACCAAGAACATCCGAGAAAAGCACCGATCAAGTACTGTCTTGAATGGTGCCCATATAGGTGTAAAAATAAATTAGTTAAAAAAAATTCAATATCTCCTGCTCGTTTTGAAACAATTTCCAGTCCACATATTGTCTGTTCATTAGCTTTTTCGTAATACTTTTTTTTTTTTATTGTAAAAAGAGACTTTATGGACATCTTCTATTAAAAAATTCGTTTACTTGAAGGAAAAAGGTAGATGAAATTGTAAACTAAAAAACGATATTACGATCAGTACTTCAGTTGAAGTTCATGTGAAGATTTGTTGGAAAGGGTAAATGAAAGTCGACATGACCTCTGATTTGACATTCTCGCTCTTTGTGAAAAATAAAATAGTAAAAAAAATTAAGAAAATGAAAGTGAAGCTGGACGATAATAATAAACAATTTATTTCCACCTGTTGTAGTAAGTTACCTATTTTTTCCAAACACTCACAAAGTTAAACTACTTATCCTATAAGGAGGAAATGGTGGCGGGGAATTTGGTTGACAATAAATTTGACGTTAACACAGACTCAGTGACTCAATATACAAAGTTTAAAAACTATCTCTTTCACAAGACAAAATGAAAAGGGTTCATTTGCAAATATTATTACTGCAGTGGAATCAGTGGCGTGTCAAGGGTCAACATTAGCAATCAACATTCACAGCGCAGACCATAGGAATTGTTCTCAAATTTGCTTTGCAATTAATCTAATCTAAACTTAGTCTATCGCTGCTTTCACAACTTGAAAATATCTGGATTGTTTTTTTATAAAATTCTTAACTTTACCTGTCTTTTCAGTAAATGCGATGAATGGGAGCACACATGTTGCAACAAACATATAGCAGTCGCCATTTTGAATCATGTGTTTCACAAAAAGCCGATACGAAAAAAAAGATAGCATGGGGTTGGCAGATTAAAATTTTACTTAAAGCAAATTAATATGTATAAAAAGGCAGAAAAAGTAAAAGTAAATTATTTAAAGCCAGAAAAATGCCCCCAAATAATATAGATTAAAAAAAAAAAAAAGATCGAAAAATGAGATTTTATTAATTTATTTTATTTTATAGGTGTTATTTCTTTTTAAACAATGTGTTTTTTTTTAGCTGTAAATTCGAAAATTTAATTTATTTAAATAACATTCAATAGTCAAACAAGCCTAATTTCTTAGAAAATCTTGTTTTTTTTAGTGTTTTCTTTTTAGAATTTTGATAATACTTTGATTAAAAAAACGCTTTCAGATAAAAATTTTGATTTTTTAATTGAAAAATTGTTTTTTAACCTGATAATAACAACTGTTTTATTAATTATTCATTATTTTTTTTAGTATGTGTATTTATTTGGTAAACAATTTTTTTCCTTTAAATAATTTAATAATGTGAAGGGCCGAACAATTAAAAAAAACCCGCTCATTTTCCACACGATCCCTCTAGGATCATGTGGAAAATGAGCAATCCACGCTGCCCCATTTGGATCACTCCAAAAAAGCATTTGGTAGGGTCATCAGTAACTTCTGCAGGTGTCCATCGATCTCGCATACGCCTGTGATAATGTGTCGCCCCAGTGTTCTAGGGTGAAACGGATGGTGTGTAGTGTACTGTTTTTCACTTTGCTAGTCGTAGCAAGATTTGGAATTTGGACATCGCCAATGGAGGGAATATTGCGGTATGAACGCTATTCTTATCAGGATCCGATTGGATTCTTTGGGTATCAGTTCAAGATGAAAATCGGATTTGACAGAAAGCGTTTGATATCGAAAGATTTCAGCGAAAAGTGGGTAAATGCAGCGAGCGTGGTTCGTGTGAATGGGGCCAGCCTTGATTTTTAGGTACCTCCACTGGAGTCCATTTTTTTACCTATACCTAAAAATACTTTAAGTCCTCTTTGGCAAAACGGGGCGGTCTCGTGTAAAACACTTCCTGGTTAAGATAGACCCTCTTTGTTAACCTAGTTAATTTGAGTAAGTGTTGTTGGAGCAGAATACTCAGATTAAAAGAAAAATTTAATGCAGATTATCTTATCCACAAAATGCAAAACAAATTTCAAGGAAAAATAGCCCAAAAGAAATGTTTTGTAGAAAAATAGAAAGAAGAATCATACATTTCATATAATAACTAAACTTTAAACAATTAATATTTTTCAGTCTCTTTTGTGATGGTAGTAAAATATTTTCAAAATTCAAAGAGTTCGTTTACTTAAATAAAAAGTGAATGTTTTAGAAAAATCCGTAAAAATAAATGATCAGAGAAAAAGTTTCACTTATCGTATGTTAACTTTGAGGAGTTAGCTGAAGTGTCATGTTGTTGTTGTTTCTTTAGTGTTCGACTGGTGTCTCTGACTGACTTAAATGCTTGTCTGCCACCGAAAACCGGAATAAATAACTAATAATTCAATCATGTGATTGGCTCTAAACGCAAACCAAGAATTCTCAACAACTATCTGCAAACGTGCCGTTAGAATCTTGGCCAAAATATTTTACACGTGTTTAGCAGAGATATGGGCCTGTAATCGTGTAAATCCCTTGTTCTTTTGCAACACCGTGATCACAACCCTGCTGGAATCAGTTGCTGAACACATAGTAAAAATCAGGACAAATATGTGCGACAGACTCAAGTACAACTCATAGTTAAAAAAAAAAAAAAAATCAAGCCCCGGAGACTTGCCACTACCAACCTTCTTCAATGTCGCGTAGACCTCGCCCTCCGTAATCTCACCTTCACAGCTATCCGCTTCAGTCGGCAAAAGCCGAAGAAAGTTATCCAAGTAGATGCGAAACTCTTGAAATGGCACCGAAACACTTCGCACATGTCTTTGGTCGACCGCAAAGTACGCCCTCCGCGGTATCGATCTATCAATCATCACCTCGACGTATCTCTTCTCAGTGCGATTCTGTGCCTATATTCAAGGCTTCGTTAGACATCTTGTTTAACATATGCCTAACTACCTGTCCCTGGTAGCGGTTGCTAGCCTCTCACTCCAGAACCTTCCTAGCTAACGATATCTCTAGGGAATCCCCACTCCCCAGGACACATCATTCTTAAGAGTTTTTTCCTTGTTAGCCTTATGTAGGACGAGTCGTTGGCTATATTCGGTGGTGACAGATATGTCTATCCTTAAACCTCTCCCACCTCTTATTCCCAATAACCACTTGTTCCCACTAATTTAATTAGCTGTTTTCTAGGCCTAGTACCTAATGTCATTCGGACATGATGGTCCGAGTAGCCTAACTAGTGGAACGTGCAACTCTTCCCACTAACATTCTGTCCAGGTAACTAGCTACTTGGTTAGACAACCACTTAATTGTCCACGTTTACACCTTCCGCCCATGGTGATCGATAGATATATCGACGAGACCAAACTCACCGATCAGAAAATAGTCTGAAACAGAGAGACATGCCCCCGCCTAGTCATTGGTTGCATAAACCGCAACGATCCGAAAGGAACCCCTTTTCACGACGATTGGAGATTGGTATGGGAGAGGGAGATGGTGAATATTTATCGAGAGGAAGTAGGGAGATCCTTAGCCTTATCGGCGAAAGATTCTTCTTTCTTATTTGGCGAAGCAGGAACGGATTAGGACTTGGAGTGTTCCATAGCCCCCTCTGCTCTACTTCAGCCAGACCTTTCCTCTTTTTTTTATTTCTCTTTCTCCGCTTCCCTTCCACTTTTTTTTTTAGGTGAAAGGCATATCCCGCACTTCCATACTGTGAACCTCTGGCTGCTGTTGTTCCTGTTGAAGGGGTTGTTATTGTTGTTACAGAGCTTGGTGTTGTTATTCCTGTTGTTGTTGTTGTAGCTGTTGCTGCTACTGCTGCTGCCCATGTTGCTGCTGTTGTTTTTGCTACTGCAGCCGTGGTTGTTGTTACTGCTGTGGCTGCTGCTGTTACAGTACTGGTTGTTGCAGCTGTGGCTGTTGCTGTTGCTGTTGCTGCTACTGTGTCAGGTCCTGCTGCTATTGCTGTTTCCGCCCCTGTGGAACATCCTCCTGGGTTGCCGCTTTTTGCCACCTGCTGCTACTCACTAACGCTATTAGGGTCCTGACTGAATTTGTCTGGCTCCATTGCTTCCTTTGATGTTGCTTTGTTGGTTATTCAGGCTCCTCTTGGGTCTCTCCGCAGTTCATGCAATTGGAGTGTCTGGAGAGGAATGATTAAAGCTCTGGGGTAACTCATCCATGGTAGTTGGATACACGTAAACCATAGATCCAGACAAAAAAACAAACCACTTTGGTACACAAAACAATAAGGACAGACGTTGAAGACAGAGATGCGAGACGAAACTGGACACAAATATGTCACTTCTTTACAAATAGGTTATAGGGAGCATGTTTATTAAATTGGCCTTGTGCCAAATATAACCGAACTCCCCACAATTTAAGATTATCCTCAGAGGGTTAGAAAGATAAAGCTGTCTCGCTTGTATGGACAAGTAGAATTTTTTTTATAGAACATAATAACATCAATTTGTAGGAAGAGAAATTATTATCTGTGGAAATGTTCTAAGAGAAATAGTAGTAAAAAGTTTAAAGAATTAAGCGTTCGTTCGTTTTAATAAAATAAATGCGCAGAAGTCCATGTTTTTACTGAGTGATGTTTCAACAGGGTAGCAGTAAAGTATTTGTTCCTTTCATTCTTTTTGCGGACGGCAAGTAAAAAGGAAGAAAAAGCGATAAAGGAAAATTGTACTTATCGACGTTAATCTTAGGAGTCAGTTGAAGTGTCTTATTGTTGTAGTCTTTGACTTCTTCTTTGTTGATGGCGAGAAGGTGAAGGAAAAGCGAATGTATGTCGACATGACCTTATGTCCGGTTCAGCGTTTTGAAATTTCTCTTTTTACATCGTAGCAGTGTCCTATCTGATCTCTGCCCCCATCTGCCTGATTCAACTTTTTTCTCAATTTATATAAAGTATTTTGATACTGGTTTGCTAATTCCTCTCAGTTTTGTAAATCACTCCCTTTTCATTATCCAGAAAATCCTTTCACACAAGCTCGTGAAATTTGTCCTCGTCTTTTTTCTTTAATACAGAGTCAGTCCACGAATTTGTACACAGTGAAAAGAAGTAAACTACTACTACACACGATTCATGGACGAATTCAAAAAATCTCAATCATATTAGGCAATGAATCAGCTGAAGCCATCAATAACTGAAAGAGTCGAGCATGTGAAAGACCAGGGTAACAGTCATTAGTTTATTTATTCATATGATAGAATTATGAAAGAGAAGTTTCTTCCTTTTGATTGGCTGCTGAACTTGGCATCGGTTTACATAATTCTTTTCTTTTTCTTCTTGTTAAAATAAATTTCTGGAAACCTTTCCGGATTAAGGATATAATGAAAAGGGTCGAAATCTCACATAATTCAAGTGCCTTACTCAGGATAAAAAGAAAAGAACAGATTGTAGCATAGCAGCTGCAATATTCTGTTTTTTAGCATGTAAAAAAAAATTTAAATATATGTCCAAAGACGCCAATTCAATTCTCTGGCGTCAAACATGAAAAAAGCCAGATTTAGCTAATCTGGCAACCCTGTATAGCTAGAGAGAAACGGAACCCATATATTATACGGCGTATATCATAGAAAGGATATGGGATACATATTTTTTTTTTATTAAAATAAGCACAGGAAAACACAATAGAACATTCTAGATAAATTGGATCAAAACAGCAGTAGAATTTAGATTACATTTTTATATTTCTCAACCAATCAGCTAAAAACTTAGAATAAGAACATTCTAGAAAAATAGGCTTGGAAGTAAAATTAACACAAAAATATTTAGGCCCCAAACAAAATAGTAAAATAATAAATCTGATTGGTCAGTAAATGTTTTCACACCCTAATGTTAGGAAGATTAGTTGATCCCCTATTAATGTATATAATACACACAGTTAGAAAGATAGGTCAGTCATCAAGCAGTCACCCAGCAGGCCATTAAGTCCGCATGCCACCGTATACTTTGCCGGCCATGTTATTTCTTCCATGCCAAAAGTTCGTGACCTCGCTCCAAGGACCTTAAAAAGAATAAGCCGACAAACTTTCTTTGAGCAACGCGACACGCTGCCGCCGCCAACTGAATGTAAGTAGGAAAGGCTTATTTACAGACTTTGCTAATGCAAACATATACACGTTTTTGGACAAAAATTAACTTCTTGTCAAGTTTATATTTCTCAAAAAGGCAATTTTAGAATCATGTATTTTGTTGGTTTCTACATACCATTTTATTTCGTCACATAATAAATTGTTTGTTGTTGAATGTCCGTTGTAAATTATTCCTTCACTTTGCGCGATTGCAAAATTGAGTGTTGTATTTGTGGGGGAAATAATCAACATACAACCCAGCAAATACCAAATCCCCCACAAGGATAACCTCTCTCTCTCTCTCTCTCTCTCTCACACACACACACACACACACACACACACACACACACACACACACACACACACACACACACAGGATTATGTACATTGAACCCGAACAACCATTTAAAATTATATACAAAACAAAAAACAATAGCAACAAACAAAAAATGTATTCCTCGAGTTGATTGCCACCTGGACCTATGAACATAAAGCAGAAGAAAACATTATTGGAAAAAAAAAGGTTTCAAAGTTCGTATTTTTAAGCAGAAATGATGAAACTCAAAAAATAGGCAAAAGACGTTATTATTGTTAATGTTAACATCTTTGAATCCTACTTTTTAAAATCACATCTTGAAAGCTTTTTTTTCCCCTCACACCTGTTTTTTTTTATCTTCACGAATACGAAGTTTGCTCAAATTGTCGATGTGGTCAAGTATGAATTTTTAAAAATCGGATTTTTGGGGGAAGTGGGTCGGGCTGATAATTTTTCCAGCATCCACCTCATATGTGTTGTGCTTTTAAAGTAAAACTAAGGACATCTTTTGATGGTCATACTCAATAACGAGGTTGCAGCCTTATGGAAATCTATGCCAAAACGAAAGAAATTTTCGTGTGACACCTTTGGTCCTTTCCGACTTAAAAAGACAAAAAAAAAAAAAAAATGACGTTTTACGTTGATGTGACTACTAAAGTACACATTTAAAAGAGACTAGAGTGGAAGCTGAGATTTCAAGTTTAATTAATATATAATGCATTGAGTGTGTTGTTTTGTAAAAGATCTCTTTTGTGTTTTGGTAGAGCTCTTCATAAACTTGTAAAAAAAAAATAAAAAAAAATAACACCTTTCCTTGGAACAAATCAGCTCAACACATGTTAAAAATTCAGTCATCTTGATTGAAAAACTAAGGGAAATAAATATGACTTACTGACTGATGTTAACTCCCATTACACAAATGTTCCTGTTAACAAATGTTTAAATATTTTTAAAAAATCGACTGACCCAATAAAAAATAACCCTCTCCATCCTAATGAATGAAATGATAAAAAAAATTGCCGTCTCATCACTGACCAATGTTATGTCGCCATTAATAATAAATTTTATATATAAAAATTTGAATTACCAGTGAGTTTACCTCTAAACCAGGTTTTGGTGTGTATTTTCCTAGAATTTCTTGAATCTAGTCCTTTCCAAGATGTGTTACCTAAACCTAAATAATCAACAAATTTCCAATATATTGATGATACACTATTATTATATCCCCTTTGCCAATCTTGTAGATAAACTAAAGAAAGTCAACAAACGTGTGATAAAATTCACTTATAATATGGAAACAAACAATATTTTACCTTTCCTAGAGATCGTGTCACATGACATAAGCGGCAGTAAATCTAAGTGTCCATCTCAAATCAACTAATAAAAATGAGTTCATCAATTTTTAACCTCATCATAATAACAAAATAAAATCTACAATAACCATCAAATTCAATTTAAGAAGATTCTGATTTTGAAACCTTAAATATTTACATGAAGAGTAGAAATACATTGAAAATATTTATATGCTGTTCCAATACCATAATTATTTTATATTCAATGTAAAACAAAAGTCTGATAAAATATCTAAAAATACAAAGGTGAAAAATCCAATGAATCAAAATATATTGTTTAACCTACCAACTTTATCGCAACTCCAAGTGAAAAGAATTTATCTAAGCTTAATATAAAATAAGAGAATTAATACCAAACAAAATAATAATAAGCTAAAACTTAAAGAAGGAATTTACTCTATCACTTGTAATAAATGCCACACAGAACATAGGAGAAAACTCAAAGAATTTAAATAAAAAATATATTAACATGAAAGGACAAGGCATATAGAAGAAGTCCACTGCTGATAAATACCATGAATAAACACTCTACATGCCATGTTACTTATAAAATGCTTTGACTTAGCCTTCTGTCCATAACAATTTAGTCAAAGATATTCCTTTTTGCCAATAACTGTTGCATTCAAAGCATTAAAGTAAAATGTGTGGTTGGTTTACATGCTGACCTTGAAATGCACAATTGTTACAAAACAGTAGCTGTCATTTTTGACACATATTGATAGTTATATTTTCATGCCAGGTGTGATGATGAGTGGTTGGATAATCAAAATTAATTTCATTGCTATATTAACGATTTTATATTGAGTGAATAAAAAGTGTCTCCTTTATAAAAAATGAGGGAAACTTGGTCCTGTTGATTTCAACACTGTGGCAGCACCTCCCTCATTGCCCTAAAGTGAGGGTTGTTACATACAGCATGACAGTAATCATAGACACTGGTAGTTTTTGCTCTTGACCGTTATGTATGGATATTCCATATTAAACTGAGATCATGTATCACATCCTGCCACTGTGCAGCTATAATTAAATAACAGAAGCAGTGTTGATCTCCTCCTCCTCCTCCTCTTTGAACAATATTCTAAGCCTGCAGCAGCACTTCCCTCATTGCAATATGAGGGAGTGTTGGGAAATGCCAGCATGACAGTGGTTTGCAAGGACTGAATAGTTTTTGTCCTAGGCCTATATGAACACGGGCACCCCTACATTGAACTAATTGAGTGTTACATTTGGCTTGTCAAAGCAACAGTTTCAGATTTTTATTACAAAATAACAGAAGGAAGTCTTGCTGAAGAGAATTTTTTAATCTACTTCATTTAATTCTAATACTATCATCATGTAGAAAGAGCCAGGTGTCGATTTTGAGTATATGAATATAGATGGTGCCAAAGGCTCCTGGGATGATTATGAATAATCATTTTATGGTAATTTTTATCACTAAATGAGAAATTGTACCTGATTCCTATTTCAGGAATATTATGTGATTTTCTAAGCAAATCTTAGATGTGGCATAAGGCTAAAAATATGAAGCATCCAGTAAGGATCGAATTCGCATTTCAGTTGTAAATGATTTAGTGAGACAAACTTGTTAGCCATTACACAAAATCATCATCCTTATTTCAGGAATGCTATTAATGTAATTTGTGTCAACTGTGGTGAGTACGAAATAAAAATAACATTCTTTTTTTCAGTGTTTGCAAATTCACAAGTCATGAAAATCAATTTTTGACCAGTAGAAAAAAGGATTGCCTCTGTTTTGAGAAAAAGACCAAGGCAAATTTTGCAAGCCAGTGTGAATTATTTTCTAACCAATGAAAAGAAAGTGATTTACAAAAATGTAAGAAATTGAATTTTCAATGACAGGTATCATGTTTCTCCCCATTCAAAAATGAGTTTGCATTCTGAGCTAAGCACTTGACCAAGCTGGCCTTGTCAGTCAGTAAGGGTTGGAGTCAGAGAAAAACAGGAGGGAGAGAGAAAAGCAGAAACCACACATCTGAATAATGCCAGTGTCAAATTACACATTGATACATTATCAGCTGCTAATGACAACTTGGAATTTCAATGGTTAAAGCTAAGTACCTAAAAATATATCTTTTATTTTGAATTCCACTGTATAACTTTTGTGTGAAAAAAACTCTCTCAATTTGTTTAAAGCATTTTGGAAACTTACTGTGTCTGATGATTTAATATAAATATTTTCTTAACTATTCATCAAATCTATGAACTTTTAATGTGTGATTACTTCTCTTGAAACAAGCTACTGATAATTACAAATGTGTAAATTTGTAAATAAAGTCCTTATCTTGTGTTGTTAATATATAACACAACCTTTGGCGGAGTCTAGCCAACTTTTCTGAGCTTTGGTCACTTCCGCCCACATTGTGTTGTTGATTTCGGATTAGCCAAAACAGGATCACTTTTGTCACTTGATGAGGTTGGCCAAGACATGTAAGGAATTGGTATATAATGAAAACCAGATTTAAGACCGTAACAACACAGTTTATATATATATTTAAATATATATCGAATAAATACATGATTACAAACAAGTCAAATTTAAGTGATGCAAAAAAACTATCAGTTGGCTGGTATTTCAGTAGCATGATAATATTCATGTTCTATTTGTCATATGCCTTCCTTGACGATAATCATAAATATAATTACACGACGATTCAGGGATATCTACATTTCCACATCTATGGACAGATATGATATATCTCTCCTAGATCATGACAAAAGGACAATAATAAACAAAGATAAAAATAAGATTACTGTTCAATTGATATAATCGAACTGTAATCTTCCCAGGTCTGCTTCTTCATCAACACAAGCACTGACCAGTAATTCAAGGATGAACAACAAGGCGAAATGATTTTTGGTATAAAAATTTTAATATGTGAACAAAATATTAAAATAAAAAAATATAAGTAAGAGTAAAAATGTCCAATGACCTGAATCTCAAAACTTATGTTCGGATACCAAATTAGTCGAAATAGCAAATTACAACGAACATGAACGAATATGAATGAATATAAATGCAGAAGATTAACACATAATCACAATGGAGGAGGATCTATATAATATTATTATTTAAACATGTGGTAAGGTTTTTGCGATAACATAATATTTGTAAATGTCTGTGTATTTTCTAACATGGGTCCAAGAATATATGTTCAGTTTCTTTTCTTATTGTTTTACTATCTTTTCTTTTCTCTCTTTCTTTCTCTTTTCTTTCTTTCTTCTTCTGTACATGAACTCGGATTCAAACACTGCCTGGCTACAATAAATATATCTGCAATCTTCTTTACTTCTTTCTTCAAACGAATGTTGTATTTTCAGCATACAATTATCTTTGCAATATCTTCTCTTCACTTGGTTCTTTATCCAAATGTTATCTTCTCTGCATCACTATCTTTCTTTCTTTCTGTCTTGAGAAACAATTTGGCTTAGTCTTCTTCTTATTATTTTAATGAATAAAAATATATACACTTATATTTCTTATCCGGAGTTGCTTAAGATGAACTGGTCGAATTACGTCATTATCACAATTATATTCTTTTTTATTCATAAGTTATCAGTTCATTCAAAGTCTAGTCAGCAACTGATTCCAAATCTCTGGCTTCCTCATGACTTGTATTTGGCAGGAACTTTAGCTCCTACTGCTTCATGACCTCATGTCTGGTCCCTGTCTAGTTCCTGTCTAGACACCTGTTACTAAGGGTATCTGGGTCAGTCAACTTTTGACCTGCTATCCCAAAACTGACTCTAGGCTCCCATGTGACTATTCTCTGTTGCCAGCAGAGACTAATCTTAGTATATGTGTGTAGGTGTGTGTGTATGACTATCTGCATTCATAACATATTATCTCCACTGGACAATGGTTTGTTCAATTTCCAGCTGGTTGAATTTGGACTGGACATTTCTTGCAATATCTCTCTCTCTTGTGATAGGCTATTTCAGCTTGTCTGCTTCAATTCATCACTGGTCCCAACTCACTGAATTTTGTTTTCTATCCCAGTTTTATTAAAAAGATGAAAAACTGGGGTGTTGAAGTTAGGGATGAGATTTCTATTTCTCCCTCCCTATATACGTCTTAGCATCTCAAAATTAATACCATTTAACCATTTCAACTTCCAATGGAAGAGGAGAAAAGCCCATTCTCTGTTATTGTCTGCCTGTTCCTATCAGCTGTCCTGGTAATCAGTCCTCAAGGCCATATTTTGACCTAGGGTCACATATTGTCAAAACCCATATGACAAATATTTTGACTAACTAGCTTTGATAAATTCTCTTACTTCTCCCAACAAAAGCAATTTGCACTCATTGAATTTGAATCTGTATTTTGCATTTTTTTCATTTTGACAAAAATTGTATTCTCCAACTTTTAGAGATACCTATTCTTATTTTGAAAATCCCTTAAAGTTAATACCTGTAAATTTAGTAAATACAACTTTTTATTTATTTCTGTTTTTTACTCATTTTACTTATTTTAATTCTTTTTGAAGAAAGAGAAAACAATCAAAATGAAACTTTTCATACAATGTGCAATTTTAACCCTCAACTCTCTTTCTCTTCTTCTTCTTTTTCAGACACTATTTCCACTCTTCATATTTTGCAGAAAAAATATTTCATTTTATTTCTCTTAAACTGTTTACATTCCCTTGACAACAGTGTTTTCATTTTAACATTTCATTTTTACAACTCAAGGGATATGGAAAACTAATGGTTATAATATTCATCATATTCCTGAGCCTAATTTTCTTTTATTTGGCAGAACAAATTCTTCTTTAAAGATTATGGAATTCATGAACATTATTTTTCTTTGAGAACTATTCACTTTAATAGCCCATAGGATTTCTAATAATACTGAACACTACTTTCTATCATTTGCAGAAGATATTTCTTTTGAAAGGCTATGAGATTCATCATAAAATGAAAAAGGATTTGTTATTTTTTGCAGAAGGATTATTTTATTGGCTTAGAAAAATTGTCTATATTTCTGAGAGGAGGTAGTATTTACACTATTTACATTATCTGGACTATTGTCCTCATCTTTGATGCCATTTGTACAACGTTTTGGCCATTGTATGCTCTGGCCTTCTTCAGGTGCTAAGAATTTTGAACCGAACCCTTTATTACAATCACTGGGGTATATCATTCTCATTCCTTGTGTGAAGCCTCTTTTGGTAGTCATGAGTTATCTCCTTCTAACCAAACTCTCTAAGTTACTTTTTCACCACTGCTGTAGACTGATATTGAACTCTTTGGGTCAAGTCATGGTAACTAACCATGACTTGACTCAAAGAGTTCAATATCATTCTACATCTATATACACTGGGCCATGTGTCTTTAAGGACAAGAACAATTGAATTTCTGGAACTTATGAACCTAATGTTCACTAACTATTTTTTACCAGAATTCATATTGCAATTGTTTATATTGTTAATGGTTTTCTCTATTACTTTTTACCAGAGCTCATATTGCAATTTTTAATGTTATTGGTTTTCTCTAGTATTTTTTCCCAGAGCTCATGTTACAATTTTGACACTAATGATTTTCTCTGGCACTCCATATTACTGGTTCCCATACTGTATTCATCTGTATGCTTGGTCAGCTCAGTAGATTTTTGTAGCCTAGCATATGCACTGATTCCTTAAGTAGAAAAATTCAACATTATGCAGAAAATTATTTTCTATTATCTACAAAACTAATTCTATTTTAAAATTTATCAGATTCATCATAATAATGAAATTCAATTTCATCTTTGCAGAACCATATCTTTTTTCATGAGTCCTAAAATTAATGAAAATCCTGAACTCTGTTTTCTCCTTTTTGCAGAACCATTCCTTTTGAGAGACCATCTGTTATGTTTCATATTAATGTTGTACCATGCTGGACAACTGTGAGTAACCAGTGAATGACAAGACAAAGTGTACTGCATGCTTACTTGTGGTAACCCATGCTGTGATTAGCTCTGCTGCTTGTAGTCACATGCACTATACTTTATTCAAATGTGACTGGTCTCTATAAACAATAAAAAGGGAGTTAACTCCGTATTTATTAATACATCATACTATAGAAATCATCATAATACTGAATATAATTTTCTATTTTCTGCAGAACCGTTTCTTTTTTACAGGACATTAGAGTCATTATAATGCTGAAGATAACTTTCCATTTATTGCCCAACTATTTCTGTTTCCATGTCATAAGAATCATTATAAATATAACCCACATCATTTGAGGACTTTCAACAACAGCAACTACTTAAATAGTCAGGAAGTAACATAAGAAAATAATTACATAACCAAGATTTTGATGTTCCACATTACGTCAAACAAAATCTTAAAGAAAATCCCATCAATACTTAAAAGAACAGGAGCAGCAACTGAACTGGGGTTAATTTTGTTGCTCAAATATTTTTTTAACAGAAAGATTTTAATATTTTAACTGTCAGTAGAATTGGTTGCCTATTGGGTGTTGAATGTTTCCTTTGAAGCAAATGGTTAATATTTCCATTTTTATTATCACAATCCTGGACTCTCATTTTTTTCAAAGCCATTTTACTTTTACAAACCATAAGAATCATCTTAATATGGAACACTTCTTTAAATCTGTAGTGGACGAAGCGTCCACTTACTAATTTAGATTTATGAGTTGACTCGACGCAACCTTAGTCATGGTTTGAAGCAGGTTTTAAGAAAGAACAAAAAGGCGAAAGTAACCAGAAAAACAATGTATTGACAAAGGTTACATGGGGTTGAGAGAGCATGCATAAGAAAGTGAAAAGGAAAGAGTCATTCCCCTTCGTCTGTTCGTAGAAACAAAATAAGATGTATGAAGTTTTTTCTCTAGCTGAAAGAAAGGTTTGTAACAATTGTTAAGATTATCGTAAAGAGTTCAAAGTTCAAATCCTTGATGAAGAAAGTCAGACAGAAGACAAAGTTCTGTGTCTGTGTGTGCGTTGAGTAGAGAGAGAGAGAAACTTACATGCGAATGTAGCAGTCGGTGGATTTCTACTGACGAAGGTTGGAAAAATTGTGGATTTATGTGTAGGAAGTTATTTTATGTAAAGTCCTGTTTGAATGAAAGTTATTGTGCATAGTGTTAATGTCGGAGAAGAAAAATAAAAGAAATTTTTGCGCCACTAATTGCTACACGCAATTAGTGCGCGTGTGTTTGTGTGAGTTAGGAAGACATGTTTGCTCTTGTCCCGGGACGAAATCCTAACTAGTGTACCACGTGATGTTTTCCGTTTTTATTAGCATCGTTTTTGGCGGGAACCAGTCATCACGTGGACACCGAGTGACCATGCGTGTGTGTGTGTGTGTGTGGGTGTCAATGTATGAAACCCCACAAATCTTTTACAGAACCATTTTCATTTCATAAGCCATGTGTATTTGCTTGAATTTGAAGACAATTTTATATGTTGTGCAGAAACATTTTCTGTCTACTAGCCATCATAAATGTAAAGGCAACTATATTTTTTGCAGAACTATTTTCTTTTTATTAGCCATAAGTGTCATCATAAAATTGAGGATAATTTTGTCTTTTGAAAAAATATTTTCTTTTTATAAGTTATAAGAATCTTCATAAAATTAAAGACAATTTTATGTTTTTTGCACAAACATCTTTTAAAGATTAAAGTCATGAAAATTATCATTAATTTAAAGACAATTTTATATTTCTTGCAGAAACGTTTTAGTTCATTAGCCATCATAATTTTAAAGACAATGTTACTTTTACAGTATACTAGAATGATAATAATTTTGGACAATCTTTTGTATTTTTTAATTTTTTCTGCTTGGCGTTGAGATCTATCATCAAATATAATAATTACTGAACAATATTTTTCCTCTTTTCCTTGATAGATTTTTCTTTTTTCTTTGAACAGTGAATTCCAATTTTTATTCACCATTTTCTTTCTTTTTTAATGGAGAGTTTTACCATGTTTCTCATAGACGAGTGTTTCTTATCAGTAGAACAGTCATTTTATGCTTTTACCTAAGAATGGTTTTTACATGCACACACACACACACACACACACACACACACACACACACACACACGTGTGCACTAAACAAAAAAGATATAATTTATATTAATAATAAATATGCATTTTCCCTCACCAATAACATAACTTTGGGTTTCATGCACCAGGTGCTGACAACTGCATATATATATATATATATATATATATATATATATATATATAGATAGATAGATATAAAATTTGATTTCTGCTTCTACTGAACAGTAATTCTTCTTTCTATTGACCAGAGTTTTTTTTTTGTTATTTTTTAGCAAAGTTATTTTATCAATTTATTTTTTACAGACCATTGGTTACATCTTTCTAAAGAATAGAGTGAATTCATTGCAAAAAAGTGATTTCATGTTTTTATTGATCTGTTGTTTCATCACAAAGAATATTTTCCTATTATTAATGTACATTTTTTTCATTTTTATATTTAGCAGTGTTTTTATTATCTTTTTGTGGAAAGGTAAAATATACTGTTTTTTTAACAAGTAGAATATACTTTTTTGTTTTTACTGGTAAAGTGTACTTAGTCTTTAATACTAAAAGAAAGCAAACCATAACTTTTAAATTATACAGGTGTCTGAATTAGAGATCACCTTGGTGCAAATCAAGGTTTGACAGAAATGACCTGGACACTATTCAAAACATCTAACAAGAAACTGTAACATGAGAATTAGATCTCTAATGGCCACTTAACCCATATGCAGTGGGACAGAGAAGAGAGAAAACAATGTTAGATGAAGATTCGGAAGGGTGTAAACTACCTGCAGGATAAGGAATAAAAGGCATTTTGATTTGAATTTGGGAGTTCACTGTAATTTCTCCTATTCAGCCAAATGATCAAAAAGATGTGACAATCATCTTAAATTTCTAGCCAAAAATTAATAACTGTTAAAAGAAGACTTTTGTTCCACTGTTTAATGCTGCCCAACATGCAATCACATTACAAATATGATTTGGTGCTCTAACCAGGATACATTTATATATAAATATGACTTAACAAAAAATGGGTTACCAAAATATTGTATATATTTTGGACACTAAAAAAATGCATGTTGGGAAAATTTTTGAAGGGGAAGAAAAAAATGTTACTACTTACAAAGAATCATTTCTGAAGAAATTAGTTTGCAAACTAGAAGAGGGACACACAGAATAAAGGCAATATGATATCCCAACAAGGTTTGGTTTTAGGTTTTCCTTGTCAGTGAAAACTAAATAAGGGGAACAAAGGGTCACAGAAAGAAGGACTTTATATGAACAGAGGAGGTAAAGAAAAGACATTATGAAACTTCATATGAAAGGGAATTTTTTTCACAGGGTCATTATTTTGGGGAATTTTCAGCATGCAGTTTATGCCTACCCATTTTTGTAATGCATTTTGTGTATAATTAAATGTAATCTGGCTAAGGATTCAAATTACATTGCTATGATTTTTAACTGTGGGAGGCCAAAAAAGGAAAAAATATATATATATATATATATATATATATATTTTCCATTTTTAAACAAGTTATTATGCGACCTAGGTTTCTATCACGAGTGGTGTCTTCAGGCAGTTTTTAATAACTGATTTTACCGATTACCATTTTTCTTTTTAAGAATGCTTGTGTAACGGTGTTTTATTTGAACGCTCATGTGGCAGGGAATTTTTGAATGTGCAATTTTTAAATTAAGACGAATTATGGCGTTTTTATCCATGGTTGTATGAACCTAAGAGGTATTTCTTACTATGGATACACTTAGTCATAATTTCCGTTCTTTCATTCAACAGTTCATTTTTGTTTGGGAATCACATAATCTCTAACTTTTCTTCTTAGCACAGTCTACATATTTTGCCACCGTTGTAAGGCTTAGCTGTTTTTACAATGCTCCACGTTATGTCTGGGTCTTTTCCATATTTTGATTTTAATTTCCTCACGTGGTTAGCCAATTTTGTACAGGTTTTTAATTTTTCTATTTTGAATGTAGACATATATATCTATATATATATAAATCAAATACAGTGAATGACACAATTTTTGGGGTAGTTTTTAGAATCTAGTTTTTAGATATTGTAAAAAGTGGAGCATAAATCAACCAATGCTGTTAGGCTTTTCCTGAAAGACAAATATGTCCATTAGAAACTAATTTGATTTAAAATTGAAATTTAGAGTAGTGAGTTGCATTAATTATATTAAATACATGGAAACTGATACAGGAAAATAAGAAATTGTTTTGACTGTCATTTATCAATATAATTTACAAGAAATTAATGGTGTGAAAATATTAAAAGATAAAAATAATGACACTATTTACATTATTCAGACTATTGTCCTCATCTTTATTGCTATGTTTATGACGTGTCAGCTATTGTACCTTCCAGCCTCCTTTAGGTGCTAGAAATTTTGAAACAAACTCTTTATTTTGATCGCATGATTTATTGTATTAAAATACAATTGTGGCACAAGGCCAAGATGAGGGAGAGGAGACAGGCTGGTCATCACCAACATATACCTAACTACACTGAGGTATATCATTCTCACTCCATGTGTGAAGCCATTTCTGCTCGCCATATAGTTATCTCCCTTTAACTTGACTCTCTAAGTTATTTGTTCACCACTGCTATTGAACTTACAACTCTTTGGGTCAAGTCATTTGAACTAACCAATAACTGAAATATAGTAAAAATGGCAATAAAGATGAAGACAATAGTTTGAATTATGTAAATAGTATAAATACTACTTCATCTCAAAAGTGTAGATAAATACTCAAAATAAGAAGCATTAAAGAATTACACTTTGGAATATCAAGAAAATCATTCAATTTGAATTTTTATCAGTAACAGAAAATACAGGGTTCAAATTGAAAAATTGAAAAATAAACACTGAAGAGTGAGAACATCATAATGATGCCTTCACAAAGCATCAAAATCAGCATGATTTTGCTCAGTTAAGAGACAAAATTCTTCACATTAATCATATATATATATATATATATATATATGTGTGTGTGTGTGTGTGTGTGTGTGTGTGTGTGTGTGTATGTGCGTGTATATATATATATATATATATATATATATATATATATATTGTCATCCGCAGACAGATCTGTTTCGCTGTATCACAGCTCATTAGTACAGTTAGACTCCGATTGCTTTTTTACCCAGGATTGAAACGCGACCAAATTGGCGTCAGTCGGCAATTTTGCCTCTGGGATATGGGCGTTCAGTAGAAGAAGGCAGACTATATGATCATTATATGTGCCCAATAGCCAGAGTGCTCTAATTCATTTTACTGATATATATATATATCTAAAATGAAACTTATACCTTTGGGAAAGTCATGAATTTGAAATAGAGGGTGGATGTGTGATGTGATGATCTGTCTTTTACAGCAAAGAAGTGCAGGTGTCAGACCTGGAAATAACCTCATCATTTAATTTCAGTCTGGAAGTTATCAGTTGCTTGTCTTGGTTTCAAGTGTGCTGGTGAGCATTCATCTCCATTGCAACATCACTCTATCAGTCTCCTTTGTGTCATTAACAAACTTTTTGAGTCTCTTATCAACAAAAGTAGTTGATCATCTCACTAGAAACAACTTCCTGAGTAACAAACAGCATTGGCTTCGCTCCTCTTGGCCTGTCAATATTTTACCTCTCATCACCCAGCAAATTAATAAAATAGTCGATGGTAGCTTTGCTACCAGAGCAATTGGCATAGATATCTCAAAAGATTTTGAGATGTAGAAGAAGTGGTTGCTACACAAAACATTCCAGCTATGACATTTTTGGAAGAGTCTACACAATTATCCATGAAGGTTCTCTTTGAAAACCCATGAGATCAATGTATTCTTAAGCTTTTAAAATATTTTTTCTCCCTAGAGAGAATGGGAGATGAGAGAACATCACCTCTATCATCTTAAGTATAGAAAAAGATGCATACAAAAACAATGAATTAAAACTACTAAGTGAAATTTGAAAGGAACAAATATTTGTTAAAAATACATTAAAACAATGTAACAAAATACAATTCTTACAAAAAAGTTTGAACAAAAATTTCTTTTGCACACTTTTTTAGTAAAGGCAGATAATATATCAAAATATATAAAGGCTCTTAAAAGATTCACAATACAATCTTCTAATAATGGAAAAATACTTTAAAAATGTAATACAAAAACTTTAAATAAGCTTGAAAATACTCTTTAAAAAGGTGTACCCATTTAATCGAAAGATGAAAAAAATGAAAGGGACTTTAGCAAATTCACTTGCATCACTTAGACATTTAACAGTGTTTTTTTTTCATTAAAACACAGTTCTACTCACATTTTTTATTTAATTCACTTCTTTTTTTTCTTTTGGTTCTTATGAGACAAACAGCTCAGTTCATTCTCAAGTGACGGCCAAAACTACCTTTTCCTACTGTACTTTATTTTTCTGCCTTCAGGGTGAAATTTTTGCTACTTCCTTCTTGTTGCTGTTGAAGAAGAAGAAAGAAGTAAAAAAAGACTCTTCTAAATTTCATATGTGAATGTCTTTTCTAAACATGAGTTTTATTTCATATATAAATGACTTTTGCAAACTTTGAATAAACCTGTGAGTTTTATAAACCTGTGAGTTTATTTCAAATTTGTGGAGACCTTTTGCAAATATCTGAACATTTGTCAAAAGGACTCAGAAAAGTAGCCTCATCTGAGGTAAGTTTACTTTTTCTCTGCCTTTTTTCAAACTTAGAATTTCAACTTTTGAGCAGCTGAGATTTGGATCTTTGAACTTTTGGAAGTAAATTTTTTTTGTGGCTAAGAAATTAATTTGTATGAACTAAAATTCTTTAAAAGGAAGTTGTTAAAACGCCTTTGTTCAGGAAAACAATTTATTTTACATGAACTGTTGTTTTCTAAGAGAAAACAGTTTTGTATTTTGATAGAATTGTTAATCTGCATTCACAAAAAAATTTGTGCAAGGCCTAAATTGTATTTTATAGAATTTGTATATTGTGAAAAAATTTTGTCATTTTAATAAATGATAAATATTTCAGTGCAAGTTTCACTCAGTGCAAGATTTCTTGATATTTCTTTTTTTTTTCTTTTTTTTTGCATCTCTAGAAGTATTTGTAAAAGGAAGGATAAAAGATTTGAAATCCTCTTTACAACATTTCACCTTCCTTGGCATGTCTTTTTTTTTATTATTAAACTGCTTTGTCACTTTCTTTTTTTCTTTTTAAAGTACAGTAAAAGAAAATCAGAAGCAACTACTGCTATTATTAAATATCCCACATTGTGATAATAGAAGTGATAAAAACAAAATGAAATTGAATAAAATCAGCTAAACTGACAAAATCCCAGCATGCCTAAAATGAAAATGAAACAATTTAATTTGAAATTTCAGTGTTCTAACATCTGCTGTGTTTCTTATTAGTGCTCTCTCTCTCTCTCTCTATATATATATATATATATTGGATACAAATCCTATATAATCCATCAAACAACTAAAACACAAAATAAAATTGCACACCTGCAAAATCGGATTCAAACGATTTTGGAAAAGCCCAACTAAGAAAATTCACAAGTCAGTGTGAAAAATCATATTCTGAATCTTGATTGGTTAACAAATTGAGAAATTCAAAATACATCAGGGAAAAGGTTTTTTTCACAGCAAAAGAAAAAACTGGAAGCCTCCCTACGTGACCTGGATTCAATATTTAGGGATGGCCTCTAACCGGTCACAGTCAGTCAGTCAGGGGAAGCAGTCAGCTAACACCTCACCACAATGTAAGGAAGAAACCTCAAACTAACTCGGTCACGCCAACCTGGACGTAGGTCACATCATATCCATTCTACCTCTTCGTCCAATTTTCTCTCTACATTTTCACACCACGCTGCTAAATAGAACAACACAACGACAAAATGTTAATTACCACTGCTTTATTTGTTTTGCCTTCTCTTTCTCTCAACCTGTCGCGATCTACTAAAAAGAGGAAGGAACAAAGCCTTTACAATCTGCTGCTACACAAGCATGAACTCTAAACTTCTGCAGATATTTCAAATACTTATGTTACTACTATAAACAATTTTAACTACAAAATTGCATGCATTTTCTCAATGAACATTTTTCTTCTCACAAATATGTTACAGTGTTCAGATAACAAAATTTCACTTATATTTTTCTTCTTACACTTTTTCATTCTGTAAATAAATCTTTGTTTTGATGTACACACGAGATATTTTATCCTTTCACATTTCAACTTTCTGATATTTAAATTGTGGGGACTTTGGATATGTTTGACACAAAGCCAATTAACAAAGCATGACTGAGCCCCCCCATATATATATATATATATATATATATTGAGCACTGACTTTGACATGTCTAGCAAGTGTGTCTTGTTTGAATAGTTATTATTGATTACAAGTTTGAGCTTTAGTAGATATTCCTTAATCTCAGCCTTGTGCCACATCTAAACTACATTTAGTAGATAATTAATATATTAAAAGGAATTCTTGGAGGGAAGAAGAAGAAATGTCACCTATGTTATTTTGAATATTAAAAAAGATGCATACAAAAATAAGCAAAACATGAAAACTACTATGTGAAATTTGAAAGGAACAAACATTTAATACAAGACATGAAAATAATAACAATTTTAAACAATTTAGGCTTGCACAAAAATTTTCTTTTGTGCACCTTATTAAAAGGCAGATAACAAATAAAAATATAGAAATTAAAGGCTCTTAAATGATTTACAATACTATCTTCAACTAATGGAAAACAACTTTGAGAAGGCAATCCAAAAACTTTAATTAAGATTGAAAATACTCTTAAAAAATATCCCAATCTAAATAGAAAGTTGAAAAAACCAGAAGGGCATTTTGGTAAAATTTCCGTGTGTCACTGGGACTTTTAAAAAGTTTTTTCTTCTTTGAATACAGTTCTATTCTCAGGTTTTGTTTCTTTTATCTGTTTGCTTCTTCTGTCAGAAACAGCCAAGCTCAGCTACAGGTGACAGCCAAAAATAGTTTTTCCTTCTGTAACCTTATTTTTCTGCCTTTAGGATGAAAATTTTATATCTCATCATCTGACTTGGTCAAAAATTATTACACTATTTAGTCAAAATTATATTACATTTTGATTGAAATTCATACAATCTGGTCGAAGTTTTTATTATCTTCTAAAGTTATTCATTAATGGTAAAAAAATTTAAGGCTAATGAAAATAAAGAAAAAAGATACCTTTTGCATTGTTAGACTCAACAACTTATTTCATTAGAGCTTCAAAAAATGAAAATAAGAAAAGGAAACATAAAAATTAGCATTTAATAAAGAAAATTTGAATGCTGGGAAATTAGGCTTAATATTAGCAGGTCAAACATTCAAATCATGCTTAAAAGAAGGCCTAAACAGAGTAGGGAATGCCCATCAAGACATCTCAGTAGAGAGTTGCTCAGTTGTCACTAAGAATAACTTCAAAAATTTGATTTGTCATAGTTGATAAAAGCATCTGCAGAAGGCTGGCTGGAATGTTATTTCAAGTCAAGTGGTAAGGGTTAGGGTTCATGAAGGTTATGCCTGGTTTGCAATTGGCATCCATTTCTATAGACATTTTGAAAGGGGTGCAGTTCAGTAAACACACTGGATGGTCCAAAAGAATCATGTTATTCACCATGAAAAGTCCTTTGTTCTGTGGGTATTAGGGATTGAAGCATTGTTCTGCTATAAGATCCAGTTATTTCCACACAAGTGAGGGTCTTCAGTCAATAAGGACACTTTCTCCAACATACCATTGTCACTAGCAACAGTTTGATGCCCCAATGGCCTGAAGCTCCATTGTTCCTTAGAAGGAGATAGCATTCCAGGTCATGATGGAATCTCTTCCACTGTGTCAAGTAGAAAATGTCTCCAGTTGGATTTTCTTATCATGCCAGTAATGTTGGAATCCATCTGGAGCAACCAGGTTAAATTTTTTCTCACTAGAGAACAAAACCACCTTCCACTTTTCTATGTCTCATGTTTGATGCTTTTCTTTTTAACAAAACTGTTTTGAAAAGAAGTGTGGACTTATTCTTGAGCTGAATGTTGTGTTTATAACCACCTGGTGTTTTGCTGAACAACCCATTGACTTCTGTTCAACGCCTACGAAATGTTCTTTGTGTAGGCATTTTTAAGAAATTTGTAATAGCAGTTTTACATTCAATCTCACCAGCAATGGAAAGTTGATAGAGACTTTGTTTTGCAATATTCAAAATATGTCAACCTTTTAGGCTTTACCTAATGTAACGCAGGAGATACCAGTGGGAGATATTGGCTGCACTAATGTTTGAACATAAATGACCAAATTTTGTTGTGTGTTTATCAATTAAAGCTTTGTCTTGAATTTGAATAGTCTTGAACTTTTGGCCAGCTAGTATTTAGCCTAATTTCCCAGTATTCAAGTTTTCCTTATCAAATGCTTAAAATGTTTTTAATTTTTTATTCTTATTTTCATTTTTCGAGGCTCTAAATAAGTGATTGAGTTGGACAATGCTAAAGGGATATTTTTTCTTAATTTTTATTGAATTTTGGCCAGCATCATAAAAGAGACTGCAAACGTATTTTAACTTTAAATTTATGTGGGCGGAAGCCAACCTTTTCATTGCAAAATTAATACAAATAGTATTTTTTTTTTTTAAATTGAAAAATGAATTTTGAAAAAATGAAATGAGAGAAAAGTATTCTAAAAGAAAAGTAAAGAGTTACTTCCCTTACAACATTGAATCGTTTGTTCTCCCCCCACAGCCCTAACACATCCGTCCGTCGGTGGAGATCTGATTTATTACATTTCAATTATTGATGAAATTTATTTTTAAAAGGAGTAACACATTAATGATATATAAAACTTAATGTTACAGTAGTTTTCCATGATAATGCGCGCACACACACACACACACACACACACACCGTTTAAAATGAAATAAATCTACTGAACTTGACCTAAGTAAATAATATGGGTCTCTATCTGGTTAATAACTGAATAATAATGTTTATTTTCTTTTTATTGGGAATGGGGTCGGAATTTGAATTTCTAAAGCATATAAAGCTTTGAAATCACCATTTAATCTACCAAAAAAGAAATTGGGATGCATGAAGTGTTATCCATTTGTGGAGAGGAGGATCTGGGATCCAATCAACTCTGATTGTGTCAGCCAGGGAAGAGGATCTCATGTCAAAAGACCTGAAAGTTCTAATGATCCTGCTTATAAAACATCATTGATGAATACCTCCCCAACACATTGGAAAAGCATATTTTGTGGATTAAGCTCATATTCATGTAGCTGATAACTCAAGCACGTTCTATTTAACCATATTGAAACAAACAAACAAACATACAAACTTTTTTCTTTTTTACATTAGATCATGAAAAAAAGATAATGAAAAGAGTAAATGCAGTAAATAAAGATTGAAACTTTAAATAAACTGAATGCTTAGAATTATTGTTATATTCTGATAAACTGCAAACCTGAATTGCTTTGTAGAAAATTGAAAATTTTGGATAGTGATAGTCTGACTAATCAGTTTTAGTCTGACTCTAATCAATTTTTCTGCTTTTCTATTTCAAATATAATATTCATCATGTTTTGAACAATATTATTTTTTAAATGTTAAAAGATTATTGACAAAATATGTAATTAATTATGCATACATAATGTGTAACCTTAAAAGTGTAACAAACTGATTGTCATTTGAAATAACAAAGATTGATAAATCTTTCCTGTATAGCATTAGTACCATTTCAACATGCAAAGATTTTTACCAAAATATGAAAAAATGTGTGATTTATTCTTATGTAAATCTATTTTGCAAATTGCATTGCCATATGATTGGAATTAATTTTTACTAATAAGAACTGCATTTGTCAAAGAATATTTACACATATTAATGTACAAAAGTGCCAGTGACTATTATTAATAATATAGGAAAGTTGAAAAATATAGCTTAATTTTTTATTCCTTTTAGTTTTGTCACTATTAATTAGAATGTTGACCTTTAGTAAAATCAGCAAAAGTGTAGTCTTTCTAATTGACAAAAGAAATACATGGATCAAAATTCAGAAAAATATTTAAAATACTTGATCAAATTGACTAGTAAGTCATTACATTTTTGTTATTCTTCCTTAAACAAAAATAATGTTTTAATTCATAAATTTCATTCTTAAATATTACTGTATAAACTTTGCATATATACAATAATAAATGAATTCTTTTTAATGGACATCTGGTAATATATATTTATTGCATAGAAACAATCAGTTTAGTTGGTATATGTGGGTCACTTAGAGTGACCTTGATGAAAGTAAAAAGAAAGTGAGAAATGTATTTTCACACTTCCTATATTTAGCAAGTGAAATGATTCTCCAATAATTTTTTGTTTTCTCATAGAGTAATAAATGATGGTCTTCTCTTTAGCCTTTCAAACAATTGTATATTGGCCAATAATAAAAATAATAATAACTATATTTCATTTGGCAGAATAATTTTTGCTCTGGAACTATTGTTTATTTGATTTTGAATTCATTGCAATCAGTCAGTGAATCTAGTTTCTGTAAATTCTACATGCCACCTGTTTCACTATCTGTTTAACAGAGTCAGTTTCTTACTTTCACTTTTTACAACAGTATTAAATAAATCTGAATAAAATGTGAACTTAACAAATGAATATGATTGGATTATTACTTAAAGAGCTTCATGTGTCAGAAAGAAATTACAAAACATGTATGAAGGCTGATGAAGTGTGACAGTGGGTTTCAAATAGAGATTGTTCAGGTTTCATGGAACAGTATATTTTATATAATCTCTTTTGAATTAAACAATTATTTAAAGAGAGAATCTTGTTGAAGTAAATATCAGCAAAACACAAGTCAAATGAAATGACTTCTGAGCAGATTGAATTACGACTTCTTGGCTAAAGAATCTGATGATAATAAATAGAATGAAAGTTTTTAAAAAGAATGAGGAATTAGACAGGAAAATTGTTCTTCCATTTTAGAGAGTAACGAGGGAGGGCAAATGTAAATATGAAATATTTCTAACATGAATTTTAATATAATTACACTTTGAATCTTTTTTGTGTAATACAATAGAATAAAGTGCTAAAGAAGAAAGAAAATCTGCCAAGTTGACATGAGATTGTAAAGTTCAAGGTAGCTAAAGTGAAAACAGATGGAGTCATGAGCTGAAAAGAAGCCATCTGTTCTTACAAGTAATCAGTCTTGGTAAAATATGGCAAGTTATTTCTGCATTGGGAGACGACAATAGTAAATGTACTTCATTAACACAGTAAGAAAAGAACTGCTTCAATGATGTTGTTACTGGAAAGAAAATACTGAAGAAGATGATGACTCAATAAAGTTTATTTTCTGAATATGATTTAGTCATGTTTATTGTTTGCCAAATTTGTCAATTCCTGAAAATCTGAAAATATGTTGTACATATTTATTGAAAATATTCAAGTGGTTTTTAAATGATCCAGATTCAGACATTTCCACTTATATCTATTGATATAAGTTATATCAACAGTTATATTCTGTAACATCTTACTTAAAAACTAAGACAAAAATCTTGCAAAAATGTGAGTTGTCTGTTCAAAAACAAATGCAAAAACATATTGGGGACCAGTATCTTCTGTATGAGACGTTGATAGCATTTATTTTGGTTTATCACATTTTTGGATTTAAATTACATGGAATTAACTTACAGGGTTATATTTGTAATTTTATTAAGTATTGTTTAGTTTTTGTGTTTTGGATCGTTTGAGAAAATTATTACCATTTCCTAAAAGATGTTTGGGCTTCATAGTTTAGGTACCTATTATTCATTTTATTTTATTTTTTTCTGTAGACTTGCAAATGATGAGATGTAATCTTGAAATATGTTTGAAGCTTTTGTAATATTTTTTAAAAACTGCTATATCACTTCAGGACGTAGGCAGTTATGACTCCCCACAAATTCTATTTTTTTATTATCTGTGAATTCTTGGGAAAGATAGTGAAGTGGTTTCCCATCACCTTCTTCAAAGTTTGGAATTTAGAGTTTTCCCTCTCTTAAAGTGGCTCTAATTTAAGGATACAAAGCTCAGTTTACACTGCTATTTAATCCATAACTGAACGTAATAGAAGAGATGAATTTATACTTTTCTCAAAGGTATTAGTGCAAATGAACTCAACAGACTAGGTTAGAATTTGGACACATTTCACCAATTCCACTTTCCATATGGATATCAGTTGCAGAGTTTTCAACAATTTTAGTAAGGCATAACATTCTTGGTAAGTATTTACAAAACTGAATGAATTTGTATTTCTTTAAGACTTTGGCATTAAAAAGTGTCTCATATCTACTTTTCTCAAGCAATGATTCATTCAATAGCTGAGCATCAGCTGATCAAATGATAAAAATCTTTTTGTCCTCCTTCTATATTTACTTTGTACCTGATGGGTTAATCAGTGAAAAGTTGAATTCTTTTTCTGGAATCTTTTTATCGTATTAACCTGTTTAGTTATTTCATTAACATTTCAGTGAACAATAAGTGGAAATAACAAACAAAAAAGTCCTATATATATATATATATATATATATATATATATATATATAGAAACAGTGTTTTACAAAAATCTATGTCATATTTAAGAATCTAAACTATAAAATTCTCTGAGTTGGATATATAGAGAATATATTCATTGCTTAGCAACATCAAGAGGATTTCATCATGTTTCCATATCTAATAAGAGAGACAGTCCAAAAATAAGGCTTTGTTTTTATTTCCATGGAAATTACAAGAGATACAAGGAGCCTCAATAACACAGTTGGATAAAGTAAGTTTTCACCTACAAAACATAGGATTGTTCTACATAGTCACAATTAATGGCTGCATATTTTCAGAATGCTCTTCATTTTTTGTGTTGATAGCTGTGCAGAGCCACCCAGAGCATGGCTATAATGAAATACCCATGTGTAAATGTGTTCACATTCATTATTTGTTTTCCATAAATGCAAGCATCAATAAATGTTAACCATAATCTCAAATGATGATACAAAATTATTTTTGTTGTTTTTGTGCACACAATATATACACTGTGTGTGTATTATGAAAATAATTCTATGTGTAGATTTTAGAACAAAACATGATAATATTTTTTATCAAAAACAATTTTTAATATTTCTCATAAACAGCAATTCACATGCATTTTGCAATTTTTAAATAAAAATTAAAACAAGATAGTGAAAAAGCTTAGTAATAGTAATTTAGTATGCAGGGATGTGGATTCATGCCTTTTTCAAAAGCATTAATGATAAAGAAATGCAAGTGACATCAGCTAACTGACAGTATAAGAAGGTATGTATATTCTTTGTTTTTGCAATGGCATTTATTACAATTGAACTCAAAGACTTTGGGCAAGTGGTAGTTTGACAATGCAAAGACATGATTTCATCTGATCGTAATGTCTTTACAGCAGCTCTGGCTTTCAGCAATGATGCAACATTTAAGTTTTATTTATCAAGTCATTGTGTATTCAAATATGAAAGAAAATTGTTTGTATAAAGGAAAACTGTAGAGCTATTTTTCATTTTAAAGAAGACTCATGAAATTAAAGGTAATAATTAAAAGGATTTTAAAAAGAAAAAAATATTTAGCAATATTTCTATTAATTAAAATGGAAGCATTTATATATTTTAAAAAGTTGAATGAGAGAATCAATAAGAAAGAAGAAACTAAAGCTATAGAAACTGAAAGTGAAAGTGAATTTTTAGTGTTTTAATACAATTTAAAAGTACAGTTTATTATAAATTAAGAAACTTTTACACATTTTGATTAGATTCATTTTAAAATATAACTAATTGCTCATCGTATGTTTAACCCTAGTTTTGAAATAGCTAATTGTAACTTTAATCATAGTAATGTTATATGAGTAATAGATATTTTTAACTCAAACCCTAGCGTAGTGAAATATACAATAGACTTACTATATTTTGCATAAAGTCAAACAACTACAAATAATTTTGTTGTCACTTGACACCTGAGTAAAAAAATCAAATGTAGTAGTTAATAATATGTTGAATTTGCTTTTGCCATTCAGTGCGTGGCCCGTAAAATGTTAGATTTTGTTTTTTTCAAACTCTGGTCAAACTTACTGATTAAACTTTTCTTGTTCAGTAAATTTTACCATTTTTGTTTGCAACTTTGTTTTTATCATCTTTTGCTGAAATCTTCTGAAACCAATTCCTTTGTATCAGTTCTGATCTTCATCCTGAGTTGATGTCCAAAGAATCCAATCAGTTCCTGATGAGAATAGTGTTTGTTTTGTACAATTTCCTCCATTCTTCTTATCCACACCACCATTTTTGCCATGGCAAGCACCCCAGACTATGAGAGTGACATGCAAAAACTTAGGTTTATTGAGATAATTTGCCACTAGCACCCAAGATTAGAAGGAGCACAACTCATCTGTCAGTCACAGAATGGGCCCAATGCAAACCCACTCCATCACCACTAATGTCCAATACAATGGTTTCCTAGCCCATGAAATGTCACTGGATTGAGGAATAACAAATAAGGCCTGACGACACTCTTTGAGGAAAGCCTTCTGTCACCAGAGCTTGCAACAGCACTCAACCCAGAGATGGAAAGGAGTGATAGTAAGGCAAGCCAAGACTGTCCTAACACTCCTAACCCACAAAAGAGATCCTCTGTCAATGTGTGGTGTAGGAAAAGCAACATCGAGGCATGGCATGGATTTACCAAGTGTGTCATTTCCACAGGCTTATGACACAGACCCTGGATACAGACCTCTCTGTGGACCATTAGCCTACACAAAATGGAGAAGAACAATCACTCAAGCACCTTCAGATGACCATCTAACAGAAAGTACTAACAAATGGTAAAGGATAAGGAGCAGATGTACACAGTGCACACCTCGGCTCTAACATTTAAGGACCACTGCTTTCAAAACCAAGCTCGGACCAACGTTCTTTTACCTCTAACTAATTATTCTTCAGCTAAAGATTGAGACTGAACCACATTCCTAGAATGTGGATGGGACTGTCAGCCCAGCTGAAAAGACCTGGAAAAGTGACGTTTTCCCAAGAGCCCGACTGTGAGCCAGAAGACCTGTTGCGATTAATGTTGTTTTCTATAACCTTCCCATACCATTCAAGCACCTTCACCATCTCAGTGTTGCTGCTGCATGACACGAAAATGGATACATTATCGTCGTCTGCAGAAACCTTGACTTGAATTTTCCTAAGGTGAACAAATTCACATAGGGTCGGTCTGACATCAGCCTGACCTCCCTCCAGCACCAGAGCAATAGCAGAGACAGAGAGAGAGAGACAGACAGAGAGACAGAGAGACAGAGAGACAGAGACAGAGACAGACAGAGACAGACAGACTGACAGAGAAAGTGTGTGTGTGTGTGTGTGTGTGTGTGTGTGTGTGTGTGTAGCTAAGAGAATTCAAAGATCAAGATGGCATAAAATCTCTTCGCATCTTGGAGGTATAATTTTGCATAAAGTAAAGATCTAGATTTAAAATTCATGTTAAGCACTGACTCATTTTGTTAGAAATAAACGAATTTATTCGAATTTATAAAACCTTGCTTACACACACGCAAAAGTGAATCCAAAATAAAACTCGTGAAATTTCACACCTTGATGCGAAATGATTTTCAGCCAATAGGAAACTAGGAAACATCTACAAACAAAATTCAAATAATCTTCAATTATCAGAAACAAATTCTTTCACGGACCTTTTCGCGAGCCGACGCGAAGTTTGTTCGCTGTTCAATGGAAAGGCCAGAATCACATCCGGGAATGAATTCCTAAATGACTTTTTCAATTCCCACAAGCAATAAAATACGGGGCAAGTTCGCCTGTCGCCAGAGAGGAGATGACGACGGTATTAACACGTCCCTTAACAAACGTCAAGCGATCATTATTATTACCCCCTCTCTTTCTCTCTCACCTCTCTCCTTTTCATCGTTCACCCGTCTGTCTCTTTTTATACTTGAACACCGAACGGAACCCTTTAAGACTGTGCGATTATTTCAAAGACATTCCTACTCAACGATAACGCTCATACATACATACCCACAAGTTACTACTACGAACTCTTGATACCCTGAACTACTTACTACAATTTCTCATGGAACGTTTAACTTCTACTAATTCATGTTATTCTGTTCTATTAATAAATTTCTATTTAAACATACAAAAGGTATACTTTTATTCTTCCACAAATCCACTTTCTGATAAATTTCTGATAATTCTGGATAAAACCTATAAGTTGTAGGAAGTTTGGTTTTGTTTACACAGGGTCAATTCAATAAACATTAACCATTTCCCCACTTCTACACTTACTTTTATTTAAAATTTTCATGCTCAAATCATTCTATTACTTGTCATTTTGTAATGCAATTTAGGAATTTTTTAATTAAAAACATGCTTGAAGAATCTAAATCTGTAAAGTGTAATAACGTTACATCTATTAAGTACATCCACTAATTTGCTGAATTTTTTAAAAATTTTGAATTTTTATATGTGTGTATATAAACATTCTGATTGTTGTAAATACAAACGTCTATAAACGATATAATCGGAGCTTTAACTAAATTTCAAATTTAATGATAACTTTCTAACATTACCTCAACCAGCTCCTCAACCTCTCTACAGTCTTACACCATACGGAGAACCTGATACCTGAGACATCGCAACTGCAGATTTCATCTTTTCAGCCCTCTCTCCTCCTTTTTTTGCAATTTGAAGCTGTTCACAGCTCTTCCCTATGGCAGCTGCTGCCCCTTGCATGTAACCCTTCTGCCTGGCAAATACTCTGGTACGAATTATCACTTCATCCATCTCCACGATGTGTAGATTAGACAGCTGTTGCAGATCTAAAGAGTTGTAATTTGGAAACTCATTTAAAAAGGCCATTTACACAATCCATACAAGGTCCTCTTTCATCGAATCCTGACATCCTCTTGATTTTGTTGGCATACACATCACTCAATTCACCACACCACACTTCTCAATTTGGCTTATGCAACAAATGGGCCTTCCGTAAACGCCTCCTTCAATCTCAGCTCAATGGTTATTGCATCAAGTTGTGCTTCCATTATCTCAAAGTATTGTGCAGGGACGTCATGTTCAATCTAAAACAGTATAAGACAGATAATATATGTGATTTCTTGAAACCTTGTCATTAGTTTAATTTTATTGAGCCAGGCAATGACATTTCCATCACTACAGAAGGGTTTTAACAATTCAGTGCTTAATTTAATCTTTCCTGACATTCTTCGCCTCTATCTGGGCTAAAATACTTTGGAGTTTAAATTAAGCATTTTCTTTACTCGTCTCCGTTCGACTCTCAGTCATCAAGAAAGTGGTAAATATCCTGAGTGGGGTTAACCCCAAATGGGATAAATCTTTAGTGACAAAGATTCTTCAGGCAACAGAATATTAATTTATTTTTTTCTTTTTACATAAAATGTGACACAAGGTGGAAAATTCAGGAATGCTGGACATCACTGTTCTTAAATTTAGCTTGTCAAATTCACTGTCCCAACCATACTTATAATCCTTTCACCATAATACCACACTTAATAAAAAATTACCAAAACAACACATTCTCTCCAGGAATACCTTAACTAATACCCCATTTTTTACAAATATGTGGAGATGGGGATGAAAAACATGTTTACATAATAAAAATAACCTCATGGTTTGAATGAATATATATACAAGGAAACAAAATTAGCATGAGACCCTTACCACGTCTAAACGTCAAAAGTTAACTTGACGAAAAAATACAGTGGAAACGTGTTAAAAAAAAATGAAATAAACACAAAAAATATGTAAACCTCTCCGGTCATTTATGCCTTCTGTCACCTAAAAGGGTTAGGGTAATGAAAACCGAAAATATAGACACAAAAAAAAAAGAAAAAGAAACTAATGAACATTCACTCGGAAGCTAAGTGTTGTGGAATAAATAACACATCCCCAGTGACTAAATGAACTAGTCTAGACACTGGAATGATGAACTCTAATTAGGCTGAAAAACCGTTGGATTCAGTCTTCAGAGTATTTTTCGTAGATGTCACGGCGAGTGCCTAAGCAAGACTTAACCTATAACTGATAGAAACCGAGTTATAATAGTGACGACGAGGATTCGGAACTTATAGGAGTTATTAGAGTTATGGGGATGCTGGTAGTTAACAAGTATAAAAAAATACTTGTTGCATCAGTACACAGGGTACCAGTGACGACGAGAAATTGAACCACGTTGATTTAATTTTTCTCTTTGTGTATAGAAAAAAAAAAAAGAGAAAATGATAAAACAGATGTTCCTCAAAGATGGAGGAAACATTGGCTTCTGTGGTAGAAATTCAGCAAGTGCAGTAACAGCAGTTGTTGGAACTGCCGAAACAACAACAAAAGTTATTGGAAATAATTCTGAAAGAAACGAAACTTGAACAAAATAATAAACTTACACTACAGAAAATATCGGACGAATGTCAGAGAATCCGAAATCTGAGTCGCGATGCTGAAAAAGTTGAGGGAAAAAAAAGGTATGTGCATACATACAAGCGGAAGAAAAATATGGAAAAAGAAAGATTAATCCATGTTTCAGATGTGAAAACTTACATCTCGAAGGCGACTATCCCTTTAAGAATTCGAAATTCTTCAAATGTGGTAAAGTAGCACATATAAAGTCACACTGTAAAACTAATCTAAAAAATTGTACACAGCATTGCGACAAAAAAAGTAATGACAGAAAACTAAACAAAATTGGTGATTGTGAAAATTTATAATGTGGATGTGAAAATGCTACTAGACACTGGAAGTGATATCACAATATTTAGTGAAGCCGCATGGAAAAACATCGGAAAGTCTATACTAAAAAGGACTTCTAAATTCGCGAGTAGTATCTCAGGTGAGAAACTATTTTTTATTGGTAAAATGACTTATAATGTCTCATTCCGTAATAAGTGCTATAAAAAGCAAAGACATATGTATTAAAAATACCACGACTTTTTCGATACAGACTAGAATTATTTGAGCTTTGGGATTTATCTAGAAACGTTTATTGAAAAAACGTAAGTGAAGAAGCGACCAATTAAAAAAAAAATACAACAGAGCGAAGATTTAAAGGAAGAATTGAAAAAATGTTTTCCGGATATTCTGTTGAAGGCTTTGGGTTGGTCTTCCAAATTCAAAGTGAAATTTCAAGTAAAAAATAAGGTTCGAAGCTAGTATTTAAATTGAAACGGAGTGTACCATTCACAGCATTGGATCAAGTAAACGAAGACATAGGCAGACTTGAAAAAATGGCTGTAATTAAAACATTTGATATTCAAAATGGGCAGTACCGGCAGTGTATGTAAAGAAAAAAATAATAAAATTCGTGTTTGTGATGATTTTTCGACAGGGCTAAACAAATGTTTAGAACCCAATATCTACCCATTACCAAGTACAGAAAAAATTTTGACGAAGTTAAATAGTGGAAAAATTTCTTCGAAGATGGATCTTTCTGAGGCTTATTTACAAATACAGGTTGAAGTTTAGACTTAACAACTATGAATACGCATAAGAGATTGTATAAGTTCAATCGACTTTCTTTTGGTATAAGAGTGGCTCCGGCCAGCTTATTTCAACAAGTTATGGATACCATGCTTGTAGAATGCGATTTCGCAGTTGCTTATCTGGATTATATATATATGATATATACATAAAACTGAAGATGTGTGTCAGTGTGTGTGTATGTGTCCGTGTGTGCATCCTCATTGAGTTCTACTAATATACACTTCCACATTTTTTATTCGATTTGTTTAAAAAATTACACATTTCTTGCAAATTTATTATTCTGCACAACAAAGTAAAAGAAATTGCGTGTGGCTCTACAGTTTAATTTTGTGTTAATTTCTAATTTTCAAGTAGTTTTCTTTTTGTTAAAGATGAGTTCAGCACAGTAACTTTTACATGGACAATAACACATTCAAAATACAAGAGTTATATCCCCTATTTAATGTCTGCAGATAGATTTGTAGTGCAGTTGTTTAGTGCAGTTAAGGAGTGAAAGATCACAAGCCTAAAGTTTTAAGGCTCAAATTTTCTGCCGAGTATCCTGAATTTTTCTGAATTAAAACTTTAAGCAAAAAGTCCGAGAAGGTTCTGACCAGAAAGAAATGACTATAATTATCTGAAATATTTAGAATGCAGTTTGAAGTTTATTCAAATATCTTCAGAACAAAAATAGAAGGGACTCATGTCGATGGTTATAATAAATTTTAGGTTATACTATTTTGAGTACTCCGGTATTTATTTTATTATAAACAGTGCACAATATAATAGATATTATAGAGCTTAATATAATCATATAATTATGAATTAATTGTGCATTGCGACACGTAAATTTCTATGTTTCGAGATAGCATCAGGCAATGTTGGATGTTATACATTGCAATACTATACTATACAATCTCACGGCCTATAAGGAAGTAGATACTAAAGACATTGGATTATATAGAGATGATGGGCTTATGATAGTAAGAAATGACAAAATAGATAAAATTAGAAATAATAAAATTAAAAAAATTAAAAACCTTAATTTAAAAGTAACAATTAAAGCAAATATAAAAAAAGTAGATTTCTTCGATGTAACCTTAGATCTAGAGAAGAATATACACCAACCATACAAAAAACAAACACCGATTCTTTATACATCCACCCGAAATGTAACCACCCACCATCAGTTATTAAACATGTAACCCCATCAATAGAATACAAAATTAGTAGAAATTCAGCAAATGAAAAGGTATTTCATAAGCATAGCAATTTTTATAACATTGCCTTAAAAATAGTGGATATAAAAACCCAAATATGAAATATGTAAAACAAAAAAGCAACCCCCAAAGAAAAAATAAGAATAGAAATATTATTTGGTACACACCCCCTTTCAACCAAATGACTAGCGTTAATTAAAAAACACTTTCCGGAAAAATCCATTAAGTAAGATCTTTAATAAAAATACTATTAAATTAAGTTACAGCTTTATGAACAATCTAGAAAAACTCATTAAATATAACAATAATAACATTTAAAAAATCTTTAAGAAAATTAATAAAAGCAACCTAATAACGGGAATAATTTAGACAAGAAAAAATGTAACTGTAGAAACCCTATAGATTGCCCGTTAGAAAACAGGTGCCTAACGGAATCAATCGTCTATCAATGCGAAATATCTTCAAAGTAAAACCTGAATAATGTAAAAATGGATATAGGTAGTACTAAGAACACTCTAAAACACGTCTTCATTTAATAATAACAAGTACAAAAATAGAACATCCCTATCAAAATATCATTGGTATCTAAAGGAAACAAAAAAATCATCCACATTAAAGTGGAAAATTCTAAAAGAAGCTAAAACATGTAAATCCTTAAATGAACCATGCTCGTTATGTCTATACGAAAAACTATATATTATTAAATCACTTAAGAATAATATCTATTAAATAAACGCAATGATATAGATGTCATATGTAGACATTGCAAAATGTTCACATTAGAATATGGATAATAAAAAAAGCTAAATGAAATAACATGCATATAACCAATGTCGATTAAGGAAAACAATTACTGACGAATTAAAACAAGTAAATTGGTACATAAAATTGTTTATAACTTTTTTTTTACAAAAAGTTTTACAATAAATAAATAGATATTAAAAAGATGGTATAAGGATAGCAGGAAGTAAATCAGAAAAAAAAATAATAATCTTATTTATAACAAATATTTTAAAAACATTGTAACTAGAAAAGCAATGGTAAGAAGAATAGAGTTCTTCTCTTTCTTTACCCTTCTCCTGTTCTCTAGGAGAGGAGATCAAAATGATAAGAAATCAGAAAGGACAGACTTGGTACTAAATAGGCACATCGCATCAAAGACAATAAAACTAAGTGAGAAGCAATAAAAATAAAAAGAAAAGAGGAAAAGATAAAATTAGGTTAAAAGCAGGTTAACATCTTGACCGTTAGGGAGGTAAAGAAGAAAGGAGGAAAGGGATGGAAAGAAAAAAAAAAGGAGGGAAAAAAAGAAAAAGTTAATTAGCATGTATTCTTTGAAAAATACAGGCCAAATTCTAAAATTAATATTCTCTCTGATTAGTTAAAAGGAACACACACATAAATTTTATATCTTCCCACATACATAAACAGCAAACCTAAGGTTTTTGTATTTAAATGTAAATCATTTGCACAACCAACATCCAACGTTACCTGATGAAGAGAATCTATCTCGAAACATAGAAATTTCCGTGTCGCAATACTCAATTAATTCATAATTATATATATATATATATATATATATAATTTTGGCTCTGTAAATAAATAAATACATTTGATTACATTGAGCCCTCTGGACGAATCAGTTTTAATACTTAATCTTTAATAATTAATATTAATAGGATCCATTTAGGATTTTCCTTCAAGCCGCTTCTTTTCGGATTTGTACACACACACACGCGCGCGCGCGCACACACACACACACACATATATATATATATATTGTAACATAATTAATTTAACATTTTAAAATTCCCCATGTTTCGAAATTATATTTTTACTATGACTCTATCTTGAAGCGATCATTTTTGTGGTGACTAATGGAATTTTTTTCCAAAAGTGAGAGGTTTTTAAGTTACAAGGTATAAATACCTTCTGGTTAGGTTCTCAAATTTTAGGGTTATGTATTTGTTCTTAACGTATCCGTGCTAAAAGAGTATCAAGTTTTGCGCTATTTATTCTTTTTTATGAAGAACTACTACAATCTATTTTTAATTTTATTCACACCAACCTTACGTTTTAGTTTTATTCTTTTAAAAGCCTATTTGTGTTTGAAGAAAGCCATATTTTTATTTATGTATAGTGTGACATTATTTTTTATTCATTAATTTATTGGTTTTCGTCATGTATGTTAATGTTTACATTTATATAAATTTTTCTCAATTTTAATTAATGTGAAGTTTAAACAGTGTCTGTAGAACACAGTCATTTCATGACTAAAGTTTAGTAAATCTTTATTTTTGATATTTCTGATAATCTATAATTTTTCATGTAAGCACAAAGGGCATGAGTCGCTTAAAGACCTACAAGTTCATCTTTTTTTTTTTTTTTAATATTTCCCATTTTACCGTAGGGGGTTTGTTAGTGTCTTTTAAGTGCCAGAAATACCTAGCTAAACAGGTTTGGTTTCTGCAATGGTTATTCTTAAAGGAATAAAGGTGCTGACACCCCCTTAGATTAAATTTATTCTTTGTGTTACCTATGTAAAAAAAAAAAAAATTAATATATGAATTCTCTATCGATGAGAGAGTGCATTGATAAATTACAGACTCAGTAAGGTATTTATTATTTAATGGACAGTTTTCCAGAAGTCTACAATTAAAAAGTCTTTCTATATTCTTATTTATTTTATTTTATTCTTTCTTTTATTTTTTTCTGGTCTGAATTAATTAAGGTGCGGGGATTTTTAGAGGGTTTGTCTCAGTAAACCAATAAAGAGTCAGGTCATGATGGATAGGAGAAATTTGATTGTAAGTTGGATAGAGACTTGAAATGATTGGAGACCCAGACGTTTTCTATACCAGTAATGAAATAAATTGAATGATACATATGAATTTTGCAAATTCTGCTAAGTGGGTTATTTCCATGGAAGTGTTCTTCAACTAATTTTAGTTGAAACAATTTCTCTTGTTCACTACTTTAAGTTGAAAATAAATAAAATCCTGTAACCGTTTCACCATGACGTGCGATAACTTTTCAGACTTGCTAAATGCTACATATGTATCATTCAGTTTATCTCATTACTGTCATAAAATGTCTGGGTCTCAAGTCATTTTAAGTCAAGTCTTTATCCTCCATTACCCTTAAAATCAAATTTCTCCCATCTCTCATAATCTGACTTTCTATTGGTTCACTGAGACAAGCTCCCCGAAAATCCCCCCGCCACCTTGTCTGGATTTAGTAAAAATTGAGTTCTTTATATGATTCTATATATAGTGATTCATAAGAGAAAAATTAGTTCACTACCTGACGTGGTGCTAATAAGATAGTACCGAAATACAACAGCTCTTGTGTTGCAGGAAACAATGTTTTTTTATAAACTTATAATAAAAATATTATCATATATAATGCTCTACTAAGTATCGATCACTCTTAATAAAGTAAATCATTACAAACAGTGGACTGCTAACCCATTAGTTTGTACTACTTCTAATATATGTATATTTTCTAAATATATGCTATTAAATATAAGAGACAATGAATGTCTATTATGTTTAATCATGAGCCGTTCTAAACGTCGTATTTTTGCTTTAATTTCAGTTGAAAATAAAGACAAAAATTCTCCAACATTTGGATATTTGACGTTTTATGAGGTTCCATTGCAATTTCTTAGTGGTGGGATCATTTAATGATGGAACCTCATAAAATGTCAAATATCCAAATGTTGGAGAATTTTTGTCTTTATTTTCAACTGAAATTAAAGCAAAAATACGTCGTTTAGAACGGCTCATGATTAAACATAATAGACATTCATTGTCTCTTATATTTAATAGCATATGTTTAGAAAATTACTTGCTGCCTCGATATACTATATATATATATATATATATATATATATATATATATATATGTAATAAATTATATTTTAGAACATGTACATAATTTTTTATATGCATATCTACTACAAATCGTACATTTGCTTCAACATTGAAACTTCAATGTCTCATCAGGCTGTATGGATAGGAATGGAAAGCCTCTTTTCTTATATTTGGTCAGTTGTGTGTGGGATGTTGGTAGGGGTTAGTGATAAGGGAACAACTCTCGTGTATTGACCGTTAGAATTTTGAAGAAAGTGGGATGGGTAGTTAAAATGGTTGATTAATAAGAGTCTTTGATTTCTAGACAGATTTAACATTAGCAGTTAGAATGTAAGTTTTTATTATCTTGCGACTAGACTATATCCTTTGGATTTCTTAGAAGAGCCGGTAAGGGGGGATGCGTACAGAATATTTTTGTATTTAAGCAGAGTCCTTATAATTAATGTAAATTTGTATATTTAATCTTAATTTTAGATTTAGGAAATAGATTTTTCCTATTCAATTTTAAATTTTAATTAGATCACAGTTTGGGAACCGATTTTTTCTATTAAATTTTTAATTTTAAATTTTTTTCTTATATTTGGTCAGTTGTATGTGGGATGTTGGCGGCGGGTTAGTGATAAGGGAACAAGTCCTGTGGATTGACCTTGAGAATTTTGAAGAGAGTGGTGTGGGTAGTATATATGTTTGATTAATGAGTGTCTTTGATTTCTAGACAGATTTAACATTAGCAGCTAAAATGTAAGTTTTGTTTATATATCTTGTGACTAGACTATATCCATTAGAATTTCTTAGAGGAACAGGTTATGGGTGGGATGCTTATTAAGTACAGAATATTTTTGTATTTAAGCAGAGTTTTTATAATTAATCTAAATTTGTATATTTAATCTTAATTTTGGATTTAGGAAATCGATTTTTTCAATTAAATTTTAAACTTTAATTAGATCACCGTTTGCGGTAAGATTTAATGTAAGAGGTAAATTTTAATGTTAAAAAAAATTTAGGTAATAGGTAAGCAGATAATAAGTACGTAATAAGTAGAATTTTATGTAGCAGGAAAGATTGAATGTTTGTATTTAAGGTAATAGGTGAATAGGTAATAGGTGTGTTTGTATTTATGGTAATAGTTGAAGTTTAATGTGTGTATTAAGGACAGTTTTTATAATTAATCTAATTATGGATATTAAACCTTACTTTAGAATTTAGTAAATCGACTTTTTCTATAGAATTTTTAATTTTTTAGAAAAATTTCTAATCTAATTATGAATATTAAACCTTACTTTAGAATTTAGTAATTCGATTTTTTTTATAGAATTTTTAATTTTTTAGAAAAATTTCTAGGGGTCCTAGTTCTGGCTTTTGTAGTATTTTTAGCATGATTGTAAGGTTAGTTATTTAATATGCTTGCAGTTTACTGTGGTTTCATGCCTCTGGTTTAAAAGCTTGTTACTATTCATATATTTAAGGATTTCAATTTTTTCTTGAAGACAAAGGAAACAAGGTTCCTTTATAGATTTAGCTGTTCTTGCTTGTTTAAGGATTTTCCATTTAACTTTAGGCGTTTTATTTTCGTCTTTTAACATCCAAAAGTATTTGGAGAGAGACGTCATGTTTTGTTTTTCTTTGTTATTGAAGGATGAGAGGTGATTGTAAAATTGCTTTTTAAATACGTTCATGGTATTTCCGATATATATTTTTTCATCTTTAGGATTCTCCATGGATGAAATAAAACACATATATCAGGGATTTCGTTAGACATTTATTGGTCATGGGGCATTGGTTAGGGTTTCTACAGTTACAGAGGTTGTTATTATGGGGTGGACCGGTATTAGTGTTGGAGTTATTTTTGTTGTGTGCTTTTAATATTTTGCTGTTATGTACTTTAATTATTTTTTCTATATTATTGGAGCAGCTATAGCTTAGTTTTATTGTATTTTTATTGAAGATTTTGCTTAGAGGGTTATTTTTAGGGAAATGCTTATGTATTAGTTTAAGAAATTTATGTCCCAGCTTGAAGTTAACTGATTGATTAAAAGAAGGGTTATACCATATGATTTTCCTGTTTCTATTTTTGCTTCTTGAATTCCTGAATTTTTCCACAAAGCTAATTTTTGATGATTGATATCCACTATCTTTAAGGATTTTATCGTAAATTACCTTGTGTTTATAAAATATTTCTTTACTGGATGAGTGTGTGTTAATGCGGCGTTCTACCGATGATGGAATATGCTTGATAATGGATGGTGGGTGATTAGAGTTGGGGTTTATATATATTGGGTTAGCGTTGTTTTTCATATAAGATTGTAAAGTGTTCGATACTAAGTCTAATGTTATGTCTAGGAAGTCTACTTGCTTGATATTAGGGTTAATCACTACGTTAAGACCAAAGGATTTAAAGACTTTATGAATTAATTTTCTAGTTTTATCAACCTTACCTCCAGTAGATTTATTTATTATCATGAGTCCGTCTATATAGTCCTATATTGTTCGTGTCGATTTCTTTATGCGCAGTGAGGTTGTACAATAGGAATAATTCTACCAGATCTGAAGATTCTGCAGAATCTAGGGCTCTCATAGATAAATCAAAATTATCCTTTGAATTTTTTGTCCACTGTTCGTTGTCGTGGATGAGAACTGATTTTCTACAGTTCAGAATTATTTTGATTTCATCCTTTGCGATGTCCGAGTAGAATTCCGCGAATTCCAGGGCGAGATTGAAGAGGTCCTCAGAAATCGATGGGTAAAAATCCACGATGTCAAACTGTAAGAAGGTGGTATTATTTTTTTCCCCCAAGTTTTTCAAGCCATTTGATGACGTCCATTGTACCCCTCCATTGCATTAGTTGAACTTTTTTCTTTATTTGCTGGTTGACTCTTTCTAATATTACTTTACTAATCCTACCGATTTCCGATTATTTAGGAATTATTATTCTAGTAGGTAATTTATGGTAAAATTCCGGTTTGTGGCCTTTTAAAAGCACACACACACACACACACACACACACACACACACACACACACACACACACACATATATATATATATATATATATATATATTAGAAGTAGTACAAACGCTATCAAACCCTGATTGAGCACTCTGGAAGAATGGTAGACTTTGAAAAACAGTAGCTACTCTAGCATCTACGCATCGTTCATTCAGCAATGAGTTAGAACACTCAGCTATTGGGCGTGTATAATGATAATATACACTCTAAAGGTCTGTCTCCTTCTACCGAGCGCCCGTAGCTAAGAGGAAGAATCGCCGACTGACGCCATTTCGGTCGGGTTTCAATTCTGGGTAAAAAGCAATTGGATGTTTAACCGTAGTGATGAGCTGTGATACAGCGAAACAGATCTGTCTGCGGATGACTATATATATATATATATATATATATATATATATATATATATAACTGAAGATGTGCGTGTGAGTGTTTGTGTTTATCCGTGTGTGCATCCTCATTTATATTAACATGCACTTCTACATTTTTCATCCGATTTGTTTCAAAACTTACACACTCATTGCAAATTTTCATTCGGACATTTAGTTCGTGCAGCCAACCCAAAAACCAAACTCCTAATATTTATCCAGCCTCATTTTATCCTACTACGCTGGCTGAAGTTGCTCCTATCAGCGCTACAAATAGGCACTGTCAACTGTCCTCCTTCTACATAGTGGTACATTTTCCCTTAGAGTGGCAATTAGAAAATAAATATCTAACTAAATCTATAGTCTGCGTATGCTCTATTTCTACCATAGAAAATCCCATATATTAAAATTTTGTATTGGTTGTATCAAGAATCCTTTTAAAACACGCCATTATTTTCACATCTTAAAGGTGATCCAAAACGAAAAAAATACAAAGTTAAGTACGTTGGCGAAGTCACCAGAAAAAGAAGGGCAGGATTACTAATAAATAAAAAATAAAATAAATTTTAATTAATAAGAGAAATATCAAAAGGAGGAATGTTGTGGAATAAATAACACACCACCAATGAAAAAATAAAGAACGCTTAAATAAAGAACTCCAGTTTGTCAGAAAAAAACAAAAAAACCTTGAAGCCAGTCTTCTTTAATGATGTTTCAGTTCTTGTGTCGAGTAGAAGCGAGATTGACAAAGTCAGCAAAGAAATCAGTTGGTATGAGACAATTACAGCAGACACTATCAACTGCGACAAGTCTGTTAGCTTGCGGTTGGGTGCGTGGGTCTTTTTTTTTTTTTTATCTTCGTGGGCCTTTTCTCTGGACGAACAGGCCGGTCAAGATATTTGGCATCTGATTGGTTCCCGATCTCCTCTTAATATTATAACGGATAGAAACTGAATTATAATACTAACCAAATTTCATAGAAAACAAAAAGTAGAAAATTCGATCAGTCAGATCGAGATGCTACTCGAGGTTAGCACCATTTTCACGCATCAGTCACGCAACAGTCCTTTCAGCAAAAGCATCGGAAGAAATTCTCTCCATTCTGATCTTGACCTTCAGCTGGTGTTGAAACAATGCAATCAGATAAGAGGAAGAGAGAAGCAGTCTCGTGAACTTCATCCATACTCGTCGTCCATACCTACCAAATATAGGAACATAGTACTTTCTCCTATCCGACAACGATCTCACGTTTCTACAAATAGAACTGTTATCCAGGGTAATAAATTGTTCATAGTGTGCAGTTCATGTAGCCTTCAATAAGCTTACACAGCGAATGGCGGACTTCCTCAGCTGAGTGCACGTTTCTCTAAAATTAGAAAGCGAATGGATTTGGTCAAGATCAAGGACTTCGATTTTATTCCGTTAACTTCTACCATAGCACTGAGACTCGCATACAAAAGGCGAATCTAGGAGAGAAAGTACAACTTAAAATCGGAACCACATCTCAGTTGCTTCAAGTTTGTTCTTAATCTTTGATGATATTGTCCAGCATTCACTGCCAAATTGAAGAACTGACATCGCATAGAAATCTAGTACTCTTTTCTTTGTTTCTAGCAAACTTTTCCTGTCTCTTAATACTCTATTCAACTTCTGGAACGCGTCTTTCACCATGCCAATTCGCCTCGGATCTCTGTGTCGCACGTTCCGTCTTCTGTTAGAACACTTCCAAGGTATTTCAATTTTTGTACCTGCTTGATTTTAGTATCCTTCACCTGTATTTGGCATTTTGGGCTTCTCTTTTTGTTGATGACCATGCATTCGGTTTTCTTGCAGTTTATTTCTGGTCCTCTCTTGTCACTCTCTTCAGCTACCTTCTGTAGGTGATCTTGTTTCTTTTCCGTGTCTGCTATCAGCACTGGATCATCTGCGTCTACAGACAGAAAACTTAGCATGTTTCCTCTTCTCCCTGTAAGCTGTCTTTAATAATAATAATAATAATAATAAACAGAAAATGTCCTTTTTATCATATTTTCTTTAGTTTTATTTTGTTTAGTTTTTGCCCCCCACCAAAGAAAGAAACAAAAGCATAGCAAACAGCATTGAAACAATTACAAACAACACACCAATTTAGAGAGTGGGGTTAGTTACAGTAACAAGAGAAAGATTGATTGGGGTTAGTCACAGCAACAGAAGAAAAGTTGTGGGTCATTTAACGCCAAAGCATATTTCGGGTTTGAGGAGATCTTTGACAGTACCCAGTGTTCTTAAAACGGTTCCACATCTAACTAATGACCAGGTTCAGCATTGCTTAACTTTTTCATCGCGATTTGACAGTAAACTAACAGAAGAAGAACATTGTAGATCTTGTATGGAAAGGACTACCAAAATGTAATTCATTATTCAAAGGAATTCATTTTATTGATCACGAAAAACATCGAAGTCAGGCTACGTTGATGTGGATATTAAACAAAGCCAGATTAAACTTGTAATAAATTAAATGAGATTTTGTCATTTTTTGGGAAAAAAAAGAAAGTATGTATATAAGCATAGATACATTAATACAGTAATGCATATCTATTTAATCAATTTTATTTATTTTATGATAATCAAAGCCTTTTATGAGCCCTTATAGAAAGAAATCTGGAGGTCTAAGTATCCACTTTCCGGTAAAAGTTTTACATATAGCCATCAATGACATTGACGAAAGAATAAACGAATAAAATTAATAATTTGCAAGACATATACGGATAACATAACTTTACAGAATCCAACATTAGTTTTAACTCACCCTGTATTTAAAAAGCTTGCGAAATGTTGTTAAATTTGTATATTTTTTTAAATATCTATTTGTGACTAGTAAATATTAATTAATTCCTTCCCTGTGTTTTGAAAAAGAGTAACCGTTTATCCCTTGTAGCTTGCTTAGGATTGGGTTTCCAGTTTCCTCTCCTAAAGTTTTCTTTCACATCCAGTAACCTCTTGCATCTTGGTGGCATTATCGCCTGGCTTGGGATGAAATGATTAAAAAATGACGTGCGTTATCTTTTGTTTTTACTCTCTATCCAAGAAGAAAATATTTTTAGCAACATTGCCAAAAAGATTTATAACAGTTAAATTTATAAGTAAGAATGAAAGAACCCAATCATTTTATTTTGATTTAAATTTTAGAAACCACGGAAAAATGACGTACCAACAAAGTATCGTAATTCTTCTTTTAAAGGAAAGAGTTCTACTGAGTTTGTTGAGACTATAACAACTATTTTATGTTTGTATAGCTTCTAAGTTCTTACTAATTGCTGGAAGGCAGAGGCGTCTACATGGAATTTCGTTGAGTGTAAGGCAGGGGCAGAATTTGGCTTGTGCAGAGGAAGGGCTCTACTTCAGGTTCTTAGCATTTCTGACAAAAGACGTCTTTATGACGCCACAGTCTTTTTCGACTCTGCCAATAACATCTCATGTGATCTAATTTCTTTCTTTTTCCCCCGAAGATGTTCTCTCTATTTCAATCAAATCTCTTGCTATCTCTATCGGAGGTTGATCTCTCACTCATGAAAAACTTTCGCTATCGCTCTTTTTTCCAAAGCATTTATTCGTTCCTTCGATTGTCTGTTTTCTCAGTGAAATCTTATATGAAATTTCTAAATTTACTTGTATAAATTTTTAACATAATTTTCCAGTGAAATTCTGTTGCTCTCTTCCTTTCTCTCTCCTTCTCCTCTCTCCCTCTCTCTCCATCTCTCTCAACGGCTTAATTAGTCTTTACTCACTCGCTTGTCATTTCTGAAACCATTAACTCTTTTCTTACTCTCTTTATTTCTCTTTAAACTAATGATTCTTTTCATTGATATCCTTTTCTAACCCCCGGCAAAAATGCTTTCATTTTGCTTCAGCCCATGCCCATGGGAGTGCAGGTAGGTGTAACTACAGGGAAAGGAAAAGAGCCGAGTTCAAAGTCTGATCGAGTTCGTTATGTTCACTATTGCCCAAATAGCCTTGGGGGAAGGTATGAATCCACCCCTGCTACACTGACTGGGCTCTTTTGCTTAAAGGTGACAACTATTCTAGGGAAACTCTGAATTCAAAACCAGCGTGAAGTGAGATTGGTTCCTTCATCCGAGACGCACCATTATTGCTTTATCCATGTCGTTTATTATTTAACTTAATTTAAATTCCAACCAAACTTCAAATTTTAATCACACAGTATTAATGTCAATGAGTCTGTTTTTTTTTTCTTTTTTCTTCTTCTTTTAATCTATAATTTTTCAGCTAGCATAAAAGGCAGGGAGTCTATCTCAAAATTTTTAATCTTTCTCTTTACAAAACCGCTGATATCTAGTCTATTTAGATATATTTAGAGTAAGTAATGATTCTTTTCCATTTCCACTGACTTTCTGGCGAAATTCACTATAACTGTACATTCCCATTGATATAGTGTCTCTCCATTATGCAAAGTCGATACTAAGTTCATTAGACAACAGTTCTGTTACTATCCTAGCCTATTACTGATCTGGCCAATCAGAGCTCAACGCGTTGTGATTAGTTCTTTCAAGGATCTACTTTCAAGGATCTACTTTCAAGGATCTAACATGTATTTTGAACTGATGTTTTCAGCTCTGCAGACAGATCACTAATACATATTTCCATCAGTAGTCTTTAGTAATAATTTGAATTCGAGTTTAATCAAAACCAGCCATCATATCATGCTGTGTTGACTACAAACTGGATTCTACCGAAAAATAGTGTTTTTTTCTCATGACTCACCCCAAATCACTGTTCATTTAAATAGTGGCAATAAGCTTAGCCATTTTATTATTTTAAGGTTCTTCTTTTTCTTTTCCGGATACCAACCAGAGACGCGTAAGGTCAGAAATGGATTCATGATATTTTCCCACTGATCAGTTTTTTTTGTATAAAAAAAAAAAGAAAAAAAAAAAAGGAAACAAAGATCACACATTTTTCACATAGATAAAGATCTTCGTTATGTTGAGCTGTACTTGTGAGTACAATTTTTGTATTTCTTTAAAGTATGGACTCGTAGGGATCTCTTCAATGTATCTATTGGAATCTTTTCCAATCAATCCAGGCACTCGGAATACAACTGGAATTATTAATATCCTCATGTGCCTCATTTTTTAGATTTTCACTTCGAGATCTTTATATATTGATAGTTTTTTATTATTATTATTATTATTATTATTATTATTATTATTATTATTATTATTATTATTATTATTTGAGAGAGTGACCAGCATGCCGGAAAGTAATGCCTGATAGTTACAAATATACGAAACTCAATATAACCATTCTGACATCCAGTATGATAAGAATATACGAGACATATGTAGAACACACAGATATGCACGTTATCGTGACAAATTTTGATAAAAGGGTATAATTTTGTAGTATTACATAAACGAGGAAAAATATCGCTAAAAGAAAAACAATTCTCCCTTGATTTTCAGTTTATTTAATAGAAGCATTACAATTAAGTTGGCTATTATGCAAATGAACACAAAAACTTGCTAACAATGGCCGCGGCAATAAACAACATAGCAACTACATCTTTTATCCTAGAATCAGTAGAAGCTTCACGAAATTTACTTTAACTGCATAAACTTTTAAGTACAATGGTATCCTTCAGATACTAACAGAAGACAACTCGTTAACAAACCTGGAAAAGATGAGCACAGAATGTTGCATAACAAGTAATTTCAACAAAGACGGAAGGACATAAGCAGCTACAATTTTTCAAAGAATTTAGTACTCCAAAAGTCGATGCACAAAGCACAGGTTTCACCTTAGTTATTTCTGAATTTTTACACATTCCTGTTTCCACTTCGAGAAATTCATTATTATTATTTTTTAAAATTGTACAAAACTTTATTCTTTGAAGTAATAAAAGCCCAAACTGGAAAAAAGATAACTTTTGCTAACACTCTTTTCAAATGATAATATTCATTCATTATACGCAGGAAATATCAATATCAAACAAGTACGCACAAGCATAACAAACTATGTAAGTGCAATTAAAACACGTAACACATTATTATTTGTTGTATTTCTATGCCAACATTATCACAAATCAAAATCTTATTAAGAGATCTCTAATCATACTATGCTTTACTTACAGTAAGGTGTTAGTGTTACGCTTATTGCTAGGGTTAGCAATAATGTTAGAGGTAACGTTATGTATAGTGTCAGGGTAAAAAGATAAGTATTAAGACTATTGTTAGGATTAGTGACAATGTTTGGGTTAAGTGTTAGGTTTAGAGATAGTGTCAGAGTTAATGTTAGTGACAGTGTTTAGGTTAACATTAGGTTTAAAGATAGTATGATAGCGTTAGGTTTCGGATTAGTGACAGTGGGTTAGTGTTAGAGATCGTGTGAAAGTTATTGTTAAGGGTTATGGTTAGTTTTAGTGACTGTTTTTGCGTCTGTGTTAAGTTTATGGATAGTGTGAGAGTTAGTATTAGGGTAAGATTAGGTTTAGAGTTAGTGCTAGGTTTAGTGTTATGATTTGGTTTAGCTTTAGAGCTACTGTTATGGTTGCTGTTGCTCTTACTGTTAATGATACTGTTATTTTTAGGGATAGAGCAAGGATTAGTATTAGAGTTATTGTCAGTTTTAGTATGGTACTGTTAGGTATAGTGTTAATTTTAGAGATATGCTTAGGGTTAGTATTAGGTTAGAGCTAGTGTAATAGTTAAGGGGTTAGCTTTGGCGTTAGGACTAGATTCACGACTAAACTTGATGTTAGCTTCAGTTATTTTTAGGGATAGTGTTAATTTTATGGATAGTGTGAGGATTAGCGTAGTGTATGGTTAGGGTTAGTCTCAAGGATAGTATTAAGTTTAAGATAGTGTTCCGTTTAGTGTTAGGCTTATTTTAGGGTTAGATATTCCCTTTCTTATTTTTAGTCAGTTTTTTAGTTATACCCTTTCTTGTTTTTTAGATTGAACGCAGTTACTTTGCTGTTCACTTGCCGTCAATTGTTTGTTTTCAGAATTAAAACAGCAAAGACGATGAAATTAGTTTGAATATACCCTGGAACAATGATGAAAGCAGTATGTCGAACAAAAATCAGACAAGAACCAAAAATACAGTTAGGTAATACAAAAGAAGTGACGATTTTTATTTTATAGAAAAGCATAAAATACATATGCGTTCATATTTTTTATCGATATTAAAACCAAAAATGAATATTTTCAGTTTTTGTTACACGTGTTTTCAACAATTTATAATTTTAATTAAAATTAAATAAATATTTATTTTTAAATATGGTTTTATTGTTTTTATAAAACTAAATCAGATTTTATTATGTAAGTTAATGTTTTTACAATTAGTTGGTTTTAACCAACTAATGTTAGCAAAATTGTTATAATATAATTACGTATTATGTGTTTTTCAGATTATAATATCTATCCTTGTTACAAATGTTGATAACAACTTTTGTCTATACTTCTGAGATGAGGTAGTATTTACATTATTTACATTGTTCAGACTTTTGTCCTCATCATAATTGCCATGTTTACAACTTTTCGGCGATTGTACGCTCCGACACTTCCTTAAGTGCTAGAAATATTTTAACCGAACACTTTATTTCAGTCGCTGGGGTATGTAACTCTCAAGGACACATAGCCCAGTAGATATAGGTGTTGGTTAGTTCCAGTGACTTGAACCAAAGAGTTGTGAGTTCAATACCTGGCTACAGCAGTGGTGAACAAATAACTTAGAGAGTTAAAGGGAGATAATTACATGGCATCCGGAAGTGGCATCGCATATGGAATGAGAATGACATACTCCAAGGATCAAAATAATGGGTTCGGTTCAAAATTCCTAGCACCTGAAGAAGGCCGGAGCGTATAACGGCTGAAACGTCGTAAACCTCGCAATACAGACGAGGAAAACAGTCCGAATAATGTAAATGATGTGATAACAACTTGTTTTCAGGGTGTCAGATTTTGTTATGCAAGAAAAGTAAGTACACTATAAAATGTTATTTATGCCACATAAACATACATTTGATTACCACAATATATACTAGTTTTGAATAAACTATTTTATTGTTATTTTACAGTTAAAAGGGTTTTTAGATATTCCATAGCCCTCATAAATTTTTTCATCGAGTGATTTTTAATACTTTTTAATCCTTATTGACGAAAGAAAAACATAATTAAGCCGAAAAAGTCATGATTAACCAAAATACACCAGAATAGATAGTAACCAAAATAAGTGGCCAAAAGAACATAGAGATGCGGGAAAATTGCTAAAAGTAATTTTAAGAGATGAATGCAAAACATACTTTTGAATTGAAGGGAATATGCAAGACCAATGCGGGAAAGAAACAAAGCAATAAAAAATATTATATTTAATCTGTATTATCAAATTCAATAAGAAAAACGAATAAGACCGAGACAAAAAAAGCAAGCGAGAAAGAGTAGTGCCTTGTTTTCAGTTCTAAAAATATCACATGCTTTATCCCATCAACTTGAATAAAAACTAGGAATAAGACGGAGAAAGAAAGTAAGACACAACGTGTGTCGTCTTGTTTTCAGTTCTAAATTTAACACTTGTTTTTTTCCATAAAGTTCAATAAGAAAAAAGTCCGAAAAAAAAAAACAGTGTATGTCGCCTTGTTTTCAGTTTTAAATTAACTATTTGTTTTATTCCATCAAGTTCAATAAGAAAAAGGAAAAAGACTGAAACTCAAAAGTTAGAGAGAAAACTGTTGCCTTGTTTTCAATTCTAAATTTACCACTTGCTTCATACCATGAAGTTCAATAAAAAAGGGATAAAACCGAAAAATAAGTAAGAGAGGATGTGTGTCGAAATGTTTTCGGTTAATAATTTACCACTTCAAGTTCAATGAGAAAAAGGAATAAAACCAAGTAAAAAATAAATGCAACGTTTGCCACTTACATTATTCCATAAAGTTCAATAAGAAAAAAGAAAATAGAGACAAAATAGCAAGAGAGAAAGATTGTCGCCTCGTTTTCAGTTTTATATTTACCACTTTTGCTTTATAATATCAAGTTCAATAAGAAAAAAAGCATACGACAGAGAAAAAAAAAATAAGAGAAAATGTTTTTCGTCTTCTTTTCAGTTATAAATTAGCCACTTGCATTACTCCAGCAGTTCAGCGAAAAAGGAATAAGGCCGAAAAATGTAAGAGGCAAAGTGTGTCGTCTTATTTTTAGTTCATCATTTACCACTTGTTTTAATCCATTAATTTAAATAAGAAAATGGAATAAGACCAAGAAATAAAATATGAGACAAAATGTGTGGTATTATTTTTAGTTCAATATTTACCACTTACTTACTTACATCAAGTTCAATAAAAAATAGAAATAATACCAAGAGATAAAGTATGAGTCAAATTCTGTCGTCTTACTTTTAGGTCAACTCTTACCACTTGCTTAAACCCATCAAGGTCAATAAGAAAATGCAATAAGATCAAGAAATAAAATAAGGGGCAAACTGTTTCGTCTTATTTTTAGTTCAGCATTTACTACTTGTTTTAATCCATCAAATTCAATAAGTAAAAAGAATAAGACCGAGTGAAATAATAAGAGGCAATCTGTGTTATCATATTTTTAGTTAAAGATTTATCATTTGCTTCATCTATCAAGAGAAAAGAATAAGACCGAGAAATAAAATCAGAGGCAAGTGCGCCGTCTTATTCTTAGTTCAACGTTTACCACTTGTTTTAATCCATTAATTTCAATAAGAAAATGGAATAAAACCGAGACAAAAAAGTGAGTTGCAAAGTTTGTGCCCTTGTTTTTCTTTTTACATTTACCACACACTTCATTCTACGAACTTCAAGAAAATAAAAAGAAAGAGACCAAGACTAAGACAAAGTTCGTCGACTTGTTTTCAGTTCTAAATTTACCAATTGCTTTAATCCATCAAGTTCCATAAAAAAAAATAAGACCGATTCGAAATGTAAAACAGTGTCACGCTTTGCTTTCACTTCTGAATTTACCACTTACTTTATGATCTCAAGTTAAATAAGAAAAAGGAAAAGAGCGAGACAAAAATATAAGAGACAATTGTGCAGCGTTTCTAATCAATTCTAAATTTACAACTCTCTTTATTCAATAAAGTTCAATAAGAAAAAGTGCTATGACCGAAAAAAAAATGTAAGAGAGAAGGTGCGTTGTCATGTTTTCAGTTCTAAACGTAACATTTGCTTTATTCAATGAAGTTCAATTAAAAAAGGGATAAGACTAAAAGAATGTAAGAGAAATGTCAGTCGCCATGTTCTTAGTTCTAAATATACGACTTGCTCATTCCATGAATTTAAAAAAAGGATAAGACCAAAAGAAAAAAAGTGAGACAGAATGTGTTTCGCCTTATTTTCAGTTCTATATTACCATTTGCTTTATTCCATCAAGTTTAATAAGAAAAAGAAATAATAAAGAGACAAAAGTGTAATCGAAAAATTGTGTCAACTTTCAGTTCTAGATTTCTTCTTCTTCTTCTATATGCGCTATCCTTTCAGGACGTAGGCGATCATGGCCTTCCACGTCTCCCTATCGCTGGTGGCTGTTAGCACGCTTTCTCCTGTAACACCACACAACCATCGTTCCGTCACCCACCTGCTCAGGCCCTTCAAATATGTTAGCCGCTGCTTTCCTCTGTCTCTTTTTCCCTCTATCTGGCCTGTTAGCATCAGGTTCTCTAAGCCCTCCTTCCTCATTGCATGTCCCAGGAACTTTAATTTGTTTTCAATTCTAAATTTGACACTTACTTTATTCCATTAAGTTCAATAAGCAAAAGGAAAAGAACGAGATAAACGAAAAAAGGTATTGACTTCTTTTCAGTTCTAATTAACCACTTGCTTTATACCATCAAGTCCAATAAACAAAAACAAAAAAAAAAAACAATAAGAAAAAAGAACTATAACTGAGGGAAAAATATAAGGGAAGAATGAGATGAGTCATCTCTTTTTTTTTTCAGTTCCAAATAAGCCACTTGCCTTATTTCATCAAGTTCAAGAAGAGAAAGTGATAAAACTGAGACAAAAAGGAAGAGAGAATGCGTGTCGCCTTGTTTTCAGTTCTAAATTTACCACTTACTTTATTCCATGAAGATCAATAAGAAACATGAATAACACTCAGATAAAAAAGTAAAGAAGAATATGTGTCACCTTGTTTCCATTTCTATATTTTTGTAGCAAAAGATGGCTTATCACTTTTAATGCCTTAAAAACTAAATTACTCTCTATTAATCATCTGAGATCGCTCTCTTTCTCTCTCTTTTTTCCCTCAGCATGGCTGATGCTAACCACCAGGGGAGTGACTCCTTGCGTCTTCTCGGGTTAATCTTCTCAGTTGACATGAATTAGAAAGACTATCCTGAATCCTTTGCTAGGTCAGCTGCTAAGAAAGTTCACTTTATCGTGCGAGAAAATTGTTTCTCCAGAATCTATCTTACATATCTAGTTTACCATTTAGGTAAGCATAGAATATTGCTGCTACATATGGTCCGGTGACCCTGCTATTTACCTTGACCTCTTTGATAAGGTCTAAAGTAGAATTAGCAATATTGTCAGCCCTGATCTGGCGGCTCGCTTTCAGTCACTTACTCACCACCGTAAGTTCTCCGTGCCATTTTTATAAATACTTTCATCGTAATTGTTCGGATGAGCTCTTCGCGATGTTTCGTAAACTTTATGAATTTAAGCGCAATACTAGACTGGCGTCAAGATCTTGTCAATTTACAGCTGAGCTGGCGAGATATAAACGTAAGTTCTACGCTAACAGTTTCTTCTCTCGTACTTCTAGCCTTTTGAATTCCCTTCTAGCTCCAAGCTTTCCAGCCAACTTTAATCTGAAAAAATTTAAATGCAATGTCAATCGCTATCTACTGTCCTCCTGATTACTCTCTTCTCCTTCTGCTCACTATTAATGTTTCCATTTCTAATTTTTCCACACTCTGTTACCTGTTGCGTTTTAGTAACTTTATTGCCTTTCTTGGGATGATTCCGATTTAAAAAAAAGTTATATGCTGTTTATGTGCGCTAGTGTGAGATTCATATGCCTCATTTGCATACTAGGTATTGTTTAAAAATGTAATGTTACTGTTATATTATTATTTTTATTTGTAATCGTAGTTTCGTTTAATTCATAGTTATTTAATCGTATCGACACACGGATGAGATGCAGCATATGATATTGTGATTTGAGAACATCTACGGAGACCTCAGAAAAATGATACATCAAGTTAATCTTGATTTTCTGATGACTCTATAGTTGTTTGGTTTTTGATTATTAATGAACCTCTTTGCAAAAATATAAATTGCATATTTCTATTCTATGTGGCTATATAATCATATCTTAAATCTAGTCGTCCTTTGTTCAAATTACTAATCCTAATATGTATCCTTTTGGTTCATTAAAAATAGATATAAAACCTCAGTAGCTGGTTTCCGGATACTATGAAATGCTTAGAACTCCCTTTTTCCAAAATGCATCAACAATTATCCTTTTACCAATAAGACGAATTAAAACGGGGAAAAGGCATATAATGAATTCTAACAATAACAATAACTCAAAACAAATACTAAATTCCCATTATTTTAAATAAACAGGGAGTGCTGAAAAGTGCTGAAAAGTCGTTCGAAAATCTTCCGAAAATTTTACCAAATAACGAAAGATCAGAATTTTGTGGGGAAGGCTTCTTAATTTTTCACCACTTCCTCTTAAAAAGAGATACATAGCTGCCAACCAATGGCCGACCATTATTTCTTTTCAAATACTATCCTGGATAAAAGAGGAAAATGAGAAATATTGCCTGTTAAATCTATAGTCCTGTTAATAATATGTTAATGTTAGTTAAACGTTTTTAGGTTGAACGGCATAAAGATATTGGTGTATTAGATCACATATAAAAATGTCATTTGTGTATTTTTATTTATATATTTTCTTGTTTAGAGAGAGGATTGACCTGTTAATCAGTGTTAGTGTTTAGTACATTTATGTAAAGGATTGAAAAGTTGAGCAATTGTAAGTGGCTGTGACACTTTGATATACACAGGAACCATTAAAAAGCTAATATGGGATAATCGGTGTATGACGAAACCATAAAAGCGAAATAAATCATCAAAGGCCGATTAAAAGAAAGGAACGGTTTAATCAAGATCGTCGTCTTGATGTCTCTTATTCATGTACTTAGCATAAAGTGCTAACATGTTTCATTATTTCTTCAATTCCTTATATAAGAGTAAGCATTTAGGGGTTTCATTAGAAACACAGGCGGATAGGAAGAAAACGAAAAAAAGAAAGAGAAAAATCTGTCTGTATGTCACCGTGTACGTAAAAAAAAAAAAAAAAAAAAAAAAAAAAAAAAAAAAAAAAAAAAAAAAAAGAAAAAAAAAAAAAAGAAGAAAAAATGGAAGAGTAGCCCGACTAAACATCACCCATGAGTTTGATATCCTTCCCTTACACGAAATTTTTACAACTGACATATTTTGGTGACAAGCTGGAAGCGAGAAATAAATATTTTTCTTAAGCTTTTAAACTTGTCATTTCCTGCCTGGGTTCTAAACATAAACTGGTGTAACAAAAATGTGTAATTCTCACATCGAACTGTCTTTATTATTTTTTTACTATTATTGGATTGATTATATTTTAATGCAATTATATTTATCATTTTACATCTTTATCCTTTGTATTAGCAACAGTTCACATCAAGATCTAACTGCTGTATTTCCTGACTTTGTCAATAGAACTTTTTCATTTTAAAATAAAATAATACAGTCTGGCCTCACAATTTTCCGTCTACGGTTGGAACCAGACATTGTAATGTATTGGATTTTTTTTCCAAAAATCACTTGCGCATAAAAATTAAAGTTGAAACTTCATGTTTATTGATAACTGTAATAATAATAAATAAATTTGTACAATGGTCAGTGGTTATCTGTCATGATGAAGCACATACACATTGTTTTTTGTTTATCCCTTGACCACTTTCATGTGGGTTGCAGCGCCTCGACGCTCTGAAGTGAGAAACACTTTAAAGGCAGAGAAGATCATTTGCACGATTACTTTTTGCAAAATATTCTCTTTAAAAAAAATGAAATAAAATGAAATAAACAAACACTATGCGTTAAATGATTAAATTCACATAAGCACGGCTTTTATTTCGTTAGTCATGTCATTTAACGATGCATAAACGCATGATTAGGGTATTTAGTTGATCACTTCATATTACCGAATATGTGACAAGTCACATCAACCCTTATCTTCTTCAACGCTGTGAAATACATGGTGGTTGGTAGGTGGTGGTTGGATTTCGCTTTATTCAGAATCAGAGTCAATGACAACATGATTATCACAAATAATAGCAAAGATCATCCGGAAGAAGATTATTTTCAACAAAGATGTTGAAACTGTATTGCCCCACAGTGACATCCAAAAGCTTTATGGCTAATATCTTGTTTTGTGAATTTAACTTGGTATATAACGACAGACGTACAGGCCTGTATTATTGTTTTTTATTTTCTCCTACATTTAGATATGCTATATTCCATTTTCTTCGCTGACTCCTAAGCTACTTCTTCTAGTTTCCTAGTATTTGTGACAAAATCTGTTGAGTGTGTTTCTGTAATTCTCCCTCTCTTGAATGTTCCTTTTGCACTTTTATCTAATTTCGAATCCCTACCGATGTCATCACTGAACCATTTTGCTTTATTGAGGGTACCCTTCAACTCATTGTCGTCTTTATCAAGCGTTTGATATCATCCATGTAGAATAGGGGATTAAACACTTTCTTTTTTACGATGTATTCATAGTGATTACTATTTAGTTCATGCGAAATGGGATTAAGGACAGACAGAACAGAAAGGTTAACAGTGAGCCTCCTTGAAAGATTCCTCGTTGGATATTGAAACAATTGGAAGTGGCAGTATTTTTTGTGTGATTTAGGTATAATATATTTTTCCACAATCTCATGCTATATTTAAGGAAATTTACTATGACCGAGGAAACTTTGTGCATTTCTAAATCATTAAGAATTCAAGAGTGCGGCACAAGACCAAAAGCTTTACAGTAACCTATCCAAGCTACCATTTTTCTGCAATTTTCCAAAATCATTTTCTTTATTAGTAATTGATCTTTGAACTATACGAACCTCCTAGACATCTCTTCTGTTCCAGGGAAAGAATGTTGTTTCCATCGAGAAAAGAGTAAGTATATTTCGTCATGACAGACGCGATTACTTTATAAATGTTGGATAAACATGTTATTGGCTTGTAATTCTTTAGATAATCTGTTTCACCTGTTTTTGTAGGGCGATATGTAATACTTTCTGGTCTATTCTGGAATTTCATTGGGGTTATTAATTAGCACTGATAAAGTTTTAGCAAGAGCTTTGTGGATCGATGACCGACGGGGATTTTGTTAAAGCTTGCCTAGCCTAAATGTTTTTTCATTTTTGTACAGGTTTATCCTTCGTTCTTTCTTGTTCTCGTTTGATTTACACTGCATTGGAATTATATTCCTTTAAGTTGCTCCTAATATTCTACCAAAACTTTTGCACTTCTTCAATAGGTGATATCGTTTTGACTTCTATAACCGCTTTTTCAATTTCTCTGTATAACTTATTGAGGTTCGTTTGGAATATTTTATTTTGTCAATAAAACCTACAACGCTTTTCATATCGTTATTTCATATTATTATTTTGCTTTCTTTTCTGTACACGTCCTTTTAACATGGGGTAAAGGCAAAAAGTATACTTTCAAATTTTCATACCTAACAGGAACAGTGTTCATATTTTCTTTGAATTACTGATACATTCCTAAGTAGATAATCAGTTCCACGCAATGAGTTATCAATATAGATTGTCAGGGATCTTATTAGTGTTTTCGTTTCTATTGATTTTTTATCGTACCCAGGGATCCAATTATTAAAAGAATAACATCATTAGTTTTAAACTGACACACTTTGTTTTCTACTTTCAATATACTTATCTTTACTCATTTTGTTATGTATTTTAAAATATACATTTTTATTTGATAACACGTACATATCAATGAGAAGGCAAATGTTTTTAGCCTTATGTCTTTATGTCTGGTCTGTGGACATTTATGTGTCCGTCAATATGAATGCTAAGGTCCCTAAGAATAATGACTTCATGGTTTTCTTTGACAGCTTCAGACTGATGTTGATACAATATTACCCCATGAGGCGCCCTGTATTATGTCCTTTTTTGTTTACTTCGATGTCGAGATTGGACAACTAGCTATTGAGTGGTCAGTAGTTTCATCATGTTGTTCACATCATCTCCATATTACTATTATTTATTTATTTATTTATTTTCTTTCCTTTGATTTCTGTTGTATACATATTTCCTTCCGGATTCCAACTAAAGTCAGAAATCGTATCATGAGATTTTCTACTGAGCATTTAAAAAAAATAAAATCAAGATCACATATATTTTAAACCCCTTCATAAGGTGTGAGCTGTAATTGTAAGTACTTTACTTTTGTATTTCTTCAAGGCTTGGGCTACCAGGAATCCCTTCAACGAGTCTATCGGAACCTTTTCCTATCAAACCGACAGCACGAACTACAATTGGAATTGTTGATGCTCTCATTTTTGAGATTTTGATTTCAAGTTTCTTGTATTTTGATCGCTTTTTGAAGAGCTTCAAAGATGCATTAGAGTCTGCAGGAACTGCTATGTCAGTAAGAAGGCACATTCTATTTTTTGGTTTCTGATCACGATATCTGGGCGATAAGCTTTAATTGTTCTATCTGTGTATAAGTTCTATGCCTGCAACCGGGTTTCGGTGGTGTTCATACCAATTTCTTTGTTTTCTTTCCGTAAATGTTGCATTTTTCAATCTAACCACCTAGTATTATTTTTATCATTATTATTATTATTAAGAAGAAGAAGAAGAACAACAACAACAACAACAGCAGCAGCAGCAGCAGCAGCAGCAGCAACAACAACAACAACAACAACAACAACAGCAATCCAATGTTTTGATCGTTACAATTTCCAACCACATTAGTTTAGGAGTAATATATTTTAATCGGCTTGGGACTAAACTATTTGAACCGTGGAGTTTTATCTACAATAAAGAAAAATAGCATAAAATAGTAACGAATACTTTGACTTTTATAAACTTTTCCGTATTTAGACTTTGCTTACAAATGTATAATTTCTGCTGCGATGAGGAAAAAACCTCGACTAAGCCATTTCTAAAATGACAATATCATGACTAGCATCCTATGACTTTTTACATGTCATTCAAATTGCTAAGTTCTACATTATTGAGTTGTTAGTGAGAGACTATATGACGTCATATTGGTTGATAAAAAGTTTTCTCGAAGCTAGCAACATTTATTTCAAGTTCTTCAGTATATTTCACATCAAATCCAAAAATCGTGGAGACGTTTAATATATATATATATATATATATATATATATATATATATATATATATGATGATGATGATGATGATGATGACGGGCTCTTCCGTTGGTTTCGAAAGTCTCAATCCAACAACCTCTTTCAGTTTTATGTTTGTGTCGTATGTGACACTTCAGTCTCGCACGCAAGTCCACACATATTGTGCAAAAGCGAGAATCTCCGGTCGTAGTCACAGGAATATTTGCTGGTGCTCGTCTCTTAGCCGGTTAATACGATTGATTTTGAAATTTCTGATACCACTCTTGCACAAATATCTCCAGTTATTTCTATCCAGTGCATCACGCTCGAAGTCAGTATGAGGCTCATTGACAGCGAAGAGGTTACTCTTTAGCTTGTCATTATACCTAGCCCACAGCCATCCAACACTTCTTTGTCCACTGTCAAGTTTGCTATGCATAAGGACCTGTTGTCACTTATCCTTGCAATATGACCAGTCCAGTGAAGTTGTAATTGCATCAGGTAAGTTTCAATATCACCAATATTGCATTTTGCGAGATCAGCATTGGACAGCTTATCGTCAAAACACAAATCGCGCGGACTCAACTGATTGATATGGGACCTATATGGTGTCCACGATTCTATGCCGTACACAAATGTTGTCAAAATGGCTGCTCTATAACCCCGTAATTTTTACATATGTCCTCAAAAGAAAAAAATCATAAGATGACATGAAAAATTAGGCAAAAAACTTAACCACCACACCTTGTCTGTCATTGTAAACCGCATATATATATTATATTAGTCATCCACATACAAGCCTGTTTCGCTGTATCACAGCTCATCAGTGTGACTAGATACATCCACTTGCTTCTGGTCGGGATCGAAACTAGACCGATTTGGTGTCAGTCGGAGTCGCTACTCCCTATATATATATATATATATATATATATATATATATAATCGTGAGCTGAGTGGATAGAACTGTTGTCACTTTGTTCCGACAGTAACTTTCCACAAAAGAAACGCCTATATTGTAGAGGGTCCTTCCTGGGAATGACATTCGCAGATAATACTCCTTTAATGACGTAATCACCCCCCCCCCCGGTCCATAGCCTGCAGTGTTCAATGTTGTATACAGCAACAAGGAAAACATTACAAACTGAGAAAGGAGTCGTAAACTGTGTTTTGCAATGTACCAACCAACAGACACGCCAAATAGTGTTTGACTGTTTATAGACATTTGTTCGTATCAGTAGAACATTGTAACTCGGGGACCGCCTGTTGTTAGCTGCTGATGTTGCTGGGCCTACTGCTATTTTTAGCAATCGCCAAAGGGAGTAACCAAGCAACAAACCACAAGATACCCTTGAAAATCGCACAAACTACATGCAGCATTTATTTTTCAAATTAATCTCTTAATTGTAAAGGACAAAACAATGAAATATATTTCTCATTTTTTTTTTCAAATATCATGTTTAGCATTTTATTTTTGCTATCATTTTTCACTTGTGCAAAGAGATATCCATTTTTAAAAATGCATTTTCTCTTCAATAATTTTTTTATATTAGGCAACTGCATAATACCCAAACACAGTTTTCTTTGGTAGCTTTTAACACACACACACACACACACACAGTGAAAGAGAGAGAGAGAGAGAGAGAGAGAGAGAGAGAGAGATACATGCAATATCTTGATGAATATATTTTTGCGGTGGCATGATGAAAACGATGTTAGTGGAAACTGTGTGTATAAGAATGACTTTTATTTGGCCTTAAGGTAGTACATTCTCTAAGTCTGTTCATCTTAGCTACTTACCAAGAAATTCGCCTACAGAGGTTACTAAAGTATGACTTTGGTTATCCAAGGTCTGTTGACATTTAATTGTGGTATGACCTTTCCAATTTTTCCTTTCCTTCTCTCTAACTCTTCTTTAAACACCTCATTATCTTTCTTTCTTCCTTTCCGTTTTCTCATTGATTACCGATATTTAAGGGCCATTGCATTAGGATAGGGGACATAATAATAATAATAATAATAATAATAATAATAATAATTCCAATGTACAAAGAACTTTTTGGACCGTTCACCCACTAAAGATTAAAGCTGGGATTCGTTAAATCTTCTACTATGCCTTCTATACATATCAGCGACGAACAGAATTTTTTTTACATTTTCTGTTGTTAATCAATTTCTAGATTAGCTATAACTTCTACAGAAGAATGCTGAGGATATCATGGACCGAACATATGAGCAACGATAAGGTGTTGAAGAGAATGCAAATGAAAAGGAAACTTATGCTTAGCATCAGGAAAAGACAACTGAGGTTTTTGGGACACGTAATGAGGAAGGATGATTTGGAGAATTTGGTACTCACAAGACGGATAGAGGAAAAAGAGAGACAGGGGAAAGTATACTTGATGGGCTTGAGAGAGTAGATGGCGGACCGGGGTCTGGGGAAGATACCACGAGGAAAAGTGTTGAGAGCAACAAGGAATAGGGGCAAATGGAAGTTCATGATCGCCTACGTCCTAAAGAAGAAGAATAACTTCCCTGTTTAGATGTTCACAAAATTTCTATTTATCTAACCATTTTTAAAGAAAAGTCTTTAATCGAACACTTGTGCGTCGAAATTTTCTAGTGTTCATTGACAATGAAAAAAAAAAGATTTAGGCTGAAAAATATTAAACTCTTGAAAGTATTTATTTTCAAAGTTGTATTTAAGAGAATATATTTATTTTCCAAGTTTGTCGTAACAGAACAGTGTTATTAATTCGGGTCATCCTTGTCAATTCTATGTAATTTCTTCAGATGTTATCAAATATGAGGAATAAGAACAACACGTAATTATTAACAAACGTACCAATTTTATATTGATTTTTATAATTTTTTGAAATGGTGAAATTCTATAAAGTCGTTTTTTTTTTTATGTCAGTGCACGTTTTAAGTTAGGCTAGGATAACATTTTTCGAGCAGTGTACCACATGTTCTATGGCTCATCACAAGGCGAGCCGCACTACTAAAAAGATTCAAGTTCATTTTCCGTAGTAAGTACCCCAGTTATTTTTACTATAGAAGGCCACTTACATAAAATTTAGAAATGGGGAATTTTTCTTGAGGAAAATGACATTTTAATTACAAATTGAAGGCTTGGTGATTAACACATGTCGCTGTGTTTGATTTATTTTTAATTTATTCTAATGAAAATTTTTAATAAGTATGTTTCTTCTCCCGAGAAAAATCATTATGAATGATACCTAAAAGAAAAATATGTTTAAACGTACGATCTTCCTTAAAATCGCTATTTTGATGAATACCTTATTTTCCAAAATTCAAGAAACATTGTACTTAATTATTGTTTATGAATGGGTCATGTATGAGAGAGTGTGAGTGAATAATTCAGAATGAAACAAAACAAAATTTTGAGAGACATTATTTTCCTTATATCCTTCAGAAAAAACCCCCAAAAAACTGGCCACATGCAACTTGCGGACCGTAGTTTTCCTATAACTGCTTTCTCAGTTGCCCTTATTGGGTCGTTGTGCCTATACTAGGGCCGTACTAGTGTAATTAGGTTTTGTCAAATGTCTACAATAAATAGAATTTTACATCTAACATCAAATTTCCACTTTTATAGTGAATACGAGTTACAATCTTAATTTTCACATGATTTCTTAAAACGTGTTTGTTCTGACTTTTACATTTTAAGGGTACTTAAAAATATTTTTTTGATTGCATTACCATAGAGATATAAATTCTATAAATAGATTTTACTTATATCTTTAAGATTTTAAACACTTTGACTGTGAACAAAAATATGTTTTCAATTGAAACTCGCAGCTGTTAAAATGAGAAAATTGCTTAACATTACTTGTTTATGATTTGCAAGAAGACTGACGATGCTTGTACAAAAATATCAGTTTCATCACTTAGAAATTATACTTGTGCAAAATTGTTAAATTATGAATCAATTTTACTTGCAGATAACTTTCCTTCCATTTCATCACGAAAGATAATTTTTCATCTGAAGACATTGATCTTTTTGACTAGTATCGTATTCATAAAGAAATAGATAAATAAAATAATTATAACAATTTAAATAATTATTAATCCTCTCTTTCTAAACAAATGAAAATTGGCTCCACTTTTCTCCTCTGCACACACAAATATGTGAAATTCTCACGTTCGGCCAGACAGTCAACATAGACAGGCCGTCAACATATGTGCCAACGAAAATTTTAGCTCCTTTCCCCTATTTTAGGCCATAATAGTAATATTTATCTCTTAGTACTCAAAAAAAAAAAAAAAAAAAAAATTCAAGGTAAGAAAATCCCAAGCACTTCTTGTATTTTCTGACTAAATTATGTGGATACTCATTACAAACATAAAAAAAAAAAACTTACGAGAAAGACTGTATACACTTTACTTATTCGTTATCATTCTGTCGGATTCCGATCTATATTTGACTACCGGCCATAATTATTAGGCCACCCCAGTTTTTTAAAAGAAATTATGTATTTCATATTATTTTTTAGTATTTATTGCCAAGTGGATAATTTTAAATGAAAATAGAATGGTTCTTTTGTTAATACTGCACAATAATATGTGCATCAAATGAACTATTCTGGTGTCCAGTTTTTGTGCTCTCTTCCCCATGCTAGTCTCTTCTTCTTACTGGCTGGCCGAAGCAAAGGCTCCCTGGCTGCCTTGTAAAATTTTGCAAAGTAATAACAAAAGAACCATTCTACTTTCATTTAGAATTATCCACTTGTCAATAAATACTAAAAATAGTATGAAATACATCATTATTTTTTAAAACTGGAGTGGCCTAATAATTATGGCCGGTAGTGTACATTTGACTCCAAGCTCACAATTGTACTCAATATTACTGTCTTTCATTTCCCCAACACGACATAACAACCAGATAATAAATAATATTCATTTTGTTTTTCCCACGTCAGCTGTTTCTCATTTTTACGAGTATTTTCATATATATATATATATATATATATATATATATATATATATATATGTGTGTGTGTGTGTGTGTGTGTGTGTGTGTGTGTGTGTGTGTGTGTGTGTTAGGGGTTTTCAACGAACGCCAGAGAATGTCAAACAGAAAATCAGTAAGCAAAAAATACCTTCCCAAAACAAAACGAAAAATTTAGAAACGGGAAAAATTTGTTAGAAACAAAGAATGCTGAACTACTATGTAAAATCAGTCCTTCTGTATAGAAGTGAATGCTAGACAATATCCTTACGGATGAAAAGGAGACTGGAGACAAAAGATATGTGGTTTTACAGAAGGATGCAGAGAATATCATGGAGGAAGCATGTGAAAAACTAGGAAGTGTTAAGGAAAATGAAAACAAAAGAAACATTTATGCTTAAAAACAGAAAATGATAGATAAATATTGAGGAAAGAAAGCTCGGAAAATTTGACACACAGGAAATATTGAAAGCAGGTGGGGCAGTGGGAGATAAATACCAGTAGACATCAAATCTGTTTATTGATTGAACACTTTGTAGAATAGGAATAAAAATTAAGCGCAAATAAAAAGGCTACCTTATTCCATTCCTCGAGTATATGCCATAGAGTGTGTATTAATAATAACGCAATAATTTTCCTAAACTTTAATAAACGAGGAAACAAAAATTTGTGTTTTTAAAAATATTTTTCTTACAATTTAAAAATGCGAATACATTTTTTAAAGGTGATATATTAAAAGATATCGATAATATATAATGTCATTATGCTGCCAATGAAACACGTTAAACAAATCCAGTCTAAATAAATTTTATGTGGAAAATGATTAAAATTAAGTGTATAATAACGGTGAAATTTGACATTTTCGTATTAAAGACTTACAATACTTTAAAATTTCACTCACAGTAACTCTCCTGGTGATTTTAAACGTAAACTTTTCTTACTATGAAAAGAAAAAATGTGTTTCATCTTTTCTTGATAATGCAACAAAAAGTAGAAAACTAACCCCAATAAAATTATTGACACATTGATATTTATTTCCAAGATGATTCCAAGATAAGGCTCAGTAACCTAGCAGCTTGTGTCTCTGAGTGCAGGCAAATATGTTAATCTTAAATTATTATGAATAATTTAATTACTATGAATAATTAAGCTATAAAATTGATATCCAAAAACTAGCTAAATAACAACTAATATTTAATACCAGAAATCAAATGGTATTTTTTCTTGATCAGAGATTAAACATGTATATGTATAAATTAATCAGAAAATGAATTCTCAACAAAATATATTTTAGGGAAAAAATAGGATTCAGTGAAAAAACATTTTTTTATAATCAAAAGTTTTATTGCACGGTTTGCATATTTACGATCTTAGCTTATAGACATTATTTGCTTTTATTTCATGGAATATAATGCGTGAAATAAAGCCCTCATGTTCTCGTGATTAAATGTTAAGGCATCTTCAAAACATTTACTGCTAGTTCTTTGGTTGTCTTTTATTTGATGACTGCCAACTCTTTAATCGAGCATCACTATTTCTAACTCATTAAATTTGCGCATGTTAGAAACGCCCGAACAAAATTTAAGTCTTATGTAACTTGCACAACATTGCAAAGACTCTCCCTAACAAAAACAAGTAATCCAAAGACAAGCCAAAGCAAGATATCTGACATAACCATGATATAGGGGGTTATATTTGAGTAAAAGTTTCACCTCATCAGTCATTTTAATAAAGCATCCATTAGAATTGGGTTGCTGCCCAAATACACACATGCACACAATAACACACGTACGTACGCACACACGAACGAACGCGCACACACATATGTATCTACAGTGCTCGTGGGAGCATGTTTAAATTTAACATTTTAATTTAGAAAACAAATAATGCGTATGTGTGCGCGTGCGGGTGTGTGTGCGTTCATGCGGGTGTGTGTGCGTTCGTGCGAGCGTGTGTGTGGGTGTGTGTGTGTGTGTGCACGTACGCATGTGGCGAATATAGGAATAGGGAACGGATTCATTCGCAGTGAGTAACCTCTTACTTTAGTGCCGATTTAAAGCGCGTTCCATTTTTATCGACCACAAAAATGTTGCTTTACAAAATAAAACTAAAAAATATGGTTGAACAAACCATATTTTTTAGTAGTGTGCATATTATGAGAAAAAGTCACAGATGAAAACAACAAAAACAAAAAGAAGCCAACTGAACAAAGAGATAGGCAGCAAATTCTAATGGCGTTTTATATTTTCACTGCCGGAATCTATAAACTTCAGACATATTCATCAGATGTGGAACTGTTAAAAACACGCATTTTTCGTGGTTTTGGAGCAGGAAGTAATCTAAATTTGGCCTTTCATTGCGCACATAAAGTATTTGTAGTTTCTATGTCGTCATGAAGGCAGTGCATCGTGAATGTTTGAATTAATCGGCTTTTTGCATGTTTCATGATTTTCTGTTGCATGAAGACGAAATTTGCAACTTACAACAATTCTCTGCGTTTGACATATCGGCTTTTAACAAAACGAGTTCCAAACTTTTCTAACTGTAATCAATGTACTTTATATTCGGTATGTTCTTTCTCACTCTACTTTCGCAAATTCTTCCGATATTTTCATGCAGTTTAATACACTCGCCTTACTTATTACATTTGAATTTTTCTCAAGTCATCTTTTGTGGCATTCTTAAAGTCACTTTTTCTAATGTTTTCATTTTCTTTCTTAACTGTTCTAGGTTTCTCACTTAAAATTTTTGCTAATTTTTGATTTTCTGTTCTCACTGTCATCGATCTCAAAACCATGTTTTCTTTACAGGTTACCATGACTATATATCTGAAAATAAGAATAGCTATATATATATATATATATATATATATATATGCGTGTGTGTGTGTGTGTGTGTGTGTGTGTGTGTAAAATATGATGAACAATTTTCGAGTAGCATACACAGCACCAAATAATTTGTTACAAATATTTCTAATAAAACAATTGTTACAATCTGATATTTAAATGGCACATTTATCATATAAATATAAGTATATTTTGAAAATTTACTGTCTTCAGTTGGTTAATATTTAATTTTATTGCATAAATACTGACGTCCTGAAATCTGACATTGTAAGTGTATAAGCTAAAATGTTCTTTGGTGTTATAAATCTCATTCATTTATCCAAGCTTACCAATTACTTTTGTAGATGAAGTATTGCATTTTTTAAATGTTGGGACCTCTCTAATTTACTCAACCGATGTTTGGGTTTCTGTACATGGATAATAACAATGGCAGACAAACTGATGACTCAGAAAACATCTGTTTTACCAACGTGAGTTCTCAACTCATATCTTGCACAATCGCATGCTATTTATCTTGCCAACATTCGATTAAATACGAACAAACAGGTAACCAATTCTTACAAAACATTTTTCTCAAAAACCTATTTATTAAGACCTCTACAAATAAAATGAATACATAACAATTCTTAATAATAGTGATTAGAAATTGACGAACTACAATACATGATTGTAACTTTTGATTTATTTAATCTGATTCGCCACCGACACGAGTTTCACGTCTAAGAATTGACTCCACCAAAACATAGACAACCTACAAACACACATACATCCATAAACAGGAATCATTTACAAAAATTTCTAACTTTTCTCTGTAATTTAAAATTTTTACAAAATCCTCAACTCCGTATAAACTCCATCAATTCCGTATAAACTCAATTTTAACATAAAAAAAAACATCGTATGACCAAAATAACACATAACGAGGTTGCCGAGTAACTCGAACAAAAATAACACATAACCTATAAAATTATTAGGATTACGAAGGAATTGATTTAAGAATCATTGAAACATTTTCTCAATTTAAACTTCTCACCATTTAATGACATCGATCTCAGAACCATGTTATATAATTTGCAAACAGAATTCTTCATTAAATTAGAATTAAATTTAAATTAGAATTCATAGCCATGAGAACACACTCCAAAACTTTTCACAGATTTCAATCTTCTAGAACCAGAATCGGAACTTTATTTTGACACCTTTTAACGTTGGCATTATAAAGACTTATTTAATAATGCCTAGTTTAATCTATATAGATGTGCGTGAGGAATTATTCTTTTCTGAGGACGACATTATCATTTCGGTGAATTAAACACCAATAAAAGATGTTTACATTCTTCATTTCTCTTAGGTTACACCCTTTCGAAGAAACCTTGAAACGGAAGCTTTAACCTCGGGTGACAAATTCTGTTTTTCAAGTTGATTATTCGTCTATATTTCTGAGATGTGGTAGAATTTACAGTATTTACTTTATTCGGACTATTATCCCCATCTTTGTTGCTATTTGTACGACGTTGTACGTCCCGGACTTCTTTCTGTGACTTGACCCAAAGAGTTGTGAGACTACAGCAGTGGTGAACAAGTAACTTGCAGAGTTAGAGGGAGATAACTCATGAGTTTCAATCGAGGCTTTACACATAGAATGAGGATGATATACCCCAGTGATTGTAATGAAAGGTTTGGTTCGAAATTCCTAGCACCTGAAGAAGGTCGGAACGTACAACGGCCGAAACGTCGTACAAATGGTAACAAAGATGAGGACAATAGTCCGAATAATGTAAATATTGTAAGTTGCTTATTCGTTTTTTCAAATGATGCAAATAATGATTATCAGAGAGAGAGAGAGAGAGAGAGAGAGAGAGAGAGAGACAGACAGACAGACAGACAGAGGGAGAGAGAGAGAGCTGTTATGTTATTGCATATTGAATCTAGAACTTTTCACTACTAAGCTATTTCTTCAAAGGAACATAGATTATTATGACTAAAATATCCGTCATAAAATAATGTTACTTCAACTTCAGCAAAATTGTAGGAAAAAAATTTAAAAGGTGAGCCGACAACGACTACAAACCAGACACGGGAATGTTAGAAAGACAATGAATATAGCCATATTGTCACAAGGACATTCATCGAAATTATTAAAGTCTAATGTTTCTCTGAAAGGATTTCTTCTGTTAATTTGAAGGGTTAGAACATTATTATAAGCAGCCACTAAATTGACATTTCTAGATAAGTTATAAAATTCAGGAGGCCTCTTTAGGAACATGTATATCGAATCTGATTTTGTTTATATATATATATATATATATATATATATATATATATATATATATATATATATATAATCATATCACCCCGAGCAAAGCGGTAACACCACTGATGTGCAGGGGGCTACGCAAGAGTAAAAAGATTTGGAAAAGAGAAAACCGGAAACCACATCCTAAACAGGGAACAAGGGATGAGCCTCTACACCTGTTCAATAGACGTGAGTGAAGTGTGAACCGGGCGATAGTTTAGTCTATCTACTCCAAATGAAAAAAAAAAAAATAGAAAAGAAAAGTGAAAAGATTGGAAAAGAGAAAGCCGGAAACCACATCCTAAACAGGGAACAAGGGATGAGCCTTTATACCTGTACAATAGACGTGGGCGGAGTGTGAACCGGGTGATAGTTTAGTCTATCTACACCAATTGAAAAAAAAAAATTAAAAAAAAGAAAAAGAAAAAGAAAAAAAGAAAAAGAAAAGTGAAAAGATTGGAAAAGAGAAAGCCGGAAACCACATCCTAAACAGGGAACAAGGGATAAGCCTCTACACCTGTTCAATAGACGTGAGTGAAGTGTGAACCGGGCGATAGTTTAGTCTATCTATTCCAAATGAAAAAAAAAAAAAATAGAAAAGAAAAGTGAAAAGATTGGAAAAGAGAAAGCCGGAAACCATATCCTAAACAGGGAACAAGGGATGAGCCTCTACACCTGTACAATAGACATGGGTGGAGTGTGAACCGAGCGATAGTTTAGTCTATCTACTCCAATTGAAAAAAAAAAAAAAAGAAAAAGAAAAAGAGAAAAAAAATTAAAAAGAAAAGTGAAAAGATTGGAAAAGAGAAAGCCGGAAACCACAAGGTTCTAATATTTTTTGCACTCTTGTAAATAAAAGAAACTTGAATCCGTGTAAAAGAGAACATTTTTCTTTGGAAACAGCAAGAAACGAAAATATTATTTTGAACATTTAAGAAATACTAAAAAAAAAAAAAGAACATTGACGTGATTATTTAATTTGCCTTTCAACACTGTTATGTGTATGTTTATGCAAAATATAACTGTAAGCGACTTGTCCCCTCCAAAAATATTTTTAAAAACTTTATGAGAATGTCACATGTGCGTAGTGACTCTTCACGTTTGCACGGTGATTAATAACTACAACTTGCTTTAAGCATCATGGCAGTCACACACCATACGAAAAAGAAAAAGCCCTTCCCTTAAATGGAAACTATAACAATTTCGAAATTTGGAAAACATAAGAGACTGTTAGAATATGAGTCTGGCTCTTAGAAGTTTGTTTGCAGCTAAGAATTAAGGGAGGAGTAATCTTTTCTTCTACGAATCACTACATTTCTTTCTTGACTACAGCAGTAGTGGAGAACACCACGCTTATTGCTTTACATCGGTTTGACCGCATTCTCTATTGTTGGAATTTCACCGGAGACTAAAACAAATTTTTGTTATTACTGAAGAGAGAACGTTATAAATCTGATGATATTCATTGTAAGTTATATATGCAAATAAATCTGCCAACCGTCAGGTACTTGAGTTTGGCTCAATGGATAGAGTAATAGAATGAAATCAGGAGTGCTATCTCTTAGCCGTTAATCTCGTTTTTAAAAACTCACCGAATGAGTGGCGAACAAACAATGTCGTCATCTCTTTCTCAATCAAACCACAAAATTTGAATCAGAAGAAAAAACATTGCAGAAACAAATTCTGAACCAACGTAGCGCACAATGTCGTCCTCAATTAATGCCAATTTTGGATAACTTTATTTACCAACCTCAGAAATAATTCTAGTCGAATGCGTAATAAATACTTACAGTGACTCTTCTATATTATCCCACTAGTTACTTAATTATTTTTTAAAACTTTTATAATGTAAATATCTTTTTGTTATAATTCAACAGTAAGCCATTTTTTTTATTTAAGAATTATTGCATAATCATTCATTTTCTTTTATCTTTGAATTATAAAATCAATAAAATTCTGATAAGCGATACATTTTACATCTCAGTAGTTAACAGGTAAGACTCCATCCTATATAACGAATTCTGTCACTTAGTGAAATCAAAGAAAGTCTTATTTATTACAACTGGTTTGTGAGTTTTGATATTTTGAGCCTGTGTGGGGTTTCATACATTGACACCCACACACACACACACACGCATGGTCACTCGGCGTTCCACGTGATGACTGGTTCCCGCCAAAACGATGCTAATAAAAGCGGAAAACATCACGTGGTACACTAGTTAGGATTTCGTCCCGGGACAAGAGCAAACATGTCTCCCTAACTCACACAAACACACGCGCACTAATTGCGGGTAGCAATTAGTGGCGCAAATTTCTTTTATTTTTCTTCTCACCGACATTAACACTATGCACATTAACTTTCCTTCAAACTGGACCTTACATAAAATAACTTTCTACACATAAATTCACATTTTTCCAACCTTCGTCAGTAGAAATCCACAGACTGACTAAGACTGCTACATTCGCATGTAAGTCTCTCTCTCTCTCTCTCTCTCTCTCTCTACTCAACGCACACACAGACACAGAACTTTGTCTTCTGTCTGACTTTCTTCATCAAGGATTTGAACTTTGAACTCTTTACGATAATCTTAACAATTGTTACAAACCTTTCTTTCAGCTAGAGAAAAAACTTCATACATCTTATTTTGTTTCTACGAACTGACGAAGGGGAATGACTCTTTCCTTTTCACTTTCTCATGCATGCTCTCTCAACTCCATGTAACCTTTGTCAATACATTGTTTTTCTGGGTACTTTCGCCTTTTTGTTCTTTCTTAAATCCTGCTTCAAATCATGACCTCATGTTACGTCGAGTCGACTCATAAATCTAAATTAGTAAGTGGACGCTTCGTCCACTACACCTGTTCAACAAGACACCCTCATGGGACACAATCAGTGGCTCACGATAAACTGAAGTCATACTCTTTCCTTGCGAGATGTACCAATAGACCGAGATACAAAATAATGGAAATTTTAGCATTGTGTACAAGCAAAATAAATCGATATGAAGAAGACACGCCTATCGTATGATCGACAGTGATTAATTGATCTCAAAAAGCGTCTTTGTTCTAGAGAATAAAATCGATTAAATTATTTTTAGCTGAAGAAAACTGAGATATTAAATAAATGCCATCTGATCAATTTATATAAATGGTATTTATTCTTCAAGATATTATATTTGAATTTTTCGTTACATATGCATATTTTTATTTTAAGTTTTCATTACATATACGTATTTTTCGCTACTATGCCGCTTCACGGACGATCGGGTATGTCATTTTACGGATAGTTGGGTATGCCAGACTAGTATTTCGGTTTTGTTTGTTTTGTTTGTTTTGTTTGCCTTATCTTAAAATTACATAGCTGTTGTCACTTGTTGCCATTCTCCTAAAGTTTTCAGTTTAAATATGCAACTTGGAAATGTGAATTTATTTTTGACAAGAATGTTGAGTCAACATTTACATCATGAATTATACGAAAACATGGCTGGTCACAAAAAGTAATGACATTAACAATTAGTTTGAATTTTTTCTGCAATTTTTAAATGGACACTACTTTAGTCTTTAATTTTTACAAGTATGGAAGAATCTATTTCAATATAACGTGTACGTTGGACTATTTTATTATGTGCAAGCATATATGTAAGCGCTTTTGTATTTTTTTATTTTGACAAGTGTGCACGAATCTGATTGAATATAAGATTTTCGTTGGACGATGTTGTCATGTTGCATAAGTAAGGAGAACAATCGAATCTGTTTGTAGTTTCTATTTCTTTTTGTAAACTAGAATCATCTATCAAGCGAAGAATTACAATAAAATAAGTCAATGTATCAAATGAAGTTAGAAGGAGTGCATACATGTTATAAGTTTTAATGTAAGTGTACGGTTAACTTTGCATGCCAATGATCGAAAATATTTTATATTAAAAATATATTAACACTGACAGTGAAAGCAAGAAAATTACAATTTTAAAACATCGCATCATTAGTGACAATTTATTCCTCGCATAATATGTTAGTGAAGAAAAAAATTCCAGTGACAAGATCGCAATCGCACTGGTAAGTACAAAAGCTTATCCAATATACTTAGGACCCTAGATGCAATTTTGAATTTATCACTAGTCGCTGATTGGTCAGTCGAAGCTACGTGAAAACACGTCTGAGAACATGTCCTGACGTGGTTTCTGCCCAAAATTACGATGTGATCCGGAGCCTACCCTAACTATATAAAAGGAAGAAACTAACAAGAACATTTCAGTGAGAAATCTAATTTTGAACAACTCGCAGCAGAAGACATTGTCACTCAAAACTGAACGCTTATTAAGTTAAGTAATATACTAACATATATTATTGGTTCAACTCACTCACTCACTCTCTTAACATATTGATTGTTCAATTCTCACTCACACATCCATTTCAATTGATATTCACCATATAATATCAAATAAACATTTATTTGATTTAACAGATTACATAACTTCAGCCTCATTCGAACTATTCCTAAAACAAAACACACCACATTGAAGATTTATTGTGAAAGACATTCAACCATAACTTTCGTAAACATACAATTTTGCGATTTCTTTTTCTATGCCTATCACCACTACAATTATTGTGAATATTATTATATAAATGTTATGTTGTTTTGTTGCCTTAAGGACTTTTGTTGTATTTTGTTTGTTTCGTCATTGTACAAATTATAAAATGTTTGTGGATTGGATTCTGAACTCGCTAGTAACTTGCAATAAGTGAATAGCAATTATTTGATCACATAAATAACCACACATCCACTACATAAGCATTTATATCTAATCTTTTTGTCTAATAAATTGTCTTAAAAAAATTCGGAATTAGGAAAACTTAAATTTTTCTTAACAGCTACTGGACTCTTTTCCTTAAAAGCTTTTTGACTTGGAAAACCTATTTTCCTGAAAAATTGTTTTAAGACAAATATTTTATGAATCTCAACAATTTACCGACTGCTCGGTCAATGAATGTCGAATGAATGTCTGTGTTTTACTATTACCAATCAGAATTGTGAGCAGTGTCTAAAAACTAATTCATTACATTTTAACAAATCTACAATATTGGCACATTTATTCTCATAACGTATTGTCTTGTATTTTATGAACTTGTATTCTTAACAAATTTAAAGTAAGGTAGATTCGTTTAGGAAAAGTTAAAACACTTTAGAATAATATTCTAAAATTTGATTTTTAATTTTCTTATTTCTATAAGGATTGGAAAACGAAATGTTTCTTAAACCTGGATTGAAACAATTAAATGCCTACATTTGAATATCTGAACAAGTTATTTTAAAATTGCGTTCATTTAATAGAAAGAATATTTAACACTAGGATATGCATGTCACTCTAAGATAGAAGTTTAGTAACGAAGGCTTTTATTTTTATTTTTTACGTGCCTGTAACGGCGATCTTTAACTTATTTGCATAAGAAATGAAACTTTCGTTCGTTATTGATACTCTTAGCGCATAAAATTTATGTTTGTACTTTAAGCATTAAACATCTGACGCTTATCTACATTGAACATCTGAAACTTATTTTCAACATTATGTGTCATCGCATTCAAATAATAAGCTCACAAAGTCACTGTCAGTTATGTCATCCTCAATTTCATAGAAAGATTTGTTTTATTGCTGACATTTTTGATATTGTGATTGAGAACGACATAATATTTCCAGGCAGTCGAAGTTAGGCTGGTGAGAAATCATTAGAATCTCTTCCTGGTGGTCCAAACTTGTCGATGGCAGCTATTTTTTTTTTTGTTTTTTGGCATGTGGATAATTTCTAAGAATTCTCTTCTGCTATATTTATGGATTTCTTTCTTGGAGTAAATCCTGCAGCTGTGTGAGGGTGGGTTATGTTTCCCTATACTTCTCTTTTGTGTTGATGGAATGTTATATTACTCAGCACAATTAGATATTATTTTCTAGGAATAGAATGCTTCTAACTTACATAAATGTATAAGAATATATCTAATATTTGTTCTTTTCATATCTTCATATTGCGATTCGATAACTGTAGAACTGATCTCTTCAGTAATTAAATCGCTGTGATTTTGCAGTGTGGACGAGACAAATGCTAAGAGATAAAAACTAGTCTAAATTAACATTTTGACTGGAAATTAATTTGAAAATGTTCTATAGGATTTTTAACAGCATCATTATTCAATCATCTATGGCTCTCTGCATAATACATATATTTACTGTACTACAGTATGTGTATATATATATATATATATATATATATATATATATATATTCTAAACATATGCTGTTAAATATAAGAGACAATGAATGTATATTATGTTTAATCATGAGCCGTTCTAAACGTCGTATTTTTGCTTTAATTTCAGTTGAAAATAAAGACAGAAATTCTCCAACATTTGGATAATTATTTATTGATTTGCTTCTAACCTTTCGGCTCACATGAGCCATCTTCAGAGAGGTTGTTTAGACTGAAATATTATAACATCCACCATCACCGACGATTTTATTTTGTGTTGACATAAAACTCCGCTTGGCAACGGCAATAGTTACCAAAAATAATAAACGCAGTTCTTAAATTTGCGATGCGGTTTTACGACGTCACACTGCGTGATAGCGCGAAATGACAACAAAACCATGTAGTCAAATGCAATGTAATATGTTATTTCCGGATTTAAAGTTGATTTTATTGAGTGTTGGTTATTTAGATTTTATGTACATGGTCTCTAATATCTGCAGGTTCCTCTTACTGTGTGTATGAGTAAGGATCACCGTATTGTGAAATCTGTCTGATATTACCTACATGTTTATGTTTTTCAGAGAAATGTTGTTTAACAGTACTCTGATCAGAAAGATGACATGTAAGTCTACGGGAGAGCGTGGTTGTAGTAAAACCAATATATGTACTGGTTTTTTTTTATTAGTATCAGAGATGCAATCTCTGAATGGGCATGTAAATTGGTACACTACATTGATTTTTGGTAGAGAATTTAGTTTAGTGCTTGTTGGATTATTATAGAATATGAGGTCAATTGTTTTAAATTTTTTATAATATATAATGAATTTAATTTGATTATTACTTTCCACTGGTTTAACATTTCTACGTATTATGTTTTTGAGAGTTTTTTCATCTTGTTTATAATTATTATGTATTTGGTTGCAATAGTATAAGTTAATAGTGTTATGTTTATTTTGATGTAAACCATTATTATTAATATTATCATTATTGTTAGAGCTATTGTTAATTTTGTTGAGATACATTTTAATTTGTTGATCAATAACGGAGTTAGGAAATCCATTATTGACTAGTGTTTGCTTAATGTTGTGTAATTCTTTATAAAATAAAGATTTGGAAGAAGATATCATTTGTGTGCGTTGAAGAAAGTTTTTTATAACAGCTAACTTATATCGTTGGGGGCATTCACTATTATAATTAAGAAGACACGAATTTATGCTAGTTGGTTTCCTATATAGAGAAGCAGTAAATTTATGTGTGCTAGAATCAGCACACATAAATTTACTAAATATGAAATGTTTTCTTATATATATATATAAGTGTGCACTGGGTTCAGCAGCGTGAAGTAACAGTTTTTTTTCGTGGTTGAATGTAATCTTCAGGCCTAAAGATTGCGGTTACTAATATATTTACACACACTCTGCATTGATATTGAGAACTATTAGTAATAAATATAGCATTCGTTAAAACTATATATATATATATATATATATATGTGTGTGTGTGTGTGTGTGTGTGTGTGTGTGTGTGTGTGTGTGTGTGTCAATATTTCAGATAGTGTAACTGTAATAAAATAATTGTGAAAAGATAATATGAACAAAAACAAAAGGTAAACTTTGCGTCGACTAAAAAAAAGTCTTCTATATGTCATTATATATATATATATATATATATATATATATATATATATATATATATAGTTTGTTGGATTTTGCTTCCACTATGTCGAAAGACATTTGACTTTTAAACCTCTGTTGTGTTCGCTAATATTTTGCGAAAGATGTGCTCCACCATTTCTTTGAACTTTGGCAGAGTGTCCAGACATCTGTGAATTTCTATTCCATCCAGCAGATTGCCGTAAAAAAGTCTATTACAAACATTCAATATATGCGGTTATTTTCTCCCAGTAACGCAGATGAATTTCGAATCTCACTTCTGACACCATACTGTACTTTTTATCGTACGTGTGGCTGATACTTAACCCCATTCTAGCGTTAAGGTACTACAACGAATGTAACATCAAGAGAAAATGGAAAACACGTCATCTCGGTTTATCTATGTTTCTTCATAACACTTGCACCTGGGCGTGAATGCCCTACGTGGCTGTATCTTTGTTGTTTGTGGTAGGTAACAAATAAAGAAGGTTAAAGAAGAGAAGGATGTTATTACAAAAATAATTTTTATTGAATCTTTTCAACACATTTTTTACGTGACGGTGGCGAAATTGTTGTCAGCTTAGTTCAGTGCAAAGCCCTTTCACATTTTTCTGTCTTCTTTCTTCGGATATTAACTAACATTGTTAATAATTGACAATTGTAATGTTCAATGCAGCAACAAAATAAACATTTCCTCCTAAGTTTCCACAAATCTACAGAGCTTGCTTCGCCTAGACTTAATTTTGTTTCTCAAAAGTCGTCCTTACCTTACCAAACTTGTGTTCGTTTATACAACTCTGAATATAAACATAATTCATCAATTAGAATTTTTCTTTACTTACAATCGGCTGTTTGATTGTCAATATATAGCATATCTATATCACGGTTTACAGCACAGGTGGTTTTGATTGTTACTATATGACCTATTATTTCTTACAGCTCTGGTTACCTTTTAGAGGAAATAAAATGCGAGATTATTCGCCGGTTAATAATTCCTGTCCATAAAATCAACTAAATCCTTCTAATAATCTTCGGTCGTAAGTAATAATTGTTCGTATTATAAGAATGATTGCAGCCTAAAGTCGAAAGTAACTTAAATGATTTCTATTAAATAACTGCGTTCGTCTTTTGTCATCTTTCCTTGAATACATATCTTGCCGACAGTAGTTCTGAAGAAGATAGACTCTCATCATATATAAATAAATATATTTAAAAGTTTTTAAAGCAGTGGACAGTCTTAAGGCCTGGTCACACAATTTTATAAGAATGTCAAATAATACGGCTATTATCACGCATAGCAACTTTGTGCTCGTGGCAAATCGGTTCACGCTGTAGTATCTGTTAATATTTCTTTTGCATTTTCTATTAAACATGAATTTCTTATTCACAAGGCTTATTTCTGTAACTAGGTGTTGTGAGACCGATACTTACCTACATCATGGACTCTTCCAGTATTGTATTACTATGTGGATGGTAGTATTATGGTAATAGCACCAGTAGTGCTACTATTGACACTGTCAGTTCTCTGCCTTCGGGCGGAGAGCGCTCTCTGCCTTCGGGTGGAGAGCGCTCTCTGTCTTCGGACAGAGAACAATAACCCAGTCGTGGTTCCACCGAAGGGTAGAATCACGACTGGGGAATAACAGACAGATATTTTTGGCCGGGCTATATGGCCCGGAAGACCCACATAAAAATGACTTTGTGTCACATTTCGCCTTAAGTTGGAAGGCCGACTAAATATTGTAGCACCAGTAGTGCGCAGCCGCGTACGACAAACAATATCGGACACCACTGGATAGTAAGATCCGCTTACTTTTACACTATTCTTTGTAACCTTTCTGTTTAATATATCTTTCTTTCTTTAATATATCTTTCTTTCGTGTTTCGTGCTTTCCTTCCGTGGCCCCCACTTTGGGTCCACATCAGTGGCGACAGAGGATTCGAGACACGCACCCACGCCGAAACCTCAAAGCCCCTGTCCCACATCAGTAGCGACAGAGGACTCGTTTAACCCCACTGGTTCCAACATCAGTGTTGAACTAGAATTTGAGCTGGCATTACTACAACAGCAGACAAAACGCAATACACAGCTACTTTTTACAAATAATATTCAAGGTTACTCAAGTATGTGCAAACAATAAACGAGCAACCAAGTATCGAGAACGACTGCTTACACAAAACCCAGCTTGTGTACAAAACAAACTGATAAACTCAAGAGTTCGAAGTACTACGTTTGACTCAAGTTCAAAAAAACTATTCACCAAGTTACGAATTCAGCAAAGGTTTTAAAATTTTATGGAATTGATTTGAATTCCTACAAATCTCGAGCATAAAATTACCCTCCCCTCAAATTCACCGAGGTGAGTTTTTCTAAAAAAAAAAAAAAAAGGGGAAAAAAAAAAGCAAGTTCTCCCAAAAAAAGAAAAAAAATCCAGTGCATTTATTATTATTATTTTTTTTTTTTTTACTGTCTAAGTGACATTCTTCTCCCCACACTTCTAAAAAAAGAAAAGAAAATGTTACAAAAGTCCCCTGGCGAAGGAAAGAAGAGAAAAAACCTGCTTAATTTCAAATACTTATGCAAATAAACTCTTGAGCGCCTACCAAGAAATAATTTTTTCCCCTTTCCTTGCTGAAATTTTTTTTGACAAAAGAAAAAAAAATAAGTGTGGAGAAAATTTAAATGGTCACATTGAAATTAACGGAACAACGGTATCTCGAAAGATCTAAACCAGTAAGTAGTTCTTAATTTTATTAATTGTCTGTCCATTTTTTTTTTTTTTTGGTACACGGGTTTTCAAAGCAACAGTAATTACTGTCATTTTTTTTCTGTGATCTTTAATCTACATATTATAAAATCGCTGTCACTTTTTTAAAAATCTAAATATGGAAGAATTCCAAAAATAATTGTCCAAATGTTAATGGTCCAGATGGACCACCATCAGATGAAAGACAGCAGAAATTGGAAGAAAGATTCCTCAAATTACAGTCGGACCAACAAACAGAACAGAAACATCAATAACAGAAATTAGATGAAAGACAGCAACAATTGTTTATGGAGTTACATAAACAACAAATAGAATTCCAACAATTTACACTTCAAAAAACAGAACTACAGTAAAAACAACTTGAAGAATTACTTGTAAATTCATTTAACGGCTCTAAAAACTCTGAAAAAGATACATTTTCCCAACTCGATTGAAACATTCGAATACGTACCAGAGAAAGACAAAACATTCGAGGATTTTTACAGGTACTATGAAGATATTTTTAACGTAGACTGTGAACAATGGCCTAGTGAGAAAAAGGCACGTCTGTTATTAAGAAAATTGGGAACTATCAAACATAGTAGGTGCGTAGACTACATATTACCTAAGAAAACTACGGACCTGAATTTTTCAGAGACTATTAAGCTCCTTTCGGAACACAAAAGTAACATAACCTTGTTCCACAAACGTTGGAAATGCTTGAACACAGTCAAGGACAACCAGCAAAATTGTCTAACGTTTGCAGCGTCGGTAAACAAGCTCTGTAATGATTTCAAACTGGCCGAGCTGACTGCCGACGATTTCAAGTGCTTAATATTCGCACAAGGTCTAGTATCAGTAGAAGACGCCGAGGTCAGACGTCGGGTACTTACCAAACTTGAAAACGAACAGAGATTGACTCTCCAAAAATTGGCAGAGGATTATCAAAAAGTAATTTCTGTCAAGTGTGACTCAAAGACGATTGAAGAATCAGGTGTGGCTCAGACTAGAAAAATCAGAAGCAACCCAACCTTTTATTCGCCGCAAAAAAGAAAAAAGGCAAATCTCATGTTCTAAATCCCGCAATAAACAAAACAGGAATAGGCTAAAGAAACCTCCCGGACCATGTCACCATTGTGGAAAATGGCATTGGATGAAATTCTGTCCATCCAAGAAGACAAAATATTGCAAAAATTGTAATAAAAATGGTCATAACTTAACTCAGTGCTGGTACGCCAACAAAACGAGGAAATACAAAAGTAAAATTAGGCAAACCCAATCAGACAACATAGTCGAGAGGAATTTAAGAAAATATGTGACTGTCGATATTTTCAATAACTCTATAAAATTCCAGTTGGATTCGGTTCATCAACTGGCGTACTTGGCGAAAGTTAAACAAGCCGACCCTATTAAAGACGTATAAAACAGCAAAATCCGTAACTGGCGAGAATATTAACATCTTAGGCGAGGTGATCCTTACAGTAACACTAAATGGAGTTATCAAAAAGCTGAAAGCCTACATACTAAAAAATTCGGATAACCCATTCGGAACGGATTGGGTAGAAAAATTCAATCTATAGGATTGCCCAATGAGTACTTTTTGTCGAAAAATAGAAAGTACAACGTCCAATTCGGAAACTCTCAAAAAGGAACTCAAACAACAATCTATAGGATTGCCCAATGAGTACTTTTTGTCGAAAAATAGAAAGTACAACGTCCAATTCGGAAACTCTCAAAAAGGAACTCAAACAACAATTTCCCAGGTTTTTTCTAGCGGCCTTGGGAAATGTCCTAAATTAAAAGCTAAGTTCAAGGTGAAAGACGGTGCAAGACCAATTTTCAAAAAGAAACGGAATGTCCCTTTCGCTGTTCTAGAGCAGATCAAGAAAGAATTAGATAGACTCGAACAAGCGGGTATTTTATCAAAAATAGATTTTAACGAATGGGCAGCACATACGGTTTATGTAAAAAAGAAGTCCAACCAAATACGAGTATGCGCAGATTTTTCCACCGGGCTAAACGACGCCTTGCAAGATCACCATTATCCCCTCCCAAGCCCTGAAGAAATCTTCAACAAATTGAATGGCGGAAAAATCTTTACCAAAATAGACATCTCAGACGCATACCTTCAGATAGAGGTGAATGAAGAAAGTTCTAAATTGCTCTGCATAAACAACCATAAAGGTCTGTACAAATATAACACTGGCTTTTGGGGTCAAGGTTGCGCCTGCAAAGATGCCATGCTGGGCGACCTTGACTACGCAACAGTCTGTTTGGATGATATACTGGTAACCAGTAATACAACGGCAGAGCACCGGAACCATATAATTGTTATAGTGGAACATCCTGCCATCCCCGAGAATGGAATGCTCTAGACTATAAAGGACGGTGACAATCGGTACGAGTGAGAGCAAACGTCTTAGGCGAAGGCATTGTCTATTTGATAGTTTATTGCACTCCTACTCGTTGAGTGCTTATCTGTATCTTATTGTTAATTGTATATTCGTACAATAAATCCGTTATATCAATTTCCTGTGTCGAGTACCATTCTTCCACTGGTCTTTACACTGATATTCTTTTCCGGGATATATCAGATTGGCGACGAGGATTCAAAGAAGTTTACGCAGAGGAAAAAATACATTCGCGCCAAATATCAGATCGGCGACGAGGATCCGAAGAAGTTTATGCGGGATAAAATATATTCTCGCCAAATATCAGACTGACGACGAAGAGGACTGTCGATTGATATCAGATTGACGAAGAAAATCACTGTCGCTTGATACCAGTTTGGCGAATTAAGGATATAAATTGCCGACAACAGAAAAGAAAAAGTCATACGAAAATTTTTCACTTGTCAAATAAGGAAATACAATCGTAAAGACAAACATAAGTAAGGTAAGACGTAGTTTTTTAAACCCCTCATGTATATAAAAAAAACTACGTTTTATTCTTATCGAAGTTTAACTTATTGGTCAGCTGTATTGTTGAATTGTATTTATACTTATTTTGTTCGGAACATGGAACAATTAACAGAGTCTATGAAGACGTAGCGGTGCAACAGCTAATGCAAGAATAGAAAAATCAACAAAAGCAACATACAGAGCTTCAACAGCATATTCTAAAGCCATTAGAGGTTTTGCAAAAGATATTATTGAAGAAAGGCGAACCTAAGGAAGGTTCTAGGATTTTCTCTGTGGAGAGTATATCAAACTCTCTTGCAGAATTTTTGTGCAAACCGGAGGAAGGAATAATTTTTCCTGCGTACTTTAAAAGGTACGAAACATTTTTTTCAAAAAGGTGTAAATTATGGACCGACGAAGAAAAAATTGTGCTTTTGTTGCAAAAAATCGGTGCTCAGAAAAACACGAAATATACGAACTTCATTTTGCTAAAGAAGAAAACCTAACCCAAACAGAACTGAAGCAATAAAAAATATACCTACTCCTGATAACGTGACTAAGTTACAGTCATTTCTGGGACTTGCGAATTATTACAATACATATATTCCTAATATGCATGATCTGAGAGCACCATTGAATAAATTATTAGAAAAAAATAAAAAGTGGTGTTGACAAGGGAATGCGACGAAGCATTTAAAAAAATTAAAAATTGCTTATTGTCGGATTTAGCGTTAGTACATTTTAATCCAAACAAAGAATTAATTGTATCGACGGATGCGAGTGAATACGGCATAGGAGCTGTTCTGTTACACAAATTCGAGGATGGCGTATCAAAACCTATCGCTCATGCATCGAGAGCGTTGCTTCCAGCGGAAAGAAATTATAGCCAGATAGAAAAGGAAACGCTAGCTATAATTTATTCTGTGAAAAAAATTTCACAGATTCATTTATGGGAGATCGGTCGTGCTACAAACCGAGCATAAATCTTTATTGTCGATTTTTGGGTCGAAAAAAGGAATACCTACTCATTCCGCAAACAGGTTGCAAAGATGTAGTGTAATCTTATTAAATTACAATTTTAGGATGAAATTTATTCCGTCTAAGGAAATCGCACACACGGATTGTCTTTCAAGACTAATTCCGAAGAACCCTGAGTTGTTGGAGGAAACTGTGATATCAGCGTTAAAAGAAGAGAAGGAACTTACGGATGTACTGGTGAACACCAAAAGTGAATTACCGGTAACGTTGGAGGAAATTAATAAAATGGCGAAAACAGATGATTACATTGCAAAAATGATTAAGCAAGTGAAAGAGAATGAGAAAAACAAAGGATGTAAAGTTTCACCATTTTCAATTTGTAATGAGGCACTGATGTATGCTCAAAGAGTGGTAATTCCACGTGTTCTACGAAAGTGGATATTAAAAGAATTTCATTTGGGTCATCCGAGTATATCCAGAACGAAATCATTAATGAGGAGTTATGTATACTGGCCTAGGATGGACCAGGACATTGAAGATTTGGTGAAGCAGTGTAAAGGCTGTCAGTTAGCAGCAAAATCACCACCCATAAAAACTCAGCCGTGACCTAAAACGGATGTGCCGTGGTCAAGGATACATGTGGACTATGCAGGACCATTAAAGGGAGACTATTACCTAATCATTGTGGATAGCTATTCTAAATAGCCTGAAGTGTATAGATATAAGCACCAGACAGCGGCAAATACAATACAGGCGTTAAACGAAGTATTTAGCCGCCTGGGGGTACCAAACACAATTGTGAGTGACAACGGTACTATGTTTACGGGAGCTGATTTTAAACGTTATTGTGATTCGTTAGCAATCGAACAAATAACAACACCTACATATAATCCGAGATCGAATGGTCAGGCAGAAAGGTTTGTCGATACGTTCAAAAGAGGGATGAGAAAAGCTAATGGGATCGACACCGAAGACAAAAATATACAAACTTTCCTGATGGTTTATAGAATTACGCCGAATCAGAACATTAATGGAAATTTGTCGCCTACGGAGCTCATATACGCGAGAAAGATTAGATCAATCTTTGATAGGTTTTTACCAAAGAAAAGGAAGAGCGTGATAAAACCAAACTCGGATATGAAATATTTCAAAGAAGGTGATAAGATTTTCTTTAAAAACTATCGGTCTGGAAAGTATTTTTGGGAAGACGGTGTAGTAAGTAGAAGAATCTGGAAAGTTATCTATATAATTAAAAGACAGAAGTTTGTCTGTAAGAGAAACTTAAATCAATTGAGACCCCGATACGTTGAAACCGTTACCAGTGACAAAGAGATACCGATGGAGGTATTGTATAACACATTCCAAATCAAACCACCCGCTAACGTTGGAGAACCGATGGAAGTAACTTCTGATTCTCCTGAAAGTGAGGACGCAAGGAGAACAAGTAATAGAAAAAGGAAGAAGACGAAACGACTATGTCCAGATCCTAAACGAAAAAAATATTGAGAGCAAAATTCTAGGAAGAATTTAGCTCGGGGGAATTATAGTGGAACATCCTGCAATCCTCGAGAATGGAAGAACGGTGATAAGCGGTACGAGAGGAAGCAAGCGTTTTAAGCGAAGGCATTCACTATTTGATAGTTTATTCCGCTCCTACTCGTTGATTGCTTATCTGTATCTTATTGTTAATTGTATATTCGTACAATACATCCGTTATATCAATTTCCTGTGTCGAATACCATTCTTCCACTGATCTTTACACTGATATTCTTTGCCGGGATATATCAATAATAAACGTATCCGAGAAGTTACAAGAATACGGACTAAGATTAAGGAAACAAAGTGTGACTTTTTATTACCAGAGATCAAATACCTAGGTCACATTATAAATAGAGACGGTCGTCGGCCAGATCCAGAAAGCGCTAATGCAATCATAAATATGCCGGCCCCAGTTAACGTTCAGTCGTTACAAAGCTTCGTCGCCCTTGCTAACTTCTACCAAGGTTTCATTAAGAACATGCAGAATTTGAGAGGACCTCTCAACGAATTCTTAAAAAAGGATAAAGCATGGTTATGGACCCCTGAATGCCAAGACGCACTCGAGAAGATCAAGAAAACACTTACTTCGGGTCTTTCCCTCACCCACTACGACCCTAATCTCGACATCATAGTCGCAAGTGATGCAAGCCCATACCGCATCAGTGCTTGCATTCTCCATAAACTGCCAGATGGTTCGCAAAAAGCCATATTACACGCATCTAGATCTTTACTACCATCAGAGAAACAATATTCCCAAATAGAGAAAGAGGCTCTAGGGATAATATTCGCCGTCACTAAGATCCATCGATACCTACATGGAAGACGGTTCATGCTGCAAACGGACCTCTAATAACAATCTTTGCTTCCAAGAAAGGCCTACCGGTATATACGGCGAATAGACTACTTCTTTGGGGAACGATTCTCTTGAATTATAACTTTAAGATCGAGTTTCTAACATCTAAAAGTATTTGTCATGCGGACAGTTTATAGTGACTCATTCCTAAAAATACGGAAGTTTTTGAAGACTTCATCATTGCTACACTAAGGACGAATTATGAAATCAAAAATATTATTGCGAATACAATTAGAGAACTCTCAGTTACTTTGGCCGACATAAAAAGGGAGTCTTGAGAGGATGAGTTCATCCAAAATATAAAAAACAAAATTCGCCAAAAAGACCTAAATGTGCCTGAAGTTTTCTCTCCCCGTGAGGATGTTCTACTGTATAATGACCGAGTAGTGATTCCAAATAGTCTACAAAGAAAAGTCCTCAAGGATTTTCACATGGGACATCCAAGGAAGAGCCGTACAAAAAGCCTCATGCGTTGCTACGTATATTGGCCAAATATGGACAAAGACACAACAGACATAATAGAATCTTGTAAGGGATGCGCTCTTGCAGCAAAATCTTCGACCACGACGTGCAACCCATGGCCAAACACAGACCATCCATGGCGGAGAATTCATGTGGATTTTGCAGGACCCCTAGACCATATGTACGACCTTATTGTTGTGGATACCACTCAAAATGGCCTGAGGTTCTGCAATTTTACAATACACCTACCACTAACTGCACGATTCGCGCGTTTTGGCGTAGTAGATTGTGTAGTGACAGATAATGGCACTCAATTCACATCAAGTGAATGCAAGTCGTATCAAGTGGACCACATTAGGACGCCTCAGTACTACTCCAGGTCGAATGGTCAGGCCGAGAGGTTCGTGGCCACCCTAAAAAGAGCTCTAAAAAGGCACTAGGCACACCGACGGATAGAGCATTACAGCAGTTTCTGCAGGTTTATAGGATAATCCCTAATCCTAACACGCATATGGGACGCTCGCCCGCAGAAACAATGTTCGCAAGAAAAATCAAGTCCGTCTTTGATAAACTCATTCCACGGCAAGCGAAGTTCAAGAAAACCGTCTCGCCCCCTAAAAAATACTTTAATCCTGGCGACAAATTCCTTTTTAAGGCTTACAAAAACATTACATTTTGGGAAGTAGGCAAAAATCAAACAGAATTGGCGAACTGGTCTATATTGTCCAGGGACCGAAAAGCACCACAAACGCCATATGAACCAGCTCAGGAAATGCCGTTTGAATGAATCTGAGAACTCACCACAAAATATCTGCGAAGAGCCGATGGACGTAATATTCGAACATTTCGATCTTGACACGCCGCCAAGTCTCTCCGGAAATATGACGCTTGGGGAGAAAGAGAAAATTTACTCAATCACTCGACGTGAATCCCAAGAGGAAGAAGTATTAAAAGTTTTACTTTTTTTTCCCTTTTCAAAAAAAAAAAAAACTCTTGGAAGGTGGGTGTTGTGAGACCAATACTTACCTACATCATGGACTCTTCCAGTACTATATTACTATGTGAATGGTAGTGTTATGGTAGTAGAGCCAGCACTTTGCTGCTGCTGCTGCTGCTGCTATGACACTGTCAGCTCTCTGCCTTCGGGTGGAGGGCGCTTTCTGCTTCTGGGCGGAGAGCAATGGCCCAGTCGTGGTTCCACCGAAGGGTAGAAGCACGACTGAGCAAAAATAGACAGCCATTTTTTGGCCGGGCCATATAGCCCGGAAATCCCAGTTATAAACTGACCATGTGTCACATGTTGCCCTTACTGGGAGGGACAACTAAATAATGTAGCGCCAGCACTTTGCTGCTGCTGCTATGAAGCTGTCAGCTCTCTGCCTTCGGGTGGAGGGCGCTCTCTGCTTCCGAGCGGAGAGCACTAGCCCAGTCGTGGTTCCGCCGAAGGGTGGAAGCGGGACTGGGCAAAAATAGACAGCCATTTTTTGGCCGGGCCATATAGCCCGGAAATCCCAGTCATAACTGACATGTTGCCCTTACTGGGAGGGACAGCTAAATAATGTAGCACCAGTAGTGCTACTATTGACATTGTCAGCTCTCTGTCTTCGGGTGGAGAGTGCTCTTTGCTTTCGCCGAAGGGTAGAGTCACGACTGGGTAAAGATAGACAGATATTTTTGGCCGGACTATATGGCCCGGAAGACCCACATAAAAAAGACCTTGTGTCACATTTCGCCTTAAGTGGGAAGGCCGACTAAATATTGTAGCACCAGAAGTGCTACCTTTGTCACTGTCAGCTCTCTGCCCGAAGGCAGAGAGCACAAACCCAGTCGTGGCTCAGCCGAAGGGTAGAGTCACGACTGGGTAAAGATAGACAGATATTTTTGGCCGGACTATATGGCCCGGAAGACCCACATAAAAAAGACCTTGTGTCACATTTCGCCTTAAATGGGAAGTCCGACTAAATATTGTAGCACCAGTAGTGCGCAGCCGCGTACGACTCCCAATATCGGACACCACTGGATAATAAGCTCCGCTTACTTTTACACCATTCTTTGTAATTTTTCTGTTTAATATATCTTTCTTTACATCTAACCCGTGTTCCGTGTTTTCCTTCCGTGGCCCCCACTTTGGGTCCACATCACTGATTAGGATTCATTTCGTGATTTTTTTCGCGACGTCCCTTTGAAATAAATATTTAATATTTCTACTGAAAGTTGTCTTTTCACAATTATTCTATCACAGATATCTATCTGAAACATTCGCGCGTGCGCGCACACACACACACACACACGCGCGCACATATATATATATGTATATATATACCAGCGGACACAAAGAACTGTCAGTCTTTTTTGTTAATAGAACCGGAAAAACGATTCTGGCTGATAGCGGCTGCAGAGGCAGTCTTTTTTTTTTTGTTCTACCAACGTAATAGTTCTAATCACAACAGAGAGCTCTTTGTAATTGATAGTAGTAATTGTTTCTAATTTTCATGAACGATTTTCTAGATGTCATCAGTTCTTGATTCGATATCTATGCTGGTGATACAACGATTTAATTGTCTTAATGGTAAAATTCGATAACATCTAATGACCAGCTGATCTTAAAAAATGACCTACAATCTGTTGTTAACTGGGGCAAAGATTGGCTTTTTACGCTTCAAAACGAAATTGCTCTCTTTTAATCTTCTTTTGAAAGAAACCATTTTTGCCTTGCATCAGCATCGCCTTCTCGGGCTTTCTGCTGACACAAACTGAAATAATTATAGTGAATTGCTAAGTATGCTACTAGTAAAGCTGGTTTACTGTGTTGTGCTACACAATTTTTCTCGTCAGAATCCATATTACATCTGATATGGAATTCAACACCATAAAAATATAGCAGCTTTTTAACTGTTGTGCAGGGAACATTGTAAAGATCATGTTATGATTATTTGTCTTGTTTTTTTTTTCAATTTCAGCAGGTATCAGACGGAGTGAGAAAAAAATAGATTAACTCAATTTCTGCGTCTATGACTATAGAAATGCTTTCGTAATCGTTGTTATATCAGCGGATTTATGTTTAATTGAACAGATTAGAAAAAGTCATATCAACACTATTAGATGGAAGTATCATTTTGCATTGTTAATTCAACTGTTAACATTTGGTGAGGGGGCACAAAACAAAGGTAAAACAAAAATAAGACATAATTCAATGACAAATGTGTACACATGTTTATTCATGTGTACATAAATACATGTAAATAGTTCAAGATCAACAGAGAAACACCGAGAAAAATGCTTATATATATATATATATATATGCATTTCTTGATATACGCAAGAACATATACACTCATTTACCAATTATAATATAACAATATATGCTTATAGGCAAACATAATTCTAAATATACATCAAGAAATATACACGGTTGTATGAATAATTACATCGCTACACAACAAATACAGATAAATACAATTCATAACAATATAATCGTTATAAATATACAAACAGGGTAAGATAGATAAACTGTCGTTTAACTAACGCAAAAATGGAAATAACACTGACATCTAATTTTAACAGATAAATTTACCAAATGTACACAAAAATATCTTAAAATACTAAAGAGTAAATTTATTCGATAAAATAGCCATTGGCTTTAAACACGGCCTACAGACGAATTCGGAATCCCCTGCATCTCTTCTGGACGGTTTCCTTGTTTAAGTTAGTGAATGCTACCATAATCCTTGCCTTCAGTTCATCTTTGGTGTTACAAGGAGTTTTGTTGGTCTCTCGCTCAACACATAACAGAAAAGGAATTGCAGTTTTGGGAGTTATGTGGCTAGATGTAAGGGGGGATGTGATCGTAAAAATTGTCTTACAGTCATCACTAGGTTCTACTTGTGTTGCATGGTGCAGAGTCCTGTTATTAGACTCAGGGTCTCTCAGCTGCCACCCTGTTGACTCAGGGCAGCACTACTTCTTCAAAGGACTTGATGTAGGTCTTCGTGTTAAGGCTGAGGCCCTGTGGCATAACGTCGACATCACTAGTGATCATTCCAAACACCTTCATAATCACCATTAGACTCATCCAACCTTTTACGAATCCTCTGCACTGTCATCAGATTAACACATAAGCACTCTAAAATGTCTGTATTGGAGCTTCCGGCACGAATATCCTTAGTTCAGCATACCGTTTCCTAATTCCTGGGATAGTTAACTGCGTCATGGTGCTCTTTTTCTCACAGATGGTGTCTAACTAACCCTATTATACTGTACAGTCGGTAAAGTGAAAAATAAACAACGCACTTGCGCGATATTAAAAATATAAAATGGCGACAATTTACCTATCGCACATTCTCTCTCCCTCTCTTTGTATGTGTGTGCATGTGAATATATATATATATATATATATATATATATATATATAGTATCCCTCATCACCGGTAACACGACTCGGAGTTTCATGCACAACGCAATCTTCAGGTGCTGAGTACAGACTGACCATGATGTAATTTAAAGGTTAATAAAAATACTTAGCTACTGCAATGTTAGCATAGTCATACATTATACGAGGATTACATTCTTTATTTAGAAAAATACTAGGCATTTAAAATCAACAATATATTTGTTTATATATATCTCTATATATATATAAACAAATGTTTGTAAGTACAAAATTTGTACACTACTTTTAAAACTTTAAAAACAAGGAATTTATTAACAGTCTCAAGAGCTCTTTCGTCCAACATCTCATCAGGAGAAAATCGTAGGGATCACAAATCAAACGAAAAAAACAAAACAAAAAAACAAAAAAACAAAAAAAAAAAAACCCAAAAAACCCCAAAGAAAATGAAAAGCGAAAAAAGGCGGGAACGCTAAAATAAATATACATATGAATATATATTTATAACGACGGGAGGAGAAATCGCGTGTAAATAATTATTGAGGGACAGTCAAAATAAAATATCCCCCCACAAATAAAGAGACTTAACGAAATCCTTCTGCCGGCAAATAGAAGGCTTCCGTAAAGATATGCAGACTGATTCCAAAATCTTTAATTGATTATTGGAACCAGCTACATGTAAAATTCTTTCTTATACGACTTAGCCCAGTCTATATTCTCTACTAGGTGTTGAGCAATAGCCGATTCCATATTGGTAGAGGGATGACAACACATGCCACCTATTTTGCCTAATCGTACATAAAGCTACATATTGATTAATTCTTGTTGCCAAATGTAAGGTTGTACGGCTCCACATAACCAGCAGCGCACTGGTAATTAAATTCATATATCAAATTACTTAATTTTATGTAGGGCAATTCATCCTTACGAAAAGACGGAAACTCAGACCGAGTCCGAAAAATACATCGCAGAGCAACAGACAGAAAACAACCAGAAACAGTCTTGCTAACCTGCTTAACTAAACTTTGGCTCTTATCCCCAATCCAAGGAACCTTCAAATAAACCGGACACTTAGACGGCCCCAGGACTTTAGGAGAATGAAATTCCCTAGTCTTCTTATCAATCATATAATTAATAAGGGCTTTCGGATAGCCGTTACTAAAAAAAAATCTCCCCGATATTCTCAAATTCAAAGTCCAAACTCTAACAGGAGAACAAATTTTGAGCTCCCTGTACGCCAAGGTTTTGATAAGATTAATTTTCCTTGGTGTAGGTCCAAACGCACACCAATTCATATAGAGGCCAGTAAAGGTAGGTTTACGATAAATACTTGTAAGAAAACCCCCTCCACTACGCTCAATAAGAACGTCCAAAAAGGGGCAAACAATTGTCCTTCTCCACTTCCATAGTGAAGAACAATGCCTTATGCAAGGAGTTAAGCCTTAACTCCTTAGTGGGCTACTACGAGTCTTTGCTTTTTTGCAAAGTGTCTAAACCTTTTATTTATTTCATATACGTTGACGACACTTTTGCCACTTTTTCAAATGAAAATGAAACCGAAAATTAAACGCGACCACCGACTCAGCATGAAAGACTAAAAATCACTGGTCAAGCGACCACTTTTAGCAAAAATGAATTTTAGCAGTACAGTCGTGACTTCTAAATTAGGAGGACTTAATAATCTATTTCATTTTCCTTTAATCTAAGCCAGAAACACTTTCTCGTTGCTTTATTATTGTAGTGAAGTGTCAAATTTTTATTATTTGTTGAAATGGCGATGGTCAAACGGCAGCTGTCTTTTAGTAACATGTACTTATTACATTTGACAAGTTCAAGAGGTTTGTTGGTTTCTGTACTAACTTGGATAAATTCGGGCGTAGGAGAAAAAATCGTATCTATGTAAAATTTAAATTTTCAATGTTTATCTCTTTCATTGTCTTTATTTTTTCTCAATCGTTTTACTCTCTCTCTCGCTTTCTCTCTCTCTCTCCTGATCGTTGTCATTTTTTTTCTTGTATGTTTGTTTATTTTTCCATATATTATCGCAGATTCTCTTTTACTATCACTCACTTCTAAGAAAAAGTTGAAAACGTATCCATCGCGAACTTTTCCAACGTACATATTTTATAAGAAATAAATGCCAACATCAATTAGAATCGAAGTGGTCACATTACAAAAAAAAAAACACCACACAGACTGCAATAATTGATTTTTTTTTTTTTTTTTTTTTTTTTAAAGCCTACACAAATGTGAATAAATATTTTTTTAACTGTTGTAAAAACGTTTTATTTTAAAATTTAACATTAATTTTAACATTGTTAAAAAATAATTATGTTGAATAGATTTTTTCAAAGTTAGTCTAACATATGTTCTCATTTATTTATTATCAGATTACATGGTAACATTCATACTAAAATATGTACATTCTGGAGAGTGAAATATACGATCGTGGGGAGGATCAGTCGCGAGTCTTTAGTTAGTGACCATCTGCTGTATGCGACCAGTTGTGGTGCAGTGGATATCGATTCGGAACGACAAATCGGGAAGCCGAGTTCAAATTCAAGTTGAATTCCTAGAATTCACTTACGCACAAATACCCTTGGGAAAGGTATTAATCTATCTCTTCCCTCTAGTTATGGGTTAAATAATAGAACAGATTAGGTTCTATAGCCTTGGCTGGCAACCAGTCTACTGCAGAAAGCGATGGCAACCTACTGCGAGATAATCTTCTGTCCAGTCAGTCATGTCTCTTTCGAGACATGATCGTCCAAAATGTGTATCATGTATGGCACTTGACTGACTGAATCTCCCTTTATGCTATATGTAAAAAATAATATATATATATATCCTGCTTAATTTAAAAGCTAAATATATTTTTTAAAATAGAAAATGTAATCCCCGTATAATATATGACCGAGCTAACATTGCGCTAGCTAGATATTTTATTAAAGTTTAAATTACGTAACGGTTATTCTATACTTAGCACCTAAAAACTGCGTTGTGTATAAAATTTCGAACCGTGCTACTGACGTGGGATAATATGTAAACCTATTAATATATACTCATTAGCACTTTTTTTTTTTTTACATCTAGCAGTTTTATTAACACCATTATATTATATATAATGCACAACGCACTCACATCTTCCTTGTTTTCCTTTAATTATAGCCAATACATGATAACTTTTATAAATGCTTTCTTATAATAAATGATCAATTCGACCGAGTAAAGAGATTAGTTATTTTAGAATGTGGTATAATCTCTTGTTTTATTTTATGAATACGAAACTGAATAAAAAATGAACTATTAAAATGACTTCGAAATCTCATAGTCAATTTCTTCATCTTTAGTTACAGTTCCTGATCTTCCAAATTCACGGCCTCTTCAGAGTCGAAAGGTTTCGATCAAATATATTCCAACATTACATATCTGGAGATTGTTTTAGTGCCATTCCTTTTGAAATTAATTTTCTTTAGCATCTACATTCAATTTTATGATAACACTAAATCACATTTCTCTTTTGTAAATGTTACATGTAAAATATTCAATTTTTTGTTTAAAATTGAAATGTGTTGTTATAGATTTTTTTGGGTTGATTAAATTAATCCAATGTGTTGCTTGTATTGTCACCACAATGTTTCAGCCGATCCATTCTACAATCTTTTTCAGCTATAAAATCTATACTAAAAGCAAGTTTCTTTTTTTAACAAACCAAAAGCTAACCAAAAATGGTAACTAATATATCGAATAATTCTGGTTCAGTTTTATGTCACATACACAGGCGATACAAATATAATCTTAATTTATAAATGGGGTGTTCTTTCTACTGAACAAAGAAAGCCATACAGATTTTTTACACAGTCCGAACTGGCAACACAAATATATTCTGTTGTCTGAATAGCTTTTGGAATAATACAAATGTATGTTTAGTTTTCAAGCTGAAAAACACTTTTCAATAAATATTCCATCAAACTTTACACAAACATCTGTTTAGACATTTCTTATTCACTTCCTCGTTTTTCTGTTTATTTTAAATGTTATAATTTCGAACTCGACAAGTCGTTTCAAATAAAAGAAAAATGAAAATTGTTATTTTAATAAAATCTGTTTCAGTTTTTTACTAACATGTGAAAAATGTATAACTATTTCCAATCACAGGTCAAATGATTGAAAAATAACAATCCTCTTCTCTCTAAAGAATTAAGTTTGGAACGGAGCTTTCTGATGACGACTGAACGCAGCGTTCCGATGATTTAAGATTGGAAACTTTGCTAGTCTAGGCACTGAAGGAGTTAAATTGTTTAAATGATTGCATGGAGATGGATTTTAGCTTTGTTCACGAATCTAACAAAATCATCCTCCCTTTGAAGATTCTGCTAGCAAAGCCTGTGTATTTGCCGCCTCAAAACTTTTTCCATCTAGTCCAATGCTCTGTGTAAGGCTGTGTTAGCAATTTCATACCCAACGAATGCATGGATATTAAAAATATTTTATGTGAGCAGAACAAGCGCCGCATCTTGTAAATTCAAATCACTTTTCATTATACTTGCATGTCTATTTGTGTGTATGTGTGTGTATATGTGCACGTGTGAATACATTATGTACTTAGATGGATAGTGTGGAAACTGGAATATATGACGGTTTAACTTTATACAAACATGTTCGAATAAATAAAATGTGATATTTCTTCACAACTGTCTTTGCCAACTTGAATAAAAAAAATTGAGCGTCCACGGCTTCTTTTTATGAATGAATTTAATAACGAACTCAACATCAGCACAATTAAGCAAAGTTAAAGTAATAAATTGGAAAAGTATGTTTCCTCATTCTTCTAGACGTTTCAAAACCTACTGCAAAACTCTTGGGCAAAACATATGCGTCTACATATACATGCATGTAACCACACATACACACGCACGCATAGTCGCCGACTGACGCCATTTCGGTCGGGTTTCAATCCTGGGTAAAAAAAAAGCAATCGGAATCTAACCGTACTGATGAGCTGTGATACGGCGAAACAGATCTGTTTGCGGATGACAATAAACAATATATATATATTCAGTTAAATAGGTGTGGCTGACGATCGCAAGAGCGTGAAAGTCAGGGTCACAAACTCACACCAATTTAACTGAATATGTTAGCTCTATCACTGATATTGAGCGCTTTCAAATAAGTACCGCGCATATATAACATAAATAATAGAATATATATAACAAATTGCAGATATATATATATATATATATATATATATATATATACTTACTCAACCTATTTGGACTCTGGACATATGTACTTTAAATGTTCTTATTTAATGGTTAATCTATTTGATACTTTCATTAACCGGAAAAGGAAAAAAATCATTTCTTTATATTATAAAAAGTACTTTTTTTTTAATAATTTAAACTAGGTACCTCCACTTTTCAGTATAAATTTTCAATACCTGATTTTAAAATGAAATTTTAAAAATAAGTTATATTTTAGGTTTAAAATTAGTTTTAATTGAAAGTCAAGAGATTAAATTTAGTAATTCCAGTAAACAAAATACACTGACGTATTTTAAAGCGATATTATAGATTGAAATCTAAAATTTTTCAGATTAAAAAAAAAATTTAAAAGTACCGCCATTTTATCGATTGATCGACACATTTTTAAACAGTAGCCACGTTCCTGTTTTAAAAATCTGGCAAAAATAAAATATACGTCGCTGACACGTTATTGAAGTCATTTTTTAAAGTTAAGACTTACCTTTATCTGTTTTTCATACAAATGTACTTGCTTACTCTCTGAAATATTCTCTATAACTTTTTATCAGTTAAGGTAATCCGATCTACACTGCCTATCTCAAGTGTCGAGTGACATAATGACAACCGGAAGTTGTTAACAAGGCCGAAGGCGACAAAAATATACGAATGTAATTTTTTATGTACGGGAAGACAACCTTTGAATCCCGTGACCTTTTAATGATAAATATCACGTATGGCCATCCGTACAAATAAAAATACGGGCAGTAAAAATGCACACAATTAAAATGTTTTAATTATTTTAAAAATCCATTGGCTCAATCATTTGTATTAAGCTTTTAAATTTTCGATTAGTAATTGTAGTCTTCATGCATTAATTACCTACCCTAGCTGAACACGTTGGAAATTAATTGGGAGGGGGGTTACATATGTGAAAAAATATATTTTTATCAATATTTTATACAAAATAATTATTTCAACATTGATTTCGGTCAATTAATAAGTCCTGAAATTTTCATCAAAATCAGACCATTATTTGATTTTCCAAATTAATGTGTCTTTTACTGTCAAAAAAGTGCATTGTGCAATATTACGTTTTTTTTTTTACTTATTAACGTTGCGGCAATTTAGGGATCGCACTGACGTAAGAAAAAAAAACAAAAATTTCGAACGTGAAGGAATAATTTAAAAAATTAAAAAATAATTTAAAAATTCTTTGATCTATCCTCTTAATGCCTCTTTTGCCGATAAAACTTTGTTTTTATTTAGTTTGGGGCCTTTTTCCTTTATACTATGCTGTTTTTTCAGTGATTTTGCGGAGGTACCTAATTTAGACGTTTAACAGAATATACAGTTAATTCAGAATTTCCGCATTACTTAACGCCGACAATTTCTGCTGAAACTGGGTGTATCTGATGGATGAGTTATAATTGCCATTCGGAGGATTGACTTTAAATCTAATCGCTGATTGATGGTTGTTACACATTTTATTCCGATCAACCTGTATCTGAAAAAATAAAGTTTCGAAGCGGACAAAGAAAAATCTGAAAAAGATTTTACTAACAGTGATAATATATCACAAAATTCTGGAGTCTCAAGTTCCTATGCAATTTTGCAAACATGAAAAAAGTACAGCGAAATGAAGGAAAAGAACAATTTTGCCCATAATGTTTGAGGAACCTGTAAAAGAAATAATTATATCATTTGATTTCCACTGAAAAACTTTATACAAAATTTTGTAGTGCACAGGAATCGAAATAAATAAAAATTGATATTGATATATTTGTTGGCTGCTGTGGATCTGTAGCGATTTCGACGGCTGTTGTAAAATTGTCACTCAACGAAAAAGGAAACATTCCAGTGTGATCCGTTGCTTTTGTAGTTTTGTTGTTGTTGTTGCTCTCTCGGGAATTAACCTGTTAAAAAGAAAATGAAATGTGAGGTAAGAATTGTCTAACAATTGTATCTGAAAAGAATACGTAATTCAATAGGCAATAAATTTAATCCACCGATAAAGTACGTGAAAAATCCTTATTTTCATATAAAAAAAAAATATTACTTGCAAGCAAACAATCTACAAATAGACTACATCTGAACACCTGCTTCTCTCTCCACTATCTATCTATCTATCTATCTATCTATCTATCTATATATATATATATATATATATATATATATATATATATATATATATATTGCTGATACGACCTCACAAGTGGACCGAGTGATTACAAAAAAGGTTCGTCTACGAAACTCTGGAATCGGGGTGTCGAATATAAAATCAATCAGTTAAGTGGCAAATTTTATATTTGTATTAATTTATTTTACTCCCAGATATGAATAGATAAAATTCAAAATCTTGACAAGATATTGTCAATTATCAAATCGAAACACACTAATAGGATTTATGATATTGTTACACATTAGTTTAGTTGCCAGTCCTTCCCAACTACGCTGTTTTTAATGGAATCGTTGATATCTGAAAATCAGAATCAAAATAAAATAATAATGACAATATGAATTGTTAATATTCCGTGAGTGGCGCAATGTACATGAGTCTTGAAACAAATTAGACGGGAGTTTTCAAAAGGTTATGAAGGAATTTAACAAGATTTATACTTTAACAATACAATACATAAAGATCTTGTTTGAAATTAAGAAATTAAATATTTCAAAAAACTATCACAATGGCCGAAACATTCTAATAAAACTCATAAAGACATATTAGATTAATTAATTCATGAAATAATGCATTTAAGATTTAACAAAATATTAATGATTGATTAATGTACAAAACGTTGCAAATTAACATTGTCAATGTACACAGCAAATTGAAGATAAGAGATTTATTTTCTTTTTAAAACATCTCAAAGTCGGTATTGTTTTGTCTACGTGAATACGAGAAATTTATGAGAATATATAAAGGGTTGTATATGAGGAAAACATAATCTGGATGGTAAAGTATTATTCCAGACGACAAAAAAATGTGGCAGTGCATTCACTTGTTTTTGTGTATGACGTCATGCTTTGAACATTGAATTGGAGTGAGAAAAATTGTACCTTATCACACACTCAATTCTTTTGTTTTATGACCCATCAAATATATAAAATTCATGATATAATAACAATGAAGGTGGCAACAAGGAAGAAGAAAATAATCACCGTTCGTGTTATCAAATGTGGCATAGCTTCTTCAAATTGATTTAATAAAAGTAAAAATTTGGTTTACATTTTCATGTTTTGTTGAATCAGAATCTATATTTTGTCTAACGTAAGTAAGTATGATATAAAGTATGCCAAAAAATTATCATTTTTAAAAATTTGAATCAAATTCTGTAAGTTTATAAGGCAAATTAGCCTTATAAATTTCATAATTTTGTTCATTCCCGACGAAAAAGTAATGAATAATTATATCGGATATACCACCCACCCGTTTATCAAGTCTTTCCGTCTCTAGTATAGCTGCAGACGATAGCCTTTAAATCAGGATGAAAACATACAAACAATTGCACAATATATTCGTTGAAGATACAAATGTAACATAAACCTCTAACTGGAGAAAATAAAAATAGAAGCCATAACCATGAAAAAGCGTTTCCTTAATAACTTCTACAACAAACACGGCTACGTTTAGTAATTAACAATTCAAAATCTCTATGTATCAATAAATTACACATCTGAAATAGTGCAACAAAAATTCTTGGAAATTGTCAGATCAACGCTTGAAATGAACCATCATTTAGACAATTTGCCAATACACTATGTCTAAAATGAAATCTCTTGTTTGCGCAGAAGAAAAAACAATTAAAAACTTAACAGTCATTTACAATGAAACACACACACACACTCTCTCATACACACACACACGCACACACATTATATATATATATATATATATATATATATATATATATATATATATATATATATATATATATATTAGTCATCCACAACATACACGCCTGTTTATATATAAAATTCCAGCTGAAGGGGACTCAAGGTTTTATTATTTTGAGTGCCCTGGCATGTATTTTATCATGGACAGTGCTCAATATAATGAGTATTATAGAGCTTAATATAATTATATACAATTAATTCATAACTATATATATATATATATATATATATATATATATATTCTATCGTGCAAGCTCTGATGTTTCTGAATCTAACACACCAAACATCACGGTTCAGCGTCAAGGTCATTAGGGTGGTATTCTTTGTCATGAGCTGGTCATTCTATGAGATTCCTCGTCTTGCGCCATGGCTATATATATATATATATATATATATATATATATATATATATATAGTATCCTAAAGTGTGGATATAGAAAATCTCATTAACTACATTTTTTACCTCCGCAAACATAGGTTTGTCGAAAAAAGAAAGAATTGTCTTTTTCCCTGGAGTATGCTTAAGGAGAAGCGGTAACCGATGAAAATCTCACAAGCATTACACTTGATTGAACACAAAGTGTAAATGTGCTAAAATTGACTTCATGTAAATCTTGCAGACGCATCAACAAATTATACTGAAGATGTCATATGTTGAATATTCTAATTTTAATAAATTTATCGAAAATATGCTTTTTTGCGTATGTCCTGGTTTTAGGGACACACACACACACACACAAACACACACACATATATATATATATATATATATATTTATATATATATATAGGTGACGAGAACTAAGTTTTAGAATTCCGAATTATCCGGCATTTACATTTTTTTCTTTATACATTCGTTCAACACATAGTGCATAATATAATTTAAATACGTACATGGTTTCTTCTTTCAATCTTAACGGGAAAATCTGCTATATGAAAACTATATATTATTAAATTTATTGAGAATAAAAATGTATTAAATAAAAGTAATACAGTAAATATCATATGTAAACATTATAAAATGTACACCTTAGAATATGGTTGAAAATTCTTCATAAAAGAATATCAATTAACTTACATATATCCGATAATTTGTTTTGTATTATGATATAATATTAATTAAACAGAAATTAAAATTTTACAAATTAAGAGTTTATGAAAATTTTTAAAAAATGCACTCTGAACAGAAATAAAAATAGTATATAATCATACCCAAAGTCCCCAAAGTCAGATCAAAAATATAAAATGCTTTCTTTCTTTTTTGTTTTTAAAAAACGCTGGGATACAGATGAAGCTAAAACAATAATCTTGTAACAATAATGGATACATCACACCGGAAGAGCGCACTGGCGCAATTCACTGACAGTTTCCCGTTAAGATTGAAAGAAGAAACCATGTATTTCCCAAACATATAACTTATATTTTCAAATTTAAAAGTTGAACTTTATTCTGATTTATTTTTATTCGGACGGTCCGAACAATTTCTCCGGTGGCCGTTCTCCACGCTGTGATGTTTGCCGGGAGTTTGTTGAAAATGTCGGAGCCTCAAGCTGGGTGTACAAGATTAAACTATAAGGAACGAACTTCCACAACTTGGATGAGTTGAAAGGATGCTTTATTTCGTTTAGAGTTAGCCTTTTCGGTTGGGGCAGGCGAATGTGACACACAGCTCTAACTCTAATTAATGGAGATCAACAAATCCGAACCGACCGAAACAAGACGAACGGAGATTCTACTCACTCAACTGACTGACTCACTTAACTGACTCTCTCACTCTACTCTACCCTACTGATCTGACTCGGAAAAATTACCTGAATTTATTTAAAATTGATCCGGAAATCCGGAAATCCGGAAATGCTTTAGACCACCGGTGATAAACATTGGCGACTGTAAGTCTGAAATTTCAGTTATCTTTTTTTTTTATCTTAATAAAGCTTCCGCCGGAAAATTCTTAATGTGTGGTCAAGATAAAGTAAAAGACAGCCTTTGACCTGGTCATTCGAAAACCCACCTCCTGAACTTTATCACCTGAACTTATCTCTTTATCACATTAAATCACTGAGTCAAATATTTACCGGAGGAGTGGTAGGATTTAAAACAGTAATCGGATACCCTTGTCTCTTCCACAATTTTCCTCATAAAAGAAAAAGCGTTTATTTATTTATTTTTTCCTCTTCTTTTTCACTTTTGTTAAATATGTTTTTAAACTATTTTCTATTCTTAACCATTTTCTATTTTAATCTATTATAATAAAATACATATTTTACAAAGCACCTTAATATACGCCTAGTTATCGTGTCACAATATATTTTTCTGTCTTCCCCCTCTATATGAACTCTTTAAATAACAAGCTTCATGGTTTATGCATTCAAATGTAAATCATTTTCACAACAATGAGTCCCCATTGCGTGATGGCAAGGTTAAATCTCGAAACAGAAATTTCCGCGTCGCAATGTAATTTAATTAATTCTAAATAAAAAACAAATTTAATTATATAATATATATTTACTGTCAATCCATATATTTTAGGTAAAATTACTGTTATTACTTGATGGCTTTTTTCAAGCAACATTTGAAGTACCTGTTTATGGAATAACTATTTTCGATGCCATTCCTAGCTTAAGTTTCGCTGCTGATAATTGAAAGAAAAACCAAAGATAAATAGATTGTCTATTGTTATGTTTCGGTGACTAATGGATTTCTGTTGACTAAATTATTCGTTGAAGTAAAGCATGACTCTCTGTCCTTATGGCAAGAATTTATGTTTTCGGAGAGAAAGCAGAATTAAAGTTAAACATTTAACTTTTATACCAAAAGTGAAACAAATTACATAATAAAGAAACGTTTCATAAATATTGTTGTCTAATAAAATTTAGTTATTGGCATTATTCACGTGCGTCAGGGTCAAATTTACAATTACAATAACTGCATGTGTGTGTGCGCCTGCGTGTGTGTGCGCGCGTCTGTTTGTGTTTGTGTGCGCGCATTTTGGCACAAAAGAAAAACAAAATTATACGTAAATAATAAAATGGAACGGTGATAAGAACTAATTGTTACTAAATCCATTTAAGAGGGAAAAAAGGGTAGAAACACACACCTTTTGCCCATGATGAACAAAAGATATTGATGAAACTAACCTACATATACGTAGAAAATTTGAGATTGATGTACGAATACGTTTGAACTTCAGTCAGTTAAATGCCATACATGATAGACGCTTAGGTGATCATGTCTCTTTAGAGACATGACTGACGAAGTAGAAGATTTTTCCTCAGTGAGTTGCGGTAGGCCGATTACCAACCCAGGTTATAGAGCCCAATCTGTTCTGCTATTCAACCCATACCTGGTGGGGGAAAGAGATGGAATCATACCTTTCATTCGGGTATTTGTACGTAAGTGAATGAAACGAATTCGACTGGAATTCGAACTCGGTTCTTCGATTTCTCATTACGAACCGATATCCATTGCACCACCTGCGCACATAAAATTCTCTTCGGTTGTGCAGAGTAAAATAAGAAAAGTGTTTTTTCTGTCTTCAAGAACTAGAGTTTCTTGCAAAGATATTGTATATGTCCAACAGTTTCTAGATTTGCTTTTCACAAAATAGAAACTTTTGTATCTAATAAATATAATAAATATCATATTTACTTTACACTCTTCCAAATATTTGTTTTATTCACGACTTCTCTCTTCTATTAACATTTTATATGGTATAAGCACATATTTATTGATATAGCCATCTTCTTTTCCTATGTATCTTGGCCTTTCATCCAGCTTCCTGTCTTTTGTTGTTACCTTTAACCCTTAACCAACCCTAGTTGTCCTTGTTCTTCCGGCCAGTAACACAAACTTATTAAGTAGGTTATTCACCGTTTTTCCTTCTTCCCTTGCCTTCACAATGTCCTGTGAGTTAGATTATCCTCTCTTCAAAATCTGTTTCAGAAATTTTAGGCGTCTCTTTCTAATCGTATTTTTCTTAAAGCATCCCCGTTGCTCACTGGTTCTGCCTATGACATTCTACATCTCTGACGCTTTTAGTCTCTTCTTTATCTGTGAAGAAATTTTTTTAAACTCTCACTGGCATATACAGGTTACGATGGGTAAATTGTCGCGATTTTAAAATTTCGCGCATGCGCGTTGTTTGTTTTTGATTTTGTCAACGGCACAGTATAGTAGGGTTATTTGGGCACTTCCTGTGAGAAAAAGGGCACCATGACGCAATACATGACACTATAAATTTGAAAATTGTATGTTGCACTGCTTGGCATTCACGCCGGAAGCGCCAAAACAAATTTTTCAGAATGTTTGGGTGTCAATCTGAGGACAAGGCAGGGGATTCGGAAACAGTAGGGTGATTCTAATTAATGGTGATTACGAAGTTACAAACTCACTCTGATCGTTCTGATAGGAAAAGAAATCACAAATTTGTTGGTGAGAACCTCAGTCTCAACACGGAGGCCTACATCAAAGGATGAGGTAGTGTTGCCCTGAATCAAAAGGATGGCTGCTGGAAGACTATATTGGCAAGATACTGCACCATGCCACACAAGCAGAAGAACCCAGTGATGGCTATCAGACAATTTTTGCGATCACATCACCCCTTACATCTGGCCACCTAACTCCCCAGACTGCAACCCCCCTTGATTATTATGCGTGGGGAGCAGCTTAGCGAGAGACCAAGAAAATTTCTTGTAGCATCAAAAAGGAACTGAAGACAATGATTATGACAGCATTCACCAACTTAAACAAGAAGACTGTCCAGAAGAGATTCAGGAGGTTCCAAAGTCGTCTGTAGACCGTGGTTGAAGGCAATGGTGATTTTATTGAATAAATTTTCTCTTTAGTATTTCAAGATATTTTTACGTAATTTATTAAATATACCTGTTAAAATGGGATGTCAGTGTTTTTATTATTTTTTCTTTAATTAGATGATAATCTCTCCATAGCACCCTGTAGAACATAAAATATTAAATCGCACTTTAGTACGCTTTTCGATAAGGATATTTTCTTATCTCTTAATATTTTGTTTTTTTCTTAAATATATATTCCGCTGTTTCAGCACGACTTCGGATTTCTGTGCTTCACTTTGCGTCGTTTTTACCACATTGCGTCGTTTTTACCACATTGCCTAAACAGTTATAATTTTGTAGTTGCTTCATTTTGTCGTCCCCAGTACGTAGCTGACATGTTTTGCTAACAAACATATTGCGTCGTTTTTACCACATTGCGTCGTTTTTACCACATTGCGTCGTTTTTACCACATTATTGCGTCGTTTTTACCACATTGCGTCGTTTTTACCACATTATTGCGTCGTTTTTACCACATTGCGTCGTTTTTACCACATTATTGCGTCGTTTTTACCACATTGCGTCGTTTTTACCACATTATTGCGTCGTTTTTACCACATTGCGTCGTTTTTACCACATTGCGTCGTTTTTACCACATTATTGCGTCGTTTTTACCACATTGCGTCGTTTTTACCACATTATTGCGTCGTTTTTACCACATTGCGTCGTTTTTACCACATTGCGTCGTTTTTACCACATTATTGCGTCGTTTTTACCAAATTGCGTCGTTTTTACCACATTGCGTCGTTTTTACCACATTGCCTAAACAGTTATAATTTTGTAGTTGCTTCATTTTGTCGTCCCCAGTACGTAGCTGACATGTTTTGCTAACAAACATATTGCGTCGTTTTTACCACATTGCCTAAACAGTTATAATTTTGTAGTTGCTTCATTTTGTCGTCCCCAGTACGTAGCTGACATGTTTTGCTAACAAACATATTGCGTCGTTTTTACCACATTGCCTAAACAGTTATAATTTTGTAGTTGCTTCATTTTGTCGTCCCCAGTACGTAACTGACATGTTTTGCTAACAAACATATTGCGTCGTTTTTACCACATTGCCTAAACAGTTATAATTTTGTAGTTGCTTCATTTTGTCGTCCCCAGTACGTAGCTGACATGTTTTGCTAACAAACATATTGCGTCGTTTTTACCACATTGCCTAAACAGTTATAATTTTGTAGTTGCTTCATTTTGTCGTCCCCAGTACGTAGCTGACATGTTTTGCTAACAAACATATTGTTTTCTTACAGTTTATAATTAGCTCTTTTCTTTAACTAGTTTTCTTCTTCAGTCTACCAACAATGCAATTCATCTGTACGTCTTGTGTTGTTCAGATTAAGGCCGCTCATAATAATTCCTAATAGGATTTTTAGTTCTCCAAGGATCGTGACGTTGAATAAATCCGTTAAGAACGCATACACTTGTTTTACTCCTCCTTATTTTTTTTTTTTTTTTTGCGTATTTCATTAGTTCTCTATAATGATGCAAAGTGTTTGTTTTCAATAAACTCGAATATCTTTCACGTGTAAATCAATCTTTTCTCGTATTTCAAGTAGCACTTTATGTCGTGCTCTACCAAATGCTTTTGAGTAATCGATTAAACAATGGTATTGATCGTTTTGCATTTGTATTGAACGCTCTGATAGCATTTTGATAAAAATAGCATTTCTTGTTTCAATGTCTTGATCGATTTCCTATTAAGTTCTGTTATGAGCTCTGTTCCTAATGATGTGGTTCATTAAGCTGATTATCTGATAGTGTTCGCATTCATTTGCACCTTGTTTATTATACATTTCGCAACGAAGATAGATATACTAGAATCTTCCGGTATTTTTCCGTTGTCATATATTTCATTTATTATTTGAATGATTTTATAAACCAGGACATTCTCTAAAGCTGACGTAATCTCTGTTACATTATCATTTATTTCTGTAATTATGATTCTCTTATGTTTTCATGTATTATAAATTTTCTTCTCTGTTGGGATGGAATAACTCTTCAAAGTATTCGTTTAGTATTTGTAGTATCTTTTCTTTTTCTATTCGAAAATATTCTTCAATTGGATGCATAATGTCTTTTTAGACATTATGCATCCAATTAAAGAATCCGTTTTTCTCTCCTGCTATTAAAAGAAGAACATGTTTCTTCATGCTTACTATTACTTTGTTCTGTAGTTGTTTATTTTCATCTCTGCGCACTTCCAGTTTAGCCATTCATTGCTTGCATTTATTTCTTAACAGTCTTTGCTTAACACTCTGTCTCTCTACATTACCTTAAGAGTGTCAATTGTCATACATTTCTCCTCTCTCAAGCCTTTGAGTGACACTTTTTCCGTTGTCTTTGTTTTCCTTTAAGGTGTTCCATTTTGAGTTATTAAACTCATCTAAAAGATTAAGATTTGTTCTCAACTACATCTGCATACGTTTGAAAATCAAGTCATTTGAATTCGTTTTGCAGGTTAGACGTTGCTTTAAGTTTCTTCAAATTTCATATTATCCTTAATTCGCATACGACTGGGAGTCTATCGCCCCAAAAGACAACTGGGAGGCTATCGCCCTAAAAGACAACTGCGGAAACTATAGCCCAAAAAGACAACAGGGAGACTATCGCCCAAAAACTCAACTGGGAGGCTATCACCCTAAAAGTCAGCGCTTGAGAGCATGTTTTAAAATGTAGCGCTGCATTTGTAAATCTCTCATTAATTCTTAAATTTTATATCAGGTTCTTTATGTCTCTTCCTGAATGCTTTCTGGGTGTTCTTCAAACAAAATATTATTAACTTATTTCTTCTTTTACTACATTTATATTTAGTATTCACCTGATGACTATTTAGTGCAATTTGCAGTAGATTTTGACATTATGTAGATTGTTGTAAAACTAATCTAATTCTTCCACTTTGTTTTGTAACATGGGTGCCTTATACTAATCTGATGGATATACTGAATGGTTTCTTTTTTAATATCATTAATATCAATATAGCTTAAAATGAGAAGAGAACCACCATGTTACAAAATAAATAGTTACTCTTTTACTGTTTATTTATAAATCTGACATAAGGCTAGCAAATGAGAAAGAAACGACGGCCTTTACTATTCTTAAGTCTCACACGCACGCACGCGCGCGCGCACACACACACACACACAAAGAAAATTCAGCCTTCTTTTGATTTATCTTCCATTCTCTATGGAACTAAAGTATTGCCTATAAAATATGTACAATTCATGCTATATTCACCTCCGATATGATTATGGTGAAGGAAAACACCGCCAAACAAAAAATTAAATAGATAATAGTTGATATAGGACCTTATTATTCCTATTGGAAGTGAACAATGACCGCTGTTTTCAGCTGGGCGAGAATACTATCACGTTTACCAGAATAAAGTATCACGTTATATAAACAGGAATCAAGTGATAAAATAATTACCTTGAGAGTTGAAAGAGATGCTTGCAAGATAAAACTTAGGCAAAAATTCTAATTTTAAAACGAAGTAACAAAAATGAGGGGAGATGAGGCGTCAATCATTCATTTGATATACTGAGACTTTTAATCAAAGATGGTTCCGGTGGTGAGGACGTTACTTCTTCCCAATTAAAAAGGACCAAAATCAGTTGGATTTTCTAATAACTATTTATTAGAAAATCTAGCCGATTTTACTCCTTTTATCGCTATTTTTATCTATTACCGAAAATTATTTTTTATTATGCGCACTAATGCGTAAAGTAATAGATTAGCTTTTCATAAAAGAACATATTTCTTTTCTTAAATCCCATTCTCATCTCATCTAGTAGCGCGAGAGACGCCTTCACTTTTTTCCACAAACCATACATTTGCAACGTTTAGGGACAGGACAAACTCGATTAAGAGTATTTGAACCTTGACACAATAAAGAAACGAATGCTGAGACATTTCGTCTATACAGATATCTCAATAAACATAAATCTAAACTTATTTATAAATGGAATTTTGTGTGTGTGTGTGTGTGTGTGCGTGCGCGCGCGCGTTACCTATAGACTCCAAAATGACTAAACCGATTTTCTTGAAAATTTACACAGCTGTACTATAAGCGTCTGCCAGGTTTTGTGTCGAGGTACCCCCAATAAATATCGAAAATCGATAATCGAAAAAATCGGGTTATAGAAGAAGTCCGATTTTAATCAAATTTGATACACTCAGGGACAAAGACAAAAGAAACGATATTCAGAAGTTTCAAGGTTGCAGTTCTTACAATAGTGCAGAAAATTTGATATCGATAGCAGGAAATCAAAATTTGACTTACGTCCATTCATTTTTCTTTCAGTCTACGGTTTCGCTTTAACTGGAAACAACTATTGCTTTTTAGTCTTTCGTGCCAACGTCCAAAGAGTCTGAGCTCCAGGACCATATATTAGTTTTAAAGCTTTCATTACACCCGAGCAACGCCGGGCTATACTGCTAGTCCAACATAAAGCACCGTATTGAGAGGCAGTGCATTCTGAGCCAACATTCACGTGAGAGAAAATTCAGAACTGTTAAAGTACTTCGTAGCTGATACCAACACCACATCAAACGGAGCACTTCTGACGACGCGCCGACCGTTGCCTTTACAGGTTATGAAATCTCACGGAACAGAAAAATCTTGCTCAAGGCATCAGGATATTCGATAAGGAACCGCTTCTCACCCAGTGGTTGATGACTAGCTGTTCATTTATAAAAGTAAAACATTCCTGTTAACACGCGCAATACTAAATTTAGCCGTGGTTCATTTCTTGTCTTCTCCATGTTTGTTGTTTTATCGCTTCTTACCATTCGCTCAAACGCAGACCATTAAAGGAAAGAGTTGGTTTTTTTTTTCTACAGAACTAAATAGAGTGAATCATGGATTTGTCAATCAGAGGAAAAATGAAAATACGATCAGTAATTTTATTAATCTTATGAAAAATGGAGATGAATGTCTTTTGTGCTAAAAATGCACCAGTATAATTGTTCAATTACCTTTTTATTCTTATATCGTTTTCATTTCCAGTGCAATCATATATGCGATAAAAAAAAGCACCATCGCTAAAGCATTCACAATAAGGTTGTCTTTCGACAGTTGTCACCAAAGAAACTGAAAAAAAAAGTTTTTGCGGAAAAACTCCAAATGTAAGTAATAAGAGGAATTTCACTTGTGTCGATTGCCTCGTTTTTTTTTTATAAGGATAGAACGGATAAAATGGAAACATTGTTAATAATTTGTATGTAGACTTATTTGAATCTCACTTTGCGTAATAATTTTAATTTTATAAAATCTTAAGGCTTTTTTTATTATCAATTAAATGCTCAACTGGCGATTCACAGGATGTTGATTGTTCTTCATTTTGGATCACTGATATCTGTTGTCACTCATAACAGATTCAAGTAAATAAAATTTCTTTAATGCCTTACAAATGTAATATTTAGAACTAATGTGATCAGGATCGCCATTATTCAAATCTCTTGAGTTATGTCTTTATGATTAACCCCGGAAATTTATTAGAACAGTTGTTGTATTTTTTTTTTAAATTCTCTACAATTTAAAAAGTGTATTTCACTTAAAACTATTCAATTAAGGCAGTAATGTCTCTAAGGCAGATAAGTCGTAACGTTGATCTGAAGCCCAAATTTGCAAACCACTTTAGCAGTGGCAGTAGAATTTTCATAGTAACTAATTATTAAACTGCAAGAATATATTTATTCTTTTGTAAAAGAAAACAAATTATTCATTCCAATCGAATTACCTACTAAAACATTATACAAATTGCAAAGAGATGGATTGAGGCAAAGGTTAGCTAAACTCAATCTTAATTTTTGCTAGTTCTTTTCACAATCCACACATTACTTCATTCATCAAACGAACTTATACATCATTTACATTTATTCCGAAGATAGATTTTTTTCCATGAGAAATATGTACAGTTTTCAACGAAATATGTACAGAGGGGTGATTATGGGATAAATAAGTCTAAAATAAAATAAACACAAGAGAAAGGATCAGTATGCGCTGCTGTTTTCTTGAGAGCTGGTGCCATGTTGGGTTCCATTCTTTTTATGAGAAACAAATCCATCTGAATAAAGAATAAAATTAAAAAGGACCACCACATAAACTTGGATAGGATGGTACGCATAAAGAACAAGGAGTATTAGAAGCTAACTAGAGGAGGATTTAAAGGATTCAGAGGAGGGGAAAATGCTAATTACAGGAGGATTTAAAGAATTTAGAGGTGGAGTTAAAATGTTAATTAGAAGAGGATTCGAATGATTAAGAGGAGGAGGTAAAATTAGAAGAGATTTTAAAGGATTTAGAGGAGGAGTTAAGATGCTAATTGGAGGAGGATTTGAATGATTTAGAGGAGTTGAGGTGCTAATTAGAAGAGGAATTAAGAGGAGGAGTTAGGATGCTAATTTGAGGAGGAATTAAAAGGATTTAGAAGAGAAGTGAAGTTGCTAATTAGAAAAGGATTTAAAGGAGGAGTGAAAATTCTAATTAGAAAAGGATTTAAAAGATTTACATGAGGAGTGAAGATGCTAATTTGAGGAGGATTTAAAGGATTTAAAGGAGGAGTGAAGATGCTAAATTAGAAAAGGATTTTTAAAAATTACAGTAGGAGTGAAGATGCTAATTTGAGGAGGACTTAAAGGATTTAGAATAGGAGTGAAGATGCAATTTAGAGGAGATTGACCCGTGTTCCGGTTGTGGATTATTACATTGGTATAAAGACTGTTCTTACCGGAATAACAATGCCTAAATTGTAACCGTATCGAGCACAAGAGTTCACACGTTGAGCGAGGAAAAAATGGTAATAGCTACGTAAAAGTCACAAAATCAGATAAACAGGATGGGTTAAACATCAGGAAATATGTGCAATGGCAAATCCTAAATAAAAATATTAACCTGCAGTTGGATTCTCGTTAACAATCATAAATCTACACACTTGGAAAACGTTGGAAAAACCAACCTTGCTACGATCTAATAAAATAGCCAGGTACGTGACAGGGGGGGGGGGATAACAAGTTTACGGGAGAACTTATCACGAATGTAACATTTCAAGGAAAGACGTTAAACCTAAAGACATTTGTATTAAAAAGTACAGAAAATTTATTTGGTACTAATTGGATGGAGAAATTTAAGTTGTGGGACATGCCAATTAATTAATTTTGATAAAAACTGGAAAACCTGACCACCGAGGCAAATAATATAAGAAAATTTTAAAAGAAAATTTTCCGGAAGTTTTTTCCTGGGTGTAATAAGATGTCGAGTTAAAAGATGACACCCCAGCCCGTGTTTAAGAAAAAATGAAATGCGCTTTTCGCCTCTTTACCAAAAATGAATGAAGAACTCGACAGACAAGAAAGAACCGGTGTCTTGTCGAAAATTGTGTACAGTCAATGGGCTTCACCGACCGTCTATGTGAAGAAAAAGTCAAACGAGACCCAGGTCTGCGCCGATTTCTCGACGAGGCATTTAAAGACTATCATTATTCTTTCTTTACCTTCGCCGTTTAAGGAAAATGACGAGCTTTACCGTCGTAAATACAAAAAGAAAAATTATTAAGATCCCTGAGGAGTTAATACTTAAAAGTGTTATTGTGACGTACCCATATGACATGAATTCTTCCGGACTATATATAAGCAGCAGTTCTACTTAAAAGTGAGGGAAAGTGGAATCTGTTCCAGCAGATAACTCTGACAGCCGGAGTAACAATCACGCTAATAATCCTTTAATAATATGATTGGTATATGTTTGTTAAATATATTTGTTTAACTACATCCATTCTTTGTGTCTTTATTTCGGACCCCAACAAAGCTACAACAGAAATAAAATTATTCACAGGAAGAATTAAAATTGCTAATTATAGGAGGATTTAACAAGTAGAATTAAGATATTAATTAGAGGAGAAATAAAATGATTTACAGAATTATTTAATCTGCTAGCTAGATGAGGATTAAAACGATTTACAGGAAGAATAAAAATTCTAATTTGAGGAGGATTTAAAGGATACCACCAATACATATGTCTCCGCCTGTCTCTCCTCAGCTCGGTTAGTTACCTATTCTTTCTTTACCGTTCTCCCTCCTCTCCTGACTGCTCCCTACTAGATAGCATTGCTGATGACATAGATAAGGCTATTTCCTATCACCCATTCGCCCACATATTTGTATACGGAGACCTCAACGCCCATCACTCTGAGTGGCTTGAAAACGCTGTTAGTGATCCAGCGGGCAATCACGCCATGAACTTCGCTATTTCCCAATCCCTTACGCAAGTGGTGGACTTCCCCACTCGCTTCCCAAGCACTCCCTCGGGTCATTCCTCACTACTAGATATATGTTTCACCTCTGCGCCTGACGCCTGTCAAGTCTCGCAGCTTTGCCCTCTCGGCAACTCCGACCACGCTGTAGTCTCTCTCAGTATTCCTTCCAATCTCACTCTCCGACGTTCCTTGGGGAAAAGTGTTCGATCTACCAGTTGATGACTGTGCCTCTGAGGTCTCGTCATGGGTGAAAGCTGGCATTGATGCCTTCATACCCACCAGGAAGTATTGCCTAAAACCTCATTCCTCTCCGTGGTTCTCTCCTGCCTGCTCAGCCGCCATTGCCCACAGGAACCATTACTTCCGTCTATTCCGGAGACAGTCATCTGATCACAATAGGCGCCTGTTCACGTCTGCTCGCAATGAGTGCAAGAGAACCCTAAATGACGCCAAACGGCTGTTTGCTGAGAGAATGCGACAGCGCATAGCTGACCGCAAGTTCGGCTCCAAGGACTATTGGAGGATTTGCAAACGAGTGCTGAACAATAGCTCAAAATCCTCAATACCTCCTTTAATCCATGAATCTGAGGTTCTCACGTCATCTGCGGACAAAGCTGAGTGCTTTGCCCGCAGATTCTCATCCAACTCCACATTTGACTCATCAGGAGTACACCCACCCGACTTCCCTATTAAAACTGAGGCCAAACTGCACGACGTATATATTACCCCGACAGTAGTATCCCGAGTAATTTCAAAACTCGACCCCCATAAGGCGAGTGGAGACGATGGAATCCCGGTGATAGTCCTTAAGAGGTGTGCTCCTGAACTTTCTCCTGTCCTCTCTAAACTGTTTAACTACTGCCTTTCTGCTTCCTGCTTTCCTGCATGCTGGAAGTTCTCTTCAGTCGTTCCTGTATTTAAGAATTGTGGTGAACCCTCGGACCCATCCTATGCAAGTTACGGGGTTACGGTATTACCGGTCGCCTGCTTGACCTAATCCAATCTTTTTTAAATAACCGCAAAATGAAGGTCGTTTTGAATGGGCATGCCTCTTCATCCCACAGCACGAATGCTGGTGTCCCACAGGGCTCTATCCTGAGCCCGACCCTCTTCCTTATTTTCATCAACGACCTCCCAGATGAGATCAGTTCCCAAGTAGGCATCCACGCAGACGACACCACAATATACTCCCGCACCAGTAAGAAACCTGTCGTGGCGAACAGACATAATCTTGCTGCTGACCTTGAACGGGATCTACACTCTGTGGTGGATTGGGGCAAGAAGTGGCTTGTCAACTTCAATGCGTCTAAGACCAAGCTGTTGTCTGTCAACCATCACAGGCAAGCTCTCCTGCCTCCCATAAGCATGGACCAAGCGATTCTCCCTAAGAGCAACACACTACGCCTCCTCGGCCTTACCCTCTCCTCAGACCTCAAATGGAACCACTATATTGAATCCATAGCTAAATCTACTGCTAAGGAAGTTGAGTCACTATGTCGATCCAGAATGTTTTTTCCGCCTGAATCCATCCTGCATATATACAAATCAACCATCCGTCCGTGCATGAAGTACTGCTGCCATTTATGGTCAGGCGCCCCTGCCGTTCTCCTCAGTGTTCTCGACAGGCTCCAAAGGAGAGTCTGTAATGTGATAGGTCCTGATCTGGCGGCTCGACTGCAGCCACTTCCCCATCGTCGAAATGTGGCCGCCCTTTGTCTGTTCTATAAATACTTTCATGGCTTCTGCTCGGACGAACTTAAGTCACTGGTGCCTCCTCAACAGGTGTTTACTCGTGCAACCAGACTGGTAACTGGGTCCCACCCATTCAAAGTCAGGTTAGCCAAATGCAGACGACAATTCTACTCCTGCAGCTTCCTCTCTTGCACTTCACACCTGTGGAACTCGCTCCCATATTCTTGCTTTCCTGATGGCTACAGCCTCCAGAAACTTAAATGCAATGTCAATACTCATCTATTAACCACTGGACTCTAGCTCTTTCCCCACCCCCGTATTTCCCTTTCTCTCCACCTATGTATCTGTCATCGCACCTGCATTCTCAGCTTTCTATTGCTCCTTTCTAACTAGTTTGTACTCCTCACTCTTTTCTAATTAATCTTTTTACAGTTATGTAGCCCCCGCTCATCAGTGGCATTTCTGCCTTGCTCGGGGTGAAATGATTAAAAAAAATATAGAGGAGGAATTATTGATAATTGGAGGAGGATTTAAAGGATCCATGGGAGGAGGAGGTAAGATGCTAATAAGTGGAGGATCTCAAAGATTTACAGGAAGAACTAAGATGCTAACGAGAGGAGGATTTAAAGGCTATAGAGGAGGGATTAAATTGCTAATTAGAGGAGGATTAAAAGGCTTTACAGGAAGGATTAAGATGCTAACTGAAGGAGGATTTAAAGGATAGGGAGCAGGAATTAAGATGCTAACTAGAGGAGGATTAAAAGGATTTAGAGGAGAAATTAAGAGGTTACGTTGAGGAGGATTTAAGGATATAGAGAAGGAATTAAAATGCTAACTAGAGGAGGAGTTACAGGATTTAGAGGCGGAATTAAAATGCTAAATAAAGGGGGATTTAAAGAATTTAGAGGATGAATTAAGATGCTAACTAGAGGAGGATTTTAAGTATTTATGAAGGAATTAAGATGCTATGTAGGGGAGGATTTAAAGAGCTTAAAAGATGAATTAATATGCTAACTAGAGGAGGATGAATAGAAATTAGGGAAAGAATTAACGGGAGAAGGATTTAAAGGATTTAGATGAGAAATTAAGTTGTTATTTAGTGTAGTATTGAATGGGACTTAATGGGAGAATAAAGAGGTTAACTAAAGGAGGCTTAAAAGATTTACAGGAGGAATTAAGATGCTAACGAGAGAAGGATTAAAAGCATTTGTAGGAGGAATTAAGACGCTATGTAGAGGAGGATTTAAAAGACTTAGAGGAGGAATTACCATGCTAACTAGAGAAAGATTAAAAGGATTTAGAGAACGAATTAAGATGCTATCGAGAGGGGGATTTGAAGAATTTAAAGAAGGAATGAAGATGCTAACTAGAGCAGGATTAAAAAGATTTATAGGAAGAATTAAGATGCTAACGAGACAAGGATTTAAAGGATTTAGAGGAGGAATTAAGGTGCTAACTATAGGGGAATTTACAGTATTTAGTGGGGGAATTAAAATGCTAACTAGAGATGGATTTAAATGATTTAACGGAGGAATTAAGGTGATAACTAGAGGAGGATTTAAAAGACCTCATGGAATAATTAAAATGCTAACCAGAATAGGATTAAATGGATTTATAGGAGAAATTAATATGCTAACGAGAGGAGGATTTAAAGGACTTAGTGGAGGAATTATGATGTTAACTAGAGGAGTATTTAAAAGATTTACAGGAGGGATTAAGATTCTAACCAAAGTAGGGTTAAAAGGAATTAGAGGAAAAATTAATTTGCAATCTAGAGAAGGATTAAAATATTTAATGGAGAAATTAATATGCTAACGATAGGAGGATTAAACAGTTTTAGCGGAGAAATTAAGTTGCTAACCATAGGAGCATTTAAATGATTTAGAAGGGGAATTAAGTTGCTACTTAGATGAAGATTACAACGATTTATAGGAAAGATTAAGATGCTAATTAGAGGAGGATTTCAAAGAGGAATTAAGATACTAAATTGAGGTGGATTTACAAGATTTCAAGGAAAGAATTAAGATGCTAACTGGAGGTGGATTTAAAGGATTTAGAGAAGAAATGAGGAAGTGAACTGGAAGAGGATTTACAGGATTTTTATTTGAAATTAAAATGCTAACTTGAGGCTGGTTTAAAAGACTTAGAGGAGGAATTAAGATGCTAACTGGAGAAGGATTTAAAGGATTTAGAGGAGGAATTAAGATGCAATCGAGAGGAGGATTTAAAAAATGTAGATGAGGAATTAAAGAAATTAGATGAGGAATTAACATGCTATTTAGAGGAGGATTTAAAGGACTTAGAGTAGGATTTATGATGATAACTAGAGGAGGATTTTAAAGGATTTAGATGAAGAATTAGGATGCTATGTAAAGAAGGATTTAAAAGATTCACAGGAGGAATTAAGATGCTCACTAGAGGAGGGTTTAAAGGATTTAGAGGAGGAATTAAATGCTACTTAGAGGAGGATTAAAAGGATTTAGAGGAAGTCTTAAGATCCTAACTAGAGGAGGTGTCTAAAATATTTACAGGATGAATTAAGATGCTAACTAGAGAAGGATTTAAAGTTTATAGAATAGGAAGATCCTAACTAGAGGGGGATTTAGAGAAGAATTTAAGATGTAAACTAGAGGAGGATTTAAAGGATTCAGAAGTGGAATTATGATGCTAACTTCAGGTGGGTTTAAAGTATTTAGAGAAGGAATTAAGATACTAATTAGTGGAGGATTTAATGGATTTAGAGGAGGAATTAAGATATAAACTAAAGTAGGACTTAGAGAAGGATTTAACGGATTTATAGGAGGAATTACGATGCTAACTAGAAAAAGATTTCAGAACAGATTCCAATCTTCTGTTTCACATATCTCTTACAACAATGACTCATACTGGTTGCTTTTCATGTATACCACGTTTATTTTATTTCTTTCATTTTCCACCTAAAACTATATGTTTTTATTTTAATCTATAGGTTGTTATTAGATGTAATTTTAACTTTAAGTTGATGCTTGAAATTAGAAACCAGTTTCCATGAGGGAAAAGATCATAGATTCTCTTCAGTCGCCTGTCTCATACTGCCATGCTGGCCAACGCTAATAGCATCAGGATACAATTTTTCCCTTGTTAGGACTAGAGTTAGAGATATCAAAACCAGGAATTCATAGGACCCGATGAGAGCTACCAACTCACCAACAAAACCCCCAAAATAGACAGACTCTAGAATGTTGATAGCTGCTTCCAGATTATACTCGCATCGATTACAACCTGAAACATCTTCCCAGCTTGTCTTGAAACTTTAACTCTCGGGGAAATTTCGAAGTAAGCCAAAACTGAAAGATTTTTAGATAATTGACATCCGTCACAAAATCCCTCTCAGAACGTATCATTCACTGTATCCCAACTTTCAGTCGTGAATCGTCACTGAACCGAGGAAGTTGACACTCTGAAAAGAACCAGTGCTTTAGCTTTTTTCTGTAATTCCGAACAAGTCTTCTCCAGCTGGAGATCGAAACCAAAACCGCAGGCCAAAAATGAGGGTCAGTCTAGTGAACATGAAGTTGTTAATATTGGCCTCCGTCTCACTCTTCAACAAGCGTTCAACAAACATTTGTACATTTTTATGTTAGCAAAACACGGGGGTGATTAGATCCAGTCAGTTTGCATCACTATAAACTTGCACAGAAAAGGTTCCAGTGTTACAAATATAGGATAGAAGCGGCAGATTAATTATGAAACTCTGGCACAGAAGACTAATTCAGGTGCGGAATTTTGATTCGAATAATGTGTGTTCAAGAACAGATTTCTTCAACTAGTCCGAAATGTTTCGTACGATTTGCGAGCTAAGCACCAAATTAAAAATTTCTTGAATTGTCCCTCTTTTCCCAACGCAGGTCTAGATGTGCAGATGGTGCAATAGAGATAACGGCTTAGAATTAGAAAACGGGGAGCTGTTCGAATTTCAGTTAAAATCATTACATTCACTGACGCGCAAATACACTTGGTGAAAGGTTTGAACTAATATTCTCCTCATACGCATGGGTTGAATAGTAGAACTTGCTTACAATATTTATATTCGGACTATTATGCTCATTTCTGTTGTGATCTGGCCTTCATCGGGTGTTTATCGATCTGAGTAACTTAAAAGAATTCCGAACTGAATCTTTTTTTTTAATCTATGGGGGTGGACTATTCTCGTTCCACTGCTCATATCCAGGGATATCGTCTAGTACTTATTTTTATTTAGTACTGTTCAGTTATTGTTTCCACTGAGTTCAAGTACACCCTGCTCGACTCAGGGATTGAACTCACAAACATGAACCAAAGAGCACAACGACCAAAACATTGTGATAACAACAACAAAGATGAGGACAGTAGTCCGAATATAATTAATGTAAGTAATAATAACACCTCATCCCAGAAATTCAGACATAAAGTAAAATTTGTATCTAAAAAAATAATTTTTATTCTAAAAATATTGTTAGTGCAATATTCACTCGCAAAAAAATATTCTTACAATCCAAAATATGTTTCAGATTTAAATAACCCATAAACCATAAAAACAAAATAATTAATACCAGTGAAGGTGTACTCAAGTCCAAGTAAAACCTTTCTTAACAGCGTTATTGGTTTGTAGCTATCAAAATTTCTATCAATCTGAGCAACATTACTAGCTATCTCCGTTAAGAACTTCTCTTTGCCAAAGTAGACATTAATTAAGAGAGGAACAAATATATGCAACGTTCGTGGGTGAGAACATTTAAGTGTTTATCACACCATCTACCCCCGTAACAATCTAGAGAAGATTTCTTCCACTGAATCTGATTTGATTTTACTGGAGGTCGCAGTTGTTCAGAAACGCTGTGTTTAGCTCTCAGTAAGCAAGCATTCGAACTTAATTTCCTTTTTCGGATCATTTTATGTTTCAAATAGAATGTTCCTCAATCAGAGGAACATTGAAGGTTATAGAAAATTTAAATCAGTTTTTCTAATGAATTTACTAGACACTTAATGTTATTGGTACCTGCATTCAAATGTTTGATATCTCTCAACAATAGAAAAATCATCGATCAGATTGAACAAATCTTGATACCACCTATGATTGTTCTATCAGTTTCTTGATATTATTCATTTATTTATTTTTATCAAGTAAGTCATACTAACTTCCCACTATACTAATCGCTTTGGATTAGACTGCCGGTGATTTCCTTTGTCTACACTGAGAGCTTAACCATAAGGAAAAGCTTCAAGAATCTTGATCGTCGTACACTGAGTAAATGACAAAATCACTGGATAACACATGGCTATCGCCATTTATTTCCTTTACTCGAAGAGTTCTCTGGATTGTGAAAAACCTAGTCCGTAATAGAGAGTCGAATGCTTCATTTTTTATGAATTTTATATTTCCTAAACTTAGAGATGACTGCTCAGGACTCTTACAATTGTTATGACCCAAGAAATATCTGAAAAATAAACCCGTTTGTTCATCACCATACCCACCATGAAAGATTTTTCAAAAAAATCTACACATGAAGATTTTGTAATCTACTTAAAATAAAGACAATGTTGTTTTTCTTAATCATTGCTAATATCATGCTCCTATATTTCATGGAATTATTTTTTTGTTGGAGGTATTTCTTTGGGGGTAGTTTTTTCTTGAAGGTATTATTTCTCGTTAATATTATTATTTTTTCATCAAAGGTATATTTTTTTATTGAAAATCTTTTTTATTGAAGGTACTCTTTTCGTTCAAGGTATTGCTTCTTCCTCTTCTTCTTCTTATTATTATTATCATGTATTTTCATCATAATTCGATTTCTGCTATGGTCATATTACCTACCAAGTCTGTGGAAAGACCTAAGCCATAATAATAATACTATTGGAGTTGTTGCTTTTTCGTTCGAAGCAGTTTCCCTCTTATTAAATTAATGAGCAGTTATAGTGTCTTGGGTTTTTTTTTATTGTAATTATAATTATTTTTTATCACTTTCTCCATTTTTACTAAACTTTCATCCTGCATAAAAGATAAAATGGGACGGAAAGATTGCGTTGTGTCAATCATTGGGTGGGTGTGCGCGTGCGCGCGCGAAGAGGCGGTTCTAGCATTTCTCTGGGCTTGAACACGAAGCAGATTTTTAAAAATTTATTTTGTCTGGCACAGTAAAGATCAATTCTACGGCCAATGGTTTACAAGACTTGCTTTCTATCACGTCAGAACAACTACTGATATGTTATATTTTTCTCTTTTACATTTATGTGCGTATGTATGTTATCTGACTTGCAATTAATTATAAGAAATCCAGTAGAATTCAAGGCAGGCAGAGAGGCCCTTCCCGTCCTTATGTTCCCCTCTCCACCTATTTAACTTCGTGGCGTACAAAGGAAATAAAATAATACCGCGGAATCTCAAAAGTTTCTCGGTGTGACTATCATTACCGACTTCTACAGTTGAGTAAATTCCAAAACCATATCAACACAACTATGTTTTACTTCCCCCGACTTTTTTTTCTAAAACACATATAATATTTTTATTTTTTTTTCTTGTTTTTTTAATTATTTACTATTTATATTGGTAACTTGCAAAACCTCTTAGTCTTATCTGACATTGCTTACTTATCTTATCTGTTACTATTAAATACTGATTCTGTTAAAGCGTGGCTCTATTAAGCAATCCATTGACATATCAAGAAAAAGAGATCTTAGCAATCTTTAAGTCTTTTACTTTTTTGTTCTTTTTGTTCTTTTTTTTTTTTTTTTTTTTTGCGTTACGCTCCCAAACTACCAGTACGCCATGAGCCTTTTCCTCTCTATTTTTGTATTGTTCACAGTCTTTTATGAGCCACCGTTTAACAATTTGGTTGAGATGCTTACAAGCTATTTCACATATTTTTTTCGATAAGTTTACAATCACTCTGGAAATTTTTGCAAGGTTTATTATTATCTCTGTTGTTCCTTGACTTTCTTCTGCGTATTATGACTAATAGATAAGCGATTATTATGACTAATAGATAAGCGATTACCGACTCATATAAATGAACTATTTGAAAGTAATAATTACAAGTAATATCTGCTGAGAAACTTCTTAATTTTAGTTTATTTAATTTCAAAAACTAATTGGATGGAAGTGTCTTATTCAGTGTAAGATGTATTTAAATTTTTTACATTTTGTTTGGAAACGGATATTTCTACATTTAAAATTTGATAAAATGTTAAATTCATCTGATGGAGGATTAAATTAAATAGAAAATTAAAATATTATATCAAAGATAAAATATTATCGCGAAGATTTCCGGTGCTTGAATTACAATAAATAAAAAATCCAGTTACATTTGACTAGTTCTTTTTAGCAGCAACTGCCATCAGGCTTTTGATTTGGTAACCTCTTAATGAATATCATTGCTAACTAATTATCAAATCGTCTCCCCTTTTCTTCTTTCCACATTCTCTTTACCCTCCCCACACACACACACGTGCACGCACGCACATACGCTTACGCGCGTGTGAATTATATTTAGGCATTTGTAAAGGTGTCATGTTTCGCAGACGATAGTAGAAACCATGATAATTATGGTTCTTCTCCACAGGGTTAAACTTGCAAATAAAATTGTGAGTCACTATGATGAACTGTAATATTTATAGTAACGGAAGCTTGGTGATGTCTTTTGATGAGCCTTTCGTCAGGCATCAGAAACAATGTTAAGTAATAGAGTAAATACTTTATATAGCAATTTCTAATGTAAAAATTCAGTTACTTATAAAGAAAATACGTTGTATTCATGAAATGTTTGAATAAATTAAATTGCTTTGAAGATCTGTGAAACATTTTCTCAATCTCTAAACGTCGAGGATCATGAAGAAGAATTATACGTTTGCCTTCAAATGTTATATGTGTGGTTTTTCAAATATCAAAGGCATTATAGAATGCAAAATTTTAGAAGAGTCTGCTATTCCTACATTATACATAGGATCTTTAACCTTTTCAACTTCAATTCACAGAACTTAACTTTAAAAGAAATTACCTAAAGCGCAATAAATTTTAAATTAAAATTTTTACACTTTACAAATTAGATAAGAGAGCAATACATAGTGATATTCTCTTTGCTTGATTACTTTGATTTTCTAGGCTGTGTGTAGAAATGTTGCCATGGCTTTGGGAAAAAATTCCCCAATTGGTCAGCCATTGCTTTCACGGTTAAGATCAAGTGTACTGATTTTATAGACGTTGAAATAAATAAAGCAACATTTGATTTGTTTTGACTAAAACAATAAAGCTTGTTCTCTCTTTTTAGTAGGACAACTAAAGAGACGCAGGAATATGTATTGCAAGCGTATAAAAGAGATGTAAATATGATAGTATGTACAAATGACATCAAGCATCACATGAGTGATACTGGTGACTTAATATTCTAAAACACTATATTATGTACAACACTTTTGTCAATTAAATCTATTAGATAATGAGTAATTGTTTCTATTTGACTCTGAAAAAAGCAGAAACTTTTTAAAAAAATCTTTTAAATTCTAAATGAAATTACCTTAAATTAATAAATTTAACCTTCTCAAGTTTTAAACACTATAAATTGTTAGATAACAGATATAAGAAAGCAATACACTGCGATGTAAATTTGATTGGCTAAAAATGTTTCAGATGTTCTGAATTTAAGAAAATGCCGCCCATACACACAGTCAACTGATTATTTGATTTGATTATTTTTTATTGAAGCAAGCAAAATGGCGTTTGGAATAACTAAAACAGAAAAGTGTAACTCTTTTTAAGTTAAAGAAGATCAAAATATTCTGCCAAATTTATGTATTGTATTTTAACTATTTTTTGTATGAATTTTTTCTCTAATACTGTGGGTATTAAACATTGGCGCTATATGTTCTAAAGCAATAACTGCCTTAAAGTTGACGTTGGTAAATTTGGAATTGAAAAGGTGTTGACTGTATTTTTATTTATTAAAAAAAGAACACAGGACAATGACTAATTTTAATTTGCACTTACGTTTGGTTACTAATTTTATTCTAATGATCCTGATTTATAAAACGTTTTTCTATGAGACAAAATATATTTTATCACGTAAAAGTATATTTCCAAATGTTTCTGTATTCATCTATTGAATGCAATTTTTACTAAAATGCTAGGATTTTTAAATCATCAATACAATGTCTTCACGCTTCATTTATTCAGTTAGCGGATCTTGCACTGCTGTGGTCGCCACCAAGGATCGAAACCGATTTATTAAAATCGGTTTTCATATGATCACTAAAACCGGAACTGATTTGCCAAAACCAATTTTAATGTTTGTAGTTTCCGCTTTCCGTGAAACATTTCTCTATATTGTTTTTTTCCTTTGAAGAAAAATATCGTTGTAACTGCAGTCAGTCAGTTAGCAATCTGAGTGCTGTCTGTTAGATCGCAACATATCAATTCTACCCTTCCCCGATACCTTAGATCAGCACCTTGTCATTTCCTTCCCTAACCCCTCACCGACTCCTAGAATTTTAAGCAACTTCGAACAGAAGTGAAAATCCTGAGAGAATATAGAACATTGCTTACAATCAAAACAACTAGAGTCCAATCGGAAACAGCTTTTTCAATTGCTGGACTTTCAACACAAAAATTAGAACAAATTTGTCTGGTAAAACACCCAATGCATTGTTGTTTTGAAAGATCATTTCCAAAGGAAATTGAATCATCAAGCAAGTCATTAAACTTGATTGATTCTTAAAAATACAAGAACTAATGAATCTTGGATTTATGTTTGAGTATCAGTTTTTAGAGAGTCTTCTCCTCATCCATACATATGCATGAAATAAATGATATATGTTAATGTTTTTTTTGGATACTTTTTAAATAAAAAACCGGATGGATTAAACATAAAGTTGCTTGGTTATTTTAGTCTTTTAAATTTTTTTTGTTTTGTTTTTGTAACTAACATTTTTATTCGCTTATTTCTTCGCATAGATTTTTGGTTATAGAAGAAAGAAGTGGTTCTTGTTTTGTTAACTTAAAGACAAAATGTTTCGCTGATAATTAATTCGATTCAGTTTTTGTCTCTGCACCGTTTTTATCATTGAGTGACCATGTGTGTGACAGTGGAATATACATTTTCCTGTCTTGGTTGCACTCTTGTCACAAAAACATTTTCCTGTTACGGTGATTGGTGTTTTAAAAATTTTATGTACATTCATTTTCTCTACATTACAATATGTACCGCCACTAAATCTCTTAAAAAAACAGCATATGAATAAAAAAAGGACCCAAACTTATTAAAAAAGAAATTTTTCTATCAAAATGTTTGTATTGTTATTAAGAGGAAAGATCAAATTATTTTAAAATTCTTTTTTAAAAAAAATTAATCTCTTTTAACATTTTGGTAAAAATTCTTCTTTTGATTTTAGTTAGCGGATAAGCAAATCGTTTCGCGAGTTTGCAATGAAAAACGTAATATCACATGGCTCATTTTTTCCGGTAATAAACTCATTAATTTGAAAATTCTTGAAAAAGAAATAATTGTCGGATTTTAATGAAACTTTCAGAACTTATTCACAAATGAATGAAATTATTTTTAAAATTATTATTTTTAAATAATCTTGGTAAAAATATTTTTTTTTTACATCTGTTACCCTACCTCCATGTAAATTCATGAAATTTTAAGAAATTAAATTTTGTCGCGATAAATGTTTTTTTTTTGTTAAACGCAGGAATGTAAATCATCTATTATTTTTTTGAAAAACTTTACCTTTATTTCCGAAAATCTGCTCACAATAATAAAATAAAAAAATGCAATTTAACTATGACATTATTTAATCTGATAAGCTTTTAATTGTCTGAATAAATAATATAAATTAAAAATTATAGTCTGAAAAAATTTTTTTTTCAATTATTAATGAAATTTTAAAAGAATTGTTTTCATTATTTTTTAATTATAATAATTTATAAAGTTTCAGAAATAGTTTTAAAATACTTCAAAGATTTGTTGGGATTAGTTTAAAAACTTATTAAGCGAAGATTATATTTACTAATCGAAAATTAAAAAGTTTAATCCATATTTTTTTTTGTTTTTGGCGTATTTGAATTTTTTTTTTTTTTTGTATGGTAATTTCTCTGTGAAAATTAAAAGGTCATGCGATTAAAGGTTTCTTTTCCTTTACAGGAGAAAAGATTGTAAAATTATGTCACTTGTGATCGCCAGACACTAATCTTATCTCGCATCTGTCAAATCTGTCAACACATACGGTGAAATGATCAGAAAATTGAACTCTATGTCTAAGAAATAATTTTATTCTAAATCTCATGCTATAAATAAGTAATACTTGTGTAAATCAGATTAATTTAACATTTGCTGATTTTTCAAAAATAATGTGTCACAGATGTATATTTTATTTTTGCAAGATTTTAAAAACGAGAATTAACTTTTGTTTACAAATGTGTCGATCGCTTAAAAAGGGCCGAAAAACTGAAAGATTAAAAAATTGAAACATGTTAAATTCCAATCAATATATTGTCTATTTGAAATACACCAGAATATTTTGCTTACTTGAAATAGTAAATTTAATCATTTAGCTTAAATTAAAACTAAAATAACAGTTTCAAGAAAACTTTTTTTATTTTTAAAAAATCAATTTAAAATTGAAATATCGAAAATGAGAGGAGGTACCTACTCTACAATAAGTCAAATGTCGTAGCCTACACCAATGTAAAAATTTAAATATTATAGACTCGGTTGCTTTATTTTGAAAACGGCGCACAAATGAAAATAATTCTTCAATTTAATTCTTTTAACAAATTATTTTTATTATTATTCATTTTTTTTTCATTGTATCTTTGGTTCATTCTGTCTGTGGTTTAACATGGATGTGTGAGGATGGAAATATTTACAATCCAATTTTAAAGTTATATATCCTTGCACACTCGGTATTAAAAAAAACAGTGCACAAATGAACTAATTTTTTTAACTCCAAACTTCTAAATGTTAGAACCGGTTCCATTAGAGGATTCTTTTACTAGAAGCTTGAATGACACAGTGGTCCCCCCCACCACACACACACACTGGAAACTTTAAAAATAATATACTTTTTCGAATTTTTTCACGATAAATCTGAAAGTTTAGCATCTAATGAAAAAAAAAATGAAAAAAAAATGAAAAAAAAATTAGGAGGCACTGCTTTAAATCGGCTAAAACCGGTTTTGAGAATTTCTTCTTCTTCTTCTTCTTCTTCTTCTTCTTCTTCTTCTTCTTCTATGTGTCTTGTCCCTTCAGGACGTAGGCGATCATGGTCTTCCACGTTTCCCTATCCCTGATGGCTCTTAGCACGCTTTCTCCTGTAACATCTTGCAGCCCCCGTTCGTCATCCACCTGCTCAGGCTCTTCAAATATGTTATCCGCTGCTTTCCTCTGTCTCTTTTTCCTTCTATCTGGCCTGTTAGTATCAGGTTCTTCTTGCCCTCCTTCCTTATTGCATGTCCCAGAAACTTCAGTTGTTTCTTCCTGATGCTCAATATTAATTTCTTTTTCGTTTCCATTCTTTCCAACACTTCGTCATTGCTCACATGCCCGGTGTACGATATCTGCAGCATCCTTCTGTAAAACCACATTTCAGCTGCTTCAAGTTTTCCTTTCATCTTTGTTGATATTGTCCAACATTCACTGCCATATTGAAGAACTGATATTACATAGCAATCTAGTCCTCTTTTCTTTGTTAATAGTGAAAGTTTCCTGTGTAATGACTTACTCTTAAACTCGGTTTTGGAAATTATCGTTTTTTTAATTTTTAATTTATTTATTTATTTATTTTTTTTTTTTTGCGAACCGTAATCACCACTCCTCTTCATCTTACTATTGTGGTTCACGGCGACATTCAAGGCAGCATGTTGCAATGGCTTACCAGCTTCTTTTTCACCGGAGATGTTGGCGTTACTCGATCCCTACTTTCAGAAGTTCGATGCAAGACTTACAATGCAGCTGGTAGTTTAAATTCAGAGTGTTTTCATTTTCCTAGATTGGCTGTCAACCAAGTCTCTAGAGCCCAGTCTACACTGCTATTTTCCACTAGCTGGAGCGGGAGTGATGCATATTAGCACGTAAATGAATGCAATGAATTCGATTTTATTCTTTTGCAACCATATTTTTTATTGTTTCAAAATATGACTCCACATAAAATCTATTTTTGTGAGTGAGTGACCGTATGTAAGATTTTAAACCAAAGAACTTAAAAATTTGTCATGAAACTTTTGTGAAAGTGACAAAATGCACACACACACACACACACACACACACACACACACACACACACACACACAATATATATATATATATATATATATATATATATATATATATATATATGATATTTACGCTCTCACTCCCTGATTGAGCACTCTGGAAGAGTGGGAGACTTTGAAAACAGTAGCTACTCCGGCATATACGTATCGCTCATTCAATAATGAATTAGAGCACTCTAGCTATTGGGCGTGTGTAATGATATACTCGATAAAAGGTTTGCCTTCTTCTACCGGACGCTCGTGGCTCAGAGGGAGAATCGCCGACTGACGCCGATTCGGTCAGGTTTCAATCCTGGGTTAGGAAGCGATCGGAGTCTAACCGTACTGATGAGCTGTGATACAGCGAAACAGATCTGTCTGCGGATGACTATATATATATATATATATATTCAGATCACATTTAGGGAGTAGTTATTTCAACATGCCAGTTCGAGACATGCATTGTCAACCCCAATTCACTAAGGAATGGAGAAAAATTCTTGTCCGGGTGCAAGGGTTACTAAAGAAAGGGGTGAGGAATGTTGGTTACTATAGGTTTAAGCCGAGAAGAATCGTAGTAGTAATTTCTTTTGGTAGTGGAAAGCAGGTGGTTTGGCCCTCGGTTTAGTGGTTGTAGGAAGAAAGGAAATAGCTACGGATTCTCCAAATTTAAAATCTAATTTATGAAGGAAGCAAAACCTACTATAAATGAATGGAAAGGGGAGATAATTAGTGAAATTTAAATTTACTTTGGTGACGACAGATACTAATAAATTCATTACGTATATTCAGAAGTACATTCTGATATTGACATTTCAAAATTCTATTTTTTCTGTTAAATTTAGATGCAATCTATGTTTAACAGAAAAGCCAGACAATTAGGACTACGTGCCGTGCCTATCAGCTTCCACTTTATCTGTGGGTTTCGGCCTTCTTCCTTAATTCCCAGTATTTTCGAGATAGGGCTGTCCCATACCTTAAATTAGGGTTAGTAAAGGAGTGCCTGTGGATATAAAATCTTTGTTTCCAAATTCCCGCCGAAATTCCGATGTACACATATTTTTCCTTGTTTTTCTTGATTTCTTTAGGGGAGATGGTAGCTTGATAAATCACATTTGTAGACCTACATTTACCTTCAACCGGACAGTTTTCACAAGATCTGCAATTGCAGAAGGATGTTATCTCGTGTTCTGTATTAAATTCTCTGAAATCTTTTAAAGAATTTCAGGGAATCTAATACAGAACACGAGATTATACTCGCCTGTAATTGCAGATCCCGAGAAAGGGCTATAACAGAAAATTTGAGAAAACACATTTCTGGAAAACTGCTTTAAGAAAAGGTTGACCTGTCATTGCACACAAAATCGGTTTACTCGATAATAAATTAATCACAAGAGCGCTCTCCTTACATCTCTCAAAGGCCTTTGGCAATGTATGACATAGGAGGCTGCTACACAAACTCTTCAACTATGGAATATCTTGAAGAGCCTTCGCAATTATCAAGTCCCTCTTATCATATTTTCAAAGCCATTGTCAATGACCAAGCTTATGAAGCATATTAGACCAATGCAGGCGTCCACCAAGGCTTTCTCCTTGACCCTACCCTACCCACTTTCGGCTTTATGTTAACGAACTGTCTAAAAGTGCAGTATGAGTGCAACTACCAAAATCTACATACCCAGAACCTGGCAGCTGACTTCTCTTCTGACATAGCTCTAATAGCCAAATAAAGGGAAAACTGACTTGTAATTTTGAATCCTTTAACACCAAACTAGTAACTTTCTATCACAACCGAGAAGACCCTGATTTTTTTCCAGTCATGATAAATGGTTGCCTTATCAAAGAGATATCTAACTATTAGCGTCTATTGGAACTCACAAACCTCAAATGGAACTCATATGCACTAAAGATTCTGAAAAAGATTGTCGGCTCTTCGTACCGCTTTAGACGGCACCTGACTACGTGTCATACTCTCTCTTGACAAGGGCCAGATTAGCCAGAAATAATTACTGACAGATCTGGGATAGAAATCTCCAATCCTCTTTTTCCAGCCTTGACACAGTACAATAGCGCCTACAGGGAATTGTGGGAGATTAATTACCTTCAACACTACAACCTCTTTCCTACAAACGAATCGTAGCAGGCATCTGGGTATTGTTATTGGAATGGGAAATATTCTGACAAGCTTAATTCCTTAGTTCCATGTTAGACCTTTACAGCAAAAACTCGCCATGCCAATTACGTAAAGTCGAATCTCCGTCCTGTTCGTATTTCATTCGAACAGATTCTTCCCAATGGCCTCTGCTTTGTGGAACAGATTCTCAAGAGGATCCTTCCCTGATTATTAAATCATAACTTCTTCAAGTCTAGGGTCAACCGTTATATATACTACATATTTCTATGTATATTTCTTACGCCCATGAAACAACCTCTTTTCATAACCCTTACTTTGAGTGTCTCTGTGTTGAACAATATTGTAGAAAGAAATATTCGACCAACAGTAATGCTAGCTGTCCTCACAATGAATGACGAATATTTCTTGTATGGAAATATCTAATTTTAGTGTAAACCATTAAGAATATATTTTCATTTTTTATTGCGCTAAAATGGTCATCTTTTGTTTCCTTTTAAGAAAAGTAATACATTTAACGAGAAAAGCACCAACAATGTAGGGGATACATAATATATAGTTCACTAATATTTATGATCGTACAATGTTTATCTATATATATAAAAGGCAATCTGTGAGTCTGTGTGTGACTGTTCCCTATGCACGCCTACATTTTTTTCTAGGGATACATATCTACAGGGAAGCCAGGTCGAAACATACTTTTTGAGTTTAAGTTCAGCAATTGTCCCTTTCGCACTTTTTGGCCAATGGAGCCGATTGTTTACATTTACTCCGTAAAACATCTGAGATCTAAGATGGTTGTTACATTACGTCACAGAAATTAAATCACACGCGTCCAACGCGACCAAAATAATTTTTTTATTAAAAAAAAGTGTTTTTTCAAACAAACAAAAAAATATGTAAAAAAAAAAGTGCCAGTGGTTAATTTAATTATTTAATTTTTTTTTTTCAGATTAAATATTTCATATTTCAGAAAATAAAATTTAAAAAAAAATAAAGCTTTTTTTTCGCTAAATATTTCATGCAGGAAATCAACTGTCTGTAATTTGTGTGACATTAATGTAACTTTTTCCTCTAAAATTAAATGTCTACGTTTTTAAATATTCTTCGGAAGTTTCAGAACTGAGAACATAATAGTTTTTATATTTCTAATTTCAGTAAAAGAAAATAAATAATTTTTATTTTTATGTTAAATTCATTTAGTCAACAAAAAATGTAAATATTTTCCCCCGTAATTTTGAAACAAAAACAAACGCAATGTTGTTTACAATGTCACACAAAAACATCAAATTACGTTTACGCAAAACAAAAGAAAATAAATTTTTTGATAGAATTTTTTAACAATTTTTAAACAACAATTTTTTATATAATTATTTTTTATATAACCGAGTTTTAAAGGAATTTATTCATTTAATATTATAAACATTATTGCATCACGAGATTTGATGTTTGTGTGCGTATTGTAAACATTGCATTCCAAGTAATTTAGCAGCCATCTTCAATTAAAGTAACAGGCACTTTTTATTCCTCGGATGCACCTGGAGCCATCAACAACGGCCACACCAATTCGCTTCTGGCGTTCTCAATTTCCAGTAAAATTATGTTTCGCAATGTCTATCAACAAATCTCAGGGACAGACATTTACCACCTCGGGCATTCTTTTAAGTGAGCCATGTTTCGTCCATGGCCAACTGTACGTGGCCTGTTCCCCTGTTGGAAGCAAGGCTTCCCTTTTTGCATTTGCACGTGAAGAAATAACGTGTAACATAGTATACAGGGAAGTTTTGTAGACTGGGATTATATTCTGCCTGCTATAGGCTCCCAAGTCCTTTTCCATAGGTTAACATAATTTTCCATAGCTGAAGTCTATTTGTGGTCAGAACATAACCGACTGTGCCTTACAACATAAAATCTCCTTTTGATGATACTTTGTGCGTTAGAACCAAGACCAGTTAGGCGTAAGGGAGTAGTGTCGAAAGGAACAGAATGCACAATATTGTAACCAAAACTCTACTGCCCAAACTCCTTATACATGAGTTACTGCCGTGGCACTGAGATTGTTAAACTGGGTTCAGTTTGACTTTCTACATTAAAAACAGGTAAACTTCTATCTTATTTATTACTAACTCCACTTCCTGCAATTTTTTTTATTCATTTCCAGATCAAAGAATCCCCACCAACCTTAGGAGACAAAAGTATGACCGGCACTAAAACTACACTTTATACTCCGTTCGAATACTACAGAAACATGCATTCAGTGCCTTCTTCTTAATGCCAAAAATGGTTACTAACAGCCTCAGCTCTCCTTTCCAACTTTCAATAAATGATTTCCATCTACTCCTCTCGTTGGCATCTTCTCCTAATACTAAAATGTTCTGAGTTGCACGGGCATATGATGCTGGTCATGAGTAAGCGCGAAGTTTTAATGTACACATGGTTTTATATATGGTGCCAAATGTATCTATTTTGTTATTTACGTTGTTCAATGAATAATAATATCCATTAATCAATTAAATGACGCGACAAGGCGTGCTAAAAAGATCACGATTCGACTCCAAATCTAGCCAAATGATCGATTTATTACTGATATTTACAAAGCTTAGCTTGTTGCAGCATATAAGGAATGGTAAGTAAGAAGATTGTGTTGCCCCAATCTTCAAAATAAAAAATGTTTGCCTTAAAAATCATCATTTGAAATCTGATATTTTACTTCAGCTCGAATACCAGTAAGAAATACACAACCAAATACAGACCAGTCAAGAAGCCCCAAATATTGAATATTTTATCTCGCTCTCCCTACTCTTTTTGTATTTCTCTCTCTCTCTCTCTCTCTCTCTCTCTCTCTCTCTCTCTCTCTCTCTCTCACTCTCTCCCCTCTATCTCTCTCTCGTTTCTTCGAAATTTATTTTCATACTTTTCTTTTGGTCGTCATCTATTAAACAGACGGACACACACACAGACAGAGAAACGAGAAAGTATGATCATATAATTTTTCCCCTTTTCTTCGCATATTTCTAAAATAAGGTTTCTGACAACAGCAAATCGTAGCGTGAAAAATAATGTTCGTTGTTTTTTAATAATATTTTGGTGTTTTTTTTCTAATAAAAATGTTAATCAATGTTATTGATTTTCTACTCACTTTCAAAAGAGTTCTGTGTTCAGTATGTGGTAGAGAGATCCCCATTGTAGCACCACGTATAGTCATTTTCTCTTTTTTTTTCTCACGACATTCTTGTTGTAGCTTAAGTCGAGATACAAAGCATTTTCAACAAGTTGATCAATGTGACTTTATACCAACCGATCTTTTAAAGACACAACGGAATTTTTTGTGATAAGATTTCTGCATCGTACTCACCCGCTAAACTTAAGTAAACCAGGTCCTACAAAATATTATAAATGTAATTATGGTCGATTTGTTCACAGCGTTGACCAGAGTATCCAACTGGACATCTGCAAAATAAATACATATGTAAAAATATAGGATAGATCGATAAATGAATAAAGACATATTTGTTGTCTTATGTTTCATTAGAATAAGAATGAAAAAATAATGATTTGATTACATGTTGCAGTTTATGATAATTTACGATATCTCAAATAAGTTCTAAACACAATTGAGAATATTTTGATTGAAATAATTCCTAATTAATAAATGAAATAAATAAAATAATCTTAGTTATTGAGTATTATCTTAATAGTTTTTTTAAACTTAGGTAAATATGTAAAGGCAAACTTAACGAAAGATAATGACAAAATATTTGTAAGAAGTCAGTATTTTACAAAGGAAAGAAAAAGACAAAATTAAGGTGCCTATCATAGAGCAAGGATTAACATTTTAATCTTGCAAGCAATTACTAATGAATTCAATAATGCAAGACTAAATTATAGTTGTCAGATTTTAAGTTTAAGTAAAAAGGCAAACACTTCGAATGCTGATTTTCAAGGTATGTTAAAGGAAACAGTCATCATCGTTTCTTTTCATAATACAGAACACAAGAATTAAATAAAAATGTTTTTTAACACATTCATTATAAGAATGTGTTAAAAAACACACATACTGAACATTATTGTAGAAACGACTGTATCCCTGCCGTCAAAAATTTAGGTAAATATGTAAAGGCAAACTTAGCGAAAGTTTGCCTTTGATTGTATCCCTGCCGTCAAAAATGGTAGCAAAATATTTGAGAGGATTATTAGCTGTTTCCTCACTTAAGCGTGATAGGAGTATATATATATATATATATATATATATATATATATATATATATATATATATATATATATCTTCCTGTCACACTCAAAAACTATTTGAAACTATTTGAAATTTGACCCTTATGAGATGGGTACCAAAAACTTAGCTGTCGAAATAAATTATAGTTTATAACCGCCTTAGATAATGAGTTGAGTTTTTTATTTTTGTATATATATATATATATATATATATATATATATATATATATATATATACATATATATAAACACAAGGGTATTTATTATAATAGATATGATATATATACATATTCTTCCATACTCGATGACATAATTATTGAAAAAAAAAATAATAATAGCACTGTTTAAGTGCAAATATGTGGTAAGAGTTTTCATAACTGGTAGTACAGTTTAATAACTCGGAGTAAATAAAATGAACTTAGTTAACGCTGTCTCGCTATTGTTTCTCTCTCTATGATCGTGGCAAGAGAGAAATATATATTTTTTCAGCCCAAATGCACAATATATATATATTTGGGATCAACCAAAGACACTTTTAAGATCAGGTGGTTCAATCACAATTCTATATTCAAAATAGAAAACTTAAAAAACTGTACAAAATTGGCTAGCCAAGCATGGAAATTGAAATCAAAATATAGAAATGACCCAGACATAACGTGGAGTATAGTGAAAACAACCAAGCCTTACAACGGTGGCAAAATATGTAGACTGTGCCAGGAAGAAAAATTAGAGTTTATGCTATTCCCAAACAAAAATGAACTATTGAAGAAAAGAACAGAAATTATGACTAAGTGTAACCGTACTAAAAAATACCTATTAGGTTGATACAACAATGGATGAAAACGTTATAATTCCTTGTAATTTTAAAAATTGCGTGTTCAAGAAAAAAGAAAAGAAAAGAAAAGAAAAAAAAAGCACTGTTACGTGAGCGTTCTTAAAGAAAACGGTAAACGGTAAAATCAGTTATTGTAAATCGCCTGAAGAAACCACACACACACACACACACACACACACACACACACACACACACACACACACACTGTACCTGAAGTAGTTTCTGCTTTCACTTTACAGTGTTTCCCATTTATATGACATTTCTTATGGGGACGTATTAAGATATTAATTTGACATGCTATACTAGCACCCAGAATATTCAATCAAAAGCTGGCTATACATTTGAAGGCATTAAGGTTGCGTCTGTAAATTTGGGGAGTATTAGAGTTGTGCTTTAGTATGCAAGAGGGCGGCAACCCCCAAAAGTTTGGAAACTATTGATTTAAATCCTGCTGCAATTTTATAGCTAAGATAGCATAAATCGAACTGAAGGGTTAGGAAATGCTTCATGTAATTTATCCATTTAAGTGCCATACGTGATACACACTTGGACGATTATGTATCCTTCAATCCATGACTGACTAGAAAGAAGATTTTCCTGCAGTAGAATTTCTTTCTGTGATAGACTGGTTGCCAATCAAGGCTACAGAATCCAATGACCTGTTATTCAACTAATAGCTGGAGGGAGAAGGTTATTTGCACGTAAGTGAATGCAACGAATTCAATTGGAATTCGAACTCGGCTCTCCGATTTCTCATTCCCAGCTGATAGCCATTACACCACAACGTTCTTCCTAATTCGTGTAATTACAAGTTTTCATAATAGTTCGGTTTTGTGATTGTTTAAAAAGACCTGTGAATGTGTGTTCTGTCATTAAAAAAAAAAACTATTGAAATTCGAACGTTTTCTTTTCTTAATTTAACATGTTGTGGATTAATCTCTTTTACAATTGACACTTCTCTTTACACTTTATATTCCTTGCAAGCTTTGTTCGAGACATGGTCGCTATTTCCTCACTAACTTGCTTACTTCCTATACAAACATTATTTTGCCACTATAAAAAAAGTTGTATGTTGAGTGATGATTGGTGAGTGTTTCAAAGAATATGTTCGGCAGTAAATTCTTAAAAGGACGCCTAGAATAGTACCAGTTCTTTTTCGCATTTTTTCAACAATATTTATCTCTAAGCTTTTTTTTAATTCTTTGGTAAGAAAGGTTTCGCCATTTAAACAGACTTCACTAAGGAAGCCACACCCAGTGTAAATTCCTGTCACGGAAGAAAGTCGGATAGCAAAGTGAATTGTTTTGGCATTTTGCCATCGATTATTTTCCTGGAATTAATCTATATTGAGATAAGATATAAGAATAAAACATGTATGAAAAACATTATCAGGAACAAAGAACATTCGAGATTGTTTCATTAAAAACAAAAACAACAGAAATAAAACTGATATCAGCAAATACAAGTAATGAGTAACAAATAAGAAACTATTTTTCCATAAAATTAAAATAAAATTCAATAAATGTTCTAAATTTCAACTAAAAGATCTTCCTTCTTGATTTAATTTTACAGTATAACTCTGGGATTTAATTGTAAAAGTAAATAAATATAAGGTGTTTATTCACAAAAATAAAAATAATACGAATTTAAGATTAGAAAATAACACAATACAAGCATTTTCCCAACGTTAGCAAAAGATAGAAATATGTGAGAAAGTTTCTGTTTTAAAAAATCAGCTCTGCGAATGTCATTTTGTTGGATTTTGATATTTCTCGAAAATATTTCCAGCTTTGGCCATGAAGTTTACAATCAAATACATGTGAGCTCTTTAAAAACAAATTACATTATTGAAATACTATTTCAATTGTTATTTACAAGTGAAGCATATTTTATTTGATTTTAAATATCATTAAGTGAAAATTGTGGTGGGAAATAATAACCAGAAAGCCTGAGTTTAACGGAATGTTATGAGGTTAAGAAAAGCTCATTTCACGATATTTTTCTCTTTCTCGCACATATGCACACCTGTGCGTATGTGTTGTCGGTTCCCTCGTGTTCTAAGAATACGTTCTCATTTGTTTTTTTTTCTTACCGTTTCATTATCTCCCTATATTTTAATTTACTCATTCGAAAATACACATAAATTATAAAACAAAGAACTCTGACAAGAAATCAGATTCTTATAGTTATTCTTATAAAAAGAAATGCCATGATAATATTACACAGATCAAATTTGTTGCATGACTTATGTTAGTGATGAGAAAACATTTTGTTTTATCCTTTCAATTCTTTTTCAACTTATTTTAAAGCAACTTAGTTCACCATTTTCATATTATTCAAGATGTAATTAAGATATTCGTCTTTTGGTTTATTCACAATGTTTGACTGTCCCAGACTGACATGTTTAAATCACTGACATACTCAACAGAAGACACTGAGTTGCCGCATTTTTTGTTGGTTACAATATTTATTTTGTATCGAATTCGGAAACGATGAGAAATTATTTTTTAAAAAAGTTAATCAATAAATTCTGTTGGTTGTTAGTGTAGAATATTTCGTATTATTCCTCTCCTTCTACTTGAAAAACTTCGATCTAACGCTTCATGCCTCCATATTTTAAATATCTTTTATAATATATAATGATTTTAAATAAAAACGGTAAAATTGCTTCTCAGAAATTAGTTCACTGTCTATGAAAAAACAAAAAAAAAAAAACACGGAGGAAATCGTGAAGAAAACTTGTGCACACGATAATCGGTATCATTCATGAGTAGCAAAATCGTTCGGAAAAAAAAATGACAATGTAGACATCCGATGATATCAAAGATTCCTGGCCATAACGGATTCGAATTTACTCCTTAATTAAATCCTTTTCAGTAAATTTATGAAAACGACCATTGCTTACCTGAAAATGTTTGACAAAACTTAACCTATGATTTGATAGTTGGGTGTTGTAAGTATTTAATCAGGCTAAGAACTACTTAAAATATTCTACCAACAAAGATGAGCTGAAATTTTATCTAACTCATATAGTCAACTTTTGGCAGAGCCGAATATTACATCATATTATCTATTTTCTCTACATCTCTTTTTCTTTTTTCTTTTCTTTTTCTTTTTCCATTTTATGTATCTATCTCTTTCTTTTCACGCTTCTTAGCTTTGCATTTCTTACGACGGCTGTCTGACGTGCATTTTTCTCTACTTCATCTCTCCTTTAACTCTTTCCCTTTCTACCCTGTTTTTTCTTCTTTTCCCCTTCTTTCCTCTTTCCCTTTCCCCCACTTCTATTCCTGTAACACGCTTAATTTTTGATTTCTTAACACAAATGTAATCTAAAAGTTCTTTTCAATGATCGAGTATTGAATTCATTTTACTTTCTCCCCCCCCCCCGCCTACCCTCCGTATCAATGTCTAGATGACAACCTCCTAACATAATCCACTCTCTCTTTTAACTCCCCCTCCCATTATTCTTTCTTATTTCTCTTCTTTTTACTTTCTTCATGTCAACTTCCAATGTATGAATTTTGTCCTGTATTTGCATAATAAAAAAATTGTTGCTGAAGAAGAATGCACACACACACACACACACACACACACACACACATATATATATATATATATATTTGATACATAATTTAAGTGACACACACACACACACACGTATATATATATATATATATATATATATATGTGTGTGTCACTTAAATTCTATCTATCTATCTATCTATCTATCTATCTATCTATATATATATTTATATATATATATTAACCTTAAAAAAGTAATTAAACTCCTTTAGTTGTCTATCTTTATAAAATATGAACTCCTTTACCAAATCCCTATATATATATGTGTGTAAAAATATACTCAATTATAATCTGAGATTAAGGGCAGAATGGTTAAATAAATCATTTCGTCTTTTTGCCTTGAAAAAGTCCATCACTGGACGAAACGCGTAGGCGATTTAAAATACAGTTTTCCTCTTGTCTTTATTTTATTTAACCATATATATATATATTTCTTTAATAACTTTAAATTCATGACTTCCTGTAATGGATAAACTTAATTAAAAGTTTTTTAAGATATTATATTTAAATCTATTCCTCCCCTTCCTAAATATATCGTTTCAACCCCCTGTAACAACCGCCACTAACAGCTCTGTCCTGTTGTACTTTGTGATCGTTGTTAACCTAAAACCCTTCCACACTTTACCCCAGGGCCTTCGACATTTGGAACAAAACAATGTCGCTGACGTGACGTAGAATCTCTATTAGAGATCCTATGTCGAAATGTGCATCCGACACCTTTGAATTTTGAACATTTTCTCTAATTTTTATATATATATAGTACCGACCAAAAGTTTTGGACGCACGTTGATTTTTTACTCTAAATCTAAAACATGAATCAAGTTTCATGTCTTAAAAGATATAAATTTATTTTTTATGTTTACATGCAAGGAGGTCATAATTTAAATAAAAATGCACATAAAATGATTATAATTTCAATGAAAACAAATTTATATTTTGTTTTCATCAAAGAATCCATCACGAACATTTATTATTGCAGAGCAAATTCTTAGCATCTTTTCTAGTGACTTGTAAAAAGCCTGTTGATCGAAGTGATTCCCAAGCCGTGTGCAAATGTGTAAACAACACTTGCTTACACTATTTACATTGTTCAGACTGTTTTCTTCAATTTTGTTGCCATATTCAGAAGATGACACACGAGCGCCCCACCCCATTGATGGCAGTAATCAACATTAGTCAACATCAGGTGAGTGCCGTTGAAGAATCAGTATTGAAGAAAGATCTGAACTTCGTAACAACCATATTTGGACATCATTGTCCGAATCGAGGAAAAAGACACGTCAGGCTCAAACAGCTGACAAAGGCAATGCGACTGTAATGATGGACAAAACGAAATATACAGGAAAACTGGAAGACCTCATTAGAAAGGATAGCTATAGCAAAGTAAAGAAAGATTGAACGTTTACAAGAGAATGACAACTGTCGCAGATCCTAATCAAGAACAAGGACCACTTCCCACCAAAGACATACAAGCAGTTGTCTCAACGTTATAGCAAGATACCTCACATATATGGTCTCCCCAAAATTCACAAAGACGGTATTTCGCTCAGGCCAAATGTTATCTGATTTACAAAATTCCTTTGATTTTAGATAAGTTGTACACAGTTTTGAACTGTTTTGGATCATTATCTCGTTGCAAAACATAATTTTGTCCAATAATACGGCACCAAGAAGGAATTGCATGTCTCTGCAGTATTGAATAACCCTCTTCCATTCGTAGCCTTTAATTTAAAAAACGTCACTAGTAAAACATCTCCAAAGCATTACAGCATCATCACCACCATTCTTAACAGAACAATGCAATATTCACTTATTCGTTCGGAGGAGTTCGTCTGACAAGCACTCTTCGTTTACTTCCAAAAAGTCCATAGTACTTTTTCAAATCTTATAAAATCTAATCCTTGAGCTGCTGTTCGCATTTTAGTCTTTTCAAATTATTTTCCTTTTCTAATAGAGGTTTTCATAACACATGTGATGTAGCTGTGATGTGTACTTATTAAGTTCAACAGATGTTACACTGGACCCTCAGGATCATTTTCTGTCAACATTTGCGCCGGTTTCTGCATTTTGCATGCGCTCCATTTTTTGATAACTTTAATTTTCTAATAATCTCACGTCCGGAATACACTTCTATCGGAAGAATTTACACTTATGCTCTTTTTTCAATACTAATCTGTTTAGTTATTAAAATTTTAAGCGGTTTCTGAATTGTGTTTTCAATTACACATTTAGTTGAAACTGAAGCTCTACCAAGCATAATTTTAGAATATTTTGACACATCACCCAATAAATCCTGGGTTTAACTAATAAAACAATAACTTTTAAGCAAAATTCGACTTTATTCATTAACTCCTTCTAGGGTGATGCACTGATTCCAATGCTTCTCTAACCATTAGAGGCTTTTTTTTTGTAGAACGATTCGTCTTTGGACTCAAAATACGCCAAAGTTTCCGATATCACGTCCTCATTGAAGCCAAATCTCTTTCCCTGGAGAATTCTTTTGAGGTCTGCCAAACAGCCAGTAGTCGCTGGAAGCCAGATCTGGAGAACAGAGTGGATGCAAAATTAGTTCGAAGTGCAATTCATATAGTTTTGCTATCGTTGCAATCGATTTGTGACACGGTGCGTAAACTTGGTGAAAGATCACTTTTTTCTTCTTTATTTCTGGCCGTACCACTAATACTATATAATTTTCGCTATTGATAGTTCTTCCTTTCTCAAGGTAATCGATGATCAAAATACATTGCACATCCCAATATACGGAGACCAAAACCTTGTCTGCTGATGTCTGCGCCTTTGGTCGCTTTGGACGGTTTTCAACTGCTGCCGTCCACTCAGCTGACTACCGCTTCGACTCCGGAGCGAAGGAGTGGATACATGTTTCATCTATTGTCACATAATTACGCAAAAACTTCTTGTTACGTTGAAATAGTTGCAGACAACGCTCTGAATCGTCGAAGCGTTGTTTTTGATCGACTGTGACGGCACCAACTTTGAACATAGCTTTCTCATTGACAAATATTCATGCAAAATGGTGAATACACAGCCTTCTAATATGCTTAACTCCTCTGCTATCTCACGCAACTTCAATTTACGCTCGGTCAAAACGAATTTATGATTTTTTTTATTGTGTTTTTTGGGACAACTGCTGATTTTGGACGACCTGAGCGTTCAGCATCATTTCTGTCTGTACGACAGCGTTTAAAGTCAGCATACCACCTCTTAACCTTTGTTTCTGACAAAGCAGAGTCTGAATAACATGTATCAAGCCATTGCTTTGCTTGAACAGTATTTTTCCCATCAGAAAGTAAAGCTTTATCAGCACACGAATTTCAGATTTTTTCATTGTTTTGAAAATTGGCAACAGTAGCTTCACTTAAATAACTGCAATTTGTAAACTAGTAATCCGATTGGGCCCAAATGTTATCACGTGATATTTGAAGGTTAGTACTTCATAAAAATCATATATCGTTTTTATTAGTGGCGCCATCTATATGTCAGGCCCGGGACTTATTGAGTGATGTGTTATTTCTTTTTTTAGGTAATATCTTTCTTACGACCTATGAAAAGCTATATAAATCTGAAATTTAAAAAAAATTAATATCAAAAAGTTTTATCGGAAAGTGTTATCGGGTAGCGAAACGATTATCAGCACAGAAAGTGGAATCAGCGAGTCGAGTTCTTTGTTAGTTGAGTTCATTTTGGTAATTACATTAATCCATTTCTTCTTTTTCTTCCTTTAACTATGGTTTAATGAAAAAGGTAGACTAGGATGGCAACCAGTTTAAGAGAAGAATTACTTGAATTCAAAACCAGGGAATTGAAATAGAAATTCTATCCACTATTTGCCCCAAGTGTCATAGTAATTTACAGATAATAAAGAAAGGAATCAATTTTTCAAAAATGTATTGCTGGTATTTTTACTATTGAAATATGTTTTGGTGGGGTAACTATTTGCCCATAGCTGAAACCCTAACAGGTGTTACCATCCCGGGTCAGGTTCAATCACGGTAAACATGGGAACAACAGTAATTAAGAGGTGGTACTATACTCCTCAAAACCTCCTGATCAGACAACTTGCTGCCAGATGTAATTTATCGTCATACCCAGGACGGCATAGGTCTTAAATGGACACAATATTAAAATACTATTATATACATTTATTTACAATCTGATGATCAACGATTGTACTGCATAATAAGATTCCACATCACTAAATAAGTCGTTGCAAATATTTTTTTCATGAAAACAGATTTTGAACCGTATGTGAATTCCAGCTTGTAATATTGTTTTTAGTTTATTTCGGAATAAATTTTCGATACCTAAGTTTAAAATGAAATTTTTAAAATGAAAAAACATTCTTGAAGATTTCATTTTAGATTTAATTAAAAGCTTAATGATTACATTTATTATTTCCATTAAGTAAAACATTCTGATGTATTTCAGATAGAAATTATATAGATTGGAATGTCACATTTAATTTCGATTTCTTAAAATTTTCTTAAAAGCGGCCATTTTCTTAATTTTAAGAAATTTGTAGACAAACAAAAATTCATTGATTTTTTTTTAAATTTCAAAAGATTTCAGACACTTTATTTTAGTAAAGTTAGAAAATTGAAAGTCAAATTTATCTGATTTTAAAGAAATATTACCTACTTATAGCATGAAAACTAATATACAACAAATTATTAACGATTGGTCGCGTTCATCTGATCGAACGTTTGACGGACTGTTGAATGACGAAGCGATGACAGCTGCTACGCATGACCATAAATGACACTTTTCATAAATCTAAGTGAAGAAACAAAACCCTTTAATTACGTTATTTTTTTCATAATAATGGCAATTTCAGTCTACCATACATGAAAATAAGGTAAAAATATGCAAAATTAAAAATTTATTTTAAAAATAGATAGCGTAACTACGTTTATTAATCTTTGCAATTTTGGACTCGTAAATTTCGTTTCCACTTAATTATTATCTCACATCCAATAAATACCACAATACAGAATTTTACACGATTTTAAGCTATTATAAATTATTATAATTAAAATGTAAAACAAATGAAAAAATTCTTGTAAAAATTCATTATTAATCAGAAAAAAATTATTTCTTCAGACAATAATGTCCTTAATATTACTTACTTATTTACAAAAATAACTAAAAGCTTTTCTAATTAAGTAATGTCATAGCTTTATTGGATTCATTATTTTTTAATTCAGAGTAGATTTTCAGTTAAATAGTACAAATTTGAAAATAAAAGTAGGTGATTTCCAATTTCCAATGAGTCCTACTTTTAACAAAAAAATCAATACATAAGAAGGTTCTGTGCGAAATTTCATGAAATTAAGTAAGTGGGGGGGAGGGGGTTAACATATTTAAAAAGATTGTTTTACTAAATTTTTTAAAAAAGAACACGTCAAGTTAATTTGTGAATAAGTCCTGAAAATTTCATTAAAATCGGACAATTATTTTATTTTTACAAGAATTTCTAAATAAATGTGTTTTCAATAGAAAACAAGCGCAAAAAAGTCAATGTCAAAAGTTAAACACGGTGATTACGTAAACAAAACAAGATTTTAATCAAAATTTCGAACGTGTTAGAAAGGATTAAAAAATTTAAAAAATAATTTTAAAATTCTTTGATCTTTCCTCTTAATGATAATATCAATATTTTGACGATAAAACTTTATTTTCGTTGAGTTTGAGGCCTTTTTCATCATGCGAAATAGTGAAGGTATCTATTTAAAAATGTCTAAATTCTTTATTTAAAGACGAAAGTAATTTTTTACATATTAACTTTTAAATAAAACCAGATTTAACTTTAAGAAAAATATTTATTTTTATTTATTTTTCAATTGAGTCTGTTGAGGTGTCAATTACATTAAATATTTAAAAATATTACGTTTGAAATATATAGGCGTGCGTGTGTGTATGTGCGCGCTACGTGCGTGTTGCGAACGTTATTTTTAGCAGCGCACGTGTTTCATTTGACATCCTGGTTATTTTTAAACTGCGAAATTAGTATCAAGAAAAAAGGCAATGTGTGTCCCGATAGGAATCGGTTCTGTATTCTTTATAATAAAGGGAATAAAAGTTTGATTTCTATTGAGAGATACATATTTTTAGTAAGAATTTCGTGATGTTTTAGCCCGTTATCAACACAAACATGTGTATTAGCAAAAATTAATGTCAATCGTAATGAGAAATAATGTCTAATTAAAAAAATTAATTTGAACAATAACACACATATATATATATATATATATATATATATATATATATATATATATATATATACTTTTTAAGTTCGTGTCTTGTAAACTAATCTCTGAAGAAACTTAATAAAGTGAAACGTTAGATTAAAGACATTTTTCCTACCTGTTCTTTACTTACTCTGTCATCTTGGATATATATTCAACTCATATATATGAGTTGTTTTTAAGACAAAATAGAAAAAATTTACTTTTGAGATGTTTCATCCGTTAGGACATCATCGAACTGTATTTGTTGTGTTGCTATGTCTATACATGCGGATGAACGAGATATGCTGGTAGTTTTCAATATATTCAATAGAATTATTTGAAATATATTTTTTTCTCTTTTTCCATGTCAACGGTATGACAAAGACAAGGCAAAATGGAAAACGTTTACTTTGATGCGTTTCATCCATATACACCGACGTCAGTTAAGTGCCATACGTGATACACGCTTGGGCGATCATGTTTCAAAAGAGACATGACTGATTGGGCAGAAGATTATCCCGCAGTAGGTTGCCACTACTTCCTGCGGTAGACTGGTTACTAATAGAACCCAATCTGTCATTATATTTAACCCATATCCGGAGGGAGAAGCAACGGGTTCATACCTTTCCCAAGGGTTTTTGCGCGTAACTGAATGCAACGAATTCAACTGGAGTTCGAACTCGGCTCCCCGATTCTCCGTTCCGAGTCAATATCCACTGCACCGCAATGCACATATAAACATACAAAAGAAGTAAACATCTGTTACTTATTTAATATGTGATCTTTGGCCTGAGACCAACGCAAATCTTCACTTGTTATTTATTCTGTACCATTTGTAAAAATAAAATATTCATTCTGAATTGTTCAAAAGTTCATTAGAAATTTGCTTGATAAGAAAGGTCTGTCATTCAGTATAAATTTTATATGCAAAAAAAAAACTGTTGGTTTCTTACATCTTTGTCTGAGGAGAAAATTTAAGAAACTTAAGATGCTTGAGCGTGTATCGTCTGCTTTTCTGAGGGAACGCAGATGCTGCATTGGACTCTTATTTAATTTTTGAATTTCAAAAATATTTTTGGTACATTTCAATTTGTGGAAAAACAGCAGTATTTTGTTTTTCATCCAGAATCAATAAAAAGATTTCCCTCCAAATTTCGAGAAGTGGATTTGGAGCCTACATGTAGGTAACAAAAGGAAACCCAGGAGTTAATATGAGGAGTCAACTAACATCTGTTGCTGGAACCAGGTCGTTCCACTCCAGAAAGAAAAACAACGCAAAAGAAATTTCACAATCACCAAACGAGAATTGAAAGGAACATCAAAATCCTTCCCACATCAAAGAAGTCTTCGGCTGGTGTGATTGTTCTAATTCTTCACTTTTACCACGAACCTTGTTTCAACAATTTTACCAATTCTTCGGAAACTATTTAGAGAAGTATTTTCTCTCTTTCTACATTTTATAAGTAGTTTTCTTTTTTGATGACCTTAGGCAGCATTATAATTTTTATTGTAAAATGGCATATTTCATTTGCATTAATTATTTTTACATACATGTTATTGACCACCATTTGGCTCACATAGATCTAAGTTGTGTAATTCATTGATTATTTTGTGTGTTAAGAATAAATTTATCGTTTGTTCTTAAATTCGGCTCGTGTCGTCTGTCTTTGTTGTGTGTCCATATAAATTAAATGTTACCCCAAACATTTGTTTTTAATATTTCTTTCTTTCTTTTTTTTTTTTTAGTTAACGTCAGAGTATTTTATTTCGGAATTTTTCAGATAAGGACTTATCGTTATTTTAATTAATATTTTATGTCAGTTAAAGAAACTGAAAAATGAAACAAGCGTGAAAATAAACTGGTGAGTGTCAAGTTATATAAAGCCGTGAAGCTGGAAAGGATAGCGAGAAAAAGATACTCTTGTGGCTTTATAAAATGTTTGGTTTAAATTTCCGAAAAAATTTACCGAATACGAAATGTCACCTAAAAATAGCAGCAGGATTCAACGTCCAAGAGGAACATTCTGGTCCGAATAATAAGTCATGTAATATTTCGAGTATTTCTTACAATTTGTAAAATATCAGCTCTTATTGCAAATTTAATATCAAAATAAAATTTTATTGGGTTTTATCATTTATCGTCTGTATCTTTGGAATTTACTCTATTTTCTCTTATTAACGTAATTTATTTTCCAATTTAATTGAAAATGAAAGTTCGTTTATTTGCTTTTTGTTTTTTGCTACTCAATATAAGATAAAAATAAATAAACGTTCTTGTTGGTACTGAAAACCAACTTGATATGTCTTACTGTCCCTTGTCAAATATTTGGGTCACCGTTGAAAACTGATACCGGAACATCTCGATATGAATGAAATTGATCGGCGTATTTGACTTGGCATGAAACTCGAAACAAATGTTAAATGGTATATCTTCTATTTTTGAACTTCCAAATATCGAATAACTTTCTAAATTACAAGCGTTAAGAAGTGAAGAAACCCGCTTGAACTTGTGAATAATGCAACGATAGTATCCTTAATTTCATAGCCAGTCGCTACTCAGCGCATGTTTAAGTGTGACAGGTGCATCGTTCTTTTTGGAAACGATCTGTTACTCAGTAATAAAACCTTATCAGAAGAACATTATGAACAAGCAACAGAAATAAACTAACATCTGCATTTTAAGAACTGTATCTCAAATTTGCTTCGTATCAATGTAAACAAACGCCACATCGGACTATTTAAAATAAATTCCTTCATTTGAACATTTATAAAGATAACGTCAAGATAACGACTCCGAGACTGATCTCTCTTAAAAGACAGGCTTTCATATTTGTTTCAAAATTAAGGTTTTCTAAATCCTATTTAGATTAATTTACATAAACTGATCTAAGGTTCTTAGCCATTTTTAAAAACTAAAACTGTTATTTTAGCCGTTGACTCTAGGATTATCGCCTAAATTTTCATTCTTCCTGTTTAGTTAATAGCAAGCCCAGAACATGACATAAAACACCAGAAAGATTCATTTCTATGGATAGTTTCATAAAACCAACGTAACAATTTTAATGTTGTCATCGTTCCTAAACACTATCAGTATTCACTGCAAAACAAACAAAAAAAAAAAAATAGAAAAAAAGAAAAAATGTAAATGTAAATTGGCATCACAATAAATGGTACAAATTTGCATTGATATAAATTTTCTCTGCATTATCATCTTTTTCGGATTTTCTCTTTCTTTTTATTCATCAAAGTTTCCAGAAATTTTAGTACAAGCAAAAAGTTCATGGCTTTTTCTGGAATTACAATATGACGATGAGCAACAGTTATAATGATTGACTGAATGCAGGTAAACCAATGGATTGATCCCTAGTTCTATCATTTATTTCTCCTTCTTCCTCCTCTCTCTCTCTCTCTCTCTCTCCTTCTCTCTCTCTTCTTCTCCCTCTCTCTTCTTTTTGTTTTTTATTTTGTACTGATCTCTCCGACGCCTCCCAATTCAGCGCGACTGCAGTCGGACCCCAACTCTCTGCCAATTTGTCATCATCTCTCTTCGACCCCGTCTCCTGGTGCTTCTCTGTGCTCACGCAAACACGCGCTTAAATAGAGGCCGGTGGTCTTAGAATTCAACCTGATTATTGACTTGTCTTTAGTTCAACCACACCAACCCACTCCATGGCATACTTCTAAAGCACAGTTTCAACTCTCCCGGGAATAAACAATTTACTTTTTCACCGACTGGTTTTTCGAGGTTTACCACAAAATGCTAATGTTTTATTAGTCTGCTATTAATTATTCTGACATTCTTTTTGTAAACTACAAAGATCTGGTTTTTAAAAAGTTCTAGATCAAAACATTTAATTTTAAACTCGATTCTTATAGTGTCAAAATCCATTTCTCTTTAAAAGTTTCAACATCTCACTATTCCATTAGTAATCGGTTATCCTTTGTATACTTGTATTTCTAAATTAACATTTCAAAGTATTTACAGCATAAAAACATCTTGATTATTCGAAAACAATCTCTCTTTCACTTGTTTTTTTTTCTGTTTTACGACCCATTCTCCTTTATTATTATTATTAGTATTATTATTATTATTATTATTTCAGAAGTGATATCGCACCTTCCACAAATTGATTGGACGGAATTTATGCGGGACTTGGATAAATTAAAAAAGTCATTCGACCAACCATACAAGCAATTACAAACTCATCCAGACACTTCGGCAAATACGAAAAACCACATTCGAGAAATGAAAAGGGACTCGCATCCACCAGGGAACTAAAATTTCTGAGGCTAATAAACATACAAAACCCTACGTAAGTTAACTTGGCGTACAAACCAAAAGCAAAACAAACCTAAAGTAACCATTTTCGGGCTGGGGCACAAGTATTTGAATACAGCGTTCCCAATATTCTGATGCCTAACCGGCATCCTTTCGTCGGCTCCGTTCACTCGATAGATACGCATAGGACTCGCCCACATTTGCCAAATTCTGATGGAAGAAGTCGTTGTTTTGCGTCCTCATTTTGACTGATGTTTAAAGAGCAAAATCAGGAAGAGGTAAAATTCTCGTCTTTATAAAATTTCTTATGTCGCGTATTTCACATAATGACTCGCAAAACACCTATGTAGCAACAGAACGCATAGTTACTTAGTTAACGACGGTACCATATTGCTACAAACAGAACTAGTTTCAAGGATAAAGAACTTTCCGCGCGGTGTGCGAACCATGATGCCTTCAATAAAATTGCATAACAGAACTATGATCTTTCAGTGGAAGAAGGAGTGAGCTAGCGTCTTTACAGACTCACCGTAACCGATGCAGCTGGGAGAATTTCCCAAGCTCGCCGAAGAAAGTTTTTTTGCAAACCCAGAGGGCCCTTCGCATAAGCAGCCAGGTGAATGATGACTCATAATTATTGAGGCATTTCAACCCAGATGCCCAAGGTCATATGCAGCGAGCCTCTTGCTTCGTTAGACCGAACTTCTCAATCTGGCCAGCTTGATCAGATTCCCTCACTGACAGGTTACAGAACAACGCCAGGACGTCGGAGAGGCCATCCGTTGTCCGTAAGAGGTGTTTCAGAGAAATGCGACATTCACGATAGAAGAAGCACTCGCCTCGGGGTAAACAGCTAGCTTTTTTCTCGCACGTTCTCATAGTTCTTACTGGCGTTTTTCTTCCAGAAATCGATTTCACCATCCGATTGCAGACACATTCGATCTAAGAACGCGATTTGAAGCGTATGTTGAGGAATCTCAACGTTAGGCATTCTGACCGTCTTCAGAACAATTGAGATAACAGATATCCCGATATATCTCGGGGGCTTTTGCCTCTCCACAAGAAAGACATCTCATGATATTAGTGTGGCAGACGGAAATGGAAGTACGTAGAGAATGTAAAGGAGAATCGGGTAGATGTGCGAGCCCCATTCTTTCGCTCTCCCTTTAAGGAAATGTTCCCCCGGGACCACAAACAAACTGCGACCTCGGCCTTCTCTCCAATCTCCGATCAATTCAATTCCAAGAGGAGATCAAAACCAATCCGTCCGTCCACTGAGAGGACCCGCGAAGAGAAACTCACTTCCACGCACGCAACCGCAAGCCAATAGTTATCCCTATCACCGGCTCGTTCCTGCTGTCACCGTTTCGTTCCTTCGTCAATCTCGGCTCTATTCGACACAAGAACGGAAACGTTTCCAGACAATACGAAAATCTCTGATCGAACCCCATTCACTCCCACCAGCGCACCGGGAGACACATACAAAAGTCGGATCCAAGTACAAAAGTACGACCAGAAATCAGCGGCTGAAAGAAAAGCCTCTAAAAATTGATGGCCACTCCTATCGAATGCTTTAAACTGTTCTAAATTGATCATTTCGACTTCATTGTCGACTTCCTCGACAATCAAGTGTACCAAATGAATTTTGTTCTGAATAGTCCTGTTCTTCGCAGCACAAGTCTACTGCTCAGAGCCAATCAAACGGCTGGCTAACAACTTGGCAAAAATCTTCAACTCTGTATTTGTAGGGGATCGCCCCTTTATACACAAGAATGGACTCACCTGATGTGCACATATAATTCTGCCTATAGAAAGAACGGCAGTAGTTGCAACTGCCATTGTCACTGTCAGCTCTCAAACTTCGGGCAGAGAGCACTAACCCAGTCGTGGTTCCACCGAAGGGTAGAATCACGACTGAATAACGATAGACAGATACGTTTGGCCGGGCTATATGGCCCGGAAGACTTACATAAAAATGACCTTGTGTCATATGTTTCCTTAAGTGGGAAGGCCAACTAAATACTGTAGTTGTGTAGTTGCAACTGCCATTGTCACTGTCAGCTCTCAAACTTTGGGCAGAGAGCACTAACCCAGTCGTGGTTCCACCGAAGGGTAGAGTCAAGACTGGGTAACGATAGACAAATATTTTTGGCCGGGTTATATGGCCCAGAAGAGCCACATAAAAATGACCTTGTGTCCCATGTTGCCTTAAGTGGGAAGGCCAACTAAATACCGTAGTTGTAAGTTGTAGAGTTGTCTAGTTGGTGCAGAATTAGTTGGAGTTGTTTGGATATAGACTCATTACCCGGACATATTCTTTCACTTCAAGACTGTATATATTTATTTCTACTAATAGTATTCCTGAATTGACTAACTCTTGTTCCAGTTTGTATATCTTGTTCAATATAACTTACGTTTTCTATCTCCATATCTGTTTTTGTTATTTATTATTTTGTGTGATTTCTTACCCGGAATCCACAACAGTATTTAATATCGTCAAAGGCCAAAAGTTACCTATCCAATCTCCACCGTTCTTGTTTTTGCATAGCAAGTTGTTCAAACCCCTGGTGAAACGTTGAGATATAAACTTCTGCTTCATCCAATTGTTGAAAATCAGTTGCAGCAAAAGAACAAGGACGGGCGACTGTCTAAAGTACAATTCGTAGGGTAGACCATCTAAACCTGGAGATTTATCACGGCCAACCAGCTTTAGCGCTTCCCATATTTCCGTCTCTCTAATGGGACCCTCTCACCCAGCCACAGGGGAAGTCGGCTAAATAGGAGTCGAACTGGGCAGTGCTTAGATATGGATCCATGGTGAACAGATCCTGAAAGTAACTACGAAATGCCTCACATATGCCCGCGCTTTTATTTACGGTCAGATTATCTGGTAATCTGACACACGCGATATGTCGATGGGTCGCTTGGTAGCATCCTCTGCCAGCAATTCTGCGGCCATATCATCGCCTCGGAAGACATTCTTTTCAACCTAGCCCTAAATACCAGAGCTTGATTTTTCTTAATAAGAAAGGGAGGGTCAGCTCTGCCCTAACTAAGAGTACGACCTGATAATCTCGCTAGATTGAGTCGATGACTATAATCAGCAGCAAACGACCGAATTTTGGATTTTAAATTATCCCACGAAATATTCCCAACCACAGCCTCCTGTCAATTCCCGCTGTAGCATTAGTAGCAGCTGGTCCTGGAAATCTCGCTCACCAAATAATGATGTGCTTAATTTCTAGTAGCAAGCAATCCTTACTTTAGGCTTATCTAAGTTTACCGGAACCTGGACGAACCTATGATCCTAGTAAACTATTGAATGAAAAATTAGACGCCCTTAGAAACCTACACCGACTCTCTTACTAAAACTTGATCAAGGTAGCTAGAACGCAGCGATGTAGTCGAACCACCATTATTAGTCCAAGTACACACTACCTCTCAGTGGTATTCATTACAATACTTATAGACAAGATCGAATTTGTAGATAAAAGCCCGAAATGGCCTCATATCCGGGTTGTTAGTACCTGATCTATCTCTTTTATGACATATGTCGAGGTCAAGCATGGCATTCCAACCGCCCACTTAAACTACTCAACTAGATGTTGTCATAAAAAGCTCGGTCCGAAATAAATCAGACCGATCAGTATGGTCATTTGGCGCATAAACACCAACGAGACGAAGAGCCTTATCTTTTATGGTAACATCCAGCACGCAAAGCCTGCCCACATCGCATCCAAAGAGTTTCTTACCAGCCTGGAAACACCCATCGAGTGTTCCTCAAAACATGTTGAATAAAGGGAAAACTCCTAGACAGTATTCTCTCATAATCGCGAGGTGAAAATCGGGTTTCCTGTTCACATTCACTTCGAGACGCTGAAGGTTGCGAATGAGCTTCGCCCTACAAGCCTCCGACCTCAGGCTCTGGGCATTCACACTAGCCAACTAAAGAGACATTATCGAGTCGATTAGGGTCACTATTCTGCATTGAACTGAGACCTATATCACTCTTAAATGACACATCATAAGACAGGCCACCAATGTGGGAAAGTTAATTTTAGAATTTTGTACAGTGAGGGGTGCACAAAAAGGCGGAGGTATTCCCAGCACAATATTGTTTTAGCTTGTTTACACACATCTTCAAAATAGGCCATTAAGGGTCACGTTGAATTGGCATCATTTGTCTTCTCTAACATGTCCCATATCTACCGCGCACCTGAGCCAGACTTAACAACAGTCAAAATCCTTTTGACTTTTGGAAAACTGCGTGGACTCTCCACATCTTTGCCAAACACTTTCTTCAGCTTAGTAAATGTTTCTACAATGTAATCCACACTTCTTTGACTTTTAGCTGAATTCTGCTTATAAAGTGTAGGTGTCGTAGTGAGGTTGGAGTGGAAAGAACTAGAGTTCTTTTTAAGTATGGTTATTTTAGACGGAGTTATGGCCAATTATCGTGTTCTTGAAATTGGGGTCATGAATTTTTTACATGATGTGGTAGACGGGGCATAGACTGAAGAGCTGGATACTCCCACTTGCTTGGGTTTCTTCTCTCGCTTGGTGTCCCTCTTAGCATCTAATTTCTTTTTTCAGCTTACGAAGATACTGGACGTGGTCCTTAGGGCTGGTAGAGGTAATGGAGCTGCTGGTGTCTATTACACAGGGAGCATAAGGGGACTGAGGCCCCACTGCTTGTCTCTTCTTTTTGCCTTTACGAACAACATGCCATTCACCTATTTCCTTTTCCTTATCCACACTTGTAGAAGACTACGGTTTAGGAGAAAAATTTTAGGAGAAAATTTAGGAGACCCAACCGGGGGATTTTTACCACTGATCCGTGCCGCTTAAAAGTATTTTGGTCGTCTGTGACCGGAATCCCCGATGCCTTCTTCTCTGGACAGGAAGAGGAAAGTGCACACATCGTATTCAAAGACTTTCTTACCAGCCAGGAAACACCCATCGAGTGTCTCTGCAAGTGCACACATCGCATCCAAAGAGTTTCTTACCAGCCTGGAAACACCCAGCGAGTGTCCCTCAAAACATGTTGAATAAAGGGAAAACCCCTAGACAGTATTCACTCATAATTGCGAGTTGGAAATCGGGTTCCCTGTTCACATTCACTCCGAGATGCTGAAGGTTGCGAATGAACTTCGCCCTACAAGCCTCCAACCTCTGACAAGTCTCTCTGCAGCAATTCTAGCAAGTTGTTTTTTGGTCGGTCACAATGACCGTCATTTTCTAGCTGCAAAAATCCAAACAGTTGGGGATGGAAACAACGGCCCAATGATCTACCATTATGCCAAGCTCCATCCTCCGTTCAAATAGTCGGCGATACCTCATCTACTTCCGGCGATGGTTCCCCGACCCTCGTATGATGTTTTTGTAATCTTCTCTATACGAACTACCTCCAAATAATCTTCGGGTGTGGGCAGCAGTACGTCCCAGATAAAAAAAACAAAACAAAAACCCTCTTAATTTTCTATTACACTTTGGAGATAGGATCACTGTGTCTTTCGTGGAACGACAAATTTTGCGCGCACGCTTGTCCACCATGAAGACAGACACCATCTTATTTACAAACTTCTGTAATTACTGTGGGTTTTCTTAGAACCCGTTCTCTTTTAACCCTTTGTTGCATATTGATTACAATTGTAACCAATATGCAACTAAGGGTTAATAGATGGTCGTAGCTTTTTAACCCATTAGAGTAAATCTGCAATGTAATACAATTCGGGGTAGTTTTAACTTTACTACTTTTAGGCGTATAGAAAATGCTGTATTATTGTTACCAAAGCTACTTTTCGACTCGTCATTCATAGTATTTTAATAAGCGTATCATTTTTAAAATTAATTTTGATATCGTCTATAGTCATCGGTAATTATTTAATAATTTACATACAAGGTTTTAATTTCGCTTTCAGATTCCAGCAAGCAATCACGGTATTTTCAAAATCGTTTTATATTGTGATATCAGTCTGAACAAGCCATTTGCGTGTCCAAATATTTTAGACGCTAGAAATTCCATGTTGAAATCATAGTTCAACAAAATCGTAGCCTAACACTGTAGTCTGTTTTCGTGCGAATATCTTTCTTAGAACCGAATATACTTGATAATGGACGATGATGAGATTGCAATAAAATGTTCTTTCTAATTTTCTTATTTACGGCAAAAATTATAGCAAGCGCTTCTTTTCAGGTTCACTACAACTTTTATCTGTAGTTATCAAACTTTTTGAAGCATGGGCGACTGCTTTCACTTTACCGTCTTCGAATTAACGGCCTATTACTACTCTAGTGCCGTATTCGCTCGCACCCTATGCTACTAATACTTGTCGCTGTGGGTCGTAATGTGTCAGCGATAACTCTGCCGTCAGTAGTTTTTTAATTTTTTCAGAAGATTTTGACATTTTGGAGACTCATTTCATTTCTTCTTAAATAACTTATTGTATAAAGCGGTGGGTGAGGACGCGTCTATGTTGTTATTTTGGGAATTTGATTACAGCAGGATAAAATGTAGGAATACAAGATGATGAAAGAAGTGTGATGGTTTGGGGAACATCCGGTACAATGCACGATTTTTATGAGACTATTTCAGGTATATGAAGATTTCTATGCGTTGCTTTTACCAACAAAATTCAACATTGCAGGATAAAATGTAGGAATGCCAAATAATAGAGGTCATGTGATAGTTCGGGTAATGCTCCGCACATAGCACGATTTTTATGAGAATATTTCAGGTATATGAAGATTTCAATGTGTTGTCTTGACCAACAGACTTCCAGATTATAGGATAAAACGTAGGAATGCAATATGATGAAGGTCGTGTGATGGTTTACGACACAGAAGATTTCTCTGCATTGCCTTGAACAATAAACTTCGAGATTATACAATAAAAATTAGGAACGTCATATGACAGAGGTTATGTGTTGGCTTAAGCTACGGAATATTTCTGTGCGTTACATTGACCAACAAAATTCCAGATTATAGGATAAAATATAGGAACGCCATATGATGAAATTCATGTGTTTGTTTAGGCAACAGAAGCTTTCTTTGCGATGCTTGACCAACAAATTTCCAAATTATAGAATGAAATGTAGGAATGCCATAAGATTAAAGTCATGCGATGGTTTAGGCGACGGAATTGCCTTGAACAACAAAATTCCAGATTATAGGATAAAATATATGAACGCACTATACGATATGTTGGTTTACGCAACAAAAGCTTTCTATGCGTTATCTTGACCAGGAAAATTCCAGATTATAGGATAAAATATACGAACGACATATGAAGGAGGACATGCGTTGGTTTAGACAACGGAAGATTTCTATGTGTTATCTTCCAATAAACTTCCAAATTGTAAGATCAAATGTAAGAACACCATCTATTGGAAGTCATGTGTTGGCTTGGGCAACGTAAGAAATCGATGAGATGCCTTCACCAACAATCTATGATTTCTATGTTGCCTCGACCAACAATCTTCTAGCTTATAGGATGAAATATAAGGATATCATATGATTGAGGTCATTTGTTTGTTTAGGCAACCTAAGATTTCGATGCTATTCTTTAACCAACAATCTATGATTTCTATGTTGTCTCGACCAACAATCTAGCTTATAGGATGAAATATAAGGATTTCATATGATTGAGGTCATTTGTTTGTTTAGGCAACCTAAGATTTCGATTACATGCCATGACCAACAATCTATGATTTCTATGTTGCCTCGACCAACAATCTTCCATCTTATATGATAAAATATTAGGATATCATATGATTGAGGTCATTTGTTTGTTTAGGCAACCTAGGATTTCGATGCTATGCCTCGACCAACAATCTATGATTTCTATGTTGCCTCGACCAACAATATTCCAGCTTATAGTATAAAATATAGGGATGTCATATGATTGAGGTGTCACTTGCTTTTAAACACCCTACGATTTCGATGCTATGCCTCGACCAACAATCTATGATTTCTATGTTGCCTCGACCAAAAATCTTATAGCTTATAGTATAAAATACTAGGGATATCATATGATTGAGGTCATTTGTTTGTTTAAGCAACCTACGATTTGGATGCTATGCCTCGACCAACAATCTATGATTTCTATGTTGCCTCGACCAACAATCTTCTAGCTTATAATATAAAACATAGGGATATCATATGATTGAGGTCATTTGTTTGTTTAGGCAACCTAGGATTTCGATGCCTCGTCCAACAATATTCCAGCATATAGTATAAAATATAGGGATGTCATATGATTGAGGTCATTTGCTTAAGCACCCTGAATTTCGATGCTGTGCCTCGACCAACAATCTATGATTTCTATGTTACCTCGACCAAAAATCTTATAGCTTATAGTATAAAATATAGGGATATCATATGATTGCGGTGTTGTTTGTTTAAAAGCAACCTACGATTTGGATACTATACCTCGACCAACAATCTATGATTTCTATGTTGCCTCGACCAACAATATTCCAGCTTATAGTATAAAATATAGGGATGTCGCATGATTGAGGTCATTTGTTTAAGCACCACGATTCGATTCTGTACCTCGACCAACAATCCATGATGTCTATGTTGCCTCGACCAACAATCTTGTATCTTATAGTACAAAATATAGGGATATCATATGATTGAGGTCATTTGTTTGTTTAAGCAACCTACGATTTCGATCACTATGCCTCGACCAACAATCTATAATTTCTATGTTGCCTCCTTCAACAATCTTCTAGGTTATAGGATAAAATATTGGGATGTCATATGATTGAGGTCATTTGTTTAGCTTGCCTACGATTTCGATGCTGTACCTCGACCAACAATCTATGATTTCTATGTTGCCTCGACCAACAATCTTCAAAACATAGTATAAAATATGAGGATGTCATATGATTGAGGTCATTTGTTTAAGCACCCTACGATTTCGATGCAATGCCTCGACCAACAATCTATGATTTCTATGGTGCCTCGACCAACAATCTTCTAGCTTATAGTATAAAATATAGGGATGTCATATGATTGAGTTAATTTGTTTAAGCACCCTACGATTTCGATTCTAATCCTCGACCAACAATCCATGATGTCTATGTTGCCTCGACCAACAATCTTGTAGCTTATAGTATAAAATATGGGGATATCATATGATTGAGGTCATTTGTTTGTTTAAGCAACCTACGATTTCGATGCTATGCCTCGACCAACAATCTATGATTTCTATGGTGCCTCGACCAACAATCTTCTAGCTTATAGTATAAATATAGGGATGTCATATGATTGAGGTCATTTGTTTAAGCACCTACGATTTCGATGCTATGCCTCGACCAACAATCTATGATTTCTGTGTTGCCTCGACCAACAATCTTCTAGCTTATAGTATAAGAAATATAGGGATGTCATATGATTGAGGTCATTTGTTTAAACACCTACGATTTCGATTCTATACCTCGACCAACAATCCATGATGTCTGTTGCCTCGACCAACAATCTTGGCAACTATAGTATAAAATATAGGGATATCATATGATTGAGGTCATTTGTTTGTTTAAGCAACCTACGATTTCGATGCTATGCCTCGACCAACAATCTATGATTTCTGTTGCCTCGACCAACAATCTTCTAGGTTATAGGCTAAAATATTGGGATGTCATATGATTGAGGTCATTTGTTTATTTAGGCAAACTAAGATTTCGATGCTATACCTCGACCAATAATCTATGATTTCTATGTTGCCACGACAAACAATCTTCTAGCTTATAGTATAAAATTTAGGGATGTCATATGATTGAGGTTATTTGTTTGCTTAAGTAACCTAAGATTTCGATGCTATGCCTCGACCAACAATCTATGATTTCTATGTTGCCTCGACCAACAATCTTCTAGCTTATAGTATAAGATATAGGGATATCATATGATTGTGGTTATTTGTTTGTTTAGGCAACCTAAGATTTCGATGCTATTCTTTAACCAACAATCTATGATTTCTATGTTGTCTCGACCATCAATCTAGCTTATAGTATGAAATATAGGGATGTCATATGATTGAGGTCATTTGCTTAAGCACCCTATGATTTCGATGCTATGCCTCGACCAACAATCCATGATTTCTATGTTGCCTCGACCAACAATCTTCTAGGTTATAGGATAAAATATTGGGATATCATATGATTGAGGTCATTTGTTTAAGCACCCTACGATTTCGATGCTATGCCTCGACCAACAATCTATGATTTCTATGTTGCCTCGACCAACAATCTTCTAGCTTATAGTATAAAATATAGGGATATCATATGATTGAGGTCATTTGTTTGTTTAAGCAACCTACGATTTCGATGCTATGCCTCGACCAACAATCTATGATTTCTATGTTGCCTCGACCAACAATCATCTAGCTTATAGTATATGATATAGGGATATCATATGATTGAGGTCATTTGTTTGTTGAAGCAACCTACGATTTCGATGCTATGCCTCGACTAACAATCTATGATTTCTATGTTGCCTCGACCAACAATCTTCTAGCTAATAGTATAAAATATAGGGATATCATATGATTGAGGTCATTTGTTTGTTTAAGCAACCTACGATTTCGATGCTATGCCTCGACCAACAATCTATGATTTCTATGTTGCCTCGACCAACAATCTTCTAGCTTATAGTATAAAATATAGGGATGTCATATGATTGAGGTCATTTGCTTAAGCACCCTACGATTTCGATTCTATGCCTCGACCAACAATCCATGATGTCTATGTTGCCTCGACCAACAATCTTGTAGCTTATAGTATAAAATATAGGGGTATCATATGATTGAGGTCATTTGTTTGTTTAAGCAACCTACGATTTCGATGCTATGCCTCGACCAACAATCTATGATTTCTATGTTGCCTCGACCAACAATCTTCTAGGTTATAGGCTAAAATATTGGGATGTCATATGATTGAGGTCATTTGTTTATTTAGGCAAACTAAGATTTCGATGCTATACCTCGACCAATAATCTATGATTTCTATGTTGCCACGACAAACAATCTTCTAGCTTATAGTATAAAATTTAGGGATATCATATGATTGAGGTTATTTGTTTGCTTAAGTAAACTAAGATTTCGATGCTATGCCTCGACCAACAATCTATGATTTCTATGTTGCCTCGACCAACAATCTTCTAGCTTATAGTATAAGATATAGGGATATCATGTGATTGTGGCTATTTGTTTGCTTAAGCAACCTAAGATTTCGATGCTATGCCTCGACCAACAATCTATGATTCCTATGTTGCCTCGACCAACAATCTTCTAGCTTATAGGATGAAATATAAGGATATCATATGATTGAGGTCATTTGTTTGTTTAAGCAACCTACCATTTCGATGCTATTCTTTAACCAACAATCTATGATTTCTATGTTGTCTCGACCAACAATCTAGCTTATAGGATGAAATATAAGAATTTCATATGATTGAGGTCATTTGTTTGTTTAGGCAACCTAAGATTTCGATTACATGCCATGACCAACAATCTATGATTTCTATGTTGCCTCGACCAACAATCTTCCATCTTATATGATAAAATATAAGGATATCATATGATTGAGGTCATTTGTTTGTTTAGGCAACCTAAGATTTGATGCTATGCCTCGACCAACAGTCTATGATTTCTATGTTGCCTCGACCAACAATCTTCTAGCATATAGTATAAAATATAGGGATGTCATATGATTGAGGTCATTTGCTTAAGCACCCTACGATTTCGATGCTATGCCTCGACCAACAATCTATGATTTCTATGTTGCCTCAACCAACAATCTTCTAGCTTATAGTATAAAATATAGGGATATCATATGATTGAGGTCATTTGTTTGTTTAAGCAACCTACGATTTCGATGCTATGCCTCGACGAACAATCTATGATTCCTATGTTGCCTCGACCAACAATCTTCTAGCTCATAGGATGAATTATTAGGATATCATATGATTGAGGTCATTTGTTTGTTTAGGCAAACCTAAGATTTCGATGCTATTCTTTAACCAACAATCTATGATTTCTATGTTGCCTCGACCAACAATCTTCTAGCTTATAGTATAAAATATAGGGATGTCATATGATTGAGGTCATTTGTTTGCTTAAGCAACGTAAGATTCAGATGCTATGCCTCGACAAAACAATCTATGATTTCTATGTTGCCTCGACCAACAATCTTCTAGCTTATAATATAAAATATAGGAATATCATATGATTGAGGACATTTGTTTGTTTAGGCAACCTAATATTTTGATGCTATGTCTCGACCAACAATCTATGATTTCTATGTTGCCTCGACCAACAATCTTCTAGCTTATAGTATAAAATATAGGGATGTCATATGATTGAGGTCATTTGCTTAAGCACCCTACGATTTCGATGCTATGGCTCGACCAACAATCTATGATTTCTATGTTGCCTCGACCAACAATCTTCTAGCTTATAGGATGAAATATAAGGATATCATATGATTGAGGTCATTTGTTTGTTTAAGCAACCTACGATTTCGATGCTATTCTTTAACCAACAATCTATGATTTCTATGTTGTCTCGACCAACAATCTAGCTTATAGGATGAAATATAAGGATTTCATATGATTGAGGTCATTTGTTTGTTTAGGCAACCTAAGATTTCGATTACATGCCATGACCAACAATCTATGATTTCTATGTTGCCTCGACCAACAATCTTCCATCTTATATGATAAAATATAAGGATATCATATGATTGAGGTCATTTGTTTGTTTAGGCAACCTAAGATTTGATGCTATGCCTCGACCAACAGTCTATGATTTCTATGTTGCCTCGACCAACAATCTTCTAGCATATAGTATAAAATATAGGGATGTCATATGATTGAGGTCATTTGCTTAAGCACACTACGATTTCGATTCTATGCCTCGACCAACAATCTATGATTTCTATGTTGCCTCGACCAACAATCTTCTAGCTTATAATATAAAATATAGGGATATCATATGATTGAGGTCATTTGTTTGTTTAGGTAACCTAAGATTTCGATGCTATTATTTGACTAATAATCTATGATTTTTGTTGCCTCGACCAATAACATTCTAACTTATAAAATATTATAGAGGGATATCATATGATTGAGGTCATTTGTTTAAGCACCCTACGATTTCGCTGCTATGCCTCGACCAACAATCTTCTAGCTTATAGTATAAAATATAGGTATATCATATGATTTAGGTCATTTGTTTGCTTAAGCAACGTAAGATTCAGATGCTATGCCTCGACCAACAATCTATGATTTCTATGTTGCCTCGACCAACAATCTTCTAGCTTATAATATAAAATATAGGAATATCATATGATTGAGGACATTTGTTTGTTTAGGCAACCTAATATTTTGATGCTATGTCTCGACCAACAATCTATGATTTCTATGTTGCCTCGACCAACAATCTTCTAGCTTATAGTATAAAATATAGGGATGTCATATGATTGAGGTCATTTGCTTAAGCACCCTACGATTTCGATGCTATGGCTCGACCAACAATCTATGATTTCTATGTTGCCTCGACCAACAATCTTCTAGCTTACAGGATGAAATATAAGGATATCATATGATTGAGGTCATTTGTTTGTTTAGGCAACTTAAGATTTCGATAACATGCCATGACCAACAATCTATGATTTCTATGTTGCCTCGACCAACAATCTTCTAGCTTATAGTATAAAATATAGGGATGTCATATGATTGAGGTCATTTGTTTAAGCACACTACGATTTCGATTCTATGCCTCGACCAACAATCCATGATGTCTATGTTGCCTCGACCAACAATCTTGTAGCTTATAGTATAAAATATAGGGATATCATATGATTGAGGTCATTTGTTTGTTTAAGCAACCTACGATTTCGATGCTATGCCTCGACGAACAATCTATGATTTCTATGTTGCCTCGACCAACAATCTCCTAGCTTATAGGATGAAATATAAGGATATCATATGATTGAGGTCATTTGTTTGTTTAGGCAAACCTAAGATTTCGATGCTATTCTTTAACCAACAATCTATGATTTCTATGTTGTCTCGACCAACAATCTAACTTATAGGATGAAATATAAGGATTTCATATGATTGAGGTCATTTGTTTGTTTAGGCAACATAAGATTTCGATTACATGCCATGACCAACAATCTATGATTTCTATGTTGCCTCGACCAATAATCTTCCATCTTATATGATAAAATATTAGGATATCATATGATTGAGTTCATTTGTTTGTTTAAGCAACCTACGATTTCGATGCTATGCCTCGACCAACAATCCATGATGTCTATGTTGCCTCGACCAACAATCTTGTAGCTTATAGTATAAAATATAGGGATATCATATGATTGCGGTCATTTGTTTGTTTAGGCAATCTAGGATTTCGATGCTTTGCCTCGACCAATTATCTATGATGTCTATGTTGCCTCGACCAACAATCTTCTATCTTATAGTATAAAATATAGGGATATCATATGATTGAGGTCTTTTGTTTGTTTAAGCAACCTACGATTTCGATGCTATGCCTCGACCAACAATCTATGATTTCTATGTTGCCTCGACCAACAATCTTCTAGGTTATAGTATAAAATATAGGGATATCATATGATTGAGGACATTTGTTTGTTTAGGCAACCTAAGATTTCGATGCTATGCCTCGACCAACAATCTATGATTTCTATGTTGCCTCGACCAACAATCTTCTAGCTTATAATATAAAATATAGGGATATCATATGATTGAGGTCATTTGTTTGTTTAGGTAACCTAAGATTTCGATGCTATTATTTGACTAATAATCTATGATTTCTGTTGCCTCGACCAATAACATTCTAACTTATAAAATATTATAGAGGGATATCATATGATTGAGGTCATTTGTTTAAGCACCCTACGATTTCGATGCTATGACTCGACCAACAATCTTCTAGCTTATAGTATAAAATATAGGTATATCATATGATTGATGTCATTTGTTTGCTTAAGCAACGTAAGATTCAGATGCTATGCCTCGACCAACAATCTATGATTTCTATGTTGCCTCGACCAACAATCTTCTAGCTTACAGGATGAAATATAAGGATATCATATGATTGAGGTCATTTGTTTGTTTAGGCAACTTAAGATTTCGATAACATGCCATGACCAACAATCTATGATTTCTATGTTGCCTCGACCAACAATCTTCCATCTTATATGATAAAATATTAGGATATCATATGATTGAGGTCATTTGTTTGTTTAGGCAACCTAAGATTTGATGCTATGCCTCGACCAACAATCTATGATTTCTATGTTGCCTCGACCAACAATATTCCAGCTTATAGTATAAGATATAGGGATATCATATGATTGAGGTCATTTGTTTGTTTAAGCAACCTACGATTTCGATGCTATGCCTCGACCAACAATCTATGATTTCTATGTTGCCTCGACCAACAATCTTCTAGCTTATAGGATGAAATATAAGGATATCATATGATTGAGGTCATTTGTTTGTTTAGGCAACCTAAGATTTCGATGCTATTCTTTAACCAACAATCTATGATTTCTATGTTGTCTCGACCAACAATCTAGCTTATAGGATGAAATATAAGGATTTCATATGATTGAGGTCATTTGTTTGTTTAGGCAACCTAGGATTTTGATGCTATGCCTCGACCAACAATCTATGATTTCTATGTTGCCTCGGCCAACAATATTCCAGCTTATAGTATAAAATATAGGGATGTCATATGATTGAGGTCATTTGCTTAAGCACCCTACGATTTCGATGCTATGCCTCGACCAACAATCTATGATTTCTGTGTTGCCTCGACCAACAATCTTCTAGCTTATAGGATGAAATATAAGGATATCATATGATTGAGTTTATTTGTTTGCTTAGGCAACCTAAGATTTCGATTACATGCCATGACCAACAATCTATGATTTCTATGTTGCCTCGACCAACAATCTTCCATCTTATATGATAAAATCTTAGGATATCATATGATTGAGGTCATTTGTTTGTTTAGGCAACCTAAGATTTGATGCTATGCCTCGACCAACAATCTATGATTTCTATGTTGCCTCGACCAACAATCTTCTAGCTTATAGTATAAAATATAGGGATATGATATGATTGTGGTCATTTGTTTGTTTAGGCAACCTAAGATTTCGATGCTATGCCTCGACCAACAATCTATGATTTCTATGTTGACTCGACCAACAATCTTCTAGCTTATAATATAAAATATAGGGTATCATATGATTGAGGTCATTTGTTTGTTTAGGCAACCTAGGATTTTGATGCTATGCCTCGACCAACAATCTATGATTTCTATGTTGCCTCGACCAACAATATTCCAGCTTATAGTATAAAATATAGGGATATCATATGATTGAGGTCATTTGTTTGTTTAGGCAACCTAAGATTTCGATTACATGCCATGACCAACAATCTATGATTTCTATGTTGCCTCGACCAACAATCTTCCATCTTATATGATAAAATATTAGGATATCATATGATTGAGGTCATTTGTTTGTTTAAGCAACCTACGATTTCGATGCTATGCCTCGACCAACAATCTATGATTTCTATGTTGCCTCGACCAACAATCTTCTAGCTTATAGTATAAAATATAGGGATATCATATGATTGAGATCATTTGTTTGTTTAAGCAACCTACGATTACGATGCTATGCCTCGTCCAACAATCTATGATTCCTATGTTGCCTCGACCAACAATCTTCTAGCTTATAGTATAAAATTTAAGTATATCATATGATTGAGGTCACTTGCTTAAGCACCCTACGATTTCGATTCTATGCCTCGACCAACAATCTATGATTTCTATGTTGCCTCGACAAACAATCTTCTAGCTTATAATATAAAATATAGGGATATCATATGATTGAGGTCATTTGTTTGTTTAGGCAACCTAAGATTTCGATGCTATTCTTTAACCAACAATCTATGATTTCTATTTTGTCTCGACCAACAATCTAGCTAATAGGATGAAATATAAGGATTTCATATGATTGAGGTCATTTGTTTGTTTAGGCAACCTAAGATTTCGATTACATGCCATGACCAACAATCTATGATTTCTATGTTGCCTCGACCAACAATCTTCCATCTTATATGATAAAATATTAGGATATCATATGATTGAGGTCATTTGTTTGTTTAGGCAACCTAGGATTTCGATACTATGCCTTGACCAACAATCTATGATTTCTATGTTGCCTCGACCAACAATATTCCAGCTCATAGTATAAAATATAGGGATGTCATATGATTGAGGTCATTTGTTTGTTTAAGCAACCTACGATTTCGATGCTATGCCTCGTCCAACAATCTATGATTTCTATGTTGCCTCGACCAACAATCTTCTTGGGTATAGGATAAAATATTGGGATGTCATATGATTGAGGTCATTTGTTTATTTAGGCAAACTAAGATTTCGGTGCTATACCTCGACCAATAATCTATGATTTCTATGTTGCCACGACAAACAATCTTCTAGCTTATAGTATAAAATATAGGGATATCATATGATTGAGGTTATTTGTTTGCTTAGGCATCCTAAGATTTCGATGCTATGCCTCGACCAACAATCTATGATTTCTATGTTGCCTCGACCAACAATCTTCTAGCATTTAGTATAAAATATAGGGATATCATATGATTGAGGTCATTTGTTTGTTTAGGCAACCTAGGATTTTGATGCTATGCCTCGACCAACAATCTATGATTTCTATGTTGCCTCGACCAACAATATTCCAGCTTATAGTATAAAATATAGGGATATCATATGATTGAGGTCATTTGTTTGTTTAGGCAACCTAAGATTTCGATTACATGCCATGACCAACAATCTATGATTTCTATGTTGCCTCGACCAACAATCTTCCATCTTATATGATAAAATATTAGGATATCATATGATTGAGGTCATTTGTTTGTTTAGGCAACCTAAGATTTGATGCTATGCCTCGACCAACAATCTATGATTCCTATGTTGCCTCGACCAACAATCTTCTAGCATATAGTATAAAATATAGGGATGTCATATGATTGAGGTCATTTGCTTAAGCAACCTACGATTTCAATGCTATGCCATCGACCAACAATCTATGATTTCTATGTTGCCTCGACCAACAATCTTCTAGCTTATAGGATGAAATATAAGGATATCATATGATTGAGGTCATTTGTTTGTTTAGGCAACCTAAGATTTCGATTACATGCCATGACCAACAATCTATGATTTCTATGTTGCCTCGACCAACAATCTTCCATCTTATATGATAAAATATTAGGATATCATATGATTGAGGTCATTTGTTTGTTTAAGCAACCTACGATTTCGATGCTATGCCTCGACCAACAATCTATGATTTCTATGTTGCCTCGACCAACAATCTTCTAGCTTATAGTATAAAATATAGGGATATCATATGATTGAGGTCATTTGTTTGTTTAAGCAACCTACGATTTCGATGCTATGCCTCGTCCAACAATCTATGATTCCTATGTTGCCTCGACCAACAATCTTCTAGCTTATAGTATAAAATTTAAGTATATCATATGATTGAGGTCACTTGCTTAAGCACCCTACGATTTCGATTCTATGCCTCGACCAACAATCTATGATTTCTATGTTGCCTCGACAAACAATCTTCTAGCTTATAATATAAAATATAGGGATATCATATGATTGAGGTCATTTGTTTGTTTAGGCAACCTAAGATTTCGATGCTATTCTTTAACCAACAATCTATGATTTCTATTTTGTCTCGACCAACAATCTAGCTTATAGGATGAAATATAAGGATTTCATATGATTGAGGTCATTTGTTTGTTTAGGCAACCTAAGATTTCGATTACATGCCATGACCAACAATCTATGATTTCTATGTTGCCTCGACCAACAATCTTCCATCTTATATGATAAAATATTAGGATATCATATGATTGAGGTCATTTGTTTGTTTAGGCAACCTAGGATTTCGATACTATGCCTTGACCAACAATCTATGATTTCTATGTTGCCTCGACCAACAATATTCCAGCTCATAGTATGAAATATAGGGATGTCATATGATTGAGGTCATTTGCTTAAGCACCCTACGATTTCGATGCTATGCCTCGACCAACAATCTATGATGTATATGTTGCCTCGACCAACAATCTTGTAGCTTATAGTATAAAATATAGGGATATCATATGATTGAGGTCATTTGTTTGTTTAAGCAACCTACGATTTCGATGCTATGCCTCGTCCAACAATCTATGATTTCTATGTTGCCTCGACCAACAATCTTCTAGGGTATAGGATAAAATATTGGGATGTCATATGATTGAGGTCATTTGTTTATTTAGGCAAACTAAGATTTCGGTGCTATACCTCGACCAATAATCTATGATTTCTATGTTGCCACGACAAACAATCTTCTAGCTTATAGTATAAAATATAGGGATATCATATGATTGAGGTTATTTGTTTGCTTAGGCATCCTAAGATTTCGATGCTATGCCTCGACCAGCAATCTATGATTTCTATGTTGCCTCGACCAACAATCTTCTAGCTTATAGTATAAGATATAGGGATATCATATGATTGAGGGGATTTGTTTGTTTAGGCAACCTAGGATTTTGATGCTATGCCTCGACCAACAATCTATGATTTCTATGTTGCCTCGACCAACAATATTCCAGCTTATAATATAAAATATAGGGATATCATATGATTGAGGTCATTTGTTTGTTTAGGCAACCTAAGATTTCGATGCTATTCTTTAACCAACAATCTATGATTTCTATGTTGTCTCGACCAACAATCTAGCTTATAGGATGAAATATAAGGATTTCATATGATTGAGGTCATTTGTTTGTTTAGGCAACCTAAGATTTCGATTACATGCCATGACTAACAATCTATGATTTCTATGTTGCCTCGACCAACAATCTTCCATCTTATATGATAAAACATTAGGATATCATATGATTGAGGTCATTTGTTTGTTTAGGCAACCTAAGATTTGATGCTATGCCTCGACCAGAAATCTATGATTTCTATGTTGCCTCGACCAACAATCTTCTAGGTTATAGGATAAAAATAGGGATATCATATGATTGCGGTCATTTGTTTGTTTAGGCAACCTAGGATTTCGATGCTATGCCTCGACCAACAATTGTTATATAGCAAGAAACAGACAAACACTGGTGTATATAAAAATACATGTTATGTTTTTATTAACGACGATGGACCGTGTGGCCTAGTGGCAGGAGTGAGAGAGCGCGCCTCTAATTAGTGGGCTTCGACGTGGTGACGGGGGGATCGACGGGAGTGTAGACTCTCTGCTTACTCGTCTAGTTTCTTCGACTTCTCGAGACTTGTCTGTCTGTCAAGACTAACTTCTGTCAAGGCTGACTGACTTCTTCTTCTTCGACTTCTCTCCTTGTCTACTTCTGGAGACTGTCAAGACTGACTGGCTTCGACTTCTCTTCTACTGTCGACTTCTGGAGACTGACTTATCTGTGTTTTCGCAGTCTTTATATATCTTCCAAAACCGGGGACTCGTTTCTTCCGGTTTTGCCTTGATCACGCGACGCCTACGTAAATTCTCGTAAATTCTCGCCTACGTAAAGTCTGTTTGCTCTGAGCTATTTCCGCTCTGCCGGAAATAGGGTCAAAATGACATCCGCTGCTTTCAATGACCGAAAACACCCACGCTTCATCGGCCTTCTTGGGTCGGGCCAGATTATTATATTACACTCCTCGCCCACCCATTTTTCAAAATGTTCGCCTAAGAACATTTTAAGCGCAACATCCTCACTCTCCTCCCCATGCCACACAAGCCCTACAATTGTATAAACATGTGCATGCCAAAACAAGAAAAACATGTGCATGCTGAAACAAAAAACAACAAAAAAAAATATATAGGGGAGCCTACATCGGCAACCCAACAATGTTCGTGTCCATCTTGAAAATTGTTCTACCAGCTCGATGTTTCATTGTTCTTTTTTTTTCTTTTTTTTTTCTGTATCCATTTTCACAGAATTGGGCAAAGTTCTTAAAAATGTTCATTTTCTTTCTCGCGTCTGTCCATAGGCGTAGACTCTTCGATGCATAATCACATGATTATTAAGCGGTAACCGCGCTCTAGTTTCAAAACTAACATCGAGTAAATGACCTTTGACCAACACCATGTGTGCTTCTGCCCGAGTTTATTGTTACCACGTAACCTCATTTAATTTAATTTAATTTCAAACATACTGTTTGAACACAGAAAAAAAATGGTCATTATTTGCCGTGCATAACATTCATAGTCTGACCGAGAAATGTTCAATAGAAAATGAAGAAAATTACCCTGATTCCAACGTTAATCCGCATGCAATTTACTTGTGGAGGATATTAATTTAAAAAAAAAAAATGGACCCGTGACTCGTAGTACCTTAGTTTGTGCAATGCTTTCCATTCCCTGAACTACTTCCTCTGGATTCGAAACCAAGCATATCTGATTTGTTAACATCTCTCTGTTTAACGCGAAGAGTTGAACGCCCGTTGACCCCGGAGTACTATTCACAGCGGATAACTCAATTTCCTTTTCCGAAGCACTGTTGCTTCTTTTACACTTAAAAATCCGCTTCCTGACTATTATTCCCAGGATTATTATTACGCCGACCACGCCAGCAATGACACCTATCGTCAACTTCTTCGGGAGTTCCTCATATCCTTCACTAAATCTCTCCATATTTACCAGTTTTCAGAAATTAATATATCTTCAAAAGATATTTCACAAGTCACATAAATAAAAATTCACAGAGGATGTTGAATTGATGGGAACCTGCACAAAAGCACAAAAGTGAAGTACTTTCACGTAAATAAAAATAATTTTTAGATTTTAATTTAATTTTCCCAAATCTCCCCAAATAATCCGATCCCACCATATTGATAACAAAATATCTTTTCAATATCTGACTCATATCGCGAAACACTGAGACGCGGGTGAATGTTTTAAGAATATATATAATCGGTGTATTCGCAACGAAATAACCAAACAATGCAGTTGTTTTCAAGCAACGATGTTGAGATATATTTATAATTGGCGATTTTGTTGGCTGTTGTTAACTACATAATTAAAAATACACTTTAAAACTCTCGATAACATTTAAGTCATTTCTATGCTGTAGAAATGTCACGCAAAACACAAACATTTTTAAATTTTGACAATATCTGTGTAAAGATTACAAATTAACGTTTACGAACAAATTCTGTTGACGAGATCAAAATTAAAGAACCCTTTCGTTTCTCTGATTTTCCTATTGTGGTAGCATTCAGCAACATTTATAATTTGCCAATGTTTACCAATTTTGATTTAGTTCATGCAATACAAGGCCAAATGGAGAAAATGAAGAGGGTCATTTTACGCTAATACTCCAATTGGGGAAAGTTTGTGTACGTAGAACATCGATTGTTTTTTTTTCTTTTTTTTAATTCGGCTCGAGTACTGATCAGAAAAACTCAACTATTTCAACCATACAACTGACCTTCATAATCACATTGAGAATAGTTGTTCGTCAATATTTCTATCGGGTTGTCTGAAAAGTTCATGCCGCTTTTTAAGTAAAATTAAGACACAACCCAAAATTATTTCATTAAATATTTATTCTACGAAATATTAACTATTTTCTCACTTCACATATATGGTAAAACATTAAAAAAAAAAAAAATAAACCACCAACTCAGATGCCCCAACACCTACAGACAGGCAAATATTTCAACTTTCTTCCTCTCGTCAACTTCAACACCCCACTGTCAGGCTTAACACCCCACTTTAACACTTTCTTCCTCATTTTAACACCCCACTGTCAATTTTAACACCCCCGTCCGTTCTATCGAACAATCCATATTTCTCATTTCTACGGTCAGATCGGCAAAAGTATGCTGTCCCATTTTTTTTTTTCAACCAGACCTACTATAAACACGAGCAGAGAACACACACACTATTAAATCAAAGTGTCACCGACCTTTCGCTGGTCTCGTCCGGTTGTTTACTATATTTTCGTCTTCTTTTTTTTTTCTTTCTATCTGGTAGTTCTTTTTAATCGTTGAATTTTAATTGTGGCCGTGGTAACTCAATAATGTTCGTATCACTCTGTCTTGTTGCTTCAAAACAGCAGGTCACCAGCACCAAATAAATTAGTCTGTTATATACCAATAAACAGACAAACACGGGTGTATATAAAAATATATGTTATGTTTTAATTAACGACGATGGACCGTGTGGCCTAGTGGCAGGAGTGAGAGAGCGCGCCTCTAATTAGTGGGCTTCGACGTGGTGACGGGGGGATCGACGGGAGTGTAGACTCTCTGCTTACTCGTCTAGTTTCTTCTTCGACTTCTCGAGACTTGTCTGTCTGTCAAGGCTAACTTCTGTCAAGGCTGACTGACTTCTTCTTCTTCGACTTCTCTCCTTGTCTACTTCTGGAGACTGTCAAGACTGACTGGCTTCGACTTCTCTTCTACTGTCGACTTCTGGAGACTGACTTATCTGTGTTTTCGCAGTCTTTATATATCTTCCAAAACCGGGGACTCGTTTCTTCCGGTTTTGCCTTGATCACGCGAAGCCTACGTAAATTCTCAGAGACCCTGTCTGTTTGCTCTGAGCTATTTCCGCTCTGCCGGAAATAGGGTCAAAAAGACATCCGCTGCTTTCAATGACCGAAAACACCCACGCTTCATCGGCCTTCTTGGGTCGGGCCAGATTATTATGTTACACAATCTATGATTTCTATGTTGCCTCGACCAACAATATTCCAGCTTATAGTATAAAATATAGGGATGTCATATGATTGAGGTCATTTGCTTAAGCACCCTACGATTTCGATGCTATGACTCGACCAAAAATCTATTATTTCTATGTTGCCTCGACCAACAATCTTCTAGCTTATAGGATAAAATATTGGGATATCATATGATTGAGGTCATTTGTTTGGTTAAGCAATCTACGATTTCGATGCTACGCCTTCAACAACAATCTATGATTTCTATGTTGCCTCGACCAAAAATCTAGCTTATAGGATAAAATATTGGGATATCATATGATTGAGGTCATTTGTTTGGTTAAGCAATCTACGATTTCGATGCTACGCCTTCAACAACAATCTATGATTTCTATGTTGCCTCGACCAAAAATCTTCTAGCTTATAGGATACAATATTGGGATATCATATGATTGAGGTCATTTGTTTGTTTAGGCAACCTAAGATTTCGATGCTATGCCTCGACCAACAATCTATGATTCTATGTTGCCTCGACCAACAATCTTCTAGCTTATAATATAAAATATAGGGATATCATATGATTGAGGTCATTTGTTTGTTTAAGCAACGTAAGATTTCGATGCTATGCCTTGACCAACAATCTATGATTTCTATTTTGCCTCAAACAACAATCTTCCTTCTTATAGGATAAAATATAGGGATATATCATATGATTGAGGTCATTTGTTCGTGTAGGCAACCGAAGATTTCGATGCTATTCTTTGACCAACAATCTATGATTTCTATGTTGCCTCGACCAACAATCTTCTAGCTTATAGGATAAAATATAGGGATATCATATGATTGCGGTCATTTGTTTGTTTAAGCAACCTAAGATTTCGATGCTATGCCTTGACCAACAATCTATGATTTCTATTTTGCCTCAAACAACAATCTTCCTTCTTATAGGATAATATATAGGGATATATCATATGATTGAGGTCATTTGTTCGTGTAGGCAACCGAAGATTTCGATGCTATTCTTTGACCAACAATCTATGATTTCTATGTTGCCTCGACCAACAATCTTCTAGCTTATAGGATAAAATATAGGGATATCATATGATTCAGGTCATTTGTTTGCTTAGGCAACCTAAGATTTCGATGATATGCCTCGACCAACAATCTATGATTTCTATGTTGTCTCGACCAACAATCTTCTAGCTTATAGTATAAAATATAGGGATATCTTATCATTGAGAACATTTGTTTGTTTAAGCAACCTAAGTTTACGATGCTATGCCTTGACCAACAAACTTCCTGATTATAAGATAAAATATAGGAACGCCATCAGTGAAAATATTCTATGCGTAAACGTGACTAACAAACTTCAAGATTATAGGATAAAATGTAGGAACGACGTATTATGGAGGCCATGTGTTGGTAGAAGCAGCTGAAACTTTCTATGCGTTACCTTGACCAACAAACATCTAGATTATGAGATAAAGTATAGGAACACCACATCATAGATATGTAATGGTCTAGGCAACGGAGGGTTCCTTTGTATTGCCGTGAACAACAAACTTCCAGATTATAGGATGAAATATAGGAACGCCATATTATGGCGGTCATTTGTTGGTTTAGATAACGGAAGCTTTCTATGTGTTACCTTGACCAACAAACTTTCAGATTATGGGATGAAATGTAGGAACAACATATGATGGAGGTCATGTGTCAACGGAAAAATTTCTATGCATTACCTTGACCAACAAACGTCTAGATTATGGTATAAAATATATGAACGGCACATCATAAACGTCATGAGTTGGTTTAGGCAACGTAAGGTTTCTTTGCATCACCTTGAAAAACAAACTTCCAGATTATAGGATAAAATATAAGGAACGACATATGATGGAGGTCGTGTCTTGGTTTAGGCTACGGAAGCTTTCTATGCGTTACCTTGACCAACAAACTCCAGATTATAGGATAAAGTATAAGAACGCTATATGACGGAGATCATGTGTTGGTTCAGGCAAGTTTTCTATAGATAACTTCCCCCATCATCCGTTTCACACTCTTTTCCCATATTTTTCACGGGTGTAGAGGTTTATCCCGTGTTTTCTGCTTAGGATTGTGTTTCCGGTTACTTAAAAAATGTGCTTTAAATTTATACTTTTAACGTTTCCTTCTAAATTCTCAAATGTTATTTCCTCATTATTTTTTCTTTCTTCAATAAAAGTAATTATATTCATCTATCACCCGGTTCACGCTCTTTCCCGGATTTTGAACTGGAGCAGATGTTTATTATTTGGATTTCTGTTGTTTTTTTTTTAAATTCTTCTTATTCTCTTTTATTTCTAGTATTCCATTGTGTTTTAGTGGCACTATCGTCTTGCTTGGGGTGAATTGATTACAAAAAAAAGATCTCGATTATATTGAGTATTGCTAAGACTTACTGAACTTCATTCTGTAACTTTCGGCAGTTAAAGACTTTCTGTTAACATCCTGGTGTCAGATCCCATAATTACTTTTAGATGTTTTGGAGAGTCTATGACTCATTAGGCAGCAACTATTTTGTGGGCACGTGAATGACGCAGGTAGTCAGAATATTTTGTTTGTTTGGTTTGTTTTGTTTTTTGTTGTTTTTTCTTTTTTTTTTTTCATTTGTTTTGTTTTGTTTTTTCGTTTTTTGTGTTTTTTGTTTTTTGTGGGTTTTTTTTTTCATTTTGGACTTCAGTCAAGTAAGATTTCGGTCAAGTAAGTTTTCAAAATTGGTATGGTACGTTACCACATATTTAAGTATCTTGTAGAAAACATAGACTTAGTCTGACAGTTGTTGGGGATACTTAGTGAAGATAAAACTCACCACATGTACTGAGTGAAGCTGTTAGCCTTTGAACTATTGAAAAATAAATTCCTTGAATCTGTTTTTTTCTTGTAAAATTCGTAAATATCCAAGAGGAAATAATTTCTTATTAAAACATGTTAAGAATTTAATTTTGATAAATGATTTTAGGACTAGAGAAATTTTGTAACGGAATGACTCTCAAAATATTAATCTTTCTCTCCAGTTGTAAAAACATTTTTCCGCGCAATTACCTTTCAGTAAATATGTTGGACTTTCAATTTTATATATTATATATGGATATTTGACAACATTTTGCAACATTGCACTCTTCTGGTGTTGAGACATTTCTCTGTGTATGTGTATACCCGTATTTTCAATATTATCAAAATTTCCTTTATTTCAAGCGCTTGTTGAAAAATGATTTTTTCTAATTAAGAATTTGATATCTCTACACACTTCCAAGTATTATATTCTTTGTTCTTTTTCCGAAAATTTTGGGAAAAATTAAAATATTTCACATTTGGACGGTGTTTAATATATTTTCTTAAAGAAAGGTGAATAATTAATGAAAAAAAGAATCTCATGAATGTTTAGCAAAGGATCCTTAGAAAAGATTTTAACTGCATTCAAACAAAATTTTTAATTTTAATAAAATACAAATATAACAATTAGCAAAAAATTATGATACTAAGCTACTTGTGTTGTTACATTTGTAAAGTTTGTGTTCCAATTGATCTAACAAAGCAACAAAAAAGCAAGAAGTTCAAATGTTTATCTGAATCATTTTTACACTGAATTAACAAAATAAGTCAATTTTAATGTATAAATGCAAAAATACCGTGCAATAAAACACGATTAGTAGCTGAATAAAAATAAACAAATAATCATTCGTCACAAGATTTAAGCCAAACCTCATTGAGGATTTTCACAGAATTAACGCAGAAAATAATAAAAATAAATATATTCAATCTTTGTTGATAGCTTATTTTCATTCCTTATCCATATATTTTGGATTAATATGTCTTTCCAATTTTACGCGCAAATATTCTTGGGAAAGGTATTAATCCGTCTCTTCCTTCCAGTTATGGGTTAAATAACAGGACAAATTGGGTTCTATAGCCTTGGCTGGCAACCAGTCTACCGCAGAAAGCAATTCGAGACATGATCGAGCCAAGCGTGTATCACGTATGGAACTTGACTGACTGACTGTTTGTATGCTTTTTTTCTCGTGCAAAACACATTGATTTGGAAATTCTTGCAAAAAGCAAATAATTGACTGATTTAAATTAAACTTACTTAAAGAGTAAATTTATTTAATAAAATCGCCAGTGGCTTCATCCACGGCCTCCAGACGACTTCGGAATCTCCTGCAGCTGTTTTGTAGGGTCTCCTTGTTTAAGTTGGTGAATTCTGACATAATCCTTGTCTTCGGTTCATCTTTGGTGTTACAAGGAGTTTTATTTGTCAACAGTGCCTAACACAAAAATCAAGGTGTTGCAGTCTGGGAAGTTAGGTGGCTAGATGTAAGGGATGGTGTGGTCACAGAAATTATCAATGACTAGGTTCTCCTGCTTGTCGCATCGTTCACAGTCCTGTTGCCTGACATAGGGTCTTCCAGCAGCCACCCTCTTAAACCAGGTAAGCACTACCTCCTCAGGGCCTAAGTGATGGGAGAGCATGAATGGAGGCATAAGGTCGCTATCACTAGTGATCACTCCAAACACCTTCGTAATCACCATAAGACACATCCAACTCTTTCTGAAATCTCTGACACTCATCAGATTGACACCCAAACACTCCGAAATGTTTGTATTAGAGCTTCCGGTGCGAATGCCAAGCAGTACAGGATATCGTTTCTAAATTTCTGAATGAGTGAATTGCGTCATGGTGCTCTTTTTCTCATGGACGGTGCCCAACTGACCCTACTATACTGTGCAGTAGACAAAATAAAAAACAACAACACGCATGCGCAAAATTAAAAATATATAATGCCGACAATTTGCCCATCGAACCCAGTATATATATATATATATATATATATATATATATATATGCGTGTGTTTTAATAGCATTTTAACGTAACATTATTTCTTATAGACGTTATTTTAAGTGTCTACACTATTTGAGCATACATATCTATTTTGTTTTTACAGTAAAGTTAATGTCTAACGATCTAGATATGGAGAGTCTTATTGAAAAAAATGAATCTCTCATCTGTAATCAAACTATCATCCAATAAAATATACCGCCTATTTTCTTTCTTCAAATTTTTCACTATAAACAAAATCAGGAGTGTTTAGTGAGACATATGCACCCACTATAAATAACGTTTACACTAGTACTACTACTACTACTACTACTACTAATAATAATAATAATGATATATATATATATATATATATATATATATATATATATATATATAATCAACCTCATGTTGAAAACAACTTATCGTGTTATTAAACAACTATAAGCTTAAAAATAAATGAATTTTAAAAGTTTCAATTCACAAATATGTGCAAGGTATAATCATTGCACTGCTATGAAATTTATTTTTCGCAAAATAGCAATTTATTGATATCGAAAATTTCATTTTAGAATTTTATTTATTTTTTTATATGAAAACAAATCATTAAAGTTGATGTAAATAATATTTTCTGCTACGAATTCCGAATTATTTTAAGATTTAAGTTACTTAGTTTATATATGGATTCATTCGCAAAAGATTAATCAGAGGCCAAATCATATTGTTTTTATGGTATTAGTCTATAATCACAGAAATTACATTCCACATGTTCTTTCTTTGCTATTTGGAAACAGAAATATTATGGCTATAACAACTGGCTATGAATAAGGTAGGATTAATTTGGTTCAAACTTTTAAAAATATCTTGACAGTCTGTATTGATAATTTTTGCCTAATTTTTAAACATTTTAAAACTACGACAAATGAATTTATATATACTTAGATTTTTTAATTAAAATGCATGCATATCATTAATATATTGTACTATATTTTATGGTAATCAGATAGCTGATTTCATAGAAAATTAATTTTTTAGTTGTACAGTAGGCTATAATGAAAAAAATACAATATTGTAGCTCGTTTTCCTCCTTCTGCAAATGTTTATTAGGCTTCCGACATCAACGATAACTTCAAAGGAGAACTGATGGCTCATTGCAACCATGAAATGTCGCTGCCGGCAGAAAAGCTATGAGTGAGCAACTCATTTCCTTTCCTTGTCGACTGAGCTTATCATCAGTAAAATTTCACATATTTCAGAGCAATTCTAATAAACCAATGTGACTTAGATTAAAAAAAAAATGTTTAAAACATTTTAAAGCAGTTAACAATACAATTATTGACTTTTACTGAATTATTTTTATCAATGCTTAAAAGTACGTTTAAAAAATGGAATAGCTTATCTGAAAATCGATTTTAAAACAAGGCACTTTAAATTTGCATAACTCCTAGCAAACCAATATTCATAATAAAACATAATCAATATACATAAACATAATTAATGTTTTGCTCTCCAAGTCTCCTCTAAAAACGCTAATTTAAAAACAAATAACTTCAGATTTATGTAGATGTTTTGTAAAATGAAGGATCATTTTCCGATTTTCATGTTCGATCTTAAATGCATAAATCTCTCTCTCTCTCTCTCTCTCTCTCTCTCTCTATATATATATATATATATATATATATATATATATATATATATATATTATAGTTTAGGACATGTACAAATTTTTATCCACTATAAAGTGTACATTTTGTTTCGACATTGAAATTACAATGTCTCATCAGGTGGTGTGTAAAAGAATGGAAAGCCTCGTTTCTTATATTTAGCGAGTTGTGTGTGGGATATTGGTGAAGAATAAAGTCCAGCCATTAGGCCATAAAGCTATACCCCATCTTCTAATGTTAAATCTGTCTACAAAATTCCCAACATATTCATTAATCAACTCTATTCCCTACCCATCCCTCTTTTCAAAATTCTAACGGACAATTTACAGGACTTATTCTCTTGTCGCTAACCCCCACCAATATCCACACACAACTCGCCAAATATAGTGGATAAAAATTTGTACATGTTCTAAACTATAATTTATAATAAATATTCACCGCTGTATACTATATATCGAGCACTGTTTTAAATTAATGCTTTGAACGTTGTAAATTTTTCTTCGTTCCTTATTCTCTGTTGACTGCTACAAATCAACATCTATTAATCTGGAATATTTCAGCAAGTCATTTCTACTTCAGTACAATAAAGAAATTAGCCTGATAGCAATTCCGGTTATATTTTATTTACCGAAATCGTTGGCATCGGTTTCGTCATGATTTGGCAATGAAATCATAAAAGTAAACTTAAAGATCGAAGACGTTTGTCTTACTTTTGCGTCAATATCGTTGTAAAAAAAAAAAAAAAAAAAAACTCGTCGCTCGTCGTCTTACGTATAGATCTTTCATTGGTTGCTAAGATAGATAGATAGATAGAGAGAGAGAGAGAGAGAGAGAGAGAGAGAGAGACAGACAGACAGACAGAGAGAGAAAAGAGAGTGAAAACAAAGTTGCTCAAAGCAAGTCAACTACACATTCTGATAACGCATTTTTGTTTTAATTCGGCAAAAATCGGAATTTATGACATACTCATCAAAAAACGCTTAACCGGATCGTCAAGGTTCTTAATAGATATTTTTTCAACAACCGATTCTCTTTCGCCTTTTATCTTTAGTGACCGTTCTCTTCGGTGTTTGACATCACGCCATTTATAATTCTTGACTGGATGGGCTGTGGGGTGGGAGATTTTTAAAGATTATTCCCATTTCATTGTGTCCCATAATGACATGAGTATGTCAAGATGACTGGCAAGAAAACTGCTTGTAATCAGTTTTCTATAGTTTTCTTTGAGAATTAAGTTTATATATGTTTATAATTGTTTTTATATTTATGCATTTTAATGTGTTATAATTCATAAAAATAGTTCGAAACATTTTCTAATTTCAAACTTTTGATGCTCTCTTTGTGTGTGTGTGTGTGTGTGTGTGTGTGTGTGTGTGTGTGTGTGTGTGTTTTCAATATTTTTTGGTAATTTTCACAATTTTGTTTAGCGTGTATTAGCATCCTTTTTTTTTTAAATACGATACAAAATTCATTTTAAAAGTTATGTTGATATTCAAATTACAAAATAATGTAGTTAGTTATTTTGAAACGTTATTTATTGTTTAAATACAGCAGACAACATTTTTAAATTAATTTTATTTTGAAAAACACCTTATTTGTGCACATTTAAACAACACGAAATCTAATATGGATTGATTTGTGAAAATCAATTATGGAAATGGATCAGGGCACGCACTAACTGATCAAACGAAAAAAACTCTTTAAAAGCATTCCTAATTGACAACAGGTTTGCTTTTTAAGCAGCTGAAAATATGTTCGATTCTTGTAAATGTTATTGATTTATTTAAAATTAAGTAAATAATTGTGGATGTTATAATAACATCAATAATGATGATGATTATTGTAAGGACTTCCGGTCCCGCTAGTGAATGCTGGAATCAAGACGGGTCCAGCAGGAGAGTTTAAATAAGGTTCTCTAAGACAATTAAAAGAGAGTTTCGTTTTGAACTCATTAAAATTAACAAGCTTTGATTTGTAATTATTTATTTTGTAATTTAGAAAGGTTAGAAATAAATTACCTTAGGAAGGGGGATGTTATAACCAGATAATCATTAATGATGATTATTGTAAGGACTTCCGGTCCCGTTAATGAATACTGGAATCAAGACTGATCCAACATGTCGTCGCCTTTGTGTTGCTTCGACTTTTCAGCGACCAGTCTCATACATAATCCCACCCTAAGCCCAGTGGATCAGTAGGAAAATACAAAATTTGCTAACTCTACTAGTTTCATTAGTATACACTTAATTAACCCCATTTTTTTAAAAAAGAAACAATCTCGTTTGCAAATCAGGGAACGAGTTCGCCAACTGCCTTACACATGTGCTTCAGTAACTGTTTACTAACAAACAACAACAACAAAATAATTCAACACGTGTATGGTGTGTGTATATGCAAGTGTTCATGTATGTGTGTGTGTGTGTGGGGGGGGGTTCTGAAACAATTTTTAAAAAGTCTATCCAATTACAGATTCTGATCAGGTGAAGATTCGTAGAACAGAAAAATGTTTGGTCCATAAATCGATGTCGCCGATTCGCGAAAGAAACGTTTTTGTGTCTAATGAATGTAAGAACACATTTGTAACAATAATCATATTTCCTTTGTTTTCTTCTAAAAAAACAAAATATAATATATAAATAACAGATATATGAATATATTTTTTTCGATAATGGGCATAATCTATTTCAGTATAATTTTTAATTTATAATGTTCAATATTACGATTATAATATTTTTAATGCGTTGTTTATTTGTCATACGTATTTTTAGAGCTGGAAATTTTGAGATTGAACGACTGGCATTTGATAATTAACTATTTGAAACAATCCGGGTTAAATCACATTTGGATAGGAGTGAAGTATAGAGAAAATAATTTGCAAGCGATTAAATGCTCGATAATATTAAATTCCTTTTTCAGTAAAATTTGTGGAACATCTGTCATAAGTGATGTCCAATGCTAACTATATTTGCAAAAGTAGATTTTGTCTTATATATGGTGTGTTTGATTCAATGCTCAAAATCTTGAAAACTTTTCTATAAATTGCCCATTATAAAAATTATAATGTCGTGCAAACGAATTGAATTTAAAAAAATTAATTTTCTTCTCACAAAAAGGAGAACATGCAGAGAAAATAGAGTTTTTATTAAAGAAATCTATTTTTAAATGAATAGATTTTAAATTTGAGTCAAATTATTTATGGGATATTTTCTTTTCTTTTTATTTTATTTTCCCTTTCGGTTTTCCTGGTTAAATCTGGATTTTTTAGCTCTTAAAAAAGCAAAAAATACTTTAATATTTTCCTATTCACTACCGTTGCTAGAACTATAGCTATCTGCATGTTTTCTTATTGAAGATTTCTTTTTTAATATTTTTTAACGTGGAACTGATGAAATTAGAATTTTTAACAGTCATTCTAACAGTATTTTTCATTAAGACGGACACAGATATTTTTGAATGCAAATAATAATTTCAAAAATTATCATCTTATAAGTTTTTACAAATATAACACACGCATGCTCACAAATATAAAAATCTATATTTAAAACCTAAGTGGAAAGGTAAAACAGGTGAATTTTGCTTCTGAAAACAAATGCTAGAGAGGAAATTATTCCTTTGCATGTCAACTGACCAGAAGATTTAATTTATTACAACACTTTAGCAAAACTGATAAAGTAACAGTGAAATACGTGCATAAAACTCACATTACAATTAAAATAGAAATTGCTTCGGAATCCAATTAGTGGAAAAGAATGGAACTTTTCTCTGTTGAATGTAACAACGGTTATTTCAAAACACTTTATGTCAATAAAATCACATAGTAATGTTTTACTAGTTATTCATATTGTACTAGTTTTACTAGTATCAGAAGCATTTCATAAAACAAGTATCCCAACGATTACTAGAACAGAAATATCAAAGAATTAAATGTCACCCATACCTTAAATCAACTCAGGCTAAGTGTTATTTGAACTTCCAAAACGATTATCTGATTCAAACAACAATTTGCCGGGTTTTTATATATTATCGATTTTGTAGTAGTTTTAGGATTCATTTCATTTTACAAAAATAAATTTTTTCATGAAAATAAATATGCTACTCACCTACATGTTTTTACATCCATTGTATAAACAATGAGGCAGGTACCACCATTTAAACAGTAATATTTTTCTCGTATGGAACATGGTATTAAAAATGAATAGGCCAATTCATCTCCACTGCCAAATTCTGCTTGATTTCTTTGTACTGAAGACTCTTTCGTATCTCCAGGGGAAGTTTTGAACATTTGTAATGGCTTTGAGTTTTCAGAGCTCATTACAACGGGAGGGATGAGAGCAGTTTCCACGGTAGGGAATTCCAATGTAGAAATAGAGATTTTTGACACTTGCGGCGAAAAATCAACAGCTTCGTCATAGTTTTCGTGACTTTTTGCTTTACTGGGATCAGGTTGAGATTGAACGGCAAACACTTCATCCAACGGACCATCATTAAAAAGTTCACTTTTAGAAAGTCGTTTCTTTTCACTTTCTAGTTCTTCTTTTATTTGTTTATTTTCTTCCAATGCGATATATCGTTCATAATCTGATAAAAAGCTTCTCTTTTTTCTCACCTTTGTCATTTTATTTTCATTTTTGCATGGGTGGGATGCTATCTTCTGACTTTTTTCGAGACGCTTAGAGTCATTTGTACGGATCACGTGATATTCCGCTGACTGTGTTTTAAATTGTTTGTATTTTTGTTGACGTTCTTTTGGGATATATTCTGAATTTGTCGTTTCGCGTAAATACTTTTTATTTTTATCATTATTTTTTCTATGCCTTCTTGATATGTTATCATGCCTTTCTGTTTTTGTGTGAGGTATAGACACTTTTCCTGTTGCCTTTTGCAATAATCTATTCATTATACGTAATGGGCTGACCGTTGTCATATTATGAATGACAGGTAGGTTTCTTGCCGGCAGTGTACTACTGTAAACACGTGTTGTTATGAAGGTCTCAGTTTGCTTTATACGTTCGGCTTCAGATTGTCGAATAGTTTGTTTTTGGCGGTTTTCTGGTTCTTGATATAATATAAACTCACTTTTGCTTTCGGAATTACTATTAATTATATTATTTATTTCTCTTTCATCATCAAGAGTACTTTTGTTCTGTTCAGCAACCAACTCGACTCCATCATTAATGTTCATTCTTGGTAAATTTACATGTTGGATATTTTTTTCAAGTCGATGAATCACACTGTTAACGTCAGTTTTAGGTCGAAGAATGGAACTGTAATCCAAACCAGGTGTTGTTTTTTTTATCGACAATGACAAAAGCAAAATAGAAGAACGGTTAGCAACAACGGTTGGAGGTTCGCTTTCTTTTGGTTCATTTATTACCGGTTTTACAAGAAGTGAATGTCTGTTATTTTTAAGTGTTTTATTTGAAAAAAATATTCTAAATTGTTCTTTCATTCTCTTAGGTGCCCGTTCTTCGTTTCTTACTGAATTATTCTCGATATTTAAGAATAACAAAGAATTAGACATTTTTTCATAAACAACTCCATTATTTACATTATTTGGCTTTTTCACATGCAAATAGGGCAATAATTTTATCAAAGAAACAGATTTTCTTTGAGGTGGGGTTGAGGAATTTTGAATTTTTGAAATATTCTTACCCCGTAAATGTGACGCTTGAACATTTCTCTCGTGTGATTTTTGCATTTGGGTTTTGTTTTCAAATCTGTGTGATGAAACTGGAATTTCCCTTTTTACTTTGAGAATTTGAATGTTGATGTTCGAAGATTGTCGACGTAATGGCTGTTGGTCATTTGTTGTTCTACTTGATATTTTGGCATGCTTTTCATAACCAAATAACTTTTCAGAATCTTCATTTGATAAAGAGGTCAGGCCATTGGCCTTCGGGTACTGCTGTGATTGTGTTTCTGAAAGCTTTTTGCCAGTTTTCTCTTTCTTTCTATGTAATATGTTCAGATAAAGTTTTGTTTTTTTGTCTATGTGTTGGCTGAAATAATTTAGGGTCCGTTTCATGTGATAAGTAGCACTAGTAATTGTTGCAGGAGTGGTGGTTTTAAAGTTTTCTGTCTGTTTTCCTTTGATTGAAATAAATTCCTTATTTCTTTTGTCGTCTTTTTTTCTTTCAAATAATGTTTTACTGTTTCCGTATTTAGAAAAGGATGAAGAACTATTGTTTATAGTAAGTGACGAAGTTTCAAGATTATGTTTCGGAACAAATGAGAATAATACAGTTTTGAATAATGATATTCGTATTGGGATTTTGGTTCTTAGTGATTGGAAAAAATGTGTATTAAAACGAAAAAAACGTTCAGATAATGAGGGTGATGATGAAGATGACGATGATGATGGTGATGGTGATGATGATGATGATGTATACGCCAATTTTTTTTTGGCAGAAACGGAGCTTAATGTTCCAAATGAGGAAATAACTGGGTTGAGTGAAGTAGTTACGGCTGCCGACTCTGAATCCTTTAAGTTGACCGTCATATGTTTTATTAAAGTTGTGACGGAGTCAGGCTTCGGTGGGGATCGTACAGAAATGAGAAAATTTGTTCTTTCTCCTTTATTGAGTTGTTTTACACTCGTTGAAATTATTTTATCGGCTAAGTGTTTTCGGCATTTCAAAAGTATCAGAGACGATGACAATGGAAAAGGAGAAACACTTGGTGAAATGTTTTGCCTGTTTGTTGGTGTCTGTGTTGAAGTGAAAACAATTTTGCTGGTCCTGTTGGCACGAGAAGGACGCGAGGCAAAAAGTGTGCGGCCGACTGGTTGTTGTTGTTGTTGTTGTTGTTGTTGTTGCCGCGAAGATGAAAAAAACGAAAGAGAGCGGGGAGGTGCAGTGGCACAGACATCCCAAATTAAGAGCAACACAAATAAATTTTGGACGACGAGAATGAAATTAGTGAACACAAACACACGTCTGGTTCCCATAATGAATTCAAGTACATTTTGTCTCACCCTTATGAAGCGGCGAAGCTAGCCATGAAAGAAAACATTGAAAAAAGTTGTTTTGTGTTTGTTTCGTTCCTTATTTTTTGTTTGTTTGTTTCGTTTTTGTTTGTTTGTTTTTATTTTTTTATTTTTTTCATTTTTTAAAAGTTTTGTTTGTTTTTGTTTGGTATGGAGGAAGAGAAAGCGCCCGAACTGCAAGCAGGCTGATTCCTGGATGAGCTGTGTCGGGGAGGGGAAGAAAGTAAACGAAGTAAGGAAAAGAAAAAGGAAGAGGAAAACGATAACAACGACAGTATCCTTTCTCGCTCTCCTTCCCTCTCTCGCTCTCTTTCTCTTTCTCTCAGTTATTACTTTTTCCTTCAAATTTTATTAATTTTTAAAGTTATTTTTAATTTTGTTTTTCATTCTTTTCTTTTAATTTCTCTGTGATGCTTATGTGCGCAAAGCACAAAGAAAGAAAGAAAAAAGAAAGAAAAAAGAAAGAAAGAGTTGACAATTGGGCAGTGAGTGATGAATTGATGAATTATTATTTTCTATCCAAAATAATTGGAAATTATTCGTCTTCTGATGTAGCAACATCAACTTTAAATGATGGTATAAAAATGAAAACGACGACATCAGCTACCTTTTTGGTGGTAATGTTGGTGATTTAGATGGGATGTCTTTTACGATGATAACACTTAGAAGATTCAATTGGCGACGACATCAAATGATGAAATACTGGAAAGAAAAGGCGCACTGCTAAAGACAACTATGTTTGGTAAGATCACTTTAAAGTTTTAAGAATTATACACGAGACTGATGAATGTTGTTTGTTGGGCACCGATATGTTAAAGCTTTAAAAGAACTTGAAGAAGTTATTTTCGAAATGAACGCAAGAGATAATTCAATGGAACAAAACAAAAGATCAGGAAAATGATTTTAGAATAAAAAGTACGGAAAGTAATAATTAATGATTTAACAATTAACTAAGTAATCGATAAGTACTCGATTTAGAAAAAAAAAACTTTTAGAAGAACGAAAACAGTGCGAGTTGGTGTCTGCGTAAAATATTTTAAAAAATTAAAAAACGCAAACAATATGCGCACGTTTATGCGTGCTTCTTCTGACTGACAAATGTTTCATTGTAAAAGAAAATGAATCTGAAAATGTGTAACTCGTGTCGGAATAGAGATGTTTACGAGAGACGAGAAACAGAGCACAGTAGAGGACTTCTATGCTATCTCGTAAAAGTTTATTCGCGTTTGCATTCTTGTAAAATGCTGAAAACAAAAGAAGGTCCATCCTGGTAGCCGGACCATTTCCCATAAAAATCCTGATGATTCCATTTGAGTTGAGTTTCCAATGTTAAAAATAACAGAAAAAAAAGAAAATGGCAAAAATACGCACATTTATCGCAACAAGCAGGACCAGTATCAAACTCTAACGTATGTTGTTACTACTACTACTACTAATACGGCTACTACTACTACTACTTCGAGTACAATTACTAATCCTACTACCATTACTACTACTGTTTTTCATGGCAGTATCTTTATTGGAAGGCAGAGCCTAAACAATTTTGGAATACTACTGCTGACGATAAAAGGGTAACTCATTGCATGTATACAAAACCAGACAAGATGTAGAGACAATTATATGAATTTATCACTTATTTTCTTGTTTTAAACTGAAGTTAGTTACACGATTATTATTGCATTCTTACCGGCAGCTACGAATGAAAAAAGGGCTCCAGTTAACAATTTTTTTTATGATTTATTGTAAAAAGATGTAGAAAAAAATTCAAACTTAATTAAAATAGATAGATAGATAGATAGATAGATAGATAGATAGATAGATAGATATTGAAATGGCATAGAGAGATAGATAGAATCTATCTATCTATCTATCTATCTATCTATCTATCTATCTATCTAAATTAAGTTTGAAGTTTTCTAAGATAGATAGATAGATATAGATATTAAAATGGCATAGATAGATAGATAGATAGATAGATAGATAGATAGATAGATTTTTCGTGTTATATTTCTTAAACTTTGAGTTTTAGTGAATATGTTGTGTTTTTGTGTGTTTGTGTGCATGTGAAATGATGTGTTACCAAGTACCAACAATTTTCCGCAAAGACTACGTTACTTAAAAACAAACCGTCTGTTCGAGTTTTATTTTATTTTAAAATTCCCTGTAGGACGGACGATTTTATTATCATTTTTGTTTATTAATTTTTAGTGATGTTGCGCAAAGTTTGACTTACTGACGATGTACCTCAAAAAGACTAAGTTAGCTTAATATGCATCTGTTAAGAAGTGGTAGTGGCGGCAGCAGTTGAAACAAAGCAAGAGTGACTTAATATAATCCCCTAACTGCTGGAAGTAAGAAGAGAAAAGAAAGAAGAGAAAGAGAACAGCAAGAATAGAAAAGAAAGCATAAATAAAAAAAGAAATAAACAAATAGAAAAAAGGATAGAAAAGAAAAAATAAGTGAGAAAGAGAACAGAAAGAATAGAAAAGAAAAAATAGAAAAGAAAGGAAAAGAAAATAAATATAGAAAAGGAAAGAAAAGAAAAAGAAAACAAATGAAAAAGATAGAAAGCAAAAGAAAGAAAAGTAAGAGTTTGCATAATTTACAGATAAGTAAGCAAAAATCTATTTTCACGCTCATCTGTTGACTGTTCTGTTCCGAATAACTCCAAGAACTTTTTTAAGGCAAAAAAATAAAAAATAAAAATGTGCAAAGTATTAAATGCTCGTGTTATTGTTTAAAAAAAATTACTCGAAGGAAACACTAACTAAAAATTAAAACGGCACCATAATAGTTTAAAAAATCTTGTTTTAAAATCAAAATTATTAAGTGTATATTAAAAAAACACTTTTACACCTGGCTGTCCGCTTTTTAGGTACTCATCGTCGAGTACTTATTTCTTAACTGTACATTGGAGTAAAAATTAGAAAAAAAAATCGTCATAAACATTTTAAAAGCCACCTGCTTCGATGAAAACATTTTTTTTAAATTAGCTTCTCTTCTTATCCATTTCATGCATTCCTGTTATTATTTCATGTTATTATTTTCAAAGTAATTCTATTTCCTCCATACTTACCACCTAGGGCTGTTATTTTGACAAATCTTTAAAAAAAAAAATAATAAAAAAAAAAGGATCAAAGAACATACTTACTTATTGGGCTTGGACACCTGAATCAAGTGTGTAATGTTTGCAATGTTTGCAGTTATCACTGCAAAAACACATTCTTCGATTTCTTCCTTAAATTATTTATCTTCGTCGGCTTTTTTGGTTGTTGTCATTATTTGTCATCATCTGATATCTGGTATAAGGAGTGAATTTTACTTGTATTGTGTATCCACAAAAATCTTATAGGGTTGACGCACGAGCGCACGATGCCACCCCCACCTCGCACACACATGTAGACATGCATAGTGTCTTTCGAGAAAAATAGATTGAATGAAAGAAAAGAAGAAACAAAGACAGATGGTTGGATGAATATTTTGATGTAATTTCACAGCTTACTGACTGCAAGCAAAAAAGGCGTGTGGCGTGGGCGAATATTCAACGAGGGGCAAATATCGCTGTGTGCATCTTTAGAAAAAATTCTTCCTGTCTTTTAAATAATCGTGGGTGAAGAGAGCGTGAGAGGATACACGAATTAGCAAACGTTGAATTAGCAAATTGTTGAATCTTGCTATTATCAAAACCTTTTTTGCCGTTCCGTTATAGCTTGGCGTTTAAAATCAATGGCTATGAGATTTTTTTTCCTAATTGGAAACGGAAAACAAATGATCTAAGTTATGTACCTGTTAATTTTATAATAGGTATAGACTTGCAGAGATAAAAAATAAAAAATAAAAGATAAATAAAAGAAAATGTTTACGCTTTTATTTCGAAAATTGAATATCATAAAATCAATTTATTTTAAAGCATTGATGTAAATCTGTTCTGGTTTATGCGTTTGTGAAAAAAAAAAAAAAGATCAAATAAAAAGAAAAAGGAAAAGGAGAAAGAGAAAATATGCATATAAACATCGCAAGAACAAAAAAATTGTTGATTTTTCGAAAAGATTTTAAATATTTCGATACATAGCAGAAAGGATCTGTGAAAACAACTAGAATCAATAAAACATATTTCTTTTTCTGTTATAATAAAGTGGCTAAGGATAGAAAAGTTTTTAGTACAGGGATAATTTACATTAAGGTTTTTACGACCCCATAAGAGATCACGGATTTGAACTATACAGTCTGTCTGAATTTATTATGCAAATCACAATAAAACAATTTTGCTTTTGATTTTCTGGTAAAATGTACTAAAAAAAATTCATAAATTGGTTTGTGGCTTGGAAATTTTTATCTATTTGACTATTTCAAACAAAAAAACAAGTATTTTGTTTAGTATAGTTTAGCATTATACATACATTGTAAATTGAACCGCTTGCTAAAATTTAAAAGCTGTATTCCTTCAATTAGTATACACTGATTTAGTTTGGTAATCACCAAAAAGGTAACTGATTCCACCAGCCATTACAATAATGGAATATTTTCTGTTAGTGCATTAGTTAACACGCAAACTACTTTTCATTACCTGGGATAATGGTGTCTAGACATACACGCAGGTATTTCAGAATAATCAAAGATGTACACTTGTCCTAAACACTCATTTTTCGAGTTTACGGACTTATCGTGTCGTCTCAGTCATATCGTTGCCATCAGCAGCTGATGGCAACGAAATGACCGAGACGACACGATAAACCGTTTGACGATTGAAAAAAATAACGCAACCTCCTAATAACCTCTTCAGAAAACCAAGTATAAAAATAAAAACCCCGAGAAAGTCGTCAATCTAATGTCTGAAATAAACAGATTACTTACCTGATACATTTTACTTTGCTTTGTTTTTTTTTGTTTTTTTAGTTAAATATTTTTTTAAATGGTACAGAATTTAATTTCAATTAACATAAACATATTATGACAATAGAAAAGATATACACCTACTTGGACTAAAATTCACCCAAACCTCAAGTGAAAATCATATGTACAATTTATCACTGGTAAAGATTCTGGAAAACAGTTGGTTCTTTGTACGGCTCCAAAAAGTAGGTAACTCCTCCTGCCACGCACTTTCTTTATAAGAATTACATAAGACTATAAATTGATTATTGCTGCCATATATAGGATGAAGCTGAATCCTCCAACCTTGATAGAGTTCAAAAAAGTTTAAACAACCACATGTGCGATAAAATATTTTCAAACCTATAGTCCCTTTTCCACAAACAAAATGTTGCAAGCCTATTACTACTCTATCGCTATTTCCAAGGCAAATGTTCAGACAAGCTCCATTCCTTAATTTCACCAGTTCGCATTTAGGACCCACCACGCAGGGTTAAATCTTCTTCATTTCCTTTGGATTCCATGGAAAAGAAGGCAGTTCTTCTCAGATAGGTTTTTCCCACGAAACGTTACTTTTTTTTATCATTTCGCCCCAAGCAAGGCATTCTACTGCCACTGTTGCGCAGGGGGTTACATAGGGGAAAGCTTTCTGGAATAGCCTCTCGAAAGGATGCTCTACATTCATAATACTCTTAACCTTTTCAAATCTAGCTTCAATCTAGCTCTGCGTTCAATACCTGGTCATAGCAGAGGTGAACAAAAACTTGAAAAGTTGAGTCCCTAAAAGGAAATAACTGAAATTGAGATATCCAGGAAAGGTATGACAACTAGAACAATCTACTCTAAATAAAGGGTTTGATTCAAAATTCCATATCACCTGAAGAAGGCAGGCGCGTACAACGGCTGAAACGTCATGAATATTACGATAAAGATGAGGACAACAATCCGAAAATGTAAATAGTTACAATACCTCATGTCAGGAATATAGACAGACGTAATTTTATTTTATTTTTAAAAAGCGTAACATTTTCGTTTCGTTCTGAAATGCATTTCTTTCATTTTATTTTTTTATTTTTTTAATCTCTGGATTCACTGTGGTAATGAATAACAAAAACCTCATGGTATTGAAGGCAGTTTGTATTTGCATAGTTTGAAGCCCAATCTGTTGTCATTTTAATGAGGATCTTACAAGTTAATATTATTTGAACATATATTTTTCTAATTATTTCTTGATTAACTACAATTATTTTTTAAAATCATGAAGCTTATCATTTTCATTATTAAGTATAATAAATGCTTACGAAAGTTTAAAAAAATTCTATTTTGGCATACACCTGTGTCATCAGAAAAGGCATGTTACAAGATCAAAATCTAATTTAGCGAAACAAAACGTGATTGACATTAAACATATGAACGCTTGAGTTTTAATTAAATTGTAGCGTTTTAGAAATTAGATTTTAACTAATTTCGATTCTGTTTTTATTTGTATTTATTTATATATTAATTTATTTTCAGGCAAGTACGTCTAAAGAAAAGTGATACCCAAGTTAATATACCCAATAAACAAATTACTTGGCTGTATTGTCAACTGAATTTAAATTGATTAGAATTTGTTATTTATTAGTAATAAAAACGCCCAAATCGTCCATCTTGACATATATGTTAGCACACGTAATCCGACAATTATCTGATTTTTTCAGGAATTTCCAAATCAGTGTGTTTTGTAACTCAAAAAGATGCTAAAATTTCCTATGCTAATTTATAAGTTTAACGTTGACATCATAAAAAAGTTTCACTAAACATTTGAAGGTTCTAAAGATGATTAAAAAACAGAATTTTTAAACAAAAAAATCCATTCCTCTTGATTTTGATCATAAAACTTTGTTTTTATTAAGTTTTGTGCATTTTTAAAATCATGTATGTTCGTTTTTTCAGCGAATCTTTGGAGGAACCTATTTTAAGGTTTACCTATCTCACATTGTTTCAGTAATAATTTTGTAAGAATAGGGATTCATGTTAAAACGATTGAATGCTTGATTTTTTCTCTTATTCCAAGCAAGACAATAAAGTCACAAATAAGCAAGGGGTTAGAAAAAAGTTCCATAAGTGAGAAGTACAATAGAAGAAACTATTCGCATAGAACTTATGGTTACATCTAATTATTTTAATTGTAAAATGATGAGATTTTGTCGCCAATCTAGTATTGCGTTCAAATTCGTAAAGTCTAAGTACCATAAAGAAAAAATCATCAGAACAATTGCCATGAAAGTATTTATAGAAAAAGGCAGAGGGGAGTTACGTTATAGCGTCGGGAAAGTGACTGAAACTGCGATGCCAGGTTAGGACCAATAGCATTGCAAATTCTTCTTCGGATTTTTTCAAATCAGATGCGTCAGCAATATTCAAAAGCAAGGACGAATGCTAGACTTATAAATATGTAAAATAGATTTCTTTAAGTAAAATTATCTATCTCGACATAATAATGTAAACATTATGGAAATTTGAATATAACTAACTTCGACTCGATTTTTAGTTTTAGTTGTTCATTTATATATTCATTTATTTTAAAGTTTACCTTTTGTCTTTTTAATATAGATAGTTGTAGTGCAGTGGATATCGTCTCGGAACGAGAAATCGGAGACCCTAGTTCGAATTCCAGTTGAATTCGTTACATTCACTTAAGCGCAAATACCCTTTGGAAAGGTATTACTCCGTCTCTTCTCCCTCCAGCTATGGGTTAAATCGCAAGACAGATTGGATTCTATAGCCTTGGTTGGCAACCAGTCTACTGCAGAAAGTAATGGGTACCTACTGCAGGAAAGTCATCTGCCCAGTCAGTCATGTCTCTTTCGAGACATCATTGCCCAAACGTGTATCATCTATGGCGTTTAACTGACTGACTCAATGTAGATCCTATTGAAATAATTTGTTTTTTATTTTTTGATGACGCCGATTCATCTGTGAATCATGTCAAAATTAGAGCTTTCCAAATTGCTTTATATATTTACAATTTCAACAAATCCTCAACCAAACTTAACTTATGATTAAGTATATAAATAATTTCATATTTATATTTTTTTATGCGACACTTCTTGACAAGGTGATTTCAGTTAAGTTATAACATATATAGGAGAATCGGTTAAATAATTTCATGAACTATCAAATAGTTATGAAAAACTAAACGATTAGTTGTTATAAAGCAAAGATAATAGGTTTACAAAATATTTTGTTGGTTGGTTCTTTTTTCCCAGTAGAAAACTTTTTTCGAAAACTATTTTTGATATTTTAAGTATTTTTAAACTTTCAGATCAGAATGTTTCAGATCCTGTAATTAAAAATTTTAACACGTGAAATAGATTCTATGTCAAAATGTCTGGTGAAATTAATTAGACATATCGCCGGTTTATTTAAAGGTTTCCCATACAAGGTTGTTGCCTTCCAGAACAATATGTTGATATAATACTTCGTAAAATATATTTACCTTTATAAGTGGAAACGAAAAGTAACCTTATACTTACAATCGGAAAGTGACAGTTAAAATTTCTGTGTCATCTAATGAGGAAGGAGGGCTTCGAGAATTTACCACTCACGGGCCATATGAAAGGCAAGAAGGGTAGTGGGAAACAGCGAACTAGTTTGTGTGAATGTTTATTAAGCTGAAGCTTCAAAGGACAAGATGCTGTGGAAAGCTATGATTGTCCACGTCCTGAAGGGACATAACACATAAAAAGAAAACTGTAAAAATTAAAACTACCTAGTTACTTTATTTATTTATTAAAAAACTTTTTTTCTTAAACCTAAAATAATATTGTGAATTTTATCATTTTTTTAAATCCTAAACTTTGAATTTTATCATTTTTATCTTTCTCGTGTTAATATAAGAACCAGTGAAATGATACAACCGATAAATTGGTTTAAAACTGATCACCCAAAAGTCACAACATGATAAGATTTATACTGGTATATTTCGTATTTTCAAATGCAACCAAGTTTCTTCTCTTCTATTCAAATGCACATCCCGAGTCAATTGATACAATAAATAAACAGATTCCAAATGAATGAATATTCTGCCTTTTTAAAGTACTTCTTGTCAATTTTCATTTGATTCTTCTGGGGTTAAGAAACATTTTAAAAATTCGCTACTTACTCTTTTCAAGAAGTAATTAGAAGAAATTGGTTTGAAATCCACAATATTTAGAAGACCTGCTGATCAAATATTTCCAAAAATTATACTGACTAAAGTTGTTTACGATTTTGCTTCCCTTGAATAATTTTGATAGTTTGAATTAGCCCCAAATCTAGAGACTTAAGATTTAATGATGTCATTACAAAGAGTAAATTTATTAATCAAAACTCTAATGCTGTGGATAGAATGGACTTATAAATTACATTTGAATGGAAATTTACTTCGTACTTTACTTACAAACATAACATATAATAATTGTTTTCTAAGAAAAAAATAGCTATTTCTTTTTTAGCTGACACATGAAAAGAATTGAAAGAAGATGTACTATAATTTATTTACTGTCCTTTAAGTAAGCTACGTGTTATTTCTCAACTGCTTTTGCGTTGTTAAGTTCTGTAAAGTTTTATTCGATCAACACTCACTTAACCTTGGCCCGATTCCTTCAACTTTGAACATTCTTTCCAAAAGAACCTACTTTCGTTACCTACCAACATATTGCATCGTGAACATCTGCTTCCAAGCAAAGAGCTTCAAGATGTCCATAAAACGGTTTGTGCCAACAAACACAACTGACTGCTTCTTTTGCTCATCCTGTCATTCGTAGATTTCATTCTCTACTCGATTCAGACAACAGACCGTTTGCTTTTCAACATTTATTTTGATTTCTACATTAAAATATTATAAAGCTGCAAGCATGTTGTTATTTGCACAGAAAATGGCCTCTGAAATGGAATTTTCTCTTACAAGGTACAAGAATGCGACATTCAGTTTTCAACGATTCCATAAAAATACTAATGGAACCCATCGCAATTATATGAGACTATTAGTAACATCGTTAAACTCAGAACAATGGATAGAAATCATTGAGCCGATCAAATATATTTAACACACACACACACACACACACACACACACACACACACACACACACACACTCATAGGAGAAACACCAGTTTGCAAACTTTAGAATTCTCTTTCTGTCAAAAAATGTATTCATTGCGAATCCCTACAATTTTTTTCACCCACTCACTCACGCACTCTTTTTCTCCTCGTTACCTAACGTGGGAAGGTTGACTTCCTCTTTTGTTTCTGTGAGAGCCATCTTCTTCGTCATCTCGCTGAACTTTTCTCGTTTTCGCAGACTGCTTTTTATTGGCACTTGTTTAATCTCCTGGTCTCTCATTTTTTAATGTTCCTGCTACTTAAACACATGCTCCTTCTAATGTTTCTCATTTTGCTATTTTCCATTTCTCCTTTGGTATTGAAATATTCTCACATCACTCACGTGGTATTCCTTTTCTGGTCAGCATATATAATTAAATGATATACAGCTGTAGACGTCAAACATACCTTCAGTCAGATACTTTGCTTGCAGATTCGTTGAAAACAAAAGCAGGTCTCTCTTGTAAAATTTCCTCCACAAGGAATGAAATGATGACCACTATGTGACGGAATCGAAATGCATTAGATTCTGTGATCGCATGATGAAAATGTCTGTATTATTGTGAGCTAATTTCGTGTGTGATATTTTTTATTTGTTTCTACTAATTAGTTACTTTAAACGATATTCTATTTATTTAAACGATATTTTATTTATTAGAATAATTTTATGAATCTTACTTCCAGGAATTTGATCCATAACATTATTTTACTTTTTCCGAATTTTCTGAAATGCTTTTCATTAATTTAAAAAAAAAAAAATAGAAATAATCTGCGAATGCTCTTAATCAAAGAAAGGTGTGATAATTATAAAGGTGTGATAATTATAAAGGTGTGATAATTATAATTTTTCACAAAAAAAAAAAAAAGAAAATGTCTACTTTTGAAGAGATCTTTTTTTCAAAACTTTAAAAAGCCATTAGTATTCTAACACTAACAGTAACAAACTCCTTGAAATTTAAAATACAATTGTAACATTTTTTTTTTATGTTGGCTTCTAGAATATCCAACAGGTATCCATTTTCACTCAGAATTTTCTTAATAAATTCAATTTTCGGACTAAGGTCTTACTCAGGTTCATATATTGCCGTTTTAAACAGAAGAAATCCCAACGGTTACTGTGAAGTTTAGGTTCCGTTACACTAAAGTGAGAAACACCAAATCTGATCTGTATATCGACACACCAAAAAATTAAAGAACATCATTGTTCACCTTTTCACAGGTAAAAGGTAATGCGTTAAGAGCTTCATGAAATACTCCAGTTTAACTTCATTATCAAAGGCACAAAAAAGTGTCATCGACATATCTAACATAATAATTGGCGCCTATAACACGTACAAGTAGATATTGCTCTTAAAAAAATCCACAAATATATTTGTCACCGTCTGCCCCAAAGGATTACCCAATCAAAGTAGTTAAAATGTAAAAGTTTTAGGTAAGGAACATAAGCTTTTAGTCATAGTTGCCATTAATTAGCAGTTCAAAAATATAAATAAAATCTTTAAATTAAGATGAAATATGGTTTCTTCTTTTCTAATTATAACAACTAAAATAAAATAAATGTTTGTAAAGACTAAGACATGAAAACAGACAAAGCGCTCATTAATTGTCCAAGATATGAACTATAAAGTAATATAAAAATACAATATGTGCGGGTCAGTAACGCAGCCGCCGGAAGAGGAAGATTAGAAGATTTTCTTATTTCAGTTTTTATATTTATGCTTATCATTAATTTCTCTTTAAATTTCATTATTTGCGTAAAATGTCTTAATTCTTCTATACAATAGAATATATTAGACAATAAAAAGATAATGAATCAGTCCAACAAAAATCATTCTAAGAATTTTGTAAACAATATTCATTCTGTATTCAGTATTAAACTTTAAAATTCTGCACTATCTGCTGATTAAGCTTAGTTTGGTGATTAGGGGTTTTATTGTCGTATAGTAAGAGATATCGAGATAGAGATAAAGCGTTAATAGAATTAATACGGAGTAGTTTGTCACTTAACAGAACAGACTCATACCAACTCATACCAACTGTGAAGTTTTTTGAAGGCACCAGTATGATATTCTCACTCTTCAGGGTGTTTTTCCATCTGCCTTTTTTCAATCCAAATGCACAATAACTACAGACAGAACGAATCTTCACTTCGCAATATCATACAACAACGACCAATTCAAACAAGAACATTAAATTAATTATCTATTATAAAAATTCAAAACTGCCAACCTCATTATCAATAATAATAATTCACCTGCAAAATCTAAACTGCAGAGAACCAGTGTCGTTTACGAATTTATATGACTTTTGAAGAACTGGGTGCCTCACCTATCCAAATCCGTAAACAATTACACCATAAAACTATACCACCACAAAATTGATAAGATTGACATTGCACCTTTCCCACAACAAAAATAAGAACTCCTACACTTAATGACATCAATTATGAACATGGTAACAATGTGATTACCGTGTTCGGAACTTAACATAGACAAGACTCTATATGCATAAACTTTACACATGTTTTTTTTACAAGTAAAACAGATTAATTCTTGATAATGGCTAAAAGTATAACCAAAAGCGCCCGAAAGTACGAAACCCTTGGACAATTTTTATATAATTTAAGTTCCGAAAAGAAAAAAAATTATAAGAACACACGAAAAATTATATAAAAACCTTAATGATAATACCTTGTCTGTCATTTTTAATGAAACACACACACACACACACACACACATATATATATATATATATATATATGATTAATGCAGAGAAGTTTGTCACTTAACTGAGCAGTTCTACCGACTTGGAAGTTTCGAAGTTTCGCTCTGACGATTAAAGACATTATAACGGTATTTTCAGAAAATTTCGAAGTGAGCATAACTCTGCTCAGTTAAGTGACAAACTTCTCTGCGGTAATCTTCTTAACTCTCTCTCTATATATATCTATCTCACTCTCTCTCTCTCTCTCTCTCTCTATATATATATATATATATATATATATATTGTTACCATCAACATAATGATTGAGATTACAGCAACATATATTACTTCAAAATGATTTAAATTACATAACAATAATATGGACTACAATGAAAGTAATTATATTACAACGATATAGTTTATAATATAGTTTATAATAGTATCGAATAAAGTGCAATGATGAAAATGACAACAATAATGATATAATGATTATATAATGATATAAAAAGTATGCTTCAGCAGTTTTGAGAATTTTCTTGAGACATAATTTTAATTATGCAAGACAATTGTCACTTTAATACACCCTTACTATAGTTGTAATAAACCCAGTCAGTCTGTTCAGTGTCATATGTGATACACGCTTGGATGATATCTCTTTCGATCCATGACTGACAAGGCAGAAGATTTTCCCGCAGTGAATTGTCTCTTCTTTCTGCGGTAGACTAGTTGCCAACGAAGGCTATAGAACCCAATCTGTCATGTTATTTAGCTCATAGCTGGATTAATACGTTTCCCAAGAGTAATGGTGCGTAAATGAATACAAGGAATTCAACTGGAATTTGATCTTGGCTCTCCAATTTCTCATTCCGAGCCGATATCCGCTGCACCACGACGCACATCCCATAAGCTAACCTATAAATTATTTGTTTCTTGGTTTTAATGTCAGGTTGATACAACGCTCTAGACAGTACCTGTTACACACGGCTTGTTAGAGCTGACTAGTTTACACATTTCGGTTAGAAACACAAACTGGGGGCTCGATATGCAATAAACTTTTGTCTTAAGCTCTGTAAAAATGCCGCAGGAACCTGTGAAAGTATCAAGACTCTATAGATTTAAGTTTTGATGACGTAGATGAGATAAAAGAGGCTGTGACGAGGAAACCTTCATTTTGGAAGACTACAAAAAACCTTCAAGAAGTGGTTGAAGCACAACAAGGGTATGAATTCGGAGGGACTTACTTTTCCCCAGAACAACTCTGAAAACTTCTGGAGGGTACCTTGAATATTAAGGTACAATGACCTAAAATGAAACCGATAACATGACAATAATATCACGATAATCTAGATTTTAATTATATCGATATGAATGTTACCCCTTATATTCCGATATTATTTATTAAAATAATAAAGATTCAAATCATATACATTATCATAAAATGAGCAATGACATAACAATGATAAGCATTACAGTGCTACAGATTACATTACAATGATAAGCATTACAGTGCTACAGAATACATTACAATGATAAGCGTTACAGTGCTACAGATTACATTACAATGATAAGCATTACAGTGCTACAGATTACATTACAATGATAAGCATTACATTGCTACAGATTACATTACAATGATAAGCATTACAGTGCTACAGATTGCATTGCAATGTTAAGCATTACATTGCTACAGATTGCATTACAATGTTAAGCATTACATTGCCACAGATTGCATTACAATGATAAGCATTACATTGCTACAGATTGCATTACAATGATAAGCATTACATTGCTACAGATTGCATTACAATGTTAAGCATTACATTGCTACAGATTGCATTACAATGATAAGCATTACATTGCTACAGATTGCATTACAATTATAAGCATTACATTGCTACAGATTGCATTACAATGATAAGCGTTAAAGTGCTACAGATTACATTACAATGATAAGCATTACAGTGCTACAGATTACATTACAATGATAAGCATTACATTGCTACAGATTGCATTACAATGATAAGCATTACATTGCTACAGATTGCATTACAATGTTAAGCATTACATTGCTACAGATTGCCTTACAATGATAAGCGTTAAAGTGCTACAGATTACATTACAATGATAAGCATTACAGTGCTACAGATTGCATTACAATGATAAGCATTACATTGCTACAGATTGCATTACAATGATAAGCATTACATTGCTACAGATTGCATTACAATGATAAGCATTACATTGCTACAGATTGCATTACAATGATAAGCATTACATTGCTACAGATTGCATTACAATGATAAGCATTACATTGCTACAGATTGCCTTACAATGATAAGCGTTAAAGTGCTACAGATTACATTATAATGATAAGCATTACAGTGCTACAGATTGCATTACAATGATAAGCATTACATTGCTACAGATTGCATTACAATGATAAGCATTACATTGCTACAGATTGCATTACAATGTTAAGCATTACATTGCTACAGATTGCCTTACAATGATAAGCGTTAAAGTGATACAGATTACATTACAATGATAAGCATTACAGTGCTACAGATTACATTACAATGATAAGCATTACATTGCTACAGATTGCATTACAATGATAAGCATTACATTGCTACAGATTGCCTTACAATGATAAGCGTTAAAGTGCTACAGATTACATTACAATGATAAGCATTACATTGCTACAGATTGCATTACAATGATAAGCATTACATTGCTACAGATTGCATTACCATGATAAGCATTACATTGCTACAGATTGCATTACAATGTTAAGCATTACATTGCTACAGATTGCCTTACAATGATAAGCGTTAAAGTGTTACAGATTACATTACGATGATAAGCATTACAGTGCTGCAATTGCATTACAATGATAAGCATTACATTGCTACAGATTGCATTACAATGATAAGCATTACATTGCTACAAGTTGCATTACAATGTTAAGCATTACATTGCTACAGATTGCCTTACAATGATAAGCGTTAAAGTGCTACAGATTACATTACAATGATAAGCATTACAGTGCTACAGATTGCATTACAATGATAAGCATTACATTGCTACAGATTGCATTACAATGATAAGCATTACATTGCTACAGATTGCATTACAATGTTAAGCATTACATTGCTACAGATTGCCTTACAATGATAAGCGTTAAAGTGCTACAGATTACATTACAATGATAAGCATTACATTGCTACAGATTGCATTACAATGATAAGCATTACATTGCTACAGATTGCATTACAATGATAAGCATTACATTGCTACAGATTGCATTACAATGTTAAGCATTACATTGCTACAGATTGCATTACAATGATAAGCATTACATTGCTACAGATTGCATTACAATTATAAGCACTACATTGCTACAGATTGCATTACAATGATAAGCGTTAAAGTGCTACAGATTACATTACAATGATAAGCATTGGTACTACAGATTACATTACAATGATAAGCATTACATTGCTACAGATTGCATTACAATGATAAGCATTACATTGCTACAGATTGCCTTACAATGATAAGCGTTAAAGTGCTACAGATTACATTACAATGATAAGCATTACAGTGCTACAGATTGCATTACAATGATAAGCATTACATTGCTACAGATTGCATTACAATGATAAGCATTACATTGCTGCTACAGATTGCATTACAATTATAAGCATTACATTGCTACAGATTGCATTACAATGATGAGCGTTAAAAGTGCTACAGATTACATTACAATGATAAGCATTACAGTGCTACAGATTACATTACAATGATAAGCATTACATTGCTACAGGTGCATTACAATGATAAGCATTACATTGCTACAGGTGCATTACAATTATAAGCATTACATTGCTACAGATTGCATTACAATGATAAGCGTTAAAGTGCTACAGATTACATTACAATGATAAGCATTACAGTGCTACAGATTACATTACAATGATAAGCATTACATTGCTACAGATTGCATTACAATGATAAGCATTACATTGCTACAGATTGCATTACAATTATAAGCATTACATTGCTACAGATTGCATTACAATGATAAGCATTACATTGCTACAGATTGCATTACAATGATAAGCATTACATTGCTACAGATTGCATTACAATGATAAGCATTACATTGCTACAGATTTCTTTCAATGATAAGCATTACATTGCTACAGATTGCATTACAATGATAAGCATTACATTGCTACAGATTGCATTACAATGATAAGCGTTAAAGTGCTACAGATTACATTACAATGATAAGCATTACAGTGCTACAGATTACATTACAATGATAAGCATTACATTGCTACAGATTGCATTACAATGATAAGCATTACATTGCTACAGATTTCCTTACAATGATAAGCGTTAAAGTGCTACAGATTACATTACAATGATAAGCATTACAGTGCTACAGATTACATTACAATGATAAGCATTACATTGCTACAGATTGCATTACAATGATAAGCATTACATTGCTACAGATTGCCTTACAATGATAAGCGTTAAAGTGCTACAGATTACATTACAATGACAAGCATTACAGTGCTACAGATTGCATTACAATGATAAGCATTACATTGCTACAGATTGCATTACAATGATAAGCATTACATTGCTACAGATTGCATTACAATTAAGCATTACAACATTGCTACAGATTGCATTACAATGATGAGCGTTAAAAGTGCTACAGATTACATTACAATGATAAGCATTACAGTGCTACAGGTCATTACAATGATAAGCATTACATTGCTACAGATTGCATTACAATGATAAGCATTACATTGCTACAAGTTGCATTACAATGATAAGCATTACATTGCTACAATTTGCATTACAATGATAAGCGTTAAGAAGTGCTACAGATTACATTACAATGATAAGCATTACAGTGCTACAGATTGCATTACAATGATAAGCAGTACATTGCTACAGATTGCATTACAATGATAAGCATTACATTGCTACAGATTGCATTACAATTATAAGCATTACACATTGCTACAGATTGCATTACAATGATAAGCGTTAAAGTGCTACAGATTACATTACAATGATAAGCATTACAGTGCTACAGATTACATTACAATGATAAGCATTACATTGCTACAGGTGCATTACAATGATAAGCATTACATTGCTACAGATTGCATTACAATTATAAGCATTACATTGCTACAGATTGCATTACAATGATAAGCATTACATTGCTACAGATTGCATTACAATGATAAGCATTACATTGCTACAGATTGCATTACAATGATAAGCATTACATTGCTACAGATTTCATTACAATGATAAGCATTACATTGCTACAGATTGCATTACAATGATAAGCATTACATTGCTACAGATTGCATTACAATGATAAGCGTTAAAGTGCTACAGATTACATTACAATGATAAGCATTACAGTGCTACAGATTACATTACAATGATAAGCATTACATTGCTACAGATTGCATTACAATGTTAAGCATTACATTGCTACAGATGCATTACAATGATAAGCATTACATTGCTACAGATTGCATTAAAATAATAAGCATTACATTGCTACAGATTGCATTACAATAATAAGCATTACATTGCTACAGATTGCATTACAATAATAAGCATTACATTGCTACAGATTGCATTACAATGATAAGCATTACATTGCTACAGATTGCATTACAATTATAAGCATTACATTGCTACAGATTGCATTACAATGATAAGCATTACATTGCTACAGATTTCCTTACAATGATAAGCGTTAAAGTGCTGAATTCATTACAATGATAAGCATTACAGTGCTACAGATTACATTACAATGATAAGCATTACATTGCTACGAATTGCACATTACAATGATAAGCATTACATTGCTACAGATTGCCTTACAATGATAAGCGTTAAAGTGCTACAGATTACATTACAATGACAAGCATTACAGTGCTACAATTGCATTACAATGATAAGCATTACATTGCTACAGGTGCATTACAATGATAAGCATTACATTGCTACAGATTGCATTACAATTATAAGCATTACATTGCTACAGATTGCATTACAATGATAGTACGTTAAAGTGCTACAAGATTACATTACAATGATAAGCATTACAGTGCTACAGATTACATTACAATGATAAGCATTACATTGCTACAGATTGCATTACAATGATAAGCATTACATTGCTACAAGATTGCATTACAATGATAAGCATTACATTGCTACAGATTGCATTACAATGATAAGCGTTAAAGTGCTACCAGATTACATTACAATGATAAGCATTACAGTGCTACAATTGCATTACAATGATAAGCAGTACATTGCTACAGATTGCATTACAATGATAAGCATTACATTGCTACAGATTGCATTACAATTATAAGCATTACATTGCTACAGATTGCATTACAATGATAAGCGTTAAAGTGCTACAGATTACATTACAATGATAAGCATTACAGTGCTACAGATTACATTACAATGATAAGCATTACATTGCTACAGATTTGCATTACAATGATAAACGTACATTGCTACAGATTGCATTACAATTATAAGCATTACATTGCTACAGGTGCATTACAATGATAAGCATTACATTGCTACAGGTGCATTTACAATGATAAGCATTACATTGCTACAGGTGCATTACAATGATAAGCATTACATTGCTACAGATTTCATTACAATGATAAGCATTACATTGCTACAGATTGCATTACAATGATAAGCATTACATTGCTACAGATTACATTACAATGATAAGCGTTAAAGTGCTACAGATTACATTACAATGATAAGCATTACAGTGCTACAGATTACATTACAATATTAAGCATTACATTGCTACAGATTGCATTACAATGTTAAGCATTACATTGCTACAGATTGCATTACAATGATAAGCATTACATTGCTACAGATTGCATTAAAATAATAAGCATTACATTGCTACAGGTGCATTACAATAATAAGCATTACATTGCCACAGATTGCATTACAATAATAAGCATTACATTGCTACAGATTGCATTACAATGATAAGCATTACATTGCTACAGATTGCATTACAATTATAAGCATTACATTGCACAGATTGCATTACAATGATAAGCGTTAAAGTGCTACGAATTACATTACAATGATAAGCATTACGAAAGTGCTACAGATTACGTACAATGATAAAGCGTACATTGCTACGATTGCATTACAATGTTAAGCATTACATTGCTACAGGTGCATTACAATGATAAGCATTACATTGCTACAGGTGCATTACAATAATAAGCATTACATTGCTACAGATTGCATTACAATGATAAGCATTACATTGCTACAGATTACATTACAATAATAAGCATTACATTGCTACAGATTGCATTACAATAATAAGCATTACATTGCTACAGGTGCATTACAATAATAAGCATTACATTGCTACAGATTGCATTACAATGATAAGCATTACAGTGCTACAGATTGCATTACAATTATAAGCATTACATTGCTACAGATTGCATTACAATGATAAGCGTTAAAGTGCTACAGATTACATTACAATGATAGGCATTACAGTGCTACAGATTACATTACAATGATAAGCATTACATTGCTACAGATTGCATTACAATGTTAAGCATTACATTACTGATTGCATTACAATGATAAGCATTACATGGCTACAGATTGCATTACAATAATAAGCATTACATTGCTACAGATTGCATTACAATAATAAGCATTACATTGCTACAGATTGCATTACAATAATAAGCATTACATTGCTACAGATTGCATTACAATGATAAGCATTACATTGCTACAGATTGCATTACAATAATAAGCATTACATTGCTACAGATTACGTCTAATTATAAGCATTACATTGCTACAGATTGCATTACAATGATAAGCGTTAAGTGCTACAATTACATTACAATGATAAGCATTACAGTGCTGCAGATTACATTACAATGATAAGCATTACATTGCTACAGATTGCATTACAATGTTAAGCATTACATTGCTACAGATTGCATTACAATGATAAGCATTACATTGCTACAGATTGCATTACAATAATAAGCATTACAATGCTACAGATTGCATTACAATGATAAGCATTACATTGCTACAGATTGCATTACAATAATAAGCATTACATTGCTACAGATTGCATTACAATAATAAGCATTACATTGCTACAGGTTGCATTACAATAATAAGCATTACATTGCTACAGATTGCATTACAATAATAAGCATTACATTGCTACAGATTGCATTACAATGATAAGCATTACAGTGCTACAGATTGCATTACAATTATAAGCATTACATTGCTACAGATTGCATTACAATGATAAGCGTTAAAGTGCTACAGATTACATTACAATGATAGGCATTACAGTGCTACAGATTACATCACAATGATAAGCATTACATTGCTACAGATTGCATTACAATGTTAAGCATTACATTGCTACAGATTGCATTACAATGATAAGCATTACATTGCTGCAGATTGCATTACAATAATAAGCATTACATTGCTACAGATTGCATTACAATAATAAGCATTACATTGCTACAGATTGCATTACAATAATAAGCATTACATTACTACAGATTGCATTACAATAATAAGCATTACATTGCTACAGATTGCATTACAATAATAAGCATTACATTGCTACAGATTGCATTACAATGATAAGCATTACAGTGCTACAGATTGCATTACAATGTTAAGCATTACATTGCTACAGATTGCATTACAATGATAAGCGTTAAAGTGCTACAGATTACATTACAATGATAGGCATTACAGTGCTACAGATTACATTACAATGATAAGCATTACATTGCTACAGATTGCATTACAATGTTAAGCATTACATTGCTACAGATTGCATTACAATGATAAGCATTACATTGCTACAGATTGCATTACAATGATAAGCATTATATTGCTACAGATTGCATTAGAATTATAAGCATTACATTGCTACAGATTGCATTACAATGATAAGCGTTAAAGTGCTACAGATTGCATTACAATGATAAGCATTACATTGCTACAGATTGCATTACAATAACAAGCATTACATTGCTACAGATTGCATTACAATGATAAGCATTACATTGCTACAGATTGCATTACAATGATAAGCATTACATTGCTACAGATTGCATTACAATGATAAGCATTACATTGCTACAGATTGCATTACAATGATAAGCATTACATTGCTACAGATTGCATTACAATGATAAGCATTACATTGCTACAGATTGCATTACAATAATAAGCATTACATTGCTACAGATTACATTACAATGATAAGCATTACAGTGCTACAGATTGCATTACAATGATAAGCATTACATTGCTACAGATTGCATTACAATGATAAGCATTACATTGCTACAGATTGCATTACAATGATAAGCATTACATTGATGCAGATTGCATTACAATGATAAGCGTTACAATGCTACAGATTACATTACAATGATAAGCATTACAGTGCTACAGATTACATTACAATGATAAGCATTACAGTGCTACAGATTACATTACAATGATAAGCATTACATTGCTACAGATTGCATTACAATGATAAGCGTTACAATGCTACAGATTACATTACAATGATAAGCATTACATTGATGCAGATTGCATTACAATGATAAGCGTTACAATGCTACAGATTACATTACAATGATAAGCATTACATTGCTACAGATTACATTACAATGATAAGCATTACAGTGCTACAGATTACATTACAATGATAAGCATTACATTGATACAGATTGCATTACAATGATAAGCGTTACAATGCTACAGATTACATTACAATGATAAGCATTACAGTGCTACAGATTACATTACAATGATAAGCGTTACAATGCTACAGATTACATTACAATGATAAGCATTACATTGATACAGATTGCATTACAATGATAAGCGTTACAATGCTACAGATTACATTACAATGATAAGCATTACAGTGCTACAGATTACATTACAATATGGAATACAATGATATAGATTACAATGGTAGTATAGATTGCGTTACCATGATATATATTAAAATAAAATATTATATATTAAAATACAATGATAAAATTTCAATGATATAGATTACAATCAGATGATCAATCATCATCATCATCAGTTTTATGAGTGAAAGTGATTGTAGGATCGTTGTGCAACTGGGCGTTTGACCAACTCCATCTACTAATCTTGATTGCGTACCAATGTTTGCTGTAGTCAGGTATTGAACCCACAACTCTTTTGGTCAAGTTACTGGATTTAACCAACACTTTTAGCCACTTTTATTCTGAAGGAAAATTAAATGAAATGGATAAAATCGTTGGTTGAATATCTGACTACAGCTTGGAAAGTTGAGTTAAAATGGATAAAACTGATTCTGAGATATCTAGAAGAGACATGGCACATGTAACTAGAACAATTTACCTTGGTGGACGAAATAAAGGCTTCGGTTCGAAATTCCAAACACCTGAAGAAGGCTGGAGCGCACAACGGTCGAAACGTCGTGAATATGCTAACAAAGATGAGAACAACACTCCGAACAACTTAAATATTGTAAATAGGTTATATTAGATTCTTATAGTTACGAGATGTTGCATTTTGTTGTCATAAAATGGACACATTTTTGACAATTAAAACTTCTCCTTTAGAAAGAATTACAAATGTTAATGAACAATATAAGTGCTTCAAATCTTTATAAATGATGCCACTCATTCTCAAATGCCTCCCCCCCCCATATAAATGGTTGTATAGGCATCTCGATGTGACGTAATGGTTAGTAAGCTTATATCGCTATAACAATTACGACTGAGTAGTGAGTTTGATCCTCACTGGGTGCTCCACACTTTCGGCCTTGTACTGCATCGAAGCTATCACCATATAAAAGACTTCTTTTCGTCTATGTTGGAAACAAGTTTTGATATCTAAGACCACGAACACACTACCTGCACTGTAATTGCTGTACGCTCCTATAAAGAGCAGACTTTTAGAAAAATCGAGGCAACTGCGTTGATATATGGATTGACTTTAGATAACAGAAATCTAAATTTAAATGAGTGTAAACACATAATATTTATAAAATAAATTCTAATTTTCTTAAAATTACATGATTTATGAAAATTAGAAATGGAAAATTCCATTTACTCTGAGGCAATAATTAGTAACCTTGATACAAAATTCTCCAGCTGCGGATGTTTCATAGACATTTTTATAAGAACATTGGACCCATGACAATTTAACAGATGGTGTTCACTCAGCGTGGGCAGGAAAAATACCCAAGTTCCATGTTTATATCTGCAACCGGCTTCAATCACTCTTATGAAAAGAAACTGCGAGACTGACTCATTAATTTGCGTTATTTTAGTTTAAATTTTATGGGGTGAAAAACATCTACGTTTATTTATTTATTTTATTTTTTTTCGGTCCTGTGTGCATATTTATCTGGCGTTTCATAGTTAGTCACTTTCCCTGAGTTGTCGGTACCAAATTAAATATAACAAGCGGATGACCACATTTGAAAATAAATCAGCAGTTCCAGATGTTAATGTTGTACTTTTTATCAAAAACACGTATATACCGTAATTCCCGGAATTGAAAACGCTGTTTTTGCCAATAAATAATTGTTGAAAATTTATCCTGTGTACAGGTCGAAGATTACTTTTAATTTGAATTAATTTTATGTTTCAAAAATATTCAGCTAGCACTGGGAGATACGGAAAAGTTATTAAAAACGACAAATATTTAAAGATATTTCTTAGTAGTGTAACGAAAAGGAAAAAAAATAACAACTTGAATAAAAACAAATTAGAACGCCCTTCAATAGAAGCAGCAGAAATTTTTAAACGATTTTGTATCAGGCAGTGATTGCTGGACATTTTTTTCACAGATGAAGACTTAAGGCAACAGAGATGTGATTTTACAGAAGAATGCTAAGAAAATCATTGTTAGAAGACAACGAGGAAGTTTTAAGAAAATAAAAAAGAACACTTTCACTTAGAAAGAGACAGGTCATATTTCTGCGACACAATGAAGAGAGAAAGTTTGGATAATTAGACACTCACAAGACACATTGAGGGCAAGAATGACAGGGAAACAGGACGTAACCTATTCTAACGAACGGATGACAGAACAAGGAATGGGAGGAATAGTGAGGATATAAATATTACTTGTTGCTACAAAGTATAGAAAGCTGTAGAAAGCCATGACCCCCTTCGTCTCCGAAAGAAAATGGCACACAATAGAAGAAGAATTTGAAGTTTATTTCTTAGTTCTTTATTTTCTTTATTTATTACAAAACTGAGATGAATCCTTGGAGTAACGTCAAGAAATACAGAACTTGCACAACTTGTCCTTAGAAATGACATGAATAGCATAAGTAAATGAAATACTCGCTTCATTTTTGGTTCTCTTCGTTGAGAAGATGAAATTCATGACGCTTTAGGGCATTATTTTCTTTGTCCGTACAAACAATAAATGAGTTTCTAAAATATGAACTTTTCAGATTGGAATCACATGAAGAGAAGTGAGAAAAAAAGGGGAATAATAAGAATAATAATATGGTAATGAAAAAATTATCTTCATTATCAAGATTGGTTTTCCAAAATCTAAAATAAGATCTATATTAGCTAAACAGAATCTGTAAACCGACTGCAACCTAATGACGGACAAGAGTGGGTCGGGTGTTTAGGTATTGGTGTAACTATGCGAGGGATGTGAGTGTTGAGTCCATGACACTGCAGACATGGAATGTACCTCTTGGAGAATGTGATCGTGAGTCATAGGGTTAAACAGAGCCTTAAATATCACACACAACTCAACCTCCCAATTCACCTGTCTTCACTAACTCTCCTCTACTGATTTATTGCTGCTTCACCTTAGTTTTTACTCAACCTTCACAAACACGCCTTCATTAGTTCTATAAAAAGGTCCTATCTTCAATAGCAGTAACCAGCTTCCATGATTTATCCACGTACCACTTCTTTTTCGTGGGCCGCTTCCTAGGCAAGGTTACTGAGTGCAATAAGAACTCAGCACCTACAGTTAACAATTCTTTCCGTGTTTTGGGGGAGGCGGCATGCAAGAGAGCCAACTACGAAATAAGTAATTCGATAAGAAAGCATCTTTGCACTTATTTTATTCTTTTTATTTTGCCATTTGTTGTGTAACAAAAATGCTTTCAGGATTCTTTTTAGCACCAGTTTCTTTTTCCACTGACTTTTCCTCAGCAATTCCTCAGTTTCAGTTTTCTTTCTTTTACATGTGCAAAAGTATCCAGCGAAAACTCGATTTTCATTTGTGCACTCAATCTATGGCCTTTAAATAAGAATGTTGAAAATATATGATATCTTCTTTCCCCACAAAATTATAACAAGTAAATGTAAAATAATTTAATAGAATAAAAATAAAATTTTAAAATGGGAAATAGAATAAATTTAAAACTTACATCTGCTGAAAGTCTCTGTATCTGGAACGTTTCGATGAAAAAACTATAACAGGCGTTTATTGCATTTTTGCCCATTCACTTTTGCCTCCTTTTTAATATAATTTTAAGATTGATTCTATCAATAAAACTTTTATTATATCTGAAGAAGTTCCTTCTTGAAATGTTTGACTCCACAGTTTTTCGTTTTGTCATTCATACATATCATTAAGCATGTACTAGTCAACATTCCTATTTGAAAATCGATATACGGGAAAAACAGATAATTCTAGACATCTTGTAATAGTAGCAAAAGACAACAAAAGAAAACTGTACCAAAGTGTTTCGTTCCGGGAATATATATATATATATATATATATATATATATATATATATATATATTCTTCAGGCGATTTACAATAACTGATTCTACCGTTTTTTAAACGCACGAACAGGGATTTTGTACGAACGCGCGACTGAAATTTTCAAACAATCGAAAAACTTTCAAAATTAGGGAGGAGTTATTTAAGGATCTTAGAACACTTTCATCTATGTATGCATGATCCTAGTATTTATGGGTATGATTATATCTTAACATAATTTCTGATCTTTCATTTAGTATTTTTTTTTCTTTCTGGGAACAACATAACGGCTAATTTTTACTCCTGGTACAATCTGCAGAGGTTCCTACCCCTGTATGGTTCGGCTATTTTCACTATATTCGAAGTTATATCAGGATATTTTCCATATTTTAATTTCCACACGTGATTAGCCAGTTAGTGTGGTTCAATACTTGAGGTTTTCCTGTTTTATAAATTTGTTAAAAGTTTTCTAAAATCATTCGTCTTTAAGAAAATCTCTGAAGAAGCTTGTTAAAATGAAACATGTTAGATTAAAGATACTTTTTTTCCTACCTGTATTTTACTTTATTCATTTTGTTGGATTTCGATCCATATATATATATATATATATATATATATATATATGCAGGCAGATCTGTTTTACTGCATCACAACTCATCAGTACGGTTAGACATCCGATTACCAACATTAAAACCCGACAGATTGGCATCAGTCGGCGATTCAACCTCTGAGCTATAGGCGCTTTAATGTGTTATATACAATGTAAACACATGCCAGTAGCCGAGAGTGTTCAAATTCATTACTGAATGAACGATATGTATATATGGATATGTATTTGAAGGCTATCACAATGCGTTTAGTATAAAAAAAAGGAAGGTAAAGAATGTGTTGGGCATTATCTATTTATTATTCATTAATATTTCGAGATCAGAATCTCATCTTCAGAATGATAGGAGAGCTTGGTTTCAAGTTGTCCGCTGCTGGACCGTGCCTTTAAACGAATGGTCCTCTTTCGCTGCTGCTGTCGTTGATTGTAGTGAGTATGTGTGTGTGTGTGTACCTGTAAGTGGGTTAGTTCATGTGTGTGTGTGTGTGTGTGTGTGTGTGTGTGTGTGTGTGTGTGTGTGTGTGTGTGTGTGTGTGTTATGGTTTATATAAATGTGCGCGGTAGTAGGATATGGCTTTTCGCCTCTTTTCTAAAGTGATAACAGGTGCCGTTTTACGATTTGATGATCTATCTTTAATAAATAATTTAATAAATAGGTAACACCCAACCCCTTCATTACCTTCCTTTATTATACTAAACGCATTGTGATAGCCTTCAGATACCTACCCATACACCTTATATACACAATGCTTCAAGCAATTACAAAACTCTGATATATATATATATATATATATATATATAGTGGGTAGCAAAAGTATTTAATACATCATTTTTTTTATAAATTTCACAATAGAAAATTCTTCAATTTGAATGATACGTACTCAAAATACTTTAATGAACATTGTCTTACTTAACATAGAGAAAAATTGAGTAACATTGTTTTTATATAATTTTATTGCCAATTTTCGAAATTGACTGTGTGCAAAAGCATTTAAAACGATGTGTTAATATTTAGTAGCATATCCTCTTTTTTACCATACATCTATAATCGTTTTCTGTAGTTTTCGACGAACTTTTTGCATGAAGATTTTGGCAGTTTCACTTATTCTTCTTCACATACTTTCTCCAGTTCCTTGATATTCTTTGGATCTCTTGCGTCTACTCTCAACTTCAAGTTTTTACATAAACTTTCTATTAGATTGAAATCCAGTGACTGGGTTGGCCATTCCAGAACATCAATTCCATTTTTTATTGAACCAGTATTGAGTTGTTTTAGCCCTGCGCTTTGTATCGTTGTCTGGTTGGAATACATAATCTCGGTCAAGCGTCAAAGCTGTTGCACTCTTTAATAGATGGATTCTTAAAATTTGCTTGCATTTTGCTGTATTCATTCTTCCTTCGATGGCTTCCATTTCTTCTATTCCGTTATATGAAAAACAACCCCAAATCATTACACTTCCACTCCCCATATTTGACTGTCGGAATGGTGTTTATTAGGTTGTATTCAGTTCATTTTTTTCCTCCATACTTGGGTGCGCACGTTTCTCCTGAAAAAGCTCAAATTCCCTTTAATCTGACCAAATAAATTTTTTCCAGAATTCATCTGATTCATGTTCATACTTTTAACAAATTTCAAACAGTCTCTCACATATTTACGTTTTAAAGGTAGAGTATTTCTTGGTTGTCTGGAATACATGCCTGTACGATTCAGCGATCACTTAATTGTATCTTTATTTACTTCAATCCTGGCATCTTTCATATCGTTCTGAATTTCTCTTTGAGTAAAAAATGGCGGTTTCTTCACATTCCGGTTCAGTAGCTTCATTTAATTTATGCGGATGACAACTCCTTTGAATATTTTTAGTTGTATCATATTTTTTCCACTTTCGAACAACAGCACCCACTTTACATACAAGCAATTTTAATCTGCAGCAATTTTTCGATACCCCTAACCATTTTGTGCAGCTTTATAATCTTCTGTCACATATTTCTTTTGTTTTAAACCATGTTAACAGATTTAGATTGCAAGATAGTCTGTAGTGTGTTATCACAATATGCCGATTGACTCACGGGCTTGGTAAATATATACTGAAGCTACCTTTTGTTTAGTTCAAGTACAAACCGTACCAAAATGACTGAAATAGTTTTAAAATATCCTTTTTACCGTATTATTTGTATTGGGATTAAATACATTTGCACACAGTCAAACTGGAAAATTGGCAATAAAAGTACATAAAATTGGCAATAAAAGTACATAAAACAATGTTTCACAATTTTTCTCTGTTTACTTAAACAATGTTCATTAAAATAGTTGAAGTAAGTATCATTCAAATTGAACAATATCTTATTGTAAAATTTATAAAAAAACCCAATGTTTTAAATAATTTTGCTATCCACTATATATATATATATATATATATATATATATATATATATATATATATATATTGTAATAGTTGTTACAATGGTTTATAAATTCATAGTATCACTATACAAAAACTTTCGCGTTTCGAAGCTAACCCCTTTTTTTAGGTCTAAAAATCCCTTTTTTAGACCTAAAAAAATGGTGTTAGCTTCGAAACGCGAAAATTTTTGTGTAGTGATACTATGAATTTATAAACCATTGTAACAACTATTACAATATAACGCTCTACGTTTGTATCGAGCACTCTTTATAAAAGTAAATGCATGAACAGCAGGTTTAAAAACCTGCGAGTTCCACAACTTTGTTACAATATATATCACATATCACTGAAAATATTGTCCATTGCTAGCCACTGCTTTTTTCCCATCTTTCTGGCTCTATTTAAATTCCACGTCGGAAAACGGCACGCCTTTTGAGGTTAACCACAAGTCGACCCAATTTTGGCATCTTCATAAGAATGAAAATGCTGCTCAGCCAGACCATGTGCCATCGATCGGAATAAGTGTTAATCGAACAGGGCAATGCATGGTGAATAAGGCGGGTAGAGTAAGACTTCCTATTTAATAGTTTCCAAGTAAGCATTTACCACTTTTGTAATATGCGGCCTAGCATGTGTCATGTCGCAAAATCCCTTTATCGTGACTCTGCTCTCATAGCGGCCGTTTCTTCTTCAATGGTCGGCTCAAACGCATCAGTTGTAGTCGATAGCGATCTCCCGAGATGGTTTCGGTTGGTTTGAGCAGCTCATACTAAACTACACCTAGCAAATGCACAGTGGAATCTTCGAACTTTGCAGCCGGTGTTGATGCATGGCCAGGCTTACCCCACGATCTTCTTAGGGTTCTCGTAGTGTATCTAATTTTCATCGCCGGTCCCAATACGATGCAAAAGACATTTCTTTTTCTGCCTTTGAAGCAACTATTAGACGCCATTCGACGTCTCTCGGTTTCAACTAGTACGGTACCTAATGTCCTTACTTTTGAATCATTCAAACGTTTCGAAAATGCCGTGTGATCAACTCTTAATGATTGAAGTTCAATTTGCGCCTGACATGAGTTTTCATGATGTAATGCAGCCAATTCTTCGCCTTTAAACTTTTTTGGTACACCAGAGCGTTCTTTAGTTTCTACATCAAAATCATTATTTTTGAAGTGTCTAAACCAACCTCTGCATTTTGTTTCCGACAGAGCATGGTCGTCGTAAGTCTGAACAAGAATTCTGCGTGCTTCTGCTTCAGATTTCTTTTGAAGAAATTAGTGCAGTAAAATTACCCGCAAATACACTTTCTTTAGCATGAAAAATAATGCTAACCCGATCTATATAAACCACAATTCTAATGACCCACCATCCGTTATCAAACACATTCCATCATCAGTTGAACGCCGCATAAGCATACACTCCTCAAATAAAAAAATATTCGATAAGCACAAAACAATTTACGATAAAATTCTTAGAGACAGCGATTATCAATCCTCCAAGATTAACTTTGTGGAAAAATTTAGTAGCCCCCCACCCGCCAAAATAGAAACAGAAAAGTCATATGGTATAACCCTCCATTTAATCAGTTAGTTAATTTTAAACTGGGACATTTCTTAAGCTAATAGATAAACATTTCCCCCAAATAACCCTTTAAGCAAAATTTTCAATAGGAATACAATAAAACTCAGTTTTCGCTGCTCCAACAATTTACAAAAAATAATTAAATTACATAACAATAACATATTGAAATCATACAACAAAAATAACTCTAACACGCAAGTTCACCCCATAATAATAACTTTTGTAATTGTAGAAACCCTGACCAATGCCCCATACCTAATAAATGCTTAACAAAATCCCTGGTACATATGTGTTCAATTTCATCCATGGATAATCCTAAGGATGCTAAAATTTATATCAGAAACACTATGAACATTTTTTAAAAAGCGCTTTTACAATCACCTCTCATCCTTCAATAACAAGGACAAACAAAATATGACATCACTTTCTAAATATTGTTGGAAGTTAAAAAACGAAAATAAAACACTTAAAGTTAAATGGAAAATCCTCAAACAGGCCAGAACATCTAAATCGGTAAAGGAACCATGTTTCCTTTGTCTTCAAGAAAAAATGGAAATCATTAAATATACGAGGAGCAACATATTACTAAACCAGAAGCATTAAACCACAGTAAACTGCAAACACATTAAAAAAAAATAACTTTACAATGATGCTAAAATTACAAAAGCTAAAGTTAAGATCTCTAGAAACGATAAACTTTTATCGTATTAACAACACTCTTACCACAAATTTTACCTTTATTCCATTTATTAACTGTGATCTAATTAAAGTTTTATATAAAGACATTTCCTAAATTTTAAATTAAGGTTAAATACAAAAAAAGATTAATTATAAAAACTAAATTTAAATACAAACATTTTTGTAGTCGTATACTTCACTAACACAGATATGTTTATTAAATAGCAATTCCTATCAAGTTCTTAGCGCCTCTTCTCTTACACCCCACCCCCCCACTCCATATACATTTCCTTATTTTGTCCATTTGTTAAACTCGAAGAACTGACCATAAAGGTTATAAAAGACCAGACCTTATCTTCTACTGTTAATCTGTCTATAAATGTTCAACACGTCCATTAATCACCTTTATCCTCTACCTCTTCTTTCTTTTCGTTCAAATTCTAACTGACAACTTACAACTCTAATTTCCCATTTTCCACCTCACCCACCTTTCAAACATAATTCGCTAATATAAGATAAAGAATTTCTATTTTCTTTTCACAATACCCGATGAGACATTGTTCTTTCAATGTTGAAACTAAATGTACACTTTGTAGTAGATGATAATTTTGTACACGTTCTAAACTATAAATTATATATATATATATATATATATATATATATAGGATGTATCAAAAATAATTTTACAAACTTTAAAGGTGTGTTCCTCACACCAAACCAAGGACAAAAGTTCATAAATATATATCCGCAAATCCTTCATTTTTCTGTTAACACAATATCTCCCCGACCTAACAAATGAAACAAAAACGTTTAGGCAAAATTCGACTTTATTAATCAACATAGTCTCCTTCTAGGATTATACACTGATTCTAACGTTCTCTAACAATTCGATGATTTTTTTTTTGCCTCAAAATACGCCTCAATTTCTGATATCACTTCTTCATTAAAGCAAAATCTCTTTCCTTGGAGCATTCTTTTGAGGTCTACAAACAGCCAGTAGTCGATGGGTGCCAGATCAGGGGAATAGGGTGAACGGGGAAGCAATTCGAAATGCAATTCACGTAGTTTTGCCATCGTTGCGATCGACTTGTGACGCGGTCCATTGTCTTGGTGAAAGATCACTTTTTTTCTTCATTTGTGGCCGTTTTTGGTGATTTCTTCCTTCAAACGCACCAATAATGCCATATAATATTCGCTATTGATGGTTCTTCCTTTCTCAAGGTAATAGATGAACAAAATACCTTGCGCATCCCAAAATACAGAGGCTGATACCTGCTGATGTTTGCGTCTTTAGTCAGCTGATTGCCGACTTGACACCGGAGTAAAGTGGTAGATACATGTTTCATCCATTGGCACAAATTTATGCAAAAAGTTCTTCTTGTTGCGTTAAAACAGTTGCAAACAACGCTCTGAGTCGTCGACGCGTTGTTGTTGTTTTTGATCGACTGTGAACAAACGCGGCACCCATTTTGAAGAGAGCTTTCTCATTTACAAATGTCCATGCAAAATGGTGAATATACTGCCTTCTGATATGTTCAACTTCTTTGCTATCTCACGCAGCTTCAATTTACAATTGGCCAAAACTAGTGTGTGTGTGTGTGTGTGTGTGTGTGTGTGTGTGTGTGTGTGTGTGTGTGTGTGTGTGTGTTCTGGAACAACTACCGATTTTGGGCGATCAGTATCATTTGTGTCTGTCCGACCACGCTTAAAGTCAACATACCACCTCTTAACTCTTATTTCCGACAGAGCAGAGTCGGAATAACACTTATCAAGCCATTGCTTTGCTTGAACAGCATTAAATTCAAATTTTTCCATTGTTTTGAAAATTTGCAACAGTAGCTTCACTTAACTGTAATTTGTAAACTAATAATTTGATTGGGCCCAAATTTTGTCACGTGTCATTTGAAGGTTATTACTTCATAAAAATCATATGGGTTTTTTATTAGTGGCGCCATGTATATGTCAGGCTCGGGACATATTGAGTAATGTGTTATTAAGTTTCAAGTTTACGATAGACGTTGTTAAATGTAGAATCCCAAATAAAATAAAAAATACTTTTACAAATGGTGTGGGTGGGTTCCTGTCACCAAAACAAGGCAAAATGTCCATATAAACATATGTCCAACATGCCATTTGTTGTACTTTCGTTGAACTTCTGTTGATTTTTGTCGCCGCACTTATAGAACTCTTTAACGGATTAACTAACCTCCGCCGCACTTATAGAACTCTTTAATAGATTAACTAACCTCCGATGAGATCAAATCTGGATCGAGAACTGAACTGATAGTGGTTCTGACTTTCGCGCCTCAACTTGTAACGTGGCGTCGTACACCCAAATATGGTGTTAACCCTATGTGGACAAAAGAAGGTATTGGACTCAAATGTGTCAGGGTGTCTGGAAGACATCCGCTCCAAGCACTGTTCGATCACGTGATTAAAGAAAAAGAAAGTATGCTCTCTAAAATCGCTCATTCATTATCATACATGCATGCCGCTGAAATTAAACCGTTTGTTTCACCTTTTCATTTCTTTTTCTTTTTATCGTGTGTAGTATTATTAGGGTTTAAGATACATCTAAAATATTTTTTCTCAGTAACACAGGTAGGGGTTCGTAACAATATATATATATATATATATATATATATATATATATAATGAGTGGTAAAATGTTCTCTACCGAACGCACTTCCGAACATCTGACCAAGTATCAACATTTTTAAAAATTTAAAATAGGTACAAGATATTGGAACAACCTATATATGCCTGCCTTCCAATATATCTTCAGTTCATCCTTATATACCCCAGGCTTTGGATGTATTTTCAGTTCATAATTATATAGGATGTTCCGATAGCATCGACCGATTTTAAATGACTTTAAGTTTAAAATATGTATAAGTTATTGGGACACATATTCCTGCCTCCCGATGTCTTTTTTAGTTTATCCGTATATAGGGTGGTCTAATAACTTGGACCAATTTTAAATGATTATAAGTTTAAAATTGGTCAAAGTTATTAGAACGCCCTATATAATCATCCTATTATATCAGTTCATCTTTATATATTCCTGCCTTCCGATGTATGTTTCCCTTCATCTTTATACATGGTGTTCCAAAAACTTGGAGTGGTAATACATGATTTTAGGTTAAAATCAGTGTAAGGTATTGGATAAGTCTTGATATTGCTGAATTCCGACTTAATTTCATTTAATCCGTATTTTCCGTTCATCCTTATATATTCTTGCCGCCCGAAGTAGTTTTCGGGTCATAATTATATATTCCTAACATCTTTAGTATTTTTATATCATCCTATTACATCTCTGCCTTCCATGTGTTTTCAGCTCATCCTTATATATTCGCGTTTTTCGAGGCATTTTCAGTTCTTCTTTATACATCCCTAGCGTTCGAAGTATTTCCAGTTCGTTACTGCCATGTATTACTGCCGTCCGTTGTATTTTCAAATCATCCTTACAATTTCCAGTCGTCCATTGTATTTTCTGTTCACCCTTATACATTCCTGCTTTCCGATGTATTTTGTGGGCACCTTTTTATATTCCGCCTGTCCGACATATTTTCAGTTCATTCTTATAAATTATTGACGTCCGATGTATTGTTAGTTTATCCATATATATTTCTGCCATTCGTTGTGTTTTCAGTTCACCTTTATGTATTCCTGCCATTCAATGTTTTTTCAATTCATCCTTATATATTCCTGCCGTCCGATATATTTTAGATCATCCTTATATAATTCTGCCGTCCGCTGTATTTTCAGTTTAGCCTTATGTATTCCAGCTTTTCAATGAATTTTCAGTTCAAATATTTATATTCCTGCCGTTCGACTTATTTTCGTTTCACCGTTATATATTCCCGTTTTTCGGTGTATTTTGGATTCACCCTATCATTATCCTACATATCATACTAACGTAAGATGTATTTTCGGTTCAACTACATACATTCCTACTGTCCGATGTATTTTAAGTTCTCCTTTATATATTCCAACCATCAGTTGTATTTTCAAATCACCCTTATATAATCCTGCAGTCCGATGCATTTTCAGTTCACCCTAATATATTCCTGCCATTCGTTGTAATTTCAGTTCACCCTAATATATTCCTGCCGTTCGTTGTAATTTCAGTTCACCCTAATATATTCCTGCCGTTCGTTGTAATTTCCAGTTAACCCTAATATATTCCTGCCGTTCGTTTGTAATTTCAGTTCACCTAATATATTCCTGCCGTTCGTTGTAATTTCAATTCACCTAATATATTCCTGCCGTTCGTTGTAATTTCAATTAACTAATATATTCCTGCGTTCGTTGTAATTTCAGTTCACCCTAATATATTCCTGCCGTTCGTTGTAATTTCAGTTCACCCTAATATATTCCTGCTGTTCGTTGCGTAATTTCAGTTCACCTAATATATTCCTGCCGTTCGTTGTAATTTCAATTCACTAATATATTCCTGTGAATTTCGTTGTAATTTCAGTTCACCCTAATATATTCCTGCTGTTCGTTGTAATTTCAGTTCACCCTAATATATTCCTGCCGTTCGATTGTAATTTCGATTCACTAATATATTCCTGCCGTTCGTTGTAATTTCAGTTCACCCTAATATATTCCTGTGTTCGTTGTAATTTCAGTTCACCTAATATATTCCTGCCGTTCGTTGTAATTTCAGTTCACCCTAATATATTCCTGCCGTTCATTTGTAATTTCAGTTCACCCTAATATATTCCTGCTGTTCATTTGTAATTTCAGTTCACTAATATATTCCTGCCGTTCGTTGTAATTTCAGTTCACCCTAATATATTCCTGCTGTTCGTTGTAATTTCAGTTCACCCTAATATATTCCTGCCGTTCGTTGTAATTTCAGTTCACCCTAATATGTTGCGTTCGTTGTAATTTCAGTTCACCCTAATATATTCCTGCCGTTCGTTATGTAATTTCAGTTCACCCTAATATATTCCTGCCGTTCGTTGTAATTTCAGTTCACTAATATATTCCTGCCGTTCGTTGTAATTTCAGTTCACCCTAATATATTCCTGCCGTTCACGTTGTAATTTCAGTTCACCTAATATATTCCTGCTGTTCGTTGTAATTTCAGTTCACCCTAATATATTCCTGCCGTTCGTTGTAATTTCAGTTCACTAATATATTCCACTGCTGTTCATTGTAATTTCAATTCACTAATATATTCCTGCCGTTCGTTGTAATTTCAGTTCCACTAATATATTCCTGCCGTTCGTTGTAATTTCAATTCACTAATATATTCCTGCCGTTCATTGTAATTTCAGTTCACCCTAATATATTCCTGCTGTTCGTTGTAATTTCAGTTCACCCTAATATATTCCTGCCGTTCGTTGTAATTTCAGTTCACCCTAATATATTCCTGCCGTTCGTTGTAATTTCAGTTCACCCTAATATATTCCTGCTGTTCGTTGTAATTTCAGTTCACCCTAATATATTCCTGCCGTTCGTTGTAATTTCAGTTCACTAATATATTCCTGCCGTTCGTTGTAATTTCAGTTCACCCTAATATATTCCTGCCGTTCGTTGTAATTTCAGTTCCACTAATATATTCCTGCCGTTCGTTTGTAATTTCAGTTCACCTAATATATTCCTGCTGTTCGTTGTAATTTCAGTTCACTAATATATTCCTGCTGTTCGTTGTAATTTAGTTCACTAATATATTCCTGCCGTTCGTTGTAATTTCAGTTCACCTAATATATTCCTGCCGTTCGTTGTAATTTCAGTTCACCCTAATATATTCCTGCCGTTCGTTGTAATTTCAGTTCACCTAATATATTCCTGTATTTCATTGTAATTTCAGTTCACCCTAATATATTCCTGCCGTTCGTTGTAATTTCAGTTCACCCTAATATTCCTGCCGTTCGTTGTAATTTCAGTTCACCCTAATATATTCCTGCTGTTCGTTGTAATTTCAGTTCACCTAATAATATATTCCTGCTGTTCGTTGTAATTTCAGTTCACCTAATATATTCCTGCCGTTTCGTTGTAATTTCAGTTCACCTAATATATTCCTGCTGTTCGTTGTAATTTCAGTTCACCCTATTATATTCCTGCCGTTCGTTGTAATTTCAGTTAACCCTAATATATTCCTGCCGTTCGTTGTAATTTCAGTTCACCTAATATATTCCTGCTGTTCGTTGTAATTTCAGTTCACCTAATATATTCCTGCCGTTCGTTGTAATTTCAGTTCACTAATATATTCCTGCTGTTCGTTGCTAATTTCAGTTCACTAATATGTTCCTGCCGTTCGTTGTAATTTCAGTTCACTAATATATTCCTGCTGTTCGTTGTAATTTCAATTCACTAATATATTCCTGCTGTTCGTTGTGTTTCAGTTCACCCTAATATATTCCTGCCGTTCGTTGTAATTTCAATTCACCCTAATATATTCCTGCCGTTCGTTGTAATTTCAGTTCACTAATATATTCCTGCTGTTCATTCATAATTTCAGTTCACCCTGACATATTCCTGCCGTTCGTTGTAATTTCAGTTAACCCTAATATATTCCTGCCGTTCGTTGTAATTTCAGTTCACCCTAATATATTTACTGCCGTTTCGTTGTAATTTCAGTTCACCCTAATATATTCCTGCTGTTCGTTGTAATTTCAGTTCACTAATATATTCCTGCTGTTCGTTGTAATTTCAGTTAACCCTAATATATTCCTGCCGTTCGTTGTAATTTCTGATTAACCCTAATATATTCACACCGTTCGTTGTAATTTTCAGTTCACCCTAATATATTCCTGCTGTTCGTTGTAATTTCAGTTCACCCTAATATATTCTGCTGTTCTGTTGTAATTTCAGTTCACCTAATATATTCCTGCTGTTCGTTGTAATTTCAATTAACCCTAATATGTTCCTGCCGTTCGTTGTAATTTCAGTTCACCCTAATATATTCCTGCTGTTCGTTTGTAATTGATTCACCCTAATATATTCCTGCTGTTCGTTGTAATTTCAGTTCACCCTAATATATTCCTGCTGTTCGTTGTAATTTCAGTTCACCTAATATATTCCTGCCGTTCGTTGTAATTTCAGTTAACCCTAATATATTCCTGCCGTTCGTTGTAATTTCAGTTCACCTAATATATTCCTGCTGTTCGTACGTAATTTCGGTTCACCCTAATATATTCCTGCTGTTCTGGTGTAATTTCGGATTCCACTAATATATTCCTGCCGTTCGTTGTAATTTCAGTTCCACTAATATATTTCTGCCGTTCGTTGTAATTTCAGTTAACCCTAATATATTCCTGCCGTTCGTTGTAATTTCAGTTAACCCTAATATATTCCTGCCGTTCGTTGTAATTTCAGTTCACCCTAATATATTCCTGCCGTTCATTGTAATTTCAGTTCACTAATATATTCCTGCCGTTCCGTTGTAATTTCTGATTTCACCCTAATATATTCCTGCCGTTCGTTGTAATTTCAGTTCACCCTAATATATTCCTGCCGTTCGTTGTAATTTCAGTTAACCCTAATATATTCCTGCCGTTCGTTGTAATTTCAGTTAACCTAATATATTCCTGCCGTTCGTTGTAATTTCAGTTAACCTAATATATTCCTGCCGTTCGTTGTAATTTCAGTTAACCCTAATATATTCCCCTTTGCGTTCGTTGTAATTTCAGTTAACCCTAATATATTCCTGCCGTTCGGTGTAATTTCAGTTAACCCTAATATATTCCTGCCGTTCGTTGTGTTCAGTTAACTAATATATTCCTGCCGTTCGTTGTAATTTCAGTTCACCCTAATATATTCCTACCGTTCGTTGTAATTTCAGTTCACCTAATATGTCCTGCCGTTCGTTGTAATTTCAGTTCACCTAATATATTCCTGCATTCGTTGTAATTTCAGTTCACTAATATATTCCTGCCGTTCGTTGTAATTTCAGTTAACCTAATATATTCCTGCCGTTCGTTGTAATTTCAGATTAACCCTAATATATTCCTGCCGTTCGTTGTAATTTCAATTAACCTAATATATTCCTGCCGTTCGTTGTAATTTCAGTTAACCCTAATATATTCCTACCGTTCGTTGTAATTTCAGTTAACCCTAATATATTCCTGCCGTTCGTTGTAATTTCAATTCACTAATATATTCCTGCCGTTCGTTGTAATTTCAGTTCACCTAATATATTCCTGCCGTTCGTTGTAATTTCAATTCACTAATATATTCCTGCCGTTCATTGTAATTTCAGTTCACCTAATATATTCCTGCCGTTCGTTGTAATTTCAGTTCACCCTAATATATTCCTGCTGTTCGTTGTAATTTCAGTTCACCTAATATATTCCTGCCGTTCGTTGTAATTTCAGTTCACCCTAATATATTCCTGCTGTTCGTTGTAATTTCAGTTCACCTAATATATTCCTGCCGTTCGTTGTAATTTCAATTAACCCTAATATATTCCTGCCGTTCGTTGTAATTTCAGTTCCACTAATATATTCCTGCTGTTCGTTGTAATTTCAGTTCACCTAATATATTCGCACCGTTCGTTGTAATTTCAGTTCACCCTAATATATTCCTGCTGTTCGTTGTAATTTCAGTTCACTAATATATTCCTGCCGTTCGTTGTAATTTCGAGTTCACCCTAATATATTCCTGCTGTTCGTTGTAATTCAGTTCACCCTAATATATTCCTGCTGTTCGTTGTAATTTCAGTTCACCCTAATATATTCTGGGTCGTTGTAATTTCAGATTCACTAATATGTTCCTGCCGTTCGTTGTAATTTCGGATGCCTAATATATTCCTGCTGTTCGTTTGTAATTTCAGTTCACCCTAATATATTTCACTGCCGTTCGTTGTAATTTCAGTTAACCTAATATATTCCTGCCGTTCGTTGTAATTTCAGTTCACTAATATATTCCTGCCGTTCGTTGTAATTTCAGTTCACTAATATGTTCCTGCTGTTCGTTGTAATTTCAGTTCACTAATATATTCCTGCTGTTCGTTGTAATTTCAGTTAACCCTAATATATTCCTGCCGTTCGTTGTAATTTCAGTTAACCCTAATATATTCCTGCCGTTCGTTGTAATTTCAGTTCACCCTAATATATTCCTGCTGTTCGTTGTAATTTCAGTTCACCCTAATATATTCCTGCTGTTCGTTGTAATTTCAGTTCACTAATATATTCCTGCTGTTCGTTGTAATTTCAGTTAACCCTAATATATTCCTGCCGTTCGTTGTAATTTCAATTCACTAATATATTCCTGCTGTTCGTTGTAATTTCAGTTCACCCTAATATATTCCTGCTGTTCGTTGTAATTTCAGTTCACCCTAATATATTCCTGCTGTTCGTTGTAATTTCAATTCCACTAATATATTCCTGCCGTTCGTTGTAATTTCAGTTAACCCTAATATGTTACTGCCGTTCGTTGTAATTTCAATTCACCCTAATATATTCTGCTGTTCGTTGTATTCAGTTCACCCTAACCTCTATTCCTGCTGTTCGTTGTAATTTCAATTAACTAATATATTCCTGCCGTTCGTTGTAATTTCAGTTCACCCTAATATATTTCTGCCGTTCGTTGTATTCCAAATTGCTTACTAATATGTTCCTGCCGTTCGTTGTAATTTCAGTTAACCTAATATATTCCTGCCGTTCGTTGTAATTTCAGTTCACCTAATATATTCCTGCCATTCGTTGTAATTTTATTGATTCACTAATATATTCCTGCCGTTCGTTGTAATTTCAGTTCACCCTAATATGTTCCTGCCGTTCGTTGCGGGTACAATTCACCCTAATATATTCCTGCTGTTCGTTGTAATTTCAGTTCACCCTAATATATTCCTGCCGTTCGTTGTGTTCGAATTTAACTAATATGTTCTGCGTTCTACGTTTGCCATTTTCAGTTAACCCTAATATATTCGCACCGTTCGTTAATTTCAGTTAGCTAATATATTCCTGCCGTTCGTTGTAATTTCAGTTAACCCTAATATATTCCTGCCGTTCGACGTAATTTCAGTTAACCCTAATATATTCCTGCCGTTCGTTGTAATTTCAGTTAACCCTAATATATTCCTGCCGTTCGTTGTATTTCAGTTAACCTAATATATTCCTGCCGTTCGTTTGTAATTTCAGTTCACCCTAATATATTCCTGCCGTTCGTTGTAATTTCAGTTCACCCTAATATATTCCTGCCGTTCGTTGTAATTTCAGTTCACCCTAATATATTCCTGCTGTTCGTTGTAATTTCAGTTCACCCTAATATATTCCTGCCGTTCGTTGTAATTTCAGTTAACCCTAATATATTCCTGCCGTTCGTTGTAATTTCAGTTAACTAATATATTCCTGCCGTTCGTTTAGCAATTTCGATTAACCCTAATATATTCCTGCCGTTCGTTGTATTTTCAGTTAACCCTAATATATTCCTGCCGTTCGTTGTAATTTCAGTTAACCCTAATATATTCCTGCCGTTCGTTGTAATTTCAGTTAACTCTAATATATTCCTGCCGTTCGTTGTAATTTCAGTTAACCCTAATATATTCCTGCCGTTCGTTGTGTTTCAGTTAACCCTAATATATTCCTGCCGTTCGTTGTGTTCAGTTCACTAATATATTCCTGCCGTTCATTCTGTAATTTCAGTTCACCCTAATATATTCTTGCCGTTCGTTGTATTTCAGTTCACCCTAATATATTCCTGCTGTTCGTTGTAATTTCAGTTCACCCTAATATATTCCTGCCGTTCGTTGTAATTTAGTTAACCTAATATATTCCTGCCGTTCGTTGTAATTTCAGTTCACCTAATATATTCCTGCCGTTCGTTGTAATTTCAGATTAACTAATATATTCCTGCCGTTCGTTGTATTTCAGTTAACCTAATATGTTCCTGCCGTTCATTGTAATTTCAGTTAACCCTAATATATTCCTGCCGTTCATTGTAATTTCAGTTAACCCTAATATATTCCTGCGTTCGTTGTAATTTCAGTTCACCTAATATATTCCTGCCGTTCGTTGTAATTTCAGTTCACTAATATATTCCTGCCGTTCGTTGTAATTTCAGTTCACCTAATATATTCCTGCCGTTCGTTGTAATTTCAGTTCACTAATATATTCCTGCCGTTCGTTGTAATTTCAGTTCACCCTAATATATTCCTGCCGTTCATTGTAATTTCAGTTCACCCTAATATATTCCTGCCGTTCGTTGTAATTTCAGTTCACCCTAATATATTCCTGCCGTTCGTTGTAATTTCAGTTAACCCTAATATATTCCTGCGTTCCGTTGTAATTTCAGTTAACTTCGTATATTCCTGCCGTTCGTTGTAATTTCAGTTAACCCTAATATATTCCTGCCGTTCGTTGTAATTTCAGTTAACCCTAATATATTCCTGCCGTTCGTTGTAATTTCAGTTCACCCCTGTTATATTCTGCCGTTCGTTTAGTAATTTCAGTTAACCCTAATATATTCCTGCCCGTTCGTTGTAATTTCAGTTAACCTAATATATTCCTGCCGTTCGTTGTAATTTCAAGTTAACCCTAATATATTCCTGCCGTTCGTTGTAATTTCAGTTAACCCTAATATATTCCTGCCGTTCGTTGTAATTTCGATTAACCCTAATATATTCCTGCCGTTCGTTGTAATTTCAGTTCACCCTAATATATTCCTGCGTTCGTTGTAATTTCAGTTAACCCTAATATATTCCTGCCGTTCGTTGTAATTTCAGTTAACCCTAATATATTCCTGCCGTTCGTTGTAATTTCGAGTTAACCCTAATATATTCCTGCCGTTCGTTGTAATTTCAGTTCACCCTAATATATTCCTGCCGTTCGTTGTAATTTCAGTTCACTAATATATTCCTGCGAGTTCGTTGTAATTTCAGTTCACCTAATATATTCCTGCCGTTCGTTGTAATTTCAGTTCACCCTAATATATTCCTGCTGTTCGTTCCTTAATTTCAGTTCACCCTAATATATTCCTGCTGTTCGTTGTAATTTCAGTTCACCCTAATATATTCCTGCCGTTCGTTGTAATTTCAATTCACTAATATATTCCTGCCGTTCGTTGTAATTTCAGTTCACCCTAATATATTCCTGCTGTTCGTTGTAATTTCAGTTCACCCTAATATATTCCTGCTGTTCGTTGTAATTTCAATTCCACTAATATGTTCCTGCCGTTCGTTGTAATTTCAGTTCCACCCTAATATATTCCTGCTGTTCGTTTGTGTTTCAGTTCACCTAATATATTCCTGCCGTTCGTTGTAATTTCAGTTCACCTAATATATTCTGCTGTTCGTTGTAATTTCAGTTCACCTAATATATTCCTGCCGTTCGTTGTAATTTCAGTTCCACCCTAATATGTTCCTGCCGTTCGTTGTAATTTCAGTTCACCTAATATATTCCTGCCGTTCGTTGTAATTTCAGTTCACCCTAATATATTCCTGCCGTTCGTTGTAATTTCAGTTCACCCTAATATATTCCTGCTGTTCGTTGTAATTTCAGTTCACTATTCCTGCCGTTCGTTTGCATAATTTCAGTTCACCTAATATATTCCTGCCGTTCGTTGTAATTTCAGTTCTTCCCTAATATATTCCTGCCGTTCGTTGTAATTTCAGTTCACTAATATATTCCTGCTGTTCGTTGTAATTTCAGTTCACCCTAATATATTCCTGCCGTTCGTTGTAATTTCAGTTCACCTAATATATTCCTGCCGTTCGTTGTAATTTCAGTTCACCCTAATATATTCCTGCCGTTGGTGTAATTTCAGTTCACCCTAATATATTCCTGCTGTTCGTTGTAATTTCAGTTCACCCTAATATATTCCTGCTGTTCGTTGTAATTTCAGTTCACCCTAATATATTCCTGCCGTTCGTTGTAATTTCAGTTCACCCTAATATATTCCTGCTGTTCGTTGTAATTTCAATTCACTAATATATTCCTGCTGTTCGTTGTAATTTCAATTCACTAATATATTCCTGCCGTTCGTTGTAATTTCAGTTCACCCTAATATATTCCTGCTGTTCGTTGTAATTTCAGTTCACTAATATACTACTGCCATTCGATGTATTTTCAGTTCACCCTTGTATATTCCTGCAATTCGATGTATTTTCAGTTCACCCTAATATATTCCTGCCGTTCGTTGTAATTTCAGTTAACCCTAATATATTCCTGCTGTTCGTTGTAATTTCAGTTCACCCTAATATATTCCTGCTGTTCGTTGTAATTTCAGTTCACCCTAATATATTCCTGCTGTTCGTTGTAATTTCAGTTCACCCTAATATATTCCTGCTGTTCGTTGTAATTTCAGTTCACCCTAATATATTCCTGCTGTTCGTTGTAATTTCAGTTCACCCTAATATATTCCTGCTGTTCGTTGTAATTTCAGTTCACCCTAATATATTCCTGCCGTTCGTTGTAATTTCAGTTCACCCTAATATATTCCTGCTGTTCGTTGTAATTTCAGTTCACCCTAATATATTCCTGCCGTTCGTTGTAATTTCAGTTCACCCTAATATATTCCTGCCGTTCGTTGTAATTTCAGTTCACCCTAATATATTCCTGCCGTTCGTTGTAATTTCAGTTCACCCTAATATATTCCTGCAATTCGATGTATTTTCAGTTCACCCTTATATATTCCTGCCGTTCGATATAATTTTAGTTCATCCCTATATATTTCCTGCCACTCAATACATTGCCACTCAATGTATTTTCACTTCATCATTTATATATTCCCGCCATTCGATGTATTTTTAGTTCACACATATATATTCCTGCCATTCGATGTATTTTCACTTCATCTTATATATTACTGCCGTTCGATATATTTTCAGTTCACCCTTATATATTCCCACCGTTCCCCGCTATATATTCCCGCCATTTGATGTATTTTCAGTTCACCCTGATATACTCATGCAGTCCAATGATTTTTAGTTCATCCTTATAAAATATTGCCGTCTGGTGTATTTTTTGTTCATCCTTATATATTCCTTCCGTTAGATGTATTTTCAGTTCACCGCTACATATTCCTGCCATTCGATGTATATTTAGTTCACCCTTATATATTCCTGTCGTCCGTTGTAATTTCAATTCACCCTCATATATTCCTGCCATCCACGGTATTATCAGTTCACCTTTGTATATTTATTTCGTCCGATGTCTTCTTCAGTTCACCCTTATATATTCCTGCCATTCGATGTATTTTCAGTTCATCCGTATAAATTATTGCCGTCCTAAATATTTTTAAATCTTCCATATATATATTCCTCATGTTCGATGTATTTTCAGTTCATCTCTCTCTCTCTCTCTCTCTCTCTCTCTCTCTATATATATATATATATATATATATATATATATATATATATATATATATTATGCTCTCATTACGATTGAGCTCTCTGGAGAAGAAAATTTTAAAAACAGTTTCCACTTCGGCTATAATGCGTGACTCTTCAGAAATGAATTGAGTTCTCTCGGTGACTGGCGTCTGTATACACTGCTTACATACAAGACGTTAAAATTTCCCTCCTTCTAGCCCATGCGCCGATGGCTTCGTTGGTAGAGAATCCGACTAGTACCAAATCGGTCGAGTTTTCGATCCCGGCCTGAAGCAAGTGGATATGTCTAACAACACTGATGAGCTGTGAAACAGGCGTGTATATGGGTATACTAATATATATTCCTATCGTACGTTGTATTTTCAGTTCATCCTTATATATCCCTGCAGTCCAATCCTCATTCATTATTGCCGTCCGATGTATTTTTAAATCATCCATGTATATATTTCTCACGATTGATGTATTTTCAGTTCATCATTATATATTCCTGCCATTCGATATATTTTCAGTTCACCCTTATATATTCCTGCCATTCGTTGTATTTCAATTCGCCCTTATATATTTCTGCCGTTCGATGTATTTTCATTTCATCATTATATAATCTTGCTGTCTGATGTGTTTTCAGTTCAACCTTCCGTATTCCTTCTGGTCGATGTATTTTCAGAGTGTCAGTTCGTATACCTCGTCATAGGATATCACATAAAGATGAACAGAAAATACTTGGAAGGCAGAAATATATAAAGAACTAAAAAAAACTTTGGAAAGCAGAAATGTATGCGGATTAATCAAAAATATATCATAAAGCAGAGAATTTAAGGAAAAACCGAAAAATACATATGAAGGAAGGAATATATAAGGGTGAACGGAAAATACATCGTATGGTAGGAATATATAAAGGTGAACCGAAAATACATCGAATGACAGGAATATATAGGGATGAACTAAAATTACAAGGAATGGCAGGAATATATAAAGATAAACTGAAAATACAACGGCCGGCAGGAATATATAAGGGTGAACTGAAAATACATCGAATGGCAGGAATATATATGGATTAAATATACATGGATGAATTGAAAATGCAACTGAAGGCAAAAATATAAAAGGAGAAACTGAAAATACAAAGGAAGGCAGGAATAAATAAGGATGAACGGAAAATACAACGGAAAGTAAAAATGTATCAGGATGAACGGAAAATATATCGGGCGACTGGAATATATATGTTTGAACAAACAAGAAATCGTACGGCAAAAATATATGGGTGAATCGAAAATACATTGGACGGTAGAAAAATAAAATGGGAAATGAAAATACAACAGACGGCAGAAAAAGAGTGAACCGAAAATAGATCGGAAAGCGGAAATATATAAGGATGAACTAAAAATAGATTGAATGGCTGGAATATATAACGGTGAACAGAAATTACAACGGACGACAGGAATATATAAGGGTGAACTGAAAATACATCGGATGGCAAGAATATATACGGGTGAACTGAGAATACAGCAAATGGCAGGAATATATAGGGGTGAACTGAAAATACAACGAATGACAGGAATATATAAGGGTGAAGTAAATTTACAACGGACGGCAGGAATAAATAAGGGTGAACTGAAAATACAACGTATGAGAGGAATATACAAGGATGAAGTAAAAATACATCGAATTGCAGGAATATATAAGGGTAAATTGAAAATACAGCGAATGGCAAGAATATAGAACAGTTAACTGAAAATAAATCGAACAATAGGAATATAAAAGGATGAACTGAAAATACATCGAACTGCTGGAATGTATAAAGGTGAACTGAAAATACAACGGTCGGAGGAATATGTAAGGGTGAACTGAAAATACATTGGATGTCAGGAATATATAAGGGTGAACAGAAATTACAACGGTCAGCAGGAATATGTAAGGGTGAACTGAAAATACATCTGATGGCAGAAATATATAAGGGTGAATTGAAATTACAACGGTCGACAGGCATATGTAAGGGTGAACTGAAAATACATAGGATGGCAGAAATATATAAGGGTGAACTGAAAATACATTGGATGTCAGGAATATATAAGGGTGAACAGAAATTACAACGGTCAGCAGGAATATGTAAGGGTGAACTGAAAATACATCTGATGGCAGAAATATATAAGGGTGAATTGAAATTACAACGGTCGACAGGCATATGTAAGGGTGAACTGAAAATACATAGGATGGCAGAAATATATAAGGGTGAACTGAAAATACATTGGATGTCAGGAATATATAAGGGTGAACAGAAATTACAACGGTCAGCAGGAATATGTAAGGGTGAACTGAAAATACATCTGATGGCAGAAATATATAAGGGTGAATTGAAATTACAACGGTCGACAGGCATATGTAAGGGTGAACTGAAAATACATAGGATGGCAAGAATATATAAGGTTGAACAGAAATTACAACGGTCGGCAGGAATATGTAAGGGTGAACTGAAAATACATCGGATGGCAGAAATATATAAGTGTAAACTGAAAATACATCGAATGGCAAGAATATATAAGGGTAAACTGAAATTACAACACACGGAAATCTTTACAGTTGAATACTTCCGGCCACTTGGAGAAACTGCCCACAATTATAAGGTAGTAGTTATCATTTATTGGTCAGCTTTATGCCATAGCTGAAATTTTATTGCTGGTACTTTTGCGCAAGTTCACAATCTCTACACTCTTTTACCAATTTTTCGATCTCCTCGACTATCCCAGGCCAGTACGTATGGCTACGCATTACTGATTTCATTCTTGACTTGCCCGGATGATCAATATAAATTCTTTCAAGATTTTTCTTTTACAGTTTATATGGTAACACTCTATCTATAGTACTTGCTCGCAGATTCAGAAAGGCAATATAGATGCTTATTTAAATGTTTTTCTTTCAGTCATACCTGTTTCTTCATTTCTTTAATGAAGTCGTCCTTCTCAGCTGCTTTTTTATATATTATAGAATCATGGGTAACTCCCGAATTGTATTGCATAGCAGTACTGATAACTCGTTTTCATCCATTAAAGCAGCTATCACCGTGTCTTCTAATGGTTTTGCTAATTCTGGAACCAAACTTGACAAACCGTCGCCGTGTTTTAGTTTTTTCTAGGGTAGGTATTCCATCTTAGTCGTAGTTTAACATGATTATTGCCCAGCGTTATAAATTGTTAGCAGTTTGGGTGGTTATACCTTTTATTGGTCCCAAAATTGTTAACAACGGTCTGTGATCCGTATGTAGTGTAAATTTCGTTTCGTGAATGAACCTGTCAAATATATTCACCGCGTAAATTATGACCAGGCTTTCTTTCTCGATCTGGCTATAACTTCTTTCTGCAGGAAGCAGGGTTCTGAAAGCATTGTAGTCCCATCCTTAGAAAAAATATCTTCCGGTGAAGGTAACGGGTATGTGTAGTCTTTCAGACAGCCATTTAATCCGGTTGAAAAATCTGCACAAACTCGGATCTTTTTGTTCTTTTTCCTTACATACAATGTAGGCGCAGCCCAATCTGAGTAGTCAGCTTTAGAAATTACACCCCTTTTCTCTAATCGTTCCTGATTAACTGAATCTAAAGCTGAAAATGGTACATACCTTTTTGGTTTGAATACTGGTCTTACGTTTAAGTTTCAACCTGACCTTGGTTTTCGTGCACTGTCCGAGATTTTCATTAAAAAAATCGTGGAAATTCGTTTTTCACTACAGAAATAAATTTTTCAGTTTCTTCAAATTTTTCTTTTACTGACACGTCCACTTTTTTGCAAAATGGACTTTCAGGTAATTCCCATAAATCGAAAAACACGATCCAATCCGTACCAAATAAATTCGTCGTACCTAGAAGAACATAGACTTTTTATTTGAAAGTCCTCTCCCTAAATGATTCGCTGCAGCTAAATTCGCCACTGAAGTTTAGCTTTTTCCCAGACGCTGCTCTAGAAAACTTTTTGATACTCGTCAATGATGGACAAACTATTTTCTTTTATGTTTGTTCAATCACAATATCAATATCGCTTCCAGTATCCAAGAATAACTTCACCGTATGACCATTTATTTTTGTATTTATGTGTTTCCTTTTTTCACACATTTCAATTTCGTTTTTGGATAAAACAACAATTAGATTTGATTTAAATTTTTGCTTTTTGCTTTTTTGTTTATACCAACAGTGGGAGCTTTTCTGACCAACAGAGCCATACTCGAAGCAAACCTCACACTTAAAAACAATCCTTTTTTAAATGCAACCCCCACAGGCATAACACTTGAATATTTTTGGCTTCTATTTTTAAAATTTCGGTTGTTTTATCGCTTTGACTCGAGAAATGTTCTTTTCTTCGATCCGCGTATTGCCTCTTTTTATATTTCTCAGCCTCTAGCATCCCAGTGTCACCTTCTTTAGCGTAATTTGAGGGACTTCCTCCATAATTGTTAGAATCTTTGATCTGATGTCTTTGTCCTTTGCCGCTGTAAGTCCCTGGATGAAGATTAAACATTTAAACATGTCGACTGAAAGGTCACCTATTTAAACAATTCACATTGCTTGCATAAGTCACAAAGTTTTCATTCTCTGGTTTTACGACGTTTAAACATTTATTTCGAGTAAGGAATAAGCTGTCTCTTTCGTAAAACATTTCTGACAAAATCTTTATTGTCTCCTCAAAAGAGATTTCCTCCGGCTTTTTAAGTAAAATTAGGTTCATGAATTTAGTGTTCTCTGTATCTAATTTTTAAACTAACAACGTAATTTCTCCTCTTCAGCACATTGTTCGAACCTTTTCGAAAGATTGGTCTTCTACTACAAAAATAGGCAAGGAAAGTTACTCCATTGTCTGGGTCATACTTGAATTCTGATAACAAATTCGATATTCCTTCAGGGAAAAACTCTGTAGCCGCATTCTTCTGTTTTCGCTTCCGCTTCCACTTAGTGTTTACTTCGCTTGGGTCCCTTTCTTCTCGGACACAGAGAGGTGAACAAGAGTGCTTGCTCAGGATTGATTACTCAGACCGTGAGCAAAACATTTTGCCAAAGCAAGGGTATTGGCTACCTTTCCACTGAGGTAGGTGTGACATAAGGTTTATTTATGTGGGAATTCTGAGCATTTCGTCGGAGCCTCGCTTGGGCTCCTTTTTGCTCGGAGGTAGAGAGGTGAACAGAAGTGCTTGCTCAGACCGTGGGCCAGTATTGTTGCTGAAGCAAAGATATTTGCCGCCTTCACACTAATGCAGTGACACAAGATTTATTTATGTGGGATTCCGAGCCCTTAGGCTCGGCCAAAAATATTTCGTAGACACAGTTTAATGCTGAGTCGGCCTCTTGTTTTTTCAACCCAAGCGAGACTACACAGTCTATTCATTTTTCAGTTTATCCTTTTTTATTTCTTCCTGTCTATTCTGTCACATACCTGTCAAGATGTTTATATGTCGATTCGGGTATATTGCATTTTCACATCTATAGACAGATACTGGTTATCTGTTCCAGATCATGACAAATGAACACTGATTTAAATAATAAAATAATAAAATAAGATTGCTGTTCGATTGGTAATCGAATGGCAATCTTTTCCCAGATCTGCTTCAATATTCAACACGGGCGCTGACAACAAATCAAGGATGAACGTCGAGACAATATAATTTTGATATAAAATTTTAATGAATAAAAGATCAAAAATAAAAATAGAAAAAAAAAGAAATCTAAGTATGCATTAGAATGTCCAATGACCTGAACCTCAAAATTACTTTCGGATACCCAACGTGGTCGAAATATTAAATTACAATACACAACAGAAAATATGAACAAAGTACAGGTAATTACGAATGCAAAATATCAACATGGGAGGAAATTATATTATTTGAAACACGTAGAATGGTGTGTAGTAACATAATATTCATGGAATTGTATGCGTGTTCTAACGTGGATATATTAACTCGATAACTTATCTTTGTATCAGTTTCTTCTCTCTTTCTTTTACTGTCTCTTCTTTTCTTTTCTTTTCTTTTCTTTCTTTCTCTTCTTTCTTTATACACTTGAAATTCATGTAGTTACAACTGTCTCTATATCTTTTAGTTGATTATTATCTTTTCAGCACACAGCTATTCTGAAATGTCCGCACATTTCTGTATTCTTTTCTTCAATCAGCGTCGTCTTTTCTGTACGCAAAGAATTCTGTTTTCTTTATCTTCAACGTAGCTTCTTTTATCGGGTGACTTATCTGCGTCGTTATCTCTCTTTCTGTTCTCTTCTTCTCTTGATAAATTACTAGGGGTGTAATGAGGTTTTGGACGGAACTTCCTGATCGGTATGAAGGCAACAATACCAGCTTTCACTCAGGAGGAAACCTCAGAGGTGCAGTCCTCAACTGGGAGATTGAACACCTTTCCCCAAGGGACGTCACATAGGAAATCTCGAAACACATCCAAGTCTGCTCTTTGGTAGCAGTAGGAGATCCTGTTGGTAGGAGACTCCTGGGGGGAGTGAGAGTGAAGACAGCGTGGAGAAATCCATCACTTTCGTAAGGGATTGATAAATAGCAAAGTTCATAGCGTGAATGCCAGATGAATCAGTGACAGAGTTATTTAGCCACTTGGCGTGAAGATCTCCGAACACAAATATATTAGCGAATGGGTGGGAGGAAGTAGCACTATCTATATTGTCAGAGATGCTGTCTAGCAGGGGGAAGTCAGGAGAGGAGAGGTAACGGTACAGAAAGAAAAGTTAGCTAACCGATTAGCTAAATGACAGACGAAGACACATGTACAGGTAGTCAGGGGATTCAAGAGCTGTCACTGTAGTTAGAAGGGGATGTTCCCTGACGTAAACCCCCTGCCCATGCATATAGACAGTTGAGTCCTTCCTTAAGCGGGGAAGGTAACCAGGGATCGAGTGGTCAGAGGAGAGAATTGAGGGGTTGAGATAATGATCCATCTCAATACTCGGCAGTAATGGTTACTTAATCTCACTCGTTAACCATCACTCCACACCGAGATGCCGTGCTCGTATCAGTTCACACTGAGAAATGTTAGTCACTCATTTCACTTCTTTTTAATTCGTTATATAGGCATTTCAAAAGCTAAGCTGATTATTAAAACAGGAAGTTTTCGTTGGAAACAAAGAAAAGATTATTGCGCTATTATCTGATGTCTGTTCTCTTATATGACAGTGAATACTGGACAATCTCTTCCAAGATGAAAAGGAGACTGGAAGCAATAAAAATTTGGTTCTACAGAAGAATGCTTGGAATAACATGGACCAAACTTGATCAACGACTAGGTTTTGGAGACGATGGAAACGAAAAATAAATTTAACATCAGGAAGAGACAGCTGAAGTTTCTGAGACGCGTAATGAGGGAGGGCTTGAAGAATCTAATATTCATGGGACAGATAGAGAGAAAGAGAGACAGGTCAAAGCAACGCGTGACATACTTGTTGAGCTTGAGCAAGTAGGTGGTGGTGCAGGGTTTCAGAGAGATACGAAGAGGAAAAATGTTAAGAGGGTCAAGGGATAGGGGCAAGTGCAAGTCCATAAAGAAAATATTTTTCCATAAAAATATGCTCTTGACCTAAATATGTATTAATCGGGAAAATATTTTGCCTTCTTTCTTTATTTTATTTTATTTTATTTTATTTTATTATTATTTTTATTTATTTATTTATTTATTTTGCTTTCTTTTACCAAGTTTTATCCTGGTTAGTAGTTGCGGATATTAGTTCTTGCGGATATAGATCAATGGTTGAAGTATATGAGTAAAGTTCAAAAGAATTCTAGTATCCATTACCAGTGCAGGGACGCTGAAATTTACTTCATATTAAACAAGAATGATGCCTGTTGGATATATTTGATTTTCTAAAGAAAGTTTTCTTGGTTCAATTTTAATTCACAATCAATAATAAGCTCAAAACAAAGAATTATACTTCCATTTTAAATCAGATTCAAATACAATGTCTTTGGGAATAGCCAGTTTAGAATGAACCTGTGATTACGGTTCTATGACCATGCGCTTCTCTATTTTGTTTCACATCTTGTTAGCAGTAACTACGTTCGATCACAAAACTAGACGATCCGATGAAAAGAAGGAATAACGTATATGTCGTTATTTGGCTACTATTGGTTTAGGTGTAATTCATATATACTGAAATATTTGCTGACATCAGGGAAAAGGAGATTTTTAATTATGTTTTTAAGTTCTAAAGAATAATTAAATAGATTATATCAAAATTTAAAACAATGAAGAATTTTTTTTAAAAAATGACACACGTATTGAAGTAGAACACTTCAGCAAAGCCTTTGGTAAAGTCCTTATCTTTCAGGAAAAGAAGGAAAAATTATCGTAAAAGTTGGAAACGGAATGTCAAATGAAAAAGCCTGTTCCAAACAAAGTACTTAGTTACTGACAACTTGACCGGTAATATCAATTTTAAGGGAAAATTGGAATACGTTCAACTAACATTAACATAGAAGAACTAAAGAATTTATTCTATGATGAGTTTTTATTTCCATGCACAGTATAATTCTATACACACAATTTTAATGGGTGCTTGATTTTTGACAGATTCCTAATGAATATATATTTGTATTAAAGCCCAAATTTTAAACAAATATATCACTAACAAAAAAGAAGTGAAAATGGAACTTCTGAAAAATCCAAATAATAACTTTGTTCAAAGGACACTCAACATATGAACATAGAGAAGTTCAGAAAATGACTCAAACGTACAGATAGACTACATAATGAGGAATAACGAATTCAGGAATGCAGTTCTATATTCAAGACCTATATATGTGTCGACTTCTAGTCATATGCAAAGTCAGATGAAAATTATGGAAATTAAAGAATCCAAATCGATACCTAAATATATAACAGACTCGAAGTTGACTCAGTTTGCAAGCAGTCAAGAGCAAATATAAAAGCTTGAAAGACGCCAGGAATTCAAAGTGGAACACTTTAAGAGAAACTCGTGATATCAGCTAACAAAATCATCCCAAGGAAAGAGATAAACAAAAATAAATATAGATGACACATGAAATGCACCGAAAAAGAAACAGCATGAAAAATAATACATGTAGGCAAAAGATGAATGGCTCAGTGGAGATGTGCAAAGATAGAAAAAAAAAGGAACATATATATGCACTAGGTATACATAAAAGATTAAAAGAAATAACAGGACAAAAAACGTGCTCCTCGATTGGATGCATAGAATCTAAACGGGGAACTCTCACCATAGAAATGGAAGAAATACACAAGAAAACTCTTCCACGGCCACAGATAGAAATATACAATCTCTAAAACATGAAAGGATTTGTAATATTAAAATCTTAGCTAAGATCAGCCTTTGATGAAATGAAAGGAAACAAAGCAGCAAAAGTAGATGTGGTTGTAATAGAGATACTCATCTATAGAATATTACAGGATCTAAATGTTCATCCAATACAAATTCCAAGAGTCACTGAAGATAGAGGATTGTTAATGAAGTTGTTCTGTAGATGCAAGAAAAGGAAGTAATATGAAGAATATGTATGTTAGACAACTGCTAACCCTAAACTTGAAGAGATTAAGATTATAGTCATTGGGAAAGCATTCTCTCTGTAGTCTGTTCCCAGAACATGGATATAAGGATGAAGTTGCGATCGTCCTGCGGCGTTTCGCTGTAGGATTGAAAATAATTCATCACCCACGAGACCACGTAGACGCTTTAGAAGATTGGAAAGATAACATTGGGCAGTGCTAGCCTAGATCTGACATCAATACTCCAAGATAAAGCATGGCATGTATTTTCTTGAATGATACAAAGAACCGACCATTTTACCAGCATTTTTAACGATGAATCCTGAATTTCATTTGCGATCGGAGTTGAAATAAACGTTCAAGGCAAGAAGAATTAAGAATACACCTGCTCATCATGTCTGGAGAAAAATCAGGTGATTATTGAACGTTGGTGGCTTGGTTTGCGAGGTATTGAATGTTACAAGCCACATTTTCTCCATTGTTCGGATTCTGATGAGTACATCTCGTAGCAGAATTAAAACCGGAAATAGAGTAAGAACAATGTGATTTCATTCAAGACATCGGAACAAGAAATGTTATCTTTATTATCAGAATGCTATCAGAGCAAGCAATACAAATCGAGAAAGACCCATATCTCTATTTCATAGTCTTGTTTCCAGTCCTTATGGGAATTTTCATTTAACATGTTTGTGACACAAGGCCGAATAAAAAGTGGGGAAATGCTTATCTTCACTTGACTATCCAATACCTAGATCAACCGCTTCCTGTTCCCCTGTACTACCGCATTAGGGGAGCGATACAGTAAACTAATCCACTTGCAGAAGTTGGGTTGAAATCCGGTAGCCTGCAGGACAGCCGCTAGGTACTAATGGCTGATCCTGTTGAATGCCTTGGACTATTGATGAGCGCGACTTCATTATTGTCCACTAGGATCGGGTGGATAAGATGTTGGTTGCTCTGGATTGGTCGGCCCTTCACAGGACGTCTCCTCCGACCACAACAGAATCTCGGCAACTGGCTGCAAACGCTCCGTCAGGATCATGTCCCAAATCTTTAACTTTGTGTTTAGCAAAGTTAAGGGCCTGTAATCGTCTAAACCCGCCCAACATGCTTGTCCTTTTTCAACAGCATGATCACATTCTTGTAGATCAATCCTTACAGAAATTATTGCTAAACCATCCCCTCCCCAAATTTATAAACAAATCATGCTGGGATTTCTTCCTAACCAATAAAAAGATTACTTTTCTGTCTCATCTGCCATATTTTTGTTGTTTCTTGTCTTGAAATCATAAGGCTTCGGATACTTGTCTGTGTAACTTATGTGTGTAAACACCTTTCTTAATTTACGAATTTTTTGCCTCATTATTGTTGCTTTGCCTACTTTCGTCTTGCATATACATTACTTGCTTAATATCATTTTTGCCCTGTTTTTTTTCTTCATTTTTATTGTTTATTGGAAACTTTATCAATTCTGTTTGTTAGGCATTTCTGCCAATTGCACATTTAGCTATAACCAATTAAATAGTTTATGTAAAAGTATTTGCTAAGACACGACAAAATATCTATTTGAAGTACTTAGTAAACTTTATTTATTTGCTAAAGATATTGGAATAATCTATATCATTTATTGCATGCAGATAGAAAACGAGTTGAACAAATATACAAAAGCAGAGAAATGTGTAAGACATTTTAAAAAACGATATCAAAGTTCGGAGAACGAAATAGAAACATTCTATTCAATACTGGACAGTGCCAAGGCCCAGTGCAAAAGCCAAGAAATTAAGATCATTATGGGTGACTTGAATGCCAAGGTAGGTAAAGATAGGGAAGGAGACACGACCGGCAACTTTGGACTAGGAGATCGCAACGAACGAGGAGAAAAATTTGTCCAATGGTGCTCAGCCAATGACCAGGTAATTACTAACACCTGGTTTCAAGAACACCCACGACGTCTATGGACATGGAGAAGCCCAGGAGGCGACACGAAGGACTAAATAGACTATATAACTATAAACAAGAGATTCAGAAACGCAGTGGTCCAATGCAAAACATATCCAGGTGCCGACTGCGGAAGTGACCACGTCCCAGTCATCTGCAAACTAAGGGTGAAACTCCGAAGACTAAAGAAGCCCAGCACATCACCAAGGCTGCAATACGACATGCTTGTGAATGACCTCACCCTGCAGAAAGAATACAATAACAGCGTGAGAAAGAAATATGAAGAACAAATTGGAAAAGGGCACTCAGAATGGGATTCACTAAAGGAAGCGATGATGACCTCAGCGAACAACATTGCCCCAAAGGAAATCAGATGCAGAAGAAAAAACGAGTAGATGACCGAAGAGATTCTCCACATTATGCAAAGGAAACAAAAAATAACGCCAAGACATGAAGCAGAGTACAAGAAACTTCACAGGGAGATAAGGAACAAATGCAGACAAGCAAAAGAGGAATGGTTCAACAACAAATGCGCAAATGTAGAGAGACTGAGCAGGACCAATAAAGCAGAGATGCATAAAGAGATAAGATAACTGACAGGACAAAAAACCTGCTCCTCAACAGGATGCATAAAATCCAAGGATGGAACAATCATATTGGAGAAAGAGGAAATACTCCAACGATGGGAAGAGTATATAAAGGATCTTTTTTGTGACAGGAGAGAACAACCGAGAATACACAAGGAGGTGGATGGACCGGAAATACTAAAATCCGAAGTGGAAGCTGCAATGGCCAAACTGAACAGAAACAAAGCAGCTGATCCAGACGGCTTAGTGATAGAGCTGCTGATAGCCTTAGAAGAATATGGCATAGAAAAAATTACCGACATAATAAACGAAATTTATAGCAGTGGAGTAATACCAGACGACTTATGCAAGTCGATATTTATAGCACTGCCGAAGAAACCAGGTGCAAACGAGTGTGAACTACACAGAACTATCAGCTTAATGAGTCACATTACAGAACTGATTGTCAGAATCCTGATGAATAGAGTGAGAAGCAGAATCAGGCCAGAGATAGGGCAGGAACAGTGCGGGTTCGTCAAAGACACTGGAACAAGGAACGCCATATTCATGATTAGGATGCTCTCCGAAAGGGCAATACAAATGAAGAAAGACTTGTACCTATGTTTCATTGACTATGCGAAGGCATTCGACAAGATACGACACAAAGAACTGATGGAGATGCTCGGCAATCTCGACATTTTCGGGAAAGACATAAGAATAATCAAGAATCTCTACTGGCAGCAAACGGCATGCATACGGACAGGTAACGATATCAGTAGATTTACAAAGCTAGAAAGATGTGTCTTTTCACCGGATTTGTTCAACCTGTACAGCGAGAATATTTTGAGGACTCTAGATGACACGCCAGGATTTGTTATTGGAAGCCACAACTTGAACAACATAAGGTATGCAGATGATACAGTGCTGATTGCAAACACGGAAAGGAAACTACAAGACATCCTACAGAAGGTAGAGGTGGAGAGTGACAAAAAAGGACTACAAATAAACTTTAAGAAAACTGAATGCATGGTCATCAGCAAAAGGTGCAACCCAAAATGCCAAATACAGATGGTGGATACCAGAATCAAGCAAGTACAAAAATTTAAATACCTAGGAAGTGTTCTAACAGGAGTTGGAAAGTGCGACACAGAGAACCAAAGGCGGATTGGTATGACAGAGGGCGCGTTCCAGAAGCTGAGTAAAGTACTAACACACAGGAAATTTTCAATAGAAACAAAGAAAAAAATGCTGGATTGCTATGTGATGTCAGTTCTTCAATACGGCAGCAAATGCTGGACAATATCATCGAAAATGAGGATAAAACTGGAAGCAGCGGAAATGTGGTTCTACAGAAGGATGCTGCGGATATCGTGGACTGAGCATGCAAGCAACAATGAGGTGTTAGAAAGAATGGAAACAAAAAGGAAATTAATACTGAGCATCAGGAAGAGAGAACTGAAGTTCCTGGGACACGCAATGAGGAAGGAGAGCTTGGAGAACCTGATACTGACTGGCCAGATAGAAGGAAAGAGAGATAGAGGAAGGCAGCGGATAACATATTTGCAGGGCCTGATCAGATGGATGACGGAACGGGGGTTGCCAGGAGTAACAGGAGCAAACATACTAAGAGCCACAAGGAATAGGGAGACGTGGAGAACAGGGCACATAGAAGAAGAAGAAGTATAGACATAAATCATCATTCAAGCTAGAAAACCTTAGAAATAGTACAGAACTGCCCAACTATGTGTGCAAATTAAAAGAAAAGAATAATATAATCTGGAGCATATTGAGAAAAGCCAAACTTTACAACAATAGTGATGCCTGCCGATTTTGATAGGGGAAAGAGTTGACTCTATTGTCATTTCCAGAACGAGAATAGTTAGTAAATGAAAGACCTGAAATAATGTCCGGATGTACATTTTGGGTTCGTACAAACCAGGAAAAAAGTATATGTAATATTATTTCTCTAGTCTTGATTCTCCTCTCCCATTATTTTAAACTTCCTGTTATGAGTAATCGGCTGATCTCCCTAATTTTAATACTTAAAAGCTCTGCTTGTTAAATCTTTATTTTTTTTTCTTAATATTTCTTTATATGTGTATTGAGCACTTTTTAATACAACTGTTTATTGGTCTAATTTGACTCTGAGTAATAACTGTTTAATATATATATACATATATATATATATATGTGTGTGTGTGTGTGCGTGCGTGCGTGCGTTTGTGTGTGTGGCTACATATTATCCAGGGTGTCCATAAAGTTTGTGTGCACTTTAAAAATTTGTAACTTTATTTGCATTTGTGATAGAAATAATCTATAAAAAATGTTATAAATCAACAAGATGGAGCTCCTTGTCACTTTGCTTTGCGTTTTAGACAGTTTCTAAATCAAGAATTTCTTAACAGATGGATCAGAAGGGGTGGACCATTTTATTGGCCTCCGCTTTACGCCAGATCTGACTCCATTAGATTTTTTTATGGGGACATGTGAAAACAATTGAGTATGCGACCGAACCTAGTTCATTAGAAGACTTGAAAGCAAAAATAACTAATTTGATTTCAGGTATAAATCATATGGCAAATGTTTACCGTGAACTGCAAAAGTATTACCCTTTGTATTGATAATGATGGAGGAGATGTGGCAATTTAAATAAAATTTTAAAAATCCTTAAAAAATATACTTCTTTCTAATCCTTTTTACAAATTATTTCTATCGCAAATACAAATAAAGTCATAATTTTTCTAAAGTTCACACGAACTTTATGGACACCCTGTATACAACTGGCCGCATAAAACTTCAATAACTTAGTCATCATCACCCGAGCTGTTTCAACTTATCCATCCCCTCCAAACCTCCTTCTCTTTTGTTAACTCACGAAACTGTTGAACATTTTCAAAATTCTTCAAGGTTTTTTGCCTGAATGGTGGAATTTTATTTCAAATACTATAATTAATTTACTAATGTGTTAATTTACAAAAGCAAGAAGGGGGAATTAATGGAGGTTTAGAATTGAAACAACCGAATTAAATTCTATCTGTAGTGTATCTTATGGGTTAATGAAAATTTTATGATTAAAAAATCAATTCCAAGATTATTCTGTATGTAAGGAATGATATTGGACGACTTAAATTCAGATACACGAATACAAATTAAACAGAGAGAAATGCAGTTTCTAAGTCCGAAGGTAGCAAATGTATTTAAAAAGTATAAAGATTACTTTTGGCACGCGGATATAGTTATAGAGCATCGAGACAGGAAAAATAAAAGCTGGATGTGTGAATCATGCGTCAGCTCGTCGAGGCAAGAAATATTGTGATATTCGATGCTTTTTGAAGTGATAAATCTTTTCAAATGCTAGGAAATGTTGTTTGCACATGCTGCACATTTACAGTTTTACAGTTAAATATTTTAATGCGTCTAGTAGCGTAAGTTATAAAATATTTTTTAGGTTTCATAAAATTTAGGAATGCAAATTTTTACTGCTCTCGGGCACGTTGTGTCAATGAATGTCTCACAGTCTATGTGTATGAATTGAAACAAGAAAAGAAAGTTCAACAGCTGGAGTCGATAGGAAAACACATTCTCACTGCGGAAGGAAATGCATTAATGGTTACTACTAGCTTTAATTACTAATTTAAACATTATTTAATCTAATGTTGAAAAATGTAAATTAAATATTAATGTAATATATTCAACATATAACTAAAGGTTTAATTGCATGTTTGTTTATATTCCTGTATAGCTACTTTTTAATAATGACTAGCTTCAAAGTTCGATTTAACAAAAACTCATCATTGTGCATATTTGTTCACTGCAATTAGAAAAGTAGGTAACGAACTGAATGGCAAGAAAAATAAATAAATAGAATATTTCAAATATTTATCGCTAGCAAAAGCAGCAAGTAAAACGTCATCAGGAAGAAATGATGAAGATCTTGACCAAACGAAAATAATGTAGAATGCGAGATTGTAATGATTATCAACTTCAAAAATAGTACGAGCAAACATTAGTTCTTCATCAACTTTACATTGAGTGCGTTTTCATGTTTATTATAATACTTTTATGGAATTTTAAAAGACTATAAAATAATTGTAAAGAGATATTTTCTGTGTTATTATCTTATAAATAAAATTGAATATTTTATAACGATGAAAAATATTAAAGTAACGAGAAAATTCCGTTTAAAATAGAGTATAATTAGACAATAGATGAAAATCATTATTTTAAATAAACGTTTGTTCATAGAGGCATTCATATTGCTATAAAAATCATTTTCAATTTCTCTTTGTTTTTGTTTTTTTGTTTTTTTGTTTTGAAAAGATACGTTTTCAGTAAGTCAAGTAAGTGTGGTGAAAGACCAACAAATAAGTGAGAAATTAATGACTAATCCTCAATCTATCTAGAAAACCACGTGTCTATATAGAAGGCATTATATTGGTCAATTTAGGGTTGGTGTAGCATCAGAAAGAGATTGTTGAAATTTTTAGGGCACATAATAAGAAAAGAGGAGTTGAAAAATTTGACACCCACAAGTCATATTTATGTTAAAGGGAACAGAAGAATGCAGAAGATAACCTACCTAACGAGCTTGTGTAAATACATGACAGAGCAGGAATTTTATGAGATATAGCTGAAAGAAAGTGAACTTTAATAAGGATTATAAAGGTCAGGAAATTTTGGAAAGATATTATCGCCAACGTCCTGAAGAAGAAGGAGGAAGAAGAGGATAATAATAATAATAATAATAATAATAATAATAATAATAATAATAATACGAAAATCAGTTATCTGTTGTTTCTATCAACCTGTCATGATCTGTTACTCAGAAATGGTATTGTACTGTTACATAATGTAAAAAGTTATTTTTTCTAATGTTTATTGAATATTTATTTCTTTTCCTGTCTTTCTCACTCGCTCTCTATATTTAATATATTTACATTTTCTCCTTTTTTATAAAGGCACAAAAATCTTTCTCCTTTTTTATAAAGGCACAAAATCTCTCAAAATGGTCTACGGCGTGTTTACATAAGAAGATAAATATGACAACTGTCAGTGGCATTTAACGTTTTTATGGTCGAACAAACTAGATACCCTAAATTTTCCAGCATGAAAAAGTTAAACAACCCATAAAAGTTGCAAATCTTTATTACTGAACACTATATAACTGAACAACTTACTATTTTGATATCAAATTCGGACAAAGATATTCCCTTGAAATAAAATCTTTTAATCTTGAATCAAAATGAAATAATGTGTATAAATGTCGACGTGACATTTATAAGTATCAACTTCAATTCAATCCAGGAATGTAAGAACATTATTTTTGTCATTTAACTCAATTTTTCACAGTAGACAATATCTTTCAAACAAATAAATTAGCGGAAAAAAATTTGAATTTTATTTTCTGCTAAAAGAATATGACAAGAATAAAAATTAAAATCTTTTGCTTTTTTTTTAATTGTAAGACCAGAAATGTTGCAGCAAAACTAATGAAATATGTGGGATGTAATGAAAAGCAATGTGCTGCTAATGGCCTCATATGATCCTCTTTATCCAGGCATACGATATAACTGATCAAGATGAGTAACGATAGTTTCGTTAGCTATAGTATTGTTTAACATTATGTCAACATTGTGAGATTTGCCAGGAATACATGAGAGACACGTTTACGAAATCAGCAGTAACCATGACTTGCTGTTTCCGGTCAATAAAGTCTCTACGCTAACATGACAATTATCAAGTGAATTTTTTTTTATTCTATGCCATACCGCCATACGGTATTCATATTCGATGCACTCCCAACCTTTAATGAGATAAATTCAAAACAATAACGCCGACAAGCCGATTGAAGCAATAGGAAAATTGTGTAAAATTAACGTGCTAGAAAAAAAAAAAAAAGAAAACTTTAAAAGCCTCTGGTAATTTGAAAATCCTCCTCGCAGTGGAGAAGACACAGCTGCATCAAAAAATGAAAATGAATTTATGTATATAATTTGCTAAAAACTAAAACTGAACTAATTTTAATGTAAAAGTGTAAAAAGCATTGGAAACAGTTTTATAATTTCCAAGAAGTTAATAAAAACAAAGGAAGATAATTAAAGAATCCTTTATGTTTAAAGTTAACAAACCAGATATTTTTTAGCAATTTCCCACAAGCAAGAGGATAATGTCACTAAGACATAAGGGGTTACTTGGAGTGAAAGAGAATTAAAAGACCTTGGTAATGCGAAAAGACAATAAAAGAGAAGGATTCAGGAAAACAGAAAAAGTTGATTGCAGTTAAATTTTAAATATTTGAGGTTGTAGGGAAGCAAGAAATAGGAAGATGGAAGCGTGAAAAAAGAAACTATTAGAATAGAACTTGCGGTTATATCTAGCTATTATAAAGGTAAAACAATAAGATCTACTTGCCAAACTAGTATTATGCTTAAATTCATGCGGTCTAAGTACCAAGCAGAAAAGCTCATAAGAACAACTGCTACGAAAATAGTTAATGAAAAAAAAGAGAAGAAAGCGACGTCATGGCGGTGGGAAAGTAACTGAAATCGAGATGCCAGGTCAGCCTTTTGGGATTTTGTCAATAATCCAAAGATCTATGGCCAAGGCACTGATATGTCAACAATATTCAATGCACAGACGAATAGTAGATTTATAAATGTATAAGTTGATGGGAAAAATTGTCTGGCGCGACACAGTGAACCAAATTTCCGAGAGCAAAAGACTTAGCAATTGATTCAATCTAATCACTCTACTTACTGGATTTTTGCAAATAGAAAATGGATGTTCATAATCTTTGTTTTAATCTTAATGATTCAAATAATTTTGGAGAATAGTTGCGTAATTTACAAAGTAAATACGGGAGCCAGTTTAATACAAAAATTAATATTTCTGCATTTTCGTTTCCTGAATTGAATAATTACCTTACATCTTTTGTATTTTAATAATTCCACTGTAATTACTTAACCGAATGCAGAAACCATTTTCATAGTCTATTCTTGACTCATCTGAAGTATCTTTACCTGACTTTCCACTTAGAAATGAGTATCTATAGAGTTTTATGCATATAACTCCGGCCATGCTTTCGGCTATCATCTCTAAACTAGATCCTCTCAAAACATGATGGCATCGGTGGTATCCTTGAAATAGTCCTTAAGAAATGTGTTTCTAAACTGGTTCTAAACTCTACAATAAATACCTTGTTGCTTCTTGCTTTCCTGCTTGTTGGAAATCCTCTGTTGGAGGATTTCTTTAAGAAATCAGACAAATCGTCTAATCCTTTTAACTATTAGCCTTCTACTTGTTTTTAACAAAGTACTAGAGGCTGAAGTAATGGCAACCTACTGCGGGATAATCTTCTGCCCAGTCAGTCATGTCTCTTCCGAGACATGATCGCCCAAAGCGTGTATCGCGCATGGCACTTAACTGACTGACTAGAGGCTCTAATCAACGCTGAATTTGCTAAGCATCTCACCTCGCAGATTATTATTTCAGATAAGCAATATAGCTTTTGCTTCTCTAAATCAACTGCTGATGTATTAACGATTATTGATGAAAGAGTTTGTTAAGCTTTAGATAAGAATAGCGATGCTCAGGCTGTTGCTTTGAATACCTAACAAGCATTTGACAGGGTTTGATATGCTGCTCTTCTCCACAAGTTATGATATTTCTGAACCAAGTTTTGAACTGATTCAATATTTGTTATCAAATTGCAAAGTGAATGTCATCTTGAACGGCCACTCTTCTCGATCGGTTTCTATATCTTTTTGCATAGAAATTAACCCAAGGATATACCTGCATTAGTTCTATCATTGAATCTACGTTATTCCTAGTTTGATCATTTCTCAACTTGTTATCGATCCTGATGACACAACTATTTACTCCTGTTTAATAGTAACTCTGATCGGTTCGATACAGTCACATTGTCAGCTGATATAAAAAAAATGACCTACAATATGTTGCTAACTGGGGCAAGGCTTGATAATTTTAACGCCACCAAAATGAAACTGCTTCAGTTACATTCCCACCGCCGTAACGTAGCTTCCATGTGCCTTCGCTCTCTCTGTCTCTCTCTGTCTCTGTCTCTGTCTCTGTCTCTGTCTCTCTCTCTCTCTCTCTCTCTCTCTGTATATATATATATATATCATTGACTGTGCCTGTTTTCATTTTAAGATTTAGATAATTGTCGTGCAAAATTTATGATTGAATTTTAATAAATGAGTAGCTAAATCACAAAGTGGATGATGAATCCAATTTCATAACTAAGAATATTTGTTTGGATCAGATATAAGAACGAAAAAATGGATTCTTTTCAGAATTGGACATTAATTGTGAAACCATATTTTAATTTTAATGACCATATCGCCTATGAATATATACGAGAACATATATAACTGATGAGTAAGGAAATCAGTTTCATTCATAAATAACATTTATTTTCATATGCATTCCGAATTGGAAACTTCACACACCCTAAATATATTTTAAGTTTAATTATTAAATCGCCACTGATTTAATATACATTAATTGCTGACCAAGTGATGAATTCGATTTTATTCATGAAAAGTTTTTGTGGGGTTTTAGGATTGGACATTTAACATACATAAAGCAATGTGGTGTGAGATACGACCAAACAAGAACCCTGCCCGTTCTAAGAGGAAATTGGTATTGTAAGCGTACGTCATGAATAAACAATCTTTCCACTGTCATCCTACAAGGTACCACATTATATAAGAAGAGACAGAGTGAAAAATGGGCTGACAACATCACTAAGTGAACTGGAAGTTCCTTCACCGAAACAGATATTGGCATGAAACATATGAGGTTGCCAGCTGTGCAGTTACCTTATAAACCACATTCGGTCATGGACTGAGGATATAAATAAACAAATTCATCTGTATCAATTTCACATTGAAACTGTGTGCCTAGAGAGTGTTGATGTTATTTCATTTATTTGTTTAGTTTTAATTATTTTTATTTATTTTTTGTGTATATGGAAAATCCCTGTAAAAAATGTTTGAGTGCCTTTATTTTTTCAATGGCTTTTTACCGGATATCTCTTGAGTTGTAATTTTAAATGTTGCTTGCAGCATGCAATCTAAATTACCTAACCGAATGCTTAGACAACTGGCACACATAGAGGAATGTTTTCGTGTCCTTATTTTCTGAATTACTTTTTCCTCGATAAACATTTCTTGTATTGTAATATTTCAATATCATCTACAACATAAAATCTAAATATTATCCGAATGTTTAGTCAATTTACATAAAGGAAAGAATGTTTTCGTGCCCTTATTTTTTGAATGACTATTAATTGACTATTCATCTTTTGAACATCGTCTGTAGCATAAAATCTTAACATCTAACCGGATGCTTACTTAATTTACATACACGAAGTAATGCTTGCGTGCCCTTTATTTCGGGATGACTATTTACCAGATAAACTTTTGTAGTTTCTGCGAAGAAAAACTTTAATGTATATAAAGTAAGATTTGGTAAAAAGAACAAATTAGACGGAAGTTTACAGCTTGAGGTTCATTTCGCAATTTTCTACGGAATGTCTCTTGGGGTGAAATCTTTAATCTTCCAATTGGAAATGGTGCCTCTGAGATTGCTTCTTGGGTAAAAACCATTATCGATGCGTTTATACCATCTCTGAAATAACAGATAAAACTTTGAACTTCTCTTTGTAGGCGAAAGATTTATCCGCAATCTCTTCTCCTTAAATTACACTTGCCTGTTCAGTCGCTACAGCTCATATGAATTCATTTTTTCAGGCTATATCAACGCGATAGCTCTGATCAGAACAGACGCTTCTTTGTGTATGCTCGTAATAACCGAACAGACACAAAAATGGGGCTATGTCGTTGTTTGTTGACCGTGAAGCACTGTATAGCCTCTAACAAGATCTCGTGACTATTGGCAGCTTTGTTATAGTGTGTTAAATAAAGGCAAGCAATTTGTAATCTTAACATCTGTTAATGCTTTGCTAGTAAATTCTCTTCCAATTCTACTCACGACTCATCAAGAGTATCTTTATATAATATTCCGTTTCTGAGTCTCTCCTGGGTATACATTGTTTCTTCTATTATTGCCAAGCATACGGACTCGATGCTATCCTTGCAATTGCCCTTTAAAGATATGTCCATGAACTGACCCATGTTCTTTCTAACCTCTACAATAGATACCCTGCTATTTCTTGCTTTCCAGTTTGTTGAAAATCGTCTGCAGTCCAAGCTTTAAAAAGCTCTTCGAACTATCGATCTACTTTTTTTTTAGGTGTAATAGAGACTCTAATCAACGTGCAATTGATTAAGCATCTAACTTCGCCATTTTCTTCTTTCAGACAAACAAAATGGCTTTCGCTTCTCTAGGTCAACCGCCGATGTGTTGAAGGTTACTGCTGAAAACGTCTGTAAAGAGTGATATGGGTATCGAAGATCGAGCTGTTGCATTTGATATCTCAAAGATGTTCGACAGGTTTTGATTCTCTCCTTTTTCACAAGTTGAAGGGTTATGATACTTTTGAACGAAATTTTTATTTGATTTGATCTTTTTTACCAAATAGCATAATGAAAGTTGCTTTGAACTGCCACAATTATAGATCTTTTTATAGTACTGCCGGTCTCCCTCAGTTCCCGACTCACTATTTATACTTATAACTTAACTATTTATTCCTGTTTTTAATAGCAAGTTTAATAGGTTTGATCGTCAAATTATCAGCTGATTTTAAAAACTTATCTTCATTCTGTTGTTAACTGGGATAAGATATGGCTTCTTAATTTGAACACCTCTAAAACAAAAATGCTTATTATTTTAAAGAAGCTTTTTATTTTTCATCAGCATGGCTGATGCTAACCTCCAAGTAGCTCATTACGTTTTCTCCGTCTAACGTTTTCCACTGACTTGAAGTGAAATAATTATATTGTATCTGTAATGAACAAAACAAGATCTACATGTAAAAATTCCAATGGTTCAATGATTTTGTTAGAAATAAACGAATTTACTCGCATTTACAAAACCTTGCTTAGCACACATGCAAAAGCGAATCCAAAACAAAAGTCGTGAAATTTCACACCTCGATACGAAATGTTTTTTTGGCCAATAGAAAACTAGGAAACATTTAAAAACAAAATTTAAATAATCTTCAATTATCAGAAACAAATTATTTTACGGAGTTCTTTCGCGAGCCGATGCGAAGTTTGTTCGTTGTCCAATGGAAAGGCCAGAATCACATCTGGAAGTGAATTCCCAAATGACCTTTTCGATCCCACAACGAAATAAAAGACGGAGCAAATTTGACTATAGCCAGGGAGAAGAAGACGAGCGTAATTAACACGTACACTTGACAAACATCAAGCAATTGCTATTATTACCTCTCTCTTTCTCTCTCACCTCCTTCCTCTTCATAGTTCAACCGTCTGTTTCTTTTATACTTAATAACCGAACAGAATACTTCAAGGACATTCCTACCCAAAGATAACGCTCATACATACATGCATACATGCATAGATACATACATACGTACGTACGTTCCTGCCTACATCCACACAAGTAATTACTACGAACTCTTGATATCCTTAACTTCTTAATGCTGTTTCTTATTGAACATTAACTTCTACCAATCCATGTTATTCTTTTCTATTAATAAATGTCTAATTAAACATATGAAAAGGTATACATTTATTTTTCCACACAATCCACCTGCTGATGACCTTCTGATAATTCTGGATAAAACCTGTAAGTTGTAGGAAGTTTGGTTATGTTTCACACAAGGCAAAATTCAAAAAACATTAACCATCTCCCTACTTCTACACATCAATTGCTATGTGTGATGCTAGGCAATTTGGTTCACTATGTTGTGCTAAGCCATCTTTCTCATTTATAAGCCTATCATTATCGTGCATCGAATATGTGCTTCTAGAGATTCTTTTAAAAAATTCAAAAGAGAATCTGAAATTTCTTGACCTGGCATTTCAGCTTCAGTTACTGTCCCAACGCCATAACAAGGCTTCCCTGTACGTTTCCATAAATATTTTCTTGGCAATTGTTCCAATGAGCTTTCCTGTTTGATACCTCGACTTCATAAATTTAAGCGCAAGACTAGATTGGCAGTTCGGTCTCATCATTTGACTGCTGAAATCACTAGAAGCAAGCATAAGCACTATGCTAGCAGTTTCTTCTCACAAACGTCTCGATTGTAGGGCTCTCCTCCGATTTCTTGCTTTCCTATCAACTACTATCTTCAAAAATTTACTGCAACGTCAGTAGTCATCTTCTGTCTTCTTGAAAATTGTTTTCTCCCTCGGTTTATTTTACTCTCATTAAATCCTTTTGTATTATTTAATATTATCACACTGTATGGCGTGAATTGATTTTAAAAAAAGAGAGAAGCAAATTATGAAGGATACATTATAAGAACATATTCAATGATTTAACCAGCTTCAGACAAAGTAAAAACCTCTTTTTTGGAAATTATTATTTTTATTGTGAATTGATACGATACCAATTTTAAAATAAATTTCAGTTAACTTGTAATTTATGAAGAAAGATAAAATATGCATAACACTTAAAATGTGTATCAAATTACTAATCTGTAAAATTTCAGCTTTTAAGTATGTATAGTTATTAATTAAGCAACAGGAGCAAGCATACTAAGAGCCACAAGGGATAGGGAGACATGGAGAACCATGATCGCCTACGTCCTGAAGGAACAGGGCACATAGAAGAAGAATTATTAATTTAAAAGAGACCCGACGCCTACTGTGCGAGAGACCTGCTATGTGGAAGAAGACATCAAGGCCAACCAAAGAAACAGTACAAAGACACCATCAAAAATAATTTCCACTGGTGAAAAATAACCCCAACAGAACTAGAGGAACACGCCTGCCGACCGATCGTGTTACTAAGGACTAATAGTGTAAAGTGAGAAGTGAATAAAATTCAATTGAACTGAAATTTATAATTCAATATTCACTGACGTGTTCTTTTTCTTGTCCCAGAACTTCATTTACTTGAATGTTTAATCCATTTACATGCATAAAGGAATATATATATAATATGATGACTTATTAATTAGCCATACCATGTACTCACGGAGGCCTAAAGATTTGTCAACTCTCTTTCAAAAATAGTCGTTATCCTCTAAGCGTTAATTGTAAGGATTTTTACCTCAATTATTTTATCTCTGTGTGATATAATTGAAGAACTCATTGCGGGGCGACACTGTATTGTGTGGAGTCGATGTTGTTAGAAAATATACAGTTTTTATGACGTTGACATCCAAAATACTTAAAAGTTTGGTTGTTTCATATTCGTCCACCTGGAAGCTTGATGCATTGTTGTGACTAATAATACACTGTCTTAGGCCGTTGTGTCTGTGTGTTCGTTCATTCATAAAAATACTATGCTTACCACAGTAGCAGTAGCAGCAACTCGGGACAGTGTCTCTCAACAGCTGAACTGGAACTCACTTTTAGTGTTCAACTTGTAGAAGTAGGGAGATGGTTAATCTAAACTTAATAAATGAAACTTTGTCTGTGTGTATGTGTCTGTGTGTATGTGTGTGTATCCGTTACCTATAGACTCCGAAACGGCTGAATCGATTTTCTTGAAAATTTACACAGTTGTACTATAAGCGTCTGCGAGTGTTCTTAGCTAGGTTTTGTGTCGAGGTACCCCTGATAAATATCGAAAATCGATAATCGAATAAATCGGGTTATAGAAGGAGTGGTCTGATTTTAATCAAATTTGATACACTCATAGACAAAGACATAAGAAACGATATTCAGAAGTTTCAAGGTTGCAGTTCTTACAATAGTGCAGAAAATCGATAATATATATATATATATATATATATATATATATATATATATATATATATAAAAGGCAAGATGTTTGTGTGTGTGTCTGTTTATATGCCTGTATGTCCGTATTTTTTTTTCAGCCCTTTTATTTTAGTTTTTGCTTCGGGTTTGGCTCTAAGTAGGTATAATTGTGGTTCTTAGTCTCAGCCATGATACCATTTACTCAGAGGACTTATTTAGCCTTCAAAATTCAGTTTGCGATGAAAAAAAATTATTTGATATCGATAGCAGGAAATCAAAATTTGACTTACATCCATTCATTTTTCTTTCAGTCTACGGTTTCGCTTTAACTGAAAACATCTATTGCTTTTTAGTCTTTCGTGTCAACGTCCAAAGAGTGTGAGCTCCAGGACCATGGATTAGTTTTAAAGCTTTCCTTACACCCGAGCAACGCCGGGCTATACTGCTAGTGTTTATTAAATTGGCCATGTGTCATACATAACCGAACTCCCTACAACTAAGGATTATTCGCTATCATCAGAAGGTTGGAGATTGGAATGCGTGGATTTGTGAAAAAATAAAAGTATACATTTTGCATGTTTAAATAGAAATCTATTGATAGAAAAGAATAACATGAATTGGTAGAAGTTAAACGTTCCAAGAGAAATAGTATTAAGAGGTTAAAGGTATCAAGAGTTCGTAGTAGTAACTTGTATGTATGTATGTATGTATGTATGTATATATGTATGTATGTATGTATGTACGAGCGTTATCTTTGGTCGGAGTGTCTTTGAAGTAATCGCTCAGAGTGAATGGTGAAAAGGAAGGAGGTGAAAGGTGAGAGAAAAAGATAGAGACAATAATAATAACAACGGTTGCTTAACGTTTGTCGAGGGGCGTGTTAATTACGCCCGTATTTTTCTCTCTGGCGACTGTCGTCTTGTTCCGTCTTTTTATTTCGTTTTCTGGGGCTCCGAACAGGTATTTTGGGAATTCACTACCGGATGTGATTCTGGCCTATCTATATTTTGTTTTAGATGTTTCCTAGTTTTCTATTGGCTGAAAAACATTTCGCATCGAGGTGTGAAATTTTGCGAGTTTTGTGTGTGCTAAGCAAAGTTTGTAATTCGAAAAAATTCGTTTATTTCTAACACAATAAATGAGTCAGTGCTTAGCATTTGAATGTTTACTTCTAGAAGTTGTTTTGTTCACTACAAACTACTGAAGATTCCACCGGAATTAGACAATTGATGAACGATCCGATTTAATAATAGTAATTCTTCACAGAATTCTCTTTGTCCATAAACATATGCCCATTTCCAGCCATGTATATCAAAAGAGTAACCGCCTAATAATATAAAGTAAATTAACGAGTAAAGGTAAATAATAAATCTAGGTACCTCCACTCGATTGCCGAAAAAACAGCATAGCATAATGTTAAAAAGACTCAAACTTAATAAAAACAAAGTTTTATCATCAAAATGTTTATGCTATTATTTAAAAGGAAAGATCAAATTTTGTCGTCATTATTTTTTAATTTTTTTTAATCTTTTCTAACATGTTCGAAATTTCAAATTGTTTTTCGTCAGTGATTAACCGTAATATTACGCAAGTCGTTTTTTGGCGTTGAAAGACACATTAATTTGAAAACTCTTGCAAAAATCAACTAATGTCTGTTTTTAATGAAACTTTCAGGACTTATTCACAAATGAATGAAACTATTTATGCAATTAGTATTTTTAGAAAATCTTGATAAAAATATTTTTTACATCTGTTACCCCCTCTCTCTCACACACACATACACACTTTAATTAATTGCATAAAACTTATAGAAATGCATCATCTATACCAATTTTTCTATTTATTAGTTAAATGCAAGATTCATTGGGGAATATAAATCATCTAATTTGTTTATTATTATTACGGGACCATTTTTCTGAAAATCTGCTCCGAATAATAAAATCAAAAATGTATTAAAACTACGCTATTTTTAATGTAGATAAAGTTTTAATTGATTTTATAAATAATATAATTTTAGGATCATATTCTGAAGAAGAAAAAAATTTCGATAAATAGTGATTTTTTTATAAGAATTGTTTTCATTGCTTTCTTTGCTAATTAAAGTTTAAAACATCTTTTTAAATTTCTTCCAGTTACTCAGTGTCTTCGGTTATTAATTCATTAAAAATAGACTTTATTTACAAATCGAAAATTCATAAGCTTAATACATTTAGAATTAAGATTTTTAAAATAATTTCCAATTTTTTTATTATGTTAAATTGCACATTTTCTTTTATTATGGAAACTTATAAGAGACTTAACATTAAAAGGTCACATGTTTTAAGCGTTGGTCCCCTTACGAAATGTTAAACAGGGTTATGTCAACTTTTGATCATTATACTTCCAGATTAATTGATAGGTGCTGCCATCGCCTGCTTGATAGGTCAACGAATCAGACCTTTGTGATTAAGAAATGCTTTTATTCGAAATTTCCTGCCATAAACAAATAATATTTGTTTCAAATCATATTAATTTAACTTTAAATTTGATAATTTTACAAAAATAACGCGTGCGATATGTATATTTTATTTTTGTAAGATTTTTAAAATCGAGAATTAACTTTTGTTTACAAATGTGTCGATCGCTCAAAAAATGGCCGAAAATTTGAAAATTTAAATAAATCTCAAAATTTTACATTCCAATGAATATAATTTCTGTTTGAAATACACCCGAGTATTTTGCTTAGTGGAAATAGTTAATTTAATCATTTAGCTTTCAATTAAGCTAAAATTAAAGTTTGAAGAAAAAGTTTTTATTTTTTAAAATTCAATTTAAAATTTAGGTATCGAAAATGGAGTGGCGGTAACTAATATATACGATTTGATACGGTTCCAACTTCAAAACTTGTCAACAAACCTTGGCTAATGATGTAAAAGGGGAGTGGATAAAATTCAGCTGGACTGACATTTATTCAGTCTTAATTTTATCCAGGGTTAAATCCTCACTGGCATTGTTCCTGAATTTCGTTTCAGACAGTCAGTTAGGTGACATACGTGATACACACTTGGGCGATCATGTCTCTTTCGAGACATGACACACTAGGTATAAGATTTATCCGGCAGTATGTCGCCATTTCTTTCTGTGGTAGACTGGTTGCCAACCAAGACTAGAGAATCCAATCTGCCCAGCCATTCTACCCATAGCCGAAGGGCAAAGATAGATTAATACGTTTCCCATTGATATTTGCGCGTAAGTGAATGTAACGAATTCAACTAGAACTCAAACTCGGCTCTCCACAATGCGCACCATCAACTTCAAATTTATAAAGTTCTCTATTCATAGTTGAACCGTTTTTTGTTTTTTTTATGCCTAATCGACCTTTTTCCATCAACAATCTTTTACCACAACCTCAATGACTTCCACAGGTGTTTCCATGAATTAATATAAATGTTATCCTTTTATTATGTGTTCTGATATTCTTGCCCATAAAATACACGCATCAATACTTTACATATTGCCTATCTACTTCCCAAAACATAAATATCCAGCAAGTTAACATTAAAAATATAAATGTTCATCCGTAACATTACTGAAACTTTATTATAAATACAGCACGAATAAATTAGAATAGAAAAGATCAATTTTATATTTTATTATGGCATCAGTCGTTTAAAATAATTGTTTCGAAAAGTTTCTACACTTTACACGGTGAGTATCAAATAAAATAACCTTAAGTCGTGGGAAATAGAAAAAAAGAAAATTATTTCAAAAGTGTCATAATTAAGCTGTAACTGCTGTAAAATCGTTTAGGCCATCGTTTACTATGCAACACACCAGGAAACATAAGGGCGCCTTACTGAGTTGTCTTTATTTGATACCTGTCCATGATGACTCAACATAATTCAGAGAGCCTGACTTTCAAAACGGTCCAACATCACGTTTTTGTGATATTCAAGTTAATATCGGTTCATATAAAAAATTAAAAAAAAACACTAACTCAATAACTAGGACGAATAGTCCAATTTTACTCTAGAAAGACAATAACTACTATGCATAAGTCGTAGAATAGCATAACTCCAGGAATTAGGTTCTTCTATTATTAAAGATCTTGTAACAATTGGATTAAGATTGAGAAAAATGTTACTGGCAAACGTATCTTTGTAATCAAGAAAGCAATGTGCAAGTGAAATTCAAATGTATTTTCTGACAAACGAAAAGCATGTCTAGAATTGGCTAAACAGGGCATAAATTGTTTATACTTTGATTTCCACATTTACCAACCGGAGATTCATGAAGACATCTTTAGTTGTTTATCTTTATCTTATTCATTCTTTCAGATCTGGAAAAGATGTAACCATAGCCAGTGATAAACATGGGGTTAATAACTTGTGTATCTCATAAAACATTTTCACGGATGGAAATTATAACCATAAAATGGGGAAAAAAAATTATATTCATTCGTCATTAATAGTAATTTAAATCAGATAGTTTATAGACTACCAGTGGCGGAAAGAAGTGATAGACAGTTTGGTAAAGTAGTAAAAAAAATGAGATTTATAAATAGAATAAAATGATAGCTGAAATTTTAAAGAAGTTAATGAATGGTATGAATATACGAAATTTTAATTCCACAAACAAAGATGTAGAGAAATTTGTATTCGCAAAATAGAAACTGGTCGCTTTCTCCAATGAATAAATGTTTGTATCAAAAACTATCATGCATGATAATGTGACTACAAGTGAAAAATTAGCTTGTACAGATTCTTTATTCAGATCAGCCTCTTTATAAAGTCTAATTACACTAAATATAGTTAAGTGTCGTTTAAAATCTACTGAGATATTTTCTTCCCTGATGCCTAGACAGAAGAGATGAATTTATATCTGTGGTTCTCTTTCGCATATGATGAGATTCACGCCATATAAATCACCATGAAGATACTTGATTTGTTTATTTTGTTTCAAAATGTTTATTTTTCTCATTTTATTTTTATCTCCATCAAGTCCTTTATTCGTAAAATGACCAAACGCTTTGATACATGTCTATCTTGAAACGACGTGTATTGGCCATAACACATTTTTATAAATTTGGTAAAGAAATTATTTTCCTTCACTTGAAAAAAATGTTCCTTAGACTTGAACTACCTTGGAACCTGAAAACATCAGACATATTCAAATATTGATAATTAACTATTAATTAATTAAGACCACTCATTCATAATAATACAGTTGCTGTTCGCATTGTGTATTCGATTACCAATTTTCTTTGTTCCTAAATTTCATGTATACACGATTGTTTAAGCTTTAAAAAATTAAGTTTGTAAAAACGATTTGTTTTATCTAACATTAATTTATAACGATATTAATAAATGTTGAAAAAAATAGAGGCTCAATACAAATTAGATGCTCCATCCCACTTGCAAACACAACTAGAAAAAGAAAATCATACAAACTATTTTTTCTTTAAAGTAAATAAAACTTATATGTATTGATTTTTTTCTTTTTTTCTTTTTTACCGGGTGTCTCCTTTTTTGTTTCCAGAAATGAACGGGTAAATATCCCAACTGATTTTAATTACCTCTATTTTAGCAATTTTGCAAATACCAAAATTAAAGAATTAAAGGAACTATTAAAGACAATTTGATATGAGTATTGAAATACTTAAATTAAAGAAAGATTATAGATAATGCTTAATTTGATTTTTCATTTTAGTTATGTAAATAAAATTTTTCGATTATCTCCGTAATCTTACAAAGTTTTATTTATTATGAAAAAAAGAAAAAAGATTCATGTCTGTGATTAATACGTTTGTAAACTCTCCGTGGGCGCCTTATTCTATAGGTTACCTCTTCTTTAAAGACGGTAATTATTAATGAACCGTGTTTATTAAAATCGTAAATTACAATAACTGTAACTCTGATGTAAATGGCGCTATTGATATGAAAGGCTGTCTCGGAAAAATAATTAATAATAAATCATACGGATTGTAGCTTTAAGCAATTTTCAGATTATTAGCTTGACGTCGAGATCTCTTTAATTTGAAAACATGACCATATAAACAGCAGCAATTTTCTATAACGTTTTTACTGGCAACAACCTTCAGGAAGTATTCACAATGTCACAATATCATTAAACTAACAACATTTACTTAAGCGGAGTTCAAATAACAACGTTCAGGAACAGGACAGAAAATTTATTATTTATTTCCACTCGTTCTTACCACGCAACTTGCTTTTTTCTTTCTCGCTTCCTCTTAAATATCTTTATCGTCTTTTTCTCTTTCCATTACAATTTCACTGATTCCTCTCCCTCATTTTCTTAAACATTTCATTTTCTTTTTTTCTTTCACTCATTCAGCTTATCTTTTTTCTCAATTTTCCGTTCTTTTTCCCTCTTCTCTTTCACCCACGCCTCCTCTCACGTTTATATTTTAATTTCTAAAAAAATGTTTCATTATATTTTATATAATTGTAAACAATTAATTTTATTTTCTATGATACAGTTATCAATTTTAAAGTATAAATAATAATAATAATAATACACACACTAAGGAAAACTTTATCTATGTAATGCTGGAGATGATAGGGAAGATAGAAAAACATGAAATGGAGCCATAACAACATGCCACTACCTGCCTTAGGTCTCCCCGCAGACTTGGTTGGTAGTGAGACCAAAGCAGAAATCGAAATATGATGAAAAATGATATAATAATAATAATAATAATAATAATAATAATTATTATTATTATTATTATTATTATTATTATTATTATTATTATGTCATTTTTCATCATATTTCGATTTCTGCTATGGTCGCACTACCAACCAAATCTGCGGAAAGACCTAAGGCAGGTCGTAGCGTGTTGTTATGACTCCATTTCATGTTTTTTCTATCTCTCCTATCTTCCCTAGCGTTACATAGACAAAGTTCTCCTTAGTGCGTAGCGTGTACTTAAGAGGACAATTCTTTGTATATCTCTTAAGCTGGGGTTTCCAGGGATTATTTCAATGTGTTGTTGTGTTCCATTTTTTATCATTCCAAGTGCGCCTACTATCACTGGCACGACTCTTGTTTTCAATTTCCACATTTTTTTCTATTTCAATTTCCAGGACTTTATATTTTGACAGTTTTTCGAATTCCTTGGTTGCTATGTTACAATCCGCTGGACAAGCCATATCAATTAATAGACAAGTTTTCTCTTTCTGGTTTTAACAATAATGACCGGCCTATTTGCTTCAATTTTTCTGTCTGTATAGATGGTGTAATCCCATTGAATGGTGACATCTTCTATTTCTGGATGATGTTCATACTAGTGTTTGTTTACAGATTTTCCACGGTGTTTGTACATTGTCCAATGTAAATATTTCCCCACTCTTTCGTGACGATTTTTATATTCATTTGGGGCAAGTACAGAACAACCTGAGATTAGATGGTCTATTGTTTCTTGGTGTTTATCACAAAACCTGCATTTTGGATCCACATTATTATGTATAATATTTGCCTGAAAGTTTCTAGTGAAAAGACTTTGGTTTTGCGCTGCAAGAATAAAGCCTTCAGTATCAGACTTTAATCCAGATACACTTAACCATCGATGAGTATTAACTTTATCAACATTGGATTTATTGGCACGTTCTAAATATTGACCATGCAGAGGTTTTTCTTGCCAGCGTTGTTTCAACTGTTCAAGAGCTTTATCTTTGGCTTTCATTTTCATATTTTTGCCGCAATAGTTGGTTCTTGGCTTCTGTTTTGCTTTTCTACAGAATCTACTTGTTTGTAAATCTTGTTTGTATTTACTGCCTTCTTTTATTATTGAATATTTTTTCTTTCTTTCTTTCTTTCTTTCTTTCTTCATGTTGCTTGACTAATTGTATCATCCAGTCCTTTGTTATTTCTATGTATGTTAGTAAGCCAATAGTTGTTGTCTTGTGTGACAATTCTAGCTGAATAAGACCTCTTTCACCTTCTTTACAGGGTATGTATAGACGGTCTACATCAGCCTTTGGATGATGCATCTTATGCTTAGAAAGAAGCTTTCTTGTTTTAGAATCCATTCGCCTGATGTCGTTTAGAGTCAAGTTTAAGATGTTGAAACTATATTGGACAACTGGGATTGCAAGGCTATTAATGGCCATAATTCTGTTCTGAGAATTCAATTCAGTTTTTAATATCAGTCGTAGCCTTCTATAGTACTCTTTACGCACTATTTCTTTCTTTTTTTATGGTGAATTTTTTCACTCTCATTTACACCTAGGTATTTATAAGCTTCTTCTGGTTTTAATTCTTTTATTGTTACAGCAGGATCTAAGCTAATTGAGGATGTTTGTTGTAGTGATCCACGTAAAACTGTAGCTTTAGCACATTTATTCAAATTGAATTTCATTCCAATGTCTTCGCTGAAGCATTTTACAGTTTGCAGAAGACATTCCAGTTCATTATCATTCTTAGCATACAACTTTAAGTCATCCATGTAAAATAGATGGCTTATTTTCTTTTGGCCTTATTTTATAACCACATTCTGTCTTATTAAGTTGACTGGTTAGTGCTATTAATGATATGCAGAATAGTAAGGGAGACAAAGAATCACCTTGAAATATACCTCTTTTGATGTTTATTTCACCAGACTTACAGGTTCCATTTGAGGTAAAGGGTTGTTTTCCATATCGACATGCATTGTTTGATGAAATTGATGATGACGGGTGATATCTTGTATATATTTAAAGTCTTTAAAAATCCAGGAATGTGGTACACTATCGAATGCCTTACGATAATCTATCCAGGCAGTACTAAGATTTTTTTTTGTATTGTAGCAGTTTTCCAAGATCATTCTGTTAATAAGCAATTGGTCTTTACATCCGTAACAGCCACGTTTGCACCCTTTTTGTTCAAGCGGTAACATGTCATTTCTTTTCAAGAATAAATATGTCTGTTTTGTTAAAATAGATGTTAATAGTTTGTATGTTGTCGGAAGGCATGTAATTGGTCTGTAGTTTTTCGGGTTGTTTGTGTCACTATTCTTGGGTAGAAGAAATGTAATTCCTTTAGTCGTCCATGCAGGAATTTTAGTGGGATCGTTCACCATTTCTTCAAGTTCTTTGGCTAGTTTTTTATGTGCTGTGTTTAAATAATATAACCAAAAGTTAGAAATTTTATCTATACCAGGAAATTTCCATTTGTGTGCTTTTTTCAGTGCACATTTAACATCCTCTTCTGTGATTCCAGCCCATGTCTGTTCTGGTTTATTTTTTATTTGTTCTATCTCATATTTTTTCCCAGAACTGTATAACCTCTTCCATTTTTTTTGTGGGGGGGGGGGGGACTGTTACTTCAATTCTTTTTTTTACCTATTCCCCTGTAAAATTCCTTTGCATTGGTTTTGTCTGTAGAATCTTGATCTTTTCTCATAGCGTCTTATTCTTTGAGCCTTCAGTTGTATTGTTTGCTTTATTTTTTCCTTAGTTGATAGGACTTCATTTTCATTTCTAATGCTCTATTTTTTTTTCGACTCTTCTGCTTTTTCTAGTTCTTTTATTCCTCTTGTCAATTCATCGAGTACTGATAGTTCGCTTCTAAGTTGTTCGATTTCTTTTTCTATTTTTCTTTTCCAAGGTGGATCTTCATGTCTGCGAGACTGCCTTGTTTTTAATTTGATGTTCAATTTTTTTGTTGCTGCTATTGCTGATGCATATATTACTTCATTGAGATTTATATGAAAGTCTTCTTCATCCAAAATTAATTTGAGTGCTGCATTGTAAAGCTTAATAGTTTCGAGGTTATGCTTTGTTGGTTGTAATTTTGGAAGCTATTCTCGTTCCTCCATTGCAATATTTTGTATTTGACTTATATGATACTTGATTTCTTCCTTGGATTTTTGTATACTGTTCTTGTTCTCCGTAAAATAATTCTGTTCAATGTGTTCTGTACTCGTTTTATTGTCATCTTGTAACTGACTCAGATCACACCTTTCCAGCACTTCTAAACTTGCAGCGTTATCTTCACAGTGATTTGTGTGTTTAACGGTTTCTACATTATGACCTGTGGCTTGTTTGATGTTACTACTTTTTATTTCTGATTTCGGTTCTTTTTCATATTTTGTTGATTCGTCTATTCTGGTTGCAATTCTTTTTATCTCATTCATTTCAGCCTCTGCCAATCGGTTATTTCGCATGGTGTATCTTCGTACATTGGCTAATTTATTTTCGTCAATGTACTTTCTATTTTTTTGTCCAACTTTTACTCGCCAAATGTCATATGTTTGGTGAGTGATGATTTTTTGAGGTTTGAGTAACGCTTCATGATATGCAGTCATAACGACTTTTTACTCCTCACGAAACCATTTAATCTTTTCTTTCTTTAAATATGCGGTTATAGATCTAGCTGAAGAATTTTCAGGGTAATCATTAGGATTATCCTGGTTGTGGGGACCTGAAGATTCATTCTTTGTGTAGGAGTTTGTTCCGATGGCAGATTTTTTGATTTCAGGTAGGTTCCCTCCTGAAGGAGGGGCTCCCTGTTTATCAACTGGAAGAGCCATACTGGACATTTTATTTCTATTTGTATTTCTCATATTTTTCCACGAGTGACCCACGGGTCCAAAAGTGCACCCAAAGTTGATTATTATTATTATTATTATTATTATTATTAATTAATAATAATAATAATAATAATAATAATAATAATATAATGATAATATATTTTTACTAAGCACATATACTGAAAAATATGTTGAACCCAGATGAGATTCTGTGATAAATATCTAGAAATAATTGACCATTTGGCATCAAGTTAAGCAGTGTTAGCCCTGAATATAAAACCTGGTTACAAAGATAGAACCTGTAACAATTTTATGGGATTTTAATAATGGAATAATCAAAGCTAATCGCCCAGACGTCGTGATCAAAGACCACAAGAACAAATGTGTTTTCTTATTGACATGGCACTCTCTGCAGATTGGAATGTATCTTTAAAGATCTTCAAAAAGATACTGTCAAAATACAAGGATCTTGAAATGGAAATCTGAAGCTCTTGAATTTATGGGAAAAAGGTTCCGAGAGCTTCACTGAATGGACTCCTAGTAGCGTATGCCCTAAAGAAATACAAACATTTGTACTCACAAGTACAGCTCACACATTACGAAGAGCTTTATCTATTTAAATTGTATGTGATCTCAATTTTTGTGTGTGTGTGGAGTCAGAGGTGGGTTACAAAAAATATCAGTGGAAAATGTCATGAAGCCATTTTTGGTCTTAGATCTCCAGTTGAAATCCGAAAGGAAATGTGTATACAACAGAATTCAAAGGAAATAATAATAAATCCGTCATTGTTTCTTCTTGGTCTGCATCTAGTCTTTTTATGTAAACAGAAAACTACAAATATCAACTTCACCTAAGTCTATGACCTAGTAACCTACACACACAAATTTTCGCTATCGAACAAGAAGTCAACATGGACAGGTCACCAACACTCGCGTCAACAAAAATGTCGGTTCTTTTTTCTTTTTCAGGACATGATAGTAACATTTATCTCTTAGTATTCAAAAAGAATTTGAAATAAGAAAACCCAAGACACTTCTTGTTTTTTTCCAATTATCTGGATACTCATTACACACCTCTATAAAAAAAAAACTGTATACAGTTTAATAAATTTTATCATTATGTAGGATTCTGATCCATATAGCTTTCTCTTTTCCAATCTTCGCACTTTGTTTTTTTTTTCAATTGGAGTAGATAGATCTATCTATCGCCCGGTTCACACTCCACCCACGTCTATTGAACAGGTTAAGAGGCTCATCCCTTGTTCCCTGTTTAGGATATGGTTTCTGGTTTTATCTTTTCCAATCTTTTCACTATTACGTAGCCCCCTGCACATCAGTGGCGTTACCGCCTTGCTCGGGGTGATACGATTAAAAACAACAACAAAAAAAAGAAATATGATCTACATTTGACCCCAACCTCACAATTTTAATTCATATTACTGTTTCGCGTATTTCCAACGCCATATAACAGTCAGTCAGTCAGTTAAGTGCCATACGTGATACACGCTTGGGCGATCATATCTCGAAAGAGACATGACTGACTGGGCAGAAGATTATCCCGCAGTAGGTTGCCATTGCTTTCTGCGGTAGACTGGTTGCCGACCAAGGCTATAGAACCCAATCTGTCCTGTGCCATATAACAACCAGACAATAAATAATAGCCGTTTTGTTGTTTCCACGTCTTGTTGTTTCTCATTTTCATGAGTTTTTTTGTATATATAAATTTTATGGGGCTTATAATTATTTACTCACAGTTAGAACTCTCTTACAGACATTTGACTTAGTCGAACAGTACTTCCTCCATTATAGCAGTAAGAGATAGATGAAATTATAAAATTAAGTCATTTATGACAACAGGAACATTTAATAACAGACATAGACAGACATAGAATAACAAGTTATTAGTTATGTGAACTTGTTAATTAGTTGTTTGTATGCTTGTATGCATAAAGTGAAATGGTTAAAGTATAATTAAATATTTTATAAATGAGGAAATGAAAATAAACTGATGTAGAGTTAAAAGGCAAGGTCTTTATTGCCTTTGAATGTTCACCGAATAGATGAATATGTTAATTCTACGCACTCTAAGTGTAGTAAAAGAAAGAAGTGAGCCCGGATTTGTTTCTCAAACAGACAGAGATTTATTTCTTTTACTTTATTTCAACATGACCTGAAATTTAAAAAAAATCAGTGTTAATGATACAGTTCTATGGTGTATATATATATAAATCTGCTCATAACACATTACATTGCATTTAAATATATGGTTCTGTTAACATTTCGAGCTCTCACGCGGTGTGATGTCATAGAACCACATTACAAATTTACGAATTGTGTTTGCTATTTGGTAACTGTTTTCGTTGCTTAGCAAAGTTTTATGTCAACACAAGATAAAATCATCTTTGATGGTGGATGTTTTTGTGCTAACATCTCTGTAACCTCTCTAAAGTTGGCTCGTGTGAGCCGAAAGCTTAGAACCAACATAATTAAAAAAATATCCAAATGTTGGAGAATTTTGTCTTTATTTTCATCTGAAATTAAAGCCAAAATACAAATAGGAAAAAATGCTTGTAAGTTAAAAAACTTGTAAGTTAAAAATGTTTTTTTGTTTTTTTACAGTATTTATTTATTTCTATTATTATATATATATATTTGATATTTCAGACCGGCCTCGTCCTTTCATCAGAAACAAATGATTTTAAACTAGAAGCATCCGTCGCGAGATGTGCATGTCGCGAGATGTGTACGTCGCGAGATGTGTACGTCGCGTGATTTAGAAAGCAGTAGAGTTTGAATATTTATTATTAATAATCATAAACTAAGCATAGGCCAAAACAACCTTTATTCCCCCATAGCTGAACACTACAATCAACCAGGACACACATTAGAAAACTGCAAATGTTTACTGATAGATTCCGATTTTAGTTCCACATACTCACGCAGAAAAAAAGAAAAATACAGGATTTTAAAATTAAATACATATAGGCTAGGGTTAAATAGGGACTTAGATATTTTGAATCTTTATAAATATTTCAATAGTTAAACATTTTTTAGATACACTTAAAAAATTTTCTTTAAAACAACATTTAAAATTAGGTTTAGGTTTTAAAATATTCAAACGCCACTGCTTTCTACATCACGTGACGTAGACATCTCGCGACGGACGCTTCTAGTTTAAAATCATTTGAGGCCGGTCTGAAATATCAAATATATATATATAATAATAGAAATAAATAAATACTGTCAAAAAAAAAAACAAACATTTTTAACTTACAACTAGTTTTTCCTATACATATTAAGACAGTTTACGTGGATTATCATTCATTATGCTATGTATATATTAAAATTTGTGAATTTAGGCAACAAATTCTCTTTTAGTTTTGCGGTTATTTTTGTTACTACAACTTACAACATACACCCCTGAAGATGATTTCAAAAGGAAATTGAAAGTACTTGGGAATCTAAAAGTTACATCGTGTTTCTTAATTCTTTCAATTATTATACACGAAAGAGTATCCGTGAATAAGAACAGATTTTTTAAAAAATAAGCAAACATAATGTTTGCAATTTATTTAATCTGATATATATAAGTAAAAGTTACAGCGCATTTATTACATCTTTCAATTATACACGAAAGATTATCCGTGAGTACGAACGGTTTATTTAATCTTATATATATATATATATATATATATATATATATATATATATATATATATATATATATATATATAGGAAAGAATATTAAAACATTTTGAGTTTAAAAATGTGTTTTTTGACAGTATCTAATATATCTAATAGTAAAAAATTAGATATTCTACAATTTCATGGGTAATACATATTTGCAGCCAAACCTGCTGCCCGTCTTTATTGGGTCTGATGAGCAGCAGGTTTGGCTACCAAATATGTATTACCCATGAAATTGTAGAATATCTAATTTTTTTTTCTAAATTATATTACTCTGTTAAAATAAATACATAAATTTAACATTGAGTTCTTTTGAGTTCGTCTCTATCGGAATTTACGTGACTTAAATACCAAATATTCTACATTATATATATATATTTATATAAAATGGTTGTCCACTCGTAATCAAGGATATCTGTCTACCAGAGCGGCTAGCTAATCCTCATTGCAAACGTTTGCTCAGGCACATTTGTGTTCGTTCAACACCCACAGCGCCCACTTGTGGTTTAGACTGCAATTATACTGAACGGACCTTAGTTAAACTTTCCCATTCTTTGAGGAGCCGTTGATTGTTGTGATATTTCGAAGTCACAAGTCATCGTGCCCGACGGTTTAAACGTCCTGGCCTTGTTCAGATTGTTGTTCACGCCGGATAACGCGCTCTCACCCAGAAACTGCAACTAAGGTCCACACACACACACACACACACACACACACACACACACACACATATATATATATATATATATATATATATATATATATACACACACACAAAGAATCTCAAGCTAGCCAAAACCTACTGCGGTTTCACACTACGGCTCGTCAGGGCAAAGGCAAAACCAAAGATTAACCAAATAAATAGACAACCACCAAGACAAGGACTAACCAACCAGTACACAAACCAAGGGGGGTTAAGAAAAAAAAAAAAAAAAAAAAACCTACGCTAACACACTAAGCAAGAAATGTAATCTTATGGAATTTACATTTGTTTAGGATTTCTGTTTTAGCATTAAGTAGATTATGGGCAGGTTCGAACATAGCTATCGCTAATTTCTCCTCACCACATAAATTACAGAATTTACTGCCTTTGTTGTAATCGGGACATTTTTTTATTATTTCCCATTTTAATATGGGGTCTATTTTAGTTTTAGTTTTTATGTCCCATACATAATTAGATAAGGTTGTACTGTGTCTGTACTTCTCATTTTTAAATGAGGTCTTATGGTTATAAAACCTAATTTTAAACGAATCATGTGTAGCCCCTATGTACGTTTTAGGGTGTTTATCATTCTCATTTTTATAAACTTTAACCCTATACACTACATTAACTTGATTACAATTGCCTCTAATGGGGCACTCAGTTTTTATTCTACAATTACAATTATTATTAGTAGTGTTGGTAGTGTTTGTAATTGTAGTACTATTTTTCAAATTTCTTTTATTACTATTATTAATTATTTTGCCAATGTTCGGCAAACAAGAGTAACTGAGTTTAATTGTGTTTCTATTAAATATTTTTTTAAGTTGGCTGTCATGGCTAAAATGTTTATCTATAAGGTTGAAAAACATTTTACCAATTTTAGATTTAACTTCCTTGTTAAAGGCGGGGTTAAACCATATTATGTTTCTAGATCTATTGTTATTTTTGCTTTTAATGTTATTTTGGTTTAAAAATTTGAGGGCCTGTGAATGTCCACTTTTTATTAGTGCAGACTGGTAAATCTTCTTATACTTTTCAAAAATTTCACCATTAGATGAGTTAGTGGACAATCTATATGATATGCCATTAGGAATGCTCTTAAGTATATGGGCTGGGTGGTTAGAATTCTTATTAACATATTTGGGGATGTAGTTATTTTTAATGTAAGGTGTTATATATCCATTATTTAAATTTAATGTAACATCCAAATAGTTAACGATCTGAATGTTATATTCTATTTCAATATCTAAACCGTAAAATTTAAAAAAATTTTGTACATCCTTTCTAATTTTATCACCTATTTTAGGTGTACAGTTATCTACTATAATTAATCCATCGTCCCGGTATAAACCGTGATTATGGAAATCTATAATGGCGTTAAGTTTATGAAGCAGTAAACAACCGATCAGCTCCGCCACCTCCGCCCCATCATATGCCCCCATATGATTATCAAATCCCTGGGCATCAGTTTTTTTTACCCATATTTCATCATTGTAGTATAATAGGGTTTTACGGCAGTGCCAAATTATCTCTAATTCTGCCTCATTGATATCATTATATTCTTTAGCTAATGATAAGGCTTCTGAAAGTAGCTCAGCAGTTATAGAGGGGTAGAAATCTTTAATGTCGTATTTAACAAAGGCAGATTTCTTATTAATTTTTAGGGACTTAAACCATTTAATACAATCGCTAGTAGATTTCCACTGGTTAATGTTGAGGAACATTCGTAAATTGTTACAGATTTTTTGGATGATAAATTTACTTATTTTTCCGAGCTCTGTTTTAGTGGGGTTAAGAAGTCTGAATTCAGGGTGGTTAGGGAACGAACTTTTATGATCTTTAACCGTTAAAAAACAATTTTTTAGGGTTAATTTTTCCACCCTATTGAGTAGATTAAATTTAGCTACCAATGAAGTAGCCTCCTTATTCAAATTAGAAATAATATCAGGAGCTATTTTTTTATAATGCTTAGTCACAGAATTTTTTAATTCACTATCATATTGTGTTTTAGATATAGAATATAAATTACTCGACTTATCACCTTTAATGTAAATATCACCGTTTTTACTACACGACTTTAAAGTATTCTTAAGTTGTTGCTGAAAATTATTTTGCACTATATTCCTATATTTAACTTTCCTAATTATTCCAATAAGGTTCTTTTCAAAACTTTCCAACTCCTTACAATAAGGCGGGTGTTTATACGTTTTAAATCCATAATCTTTATAATCTTCCTTAGCGTTTAAACTATGTAAAAAAAAAGAAAGATCTCCATCTTAATCTACCTATGAAAGTTTCGATTTTATGGAGTAAATTTAATTCATAAATGTGTTTTTTAGGCACTGGTATATCTTTAAGTGAACAGTCTAATCTTATTTGTTCCATTGCAGTATAGTAAACAGTGCTCGATGGGTAAACCCAGAGCTTATAATATTTTCTTTACTGCGGAGTATCGTATGCCTTGTCTTTATTCTGCGGATTTCTTTTTTTCCCCCCTCTTATCCAACGCCTTAGTGCGCCGGATTGTAACGGAATTAGGTTCTGTTTGTTAATGGTTTTTCTTAAAGTTTATCTTAGTATAAATTTAAAACTTAGATACTTGCAGAATGTATTTAGTTATTATTTTGAATATATATATATATATATATATATATATATATATATATATATATATATGTATATATATATATATATATATAAAATAAAAAGTGTGAGAAGCCGTGAACGTTTTTTTAAAATATATATTTATTGTTTTGGTATTTATACAAGTTATGGAGTATTAATTGGTCATGATTTGCGCTACACGTGTTTCGAGTCTAAAATTGACTCTCTTCAGGCGAACAAATTCGTTGTTTTACGTTTGGGTTTCTCTGAGTATCTGATCATTCTGCTTAAAGTTAATAGGAAGTATGTGAAAAATTAATAAATAAATAAGAACAGTATATATATATATACACACACACACACACACACACACACACACACACACACACACACACATATATATATATATATATATATATATACGTATGTATATTCATATAGATAGGTGAGTTTGTAATCCTGGGTTTCACGCTCTTCAGACAAACTTTGACGATCGCAAGAGCGTGAAACCCAGGATTACAAACTCACACTTATCTATATGAATATGTCAGCTCTATCACTGATATTGAGCGCTTTCAAATAAGTACCACGTATATATAATATATGAATAATATAATATACATAACAAATTGCATATATATATATTGATATTTATAATTATATACACACACACACACACACACACACACACACACACACACACACACACACACACATATATATATATATATATATATATATATATATATGAATAAAGACAAAAGTAAAAACTGCCAACTCATTTTGTCCTCTGACATTATCAAGGTAAGGATTTCATTTTGTAATACGAAAGCCTCTTGAGAGTACCACTATCGAATCAAAATGTAAAGCTGCGAAAGATTTTGGTGAAAGCTATGACCTTGAACGTGGTACAAAGCCGAAAGCATAAAACGTCTAGTGAATTTCAATTACTATTCAGTAGTAATTGAGACAAGCTTACTATTCAATACACCATGTCGAAGTGCACCGTGTCCAGTGATAAAATAACGGAAAATTCTGTCAGTTAAGTGCCATACGTGATACACGCTTGGGCGATCATGTCTCGAAAGAGACATGGCTGATTGGGCAGAATATTATCCAGCAGTAGGTTGCCATTGCTTTCTGCAGTAGACTGGTTGCCGACCAAGGCTATAGAACCCAATCTGTCCTATTATCTAACCCATAATTGGAGGGAATAGACGGATTAATACCTTTCCCAAGAGTATTTGCGCGTAAGTGAATGCAAGGAATTCAACTGGAATTCGAACTCGGTTCCCCGATTTCTCGTTCCGAGCCGATATCCACTGCGCCACAACACGCAGTCATAAAACTGATGATTCTGAAGAGAAAAGAGGAGAATGAATTCTGATTGTGAAACGTCAAAGATGTAATAAAGTTAAATCTATTCTTAAATATATTTGCTTTGTCGTTACAAAAAGTAATAATTGTATTTGTGTTGACATATAACGAAAATAATGAGTATTTAACTTTGGCGAACATAACTTTAATTTTTTAATAAGAATGATTGCACTCGGTTAATATTCGTTATCTACCCTACAAGACGCTTCTGGTGTTACATTTTGCATATATATATATATATATATATATATATATATATATACAATAGTAACTTCATGAGGCTAAGATCGAAATAAAATTAACTCTCCTATATAATAAATAAGATTTCAAATAGGATTTTCTTTCCCTTTCATTCTTTCTTCACCTCCTCTACTGAATTATGATTCCAGGTAAGTAAATTTCTTGGAAGAATGTATTCCTGCAATTTTTCCTTTCGCAAACTTCTGTATGCATATTATGTACGTAACTTGAAAAAAAAATTGAAATAGAAGCGACGGTTTTTACTTCTGTCGAATGTGGGCGAAAACTTGCTGCATGGCGCCAACACGGATAGCATTCTCTTGTAAGTGCCGTTTTTTCTGTTTGCCACGTTAAAAGAAGTATGAACTTGCTATCTAACCGTTAAATTCTACTTCTGTATGAGTGTCGTTTATTTACGCTTACTCTCCCGTTTTCGTATTTCGTCTAAGATCCAAGAAAATAGATACGTTGCAACTCATTCATTGTGTGTTGACATGGCAGCTCAAACAATACACGTCAACAAAATGTGTTTTAGTGAAGTTACTTTTGCCTGCTGTGACCCCCACATCTGCTTAGATTGTATTTGTGGGTAAATGAATGACAAAATGGGAAAGAATTCTCATGCTACATTTTTCGTCCTTCGAAAAGACTTCTTCAAATTAATCATTTTTTGTATGTTTTTATCGAGTAATTATGCGTAGGGGGGGGGGGGACGAAATAAAAGCAACGCCGGTTGCGATTCTGCATCGAGAAATACTGAAGATACAAAGACGCTTAACTTTGAATTTTTAATTTTTTAACATTTTAGAATTCTTAACATTAACATAGAGAACTTTCTTCGTAACATTATTTTCTAGTTATCTGCATTAATGTAGCGAACTAAATTTCTGTAAGCAAATTCATCACCCATATATATATGTTTATATATTTACTTGAATTAGCCAAAAAAAAGTATTTAATAAGCCAAAACATTGCAAATTGACTAAACGTAGTATGGTTCCCGGCAGATTCTGACGGTACGAATTTATTACGAAATTCAATTTTCACAAATAGCTTCTCCGTGGTTTTTCTGTAAATATTTTCATGGTAATTGTTCTGATGAGCTTTTCTTTCTGGTATTCACACCTTATGGATTTATTGCAGTTCTAGACTGGCAAGGTCTCATCATTTTATAGATGAAATGACAAGAAGATGTAATGGTACGAATCCCGTCTTTCGCACTTCTCGCTTGTGGAAATCTCCCCTGGTTTCTTGCTTTCATATCAACTACGATCTTCAAAAATTTAAATATAATGCCAACCGTTATCTTTCTTTTCTTTTCTTTTCTTTTTCTTTCTTCTTAATAATGTCTTCTTTTTCTCATATTTTTCACCTCTTGCGTCTTAGTGACTTTATGGCTTGGGATTAAATGATTAAAAACAAGTTAATTATTGCTGTTTATTGATATGTTATAAAGTCTATCAAGAGTCTCTACTTAACTCTTGCTCGTGGGAGTGTTCAAATGTAGATTGGGATGACTTATATCAAGTTTGAGAATTCTTACATGTAAGATAAAAGAAGCTGGCTGCCCATTTTTGCTTGTAAGAATTGTATAGCGACTTTAGAGTTGAAATCCCATTTTGATAGTTGATAGTGTCAGATGGCCATCTTAGCACTGGAAAATTGATTGGTTGAGTTTTGATTTGTTGTGCATCTGGATCCATTTTACGCTGTGTAGACGTTCGAAATATATAGATAATAAATAGAAAGTATGTTGAGTTATATTGGTATTCACAGGATTGGCATGAACAGAAGATAGGTATGAATCTACAAACAATTACGTACAATTTACAGCATCTTCGATTGCCTTAGAAAACTAAATAGAAAGAACACAAAAGGGATAACTGAAGGTGTGTGTTTGAGAGACTTACGTTTTGAAAAGAGTTATTTTGGGGTTTGATAGAATTAATATTTATGACTGTGTGTTTTAGCGCATTTGAATGTTGTGTACTATTGTGTTCAATGTAATATTTGGCTCGCTGGAGATCAAAGCGTCAACTGGAGCGAAACCGAGACACGTCATTATCTCTAAAGCGTCACAGGGCTAAAAGTGAAAAAGAGAGAACAAGGCTTTACACCTTTTTCTTATGCGCTAGTCTTGGCAACACCATCACTTGGTCATTAGCGAAAATTTTTTGGCGTTCAATTTTTTTTTATTAATGTTTACCCAAGAGCCACTGAATGTACAGGGTTACTATGTGAAGTTCTATTAGGACAAGCTGAAGTATACTTTAGAAAGAACGGGAAACCCAATCCTAAGCAGTAGGTACCTCCACTAAACCGCTGAAAAACAGTATAGTATGAATAAAAAAAGGCCTCAAACATCATAAAAACGAAGTTTTTTCATCAAAATGTTTATGTTATTATGCTATTATTAAGAGGAAAGATCAAAGTAATTTTTAATTATTTTTTTAATTTTTAATCCCTTCTAATCCGTTGGAAATGTTGGTAAAAAATCTTGTTTTGTTAGCGCTTAACCAAATCGTTACGAGAGTTTACAATGAAAAACGTAATATTACATGAGCCAGTTCATTCCGGTGACAAACACATTAATTTGGAAATTCTTGCAAAAATCAAATAATTGTTGAATTTTAATGAAACTTTCAGGACTTATTCACAAATGAATGAAATTATCTTTAAATTCATGAAATTTTAAGAAATTAAATTTTGTTGCGAAAATTGGTTTTATTAGTTAAACGCAGGACTCATTGAAGAATATAAATCCTCTAATATTTTTTTCATTTTGCGTTTATATCTGAAAATCTGCCCCAATAGTAAATTAAAAAATGCAATAAAACTATGAAATTATCTAATTTAATGAGCTTTTAATTGCTTTAATAAATGATATACATTAACGATATAATAGTCTGAAGAAAAACATTTTTTGTCGATCAATAATGAAATTTTCAAAGAATTGTTTTCATTTTTTTAATTATAATAATTTATAGAGTTGCAAAAATATTTTTAAAATATTTCTAAGATTTGTTGCGGTTAGTTTATAGATTTATTTAGTGAAGATTTTATTTACTAATCGAAAATTGAAATTTTTATATAAATCGTCGTTTATTTATTTATTTATTTATTTTTGTATTTGAATTTTTTTCTATGTGCATATTAAAAGGTGTATTTCAGGATTTCTTCCCCTTACAGGAAAAAAATTGTACAATTATGTCACTTGTGATCTCCATACACTCATCTCACATGTCAACTTGTCAGCACATTTGAAATATGGCGGAAAAGGGTTAGAAAGTTCAACTCTATGTTTAAAAAATTATTCCATGCTATAAATAAGTAATACTTGTGTAAATCAGAGTAATTTAACATTACATTTGCTATTTTTTTTTAAATAATGTGTCACAGATGTATATTTTATTTTTGCAAGATTTTTAAAACGAAGAATTAACTTTTGTTTACAAATGTGTCGAACGCTCAAAAGTAGCCGAAATACTGAATGATTTTTAAAAAATCTAAATGTTTAGATTCCAATCAATATAATTTGTTTGAAATACACCAGAGTATTTTGCTTACTGGAAATAGCAAGTTTAATCATTTAGCTTTCAATTAAAAGTAAAGTAAAAGTTTCAAGAAAACGTTTTTATTTTTAAAAATTCAATTTAAAAGATTGTTATTGAAAATGTGTGGAGATACTTACTAAACAGGAAACAAGGGATAAATCTCTACTCCTGTTCAAAAAACCGGGGAGAAGTCAAGTTAAATAATCTCACAATACTCTCCTCTATATTGGTAACATGTATGTTGTCATTATGTAAAAAGGTTTTAGAGGGTTGTCGTTCATTGTACCGAACGAAAATTTGAATGACCAATTTGGAGTGTGAGTGGGCGTCGGCTTAAAGTAAAGTGAAAAGTAAATCAATGATGCTGTTGAAATGTCTAGTATGTCAGACGTAACATATTCTGTAGAAAAGGCTCGGCAAGGTGTTTCAAGTGAAAACGGCCAATAATGAATTGAAACGTTAAGAAAATTTTGTTATTTTCCAATGTATTTAGTTTGACATCATTTTGGGACCATGAATATGTAAATGCGGAGGATTTGAATTTAGTGTTACGGATGTGACAGCTAGAAAAAAATTTTGTTAGTTGTAAATTCATGCAAGTAAGTAATTTCTCTTTTTCCCGTATTTACTAGCCATCCCACGCAAGGCCAGATGTGACACATGGTCATTTTATAGTGGGAATTCCCGGCCATATAGCCGGGCCAAAAAATCTCTGTCTATTTTTCCCCGGTCGTGGTTCTACCCTTCGGCGGAACCACGACTGGGTTTGTGCTCTATGCTCGGAAGCAGAGAGCGCCCTCTACTCGAAGGCAGAGAGCTGACAGTGTCATAGCGAATGCCTAAGAGCTTTCCCATAATTTCTCTTTTTCCTGTCTTGCGTTGGGATCCGTCAGTGAGAGGTTAATGTAAAGTGGCGGCTGAATGTAGCGTAGAAATAGCGACGATCCATTAGCAGTGTTGTTAGCGGTATTCGGTGACGGCAAAAAGCGTTAAGTTGAAATAATAATAGTAGTTGTGTCTGTTTATATTTTACTCTGCGTGTATTGAATTCTATTGTGGAACAGAAACGAGACATGTTCTATCTGTATGGCACCTTGTGGCAAAAAGAGAGAAAAAAAGAGGATGAGGGATTGCGCACTTTTCTTATATACTACTTTTAGCAACGCTATCTAGCGGCTGTTAAAAATTCTTTAAAAGACAAGGTAGATACCCATGTACAAGTATTATACTGAATGTTCAAACCCAATTAATGACAATGTTTGCCCCGCTAAATATTAGAATAAATATATCCGATATCGTGGTAATGATATAACATTGTCCACAACAAACAGCTTATGCTAAATTAGATTAGATATCTATTACGTACATTTCCATTTATACAAGATGCTTTTAAATACAGACATTTACTGTATGTAAATATTTGGGCATTGGTATGTTTACGCGTGCACTGAGTAAATCTGTTCATGAATGCTTTAAACATGTATGCATTTCAAATACATTTTCATGAGAGCGATCGTATTTGTGGTATAAATGACAAAGTAGGGTTTTGAAGTCTCTATACAAAAATATACCAATAAAGCAATTTCTTGAATACCTTATTCGAAACAAAGATGTTTCAACATACATTTTTTCGATTCCAAGACTAAATGAAGAGTCAGTCCTGGAAATGAAGCTTTAAAACATAATCTACAAATTAAATTGTAGTGAAGAAATGGGCATTTCAGTTGGATAATGAGTCATCAAATCACCCTCAGAAGACGATTTCAAACAACTGAATCGAAATACAACTCACATTGAAAGAAACGTTCCAGATGTCGTATTTAAATGTCTCCTGATGCCACAGAAAGTTCATTGTACGGAATATGCTTCCTATTTTTGAATGTCTTCTACAAACAGCAAAACCTTCACTGTTTCTCAATATTTGTAAACTCTTTCTAGAAACATGGTAACTATCTAAAATGATCCAATATACTTCTTGGAATTTTTTTCTCCTTTAAAATAAATTATCTCACTACTTCCCCACAAGAAAATCAGTCCTGAAGACAGAGAAAAGTAAGAGTTATACTACGAACCACTCAAAGAAAATTAAAAATGTTAATAAGTCTCGTTCTATCCATAAAATAGTCCTAACCTACTGCCCGAGATTTGTAAATCGTGAGGAAAACCACAGAAAGAAAAGGGCGTTTTTGAAGTAGTGTGTCTACGCGACTACAAAAAAAAAAAAAAAAACAATAAAAATTGGCATCCTGTGGACAAATGTACTAAATTGTGGAAGTGAAAATCATATCTCATATTTTTGGCTGAGAACTTAGAACATGGGTTTAAAAAATAGACATGAAATAAACAAAAAAATTTTCCTGTGGAAGTGATTATTAAGGGTACATTGTTATTTGAAGATGATCTATTGCAAGACATTCTACCCCACTGGGTATGAAAAAAAAAAAAAAAAAAAAACAGAAAATATATGCAAGTTCTAGACGAAGAAAACAACAGCACATTAACTCGTTAAAATTCATCTATGCCTCCATATTCTCTCTCAACATTTCTGAAGTAATGGAAATTACTGGGAAAACAACTCTCGATACCCATATATAATCGCTGTATGGGAAAATAAATTTACTAATTCCAAGTATCCTCGAATGTAATGAAATCCCAGATGAATATTTAAAGATTCTCATACCTCTTACTTTTAATATTACTTCAAGCCAGTAACTTACCAGAACATGAAATTTCAATCATGTAACTTCTGAGGAGAAATAGTGTTTTTCATAATTTCTTTATTTTTGTCATTAGCTTTTCACAACGATTCAGACGTGACCTTTCCGGTGTTTTACATATTTTTTTCTGATCTTATTTCAAAGTAATATACAAATCTCTTCCGATACGCATATCCGAATTTTGTTTCTCAATAACCTCTGCACCGAGTTCTTGACTTCGCATTAGGTTTTTGCAAGAGTTCTCATTGGCTTCATGAATAATGGCTTTCAAAAACTACTAATGTCGATCCACGGTTTGCTTATTGAGGTATCTGAGCATTGCATATAGGTAGATTCTTTCAAATTTCTCATTCGACAATGCATTTAACCTAATTCTGTAAAGACTGGTGTGTTCCCTCTCCTCCTCATAAGCCATACTAGATTTTAATGTGCCCCAACGTGCAACAACTTCCCGGTGTTCCTAAAATCTTATTTTTAGAGGGCGGCTGTTTTCACTTTTTTGGTCTTAGCCACAACTGCATGGAATATTATGCACACAGTTCTTGGTTATATTTTCTTCCATTTCTTTTCTTTTTTTCCTTTGTTGAGAGATTTTTCAACATGTGACCGTTCTTGTGTCGTATGGCCTGCATCTTCTTTGCATCTTCTTTGCCACGGCTCTGATATATGGTAAAATAACTATAACTAGATTCTTACGTATTTTTCTAAGTTCGAGCGTCTACTGTTAGTATTATGCTCATAGACTAATTGTCTCTTTGAACACTGTCATTAACGCTTGTCATTTTTTGTTACGTATTTTTATACTACTGAACGAAGCATAGGTGTTGCTACGTATTTGCTTTGTTCCGAAGTATAAGCAGCAACGAAGCTCTTTCTATTGCAATTGTAATAACTATTGTATGTTTCTCTTGTAGTTTTACATAACGTCTAGTGTATATCAATTTATGATCTAATGATATCTTGAATTTAATTTTTGCAGGTTAACAGCCTATCCAAGAAGACTAATCTTTTGTCATGTTAAAGGTCTTCCCCGCTTCACATGGCCCCCACATCACTTACACAGGATTTAAGATGTCTAGTATATGGTCTTAGGGGTGTAGTTCTTTTTACACAAGTACTCCGTGTATATATTCGCTATTAAGGAATCAAAATATCTTCCCAACCATGCCTTCTTTTTGTCAGTATATTCCAGAAGGTTCACAAGGATGTTCGCAATCTTCTCAAAAGACCTTACGTTCACACAGGTGGGAAGAGTAATTGCTAATGTTTTTGTTTTTGTTTTGTTTTTTTGTTTTTTTCGAAAATACTCAAACGCCAAATTTGAATTCCACACAGCAAACTAAAAATTTACAAACTAAGGACATCTAACCATCTATGAGGCCAAGGTCAACTTGCTCCCAATGAAGGTGACCTCCAAACATGCATCATTTTCGGCATCTCTATTTTAAAAGACAAATGATAAAAACACTGCCCCCCGTTTTCAGTGCAGAAAAAACAAATGGATCTTACATTCTTACAGGTATCTAGGATTTTTACCTCTACAAACTCGTCTGTGTCCCTGTTAAAACTAAACTAAATGAAGTTAAAATATTAATATCAAAGTTCTCCAAATGTTAATATTTGCCGGAATAGTGTGAAGGATTCCGATTTAGATGATTCTGCAAAAATACACTAGGTAAATAGTTCTACAGACAAGTTTCAGTTTCTTATGAGAGAGAGAGAGAGAGAGAGAGAGAGAGAGAGAGAGAGAGAGAGACAGATCCAAAAACAAAGATCTTCAGAATTACCACCAGATATTCTCGCCTCTACCTTTTTATTTCGTCCTAGAGATGTCGATTCAGCTAAGAAAGAAATGTCAGGCAATGTTAATGATAACAGCGCACATTTACAATGTCTGTTCTTCTCCATCGCCTAAGCGACCACACCGAGAGGAAAACAGAAATCCAATTCCAAACCTAACGTAATACAGATAACTAAAAACTCCATTCCACGTATTGCAAAGCATCTTTTAGAGAAGAGTCACAGTAGCAAGACTTATGTTGGTGTATGTAATTAGGCCGTCATATAAAGAAAATAGATTATACACACTCGGAAGTGAGTCAGAAAAAGACACATTAACCATGTTCACAGACTTTCACTGACCGACACAACATTCTCCAACGGTACCTGTAGGTATCTGTGAATGCATTTATCATGGTGTCATTTTTTAAAATCGTACTGAGATATTTTATTCTCATTTAAGTTTAGTTTTTGTTTTTTGTTGTTTTTGTTTTGTTTTGTTCTTGTTTTTCAGCGTTATTTTTTTTATCTATTCCGTTAATAAACCTTTAACAAAATGTTGGTTTTTAGTGTTATTAATGTGAATGAAAGCGTTTATTATAATTATCATAAGTTTCACTTTAACACAAAATTTTCTCTCACGTAAATCCATTTTCTGAATTTTACGTGATGTTATAGACATAGAAATTTTACTTTCTCAATCATTCTAAATAAATAATTGTTTGCTAATAGGTATGTACCACCGATATGTCATCTCGAAGATTTAATCATTTTTATATTTCTGTCTCCAAATTAGTATTTTTCCATGTCCAAAAAATTAAAATGTTCGCATATTCTTGTCATCTTTTCCAAGTAAATTATCATTTTACTTCACATGGTCATCTATCTATCTATCTATCTATCTATCTATCTATCTATCTATCTATCTATCTATCTATCATGTCAAAAGACTGAAAAGAAAAAAATCCCTTACGCAATAAATGTACATGGAATGATATCTCTAGAGAATGACTATTCTGACATCAATAACATCTCAATGACTTGAAACAAGCATCATAATTTTCAAATAGATGAATCAGTATATTCCCAACAATTATCATATCCCGTATTTCAGGGTGTCAGGAATTAATTGCCGTCTAAATTACGCAAAAATGAAAATAACACTGATATCTCATTTAAACAGATATATTTACCAAAATTCTAAAAAATATATCTTGAAATACTAAAGAGTAGATTTATTCAGTTGGCTTCAACCACGACTTCCAGATGACGTCGGAATCTCCTGGATCTCTTTCTGGATGGTCTCCTTTTTCAAATTGTTAAATACTGCCATAATCCTTACCTTCAGATCATCTTTGGTTTTACAAAGAGTTTTGTTGGTTTCTTACTCAACTGCGCTCCACGCATAATAGTCTGGAGTCTGGAGAGTTAGACAAATTTAAGGTGTGATGTGGTCACAGAAATTGCCTGACAGGCGTGACTGATTTCTCCTGCTTGTATGGTATGGTGCACAGTTCTGCTGCCAGACACGGGATCTTCCAGCAGCCACCCTTAGAAGGTAGTGCTTCCCTACTTGATGTAGACCTCTGTGATGAATCTGTGAATGGAGGCATTACGTTGCCATCACCAGTGATCACTCCAAACACCTTCATAATTACCATTATATCTATCCAACTCTTTTCGAATCCTCTGCACCCAAATACTCTGAAATGATCGTATTGGAGCTTCCGGTGCGAGTACCAAGCAGTACAGCATGCTGTTCCCAAATTTCCGGTGCGTCAGAGTGCTCTTTTTTTTTACGACTGGACCTACTATACTATGCAGTAAATAAAATGAAAAACAACGCGCACGCGCGAAATTAAAATATAAAATGGCAACAAATTACCCATTGCACCCTGTAAAGCAATCAATACGCGTTACTGTATATAAATCAGTTTAGCATCCAGCTAATGCTGTAATTATTGTTCATAAAATCTTTCTTCCTGAGAGTCAACCGTTGACATTTGATTATAGAAAACTGAGAAAAAATTGCACCGTGATCACGTAAAACACTTTTCCGATGCGACGTATATATGACCGCATCAATTTAGTTTTATTTTAATTCTGATTTGTATAATTGTATTGTTATGCAGTTTTGCAGAATCTTAGCAGAGATTTAACTCCTCCACACGTTGGAATAGGCTCATTTTCCTCTTAGCAAATCGCTCACAATCAACGAAATATGAGGAACAACATGAATCACATGCTCGGCACAAATGTATCATTTTACTGCTCAGTGTAAGCATAAGTTTAATGCTAATGTATTCGTCTTTCGTACACTTGGAACTCTATCCGGACTTCTTGCTTTATACTCAACTACGATCTTCTAAGATCTAGATGCAACATTAATAGCCATCTTCGGTCTTCTTGAATCTTTTAATATCTCTCTCTCTCTCTCTCTCTCTCTCTCTCTCTCTCTCTCTCTCAGGAACCCCCCGAGTTTTATTAGCTTATTGACTTGCGGGTGCTTAAAATGATTAAAAAATAAAATAAGTAGTGGAATGAATTCTGGGTCGATCTTTCCATGCCGAAATCTTCTTTTAAACCTTCTTGAAATAATAGATCATGATATGGATCACTGTGTCGGGCCAGAAATCTTTTCTCGTCTGAATTCATATTGCACATATATAAATCTACCATCCGCCCGTGCACTGAATACTGCTGTCACATCTGGTCGTGTGTCCCTGATATTCATCTGGGGGTTCTTGACAAAATCCAACGGAGAATCTGAAATGTAACCGATCCTGGCCTGGCAGCTCAACTCTAGTCACTTTCTCACTGATGTGGCTTCCCGTTGTCTCTTCTACAAATACTATCACTGCTCTGACGAGCTTAGCTCCCTGGTGCCCCTGCTGCATGAATTTACTCGAGCTACTACACTAGCAACTTAAGTCCCACCCCTTTACAGTGAAACCAATCAAATGCAACCTCAACTTCTACTTTACTAGCTTCTTTGCTCGCACTTCCCGCCTGTGGAATTCCCTTCCGTATACTTACTTCCATGACAGCTACAATCTCCAAGAATTTAAATGCAATGTCAATTGTCATCTCATCTCCTTGACTCGCGTCCTTTCCTGATAACCCATGTATCATGTTCTTCTCCTTTTCTACTCATCTCTCAAGCAGCTCTCTTCACACCAGTGTTCTCATACTTCTCTTACCCATTCTCTGATACCCCCTGTAACCAGTTTCCTTTTATGCGCACCAGTGGCAGTACTGTCTTGCTTGGGGTAAAATGATTATAAAAAATATATTACAGGATCTTCTAATTATGACACTGTAAATCTCACTGATTTTCTTTGATTGCAGCCAGTAGGCATTCAATGTTTTCGTTTTTTTTTTTTTTCATGACGTGGCAAACTTCATCGATTCCCACAAAAAAAGTGTCGATACCAAAATTTAATATCGGTTTCGTTTATTGAATCATATTTGAAAACCTTCTTAATTATTCGCATATTTTCTGCTGACGAATATTCATGTTCTAAGCAAAAATTAATGCATTGTAATTTTGAATACAACGATTACGTCGTTAACATGCTCACTCGTTAATATCTTACTGCCAACTGAGTGACACTACGAGAGAGTACACTGTATGTTTATATATATATATATATATATATATATATATATATATATATATATATATACTAAATCTACAAATGAGCCAACACCGACCGCGGTTTCACACAACGGATCGTCAGGCTTTTTTTTTCTTCCCCTTTATTTAACCTACGAGGTAGTCCCTGTTATGTTATTGACGATTTAATTTATTTACTGATAGGTTAGCATTGGTTTTTCGGGCATTAGTCTTTAATAATTAGTGCTGCTTTATTGTAATTACGTATATATATATATATATATATATATATATATATATATATATATATATATAAAGAGAGATACGCACGCGCATACACACATACATACATACACACACACACACATACACACACACACACACATATATATATATATATATTGCTTCAAAAGTATTAAGTTTAACACTACAAAGCATAATAAGGGATAAAATTTAAAAGGAGGAAGAAAACAGCCTGTTTCACTCTCGCTCATCGACGTTTCTTAATCGAGAGAACTTACAATAAAATATAATAAAAACATGAGACATGAATTAGTCAATGATGGGAAAGGTCGATGAATTGCTAGAAACTGATCACAGCAAGGCCCAGCAACACTCTCGATGTTTACACAGCGATGGTCTGCAAGACACGGTGTAAACTGACTTTAATACTTTCAAATGAAAAAGTGAATGTGAATTTGCTAGAACAGAAAACCAATCCACACTAAATTCCATAGTACACTTTCTGCTATTTATCAGATGTTCACTAATTGAGGAACAATAAGTATTGCGGATGAGTTTATTTTGTTGCTAGGTATGGTTCCTGATTTTCAGTGGAATATGTTTGATTCTAGTATCAAGCTGCTGAGTAGTTATCCCTATGTAACTGACACTGTAGCTACAATCATACTTACAAACTACAGAACTTATTTGATGTGGGAGGAGAACGTCCTTACGTCTAGAAAATAGAACCAATCTAGTACCAAACACAACACGCATGCCAGAAGAAAAATAACACTTCTGCACATCTGAAGACATTTGCCTAGTTAGGTTTTTGCCCTTCTCTTCAATCAATGGAAGTCTTAAATACACCGGACATTTTGCTATAATAACTGGCTTAATCTTTCTAAGTCAGTAATCTTGTCATGAATCACCGAATAAACAACATTGGGTGGATACCTATTATCACACAAAGTTCTCGTTATAAAACGAATCTCACAATCGAAGAACTCTTCAGAACAGATCATCAATACGCTCTGCGTTAAAGTTTTTATAAGGTTTATTTTGCGCTTTTTGGTGCAATAGTGTATAAACCCGAAAAAGTAGATTTTCTATACACTGAGATACAAACAGATGTTGGTGTACGAAGCACCGTTACATTCAAGAAAGTAAGTTTAGTGTTAACCTCTTTCTCAACAGTAACCTCAAAGAATGATGAAGATTATTAAGGGAGGAGAGAAATTGATCAGCCTCATCTTCATTATTAAATAAGCAAAACGTATCATCAACATAGCGACGATACAAAGAGGGGCGAAATGAATCATTAAATAATTTCTCTTCATAAAACCCAACAAATATATTCGCCAACACAGAGCCCAAAGCAAAACACATGGCTATACCGCCAATTTGACTATACATCATATAGTCGAAATTAAATTCAACAGATGACGTGGCAAACTTCATCACTTTCTACAAAAATTACTTCAGGAACATCTGGAGCAGACAATGAACTGGGATGAAGAAAATCGCATCAAATATTAATTGTTTCCAGAGGAACACGAGTAAATAAGGAGTACACATCATACAAACACATAAACTTACCAGAAGGAAACTTTTAATAAGACCAACAAAGGAAAATTAATCTTTTATAGTAAATGAGCTATAGTGCTGCAAAACAGGTTGCAGCACTTTAGGAAGTCATTTAGCCACCTTATGTTGTGATGATACTATCATTAATAATATGGATCTCAAGGTGCCTCTTCCTTATATATTTTTGAAGACCATAAAGGCGGGGTCTAATAGGACCAGAAGGTATAATTTCGCCAGAAATATCAGGTGAAAGAATCCCGCTTTTAACCACTTCAATAGTTGTTTCTGGAATCTTACTTTTTATTGGAGTGGTTGCATCACATTGTTCAACAGGGCCTAATTTTATAAATGTTGATGTCTCATTTAAAATAAATAACATCTTAGTAATGTCAGTGTAGTTGTAGAGGACGAAGTGTCCATTACTAATTTATATTTACGAGTCGACTCGGCGTAACTGGCGTCATTGAATAGAGCAGGAAATAAGGAATCACGAAAAGGCGAAAGTAACCAGAACAACAATATATTAACAAAGGTTACATAGAGTTGAAAGCATGCAAATCAAATAAGGAAAGGAAAGTTCTTTCCCTTTGTCTGGAGAAAATCGTAAATGTTCGATAGGAGATTAAATTGAATAAAGTTCAGTTTGAACAAAGTACGTACTGTTAATGTCTGTTTCCAATTGGAGTTTTTTTAGTGTTGTGTGCACATGCTGGTGAGAAATAAAAATTTGCGCCACTAATTGCTACCCGCAATTAGTGCGCGTGTGTATGTGTGAGTTAGGGAATAAACATGTCTGCTCTTGCCCGGGACAGAATCCTAACTGTCGGACACGTGACGTTTCCGACTTTTATTTGGCATGCCGGAACGTGGAAAAACTAAGGTTATCACGTTGTGGGTGTGAATGTATCAAACCCTACATAGTCGATTAAGACAACACCAGCCCCTCTTATCAGGTTTTAACTCGGATAAGATTTTTTGCTGTATCTTTCTCCTTTCAGGTCGGTAGATACAAATATTCTGTTCAATTATAAAATGCAGAGTATCCACTCAAATACGAGTATCCATTAAAAAAAAATAATTTTTAGACAAATAAAATACTGTTTAATTATAAATATATATATATATAATATCTACTCAAATTACGAGTATCTATTAAAAATAATGTTTAAACAAATAGATTAAATATATGTCGGAGTTGATCCATTTAGTAACGGATTTCTTAAAAATTTCGTAAATAAATTGTTTTTGTTTACAATACACTGTTTTAGGATACACGAAAACAGAGCAAATATGAAAATTACGAAAAATCAGAAAAATGTGTGTTTAAAGGCATTATTTTGGGCTTTGTCTAACTGTAAGCCCTTCGTGGTCGAGTGCTCTAAGACACATCAGATCAATATACGGTTTTCTTAAGAGGACGCAGGTTCAAATCCTACCAAAGGACGCGTATTTTCCTAATAAAATTCCTCGCTTATTCAGACCGACAGATATGAATAAATATACTGCTATATATATACATATATATATGTATATATATTGTCATCCGCAGACAAAGCTGTTTCGCTGTATCACAGCTCATCAGTAGGGTTAGACTCCGATTGCTTTTTAACCCAGGATTGAAACCCGACCGAATTGGCGTCAGTCGGCGATCCTACATCTGGGCTATGGGCGTTCGATGGAAGAAGGCAGACTTTTTAGCGTATACATTATCATTATACGCGCCCAATAGCCAGAGTGATCTAATTCATTTTACTGAATGAGCGATGCGTACATGCCAGAGTAGCTACTGTTTTTCAAAGTCCACCATTCTTCCAGAGTGCTCAATCAGGGTGTGAGAGCGTATATATATATATATATATATATATATATATATATATATATATATTTAAAAAAGTGAAAAAACAGGTATATTAAATAGTTCTCGATGCAAAGTATAGCTTAATATTGTGATTTTTTTATCATAATGGTTTATAAAAGCATTATATCACTACACAAAAATGTTCATATTTCCGAACAATACTGTTCTTCTTCAAGTGATATTTTTTAAAAAATGGTGAAAATGATTTATTTAGAAAACATAAGACGACTATATTTCTGAGCTGAGTATTTACACTATTTACATTATTCGGACTATTGTCCTCATTTTTGTTGCCACTGGGCCATGTGGATATAGACATTGGTTAGTTCCTGACTTGACTCTTAGAGTTGTGAGTTCAATATCAGGCTACAACAGCGGTGAACATGTAATTTGCAGGGTTAGAGGGAGAGAATTCATGACTTCCAATCGAGGTTTCCCGCAAGGAATGAAGTTCATATACCCCAGTGATTGTAATAAAGGGTTCGGTTCGAAATTCCTAGCACCTGGAGAAAGCCGGAGCGTACAAAGGCCGAAACGTCGGACAAATGGCAACAAAGATGAGGACAATAGTCTGAATAATGTAAATACTATAAACATAAGATGAATTCATGGTTATTTAGAAACTGAAGAGGTAGTAGTTGGAGAATATGCTTGTAGGTGTGTCAAAATCTAATTAAAAAAACAACCAAAAATCCAATCTAGTGTTAAAAATTATTGTCTGCCCATTTAAATAATGTATGGTCCCACTATTTATCTAACCCAAACAAAATAGTGACATGACTTGACACCGGGCCATTCTTCTTTCTTTCACGACCCAAATCTTCATCTTCATAGTTACCTAATTCTCATTTCTGACACACCTACAAGCATACACGTTTAAATATATATATATATATATGTGTGTGTGTGTGTGTGTGTGTGTGTGTGTGTGTGTGTGTGTGTGTGTGTGTGTGTGTGTGTGTTTTATTTATTTTACTTATTTATTCATCTTTTTTCTTTTTGATCATTATATATATATATATATATATAAATATATATATATATATATATATATTTAAACGTAAGTTTCCTTAGTTTCGCTATCTACCTTCAATATTGACAATTATGTTTTTGTCTGTGTTTTTGCAATTTTTTAGCTGTTTGTGGAAAGAAGACGCTTGTGCGTGTAGGTGTTCTCTGATTCTGATGTGGTGGTGCTGCCAACATAAAATTCTTCACATTTGGCGCATTGTATACGGTACACAACATATACCTGGTGTCATATACCGGTGTCAGGAATAGGCCAATTGGCCAGTGTGCATGTGGTGTCGTTTCTGTTATGCTGTTTGTTGTGGTTGTAATTGAGGTGTTTGCAAAGAGTGGGGCCCTAGTGGGCCAGCTCTATGTCCAATCCCTCTCTGCGGAGGGATGTATATTGGACATATACACCGGAAAACATTTAGACATACACACACACTCATTTATCTATATACACAGACGCACGCGGACACAGGATACTATAAAAGGTATGTCGGTATATACACATAAAATTATCACAGAAGGAAAACAATAGATAAATAAATAACGCACATATACACATAGGTATATATATATTTACACACACACTCCAACATACTATACACTGAAGACATACACACACACACATGTATCTATATACACACACGCACACGGACACATGATACTATAAAAGATATGTAGGTATATACATATAAAATGATCACAAAGGAAAAAATAAAATAAAATACAAGAGTTATAAGCACATAAACGCGCACACATGACACACTTACACACACGCACACACGAGAACACATGAAAACGAATACAGGACGGTTAAAAAAGTAACAATAAACATGCCAATTAAGGCAGATAGATAAAACACCAGTCATAAAACAAAGCAAAGTCTTCTACCATTTTGGCAAAAGTCAAACTAACGGTCAGGTTAACGCATACTTAAAGCAGACTGATATCATCAGACCGTAAAAAGGTCCCAACTATCAATCACACATATATATACCAAAAACACACACACACACATACATGCTTTAACACACACACACACACACACACACACACACACACACACACACACACACACACACACACACACACACACTACAATTAATAACAGCAGCAGCAGCCAGGAATGCCTATTCGTTGAAAAGCAGGAACTCGAACACAAGCTCTCCTAACATTGTGAAGATGAGATTTTGATCTCGAAATATTAATGTATAATAAATAGGTAATACCAACAACTTCTTTGCTTTCCTTTATTTTACTAAACGCATTGTGACAGCCTTCGAAACCTAACCACACACACACACACACACACACACACACACACACACACACACATATATATATATATATATATATATATATATATGGATTTGGTAAAAAGAAATTGTGTTGTTTTAAGTGTTGTTATATGATAACAGGAAAAACCTAACAGGAAAAAATATTTCACTGCCTGACGAGTTGTTAATAAGATAGTACCGAAACACAACGACTCTTGTGTTGCAGTAAAATATGTTTTTATTATAAACTTATATATATATATATATATATATATATATATATATCAGTTAAGTGCCATACGTGATACACGCATTGGCCGATCATGTCTCGAAAGAGACATGACTAACTGGGCAGAAGATTATCCCGCAGTAGGTTGCCATTGCTTTCTGCGGTAGACTGGTTGCCAGCCAAGTTTATAGAGCCCAATCTCTCCTGTCTATTCCGTCTATTCCTTCCAGCTATGGGTTAATATATATATATATATATATATATATATATATATATATATATACTAATATTTAGACATTAATTTGCCTATATTTGATGGGTACCTTCATCCGACTCGGACGCTCCAACTTATTCTTCCCCAGGTATACAATCCGGCACATATCAACACAATAACACTTGGCAAGCACCCAACCGAACACCGAACACCAACCTAAACAGCCATGAGTAATCTAATCCGACATCGATTATCGCGCCAGTACACGACAGAGCCCAAACCTGTACAAATCATCCGGCCAAAGCCCAACACGTTTCCTCATAGCACCGACACCAACAACTAATAACCATGATACTCAAGGCCCACGTCCCACACAGTTTTCTAACTATTTATAATTCCTCCACCCCGCGAAAACTGATGTCGTGTAGAACACCATATAACTATACAAACCGACGACCAATATCGGGTCAAACAGTATAACACATGGCGATCGACGTACCCAGTGAAGATCAACCAGAACGTCTAACCCAAACAAAAACATCCAGTTAAAAATGCAGTTAAAGATATTTTCCTTAATCTTTCAATATTACAACCCGGATTTTAATGTAAATGCTGAACTATGATTACAATGAACAGTGAGCTCATTCCTCTGGTTTAGCAGTTTAACCTTGTCCCTAAAATTGATAATTTTTAATTTTTCATTGAGACAGAGGTAGCAAGGTAGCAAGGTGCACGGAGGGAGTTACAAGTTCGGGCCTTTATTAGGATTTTCCATTTAACAGTAGGTGTTTTGTCTTTTTCCTTTAAAGTCTAATAGTATTTGGATAATGAAATGCTGTATTTATAAGAACTATTATTGAAAGACAATGTGTGTTGATACCAGCGAATTTTGAACGGGTTTTTAGTAGGACAGATATAAACCTTTATAGTATTAGGATTTTCAATTGTAGAGACGGTACAAAGATAAACTATGAAGCTAACTAGACAGTTATTATGCAAAGGGCAATCTTTAGGCTTTCTACAATTACATCCGCTAGTATTAGTTCCTTTGTCCCTTGTGCGATCTATTTGAGCATTGTAATTTACCGTGTTTTTTGTATTATAATACTTGTTGAGGACTTTGTTATGTTTTTTAATAATTTTTCTAGATTATCCGTGCTACTATAGCTTAACTTGAGTGTATTATTATTGAATATTTTGCTAAGAGGATTAGTTTTTAGAAAGTGTTTGCTGGTTAAGTTTAAGAATTTATGTCCCAATTTATCTTTAACCATCAAATTGCAGGAAGAGGTAAACCAGATGATTTTTCTAGATCTTTTCTTCTTGCTATTATCATTGTCAGTAGGGTTTCTGAATTTGATATCAGCAGCCTTGTAACCGCTGTTTCTAAGTGCAGAATTATAAAATTTGCTATGCTGATCAAAAATTACTTTACTAGATGAGTTGTTGCTGAGTCTAGATTCAATAGAAGATGGGATATGTTTAATGACTGATGAGGGATGGTTAGAATTAGAATTTATGTACATTGGATTGGAGTTAGCCTTCATATAAGGTTGGAAATAATTATTGTTAAGATCCAGAGTAACATCTAAAAACTCTATTTGTTTAATGTTGGTGGTAATTTCTACCTTGAGACCTAAACTCTTTAATTCCCTGTGTATTATCTTCCTAATGCGATCTACCCTAATTTTAGTGGAATCTCTAACAATCAGTAAACCATCATCTCTATATAGACCTATACTATCCGTATTTATATCCTCGTAAGCGGTTAAATTGTAAAGAATAAATAATCTCACAAGATCAGAGGCCTCAGCCGAATCTAGAGAACCCATTGCAATGTCAAAATATCCATCAGATGTCTTTTTAGTCCATTGTTCATTATAAATCAGAAGAGAACTTCTACATTTTAGTATAATATCCATTTCGCTAGTAGAAATATCAGAGTATTCCTGTGCGAATTCAAGATAAAGAGGTCCTTAGTAATGGATGTATAAAATTCCATAATGTCAAATTGTATAAAGGTACAATTTCCTTTATTCTGGATGGTCTTAAACCAGTTGATGACATCTGTGGTGTTAATCCATTGCATGAGTCCGATGGTGCATTTAATAGATCGGTTGATCCTTTCTAAAATGACTTTGCTGATTTTGCCAACTTCCGTTCTAGTGGGATTAATTAGACGCGTAGATGGTTTTGCTCTAAAGTCTAGTTTATGGCCCTTTAATAACACATATGCTTCTTTTGTTTGTAACTTACTAACACGATCACTAATACATCATTTAGGTTTATTTATAATGTAGGTTTATTATAATAATTTAGGTTTATCATTAGGTTCTAATGTAGGTTTATTATAATAATTTAGGTTTCTTTATAATGTTTATTATAATAATTTAGGTTTATTTATAATGTAGGTTTATTTATGTATGCGTTCTTTCACTTCCTCGTTTAATATATGAATAACTTTCTAAATCTAATAAATTGTTAAACTTAGAATTTTTTTTTTAATTTCGCAACAATAATAAAGTAAATCTAATAGTCAATTAATAATGCTGATCTCAATTTAATCAAATACTAATACTATTGTCCCCCAAAATTATTTTTAAGTCTGCTCACATATTCTCCAAATTAGAAGTTACTTTACTCTGATTGGTCCACATTGTACATACAACAACGCCTGCCTGATTAAAGGAGTTTTGCTTGTTTTTAACCTTTTAAAACCATTCAATTTGAAATAAACCACATCACTTGACAAGACACGAGAAGTGTCGAAACAAAATAGCTACTTTTGTAGTGATATTATAACATCTTTTCTTTTCTTTCAGTCTACGGTTTTGCTTTAACTGGAAACAACCATGGCTTTTTAGGCTTTCGTGTCAACGTCCAAAGAGTCTGAGCTCCAGGACCATAGATTAGTTTTAAAGCTTTCATTACACCTGAGCAACGCCAGGCTATACTGCTAATGTGTGTGTGTGTGTGTCTGTCTGTGTGTGTATACGCTTTTTTTTTACCATCTGCCACACACACACACACTTAATTTCATGAAATTGTCTGCAAACTATTTTATTAGGACTCCTTGAAGAATGTTAATCATCTATTATAATTGCAATCAGTAGGATCTGCTGGGGTAAAATGGATATGCAAAGTATTAGCCATGATAGATGTACCATTGTTCATCTTCTGAAATGAATTGTGGGATTGTGTGCCTGTATTGTGGTACCCAGGCTCCTTACCTGTATAAATTTGCTGACAAATCCCAATATACCCCCTCCCCCTCCCCAATTTTTGGGTTGCTGATAAGAGGAACTTCATATGGTCAGCATCTCATTTGCATCTTTTGTTTATTCTACAATACTTTGTGGTGTCTCTGAATTTTAGGTTGTAAATTGTCGAAAGGTGTTTGTAAAAGTAACATTGAGTCACAATCTTTGATTTTACTGTAGTGTACTCACTTCTGTAATTGCTACTTGCTGAAAAATATCAACTTCTTTTTTAACAATGGTTTCTTGAAGCACTGCATTCCATGGTTGAAAACAGTGAGAGTGATGAGGGTGTTGATGTACCATGTGCATCCAAAAGGGCTTTGGCAAGGGGATGCTAAGTACCAGCCAAAGTAGGTCTTGTGACAAGTAGGCCTGTTTGTTGTCCTTGCCAGAAGACTTTGATGTAGATGACAATTACATCTGAATTGCAATGAACATATAGCTTAATATTTGTTGATATTGTTCTGTAAAGATATAGTAACGTTAGGATGATAATTTTACGTTGTTTCTTATTCTTTGTTTGCATCTAAGGTAATCCTCTTCAAAATTGGTTGCAACATCACTTCTGAAAATTTGATTCCATGTGGCCCCATATTTTACATATTAAATTTTTATTTTGCTAAGTGTTTTGCCCCAAGCGATTGACATATGATTGAAAAGTGTTTAGTAAGGAGGCTTTCTATCAACCTCTGTGTTTGGCAAAAATATATATTCAAAACTCTTAACAGGTTTTGCCCAATATTTTTGCTTAATTTTAAAAACTTTTCATGTCTAACTGTACGTTTGATTTGATTTTTAGAAAAAAATTTTTGACTGGAACCTCGTCTTTACTTTCCTTAGTATCTCTCTTTCTTTTCTTTCTGTTGCCTGGTTGGTGATGACGGACACTCTTAGTCTCCCATCTCCCGATCTTCTCTGACCAAAGTTAGAAATATCTTTTTTCTTTTTTATTCAATTTGCCCGTAGTTCAGCTTGGAATCATGACTTGAATTATAGGTATGCCATATTTTTTTGTTTTCTTTTCTTCTCCGTTTTTGCCCAATATTTTTGCTTAATTTTAAAAACTTTCATGTCTAACTATATGTTTGATTTTATTTTTAGAAAAAATTTTTGACTGGACTTTAACTAAGTTAAAACTTAATAAGTCACTTTTTTTTTCGTTTTTTGAAATCTTTAACTTTTTTTTGTTCTCAATTGGAGTAGATAGACTTAACTATCGCCCGGTTCACACTCCACCCACTTCTATTGAACAGGTGAAGAGGCTTATCCCTTGTTTCCTGTTTAGGATGTGGTTTACGGTTTTCTCTTTCCCAATCTTTTCACTCTTTTCTTTTTTTTTCAATTGAAGTAGATAGACTAAACTATCGCCCGGTTTACACTCCATCCACGTCTATTGAGCAGGTGAAGAGGCTCATTCCTTGTTTCCTGTTTAAGATGTGGTTTCCGGTTTTTCTCTTTTCTAATCTTCTCACACTTATGTAGCCCCCTGCACATCAGTGGCGTTACCGCCTTGCTTGGGGTGATATGATTAAAAAAATATATCTATGTTATAATTTCTGAATAAATATTATTTGCTCTACTTTGTATTGATCACTTTTTAAGAATAGTGTTTCTTTGTATAAGGAATATTATTCCATCCATCCGTATCCTATACTCGTATATATATATATATATATATATATATATATACGAGTATAGCGTACCCTATACTGGATGGATGGAATATATATATATATATATATATATATATATATATATATATATATATATACGAGTATAGGGTACAGATGGATGGAATAATATTCCTTATACAAAGAAACACTATTCTTAAAAAGTGATCAATACAAAGTAGAGCAAATATATATATATATATATATATATATATATATACTGTATTCTTCAGTTTCAAAGTTTACATATATTTTCTTTCTCATTAATTATAACTACTGCTTTCTCGTATCATTTAATATTGGTTGGCATACAATGAAGCATTACGCTAGGTATATATATAACTTTTATCATGATACAATTCTGAACTATGAAAGTACATTAAGAGAAATCAGATCTGTTCAGATTTGAATATATGTTGTTCTTGTTAAAGAATCTTATAAAAATCATGCACTCTCCTTCCGATCCTTGCTGACCTTCAGTGTCTCTGCATGAATGTTTGTATTAGAGATCAACATATTTTGGCTAACAATTCCCTTCGTTTTCTCGTATGTCGTGACCTTTATCCCAGTGCCGTGTTAAGATCAGCATTGAACGCACCAGCTATCAAATATTTGGTCGAGGCAAATAATAATCTGTTTTTATGGATGGAGGTTTCAGATCACCGCAATTAGTATCAGTGGGAGAAGCTTTGACTGGAATTATAGCCTTTATACTGAGACTGTAAGTGCATGTTGGGTACAATCCGTAGACTAATGATATTGGGTACAATCCGTAGACTAATGATAAAAAATTATTTTGCACAAAATTTATTTTTCAGCCTATATTCATTCCTTGTCAATGCACTTAATTCAACGTTGAATAATAGAGATGGAACATTAAAAATAAAATTTTCAATTCAAATTTAACTGATAATTACATATTTATTGGGTCTTCCTTGTATATATGAAATCCAAAGTGAATTGATTCTCTAGATCGCTGATATAATTATCGATGATCTTGTCACTGAAAAAGTTCTAAATAGCTCGTATCTGCAATGTCTATAATAGACATTGCAGATCTATAAAACCGTCAAGTTCTTTAAAACCATCATGTTTAATCATTAATTAATCGTTTTTGTCATCATATGAAGGCAGAAGTGGATAATCAATTAATGAAATTGACATGATCAAACGAGAATTACAAAATTTGATATATTGGGTACTATTACTACACAAAAATTGTTTTTTAGGAATAGGCAATCTTTCTAGTTGCCATACAAGTGGGAAGGTAAATTCTTGAACTACGAAAAATTCTAAATTTTTTTGAAATTTCTCACAGAATGTTTTCTACTATATTTGTTAGCAGTGGAATATAGCTAAAAATCTTCTCAGGCTGATTCTTTTCCCTGTTTATTTTTCAGTATTATATTTTGAAAGTTACAGTGTGAAATTAAAGACCATCTTTTATGGTATTCATGCGGGATACGTGGAAAATATGACCGATCAAAACGATGAATAGTTTCGAGTCTAACCCTAACCTCATATTCTTTGATTAGTTTGTCTCAACTTAAAAGAAGATTTTATCAATAGTGGTTCTCAAACGCCATAATCCTTGTAAGGGTGCAGCGAAATATTGTCACATTCGAGCAAACATTGAAGAAATCACGACAAAAGACCAGGCACAGTTTCCACACGAAATAAGTTGCACAAATAGTTGAATAGAAACATTAAAATAAAGTATGTTCCTAGTTGTGCCCGTATCTTTTAAAAATCAATGATTTATTTCATAACATTTACACGTATACTTTTTAAAAATTTTGCTAAGTGTACTGTGATATTTTTATTTGTTTCTAGGTGTGCTGTTGCTTAAAAAGGTTGAGAAACACTGGATTAGATAATAAATATAAAGAATTAGCACGGATTATTCAGTTACAAATTACTAGTTTCTGATGATAAAATATGTGATTCTTTTAGAGTTTGTGTTAGCATTGAATTGTCATATGCACACGATTCTGCTAATTTTTCTTCTGCCATCATAGTTCGCAATGCGATTATAATCGCTTACTATGTGAGATTATCAATACATCGAAATAGGGGATTAAAACTACATAAGAATTTCACGTGTCATACACAAACTTCACCTGAAGAACTACTCTTATGTCATAGTCACCATTAGGCATGGTTTAGATTTGTCACGAAGCCTAAAGTATAAGATATCTAGTGAAGATGGAGATCACTAGTGATGATCTGTAAGATTAACTTGCTAATACTTGTGCGACAGACAAATGTTTTCTTTTTCGTTTAAAGGAGTCAAAATACTATAAATCTATGATAGATACCAAGATTTCCGAAGAAATCTTAGTCTGAGTAAAAATACCTTTCAAAAGATGCTGTACAAATAGCAAAAGATATGTGCCCTTTATGGAGACAGTTCCATGTTTGAGAGTACTGTGCTTAAGTGGTTCGTTAGGTTTAGAAGTTGAAAGTTTGATCTACAAAACTGAGACTTTTCCGGAAGACTTGTAGTCATTAATGAGACCGCATCGAAATACTGATTAGAAAATAATCCAGGTCATGTGATACTGACATAGAGTAGATGCTCAATTATATTGAAGCCTATAAAAATCACTTAGGACAGTTCATCATTCGATATGCCAAATTCGGAGAGGATGGAATGATGATGCTACCTCATAAATTATGAAAGGTAATGGTGCAAAATGCTACATAAATTGTTTAATAAATCTGTGTTCAACTATTTAAATATAGTCTTTGAAATTCACTTAAAAACGCAAAGATCGTTTGTTCTGCCACAATACATCAATATATTTTGCTTGTTAATGTATACAGAAAGAAAAAATAACCAAACATGTGCAGAAGTAGATTGACAGCTTCATTATAACAACGTTTTTCTCCTTCAAAGCAAGTGTGGTATTCTTTTTTGTCCGTTTAGATATTACTCTTCACGTTACGCCATGACTGACACTAATTATTCGTCTCTCGATGGGTACAGTAAGAAGAAAATATCCAAAGTCATAGACAAGTGCTGAATTGCATCTTCATTATTACAAAGCATCTTCACTTTTCGTACAGGGCTTTTCCCTGATCATCACATCACCTTTTCATGAATTTTTCCTTAATGTTTTACTAAATTTTGCATAGATATTAATCGTATAATTTTGCATGAACATTTGCTTTTATTTTGATAATTTTGTATAAATATTAATGATATGTTAAGATATTAATTTCACCCTTTTAAAAATTTACTGTTAGACTATTAATCACAGATTACTGTGATTAAATTTTCATTATTAGTTTCTCTTCAGTATATGCGTTAGTTAAAATACTAAATCGATCGATAGATAGATAGATTTAACTTAGTAAGTTAAAATTTAATTATATACTGACCGTTGCTTAACAACATGCAAACATGCTAACTAATATGAACTTTAACTCGAATCTTCTCCTTGAAATTCATGTGAACTGCTACAATTTTAAATTCCTCAAAATTCAACCCCTCGGGCTACTTTCATTACAGATTTAATAAGTCCCTCTTGACCTAGAAGGGGGTCTTAAGACATTGTCCTTATTATTTATATGTGATATGTTATTTATATTTATGCGTTACATTAAGCGTATGGTGGTAGAACACAGAAGAAATGACGGAGGTTTAAGAAATAAACAATTCTATTAAAGTAAAAATACAAAAAATGGTAAATTGTAAAATGTCTCTCGTTGAAAGAAAGAGATAAGTAGAATCGTAAAAGTCGTCTGCAGAGGCGTACGGTAAGTTGTGACTTACTGCAGCAATAACTTTTGGCAAGTTGTCTTTTGGAGATGGAACGTCGCGTTCCGACGAGGGTTGTGAACCCTGTTGTGTCGACCGACTGCCGAAGATGTCTCTTTGATGATCTTTTAAGTTCTTTTCTTAGGCTCAGTTCGAGTTTAATTTTTATTTTTTTTCTTTAGGCGAGAGTGAGTGGTGAGTGCTATTAAGTGGAAATTCTGAATCGTTTTTTTCTTTTTTTTTTTTTTTGTGCGTGTAAGTTTATACTTGTAGCGGAAGTATGCGGCGCCGATGTACAATTGAAGAAGTTTTTAGTTCAGTTTTGAGTTTCGGAGTGTTCACATCCGACCAGTAGTGAAAATTTGTGTAACATGAATCAGAAGAAGATCTGATTTTAGAAAGATTATAACAGCTCCTCTAGATCCTATTCTGATTCACGGATGGATTGGTGTGTTGTATGTAAGATGTGTTTTTTTTAATTTTTTTTTATTTTGTGTGTGTGTGTGTGTGTGTGTGTGTGTGTGTGTGTGTGTGTGTGTGTGTGTGTGTGTGTGTGATGAAATTTTTAAATGTTGCAGTAGTTGAGCACGTGTTTGTCTTTTGGGATTTCTTCTATGGCACATCGGGGCAGATGGCTGTACGAGATCAATAGATCTGGGGTCCTCATTGTTTATATGGTCATTAGGCGAAGGATGAAATGTCGAATTGGGTGTCACTTGGAGAGTCTATGGAGGTGGGGGTGAGTTCTTATAAATAAGGTGGTCAGGCTGAAGTACAAGCCAACATACGATGGGAGCGCGATGGACCCAACTAGTTTCGCCAAGACAGTTTGCAATTTGGAGTACTATGTCATTCGTCTTGATGACCTGTCCAAGGCAGATGTGATATATGGGATGTGACTAAATGAGGTCTGTGGAGTAAGACTTATAGATGAGTCGCTTCAGCTCTTTTTGTTCGTCTTGTGGTCGGCCTCATTGTTTGCTAGGGCGACTTGTTGGTGAAGCACCGAGTTCATCGTTGGAAATGTTCCGATGTTCGGGTGCCAACCAAGGTTCACAGAGAATGGCTGTGAGATATCGACTAAAGCTGTCTAAAATCGTTAAGATATAGCGTTTGCACTTTGAGAGTCTCATTATGACGAAGTCTATGTATACGACTTCGAAGGGTATTTTGCCTCGTTTGCAATGTTCTCTGGACCAGTTCGGATGCTTGTCATAATTCCCCTTGCGTCCAACGCAAGTGTTGCATGATTCGACGTATGCCGTAATGTCAAACTTTTGAACTCCCACCAATCTAAGCTTATTTATAAATGAAATTTTGTCTGTGTGTGTGTGTCTGTGTGTGTGTATCCGTTACCTATAGACTCCGAAACGGCTGAACTGATTTTCTTGAAAATTTACACAGTTGTACTATAAGCGTCTGCGAGTGTTCTTAGCTAGGTTTTGTGTCGAGGTACTCTCGATAAATATCGAAAATCGATAATCGAAAAAATCGAGTTATAGAAGGAGTGGTTCGATTTGAATCAAATTTGATACACTCATAGATAAAAACATAAGAAACGATATTCAGAAGTTTCAAGGTTGCAGTTCTTACAATAGTGCAGAAAATCGATAATATATATATATATATATATATATATATATATATATATATATATATATATATATATATAAGGCAATATGTTTGTGTGTGTGTCTATTTATCTGTCTGTATGTCCTTTATACAAATCCACAATTTTTATCCGATTCTCACCAATCTTCACACGAATATTCTTTAGGCAGAGTCTGAGCTCCAAGACCATGGAATAGTTTTAAAGCTTTCATTACACCCGAGCAACGCCGGGCTATACTGCTAGTAGTTTAATAAGTAGGTGCGCATCCGAGTGATATCAGAATGACTGATACAAACATGGGCTTGGTGTAAGTATTTGGCTCGAAACTTGTACAGTACGAAGAGTTTGGGGGTATTTTGGGAGTCTTTTAGCATTAGGATGGATGTCCCCGGTTCTAGATAGAACTGTTGTGTGTGTTTTTGATGGATTGCTGCCCGGTGATCACTGGGATCAATCATCATGATGAGTATAGACCCTTCACCAGAGTCCACCGCTTATGCGATATTAATGTGGTCGGATATGTCCTCTGTGGAGATGGTTGAGGCGGCGCAACAGGCAAAATTATCTGTAAAGTTTGGGGTTCTTTGGCGTGTGTCTTAGAGGCGGCTGCACAAAAAATAATCAAATTTGGATATGGCCCATTTTAAAGTAGACCAGTTCTATTCTTTGGGCTGAATGTGTGGGAAGCAACAGCTATGACCTTTTTTCGTCCGTTTTCAGCTTCCTGTATAGCACTACACGTGACGTCATTAGTGTCAGGGGTGAGTGTAAAGGGTTGAATGAAATCTAAAAATGAGATGATTGATGGTTATGATAAGCGTCTCTTAATTTTTTTGTTGAGTTCATGTAAAGGGGCCAATAAGTGTGAAAATGTAACCGTCTTGATTCGTTCGTAAAGGCGAATCTCCAGAAACTGGCGTATCCAGACGAGACGTCCTATGAGACTTTGCAGTTTCTTTCTTGTAGTGGGTGTGTAAAGTTCGATCTGTTCGATCTTCAACTTACCCAGTTCATGCGACTGGATCAATAAATCGATCACTTAGATCTACTCCTTTACTTCTTCAATCTCCGGAGTTTCACCTTTAGTTTGCAGATGACTGGGACGTAGTCGCTTCCACAGTCAGCGCCTGGATAGGCTTTGCTTTGAACCACTGCATTTCTGAATCTACTGGTTTTTGGTGTCACCTACTGGGCTTCTCCATTTCAATAGACGTCGTGGGTGTTCTTGAAACCAGGTGTTAGTTATTACCTGGTCATTTGCTATGCACCATTAGACCCATCTTTCTCCTCGTTCGTTGCGGGTTTCTAAACCAAAGTTGCCAGTTGTCATACCTTCCCTCTCCTTGCCTACTTTGGCATTCAAATCTCCCATGATGATTCTGTTTTCTTGGCTTTTAGATTGAGCCTTGGCATTGTCTAGAGTGGAGTTAAAAGATTCTATTTCTTCCTCGGTGCTTTGTGTTGTTGGTACATAGATGACTACAATTGATATGTTGAACGGTCTCCCTTTCAGTTAGACCAGGAGAACTCTTTCGGAGGACTGGCAGTATCCCAAAACACATTTCTTCATTTCTTTGTCCAGTATTAAGCCGACTCCTTTTCCATTATTTTTGCCTCCTGCGTATATTATCCTACAGTTGTCGCTGCTGAAGTCTCCATTATTTGGCCATCTGGTTTCGCATATTCCCAGAATATTGATTATCAGTCTGTTCATTTCCTGCTTGACATTCTCTAGTTGTCCGCAGTTGTTTAACATCCTGACATTCCATGTCCCCAAGGTAATCCTTTCTTTGTTGCGCACAGTCGCAGGTTAACGGTCCAGAGACACCTATTGCTCATGTCGTTCCTTCCCGGGCGAGGGACAAATTTTAGGAAAAACTGTCCCCTTTACGCCGTTGTTGCTGACAGTCGCCGGATGACGGTCAGGTGACACCTGTTGCACATGTCGGTCCTTACCGGGCGAGGAATTGCTCTCTTTGGAAGCAACCCTCTTCACGCCGTTAGGTTTAATATATTTTCGTTGTATAGTTATGATTATACGCAGGATAGATAGATAGTGGAGTGGTATCCTGTTGCCTTCGCCACGGTGATTTATTGAGACACCATCTCTAGTTAGCTGGCCGTTGACTCATCAAGAGTTCCTCCGCCCTTTGTAGGTTTTATTTTTTTAAAACTACCGGGCTGCTAACACCCCGTAGAAAAAAAAGAGGAGTGGGAGAAAGAACATAGATATTAAGTATATACTTAGTATAAGTTCAAACAAGTAGTCATGTAAAAAAAATTGTCAATTCCCCTAGTTACTCCTAACTAGCAAAAGAGAAAGCATCACATATCCAGTAAACAGAAGATATTTTCTTTGAAATTTCGTACTTTCTCAAAGAGATCTTCTGTTTCATTTGGATAATTCCGGCCAATGCATATTTTGCTATAGCACGTGGTCTGAGAGTGGGGCAGAGAGATTAATTATAACGCTATTAAATATTTTGCATTACAAAAATCAATTTTAAATTAAACATTAATATATTTAGAAAATTCAGAACAACAAAAAAATCAAATTATTCTGAAAAGAGAATATTAAAAACAAAGCATGAAAAACAGTGAAAGGAAGATTTTTTTTTCTTACAGGGTTAATAATTAGGAAAACACTCACGTGATATCAGGCGACGTGGTCTCTCAATTCAACCACAATTACAAATGCGGCTTCGGCCGAACTCACTGTGGCTGCTTCTGGCCATTGTTTACATGGACTTCTACCTTAAACCGGTATGGAGAATGATTGGTTTAGGAAAATCGGTGGTTTCCCTAATCTTAACAAGAGTCCGTTTCAACTGTCTCGAGTCCTCATTTACTTGCGATCATTAATTAAATTTTATCATTTTATATTTCTCCTACGCAAGGAAAATTCTGTTTCCATTCAAATATTTACCAGATGATTTCCACAATGTTTGTCAGACTCATTAATTTCATAAAGTACAAAGAAATCGTTATACTACAGAAATCCTGTCTAGAGTGCAATTCTGTTCATTGTCTGCTCGGCTGGTCATTAAATAAATTTTATCATTTCCAATTTCGCTTTTACAAATTCTCTATTCTGTCCTGTTTTCTGTTATTCTGTCCTGTCAATGTACAATAACTTGTACATTGAAGACAGGGTCATTAAACAGCTGTCCAAGCTTACTACATGACTTTCCTGCAATTTGCCTTCCTCCGTTTTAAATTTCTTTTTGTTTAGCGATTTTTAAAAAAAAACAAAAAGATCTTCAACACCGAATAGTGTTACAGGTGGCTTTATCTCGATAATGGCACGAATGTATTCTGGGTCGTGCCTGAACTCTTCAATGCGACTGAGAAATTTGGTTTCGGAAGCGAGAAATGTGCAGAAAATGGGGTTGAGTTTCAGTCCGAATTTTTGAAGTGCGGGGATGTAGTTGTGAAAGGTTTGTGCGTGACCGAGGTTGTCGTTAATGTATGGAGATATTCTCACGTGAAGTAACGATGGTTAATGCCTCAGCTATGCATCGAGAAAAGATTTGACCAGCAGAAGGCTTAGTCCGAAGGCTAAGCGGTGACATCGAGCCTTTCAGGTGAATGCAGTTTTGTGGCGGTCACATTTGTCTATGGGGATTTGCTAGTATCCACTGCAGAAATCGAGGGAAGAAAAATATTTGTTAAAAATAGAATCGATCGTGAGCATCGGATACGGGTCTAAATTTGTAAGTGCCTTGCTGAGGATCCTCTTGAAATTTGCCACTACGCAGATTCATCCCTTTTTTTTTTTCGAACGGCAAAGACAGGGCTGTTGAACCCTTTCAGATCGCAGTAGAGTTCGATGATATCTTCAGTGGCCATGCGTTGAATTTCAACGTTGATATCAGCTTCTAGCGCCTGCACGATCGGGTGCTGCTTTTGGCTGCAGGACTGGTCATTAGTGGGTATGCGCACTGGCTTAATGAATGCGCCCTGATAGTCGTCATAAGCATATTTGATGAGAAGGTCTGCTGCGATTTCTAGTTCATCACGGTTGGAGTGAGCGAGGAGGATTATACTGGTGTTTTTCTAAGTCAGTCTAGCTTTTGCTCTAAGTTTATTGCCCTGGTGTTTTGCTATTGGCTGGCTCAAGACCGGTTGAACCCCATATATGGGTGTGGAGGTGTGAAGCATTTCCAGTTTAGGGACTGGGATCAGAGGTGCTGTATGAGTTACGTCACCCGATGGCAAGGCTCGGTGGAATTCGACTGTAGCGTCTCGATTATTTATAGTCTACAACGCTAGCGTATCGTAACATAAAACGTTCTGACCGGAAAGGATTAGTTTAGTGGCAATGGTAACCATTATATTCATGTTCTGAAATGTGGGTGAGCTGGCGTCGCCCACTCTGATATCGCGGATTATTTTGCCAATCACGAAAACATCACCGCTGATTCCAGTTACGTGTGAATTTGATGTTTGCATATGTTCCCTTGCTTGCTCAGGTAAGCGAGAGATAGGTAAGACGCACCCTGAGTTTAGTATGCCTATCTTGGAGAAAGTGAAATTGCTGAGAGTGATGTCTATTTTTGTGAAAGGGGATCGGTGTGAGTGTAGATGCTGGAAATGGAAGTGGAAGAGGTGATGGTGGTGTCTGTTATTATTCTGGACCGGTGACTGAGCCATCACATCTCGTCTGGTCCTAACCGAAAATCCGTTTCATGAAATTGGTTTGTCTTCAGGTTGTTCTGTGACTGTTGTGGGTTTGTTTGCGTATACAGTCGTAACGTGTGCTTGAGCACGAGGTTGGTGCAGGTAAAGACAATTTTGAAATATGCGGGGCTCCTCATGTAGTTTCTGAAGACAGAATAGTTGACACTGTTATTAGAGTTGTTTGTGGGCGTGCGTTTCTGGGTCCGTCTCGGGGTTATGTCGTTGTGCATCATTTTTGCAGAGGTGTTCGTGTTATGCATTGTGTAGTTTCTCTGTTGGTGTATCTGTTGTATTTGTCGCTTCATGTTGGCAAGATCCTACTGAAAACCTTGGTCGCTGTATTTTTGCGTACATTACGTCTGCGGTCAAGTTGGGAATGTTGCGGTCAAGGTAGCGTTGGGCGTCACTTGCTATACCACCCGCCGAGTAGTGGCTGTCTATCATCTTTACTAGGTGAGGGTAAATGTTTGGAGCCCAGGCCTTAATTTTTTTGTTCATGAGCATTGAGCTCATGAATGAAAAAACTTTGTCGGTGCTCATTTCGGAGTTGTTGTTGTCATAGTTTTTGCACCTAATTATGAACATTTTTTGAAATTTCGCCATGAATTTATTCCGAATGGTTCAAATCATGGGCTGCATTTACATTTGCTACAATTGTTCGACATCAGACAATAACTATTGTGCTCATTAACTTTCTCTTCCCCTCTTTAATTAGTGTACACCACGCTTCGCCGGTCATGTAACGGTAAGCTGCTACTGAGTGACTCACCACTCTGTACAGAGTGGCATTTATCTATTTGTTGATTTTCAGTGTTTTTCTCATTTTCGACTCTTAACTTTTCAATTGAGTCCATCCTGCACATCTATAAATCTACCATCCGCCCGTGTATTGAACACTGCTGCCACATCTGGTCGAGTGCCCCTGCTATTCTCCTGGGGGTTCCTGACAAAATACAACGAAGAATCTGTAATGTGATCGATGCCGACTTGACAGCCCGGCTGCAGTCACTCTCTCACCGGCGTGATGTGGCTTCCCTGTACCTCTTCTATAAATACTTTCACGATGAACTTAGTTCACTGGTGCCCCCTAGGTACGAATTTGCAGGAGATACTAGATTAGCAACTAGGTTCCACCCTTTTACAGTGAAACAGATAAAATGTAACCGCAATTTCTACTCTAACAGCATCTGTGGAATTCCCTTCCATATACTTGCTTCCCCGACAGCTACAATCTCCAGGAATTTAAATGTAAGGTCAATAGACATCTATCACACTAACTCGCATCCATTCCGTCAAACACTCTTTCCATCTACCCAACCCCCATCCTCAGTATCCTCATCCGTCTACCACCCTCCTTCCGACATTTCCTATAACTAACCACTCTTTCTCATCACTTTCCCCTATGTGACCCCCTGCGCAGTGAATTCCTTGCTTGGGGTGAAATGATTTTAAAAAAATGTCAATTTTCTACATCCTATAATTTTTTAACATTTTCGTTTGTTTTGTTTGTCGTTCCATGATACTTTACAGGGTTTATGACATTTAAAAACATGTTCGGCTATTAACATTTCAAAATAAGCTGCCTTGTATATTCTTTCAAATTTTCATTTAGTTTGCCTATTTTACTGTGTTGCTTTACATGATTTCTGCCATTTTCAAACGTTTTCGGGTACGAACATTTCAAAGTATGTCAATTTTCTCAATCCTCTCATATTTTGCACATTTTTGTCGTTTAGTTTAAATTGTTAAATGTTTTTGTTATTTTTAAATAGTTTTAATATTTTTTTAAATATTTTGCTATTAACATTGCAAATTATTTCGATTTTCTTTCATTTTTAATGTTTGCATATTTTCTTTGTCTTAAATATCATTATGTGTAAAAGTGAAGGCTTTTTGTCATTTTAAAACATTTTTTGGCTATCAACATTTCAAAATAGTCGATTTTGTCAATTGAAAACATTTCTGGTTATAAACATTTCAAAATATGCTTATTTTCTTTCATTCTGAGTTAAAGCAGAAGACGGAAAGTGCGATACAGAGATCCGAAGGTGAATTGGCATGGCAAAGAACGCATTCCAGAAGCTGAGTAAAGTATTAAGAGATAGGAAACTTAACTAGAAACAAAGAAGAAAGTACTGGATTGCTATGTGATGTCAGTTCTTCAATATGGCAGTGAATGCTGGATAATATCATCAAAGATGAAAGAAAAACTTGAAGCAACTGAAATGTGGTTCTAAAGAAGAAGGATGCTGCGGATATCATGGATCGAGCATGCGAAAAATGATGAGGTGTTGGAAAGAATGGAAACGAAAAGGAAATTAATACTGAGCATCAGGAAGAGACAACTAAAGTTCCTGGGACATGCAATGAGGAAGGATGGCTTGGAGAACCTGATACTAACAGGCCAGATAGAGGAAAAAAGAGACAGGAGAAAGCTGTGGATAACATATTTGAATGGCTTGGGCAGGTGGATGACAGAGCGAGGGTTACGTGGTGTTACCGGAGAAATCGTGCTAAGAGCCACCGGGGATAGGGAGACGTGTAAGGCCATGATCGCCTACGTACTGAAAGGACAAGACACATAGAAGAAGAAGAAGAAGAAGAAGAAGAAGAAGAAGAAGAAGAAGAAGAAGAAGAAGAAGAAGTGAGTTTAAAAGTTTGCTATCATGATTCTGAGATGATGAAGGCCCACTACGAATCCAGTAGTCTATTGTGTTAGCATCGCTAATGTTCCATAACCCCGGATCTGTCACTTGGATTGCAAAATCTTTCACGGTTACAGATTGGGGTATTTCGTCTTGTAAGATTTCACCAGCAGTAGAAACAGGCAATGATGGTATGTCTGCTGAAACTGGAAGTTTGGTAGCAGGAATGGATAGTGGATGCCGTGGATGCCGTGGATGCTATATCTAAAAATATGGTATGAGAGGCTGACGTTGCACCAGTATGGAGCCATGATGTTTCATATCCGCTGAAAGGGATATATATATATATATATATATATATATATATATATATGTATGTATGTATGTATGTATGTATGCATATACTAAATGTTTAGTATATAGTACCACAATAGAATGCAGGTTATATTATGTAAGTGTTCTTGCAACAAGACCTAAATATTTACAAATTCTGCTTCCTTAATGAACATGTCCTTCCTTTAATTGTACAAACAGTATTTACTCTTAAATACAAACTCTCTACTGCGGGCTGATTCAAATATTTGCCGGACAAGACCTAGATCTAGCTTAGTGGCAAAACAAGGATGTCTGGGACTGCTCTAGCTTCATCTATGTTGTGGTCTACAAGACTACATTCAACACTTTTCTCAATTTACACTAAATTAAAAAGCTTATCCATCCATATATTCACAAACTGTTAACACCTGGTAATTTGTAATGTATCTTAAATTCATAATCTTAAATAACCACTACATGTTTGCCGTACAAGTGTTCAATATTGTGACTGAATCTCAGATTCAATCACTAATAATCTCTACATAGTGTAACACTATTTCTGGTGCTGAGAAAGGGAAAAGAGAGTGGAGAAGAATTTTTTTCTTTTTTCTTCTTCATCCACTAGAATCTAGGCGAGAGATATTCTAAGAGACCACCCAAGAAAAATACATAAAGTATTTATGATATATTGAGTGCTTTCTATCACTTCGGATAAAGAGTCTTCTCACAAAGTTCCAATGGCCATTATCGCAGAAAGTATTTTTCTCGGTTACTGAAAAAAATTAACGACTATTGATAAAACGACAGCAGTTTAAAGGTCTGATTTGAAACAGACTTTCTTCTGGCATGAGGGATTTTATGCCCCCCACCCAGACAGCCACCTCTTGATCAGAAGGAGATGCAAAATTCCCAAAAATTACGTTTTCTTTGTTTCTTTGTGGGATTTTGCGACGCTGATTAAAATTTTAATTAAAAGAGAAGCATATGGTTTTCTTTTCAACCGAAGCAAGATAATTTCTTACGACGATTGAAATGATAAAACACAAACCAAAGATTTGATAGAAAATAAATTTTGGAACAATAATTAAAATTTGGCCACTCAAGCAATGGTAAGAGGCACTCACACAGAAGAGAAGGAGCAATGGTAAGAGGCATTCACACAGGAGATAATGAGACTAGGTTGATCAGGTGACCAAAAGAAGGATAACTTATTGGTCATTTGAAAATGCTAAGTGTACCCAAAGTGAGTCACAACCAACCCCGCCGGGTGCGAGGCTCAACATAAGAAATATTCGGCAGGTCGAAAGCTGAGCTTGAGTCAACCTGCCACACTGAGAAATTCCACGCGAGCTCCGCTGACATTCGTCGCCCCCGGGTCATGAGCAGTCTCCTTCTGCTAGAGATTCAGCCAGAAGAGGAAAAGTTGACAGGTGTGATGAGGAAAAGTCGACAGAGGTGAAGAGACTCAGACCAGAGAGACAGTGTGTGCAGACCGGAGAGAACCAGCAAAGATCAGGCTGGATATACCCGGCGGAGACATGACACACGAAACATATTCGACACATACAATACAGTTGATTCGGCAGTTAGTTTTGTAGTTGAGTACAGTACAGTTGAGTACAGTAGAGTTGAGTACAGTACAGTTGAGTACAGTACAGAGAGACGGATGAGATACACTACAATAAAATAGCAAATCATTAGCCAGTGTCCCACCCAGAACACTCTGTCGGACTCCCTACTTCTGCACAGAGAAGAACCCAGACATGACTGCGGCGAAGGGCAGAATCTCGTCTGGAGAAAAACAGAGAGGATTCCGATCCTGCTTAAAATCTTTGCTCGAGATTACGGGCTCGAAGTTCCCCCATTAAATAATCGGCCTTGTGCTACATTCGGCCTCAGTGGAGAGGTTACTGGTAAATACCCAAAAAACCAATCACTTAACATTGACGCAAAAAAGAAAAAGAATGGAGCTGAGAGCCAGCATCTGTTAAACCACAGATATAAAACGGTGCACCTCCCCAACAACAGACACTCGTGAGGCATTCGTCGGCCCGCCCACGCCTCTCACTGGTACCGATTTTATCCCTGAAGGTAGATGAATCAACCCCGCCAACTACCACACGGCATTACTAATTCACTCTATCCTTCTCTCCTGACACTTAACATGTCCTCGGTCAGCCAACCCAATAAATCCGTTAACTCACGATCTTATCATCGACGCCCTTACACCTAATCGCTTCCTTTGCCAACAGAACTACATCTCAATAATTTTGTCACCTTTTCACACAAATATGTATATATTCTGAAAGATGATCAATACACTGTATTGAAATTTTAATCCTTGTTTGATCTTTCTTTTGCAATCATACACTCGTTATAACACGGTGTAGAAGCATGTCACTGAATATTTTCATTCGGAAAGAAATAATATCTATTGACATTCATCGAAGCTTGTTAAATGTTCCAAATGACCAACTAGTGGATTTCTGCATATTTAGGCGGCGTGTGTGTGAAAAATGTCTAAGACGAATGGTGATAATTGTAAGGAGAAAAATTTTGTAAATTTTGTAAATGAAAACTAGTTCTATTCAACGGAGTTACTGTGCTGTCTCTATGATAATAAATAGAAAGTATTATAAAGTAGTCATCTGCTTGCAGCGATGTTTTCTCGTTTGTTGGACTGAGAGATTTTCTTGTGTTAAAAAGAAATGCGTATTTGTATGTGATAGGTTGTAGTGACGATATTATAGTCATTACATGAGATATTTTTAATACGAAATAAAATAGTGTCTTACATGCGATAAGTGGTACACTACCGGCCATAATTATTAGGCCACCCCAGTTTTTTTTTAAGAAATGGTGCATTTCATACTATTTTTTAGTATTTATTGCCAAATGAAAATAGAATGGTTCTTTTGTTATTATTATTTTGCAAAATTTTACAAGGCAAGGAAGCAAAGATGAACTCGTCCGAATCACCCTAAATCTTCTTCATTCTTTCATTGATGAAACTGCAATATCAGTAATTATTAAATATTTATAAATTCATTTGATTTACATGTTATTGTGCAATATTAACAAAAGAACCATTCTATTTTCATTTACAATTATTCACTTGGCAATAAATACTAAAAAATAGTATGAAATACGTCATTTGTTTAAAACACTGGGGTGGCCTAATAATTATGACTGATAGTGTACGTAAGCGAATTCTTTTAAAGGGGAAACGAAACACGTTTCATCATTACGGAATCCTGTGGTTAAAGAGCGAAAGAATAGGGTAAAGTTTTGTACTCTTTGCTTTCATTCTGCTTTACACAACGCCATCTGATGGACGTTAAGAGAAGTAATTTGGCAAACAATATGTGGTAAATCCTACATTTTAATTGCAACATGTTGCACTATAGTTGCAACTGATGTATGTTCATCAGCTGCTTTTAAATAATTATAAAAATATTATTGATAAAATGTAACTGTTCTATATCCAAACGCAGTTTATGTTATATGAACACTAATAAGTTACTTTTAAGGGATCATCATTTAATAGCATTTATTGTAATTAGTCATTAGCTTCGATAACTTTTATAAGACGTAACCTTCAAAATAAGACGTAATCTTCATAATTATCTTCGTGTAACCTTCATAATTAAAACGTTGTTAAATGTAATTGTCATAATTGCTGATGAAATTTCCACAATTTGTTCATTAATTGAATCTAACTTTTAAAAAGAAAATGTAACATTTATAAATGAAAAATTGTTGTAACAACCTTCATGGTAGCAAGCCTCCTAGTAGACATCAGAAAAGAAAAGTTATTTTCTGGCGTTTTGAATAATTATGTCAAAAGGCGATGAATTAGCAATTTTTCTTCTTTTTTTATTTCTGCTTTCCTGCCCATCACCCTAAATTCCCGTAAAGGAAAGACTAAACGCCGGAACAGACGTTTGTCATCGTTCTGATATTTGATATCTCTTTATTTGCTTTTATTTTTACTGAAAAATTTAATTGATTTAGAGATCCTTGTAAAAATATTGAAAGCGTAACTGACCGAGAAAATTACGTTTCAACAGGACGAGAGAGTGTATCCTTGTATCAAATATTTATCAAACTGAATTATTGTGTAACTATATTTATTTATTTTATTATTTATTTATCTATTTATTTGTTGTTTTCTTTTTTTTTTTTTTTCTTTTTTTTTTACTTACTTTTGATTCTGTAATCTTTATTATTCTCAGTGAAAAGGAACTTCGTTGCGTGTTGCCGGGAGTTGAATCCATTCGCGTTTATTTGTGCATATAACTGGTCTTTGTAAGCTCGCATGTTGTGCGTGCGTTTCAAGAAACTGCAAGTGTTAAACTGTTTCACAGAAGGTTTCTCTTTTTATCCTCTTGCACAGCATCGTTCCTTTGCCGACTAAAAAGAAGCTTCAAGTTTGTTTTTAGTTTGTTTTTTGTTTTGTTTTAGTTTTGATTTTTGTTTTTTGTGTGTGTTTTTTGTTGTTCTTTTTTCTTTTCGTTTTTTTTTTTTTTTTTGCGTGTGTGAACACAGAAATAAGGATTCGTAACCGCCAACATACTTCAGAAGAGACAGTGGTAAATGGTGGTGACAGTACTAAACCATGCGAGTGATCTTAAAATATTTGGAGACGACGCCCAGTGTTGCTCTAAGTCGCTAGCCCATTTTCTCAGGCTTCTCTTTTCTGTTGATTTTGTTTTTATTGATGCTTTTCAAATTATGTGCTGTTTTCATTTTATGTCAAAAACTGTTGGATGGCAGTAAAGTTTGTGGGAAGAGAGAACAAATATTACAGAAAAACAGTTTTATACAATCGCATACCTTGCCTTTGTCCTTTCTTTTACTGTCCAGATGTCTTATTAAACAAGTGTCGAATTCACTAACTCATTCAGACACTAACGTATTTTCTAAGCAAACATTCTTGATTTTGAGCCTTCCGGGTGGCCATATCTAACAATCTCGATAAAGAGTATATTTTATAACAAAATAAAAATGAGAATGAAATTGTTTATTTGGTTTTGAACAACAATATTCTCCAGACAATCATTCTCAACTTCTCTCAATCAATTGTGTTTGTTCTTTAAAATTTACCCTTAATTTTAAATCTTCAAAAAAATAATGTTAAAAAAGTAAAATAACTGCCGAAAGAACATGTTTCGGTCAGAAATACTTATTTTAATGACAACAAATATGTAGGAAAAAGGCTTGCCACTATGAAAATTAAAGCATTTTTATTTTTTAAGTACAAATCAGAAAAATGTCGTGGAGTAATATAACTGGAACGCTTGTCGATAAAATTAAGTCATATCGCTGAAAAACTAGTCGTGGGCCGAGCGAGAGAAATCTCCCCCCCCCCCATCCTCACGTCACAAAAGATATGATTATATTTTTAACTTTTTGTTTTAATTATTTATTAAGGGTTTTGTTTAATTGTAAGTATTATACAAATCTCCAAATTTAATTTTGTTCAATAGTCTCAAAGATATTTTTTCCAAGTTAGTATAAAATATTTATTGAAACTGCAATATCAGTAATTATTAAATATTTATAAATTCATTTGATTTACATGTTATTGTGCAATATTAACAAAAGAACCATAAAAAGATAATTTTGACAGAAATATTAGCATTGAAGCCAACATCGAGGGAAGTTCCCGTTGCTAATAATTCGAATATGAATGTATTCAAAATTCAAATCAAGCATCTTCACTATTGCTCGATAGACCATAAATATGGAAACAGTATTAAATAATCTTAGAGATCTGTGGTTTTAGAAACAGAACGGTTCCTCACTTTGAAGTTTATGATGAATCACTGCTCTGAAGCAGAATTCCAAAACAGGTTGTTCCTTCAACTTCTAGTGAAGAGAAACTAATTTAGAGGGGTGTCATAATTCGCCAACTGTAGTATTCTTAACCCTGTAGTGAAAATGTTTTAGGGTGTACACATCATATTGACTAAATCGTAAAATTCTGATCCAAAATCATAATCAATATATGATCAGTGTCAAAATTTACATTAAATACACTTCTGCTCTATCTTGACAATCTTTTTGAAACCATGTCTGTTTGCATTTACATCCTATGCATTCCGAAATCGAGTCAAACCCACGCCTGATATCGTCTTCTGATTCTTCTATGATTGAGTACAAATTGTTCTGCATCCCAATTACCAAATCTTGTCCAAAATATTTAATTTTATGCCAGGTAGCATTCTTAGACGATAATAAGTTTGTTATTTTTCTTTAATACAAAAATCACTCTTGCTTTTGTCGCAGGACACCTCATTGGTCAAATCAATGACTGAAAGAAGAACCAATATATATAACATCCTCAGGATAAGCTATCCAGTTCTGGTGACGTGACTGACTTACATTATCTTATATAGCTAGGCATCATTCTCTATTATTGAATTTTCGCAGGTAGCCACTTCGTACAGAAATTGGTCAAGGAGCTGCAAAAATCATAACATAGACCATGTTCTCTACCGAAAACTTTCTGAAAATGTTACTAGAAGCCGTTGCATATGATAGCTGTTTTTCTTTTTATTATACAGATGAACTGTTTCTTGTTTTTTTTTCTTAAATTGTTTCCTAATATAGATAGGAATCACATATTAAATGTACTACAACCGTTAACAATTTTTCCGTTTATATAAGAAAATCTACACATTTTATTTTACATTAGTTTATTTATCAAGCCTAATTAACAAAACACAAAAGAAAATCTGTATGTAGTATGCAATATAAAATAAAAAACAAAATATGGTATTTTTAAAATTTTATCGCATGATTTAAATCATAAATGTATTTTTTAATATCAGTTATAAAACGGGTTGCAATGATGCTAGATGTCTGGCCCACGAAACGGATACACATATGTATGCGAACCATTCTTGCATTTTATACAGCCACATCTTGCACACGGCCAGAATTGATCGGTTTTAATGGCCATAGTGCAGTCAATTTTTAATTCGTTATTAATACATCTGAAACAAGAAAAAAAAAACATTACAAATTTTTACTACAATAACAAACAAGTTAAAGATTTGGCTGGCAACCATCTTAGACGCTACTTAGAAATTAAAACTTTACATTGACTATGTTATGATAGACCACTATTGTATTATTAAGCACAGCGGAGCCTAAAAGTGAACATTTAAAAATATTGTCTCAGATGACTATTAAACACCAACAGTGTTTCCGGGTATCCAGTAGCAAATATATATGAGTGGCATTGATATTTTGGAACACAGTCTACTAGTATACGATGGTTATGATGGGCAGGTCATGTCGTCAAGATGAATAAATATTGGATCCCGAAGCAGTTTCTATACGGTGAGTTAGCAGAAGAGAAAGATCGACGCACAAATTGAAATTAAGGATTTCATTAAAAACACACTGGCGAAAACTAACATCTTGCGAAATGACTGGGAAAACCTGACTCTTAATTGTTTGTTCTGGTGGAAATCAGAGGCTGTTTTGAATGTGCCTCAGTTGATAGACAAAAACTTTATGAAATTCACAAAGACATTATTACCTACTACAAGAGGCACTCAACCTTGCAACATATGCGTAAGAGAGTGTAAGTTGTGAGAAAATGAAATCTCTTTTTTATTCCAAGATGTAGTCGCAGGTGGTAATTACGTTTCCGCTCCGGATGTTCGTTCGTTTCTCCGGTTCACTGACTACTGACTTTTCTTTTTCTACTCTCCAACGTCATCGTCTGAATGCCTTGCAGCTCTACTCTTTAAATATTGGGCGTTCAAACTCAACAAAAAGTTGACTTAAGCTTGACCATTTTAACCACTTCTGATAACTTTGTTTCACTCCAGTCACAATAAAAATAATAAACGGTCCGTAATAGAAATTCATGTTTTTGTATGCTTCTTCTTTATTATCATATGCAAATACGTACGTACACACCTAAAATACACACAAACACGCACACACATACCTAAAATACACACAAACACGCACACACATACCTAAAATACACACAAACACGCACACACATACCTAAAATACACACAAACACGTAACATTTCAACATCTACATAAAATCTCTAGCAGGACTAAAAGCCACATTTGTGATGCCCATATCTTAAAATCTAGTCACAACTATCATGTGTATACAATAGTAAATCACTAGAGTAACCTAAATAAACTTCTCCATTTAATCAGTTACAAAAATGAAATAAAAATGCAACAATTTTTAATACAAAAATTTAAAAATTTTTTTTACATAACTGATTGAATAAAATAATAAACCATAATCTTTAATTTTTATTAACGTTTGAAGAATTTATCGAGTACAATTTGTAGACATCGAACTTTAGTTCATGTCAGACATCGAACGTTGACTTGCGTTAGTTTGATCTTTTGTATTTGTCATACTCAGAATGGAAATTTTCTCAGAAACTAACAAGCCTTTACAAATTATACACAACAAATATTGTGCAACTGTGACTGAACAAGTAAACAAAAAATTATTTATCAACAAAAGTGTTACTTTTTATTTTGTTTGCGCATGCCAAATTAAAATTTTCTTATTTGGTAGCTCAATAAGGAAAAGATAATCCTTATAGATAATCCTTATAGATATTTGATTTGATTTTTACTCTAATGAATAGACACACAAATTAAACTATAATCCAATTCGCCCGAATCTAAATAAATTAGTATTTATTGTTGCTTTATGTAAGACAACTCAGAAATGAGTGTTGATTCAAACAGTGTCGTCAAAATAGGAAACCGACAAGACAGAAATGTCAACAAATGACACAGTGTGCACCTGTGTGTAAAGAAAAAAATAAGTTAATTCAAGACAAACAGAAACTACGCAGAATTTAGCAGAATGGATTCAATATACATATATGTACACTGAAATATAGAACTTCGTTTAAAGGAAACAGAAAAACTGTTCCTTTCATAAAGAAACTTTTGAACAGTAAGGTAATATATAAATTTGGATAATTATTGGTTTGTTATGGTTTATAAAATGGCGAGTGTTCTAAAAATAGAAAAAGGTAGATACATTGACGCCAAGAATTCAAAATTGGGCGGCAAAATAAGAACCGTTTTTTTTTGGTAGGAGTAAGAGTAAGAGTAGGAGTAAGAAGTAGGAGTTAAGGACAGTAGTTTTTGTGTAGGAGATTTGAAAAGAGGAAGACGCTAGAGTTGACCACTAGAGTCCAGAAGGGATAGGCTCGTTTACTACTAGCGTCCCACAGTGAAGAGAATTTAGCTAGTCTGCTCCTGTATCCTCACAAAATTTAAAGGTTGTAACTTGATGTAAAAACCTAAAGTTTTATACCAAAAATAAACATCATTAATTCAAGTTTGTGTTATCTTCTAATTATAACAAAACGAAGCAACACAACAGGTTAAAGAGCAAGGTATTCTGTAGTCTTGATTGCAACTAGTTGAAAAAAAGAAAATTCCGAATTAAAACCATAAAAAACAAATTGAAACCTCTCTACTATATTTACAAAGACTGCATGACAATTCATAGATAATAAAGAAAATAAATACGCGGAGGCTCATGGTCATCTTCATTTTGAAAGAATATAACAATAAAAAAAACAGAAAACATGAAACTTTCATTTTATTCTTTTCCACTGCTATCATTTTCCCACTAAATTTCGAGTAGATCTGTAAACATTTCAAATTTTCACGATATTCAAACTAAACTTTACTTCTCCAAAGACTAAATTCATCTGGCTGGCTCAAGCTAGACCTGTTTCTGTGTTTGTTTGTTTGTTTGTTTGTTTGTTTGTTTGTTTGCATTTTTTTTTTTTTTTTTTTTGAGGGGCTGTTCTTTTTACATCCACCACTTTAGCGATTTGACTATAAGATGCATCTTCTTGTCTTTACATTTTGTTGACGACTTTAGACATTCTACGAGGGAAACGCCAAACCTCTAGCCTCTAATTCCCAAAATGCAATCTATTATATTACTTTCTGTGCTCGCCAACCAGCCTACACGAGTGCGGACTGCGGAAGTGACCACCTGCCAGTCGTATGCAAACTAAGGATAAAACTAAGGAGATTAAATAAACCTAGCACAGCCCTAAGACTGTAGTACAATAGACTTATAAATGACCCGAACCTTCAGGAAATGTATACGGAGAGCGTGAAAACGATATACGAAGGACAAATTGGAAATGGACGCTCAAAATGGGACTCATTCGGGGCGGCTTTAGTGACATCGGCGAACGACATCATTCCAAAAGAAAAAGTACGTCGGAAGAAAAACGAGTGGATCACCGAAGAGATTCTTGGCCTGATGCAAAAGAGGCAGAAAACGATGCCAAGATATGGAACGGAATATAAAAGACTAAACAAAGAAATACGGAGCAAATGTAAACAGGCTAAAGAAAGATGGCTCAACGACAAATGCACCGAAGTAGAGAGACTAAGCACAACAAATATTGGAGACATGCATAAAAAATACAGGAACTAACAGTGCAAAGTACAAGCTCAGCAACAGGATTTATAAAAGCAAAAGATGGCGCACTCATACTAGAAAAAGAAAAAAAAATACTTCAGAGATGGGACGAGTATATTGGAGATTTCTTCCACGACAAGCAAGAGCAACCAACAATGCACAAAATTACGGATGACCAGAAATATTAGAAAACCGAAGCGGAATCGGCAATGGCCAAATTGAAGAGAAACTAAGCAGCGGAAACAGACGGGATCGTAATAAATTGTAATGTTGATGTCCCTAGAAGGCTTTGGTGTCGACAGACTAACAGAAATAATAAAAGAAATCTACAACAGCGGAAATATACCGGAGGACCTAAGCAGATCAATCTTCATAACACTACCTAAGAAGCCATGACCAAAGGAATGTAAACTTAATCGAACAATCAGTTTAATGAGCCACATAACAAAAGCAGAATCAGCCCAGAGATAGGACAAAGACAGTGTGGCTTTGTTAAAGATACCGGAACGAGCAATACAATATTCATGATCAGAATGCTATTTGAACGAACAATACAAATGCAAAAGGATCTTTATATGTGCTTTCTAGACTACGCAAAGGCGTTCGACAAAGTATGACACAAGGACTTAATAGAGATGCCTGACAACCTCGACATTTTCGGAAAAGACGTTAGGATAATCAAGAATCTATATTGGCAGCAAACCGCTTGTGTACTGATAGGAAGTGAACTCAGCAGGTTGGCTGAAATAGAAAGGGGCGTAAGACAAGGATGTGTATTCTCACCGGAGCGAATCAATTATGACAGAAATAAAAGCCTTGCTAGGATCCAACATTGGCGGTCACAATCTCAACAATATCAGATTTTGCGGATGACACAGTGCTGATAGCAGACACGGAAAGGAAACTGCAGGACCTTCTACAGAAGTTAGCAAAAGAAAGTAAAATAAAAAGGACTGGGCATAAAACTCAAGAAAACTGAATGTATGGTCATCAGCAAAAAAGTGGAGACCAATATGCCAACTGCATGTCAGAGAATCTAAAATAAAACAAGTAAAAAATTCAAATACCTGTGAAGTGTTTTGAAAGAGGATGGAAAGTGCTACATGGAGATCCGAAGACGCTTTGGCATGGTCAAAGACACCTTTCAAAAGCTAACCAGAGTAATGAAAGACAGGGAAATCTCATTAGAAACAAAGAAAAGAATGCTGGATTGCTATGTGATATCTGTCTTTCCGTATGGAAGTGAATGCTGAATGATTTCATCAAAGATGATAGAGAGGTTTGAGACAGCAGAAATGTGATTTTACAGAAGGATGCTGAGGATACCATGGACAGAGCACGTGTGCAACGATGAGGTGTTGGAAAAGATGCAAACGAGAAGAAAACTGATACTAACTATCAGGAAGAGACAAATGAGGTTCCTGAGAAACGTAATGAGGAAGGAGGGCCTGAAGAACTTGATACTCACAGGTCGGATAAATGAAAAAAGAGATAGGGGAAAGCAGCACGAGACGTACTTGTTAGGTTTGAGCGGGGCTTAGAAGAGATACGAAGAGAAAAATTATTGAGAAAGACAAGAGAAAAATTATTGAGAAAGACTGATGTACCAGTATATATATATACTGGTGTACCCGTACCGTCAAAGATTACGGCAATTGTTAGAAAGTTTTACTTCTAAAATTGTGATGCTAAAAACACGTTTTGAAACAAAGTATTGAGATTTCATAAAGTGGATATAAACAATTCACAGCTAAAAAAGAGGCCAATGAACTGTTTATTTAATCCATTTCCTTTATTATATATAAACGTTCAATGGTTCATTGATTACGCCTGGAATTATATAAATCGCTTTTTGCACAAAACCTTTTCATGGCAAAAATGTTTTGTGCTTTGTGTCTATAGATTCGCTAAAAAAATAGCATACCATAATGAAAAAAAAGCCCCAGATTTAATAAAAACTAAGTTTTGTCGCCAAAATCTTTGTGAAAACTGGAAAGACCGAAATTTTGTTTAAAAACTTTGTTTTTCTTAGCTCAGTGCAAAAGCCGAAAATTAGTATAGGAAATTTAAGCGTTTTTTTGTTTTGTTTTGTTTTTTGCGATGAAAAACATTGATTTTTAAAATTTTGCAAAAATCAAATAATTGTCGGATTTTAATACTTTCAAGACTTATTCACAAGTGAAGGAAATTATTTTTGAAATGTTATCTTTTAGAAAAATTTGCTACACATATTTTTTTACATCTGTTACCCTCCTCACACACACACACACACACACACACACACACACACACATATTTAATTTATGAAAGTTCGGAAAATTATATTTTGTCCCTTTTCATATTTATATTAATAAAAGCAGAACTCCTTAGCGAATTTAAATCATAAATTTATTTTTGTGAAACAGGATCCCAATTACCAAAAATCTGCTCTGAATCGTAAAACAAAAAATGCAACAAAACTAAAATATTATTTAATTAGAAATAATTGCTTTTATTAATAAAATATATAATGGACATTATTGTCTTGAGAAAAGATTTTTTCGGTGAATAATGAATTTTTAAAAGAAACTTTTTCATTCTTTTCAACTTTACCTGCTTTTTAAAAGGTTTTAAATCTTTTAAATTTCTGTATTACTTTGTCCATTTCAGGTGTTATTAAGTCAAAACTATATTTACTAATCATAAATAGAAAAACTAAAACTAAAAAAACAATTCATCGATGCACAATATTTTAAAAAAACTTTGTGTGTGTGTGTGTGTGTGTGTGTGTGTGTGTGTGTGTGTGTGTGTGTGTGTGTGTGTGTAAACGTGCGATTTTTGTAAACACGAACGTCTATACACGATATTATCAGAAAATAAGAGCGATGATTAAAGTAAATTACAAGCTACAATACCAAAAATTCAATAAAACCTTAGATTATGGAGAATGTTTTCATAAATTTTAAGAATTTCTCTGTAGTAATTATTTAAAAAAGACGCACGCGATTTATTCTTCAAGTAAATTCTATAGATTTATCAACCATAGAAAACACTAAACCGTCTGTCTGTCTGTTATTTAAACTGTCAACCTGTTGGCAGCCAAAATAAACAGCTACCGCTGTGTTAAAAATGCATCTCTGCGATATTTTAAGCTAAAATAGTTTAGTTTTTCATTCATCTTTGATGATGTTGTCCAGCATTCACTGCCATATTGAAGAACTGACATCAACTAGCAATCTAGTACTCCCTTCTTTGTTTCTAGTGAAAGTTTCCTGCGTCTTAATACTTTACACAGCTTTTGGAACGCGTCCTTCGCCATGCCAATTCGCCTTCGGATCTCTAGCATACTAGGCAACAAGCGAAAATGCTTATACATTGAACAATTTATATTTAAATTTACATCTGAAACTAGAAAAATGGTCCGAAATATAAAAAAATTATTTTGTTGTATTTAGCCAAAGATGCATCATATATATGTATAGTCATCCGCAGATAGATCTGTTTCGCTGTATCACAGCTCATCAGTACATCCGACTGCTTTTAGCCAGGATTGAAACCCGACCGAATTGGCGTCAGTCGGCGATACTACCTCTGGGGTATGGGCGCTCGGTAAAAGAAGGCAAACTTTTAGCGTGTTAGGTACAAAGTACACACGCCAGTGGCTGAGAGTGTTCTAATTCATTACTTAATGACGATAGCATTTAGATATATATATATTATATGTGTGTGTATGTGTGTGTGTGTGTGTGTGTGAAAAGTGTATGTATATAATTATAAATATCAATATATATATATATATATATATATATATATATATATATAAATATGCAATTTGTTATATATATTATATTGTTTACATATTATATATGCGTGGAACTTATTTAAAAGCGCTCAATATCAGTGATAGAGCAAACATATTCATATAGATAGGTGTAAGTTTGTAACCCTGGGTTTCACGCTTTTGCGATCGTCAGACAAACTCAGTTTTAATCAAACTCAGTTTGTCTGACGATCGCAAAAGCGTGAAACCCAGGGTTACAAACTCACACACACACATATATATATATATATATATATATATATATATATATACAGGAATGCTTGATTAATGCTCATTCGATTAATACGTTTTCGATTAATGTGTTAAATCCTTTTATACCAAAATTCGATTAGAAGGAAGAATAATATACGAAAATGAATTAAAAGTCATATGATAACGATTGTTATTCCATTTAAATTTTTGAAGATCAAAGTTGAATGGAAAGTAAGAAAATGAAAGAGAATTAAAAAAAAGAGAACTGTTAGCATAAAACTTACGGTTACATCTACATCTAGCCTTTTCAATATAAAATGTAATATATATATATATATATATATATATTGCAGTGCTGAAATGTTCTCAGACTGACTTAATTTGGAAGATAATTCCTTCTGAGTTATGATAATTTGCAGCACCCAGTCATGTATAATTTTTCACCAATGACAATATTGTTATATTAAACAGAAATATATCTAAATATGTGTAATTTGTCGTATATTATTTTTCAACAATCAAACTGGAACTTTAATAATTTTATATTTTAGATTCAAATAAAGATTAATAAAATCATTTAAATTATGCTCTAAAATCGTTCCATGATTATAAAGATTTTTTAATTTAATTGATAATCATTCACAAAGAATTCTTCCTCTACAAATATCAAAGCTGTGATTTAGGTCAGAGAAAATAAATACAAATTTTTTCTTGTTAATTGTTATTATGGTAATGATAATATTAACAGTTCCCTTATAAGGAAACATTTGTCATAAATTGATTGGGAAGCCCGTGCTACTGCCAGTTGAAATATATAAAATATTTCTATTAAAATATTTTTTTAAAAATAGATTACTCAAATTCACTAACTGATCATTCTTTCCAGTATTTGATGGGAGTTTCCTTCCTAACCTTTTGTTCAAAATAGTATGGAACATCAATATCTTAAATATGTCATCATTTTCCCTTTGTGATATGTGCTATTCATTTTAGTTGTTGCTACTGAGTTTTCCCTTTCCGAGTTTGATAGTATACAAAAGCATCTCCGCGTCCTAGTAGGTGATGAATGATTTTCACACTACAACCACTTCCCCATTGGCAAGTCTCTTACCACTCTATTGCTATTTCCATGGAAAGTGTTAAAACGAACCACATTCCTTAGTTCCACCAGTTCTAAACCTCACGACTAAGACCCAACAGGCTACGCACATTGTAGCAAACTGCATTCATTCCCTTCGTGTTCCACTGGTGAGATGTACGTTTCACCCAAGCATCTTCTTCCCACGAACCGCTACTTTGTGGAACCGACTCTCAAGTGGATGCTTCCCTGATAACTACAATCTTAACTTTTTCAAGTCTAGTTTAACCGTTATTTTCTCCACATAACTCCATAAACGGTGCCTCTTATTCTGTAACTATCTACCGTGAGAGGTTCTTGGGTCTTGTACAGGGAGGAACATTATTCTAAAATGTTTTCAAGTGATACAGTTTCTGTTATTTCGCACATGGGGTGGGGGGGTGATTCCGTAGTGTTAGTCCAAAAGTTTTCAAGAAGGGTGGTTCTCACTAAAACCTGCAGGCTTCTTTATCTTTATAAATCAGTGGAAATGTCTGCATTTCAGACTCTGTTATGTGGGGTTGATGCGAAACACCAGTAAATTTGTTAAATAATGAAGTCGCATTATTTTTTAATAGGCTATTTTTAGACGCCAACAAGTGGCTTAAAAAAGATAATCAATTATAACGATAACCAATCATAATCAGGCTTGGGTGTGGTGAGCATGTTCCTGATGAGCTCCCTTCTGTGGTTAAAAACTGATTCTAATAAAACCCCTGCTTTGGAAACACACAAGCATCCTGATAAATAATCTGTTGATCTTCGATGTACTGACAACATTCTTCCAACAAGAGTTCGACATATAATAACCGGGGGACGGCAAACATAAAACATTAAATACTTTGAGAAAAAACGGTACTACTGAAGCCAAAGTTATGACAAAGATACGTAGATGTGACCTTCATTCACTGGTCACACAAAGAAATACAAATACTGGTGGACCATGTAAATAAAACCTTCAACCCAGTTCACAATGGAAAAAGAAAATAATAATCAACTAGCCTTCCTGGATATACTGATAATTTGCTCAGCGAATGGGTTCAAGACATCCCTATATCACAAGTCAGGCTTCACCAAACAATAACTCAACTTCAATCCCAGTGTAAAGAAAGTGATCGTCCCATGCTTACAACAATGTGCAAAAATCATAAGTGATAAACCAAATATATGCCATAAAAAGAAGTGATCAGCATCAAACGTACCCTTCAGAATAACAACTACACTGAAAATATAGCAAAAAGGTCAAAGAAGAAAATAAAAAAACTGATATGATCAGTCTGCATTATGACAAGGGTTTATCGGAAAAGATCCAGATGATCTGTGGTCAATAAACATCAGTACAATATTCAGAGTCAAGCCTAGCACAAAGAGCGTGACCAAGAACTGTGTGTACTCCAATTCCTTGCAGGTGTGGCAAAAATTATAAAGGTGAAAACCGACTACCCTAAAACTTTGGCTGAAAGAATTTTGTGCATAGCGAGTAAGGGTAGTCATCGATCCCAGTAGAATGAAGAATACTGGACAGAGATGAATACAGGAGGGTTAAACTTTTGAAAGAATCGGTGCATAGACTGGACTAAGAGGACATCTTTAGTATAACAAACATAGAAATAAACGAGATACGGAAGTCGTTAATACAAAAAAAGGAAAGAAATGATGGCAAGGTTTAAGTGGCAGCAGAAGTTTCCGTGAGTACAATTAAGAGCAACAAGTTACCAGCAGCAGCAGCAGCAGCAGCATTCATTAGCATATAGGTTGGATGTAATTCCCTTAATTATCTACCTAGAATTGCCCCCAATTGCCTTTTTCATGGCCCGCATCCCGAAAAAATATGTTCTCCCACCCTTAAATGTAAGTAAAAATTTATTTTATGTAATAAAAGGAAAATTGATAAAAACAAACTGTATAATCAATTTTTAATAATATATAAACAAAAATGAAACATTGAAAAGAAACAATATTACAAAAAAGTTGCATAAACCCACAAAAAATTAAATTTTCATTCATGCATGAAATTTCTTTAAAAATTTTAAAGAACTAATGTCCAAATGTTCCTAAACCAATTTAAATTTAATGACCTTTTTGTTCCTATTTATTGCTAAAGGGTGTTTCAAAATGTGGCACTTTGTTGCTGATAACAATCTATATATCTGTTCACCCAAGCAATTTCTAGATTATCTTGATTGACAAAAGGGCACTAAATTCAACCTTTCATAAATATGTCGTCGCAAATTAGATGAGCACAGTTGGTGTCTTTTCACAGAATCTTGGAAATACGTCCCTTGCCGAATACCAATATTGTTGCAAAGTTTAGCTTTCAAACTGCAATTTAGGAACACAATTTGTGTGCAGTACAATAAGATCCTCTTTCAGCTCTTCATCATAAGACATATCTAAATTGAAGGAGTATTAATCCATTCTTCAAAAGTTTCCAGTTTTCCTTTTTCAAAATATCTATAAAATGACTTTGACAGTATTTCTAAATGATCTACAATTTATTTACACACACTTGGAATTAGGGACTCATCGTCATCAACCATTTCTTAGAGTGATGAAAACTTTGAAATATTTCATCTTTTAACTCGTCGACACCAAAGATCTAACTTTTATTTGAAAGCATTCTCAGAATTTCAATATGTTTATGTTTTCCCTTGAATAAACTCAGGTCATTCATACGAGTGAAAATATTACTCAAATAGGCGAGCATTTGGTTGAATTCTTGTGATTTCATTTCTCCAGGCAGATCAGTCACGTTCCTTCAAAAAAGCTTTGACTTCTTCTCACAGTTCGAAGCACGTTAAAGTTCTCCCATGACCAACGGACATCAGTATAGGAAACTAAAACTGAATGCTAATTTCCAAAATCTTTACAAAGCGACTTGAAAAGGCAATGGTCCAGAGCACGACCTACTAATCCAGTTGATGGTTTTCATAGAAGTGTCAAGGCCTTTTTCAACTCTGGAAGCAATGTTTCTTTTTTTTTTTAATGACAAAACATGCCGATGAAGAAAACAGTCGCGTATCTTGCAAATGCGGAATCTCTTTTTTCATCGGTGCAAACACATCCTGATTTATTTCCTAGCATAGCCTGGGCACAGTAAGTACACACTGAACTAATAAATAATATGGATATCTAAGTCATATTTCGCAAAGAAATTCTCCACACACTGAAGGACATCCTTTTCTTTCGCGGTGGTTTTCAGATCTTAACAGAACAGAAAATCTTCTATTATGACACCATCATAGAAACACTTCACTAATGCGATAAGTTGACTGCAATTCGCAGCATCATTTGTTTCGTCCAACTGGAGAGAGATTTTCAAGTGACTAACCCTGATAGCTGAGATAACTTGGTCCAAAATGTTCAAATCACCAATTCGGCTTTGAATAACAGAATAACATTATTTTATAATTTAAGCTTGTTTGAGGCTTTATCCCATAACAATTTTTGCCATTTCTCATGCACACGATTTTATCACTTCTTCTGAAATTGTATGAGACTTCTTGGATTTGGCTACATTATACGCCATGTGCTATGACGCCATCATCAATGGTTTGTCGCAGATATAAAACGTAATTTTGGATGGCTTTCTCGAGAATCAAAGTGGACCGTTTTAGATTTCATTGGGTTCAACATCATGGTCTGCAACATCTGCTCCACTATTTCGGCTGTTGAAGTGTTCCTGCAGCTTGGCTTCAAATTTGCGTTTGAAAAGACAAAGTATGCACTGGGGTTTTTGCAGTTCCTCAGTTGTTTCGGCACAAGTGAAACCAGACAGTACTTAATCATCATTCCATTTCCTTTTCTTTGACATAATAAAGGCTAAATTATTAATTTAAAAATTATAATCTGAAAAGAATATAGATAAAGTTAATTAGAAGAACAATTATATGCAGAGTCATGTGAAGGGGAACAGCGGCGAAACGCTCTAAAATTCAGAGAATCTCATTCTGTTGAAAAAGAGGACATCCCTATCTTTAATTTGGACTTTTAAAAAAGTTATATCTCTATATTGAATAGATAGGACAGTACACTTAATATAAACAAAAAAAAAACTTAATGTTATCTCGTACTCCTGGCTGGAAAATCTTGGTCTAATGGATTACAGTATTGGTTCATGAATTTGGTGATATATTAATTATGAGTTCAATTCCTGGGCAGAGTAGTGTGTACTTAATGGAAACAAGATTAACTATAACTGATCAGTACTAAATAAGTACTAAACGAGGTGTCTGTAGACATGGGCAGTAGAATGAGAACAATCTATCCCCATAGATTAAATAAAGGATTCAGTTCAAAATTCCCTGATCAACAAGCACCTGATGAGGGTCAGAGGTCACGGTGGCCAAAATGTTATAATAACAATTAAGGAGAGGAAAATAGTCTATGAATAAAGGAACACTTACCTTAGCCAGCGCGTTTCATCCTCTGACGAACTATATCAAAGCAAATGTCCGTCAAAGGATGAAACGCGTCGTCTAAGATAAGTTTTTCTTTTGCTTTATTCATATTGTTCTTTTGCAGATATACTGCAGTTATATCTGAAATTTTTACACAATAGTCTATATGTAAATAATATGTTTGTACTGAAGAATTAAATAGCAATCTGTGAACAAAAAGGAAGTTTTCATGCGTTGCTTGTATTTTTTACTGTGTACCAAAATGGTGAAAGTCATTGTGCAAACATGAGTGACACAACTGATTTCTATGTGTTAGCCTACCACATATGAAAATCACTTACCATAATAATAAAAACAAAACCATTGAGCAAGCAAAGAAAGCACTGGGGTTTTCACTTCAGTGCCATACAGTTATCTAATTCATGAAAGAGTGAGGCCTGGAAACTACTGAACTGCATTACAAACCATAATGTCAGCATTCAGTATTTTCTGAGGTTAGTAAAAATTTGTTTTTTTTAAATCACATTATTTTTTCAAGTCATTACACCCAAATTCCGTTTTGCAGATATAATGAAAAGAGACAATTTAGTATGTCCAGTTATTATTCATCATGTTTGTTCTCAAAGCTTTGCTCATACATAGAGTGTGTGTGTGGGGGGGGGGGGGGTGCTAGCATCAATCATCAAGATTGAGACAGACAGACGGTAAAAGACGTCGACGAATTTTCCTACCTTGGCAGCATCATTTCAAGTAATGTGACCTGTACGAAAGATATCTTAGCAACAGCAGCTCATACTGCATAAGGAACGCTCTCGCACCAGGTCTTCAGTAATCACGACCATAAGAAGGTCTTCCGAGTTGTGGTCCTCTCCACCCTTCTGTACACTTGCTAGACATGGACTTTTACTGTCGGGATATCAAATGCCTGGAGCGGTTACAGCAAATGAAGCTTCGAAGAATCTTTTGCAACAGTTGGGAGGACTGCATCACCAACAACAATGTCTTTTCTTCGACATCTCTCCCTAGTACTGAGGCTACCGTTCTTCAACATCGCTTTCTCTGACTGGGTTACGTGTCCCAAATGCACCCTATTCGTCTCCCATGTATCATTCTATTTATAGAGTTCGCCAGTAGCAAGAGACTATGCGAATGACCAAAACAATGCGTCAAGGGTCAGCTGAAGTCATTCCTGACACAGGCCAACATCGACCCTGAGACCTGGAAAAGCACTGCTACCATATCATCAACCAGGAAGGGGGAAAAACATTTGAGTCATGAAGAGGATCTGTGATGTGCTGTCATGAGGGCCTAACTCGCCCAGCCACATTCACCCTCAAACTTTTATCTGACTCCTGCTCATTTGTATTTATGTTGGGGTCAATGTCAGACATGGAAAAATTAAATCATGTCTCTACTGAAAATTGTTTCTGTCAACTGTGAATAAAAACTGACTTAACATCAGTAATCATAAAACAAAAATCAAATGCTGACATTTTTGCTTATGTCATACAATCAAAAGAAACTGAGTTCAATCTCATTTGGTTCAATCAATATTGTGATCTACAACCAAGTTGAACATTTTCTCTCCAGGCAATTTTTTTCCCCACTTTACACACATCTACAAATAACATATTCTTTAATTACATTATCATATTGTTTACTTTTCCATATTTATCTAACAATCTCACCCCATTGTTACTCATTACCCAAAATCCTTATATAACCAAATCATTATCTACATTCTTACAACACTAGATTATTATATTTTTATTAATAATTAGGAAGAGGATTCCAGCAAGAACGTTCCTTTGAAATTCTTTTAAGATACTTAACCTCATTTTACTCAATATCCACATAGTTAACCTATATTTTAAGTAACTGATTTGTGAAAATGTTTCATAGTTCACAGGTAAAAGAATAAACATTATTGGGATGAGGGAGGGTAAAATTTACATAATAATAATAATAATAATAATAATAATAATAATAATAATAATAATAATAATTTATAAAACAAAACACAGTGTGATTCAATAAATATTCTTGACAGTAATAATGCAATTTGTTTATTTAATCAAGTGGCTGGAAATAATATATCTGTTAGCAACCAAGAAATATTCTCTAAGAATTTTTACATATACAATAGGGACTGTAAGGAAATATTGGGATTTCAGATCCAGTGGCCAACAGTTTTATACTTGCACACACTTTGATACTGTTCATCAAATACAATGATTGCATTTTAGTTTACTTAAAAAAAAAACATGAAAACATTAAACTAAATTCACTTTTCATCAATCGTTTCGTGTTCAGAAATGATTGCATTATATTTTAAATTTTCAGATGATCGCAGTGTCGCACTTTCCATCCTCCATTAGAACACTTCCCAAGTACTCAAATTTTTGTACTTCCTTGATTTTAGTATCCCAAACCTCTAATTGGTATTTTGGGCTCCTCCATTTGCTGATGAACATACATTCAGTTTTCTTGTAGTTTATTTGTAGTCCTTCCTTTCGACTTTCTTCATCTACCTTTTTTAGGCGGTCTTGTAGTTTTTTTTCTGTGTCAGCTATCAACACTGTATCATGTGCATATCTTATGTTGTTCAGATTATCACCACCAATGACAAATCCCGGCATAACTTCTAGGGTCCTCAGAATAGTCTTGCTGTACAAGTTGAATAGATCCAGTGAAAAGACACATCCTTGTCTTAAGCCCCTTTCTATTTTTGTAAATCTGCTGAATTCATTTCCTATGCAGGCAATTTGCTGCCAATAGAGGTTCTTGATTACTTTGATGTCTTTGCCAAATATGTTGAGGTTGCTGAGCTTTTCTATCAATTCCTTGTGGCGTACTTTGTTGAATGCCTTGGCATAGTCTACAAAACACAGGTAAACTTCCTTTTTCATTTGTATCACCTTTTCTGATAGCATCCTAAACATAAATATTGCATTCCTTGTTCCACTGTCCTTGACAAAACCACACTGTTCTTGTCCTATTTTCGGTCTGATTCTGCTTCACACTCTATTCATCAGAATTCGGTCAATGAATTTCATTATGTGGCTCATCAAACTGATTGCTCAGAGGAGTTCACATTCAATTGCACCTGACTTCTTAGGCAGTGCTACGAAAATTGATTTGCTTAGGTCATCTGGTATTACAAAACTGTTGTAAATTTATTATTTTCGTAATTTTTCTCTATGCCAGAAACTTCTAAGGCTGTCAGCATCTCTATTACAATGCCATCTGGTTCAGCTGCTTTGTTCCTATTCAGTTTGGCCATTGCAGCTTTTCTGGTCTGTCAGCATCTTTTCTTTACTATCAGTTGCTCTCTCTTGTCATGGAAGAGATCTTTTATATATTCTTCCTATCACTGGAGTATTTCCTCTTACTCCAATATGATCGTTCCATCCTTAGATTTTATACATCCTGTTGAGGAGCATGTTCTTTGTTCTGTCAGTTCCCTTATTTCTTTATGCACTTCTCCCTTATTAGTTTTGCTCATTCTCTCTACTTTGGCACATTTGTTGTTGAGCCATTCTTCTTGAACCTGTCTGCACTTGGTCCTTATTTATATTCAGTTCCATGTTTTGGCATAGTTTTGTCTCCTTTGCATTATGTCAAGAATTTCTTCAGTCATCCACTCGTTTTTTTCTTCTGCATCTGATTTCCTCTGGGACAATGTTGTTTGCTGATGTCACTAGAGCTTCTTTAAGTGCGTCCTATTTCGAATGTCCATTTCCCATTTGTTCTTCGTATTTGTTTCTCACAGAGTTAGTGTATTTTTTCTGCAGGTTGAGGTCATTCAGAAGCATGTTGTATTGCAGCCTGGGTGCTGCCATAGGCTTCTTCAGCCTTCAAAGTTTACCTCTTTATTTTGTCTATACTTCTGAGATGAGGTAGTATTTACACTATATACATTACTCCACAAAGCACAAGAAGTAACTCTCCTGGAGATTAGCATCAACCATACTGATAGAATGTAAAAAGGTTCTCTCAGATGATTAAAAGAGAGCAGTTTTGTTTTTGAGGCATTAAAATTAACAAGCCATTCCTTGCCTCATTTAACAAAAGATTGCAGATCATTTTTTAGATCAGCTGTCAATTTGACGTTATTGAACAGATCAGACTTACTAAAACAGAAGTAAATAGTTGTCATTAGCATCAATACTGAGTTGAGAACTGACGACATCAAGAATGTCATTCAACATTAAGAAACAATGTTGGTTTGAGCATAGAGCCTAGGGAGACACCTGCATTTATGCAAAAAGATCTAGAAGAGTTGCCATTCAAGATATCAGATCACAAAATGAAAGTTAAGAAAGTTAAAATATTTTCCCAACAACACCATAATCTTTCAACTTGTGAAGAAAACCAGTATGCCTAATCCTGTCCAATGCCTTCAAGATATCCACAACAGCCCAAGTTTCCCCATTCTTATCTAAAACTTGATAGACTCTTCCAGCAATAATCATGAGTACCAGGTACCTAAATGTGCTTTTATCTGCAAAGCCATTGTCTCAGAATAATGACTTAGTAAATCTACTGGTTCAGGTTGGATAAACAGATACAAGATCTCCTGAACATGGACAGTGGAAGGAGAACTATCTACCTTTGGGAACTGAATTGCGGTTTAGCATCACAGGTTATAGAATACAACAGACACCTGAAAGAGAAGTCCAGAGGGTACAATAACTGAAATATAGTTATAAACAACCAAGATGAGGATACCTGTTTGAATAGATTCATATTTTATGATAATTCCTGAAAAACTGACAGATTTCTTATATACTTCGTTGGGATTAAGTCAAGAAATAGGCAAAAAAATTCTTCACAACTGCTATAAATCACATTTAAATATTCAAAAAGAAAAATTCAGACTTTATATTTAATTCTAAATAATTATATCTTCTTTTGAAAATGCAGACAACATTCTCAAATATCTTACATAAAAGTCATGATCAAGAATCTTATTTTAATTCTTCTAAAGTTTACTAAACTTTTAAAAAATTACTCAACATTTTCATCTAGCTCAAAAGGTTGTAATGTGAAGAGACTCTAAAATACATGAACAAGTATAAATTAGGTTTTAGAAATTGTTAAAAAGAATGAGATGAAGTAAAAAAAAAATATTCTTGCTTCCATAAAATGAAAATGTTTCAATCATTCAAGCAGTTTAGTATAATTTATATTTGTTTGGATTAATATTATCATGAAACTCGATTTCTTCATATAAAATACGAAAATTTTAAAGCAGACAAACATTTATTCTGATGATTAATCATCAGAAAATGTTAGTTTTGAAAATAAAGCACATAAAAAGAAGTTCAATTATTGAAAAATATTTATTCAAATTTCCGTATTCTAGCATTAAGGCACAAAAAAAATACTTTCTTTCAGATGCAATTACTACAACACTGATAAGTTTTAACCTTCTGTGTTTCACTTAATTCATTCATTAAAAATGCATTTGGTTGCAATATGACTTTGCAAGGATCTAGAACAAATTTTAAATAGGCATTCTAAATCATGAAGATTTAAAATCTTATGAGTCTGATGGAAATGGTGTTGTCTTATTTTGGAGGATTGATTTAGCCATCAAATATAAAACTACATTAATGTTGACTCAAATTCAAGAGCAGCCATATAAAATTTTTTTTTTGTTTTTTCCTTGCAAAATCTGTAGAGTTAATTCTGTCTACTTTATAGGTAACCACAATATTAATTTTTACGACCAGCTTCTTTTATTTATTTGTTTCATTTACAAAAATATTGATCAGTTTGTAATAATTATTCGAAACTGACCAAGGCAAATAAGTTATTTTCTATAAATAATTGCACCAAAACATCATTCATTTGATAGTGGCAAATAGTAAGAATAACATAAAAACAATTTTATGAGTTGCATCTGACATATCTATTGAATGTGCGTCTAAAATTTTTGGGATTTCAAGACTTTTGAAATTTGAAAAAATTTTTAAATGAGGAGAAATAATGTTTTATATCAGTATCAGATGAAACCATTTACTGAAACATTCTTTTGAATTTATTATTCTGATTTAATAGAAATGGACTGAATAAAAACATCAAATGAAAATAAATTGTTAATAAAACCCAGTAATTGCACATGAAATTGTTGTGTAAACACTAAAAATATGATAAATATTATGAAATAATTTAATCTCATAGCAGCAGCAAAAAGGGAAAACATTGTAAGTGGGCATTCAAAAAATGCAAAATTAAAACTAATAAAATGTTGTAATTAAATATACATATTTTACTATATAACAAAATTTGAATAATTATAATTTGTAAATTTTGAATATTGGTCTGAATTTCAAATCCTTATCAATAAAAATTCTAAGGACACTTTAATATTGTTAGAATATTTTTAAATATTACAATATTAAAAGATATGAAATAAAAATTCTCTAACTTAAAAATAGAATATAAATATATCCTTTACTTATTTTTTCTGTAACAAAATGATTTTAAAATGATTTTAAAAAAATACTAAAATTACGTCATCTCAGTTTGATAATAATCTTTAATCATATACCAAAAGTTTACAGAATTGACCAGGGGTGATTGTCAACATTTTTATTTATTATTTGCATTTATCTTCTGTTTTCTTTATAATAATCAAATATATATTTTTATATAAAAAAAAAAACATCAACAGTATTTTTAGTATAAAATGTTCATCACATTGATATCATCATCATCATCAGTAAGGAAACTGATCTAAACAGGCCTAAAATGACTCATGTATTCATAGCCAATAATCAGCATTTATTGTTGGAAGACCAAATTAGTCATTTATTAAAACTATTTTAATGTGAATATCAAGAAAATAACAAAAATATAAAAAGTAATTGATGTAAATTTAGATTTTAAAATATTCTTAAATTCACTAATATATAGTGAAATAAAATGCTTGATTGTCTTAATTAAATCAGTTCAAATAAAAGAATTTAAAGAAACCAGTTTTCATCTTGAAAGAATGATTACAATCTTAGACATCATTGATAAAAATCCACTAAAGATAAAGTAATGAACAAAAAAACTGAACATGTTCAAGTTTGAATTTTCATAAAAAAAGTAAAAATTAAAATATGTAGTATTTTTTCTAAGCTAACTAAAGATTACAAGAAATTAAGGATATTTGCAAAGTTATATTTGCTGGAAAGATTAATACATTATCTCAGATTTTATTATGCACGTCAATATTTTACAATAAAACTGGTATTATCCAATTAAGATTACTAAAATTTTCAGAACATACTTATATAACAGACAGTGAATGAGCTTGTGTTGACATAAAACATTGCTATGCAACGATAACAGTCACCGATCATTTCATAGCATTGTTTTATGTCAACACAAAAGAAGGTCATCTATAATGGTGGATATCTTTATGTTAACGTCCCTACAAGCACTCTGAAAATTGCTCATGTGAGCCATAACCTTAGAACCAGCATAATAAAAAATATCCAAATGTTGGTCAATTCTAGTCTTTATTTTCACCAGAAACTAAAGCCAAAATATAATGTTTATAATGGTTCATGATTAAACATAACAGACATTCATTGTCTGTTATATTTAACAATATATGTGTGTGTGTGTGTGTGTATATATATATATATATATATATATATATATATGTGTGTGTGTGTGTGTGTGTGTGTATGTGTGTCTGTCTGTCTGTGTGTGTGTGTGCATTAAAATTCTTACCATAATAAAATCTAGCAAAGTGTAATAATTGTTTCTTTTAAATCACAAGCTATTTATTGATATTATTGGTGCTAGTGAGATATACTTGCATTTTTTAGAATTAATTCAATCATGAATAAAAGGTACATCCAAACATTTTCTGTAATAGGTAAAATTAGTTTCTTTAACGAGTCTTATTACTATTGATATAGTAGTTTCTTTAGTTTATGCTTAATCATAATAATGCCAACAAGAAGGAAACAAAACATTTTATGAAATGAGCCATGATTTATGTCATGTGGCATTATGTAATTTTCATCTGTATAATTAATAAGCTTTCATTATCTTGTAATTTATGCAACCAGCTAAACAAATATATAACATCATCATATATAAATTATGCATAAAAAAAATATCCAAAAGATATTACAGTTTTATGAAAAATAAGCATCACTTTTTGATACTGCTTCATATTAATTAGGGATACTTTCAAATAAATAATAACCATTTTCTTTCACTTCAATGGAGATAAAATATTAAGACAATATGAAAATAAAATAGCATAAAATATCTTTTCTTTAAAATAAGTTTGTAACAAAAATAGTAATTTTATATTAGGATGACCATTTCTAAAGTATCTCTGGAAACAGACATTTTATGAAAACCTAATTATTCAGTGCTTCCAATAAGAAATCTAGAAAGAAATAGCTACTGATAAAATAGGAATTGAAATCTAATTGACATTTGATCAAGCATTTATTTCCATAAAGGAAGAAATAAAAAAGACATTGTCATGCTATATTTACATATTGATTCATAACTTAAATATTATAATTACGTCAATAATTTATATTTTTTGTTGCTTCTTCTTGTATAAATACTTGCTTACTCATGACATTTTGCTCAGAATAGAAACCTTCTTTTAAACTGTATAAATACTTGTTTCTTTAAAAAAGAACAAAAAGTTTCCTATTTCTTTAGTAAAAAAATTAGTATTGAATAAAAATCACTAGAATTCTTTATAGTAAATCAGAAACAATTTGCAACAACTCTGTTGTTAAACAGCTTGTTCAATTTCAATGACAAAGGTTATTACATCCCCATTGATCCAAGACTTCCAATAACAATAACATCAAAAACTTCTCCTTGGGTGACAGTCAAACGGCCTTCAGCTTGAGAAGGCAAAACCAAAAGGCCATTAGCACTACGCATACTAAGTAATCGGCTGCTTATTTGATTGCCTGTACTGTATGCTGTAGGTAATCCATCTTCATCACCAACTCCACCAGGAGCCCAAGAAAGTACAACACGATGATATTCAGGACGAGGATCCAATTTTATGTTGCGATCGACCTGAAAGAAAATATACATTGGCATTACATTCTGTATAAAGTGCTTTCTTCTAAATAAGCAAAATTCATTCTGTAAGAACAAATTGACTTTTATTGAAACAGATCTATAATAAATGACATATTTTAAGTAATTTGACTAATTTTCCTATGAATATGGATTAGGTAGTGTAAATGAAAAACTAAAAAAACTTAAAACATAACAGCAGATTCAACACATAAAAAAAAGTCATTAGAAAGTTAGTTTAATGTTTGGGTTTTGTTCAATAACCACAAATCTATACTGTTTAAGTAATCACAATTTTTTTAGAAACACAAAAGTGGAGTAGCATGTTGGAAAATGAAACTAACAAACTCAGTTCTACTGTTCTTTTCATTTAAATTCTGTAATGAAATTCATAAGGACAAAATATTGGGTGCCTCCTATTAATGTCTTGATTAAGGGTTAGTAGCAATACTATAATCAATACTATACAATATTAGCAATACATATCACAATGACAATACATAGCAATACTATACAAATCTTACTATTTTCTCATAAATATCTAAGTTTTATTCAACCACATTGAATTGACATGACTACAATTGCAAAGATTTTGTTCAATGCTAAAGGAAATACATTGAAGGAATGTTGAAAAGAACCTTTTATTAAGCAAGATATCTTTAAGAATAGTTTATCATGTCATCATCACAAAAAATTAAAAAAACAATGCAAGGCAAACGAACTAAAAGTAATACACTGTGTGCCCACTTACTTAAAAAAATTATTTATATGAGGGTATGCTGAAAGGTTCTCAGCTGAACTAAGAAAGGATTTGAAATAAATTTCAATGTCTTATCAGATTTTGGAAAGTGAAAACATTTATTAACAATTCTATAATGGATTATAATAAAAAAAAAAGAGAATGAATTTGAAGTGCATAATAAAGACATAGGATCATGAGACTCGATTTGAAATTAACAGATTTAATGGCCTACAAAACTCATGGAATATTATGCCTTTCCTATTCATTTATTTCTTATGCTTTTCGTCAAGAGAACTCCTTTCTAATCCTATCAGCATTATTTTTTAGAAAGACAAAGATCATTTGGCTCTTGGAATTGTATATTGTCATAAAGTTGCCTGGTTCCACCAGGTCTGACCTTCACAGCTTGGACCTGCTATGTTACTTACATAGTAGTAAACCACACACACTCCTTCCATATTCTCTCAGCAAGAAATAAGTTCCACTCAAACAACTTTTGTAAACCTCAGATTCCCAAGAAGATGTTTCCCTGATCACTACAAACTTGACTTGTTCAACTGTTATCTTCCTCGCCTATCCATATAAATTATCTTCTTAATGTAACCCTCTACCCAGGTCTTGTACAGGGTGAACCATACTGATAAAAAAATAAAAAATAAAAAAATAACAACTGCTTTAAAAAAAGCATAAAATAAAAATAATTTTTTTTTTTTTTTTAATTATGGGGTATTTTGATTAAGCAGCAAATTAGAAATACGGTATAGTAGGGTTTTTTTTTCATTTATGTGGAAAGCACATATCAAAGTAGCTAACATAACTAGGCTTGGGCAAATGATTTTCAACACAGTCTGGATATTTGTCATATATTGGCTATATTGAAATTCATAAAATATTGATTATTTTCAAATATCTTGATTTAATTGCTGTTAAGTTAAACTGATCCTCCCAACAATCTCCAGCACAACACTTCACAAACCACTTTTAGCAGATTTGATCATTTACGCTACCTTCTCCATAAACTGCTCAAGTTTTTCTTGTTTTTACTTCTAAGTTGCATTTTTACATTTATTAGAACAAGAAAAACAATAAACCAAAACTCTTGCTTACCTTGGCTTTAATAACAGTTCTGTGTGGGTTTGGACATCCTGCCATTTGGTAGATGGCTGGAATTGCAAAGAGGTTGCAAGTCACGAGAGCAGAAACTGGATTGCCTGGCAAACCAAAAAATAGTTTCCGACCATGCCGAGAATCAAATGTAGCAAATGTTGTTGGTTTTCTGGATAAATCAGGAAAGAGAAAATTTAATTAACAAAAAAAAATATTTTTAGAGCAAGTCACACTTCAGATCAATACTGAAAGATTAAAATAAATCTAAAGTCAATTTTATTTAAGAATAGAAAGTAACACATATCTAACACAATAAAAATAACACATATCTAACACAATTAGAAAATATTTTAAAGAAAGATTTTTGTAGATTGGATCTTTATATTTCTGATACATTTAAAAATTCATCTCATGTAAAGCAAAAAAAAATTAAATTAAAATATTTCATATTATCTATGACTTAAATACATTTAAAGCCTGCTTAGCAAACAAAGGTATTTTATATTTTATGAGTATACTTTTAATAATTTTCATCAGAATATTTCTCATGAACCTATTTGTAGAAAAACCTGAATTAAGGACATATCTCAATGCAAAAAGACTCTTTAAATGCAACAGAACTTGGACAAGGAACTGTAAAATTTGTTGATTTCTATTTCAAGATGTAATGATTAACAGAGAATAAAGACTACTCCCAATTAATAACACTGGCCAACAAGATTGTTGGTGCTAAGTAACAAAAAACCTGTTTTAGGTAATTTGATGGTGCTGATTCCGAAAATGACCTTACATTTTCATGATTAGCTACTATTTTTGCTGTACTGAAATTGATAATTTTTGGAAAAAAAAAATCAATTTACGATCTTAGCTGATCACAACTTTTAGTTAACAAAGGTCGTAGAAATCCATCAGTTTTTAGGTAGGCTAAACAATTTATGTCAACCACATGAATTAAACGATTTTTATAAGAAATAAAAAGTGTTTTTGAGTCAAAAATTTTAAAATAGAATGACCAAATTTTTCCAATTTATCACCAAAATTCAAATTAACTGATACACTAATATTAGAATTAAGGTTCATTTTTGTTCTGGGGTAGTTAACACCCCTATATCCATGGACAATATGGATTCATCTGGTTTATATAATGCCAGACATTTATACCTTCAAGTGGAGGAGTACACTTGTAGTTTAACCCTCTAGGGCCATTCATATCATATTTGATACAGTATTTCCCTATAAGGAAACATTTGGTATTTCCCTATAAGGAAACATTTGGTATTCATTGACTGAGCAGTCAGTACTGCTTTCATTTGAAATTTATAAAATATTTCTCTTAAAAAATTTTTCAGGAAAATATTTCTTTCAAGGCTTGTTTTCATACTGTATCAAATATGATACGAATGGTCCTAGAGGGTTAACTGCTCACAGTGAACACAGGACTCTTTCAGCTTATAATTGTGATCCCTTAAACAGGACCACAACAATTTTTTACACAACTATCGAGATAAATTTCTGGATAAGAAGAATTATTCCATCAGAATATCAAAACAATGGAAAAACACTACCAGGGACAGTGGGACAAGTAAATGATAGCTGACTACTGCTGGACTATCAAAAGGGATTTAAATAACATTGAACACGACAATCAAGAAAAAGAAAAATTTTACCATAATTTTATGTTCACGAAGGTTTTGTTTCTGCTGTTAGTTTATTAAATGATTTGATGAAATACTTATTGATCTTAGTATATTTAATCATGTTATTTTTAAAGACTTAGGGTCTGATTGTTATTGAAAAATAGTATTTCTCAATAAGCAGACCAATATTTGTTGGTTTAAATACTAGGTTTCTACAATTTTACTTTGAGAAATATTGCCATCAGTCAATATCATAAATACAGAAAACAAATGAAAAAAAAAATTTTTTTTCAAAAATGAGGGATTTCTGTACAGCAAAAACAGTAGCTAACCAAGTAAGGTCAATTTGAGATTCAGCACCCTCAAATTAGCTAAAAAATGTTTGGTGTCTGAACACCATTTCAAAGATTTTTTTTGTTGACCAGAGTAATTACAGTGTACATTGTAGTGTAATGGATATTGTCTCAAAATAAGAAATCAGAGATCCAAGTTTGAATTCCAGTCAAATTTGTTTCATTCAGTTACGCACAAATACCCTTGAGAAAGGTATTAATCCATCTCTTATCTCTCCAGCTAAGAGTTGAATAGCATGACAAATTGGATTCTGTTGCCTTGGTTGGTAACCAGCCTTACCGCAGAAAGTAATGGCAATCTACTGTGGAAAAATCTGCTGCCTAGTCAGGCATGTCTCAAAAGAGACATGATCGCCCAAGCACAATTTATAAAGTAAAGTCTAATATTCCTGCCTATTTTTTATTCAAGTCAATTTTTTTTCATCAACAATTGAAATATTTATTTAGAAAACTTGCTTGAATTATATTTATAAGTTATTAAAATTCATACAAATATGAACATTATAAAAGGTTACCCTAGTTTTAAGATAAATGCATGGGATATCAAGATATACCATATATTTATCTGGATTCGACCTGAAGTTAAAAGGATTCTACCTGATCTACTCTGCCCAAGACACATTATACAATGACCTTATGACCATACCAGGTGATAGGCGTGATGATGATGATATGATATCAAGATTACAGAAGAATATTTAAAATATTTCAAAGAAAAAATAATTTGATAAGATATTTTCAAACAGACCCAGGTTTCATAAACACTCTTCCAAAATGAATTGTGGCTTCAAGATCAACTTCCACTACTTGTTTCAACAAGTCCTGAAAGTATTAAAAGGAAATATTTAATAAATAAAAGACCTGCTTCAATTTTTTTTAGATCTTTTAGAACCAATTTTATTTGTATACACTAGAGAATGCTTCTTGAAATTAACAAGCATGTAAAAATGGTATAATTCAATCAAAAAACTTATTGGCTTCATGGGAAACGATGTAAAAAATTATCAGTCCCACCAAAGATTAAAAAAAAAAGTTATGATTGGTCATTTGGTAAAATTTTAGGAAGTGGGTCAGGCAGAGAAATTTTTCAGCACCCTCTTTAAAAACAGCAAGTTTACAATTAGCATGCAAAGAAAAAAATAAGTATCAATGTGATTGTCAGCACATGTTAATGCACATCATTTATCTAATGGCAAAACACATGCTATCACAAATAAAACAATTAAAAAAAAAACCCAAAAAATTACACTGCAACACTAAAATTCCACATTTATGAAATTGCCTATTTCAACCTAAAATAAAAGCTTACTATTCTTAGAGCAGATTTACAAAGATGTTAACATTGAAAAGCAGAATAAAAAATATTTGCAGCAAGAGTTTCTTATTGATGAATTTATTTACTTGACCATTTAAATGTACAAATTTTACAAAATTATAAATGCAACAAGAGAGAACTGTAAGCCGTTATCCAACAAAATAACAAAAAAACAATGTGCATGACAATGGGGAAAAGAACATATTCTTGGATATCACAAAAGTCTGCCACAATTTCATGTTACAATTTTGGTTAGCAAATGTCCACTGATTAAAAACAGTATATCCCAGTTGCTCCTACCCTTGTAGTCCTAGATTACCCTAATTCATCCCCCATTTTAAGTTGTTATCTAATAATTCTTTTTCATCATTACAATTTCAACATATAACTGAAATTCCTTCTGAATTCTCCATATAAGAATATTCTATTTGATTTGAAATTCCACCCACTTGAGAATCACTGATTTATAAGATCTATATTCAATTACCCTCTTATATAGCTATATTCAATTACCCTCTTATATAGCTATATTCAATTACCCTCTTATATAGCTATATTCAATTACACTCTTATATATCTATATTCAATTACACTCTTATATATCTATATTCAATTACACTCTTATATAGCTATATTCTCAGGTAGAATACATAAATACTTAATGAATTTGAAAGTTTAATAATCTTATAAAATACAGTCTGAAATTGCAAAAATGTTAATTTAAATGTCAAATGATATCCCTATATCAATTATTACTGACCTACTAGTGTTCAGGATAGTCAAAGAGGCCAGAGCCTTTATTAATAGATTACTACTGAAGGTTTATATGTAGAAAAAATATTACAACTAGTTTTATTAACACAAAAATTTACTTGATAATTTTGGCCAGAGGAGTGTCAAAGGCCTTTGCTGATTTATCTCAACAAAACCATTCACCTCTTAAACTGGTGCAAGTGATTCACACATGCTTCAATCCAACTATATAGAAAGTGCGAACAATTAATGAAGCACATACTGAAAGAAATATCAATGTATTTTCTTCCTTGTAAGTTGACTGAGACAACCACCAAAATGTTCGGGAATTTTGACAAACAGGTATTTGTGGCAAATTCCTCTCTTAAAGTTTGCCAACAAGTAAAATATTCCAATTTTGATTCATTAAAACATATTTATCAAATAAAAATCTTTAAATCATACTATTTAGGTAAGAAGGAAATAAAGTTTGTTCTCTTCATACAAGAAGAACCTAAAAATGAATAAATGTGTTAAGGATGACATATTATAAATATATTTAAAGAAAGTAAGATCTCACTAACTAATTCTCCTCTAAGACACCATGTGTTCTGTTATCAATTCTTTGAGTTTGTTACAAATTGTTAATATTTCTGTTTGAAAAGTGTTTTCCTTGTTTAAGTATTTCTTTGAAATGGATTTTGTTTATCCATTTCTCCTTCTGAGAGAGATATAGTTGTTATTTGTTTCTAGTTTTCATTGGTGTCTTTCCTAAATAAAAACCTTTTCTTAGATAAGAAACAAGATGGAGAAATGTCAAAGGCAAATCCAGAGGAATATTGCCAAGTAAAAAAAATTTCAATGAGCAGAAGAAAGATGGCTAATCTCTGGTCAATTTTTATACTCTCAGTAGAAACTCTCAATGAAAATATTTCAATTGCTTTTCATTTCTTATATAAAAACAAATTCCAGTTTCATTAGGTAAACAAAACACAAATGACAAAAGTATACATTATCATACTATATTTTATACAATCATCCCATAAGCGCACTTTTAAAAAGGGTTGCCCGTTGACCTCAAAAACTATAGGTATAGATGCATCCAGCCATAACTATAAGGTACCTTTTACACTTCCTTGTCACCTTATATAGGTGAAACCACATCACATTTTACAAAAAATATAAAAAAGACATAAGTAGGTAGGAAAATCTGTGCAGAAATATGTTTTAATAGTTTCCATAGATAAAAATATTTGTTTATTAGTTTCATCCTTTAGCAATATTATTTTTTTCCTGAGTTTCACATTTGATACTTTTTAATATAACAACATTTATTAATAAATGTTTGAATTTGATGAATCCAGGACACCACATTTATCACCATATTTTTTCTTTGATAATTGCTTTCCAAGTTTGAGTACTAAATATGATTTTGGACATGGCATGCAAATTGTAATATATTACCTTGAACAGCAGAAGTAACTGACAGGTACATCTGGCCGTAGATAGAAGTCAACAAAGGACAAGAGTGGTTGACAGATAGATCCAGCCATAGATCTTATTTCTGACACCAAACTATCAACGTTTAAGATTCAAATTTGAGCAGCAAGAAAAGTTATTCCCCCTATAACAGAGACAATGTAACTTCTCTTAACTTATGTAAACAGTTACCCAACTATATTATTTACAAATGCCAACAATCATACTCTAAGAAAAAACCCAAGATTACATCCAGTAGATTCAGATACAAAGTACTTTACTTGGAAAATGAAAGAGTTAATTGGAGAAATAATAAAAGTATATTAAATTCAGTTCTTTTTTTTTTCACAAATTACTTCAATATGTAAGTGTGTATAAAAGTAAGTCATAAAGGAGTGACTAATTGAATCCCACTATTCTAGACTTGAATTTTAATACACTTAGAAAAACAAACTGTAATACTTGAAATAAAAATTCTTATTTTCTCTCTACATTCAACATTGTTATAACAGTATGAGTTGAGCTTAATGCTTAGAATAAGTATAATATACTCTTTCAAACAATTCCTTTGGTTTATTAGTAATTAATTACAATTTATAAATAATTAATGCAAACATCAAAGAAAAAAAGCAGTTGCTTCTGTTTAATATATGAAAGTACAGTTTAACAAAAAAGAAAATCTATAACACAACCCTTGGCTAAGTCCAGCCAACCTTCCTGACCTTTGTTCAATTCCACCTATATTGTGTTGTTGATCTTGGATTGGCCAAAGCAGGATCGCTTGTTATCACCCAACTAGATTACCACATACACATGAAGAAACAGTATATAATGAAAACCAGATTTAAGACTGCAAGCCACAGTGTATATATATATATATATATATTTTGAATAGATACAAGATTACAAACAAGTCAAAACTAAGTAATGCAAAAAATATCAGTTGGCTGGTATTTCAATAGCACTTTAATATTTATGATCTATTATTACCACGGACGGTGGTTTGCTCAATTTGCAGCTCACCGAATTAGGACTGGACTGACTGTCTTTTGCAATATCTCTGGTGGCAGGCTATTTCAGCTTGACCATATCATTCCATCACTGGTCTCTGTCTCTCTTAATTTTGTTTTCCACTCCAGTTTTATTAAAAAGGTACAAAACCAGAGTGTTGAAGGTAGGCACGAGATTTCTATTTCCCCCTCCCTATATATGACTTACCCTCTCAACATGTAAGTAATATCATTTAGCCATTCCAAGTGAGTCTTCCAGTCTTTTGATGAAAGCAGGAGAAAATTCACTCTCTGCTATTATTTGCCTGTTCCTACCAGCCATCCTAGTAGTCAGTAAACAGGAAATCCTCAAGGCCGAATTTTGAACAACAGTTACAAATCGTCAAACCCCAATGACAATATTTTGACTAACTAGCTTTAATAAATTTACTTACTTCTCCTGACAAAAGCAATTTGCACCCTTTGTAACTTTAATCTGTATTTTCTAATTTTTATTACTTTGGCTACTTTTCCCAACAAAAATTATAGTATTCTCCAATTTTTAGAGAAATTTCTTCTTATCTTGAAAATCACTTAAAATTAATATCAGCCATCTGAAAATAAGGTTACAAATCTAGCTAATGTCATTTATTTAAATGTTCATATCTGAAATGGAAACCTAACAGTTCAGATTCAAGAACATAACATAAGCTAGTATAAGAAAAAGCAAACATAAAAAATAAAAATAAAATAAAATTTTACTTTTCTATTCAATTACAAGTGAAGTTTTCAACAAAATACCAGTTACATATTTACTAAGAATAAATTAATGCACAAACCTTTTCCCCCATGGACACACCACCTGACGTAACAACAACATCAGCTTCAGAAATCGCCATAGCCAATTTTGTAAATAAAGTATCAGGGCTTCAAGAAAAGAAATTTTTAAAAAGTAGAAGATATGAGAAAGAAACCAACATTAATATCAAACATTCATCAAAGTGGCTGCATTTAATAAAGTTTACAAGTTCAATTATGAATTCTTATTTATAAATCAATTAAAAATAAGATACTACGTAAAATACAGACAAAAAAATTACCTTTACCCTTTCTAATTCATCTGTTGGTTTATCACCAAAACATTTTAATACACTTAGAAAAACAAACTTTAATAGTCAAAATAAAACTTCCTAATTTCTCTCTACATTATGTTGTTATATCACTGTGAATCAAAAGCTAAAACAGTTTGAAATGGGCTTAACACTTAGAATTTTTGCATTCTTTGGTTTAATTCTTCCACTAAGTCAGAACATGTTACAACAGTGACACACTGGATTGAATTCAAAACTTCCAAGGAACTAGATATATTTTAAACAACTTTTCAATCTACTAGGCTAGGTGCCTGGAGTCTTAAACCTACAACTGTTAGGACTTCAAGAGCATCCTGACACAATAAAGTTCCCACAATAAAATGGCCACATGCTACATTCTACCTCATTGGAGAGGCAGATAAATAATAAGAACATCTGGATACAGATTATAGTTATCTCTATGCTAGGTCTACTGATCACATCATGGCCACAAATTTTTACCTTTATCAGAAATCATACTTTTTAACAAATTTGCATAAAAAGAACAAAATATTATATGTTTGATTCTCTATGAAGCACCATTAACTTTATAAATTTATGTACACATCAATATATTAGATGACTTTATACTTACCTATCTTCAGCAATACCAAGATCAATGGTAGCAAAATTGTGCTCTTTGAAAAGGGCAAGCAAAGCTGATCTATTACTGTCATGTATTTTGCCTTGACTCAAACTATCGCCTGGTTCAACCAACTAAAAATAAATAAATAAATTTTGCTGTGTAAAATCAAGAAAGTAAGAAACAACACCAACCACCAAAACTTTATCTTAGAATAAACTGTAAGGTTGCCCTTGTCATTTCTAGATATCTTTTTAAAATAAAAAAATGATACATTACATACATGGTCAGCTTAATAACAAGCTGTTCAAAATGTAACGTTTAATTCTAATTTAAAATAAGAAAACAGTTTCCAAATAGCTTTTTATGGTTATAGAAATTATTATAAAAAAAAAAAAATGAAAGCTAGAACAAATGTTAAGACTAAAAATTTTTTAAGCTGTTAAATCAAATAGAAAGCTAAATGAAAACATTGGAAACATTCAACTAGTAGTAATCACATGTTAAGAATACTTATTTTGTATAACAGCTTTTTATCAAATTTCCTATCAATTTGTTAAAATATGCTCACTATTCTATAGTTTGATAATCTCACACATAATAGAGAAATTTTTTTTAAAATTTACATTAAAACAAAATTCTTTCTTGTATCTTTTTCTAATCAACAATAAAATAGAATATCAGTTCTTTTATTCTTATTTAAGTTTTTAGTCAATTTATAAAAACATACAAATATTGTAGAAATATATGTAAAGAATACTTATCTACAACATACAATTCCAAAAGTCATCAGATATATTGAAAGACTTATGCTGTTTATGAAAAGGTTAATGTGAATAATTGAAGCTATCAAAAGTGGTTTGAAAAATTTAATGCTGGAGATTGTTTTACTGAATGATGTTCCACAATCAGGTAGACAACTTGAGGTTGATTGTGATTAATTGAAAACAATCAACATGTGATAGCCAACATTTTCAAAATATTCAAATAGAATATGGAAAATCATTTATGCCACCTTAATATGTGCCTTCAACATAAGTGGAAAAAAAACAAAAAACAACTGAACTGTTATTGTTAAGGGTTTGAAACAAATTATCACAGGGAATGAAAAGTAGATACAATGCAAAACATCATAGAATAAACAAATAAAATGAACTGCCATTAACCATACCAAAAGGTGATGGTAGGATTAGAAGATAGTTTTTCTTTCTAGAGAACTGAACAATTAAAACAAGTACTGCTTCTAATTAGGCCAAATGAAGGCAGGCAATAAATATAAAGTGCCCAGAATTAAGAAGAGCAAAATATTGCATCAATATAATGCTAGATTGCATATACTTTGATAACCAGGCCTAATTGTCACAGTTTGACTGGGAAATCTTAACCTATCTCCTGTTTTTACTTTGAACTTTAAGGTTACCATTTGTTTTGGTCTTGAAGAAATAAAAGAAAAAATTGTTGAAAAAATAGAATTCTGAATTTGTCAGAAGATTGTGTAGCAAAATTTGTGCAATATAATATTAATATTAATGTATATATGTGTGTGTGTGTCTTATTCTTATTTCATAAACTAAGCAAACTTTACTCTATCCAATACTTAAAAGAATTTACTTACCCAATAACTAGTACAATACAATCAAACATTGCAAATAAAACAACAAGCCATTATAATTAAGTCTCCTTTTTTATAAGTAGGAGGAGGTCAGACATGGAAGTCAGAGTTTTAATTTAATCTTTCTCTACTGAAAAGCTAATACTAAAATAACTTGTAAAATCATAAGAAAATTACTTTAAACATTTAGCAAATAAGGCTCTTTAGCTACAAATGACAAGCAGTTAATACAATATATTCAACAAAATTTAACAATTTTCTAAATTAATAACAAAAAGTGTTATCTCTTTTTCTGATTTATTTTCAGCATAAAATGACCAGTTTACGAAGAAAGCAAATTAGTTAACAATTCTTGATAATAAAAGAAATCTACTTAGACATTAAAATATATATTTTTATGTTTTTTTAAATCCTCCACCTCTATTTGAGAAAATGTAGACAAAGAAATGTTTTTCACTAATTAATATAGCAGAGTGAATAAAACACTTTCAAATATGAGATTTCATGTTTGAATAAAATGTTGATTTCTCATCATCACTAGAGTGACAAAGAGTTTTTTTATTATGTTAAGTACAAACAGCCTTATAAAAATTAAACTAGTTGTTGAAGAAAGTATTCATGGACACACAAACAAATTGCATGAATATGGGTATAGAAATTCTGTCAATATTTACAGTTATTTAAACAAATTAAGTTTAGAGTCTAGCTAACTTGCTAATGGCTTTAGCTTAGGGATGGACAGAATAAAAAGACTGATATAAGACCTGTTTTTATCTATAATACTAAGAGAACAATACTAAACCTTGCCTTTTATTAAGATTTCTATGTAAAGGATGTTGAATTTATTCAACAAAAGAACAGAATACATTTGAGAACAGAATACATTTAATTTATTTAGGTTTATATTTTTCTTTCACATCAAATTCCTTTTCATAGTTTGTTTCCCAAATGATAAAAAAAGAAGCAATGTACATAAAATTCATAATACCTTAGTATGGTCCAAGAAACATTCATATACACAAAAAGCACTTTTATTAAAACATGTTATGAAACAAAAATAGGATGTGTTTTTTATCACCTAAGCTGAAATTTACATTCTATTTCTTTCAACAAATTAATCATATGTAAAAGGTAGAGAATCTTTTTATGAATTATCATGAATTTATAACCTTATCACTCATCTTTTAAGAATACAGTCAACTTCTCAAGCATATTATGAAGATTATCGCAGTTGTTATAAAGTAAAAAGATATTAATAGAAAATACTAGTAATAATTATCTGAAACAGCAAAAATAATGTAAGAAAGGAAACAAAAGCTAATTAAATAATTCATTGCAATACAATTACAAAGATGACAGATATTTCTCATCAACTATTTTAATCATACAAGATGTTTTAAACAATACAAATAATGATAGAGTAAAACTTGATAAATTAGCTTTTCTAAATATTCTAATGCACAGGTAGAAGACATTTGTATCAAACAAACAGACATTCACTGAATATGTTTGAAACTACAATTCCAACTATGAAACATGAAAAAAAGCAACATCAAGCAAAACATATGTAGTGCACCAGACAGATGCTAATATGAGATGATCAGAAGAAAAGACACTTTAAAAAAACAAAATATTCAATAAACATAATAGCAGCAAGAACCACCAGCAAATGCACAAGCTTAGATTAGTATCATATTCAACAGTGATCCCATGTTATGCTTCATCAAAGACCCCACCTTAAGTAAACAAATGGAGAACCTAACAGGCCCCTAAAAATCTGGGATAACTGACAATTTATGCAATGAATTTAAAATAATAGACAGAGAATTGAAGATTCATAAAGTTGAAGAAATCCACACATATACTGGAATAAAATCATTTAATCATTTCACCAATCATAGACATTAATAGGGAACAATGTTTTGGAGATTTCAAAAAGACAAAGAAAATGGAAGTGTTGAAAAGGTTCAGCATGCAGGTCACTGATAAAAATATAGTAACCTAAATACTTTCTTTTTTAACACAAAATTATGTTTGTTCCTCGCTGACGAGAAAGACCATGACTTCTAGTCACTAAGGTTTTCTTTTTTTTTGGGTGGGATTGGAGATGGCTGATAAGGCCAATCTTTTTGCACAGAAGAGCCTACTGCTGCAGAGTTGTGGCTGCAACTGTCAGTGGGTCCACACCTGTTGTTTTTGCCACCTGTCCATCACCGCAGGGCTTTGAACTTTAATTGAAATTAAGTGAGGGAGAGTTGCGCATGGTCATCAGCCTCACTCTCTCTTCCCATTCCATTTGGGTCCGGTGGCACAACATAGGTGAAACTTGCCAGAGACAGTCAGGGATGCAGTGGATGGCCAACAGTGATATTATTGTTTTCACTGTGCCCTGAATGTGCTCCACAATGCTTAGGTAGGCATTTTTTTTTTAATTATCCTGCAACAGGTTACCACTACCTGCTCTGGTAGACTGGTTGCCAGCGAAGGTTATAGAAACCAATCTGTCCTGTTATTTAACCCATAACTGGAGGGAAGGGACGGATTAATACCTTTCCCAAGGGTATTTGCACATAAGTGACTGCAGGGCATTCAACCAAAATTCAAACTCAGCTCCCCAATTTCTCGTTCAAGAAATCAACTGTACTGCAACACACATCCATCAAGAAACCTACAGCACCTGGCATTCCCAAGCAATCACCCATCTAAGCACGGGTCAGGCTCAACATTGCTTAACTTCGGTGAACGAAGGAGAACCGGTGTATTCAACGCAATATGACTGTAAGTAAAAAATAACACAAAATAGATACATCTTAAAGCATAGAATAAATTTCTGGCTTTTAATAAAGATAAAATATTATCAAAATGATATAAAAATAATAAGATATAAGAAGGTGATAATAGTATTGAGCAAAAATCTAAATGGTGCAGCCACTTGTATCCAAGGATGCCAGTCTACTAAGGTGGCTAGTTAATCCCTGTTACAGACATCTGCTCAGGTACATTTGTGTTTGTTCAACACCCACAGAATCCACCTGTAGTTTTTTTACTTCAACTATGCTTGAGCAGACCTTAGTTCAGTTTCTGGAAGGAGTGCACATTATCTAGGATGATCAACAATCTGAACAAATCCAGTAAGATCAAACCCTCAGTCATGATGACTTGCAACTTCATAGTAGCACACCCATTGACATATTCTAATGGTTCCATCTACCAAATTTTCCTCACAAGGCTTGAGTCAATCCAGGGTATATTTTTCAGCTACTTTTCAAAGGGGCCACATACTTCCTGCTAAACTATTACATTATAGACACTAGTTATAACTAAAATAAAAATCTACTACTCAAACCTAGCATTAATATTTTACAGGCATACATTAAATTTCTATTACATTAAAAAAAAAACAATAAACATCATAAAATGGAGATAGTTGAGTAATAGTACAAATGCATTCTGAAATTAAGGATAGAACGAACGTTATTTGGAAAAAAAGAAAATCAAAACAGATTTTTGTTGTTATAGTTTTCTAAATATCTTTACCTAAAAAGTAAAAATACAATTAAATAAAGATTTTACAGTAAAATAAGCATCTACTTATATAAAGCCATGGTTTCAATTTTATATAAATTTACAACACAAAATACCCATAAACTGCAAACAATAAATGTAAATATTTTATAAACAGAATATATATATAAACATGCACCTCCTTGTCTACATATTTTATTGCTTAATTTCCAATATTTGATAATTGTTATAATTTGAAGGTATGAATAACAAAATTACTTTTGCAAAATATACCTTATTTTACAAATATATGAAATGCTAGCCCAATGAGTAAAAACATTAAATGACTTGGTCTCTCAAATTGAAGCATTTTCTGAACTGCTTGAGAAGAATGGATTTACAGCTATTTGACAATCTCAAAATAACTGAACATCTTGAATTGTTTAATTCAAAATAACCATAATGTTTTTTTAACATTTATTCCAGAAACTTGGTTCATACATAAAGGAAACATTAGTTGAAACAAGTCAATGCAGTTAAAATAAAAAGGGGTAAATATAGGCATGCAATGATCTTGATGAAGGAAACAACACTGACCTCATTTCCAGTGGATAATACAGCAATTGTAGGTTTTTTGAAACACTTGACTTTAAAAACACCTACTGTGGCTAACAAACCCACTTCAGAAGGTCCTAAAAACTGGTTTCTCTTGAGAACTTTCTCCCCCTGTGGAATGTCTGACCCAACAGGCCTACAAATATTAAAGCAATGAATGTAACATCTTTGCAATCTATAAGAAAGTTGAATAATATCATTTATATAAAGAATTTAAAAGCAAATTTTGGTAAAGAGTTTCAGCTTTGGGCAATTAATAACAAATAATGAAACCAAGTGAATTTCAGTTAATTTTAAATTTTATATAATATTCAGTAAAATTTAACTTAATTTATTTTAAAATTTATATTTAAAATCTTTGATTTAACAGTTCTTGGAGTGCTTTATTATATAGACATTAAATGACTAATTTCTTTATTATATAGAAAATAAAGACATTAAAATAAACCCTAAAAAGCTTAGTTTTTAAAAGAATTAATAAAACGGACTTAAATGTTATATGCCCAACTATTAAAACAAAAAACATTTGGGATAAATATTTTTATTTTAAAGCAATATTTTTGTTAAAGTATAGCTGTTTTGGGTTATTTATTTTGTTTTTTTGTAAATTTCCTGGTTATTCAAATATACACTATATTTCTTTTCAAATCATTCCCAATGAAAAACTACTGTTTCCAAGCAATAAAATAAAAATCAATTATTATATGAATTTGACCATATTAATCCTTATACTTTAAAATATTCACAAAAATGTTTAAAAAAAATCAGAATACCAATATTTTTTTAAACATTCTATAAGTATAGCATAAGATATAGCTTCACAACCAATAATGTTTTGTCTATACTGTGAGTCACAAAAGTTAACATCTCATTAAATAAACTGTAAAAATTTAGGTATAAATCTTTCTCAAATGGATATGTTTTACTAAATCTTTCCAATAATACAATGAGTAAAAGGCTGAAATTTTTCTTTAGAAATCATTATAAATGATTTTTTGATAGCAGTACAGAACTTAGGATGTGCGTTGTGGTACAGTGGATATCGGCTCGGAACAAGAAACCAGGGAGCCGAGTTCGAATTCCAGCTGATTCCATTGTATTCACTTACACGCAAATACCCTTGGGAAAGGTATTAATCCGTCTCTTCCTTCCAGTTATGGGTTAAATAGCAGGACAGATTGGGTTCTATAGCCTTGGTCGGCAACCAGTCTACCGCAGAAAGCAATGGCAAACTACTGCGGGATAATCTTCTGCCCGGTCAGTCATGTCTCTTTCGAGACATGATCGCCCAAGCGTGTATCACGTATGGCACCTAAACTGACTGACAGAACTTAGATTTTCTTTAATCTGACTCTTTCTCAGGTAAATCTGACTCTGCTTTAGATTATTGTCTAAGTGGACAATGAAATTAAAACCCAAATAGAATTTCTTGATTGAGTTTAATGACTTTTTTTTCAAGAATTTGACAATACATGACAATATATTGTTTTCTTTACAATGACAAGCTTTCCTTTCCAAGATGCTGAGAAAGACTTTGAACATATCACAGATCTCTCTGTCCATGGTTTTTTGGTGTTTATTTTCTACTACACATAATATTTGGGATAAATAATTCTATTTTGGTTCATCTACCTCATATTTTATTGCGATATATTTTTGAAAAATACCTATTCTCATGTTTCTTCTATCAAGCTACTCAGTTTTTAAGTTAATTTTAGGAAATGTTCTGGAATTTTATTTGTTATGTTACACCTTTAGCCAATGAAATCTCTTTCAGAATTACAGATGGATTGGCAACAGCAACAAATTTTGTTTAGGTTCAGTCAATAATTTTGCAGATACAGCCAAACTGTATTTTTTTTTTTTTAGTTTCAAAAAACCTTTTTCCTCTACTCAATATATTTTTGCAATATTATTTTATTCTGTTTTTTTTTTGTTTTTTTAATTTCTAACTAGTTTTTTCAATTTTTGTCATAAGCAGACTACTAATCAATACAAAAAAAAACAAGTACATGATGTAACAAATGGAATAATCAGATTTGTTGTTAAAACAAAAAATTTACTTGGATAATACTGCGGTATTATCCAAGTAAATACATAAGTAAAGAGAGTAGAGATAGTTATTTTAAATTGCACCTCTTCTTCAATTTATCATATTTACAATAATAGCTATGATTAAGTGCATTTCCTTCTTGTCATATTTAACAACAGGAACATAAAAAAAAAAACACTATTTTTAATATTTAATATTTGAATCCAAAAGAGAAAAATGTTAGGACCGAATAAAGTAAGAACCAAAATAACTAAGTAAGGTTAAATCTTTTAACTATCACAAATTAGAAGAACATTATTCTATAAAGTGATGCTTCTCTATCAAATTATGTAATAAAAATGTTTATCTCTTTAAATATTAAGTGGGGAAGGAACACTTTTTATTTCTATCACACATATGAAAAAATTTGAATAACTTAGATTTTCTCCATGAAAGAGATGCGATTAGTTTTCTATTGGCTTTCTTCAATAAAATAGATTCATACATTTTAATTTAGGTACATTGTCTTTTTCACTAAAAAACAGCATAGCATAATGAAAAAAGGCTCCAAAGTTTTATCATCAAAATTTTTATTGTTATTTAAGAAGAACAAAATATATTTTAATTATTTTTTTAATCCTTTCTAGCATCTTTGAAATTTTGGTTAAAAATCTTGTTTTTTGCATCACCATGGAAACAGAGCTGACTATGAGAATTTTAGCACCTTTGTTTCCATTGCAAAACTTATTAATTTGGAAATTCTTGCAAAAAGCAAATCAAATAATTGTCAGATTTTAATGCAACTTTCAGTACTTATTCACAAATGTATGAATTTATTTTTGAAATTATTATTTTTATAAAATCTATATATTTTTTATATTTGTTAAATTCCACACCACCAAGTTAATTTCATGGATTAAATTCTGTCTGCAAACTTTGTTTTATTAGTTAAATGCAGGACTCCTTGGAGAATATAAATCATCATGTTTTTTTTTTTAAACACTGGCTCCTTTTCAAAAAATCTACTCCAAACAGTAACATAAATAAAAAATGCAATAAAACTATGACATTATTTAATTAAATAAGCTTTTAATTGCTTTTATAAATAATAATGGTATTATTGTTTAAAAAAGAAATTGGGAGATGAATAATGAATTTTTACAAGAATTGTTTTCATTTTTTTCTTTTTTAAAATCTTTTAACAATTCTTCAAAACTCTGTCCACGTTAGACGTTAGGTTATTGAATTACTAAGTGAAGACTATTTACTAAACAAAAATTGAAAAGCTTAATACAAATCATCCTGCTCTAAGATTTTGAAAAATATTTTTTTTCATGTTTATAAAACATGCCCATTTTGAAAATGTCAGTGATCATATACATTATCAAAAACATTTAACATTCCTAAAATTAGATTATGGAGAATATTTCCAACATTTGTAAGATTACTGAGTTCTTAAAAATTATATATAAAAAAAAATAGTCATTTTCTTAAATTATGTTTTAATAGATAAAGTCTCCATAAGACAGCAATAAACATGTAAACAACTTATCAATGCTTGACAAGTGATTGTCAGGCATTGAAAGATATGTGAATCACTGCTACTGTTTGTTTTTAAAAATCAATTTTTCTGCTTTGTTTAACTTAAAGTAAATAATATTTGTTTCAAATCAGATTAATCATACTTTAAATCAGCTAATATTCTTCAAATAAATTTTTTTGCTTACTGAAAATAGTAAATTTAATCTTTTAAATTTCAATTAAAGCTAAAATGAAAGCTTCAAGAAAGCTATTTATTTATAAAAATTCATTTTAAAATTTAGGTATTGCAAAAAAGTGGAGATACCTATTTTAATTCAACATTAAATTTTGTATAGCAATGGACATATGAATTAACTTCCATTGATGAAAATAATTTGTTTCTTTTTAAATACAAATTGAAAAGGTAACAGACTCAGAACATAAAAAAGGAACAGTATGCATTAGCTTACAGCAAAAAAGAAATGGTATACTTACAGGAAAAAAGGAATGTTTACATTTGAAGGCAGGTAATGCCACATAAAAAACATCAAAGTTTGTTAAATTGGTAAATGTAAAAATTTCATTCCCATAATTCTAACAAACAAGATCAATTTATTCCACTTGGTTAATTTAAATCTCAATCCATAGATTTCTCAGGTAGAAAATTTAATTATTGCAGTAAAAGCAGATAAGAGATTCAAACAGATTTATGCTCTTTGTTTTAATATGTCTGTTTTTATGCATCTGTAATAATATCAGTCTATTAAAATTAAATTAATTTTGTTCACTTGAAACTCAAATAAACCCTTAAAAAATAAATACATAAAAAATAATATCTAACAATTTCAAATGCTATTGCTGCAATGTTTTGATTTTTATTTACATTGCATTACATTTTAAAAGTATTGATAGGATTAAATAAAAAAACTTTATATTTTCAACATTAACTTTATTGAAGAATATATTTCCATCTTTCAGATAATATTAATCCCATCTTCCTAAAACTTTTTATCTTATCCAACAAAAAACTGCTCCAGATGCCTTTTACAGTCTTCCATAAAATTAATTTGTTTTTATTAAGCTAACTGCATAAAGATTTCAAAATATGGTAATCCAAAGGTACAATATTTAGGGAATAGAGTATATAAGTGAAAACTACCAAACCAAAACATTAGAATTTTAGCTTAGTTACCAAATAAATATTTGGTAAAGTTTTATCTTAATGTAATATGTTCTTTCTATTAACAGTTTTCAGGTATTTTTCATCAATTCATCTAATTGGGAACAATATTTGTTTGAATCAACTGTTTTGCTTCATCAAAGAGCATGTTACTATGATCTTCTGGAGAACAAAACAATTTCTAATCCCACAGTATACACAACTCAACTTTCTTTGGATAAAGACGGGCCTTTGGTAGTGTTTCATTTTACTACATCCAGAATTTCTTACATTATTTCAAGTTAAAAGATATTTTTGGCAAGTCACCATCTGTTTGAAATGAAAACTTAAATATGATCCAATAGATTTTTTTTTTTTGCATATGTCAAAAAATCACAAATCAAAACAACTAAAAATATGAATTTGGCATAAGTAATTTTGTATAATTTAAATATTTTCTCCATAAACTGTACAAATCTTTTGAGTTGTATGTTTATCTTTCTTAAAATATATATATATATATATATATATATATTGTTTTTCTTTAATCCGAAGTGGAAGCGTAGGAAGGTAAATTCCAAGAACCTGATCCTAATCAATATTAAAAAATTTTAACACTAAAAAGTGATGCAGGCAGAGAGCTCAATGCATTAAGAATACAGAGCCAATATAAATTAGAGAAAATTTTCAAAATTCAAAGGTGTCGGATGTACATTTCGACATAGGATCTCTAATAGAGATTCTACGTCACGTCAGCGACATTGTTCTTTCCAAATGGCGAAAGCCCTGGGGTAGAGTGTGGAGAGGTTTTAGGTTAACAACAGTCACAAAGTAGAAAAGGACAGAGATATATACATAATGAAAATTTTGCTTTTGCTCTCATGTTCAATGTTAAACACAATAAACAATTATATGAATATAAATTTTTATTTTTGAAACTTGAGCTTCACCAGGGACTTATACTCATATTACATTACATATTAGGGTCTGTTAAAAAATTTGTGTGTGTATATATATATATATATATATAGGGAGTGAACTAAATAATGGAAAATCCCAGTATCATAATAGCATAATTTGGAAAATTTGATTAAACTGTCAAAGTTTGTCTATTTTTTGCTTGTTGATTTAAAATTAGTAGTACTTTATTCTTATATTTTTTGCTGAAATAGTTATTTTTTTTTTACAGATATTATTTCAATAAGTTTATCAAAATCAACAGTCAAGACTATTTATAAATTCTAAGTGATCAACTTCAACCTATCATTCAAAAACTGTTTCCAGAAGGAGATACCATCTTTCAGGATGATAATGCACCACTTCATACTGCTAAAGTTATAGCTGAATGGCACAAGGAACATTCTAGTGAAATAGAACATCTTATTTGGCCACCACAGTTGCCAGATCTCAACATCATTGAACATTTGGTGATACTATAGCCTGAAGTCTACCTCAATATATCTTCTACCCAGATTCAGCATGGAGGTTTACCATACCCCTCCCCTCACATGGTCATTATGTGGATCCAGCAACAGGAGCAGACACTCAAGCAATTGAGTGATTGTGGTTTGATGCTAAAATGTTGATTCTCAAGAAAATGCGAGGTGTTGGTAGTGAGCTATTTCAGTCACATCTTGATCAGTTTTGCTGGAAGATGATGAGAAAAAATTCTAATGATCTATTTAAATAAATATATGTATTGTATTGATAGCGTGTTTATTTGTACCTCTCTACCTTTATTATAAATATAGGTAGTATATAGATATAAAAATATTAATATTAGGTTTAAATAAATATGTATACACATACAATATTATAGTTCAAGCAATAACTGGTGAATACAGCAGGTGAGGTAGGACTTCCCATTTAAGTGTTTCTAAGTTTTCACCCGTTTTGCAACATGTCATCTAGCATTGTCATGCTGAAATATCACTTTCTCATGTCTCTGTTCATATAGCAGCTGTTTTTTCTTCAAACGCATCAATTGTAGTCAATAGCGATCTCTTGTGATGGTTTTAGTCAGTTTCAACAGGTCATAACAATATACACCCATCTGATCACAACAAAATGCAGAGCAGAAGCTTCAAATCATGGATATTTGGCTTTGCTGCTAATGTTGATGCATGGCCGAGTTTACCCCATGATCTTTTACACTTAAGGTTATCGTAGTGTATCCACTTTTCATTGCTGGTCATGATACGATGCAAAAGACATTACCTTTTCTGTCGTTAAAGCAGCTGTTCACATGTGACAAGATGCTGTTTTTCATGTCCTTGCTTTTGAACCACTCCTAATGCTTTCAAACATTTTGAAATTGTTGTGTGATCAACTCTTAATGATTCTGCAAGTTCAGCTTGTGCCTGACATGAGTTTTCATGAAGTAATGCCTCCAATTCTTCATTTTTAAACTTTTTCAGTGTGTCAGAACATTCTTTATCTTCAACATTAGAATCATTATTTTTGAAGTGTCTAAACCAATGTTTTTTCTGACAGAACATGGTCACCATAAGTCTCAACAAGAATTCTGTGCTTCAACTGCAGATTTCTTTTGAATAAATTAGTGCAGTAAAATTCCCCACAAATACACTTTCTTCAGCATGAAACCTTGTTGTTTCTAATAATAACTATCAAATCTAAACTAGTGATGACTAATATAGTGTATGAATTTCAATGCCCTGTACAAGATTGTGTTTCTTTTCATAAAATTACCTATATTGGCCATACTACCACTTCCCTAAGTAGATGCCTTACATGCCACCTATCTAGTAATAATAGTGCAATAAAAAACATTTATTAACCCATAACTTACAAGAATCCTTAAGAAAAATTTTGGTTGAAACTACAAAAATACTATTTAAATCACAATATCAAAGACTTGATAGGGTTATTATTAGAAACAACAAGCATTTAATTATTTTACACATAGAAAATTTGTCCTGTTTATAATTGACATGCATTTGGTTACAATAAAATATGTTGATGTTTTTTATGTTACTACTGTCATGTATTTTTTCTAATTTTATTTGTTTATCAATGATATAATTGGGAAAATTATTGTTGACTCACAAATATTTTTGGGAAGAAAAATTTTGATGTACTCTATTTAATTTATGCAATTTTATCTCTTTCTGGGCATTGACTATTATAATTAAAAAGACAAGAGTTCTTACTGGTGTTTTTTTTATAGTGATAAATTAGTTAGTTTTTAGCTCTATATTGATGTCAAGAAACAGGATTTTGTTATTGTCTATAAGTTCTTAAGTAAATTTCAGCAAGGATTTATTTTCAAAATTATATATATGTCATTAAATATGATGGTCAAGAAAAATTTGATTAACTTATTATTTACTTTTTCAAGAATTCTTACATATTTTCATTTGGTGGGAGTGAGTACAAAAATGGTTCCTATCATTAATTGTCCCAAACACTTTCGGCCACTTCTTTAGTTATTTTCAAGGGGGGTGTTTTTTTTTTGGTGTAGTTACTTTATTTTCATGATTTGACTGTGTGAGATGTATTGTGAATAATAGTAGCAGTGCTAATTAGGAACCATTGTGTGTTGGGCACAGCTGGAATTTGAGTTGCCAAATTTCTATTTTTAAAAAACTTTCAGCACTTTGTTACCAATGTTAAACAAGGTAAGATTGATCGTGGAGATGAGCTGTTTGATGTACAAGGCCTCTCTTATAAGGTGTTTTCAGAAATTTAATTTACAAAGGACTCTAGTGTTATCAACTAGTATCTTGCAGATTATGAATTGATAGATGTTTATAGAGCTTTGCTCTGATAAGTGACACGTGAGGCATCCACTCAAGGAGATGGTCATATGCCTGATATAGGCAATTGATTTATAACAGTCAAATTGATACACTATATAAAAAAAGTCATCACCAATTTAGATTTGATGAGGTTATTTTGATTATTAACTACAAGGTTTACAGTTTTCCATCTTCTGTAATATAAGTCTAACACATTTTGGGGGAATTACAGCAGAAATATGGTGTTTTTTTCATAGAGCAAATTCGTCCTGCTTATAATTATTTTTATTGTGCATCTGGTTATCATGAAATATGTTGATGCTTGGTTGCATTGTACTTTTGTTACAGGTGTCATGTTTTTTTTTTGTAATAATAGTTTTATTTGTTTATCAATGAGGTAGTTGGAAAAATTACTGTTGACTTATGTTTGCTTGATGTGTTTTAGTTCAATTAGAAATATTCTTTGGGAAGAAGCATTTTGGTATGCTCTATCTGGGGAGTATTTTATCACTGCTATTTTATATTTTTCCACACATTGACTAATATGTTTAAAAAAACAGTTGCAGCCCAAATATACATTCTAAGGTCAATTTTATATTCCCCACCCCTCAAATCAACTTTGGACAAGTATTTACTAGCGACTTAATGGGATAAAAAACTCAAATTAAATTTTACATTCCTAGCTTTAAACCTATTTTGAGGACATGCAATCAAAAATTGGCATTGAAAATGCATTTAAAAAGCCATTAATTTTGGCAATATTTTATTGAAAAATGTTATTATTTCAACAATAAATAAAAAAACGTTTGCTATTTTAATAAATAGATTTTATATTATATGAAAATTAATTCAATCCAAATATTTATATACTTATATCATCAAAATTTTCATATGTCTGTCTTGCTTCAAATCTGTAAGCAACATGAGAAGCTTCAGATGTTAATTTCACTGCTCCTTCAATGTTAAGGAAAAATCAGGCAACTCTAATTTTGTGCTAATAAGAGATGCTTGAATTTCATTTTCTGAAAAGTTTTTAGTGGTTGCTGGTTCACAAATTGCAATAGACTGATTAATTCTGACCAATGCAAGGCTTCAAGTTACATGGCTGATATTTTATTCAACCTTTTCTTCCCACTTCCAAAAATGATAAAAAATAGATTTCTATTTTAATTAAACAACCCATGCCTATTCTTTTCTATTTTTTAGTGAATAGAACTTAAAAACTATCCTTTAAATCCAGATAAATTAGTCTTTGTCTATATATTTACTTACCTAATGGACAGAATTTTTCCAAAAGCTACTTTTCTTACTTCTAATTCATCTGACTTCATTATTGACTACAACACATTCTCAGGTAAAAGAGCAAAAGCATTGGATGTTTTTGAATGCAATATTTTGAATTTCTTCAAATTGTTTCTTAATCCTTTGTATCATATTGAATATATACAAATGCTGGTTATGGAATTTGCTATCCCTCTTAATCTCAAACCAACTAACTGCATCTGTGTCAATAATGAATTTAATAAATTGGTGAAGCTTTTTAAAGAGTTCTAAAGGGTATGTATCTCTGGCCCAAATACATATTAAACTGGTTGCTAAAGTTAACCATCTTGAATTACTTAATGGCCCAATTTTCTAGGTAGCAGATGTAGAGTTAACTTTACCTTTGGAAATCCCTAAAGTATATTCCAAAAGGAGCCTTTGATCTTTACTTAGAACTGCCATTTTCACTATAGGTGTCATATTATCAAGAGGGTCACTGATTTTCATAAATTCTACTTATGGCAAATCATGATCATACCTTTCACACAATTTGCCTAGTGGGCCTGTAAAAGCAGTCGGGCTTCTTGTTGCACCATCAACATATTTAAAAATAGCTCTGAATGGCAGTTCATTTTGATGTAATGAACAGCCAATTGTATGTAATTTTCAATGGAACTTCAATCTCCAAAACAGTTACAAGGCCTGTCATATTCAGTATTTGTATTTGTGTTGTCCAGAAAAACATCCTTGAGGCTATCAAATTCTTCCAAAACACTATAGTCTTGTAAAAATATCCTAGACAGTTACAAAACAACTAATACACTAATTTTATATCTCATGTATGATGCAAACCCCTTAAAATTAGCTTCAAACTTAGATCTTTAAAAGTCACATGATATGCGAGTATATACTACATTTTGCTGTCATGTTGTAAAATCCAACGTGCTTAATAATGCAAAATGATAAAATGAATACAATACATTCCATTTTTTGATTGATTTTCTTTGCTTTTATTTTCTTTTACACAATATTTTGAGCATTGTATATGTTGGCCTTCCTCAGATGTTTGTCATATCTTCAGATTTCATAAACAATTGATGTCAATCTATCACTTTAGTAAGCCAATGTATGTTTCTGCACTATCTAATAGAGACTGAATAGTCAAATATCTGAAAATCAAATGGGCTTTATCTTCATTTATTAGGCCATTGCCTGTAGAAGAGACATTTTGGAGTCTTAAGTTTAACATCTGCTTTTTCCTAATTAGATGTTCCCATATGGTGTTTTATGTTTCTGTTTAACCTCTTTCTATATGTCTTCTTTTCTAAGGTTGTCTTAGGTTTGATTTCATTCCATACATGCTTTTTACTCTTCACGTAATCATCCATATCTGAGTAGAAAGTCTCCTTGATGTTCCTGAAGCCTCATATTTAGAAGACTTTACCTTTTGTACTCTCTACATGGAATTTTATGCACATATTTCTTGTTATGTTTTTTAATCGAGATTTTAGTCCAGTAAAATGTCTGCAGAGAGTGGGAATACTTTTCAATACTGTTCTGATGTTGCACAGACCATAAATTTACTGGACCTTCTCCAATATGTCTCTGATTTAAGTGATGAGTTATGTGAAAATATACACAGAATAGGGAGGTGGATTGATATTAAACAGAAGAATTGATGGCAATGTGTTCAGAAATTTCTCATGAATGAATGAAATAACCATATGAATAAAATAACATGCTCTTGTATGACATTCCTGAATTGTAATGGATGTAAGTCAAGAAGTGGCCAAAATAATGTACAATAGTAATAACACAGAAATTTATACAAATTTTAATTGATTAAACAATTCCTTCAAAGTGTAAAAACATACAAGTAAATTTGCTTACAAAAGTGAGATTAGGTACATTAAGTACACGAGAACACATAAGTATTACATAAATTTTGTTATTGAAAATCTATCGTGAAAAATGAAGCAAGTAATATTCTGTTTCATGAAATATCATTTTAAATTTATTGATAGCTAACTAAATTTGGATATCTAAAAATTTATTTATTTTTAAATGAATAACTTTAATTTTAGATTTTTAAAATTGTGATATCATTATTAATTTGCTATAAAAACTAAATAATCTGGTAACTATTTATACAGCCTAATTTTTAGCTTACCTGATATCTTGACCAACAGAAGGAGGCTTTGTAATGCTAATTTCCACTTCTTCCTTACCATCATCAGTCTGTTGAAGAAGAACAGTATCTTCAACTTGTATGACCGCATCAGCACCTGTTGGTACAGGAGCACCAGTTGCAATTCGCATACAATAACCTGACTGGACACGAGTCTGAGGCTGAAAACAGATGGTCATATATAACAAAGTATTTTTTAACAAAGAAAGAATTAAGGATTTGACAGTAAAGAAATCATAATCATGACGATCATGAAAGACTTTTTTTTTATTGCCTTTGACAAAAAAAAATATTTGGAGATATGCTGTCGAAAACAAAGGGTCTTTTACTTAGCACATTAAGAAATTGTTTGAGAATTATATTCCAAATTATCTTTTTTCTATTATTTATAACTGAAAAAAAAAGTTATTTTTATTTCAAGATAATATTATTATTCCTATTATTTTTCTCTATTGATATGAATTACTTTTAAAAACGTACCTGTAGGGGAAATTATACTATAATTCAAATTAAAATTATTAACTCAGCACGAAAACAATGAATATAATCAGAGATAATACTATTAAATAAAAAGAGTAATAAACACTGAAAAGTAATAATTATAAAAATCTTACAAACATTTTTGAGTTATATGTATTTGTTTTTTTTTCAAATTCTTTTTCCACATTGTCATTCATTTGCCTAACTTTATTTTATAGAAATATCAGAAAAATATCTCATAACAATAGTTACATAGAAAATCATTGATTAGAAAAGAATTAATTTTGAAAAAATCTATTTTATTATCAACTGCCAAAGTGGCGCTTGAGATCATCACAAAAGAAAAGTGGTTCTCCATAAAAAAACAAGTTTTTTAAGTGTTTCGGCATATGAAGTGATATCAGAAAGTTCCCAAATATTATGATTCTACCATTCAATAGAACCCAGCCTACTGAGTGTGTCTGTCAATAGGCTTCATGCTACTCATGTTCAGTTATGTAATGTTTTATAATACTGTGTTGGAGCATCTGCAATCATTATGATGATCAAAAAATTCAAGTAATATGCTTGTATAATAAAATGAGGAAAGGTCTGATGTAGAACTATCAAAAGAACTTGAAGAAAACTACTGTTTCTCCCCATAATTGAAATAGTTTTGTTTTTGTTTATTAACTAGTTTTATTTAATGCATCTAAAAAAAACAATAAGATGTAAAAATCAGTTGAGGAAATTGACTTTATTCAATAAATGATGCTTGTGTTTGTAAACTACTCTATTTGAAATCATAATAATTAAGATAAAATTCATTAAACCCAAGTAATATTTAGGCATTCAGACAACCTGACTACTTCTTCCCATACATTAGAATCAGCGTTTCGATATACGGTCAAACAGTGCATTTGGTTAGAAAATTAATTTTTCAATACAATAGTAATGAGATTAAATGTCAAATACTATTCAGCTCTCTGTCTGTTTCTCACATGATTGAAATCAATTATAGTCTTGCAGGAGTTTCTCATGGAAAGCCTGAATATGTATCACATTGCTACAAAGATTGTTCTCCACCTCTTAGTGCTTAATCAAATGCCATCGCCTCTTGACATGTGCTCTGAGCTTCATGTATCTCAAGTTGAAGGTGTGCCACTTTGAGACTGCAAATGTCATACAAATGAAATTGTAGGCACTACTGGACAGCTTTCAAGAAAAGAACGAGCAATGCACTCTTGTGGTATAGAAATGCTGGCATATGCTCCCAAAGAGAATTATGACCAAATTTTCATTATATATAAAATATACTATTTATTGGAGTAATCATAATTATTTTAAGTTGTAGTCTAGAAACTTACTGATACAACTTTCTAGTATAAGTATATTTTTCATTTCTTAATATGAAGATGTTATTTTGCATGGGTTATCCTTGTAATCAATTTTAGAGAACTTTACTATATAAGCAACCAAACTGTAAAATGGCAATACAACAAGACATGCAGCTAATTATAAATAAGTAAGCATATTAAATATTAAACTAACCAAAATTAACACAAATTATTTTCTATTCATTCTTATCTATTCATTTCTTATCTACACTATTTACATTTCAACTATTGTCCACATCTTTGTTGTTGCTGCTTTCACAAAACTTCAGCCATATTGCCAAGGCCTTCATCAGGTGTATATCAACTTGGATAACCTATAGGGAATTCCATTATATAATCTACAGGGGTAGACTCTTGCTCTATTGCATATATCTAGGGAAATCTTGTCCAGTTCTTACTTCTATTACTGCTTAGTTATTGTTCACCCTGTTCACACTTGTCCCAGGGACTGAACGCACAAGCATGACAAGCAGCACTCATCAGCAGGCAGGTTAGGTTTAAGGTTCCAAGTTCTCCTTGTCAATAACAAAGTTCAAGTAAATTTTAGAAAGTCACTTTAAAATTTTTTCATCAGAATGAAAGCAGAGATCAATAACATACTTACTATATTTCCAGCAGTAGTTTGTCCAATGACATGTCTATTTTTAGTACCATCTTTGGCTGAGAATAGGAAAATACAACAATTTATATTAATACAAGTTATAAAAAATACAATCATTATTATTGAAGTCTACATGGTTTTAAAGAAGTTTCCTTTTAAAGCAATGCAGCTCAAAATGAAGTTAATAACTAATATTTATATTTTACACAATGAAAAGTATAACAGTAACACCCCTATAACAGTAATCATATAATTATGATTATAGTTTGACTTAATATTCTCATATTGAAAAATGAGTTTTTCTCCCTTTTTCTAAGAAAAGAATGAGGGATATACAAAGATCGTTGACCATTACACAAATAATAGTGATAGGCCTGAGTATCACAGGTTACTGGAATGAACCAGCTAGTATTAGCTAGCTTCTTGTTTTCCAAAATAGAACCACCTTTCTATATTTTTTTTATTGATTATATACCTAAAGATGTCTGCAGAATGGATTGGCCAATATACTGTGATAGTGAAATTAGCAATACAACAAATGTATCCAAATGTTGAAACAAATCTTAGAACTGATTTTTCTGAATTATAGATATGGCTGAGAATATAAATGGTGCGATGGATAAATTGTCGTCTAAACTATGCAAAAATAAAAATAATATTGACATCCCATTTTAACAAGTATATTTATCAAAATTACAAAAATATTATCTTGAAATAATAGAGTAAATTTATTCAATAAAATTGCCATTAGTTTCAACCACTGCCTTCAAATAACTTGGGAATCTTCTGCAACTCTTCTAGACATTCACCTTGTCTAAGTTGGTGAATGCTGCCATAATCCTTACTTTCAGTTCATCTTTGGTATTACAAGGAGTTTTGTTGGTCTCTCCCTCAACTGTACTCCACACATAATAATCAAGGGTTTTGCAGCCTGTGGAGTTAGGTGGCCAGATATAAGGAATGATGTGGTTGCAGAAATTGTCTAACAGCCATGACCAAGTTCTCCTGCTTGTGTGACATGGTGCAGAGTCCTGTTGCCAGACATAGGGTTTTCCAGCAGTCATCCTCCTGACTCAGGGCAGCACTACATCTTTAAGGCACTTGATTTGGGCTTTCATGTTGAGTCTGAGGACCTCACCAACAAATTCAGGAGTTTTTTCTTATCAGAATGATCATCAGGAAGAGTTGTCTGAGCTGCCGTACTTTTGTAATCACTATTAGATTTGTCCAACTCTTTCCAAATGATACTAAAACTCTGAAATTTTTGTATTGGAGCATCTAGTGCAAATGCCAAGCAGTACAGTATGCCATTTCCAAATTTCTAGCAGAGGGAATTACATCATGATGCTCTTTTTTTTCCAGTGCCCAACTGACCCTACTATACTGTGCAGTCAACAACATGCAAAAACAAAATCAAAAATATAAAATGGCAACAATTTACCTATTGCATCCTGTATATCTGTAAATATTCAATTAAAGACAAAAATGGCAACTTACATAACACTGCATACCCATCTTTAATAGAAGCAGGAAATGGAGGTAAAGGCTCTTTTGCAAATACATCTTCAGCTAAATAACGTCCAAGACAATCTTAAAAAATAAAAAGATGCAATCCAGATTAAAATACATTTAATAATTCTTTTAAACCTATAGTAAGATCTAAATAAATTTGTTTTCCCCAAAAGAAATTCACCTATATATAAAAAGATGCATTTTCTTATATCTAAAAATAATTATAAGTTTGCAGTATAAATGTAAATTACTACCAGTCATGTGCTCCAAAGATGGCATTATTAAAAAAAAAAAAAAACTGACTTAAATTTTATTCAGCCATACTGTGTCAATAGTTTGGTATTATTATTTTAAGTAGAAGATTAATTGATTTGTTTTGTATGAATTATCAACCCTTTGTGGGTTATTTAAAGTCAGAACATTTTAGATTGTAAGAATAATTTTTCTTTGTTATTATTACATTAACAATTTTTTGAGAATAACAATTTTTACAGATAAAAATCCTACTATTTCACTCAAAAAATAAGCACACAATGTTGAAAAAAATAAAAAAGTTTTATCATCAAAATCAAGAGGAAAGGCCAAAGTATTTTTTGATTATTAAATTATATTATTTACATTTTTATAATCAATTTGCAATAAATACCAAAAAAATTTATTAATATTCAACAATTGGTATATTTTTAATGATTCACAGATTGATTGAAACAAAATTAAAATTTAAGCTGAAGCAACAACAATATTCGAGAAAAGAAAAAGAAAAAAATTACATGAAGTGTGAACAATTATCAATTGCTGAATATTTTATATTTTACACTTGGATATATTTTGAAAATCGCATTTATTCTAAGTTTAATGAAAAACATTATTCTGACCTACATAAATCTAAATTATTGTTTACTTCAAAAATAAATAAAAAACAAATACAAATTAATACATAAAAAAGACAATAAGATACTTTAAGATCAAAAGTTGATTTGATTGACAAATTCATTCAGCAACCATATTTCAGTGTATTTTACAATAAGTAAATATCAAAGTTAAACAATGGTTTGTACATAAATTTATATATATCAAATTTTAACCTATCTTAATAACACAATATCCCACATACCCAAGTAAATTATTATTTTATTATTTTAAATGTTAATATGGGTTCCTCAATATTCTATAACCATCATCAGTAATCAATCATTGATTTTATTAACCTTTATATTCTTTCAACATTATCTGTTTACATTTACAATATTATCTTCAAATATGTTCTTGTTGGTCAATGTACTTTTCTTGTTTATTACACTTTTAATTTTTTTCTTTTTGTAATATTATTAATGCCTGCTTTTTTTTTCTTGTTTGTCTTGTCAATTATTTCAGTTTCTGTTTTAGTATTCAAAATTCTAAAATTATGTTCCTAACATTCAATAACTTTACAATAACTCATTTCTCTTTAGAAGTTCTATGAACTATATCAATATATATATATATATATATATATATATATATATATATGAAATTAAAAAATAATCATTAACTATATATACTTATTTACAATATGATGAACAACCCTTGAGTGGCATAATAAAATCTCACACTACTTGTTATTACAAATATTTCTAAAAACATATTATAAGCTAAAATTCATATGGCATATAAACTTAAGTAAATCCAAAACATTATACTCAAATTGATTAATACCAATTTTATTATGAAAACAGACTTGGATAAAATCTGACAGTGTATATACATAAAAGACAATTCAGTACAAAATATTCTCAACAGTGAAATAGAATAAAGGATGATTTTTCATTAGATCACCAAATAAAATGAAAAAAGAAAACAATCAACTTTTTGCTACTGATGACAGGAAAGAATATATTTTCTAGAGATATACAAGAAATAAAAAGAAATACATCCCCATTTTTTACGATACTTACACCACTGAATGCCATAGGCCAGGAGATGTAGATAAAAAAGATTACAATGTCTTGTCAAAATGCTAAAGTTAGAATGTTAAGTCACTTTTTTCCAACAATTCTAATGTGTAAATCTTCAGTTTCAGCAACAAAAAATTACATAAGATAAATCTAAAGTATAAGAATGTCTCACCAGAATATTTGAGGATTTCTGTTTCCAAAATAGGAGTTTCTCTGAGAACAATGCCGATTGCATCCTCAACAGTAATCATTTTATATGGGGACTGACGTGCCCTATAGGCCACACGGCTAGCATCCACATGACCTACAAAAATAGAACATTTTCAAGTAGATAAAATTTTCAGTATATTTTCACATTAAAAAAATAATAAACACAATTATAAACACACATACAAAATGTACATATTAGCCTGCATAAGTACGCACTTATATACATCTATGTGTGTATACATATTTTAATACAAAAGTTTCACACATTCTTTAACAATTTTTTTTTTCATATATATTCTTAACATCAGTCAACAATATATTTTTCTTGTCTTTCCTATTACCTTATGCCATTTTTCAGGTAAATTGTATATTCTTTTATAAAATAACTATTTAAGTTTTAACTTGAGGAATTATTTCCAATAATACAAGTAAGTAATTTGTCTTGTTACCAAATAAAAGAATTTTTCCTTATTTTATTTAGGTGAAAATGTTAAAGTCACAAATTTCATTTTTCATAACCAGTGACTACCGTCTTCAAAAATTACATTTTCCCTATAAAGAAGAACAAAAAAGTGCATAAAAGTTTAATAATATTCTTTTTCGTGGGTCAATGTAGAAGACATTTCCTAGCATTTTGAGGAAACAAGAAACATTTCTGGAAGTACTTTTAAGAAAAAAAATGATTTGATAGTTGTAATGATAGAACTAGAGAAAATTTAGAATATTAAGTTGCCTCTACAGGTATCATATTAACTGCTCGGTATTCAGATAATGTCAAATGGCTGGATAGGTAAAGAAAATACTGTCAGAGTTCATGAATGTAAGCTAGAAAAATATGAAGATTCTGTAAAAAGAATGTAAGAGATATGTTAAGATAAATAAAATATCTACAGTAGAAAAGAAAAAATATACAGTAAGGTATGATGATGAGACAAAAGCTGTATTAGCATGTATCTAACATTCATAAATTGATATTATAAAAGCTACTGTCTAAGCATTCTAGTAAGTGGTAACAATGTTTTAGCTGCTATGTCTAAATCCAGGGTTATCCTAGAACTGCTATTTTTTTGCTGCAGTAGCTGTATTAAGTTATATACAAATCTTTATTAGATATAATACCCAACAATCAGTTGACTGGAAAATGGGAAAAGTTTATCATTTGTACCAACAAAAAAAATAAAATAAAATAAAATAAATAAATATGGTGTGTTAAAGGGACATTTTTTTTTTTTTGACACCACTGCATACGCCATTAGCAAATTTTATTGTTTTGAGAAGCCATTAAGAATTTTAATAAAACCCAAATATACAAAACTGGATTTGTACATTATCTTTTTTCTCACATGTTTCCAGATACAAGTCTGACTATTTAACTCATAGCTAAGGGAAGAATTCATACCTTTCCTATATAAGTGAATCTAACAAACCCAACTGGAATTTGAACCTAGATCTCCAATTTCTCATTCTGAGTCACTATCCACTAAATTACTATTCTCAGTTCTTGAGAAAAAAGTATAAATCCAGATGCTTACAAACTATTTTAGTGAATTAATGTGGTGAAAGCAAGTTAAAGAAATGCCTGGAAAATGTATTTTTTCAAGATTTATAATTAAAGTTACTCATCATTATGTGTTTAATTAAATTCTTGTTCTTGTGTATGCTGAGATGTTTAAGAATTAATGAATGAAAAAAATTGTTTTCATAGTTATTTCTTCATAATATAGAAAATGATAACATTTTTATAAACTTGAAATATAAAATTATACTTGTAAATAAACAATAAAATAAATAGTATTTAATCACTTTGTTGTTATTTCTATAGGAAAAAAAGAGAATGCATAAATCCAGTTTCATATTTTTGGATGTTATTAAAATTCTAAAAATAACTTTTTAAAGGCAATAAAAATTGCCAAGGCAATTAATAGTAATAGTATAGTCAAGAGAAAAAATGTCTGTTTGACACACCATTTTTTTTCTTTTTTTTTTTTTTACAGATACAAATTTGCCAGAAAGTGCATAAAAAATTAACTTCTGCAAACAATTAGAAAATACAAATATTGACTTTTTATGGAAATCAACATAACTTATTCAAAGCACACATAATTCATTTTTAAAAATATTGATGAATCTCCATTCATGAAAATAAATTTTAAGAGAATAGATGACTTTTTTAATACAGTATAAGGTATTTTTGTTGATTTTTTTAATGTCTCGCAAAACAAGGATTAGAAAATAAAAAATATTACCTACTTTCATTTGCACAGTGCATATGAGAAATGTTGTGTAAATTCTGGTTTAATGGTTGTTGCGAATCATGATAAATGCGGTAGTTATGAGGTGGTGTTGGTTGGTTCACACATAGCTGAAATAGAACAAAAATCAGACTTCACATAAAATAATTTTCTCTTAATTAGAAATTTAACAAAACTGGACAAATTAAAAATTTAACAAAACTGGACAAACAAATCTATAGCAATTTAGTAGCAAGTAGTATATTTGAATTGCTTTCAACAAAGATTATTGCCTATGACAATAACAAAAACAGTGAATTTTCTTAATTTTTGTCAAGGTGGATTGAAATTGAATTTTTAAAACTATTAAATGGTTCTAAATTTGGAAAGTCTTTTTTATGAGTTAGAAACCAGATTCTCCAGATAACTTTAAGATGCTGATCTCATTAATAAAAACATACTCATTTTCTCAATATGGTATTGTTTCTCATGGTTATTTTGTTTATATCAGAATAATCAATTTTATAAAAGTCTTTGTATGTTTTTTGTGCTGATGTGTTATTTTAGTTCAAAATTACATTTTTTTCAGTTGTCTAAGGCAAGACTCTAAAATACAGATTTTTTTTAACTGCGTATCACTTCTTCATTTTGATCTTATATTAGACCAGAATTTATATTCGATTCATCAGTTTCAATATTATAATCTTATTGTAATGCATATTTTCATTATTGTTATATTTACCATATGTAAGATTAACAAAATCTCTTCAATATGAATTATTTTAAAATTCATTAATTTCTAATTAACAGGGAATCAAAATTCAAATGTTTACAAACATGTCTTGAAATAAACACACTTTATCAATATTATACTTACTTTATCCTGAATACTAATGTTTGATGGTAATATAATACTGGGACCACTAGGCTCTTCTTTCTCATGTTGAGTAACTTGGTTCTGAATTTGTTGGTGAGTAGCAATAATTTCTTTTTGATCATCTTTTATCAAACTGACAGCATGTGGAATCACATCAGTGACAAATGTTAAACATTCCTAAGAAGAAAGAATGCAAGAACCACTTAATTCTAGTCAATGTAAGCAAATTTTCAAGTCATATGAAAATAAAATTTAATTCTGTTCATAAGACTGAAATAATGTTCTGTTTTTGCTTAAGATAAATATTATAGTAATTGGTTTTGTTTTGAGTATAAAAGCCAAAAAATCTTTTCTTTTTGTCATTAGATGATGTTACAAACATTTAAATTTAGCTACATTAAAAAAAAACAATTGCTTTTAATTGTATTATAGCACTAGTTATATCAGCAAGTATTATTTAAATTTTGTCAAAATAGTATCAATGAAGATAAGAGAAAATAAGCAACATTTTGGATATATTATGCTTTTATTTTAAGAAAAGTAAACACACACACACACATGTGCATAATTAATGAAGAAGGTGCTGTGAATAATTAAAAGTGTCAAAAGTGAGTTTTTGTGCTGAAGATTTTTTACTAAATAATGGCCCATGTCCAAATAGCCCAATTAAAGTTAATATCAGTCTGATCAAGACATTAGTTAATCAACTGAACAAATATTTTGTCCAACATAATATTAGCAACTTTATACATCTTTTTGATATCATACATGTATTTCTTAATATATACAATGAAGAACGAAAACATTATAACCTACCACATATGGTAAGAATGACAACTACTGTGTCACAACAATTGTACATGTCAAGGTCAGTGGTACATAAGAAAGTGAGCTAGCCTCACGTATTTCGTTTTGCTATGTTGAATACCATTGGTAAAAACAAAAAGTAAGATTTCCAGTGAATTTCATAAAAGGACAAATTTTTATGGCTAAAAGTCTAAGTCTGAACACTACCAAAATAACAACTTCTGAAATGCACATGTACAGCAGTTGTGGTAACCATCTATTAGTTATAGAAGGAATAAAAATCACATCCCCCAACAAAGTATTAAATGGTCAGGACTTACTGAAGTGAATGGATGCTTTTCTGCTAATTACAAGCCAACAGAACAGCTACTGCAGCAAAAATTGCAAATAGTTGAAAGTTAGGTGAAGGAAGGAATGTAACACAATAAGAATATAGGGTTGCATAGCTGCAAGTCACTCAAAATATACCTTCTAATCAAAGCCCATTACCAAAAAGTATGTTCAATTGGAATGTGAATATTGGAACTCTTGTTTCAATAGAAAAATCACCTGGTCAATAAGTCTCTTTTCTCTCCTGATAAATATTGGCTTTGCTCCCTCAAATGATCTCAAATGGAATGACTACAGCAAATCCATAGCTGCCTCTACTGCTAAATATAAAAGAGGATCTGCAATACAATCAATCCTGACTTGGCAGCTTTGCTTTTAGTCACTTTCTCACCAATGCAATGTGGCTTCCCTCTGTCTTTTCCACAAGTCTTTTCATGGCAACTGCTCTGACAAGCTTTTTTACCCTGGTGCCCCAGCCACATTTTTTTTCATGTTACTAAATTGGCATCAAGGTCCCACACTTTTATCATCCAAATAGTTCTAACAGTTTCTTTTCTCACCCTTCTCATTTATGGAACTCTTTTCTATTTGCTTGCTTCCCTCATAGCTACAATCTCCAAAAGTTTAAATGCAACATCAATTGCCATCTTCTATCTTCTTGATTTCCATCCATCTATTATCATTTCTTCGACAGTCCCTGTACTTTGTTTTTTTCTCACTGTAACTCCCTGAACACTAGTGTTGGTCTTGCCTTGCTTGAGATGAAATGATTATTAAAAAAAAAAATGTGAACTGCAGGGTATGTGAATAGTTATGATGATGGGACTAGGATGCACTATAGGAAAATAACAAACCTGTTGGCACAATGTCATGATATGAAAATCATTAGGTCCTATCATTCATGTGGGTCATATACAGTTGTGTACAATTTACTTCAACATCATTGAAGTCTAGCTAAATAGCTTCACGGTAACAGTATTTTATAATGTTAATGGTATCTTTCATCAGAACAACGTGCCTTGTCACACTACATGAGTTGTACTTGTTCCAGATACATGAGTTGTACTGTTGTACTTGTATTATTCCAGATACATGAACAATTCACAACATTGTCACCAAACTCACTAGATGCCAATCCCATTGAGCACTAATGAGATGTGTGGTGCCAACAACATTTAACCAGCAGCAGTTAAAGGACTTAACATCCTAGGCACCACATCCTAGAGGAAATCTTTTATAGGTCTGTGTCATCAGTTAAGAACCATTTTGCAGTTACATCAGAAACTAATACCTTATTTATAAGACTGATGATCACAGGATTTTGTCACATCTTTGTACATATGTATGTATCTATATTTATATAATTACATGTGAACTTTTGTATTTACATACCTCTTACAAACATATTTTGTTAGATAAAGAAGAAAATAAACAGACTAACAGAATTTAAGACTAAATGAAAAAAGGGAAATAATTCTTGTTAATGATCTTACACAATACTAACATACAAAATTATTTTCTCTAACATCATTTAGTTTTTGAAGTAATTTATCTCTTGCAAATTTTCCTTTTTGCTTAAGAAGCGAGGAGAAAAATAATAACCTGATGATGATGCTAAGAGTAAATGGGACTACATTTCTTTAATTTTCACTGATAGTAGCTATTGTTCCTTTTCAATACCTATCTATCTAAAATCTATCTAGAAGTGGTTCAAATCATATAATTTTACAGGGTCCCCATTTTACATATATTAGTAATTGATAGAGGATTCTTTTTTTATACTGAAAATGAAATGAATAGAATGTGCAGCAATAAAATACAACAAACAAAATTTGTGACACATGTTGAAATTAATGATAAGAATGTGTATTTTCATTATGTTTTTACAATATTGAGTTATTTTGTATAAGTTTTTGACAAGTATAAATGTTCTTAATGTTATTGTCTTTTTCAAAATTGTCTAATTTGTTTAAAATGATTTTAAAAAGTTCTGTGGTTGAGGAAGGCATTTGAAACCATCAATTGTTGGCTTTTCATGAAGTGAAAATAATGCGTCTTGTTCTGTGTGTGTCGAACTCACTGTTACTTTTTACTCACTCTAGCTTGTGAGGGAGAAGTCGCGTCCCTGTTTCAGACTGTCATTGATGACAGTAGAAAAGTTATCTTTAGAATTATGATATTTAAGGTTTTTCATTTTTTTTTATGATGAAATATATAGTCATGATCAACCATAACAGTATCATGCAGTAACTAAATGTAAAACATACTTACTGCATGATTCTATTATTCTATTATTTCATAAGTTTTTACAATATTTTTTTCATGCAATGTTGTGTTTAGTTTCTTTTTACAGCAAATAACATTGCATTTAAAAACATAACTGAATAACTTGAAGGTAATCAAATCAAGAAAGCAAGAAATATAAAATTGTTTTTCTTACCTGAGAAGCCTTTTTGCTTCCAGGTAAATTTAAGATTAATGTTTTGCCTCGGATTCCACATACTAATCTGAAAACAAATACGTTATTTTATTAAAATATGAAATGAATATACACTCTTCTGAATATTTGGTTTTAAAATAAATTTTCAGAAATTCATTGAATTTAAAAACAAATTTAAAGTGAAGTGGAAATAAACAATTTGATAAAATATTTAATTAAAAGGTTTCATATCCAATGATTTCTTTTAAAAAATTAATGCAACATGTGAGCTAAAATCATGCAAAATCAACATATTTAAATATTTAATGTAATTATTTTATTACTTCTATTACATCTGATAGGCTGAACAATATTTCTAAATTATATTCTCAGAGAAAAATATAAACAAAAAAATATTTTTTTTCATTCAGAACAAAAACGTAAAATTTATAGTAAGAAAGAAATAACAAAAAAATTAAAACAGAGACAATTAACAATGTCTCTCTAATAAAACAAAAAGGAATACTGTTTTAAAATTTAAAAATGATAAGTTAATTATTGAAATCAGAAAAAGAATAAATTTTATTATCATATAACAAACTGTGGAAATAAAAATTCCCAAAAAGACATACTCTACAAAAAATCAATTTAAGCAAATGTAACAGTTAATAACCAAGATAATATTTTATAAATATTCCAAAATTTTAAAATAATTTGGTTATATGAAAATGATTACATACCGAGACAGCATAGCCATTGGTGTTATTTCTAGAGATTTCTGAATCATAGTTAAAGCAAGACCAGGAGCTTCTTTCTCAATAATCATTTTGGTGGCCTAAATTAAATTTTTTAATTAAATTATGAATGAAAAATTGTCTCCATTAAACAATTTATAAATTAATGAGAATGAAGATAATTTAAAAAAATACAATGTTAAATTGTATATATGGAATATACTTTGTTAGTATTTTAATATTTAGCCCCATCATCTTCATTATATGAATGGAAGTTACATTTTTAACAAAAGAGAATTTTAGAAAACAGAATAATGAAAGAAAACGAAATGAGTAACAATACAAAGCATGATTCAAGATACAAGTCCTTTGACAATAAATCTTTCATTTCAACAGTTATAAAAATACATTAAAACAATAAAGAAATTGAAATGAGAATCATTCAGACTTGTATATGTCTAACAAAGAAATAAATAAAAGTGACAGGTTCTAGTAAACTAATAAAGTAATATTCTTTAATAAAATTTAATATGTATTTCAATGATAGTTTACAAGTAATGTCTTTAAGATTTTCTAGCAACAGACCTAGCAATCGTTTCAATATAATCTTTCCACTTCATATCTGAGGAAAACATTATCCCGAGAAGGTGCAATGAGTCACTCTCCTGGAGGTTAGCATCAGCCATGTGGATGAAAGATTATAGGTCATTTTTTAGATCAGCTGCCAATTTGACCTTATCAAACCAATCAGACTTACAATTAAGACAGGAGGGAATATTTTTGTCATAAATATAGATTCTTAGTTGAGAACTGATGACATCAGGAAGGTCATTGATGAAAATTAAGTTCAAGGATAGAGCCCTGGGGCACACCTGCATTAATGCAAAAAGAGTGACCATTCAAGACAATCTTTATTTTGCAATTTGATTGAATCAGTTGAAAAATTCATCCAGAAATATAACCTTTCAACAGGTTTTCCTTAAAGAAGGGCTCACGGGAAATGATGGAATTTTATCAAGATATTTAAATTGTTACCACAGAGATAATATAATGCTTCAATGTTGTAAAATTTATTGGCTTTCTTATATTTCTATAAAAATCTATTGGCTTTCTTCTTTAGAATGTTAATTTCTTTTTTATTAATTATTTAATCTCTACATCTTAGGACTGTGTAATTCTTATCTCATCACAAAAGTAAAGAAAAAAAAACTCACCTCTGGTGTGACATCATGAAGTGCAAAACCTGTCCCTCCAGTGGTTAAAATTATGTCAAGTCTTAAATTATCACACCAATCTTTGAGAATGTCCTACAGATTAAAAACATTAATTAGTGCATGAACAAGCATAAAAAATCCAATTGAATTTAGTATTAATATTACTGAATTTTTAAGAGTATACTAAACTCAGCTTGTAAAACCATCAAAGCAAATACTTTTTAATGAATGCCATCATAGTCAGAAACAATCAGCAAACAAAAAGTTGATTAATGAAGATTTCAATGTTTTTCTCACTTACAAATGTTTTGGTTAAGTTCATCTATTTTTGTTACTTTTATTTAAATGTTTTTAACAGATTATTTCTTTGATTATTAACCTATAGGGCACCCAACAAAAAACAGGAAATTTTAGATTTACATAATATAAAAAAAATTAACTATATATTTTACTATATAAATGAACAAAAAGAAATTAACATGTAAATTTTTTAACCATTTGTTGTTCTAGATGCTGCAGTAATCAAGTTTTCAGTGTCAGGTGATTGTTCACTTTAAGAAAGAAAACCCAACTTGGGGACTGAAAAAATGCCAATAAATTTTGCCAGAATTTTTCAATTTGAACATCATCTAACATTGGTGTTTTTGTTGTTTTAAACTACTAAATTTCTATCCTTTGCTTTTGTTTCAAATAACTGTAACAAAATTTCAAGAAAATAAATGAACTGTATTAAATTTCCTATTTTTTGTGTGGCAACTTGTAAATTAAACTTAACTAGATTAGAATAGCTTCAGATGAAACTTGAATTAACATCTCGTACTTTGGGAGCTCACCTTTCACAAGTGACAATAACTTCAACTGAAGCTACTCCTTACTTTTATTTTTAGCACTTTACAAACAAAAGAATTAAATATTTTGTAATAAAAAGCAACAAATACAGACAAAATGAACCAAAATAGTTATCATTTTATACTGTATCTTCAATCTCTTCAAAACAGATTTACTTAATGTGTATCGCCTTTAAAATTTGAAACAGAGAGAGTAAAAAGAATTTTGGTATTTAGATTATTGGGTAAACTGTATATTTTGAAAGTTTTAATATAATAATTTGCATAAGTTGCATATGTAAAGATTGTATGGGTTGTCGTATATTTGTTTTTTTGACTGATGCTTTGTTTTTAAGCTTGTGCAGGGGATTTTGGTGTCTGATGGGTTTAAATCACTGACTGGTAATTTATAGTTTACAAACAACGAAGACAATCACTTAGCGGAAACAAACAGACTAAAACACAACTCAGAATGGGCCTCCACACATGAGCAATTTTGCTAAGTCCTTTGTGGGTGTTATTAGTCCACCTAAAATTGTTACCAGTCAAAGTATCAATTACAGCAGATATCTATGGTCAGCAGTGAATGTTTAAATACTGCTTTGAAAGATACCTAGTTTGATCATTTGCAAAGGTGTAGTTTTATCAAGATATTAGATTGTAAAAATCACATCTAAAAAGACTGACAATCCTGCATGAGAAAAATTGCTCACCCTATCCACTTCTTGCCCATAAAAAAAAAGGACATGATATGTTGTCCAAATTGTTTTTGGTCCTGAGAAATTAAATTCAGAGGTTTGTTTACATTGTACTACCAGTGTATATTCTTAAAGAAAAGAGTGACCCAAATTCTGCTACACAACGAAAGCATCTGGATTTTGTTTAATTCCCAAGCTTTGGATTTGTTTGTGCCAGTGGTGTTTACCCAAAAATACCATTATCTTTAAAACAGAAATAAATGATAGGGAATTCTAATGACAAAAGCAAAGAACATGTGGTTATTAACAGATCTAAAACTAAGATGGTCATGGTGAAGAAATTAAATATATCAATGTCAAATTGGTGGGGGAGTAGTCTATATTAACAAATAGTCCATTAGGTTTAAACACACAAAGATGGTCTCAGAAGGATTTGGCTAAAAGTTATTGGGATTGCATTGTATGACAGTCATTGCTAAAGAACACTCCAACAATTCTCATGGCCAGAGTGGAAACACAAACATACATATGACAGAAGAATTGAGCGAGTGTCTACTGGTTTGTTATTAATTTAACGCTTTCTACTAGATTTTTCAAATCCCCATCTAGCAATAGAGAACTTGATTCTGAGGTAAATAAAAAGACATTTTATTCACAAGTTTTTCTTTATATTTTATTGAATTCTATGACACACCAGAGGGAAAAGAAGGCTAGATGACCTATAAGGTCGGTATTACTCAACAAAGCTAGTGGAAGCAGCAACCGAGGAAGAAGAGAAGAAGAAATGAAAGAGAAAGTGGAAAGTGTGTATTACACTAGTTCTTAAAATACATAAAGAGGTTAAAAATTTATCATCTTTCTAGTTTTTCCTCCAATGTTTTTATAAAGTTTTTTTTCTTTTCACAATTAGCAATGTGATAATGTTTACTCTAAATGTGTACATTTCTAACTGAATAATTTGATAAAACTGACAAGACTTATGAATTAAAAGATATTCACCATGAATACAGTTAAAGATATTGCCAAATGAAAAATGTGTATATGAAACTATATCAGATACATCATGACAGAGAAAACAGAAGATAGAAACAAATAGACTATAGCAAATTAAAAAATATATGCAAATAATTGTAATATTATATTAAAAATTGACATGAAATATTAGTTAAATCATAAAAACAAGATAAATGAAAAGTCAAAGACAACTACTTACCTTAATCTGATGTAATTCATCAGGAACAACTTGTTGCACTTCAACAACGCCAGGTATGCTATTAACAAAAATTATGAAATATATGACAATGTCAAGTTGAAATATTTAAAATTAGAAACAACTTAAACACCCAACATATTCAAATGTAAATGACTTTTAATCAAATCAATTACTCATTTCTTTTTTCATTTGCAACTCCATAAGCAGAATTCTGTTTTTCATCATATTTTTCTATCAAGCAATCGTTTTTGCATAGCAATTTATTTCTGCATACATATATATTAATAACTCTTAAAAATATTTTTAAAATTAATTTTTTATATGCATAAATAGGTAAATATTTTACTCTTATTTGCAAAAATACCTTATATACTGTGCTTTCAATTAATGTGCAAAATATGAATGAATTGTATAAAAAAATAATAAATAAATTAAAGAATTAAAAATAAATGCCCAAATATCTTAATTTTCAAAAGTATTGCGTGATTGAAGATCTTTGCATTAAACCAATAAAATGTGGTCGCTCCTCCAAGATATGTGTATTTTTGTATCATGTCACATTCAGACAGACTTGATAATTTCTGACTGAATTTCATATTAATCATATATATATGATTAATACAAATAAAATTTGTCACTAAGCTAATTGATATTATATTCAGCACCTCAACTCCAGATTTTAATAGACAAACTCTTCCATAATTGTTCAGTCCACTCTACAGGTTTCAGCAACTGACTGCCAACTTTCTAATTTTTCATTATCTTTATACTAAGGTTTATATAATTAACTTATGCACTAGTTGGGATGCTCTCACTAATGATGTTAGGTTGACTTTTTACTTTTTTCATGTATATGTGCATGCGTATGTATTAAATGTCATACTTCTTTTTTTATTATTTTCTTGTCTCCTTAACCTCTCTTTAATATATATATATATATATATATATATACACACACACCAAATCAGTCAAGTTTTGATCCTGGCCAGAAGCAAGTGGATGTCTAGACACACTGATGCAGCGAAACAGGCTTGTATATGGATGACAAATATATATATATATATATATATACACACACTCCTCATCAACTGCAGTTGAGATCATAGAACCCACAATTCTACATCACAGTTAATCACGAACTCCAAATTCTTCTCCATGGCTGTATAGCATATGCTTCACCAGGACTATATACAGTTTTGAATTCAGAGCACTGAGATAACTCGCAACTAACAGTTATAATATCATGTCTCACTGCACGCCAATGATACTCTAACAAACACTCCCTCGGAATTCTGGGTATTTACATATGTCCTCCTCACTGAGGCAGGATGTGACACAAGATCAATTTTTTAACATGGAGGTTTCCGAATGTATACACTCATACAAAAATTCCCCAGCTCCTGCATATACAGAATTAGGCTTGTCTATTGTTCTCGGCCAAGTCTCTGCCCATAGACTTAGCTACAACTAATTGCTCTCTGTCCAAAGACAGAGACCTTGACAAGTGCAAGTTCTCTCAGAATTGTTACTGAACTCTCTGAGTTCTCCTTATTTAAGGCATCTAGCCAAGTACATTTGTGTTACTGAAGGGTGTTGGGTGTCTTATTTACTCCACAGCATCCCTCCTTTAAAGATGTTTTATTTTCTTAAATATTATAATTTCTTAGTAATCATCTTTCTGGCAAATTCACCACATAGTGAACTTTGTATTTCTTTCATTCTGGGCCAACCTCTAGATTTTCCATACATTTCATTTTTCTGGTAATCATACCTGTCCATTCCACAAATTCTTGGGGTGTTGGGATATCAAAGAAATCATACAGAACCTGCATAGATTCTTCCTTTCTTATGAGCCTTTCTTCAATAAACTTCTTCTTTAACTGATTCCAATGCCTTTTTTGTGTTCCCATTTTTTCCTTTCAGCATATAAATCATTTTTCCAATTAGTGACCATATTACACTGTCTTCCCAAATTTCTTTTCCATTTTTATATACCTCTGAAAAATACTTTTTCACCAATTTTGAAAAAGTTTGTGTCCTTTTTGTTATCTATTCCTATTCTTTTTTTGACCGAGTAACAACTTGTTGAACACCAATTTCATTTTTCTTGTGAACACCATTTCTGCCAGTGATATGCCTGCTTGTGTATTGGGATTCAGTGTTATCCGATATGTTCTCAAGAATTTTTGTAGTGCTTCTCCACTCGCTTTTTCATTACTCCCTTTTTTCAAAGCTCTCTTAAAAGTACCCACAGACCATTCAGCTTGTCTGTTTGACTTTGGGTGATACAGCAGGGTAGTAATATGATAAAAACATTTTACAAAATTCTTTAAATTCATAAGCAGTAATTTGTGTACTGAGACCATGACATCCAGAATGCCATATGTCACAAACAGTTCATGTAAAAAATTCACGATAACCATGGAAATTTTTTTTTGCACTTACAAATTTCAGCCCACTTAGTAAAGTTATCCTCTACCACAAGATAATCCATTTATTGAACTCACAAAACCTATGTGCAGTCTTGGCCATGAATTATCTCACTTTAGCCAAAGTTTTAACTTCATGGTAGGTGATTTTGCTGCCAGAACACAGGCTTTAATAATTCTTCAATGTCTTGATACATTTTGGTCCAGTATACAAAACTTTTCACGAGAGATTTCAGCCTTGAAATTCCTGGATGTCCTCTATAAAATTCATTTAATATCCACTTTTGTAATATGACAGATATTACTATTCTTTGTGCAAACATTAGTACTCCGTCACATAGCAAGTAAGCATTCCAGTCTGGATTTCATTCTAAAAACTGTCTATCTTTCTTACTTTCTTTTAGTCATTTTTTTTTTCTAAAATGAACATGTTATTCCACTTTTACTTTTATTTCTTCCAGGGTAATTGGTAATTTGCATACTACATTGCATAATATACTTTTAATTTATGTTTCACTTTTTAATGCTGCAATCACAGTATCCTCAAACAGTTCAGTATTTTTTGGTATCAATCTTGACAAATCATCAGCATGTCCTAATTAATGAGATGGTTGAAATGCCATCCTAAAATTGTAATTTATAATATGGTACCCCAGCATTGTAATCTAGTTGCTGCATACATAGGAATTCCATTTGTTGAACCAAAAGTTGATAGAGATCAGTGGTCTGTCTGTAAATGAAAACTAGTTTTGTGTATAAATTTGTTAATTTCTTTCACTGCAAATGCTATTGTTAATGCCTCTGGAATGGTAATGGAAAATATGATTCTAAACATTTGTTTAACCCAGTCAAAAAATCAACACAAATTTTATTATTTTTTCTTTACATACACTGCCGTTTTGAATGGTCAATTTTTTCAATTACAACCATTTCTCAAGTCTGACTAATTCTTTGTTGACTTGATCCAATGCTGCAAACAGTACACTATGTTAAACTTTAAATACTAGAGTCGATCCTTTTCTCACTTATAGTTTTGCTTTGACTTTGGAACATCGACTCAACTCATCCAACAGAAAATTCTGAAAGCATTTTTTCAATTCTTCCTTTAAATTTTCAGATGTTTTTCTTAAACTGGTCACTTGACCACTTATATTTTTGCAATAAATATTTATCGGCAAATCCCAGAGCTCAAATAATTTGTTCCAGTTGGTACTGAATAAGTTTCTAGTATTTTTTAACACAATGAAACATTGCAAGTCATTTCACCAATGCCAAATAATTTCTCACCCAACATGCCACGTGCAATTTTTGAAGTTCTTTTTAATATAGGTTTTCCATATGCTTTCCATGTTGATTGTAATATCACTGCCAGTTTCTCATTGCATTTTTACATTCTCATTTCATTTTCACATGCAGAAATTTTCTTTGGTTTTCTGTAATTATTTTCCCATCTCAATGCTGTGTACAAAATATTTTCTGTGAGAACTTTTTCTTGCTTTAGTTTTACAGTGTAACTTTTTATGTCTTATGTTACCCCACTTGTAGCACTTTAAATTCCTAAAGGAACAGCTGTCTCCAAGATGTAACCTTCCACAACTGAAACATGGATTGTTTTTCCATATTTTTCTTTGGCTTGTATATATGCACATTCTTATTCTTCAATTTCCTCCATATCATGTCTCATATTTAAAATTCTCTGACATTTGTCCAATATTTCCTGTAGTGTTAATTTTTTATTCTGTTCCAGTTTCATTAAGATTCTAGGATGTATTTCTACATCTTTTTTCACCGTTAACCCTTAAACAAAAATGAATCCTTTAAACGTATCTTGAGTCAGCTCATTTAATTTGAATCTTTCACATTCCTTCTTAACGATTCCAGCATACATCCTTTTTCATCAGATTCATACACTGCCAATGAGTTTTGAATAACAAACTTTTCTCTGTAAAAATTTTAGTTAGAATCTTTACTATTTCTTCAAAACAAATTTCTCCTTGTTTTCTTGATAGTATAAAATTACAGTATTTTCCATATTCTGCTGGTGATAACTTTCTCAACAAAAGTCTTGTTTTTTCTCATTTGCTGTATTCTTTACTGTAAATTTCCTCATATCTTCTAAAATAAGCAGAAAAAAATAATTCCTTCATTTGAATTGTATGTAAATTCAGCTATGGCATTTGTCACTGCATTGGGAGTGAAAGAAATTTTAAAAATTTCCTTTTTCTTCTGAATTATTTCAATTAACTTTTGATGTTGTTTCTTGTGTTCCAACAACTGCTGTTATTGCTGCTGCTGCTGCATCACTTAGGCTAATAATTCTTCCATATTTAAGAATATCTGGGTATATTTTTCTTTACCTACAGCAAAGAAAAAACTTACCTTAATCTGATGTAATTCATCAGGAACAACAACAGTAGCAATTAAAATGGATAGCATAGTTGTTGGTACTCCTCAAGTGATGTTTTTTTTTTTTATTTAGTACAGTTATTTGTCTGTAATTATGTAGTGCCAGTTCATAATGTTTGAAGAAGAATAAAAGCTTACAGACTTCATTCCTTTGAAGCCATTTTAATCACTGATCTGAGAAAGTGACTGTATACAGTTGACAGTTTAAATATTTCTGAATGACTTTGATGCCATGCATGACATCTATATGAGAGTCTTAATCTAATGAGCCTATTTAAGAACATTACTTATTTTTAGGTTGATATTTTGGTTCTGTAGCAATTTATGGTCTTGTACAAAACTACCCCTAGCATAGACTATTTTGTGTTCAATTTCTTTATCCTATATAGTAAAGAAACCATGAACTAAACAAAGGGTTTGGTTAAAAATTTCCAGAAAGTTAGCAAATGACAGCTGAAGAAGGCTGCAGGATAAAATAGCTAAAAATAGTCAAAATAGATTTATGTTTTATGAGGATAATTCTTCATTTCAAAAATTTAGATAGGAATTATAATATAAGGGCTTTGGAAAACTTTTCTTAAACAATCAAATAAATACTATAGATGATAAGTAAAACTTTCATAAAATAAAAGATAATGTATTTTTTGTATAATATACTTACATCTGTTGCTCATCAATGAGAAACCGCAGATTACTTCCACTCTTATCATGAGCCTTTTTTGTGAAACAGCTGTCACTGACTGAAAATAATGAAAATTCAATAGAAGAAAATTGTAACAGCAACACAGACAGTAAAACTGTTGTGATAATCTACAACCTATTTTTTATAAAAATAAAAGTTTCAAAATTTAACATTATAATGATATAAAACAAAGACAAAAAGAAATCAACATTTCCAGTGTGATACTATAATGTACAAAAAGCAATATATTAAGATCTTGAATAAGTGTTGACTGTTTTCCAGAAAGATGGTGTTCCCAGAATTGTATGCGTATAGTTTCAGATGGCAACACATCTCTAAGGAAGCATGATAAGCAAGCAAATTCAGTGTATGCCATGTCACCAAAGTGTAAACAACTTTATTTTACATAGTGTTAAACATGTAGGATTTCCTGCCAAAAAAGTATATTTGTGGGGAATTTTACTGCACAACTTTATTCAAAAGAAATCTGCAGATGAAGCACACAGACTTCTTGTTGACACTTATGGCAACTATGCTCTAGTTAGAAACAACATGCAGAGATTAGTTTTGATGCTTCAAAAATAATTTTGATGTTGAAGATAAAGAATGCTCTGGCACACCAAAAAATTTTGAAGATGAAGAATTGAAAGCATTACTTCATGAAAACTTATGTCAGGTGCAAGGTGAACCTGCAGAATCATCAGGAGTTGATCACACAACAGTTTCAAAATGTCTGAAAGCATTAGGAATGATTCAAAAGCATAAACATTGGGTGCTGTACAAGTTGAAGTCAAGAGAGATTTGAATGGCATCTTCTCACACGTAATCAGTTACTTCAACAGCAGAAAAGGAAATGTTTTTTGCATCATATCATAACCAGCAATGAAAAGTGGAGAAAGCCCCAAGTGTAGATCATGAGGCAAGCCCGGCCATGCATCAACATTAGTGACAAAGCCAAATATTCATGGTGTGAAGCTTCTGCTCAGCATTTGGTGAGTGTAGTTTATAATGAGTTGCTGAAACTAACCAAGGCCTTCATGGGAGATCAATATCAATTACAACTGATGTGTTTGAGCCAGATATTGAAGAAAAAAACAGCTGCTATATGTGCATAGACACAAAAAAGTGATTTTGCAACATGATAACACTAGGTCACATGTTGCAAAACAGGTGAAAACCTACTTGGAAACACTTAAATGGGAAGCCCTACCCTACCCGCCATGTTCGCCACACATTGCCCCATCTGATCAATGGCACATGGCCTGGCTAAGAGATATACTTTCATTCTAATGAAGATGCAAAAAAACAGGTCAACTCATGGTTAGCCTTATGTTGTTTTTCTGACGTGAAATTCAAGTGCTGCCAGAAAATGAGAAAAAGTAGAGACTAGTGATTAAAAATACTTTCAATAACATGTTTCTTACTAATTTTTGTAAATAAAACATTACTTTTCATGAAAAGTCAACAAGAACTTATTCAATGTCTTAATACAAAAGACTAATATATAATGAAAGGAAAATAAAAACGATGATTGCCAAAGTTAGTTAAGATGAAAGGAATATATTTTAATATCTTGTACTGATTATCTTGAGTTAATACTTCTCAGATTTAATATTCCTAGTCTTAAAAACTTGAGATTCCTTATATAACAATATAGGTTTCAGTTTCATCAGCAGTATGTATGTCTCCATGTACAGAGATACGCAAACAAAAAAATTGAAATGTAGGTAACTATAATTACTAGTATGATTGTAGATATGAACATCTTGCAACAGAGCCATGATTTTACAACAATCTCTGGAGGCCAAATTTGTGCAAAAATACATATTCAAAATAAACAATTGTTCTTGATGTCTTATTTCTTGGCTAGTTCCAAGAAAATACAATTGAGATTTTCAGGCTGATAAATTATTAGCTAGATATACTAATTATTGTAACATATAAAATAATAACGATATATCCAATACAATCATATTCAAGATCAATATATTAATACAAATGGGCCCATGCCATAAAAAATGACTGCAAAATATTCATATCGATATGCTGTCTAAAATGAAAGTCACATATATATTGATGTACCTGCTATTGAGTATCATACATGAAGACATAAGAAAAAAAAAAAAATAATTCAAACCCCTGAACATGCCACGAGGGAAATATATATATATATATATATATATATATATATACAATTATAATTAAATTTGTTTTTTTTATTTAAAATTAATTTACATTGTGACACGGAAATTTCTGTTTCAAGATTTTACTTCGTCATCAGGCAATGTTGATTTATTGTTGTGAAAAAAATTATTTTCAAGAACAATTTAGTGGGGTAATAAATATATTTGATTAAAAAGGGAGATCATCATAATTGATCGACTTAACTTCATTTTACAAAAAAAATTAAAATTTATTTAAAATATATTTTAAGAATTAACATTAGAAACTACAAATTTTAAATTCTAAATTTACTGTTATAGTAGAACATCCTGCCATCCCCGAGAATAGAATGCTCTACTTTATAAAAGACAGTAATGAGCGGTACGAAAAGGGAAAGGTCTTAGACGAAGGCATTCACTATTTGATAGTCAATTCTGCTCCAACTAGTGGCTTGCCTATATGTGTATTATTGTTAATTGTACCTAAGTACAATAAATCTGTATTTCTTATTCCTGGTGTGGAGTTCTATTCTTCAACTGATCATTTTATACTGTATTCCTTTTTGGGTTATATCATTTACAAAAGCATCAAATTTAGATTATTAAAAAGTAATACAAATATGAATTGAGAAAAAGAGATACCCACGTATCAACAAATAGACAAATATATACATATACAAACATATATTAGTATACATACACAGGTACAGATACATATACATACATATAAATACATACAGAAGTTTTTTAACATTTGTTTTTATTGAATGGTCAATTTATCTGTTAAATTTTAAAGCCAGGTTTGGAAAACGTCTGCAAAGGCGACAATATCGGAGACAAGTAAGATGGCATGGGCCGGCCAGAAAGAAGATCAAAACAGACAGTCATATTTCAGTGCATGAAGAAATAAAAATAATATATATGCACGCAAACACACAAGCAAAAAAAAAAAAAAAACAGAATACGTATGCAACAAAAACTCCACAAAGGATCATATACAAAACAAAAACGCACACATAGATCTACTTACATACAACTTTTAGCATAAATATACATAAATAAGCACAAGTAGACTTACACAGAAGCAAATGCTCACAATTGAGAGTTTATCTTCATTACATAACTTGACTATCAGTTTTCTAAGTATCAATGTCACAGATTTTTTTCACCATATTTACAATGCAAGAGCCAGTAGAGAGCCGATGTAATGTAGTAAAATACCCGATTTTATATTCTTACCTTAAAAAAATTTTCAATAATGCAAAATAATTATTAAATTTTATGGATTTATTTAATTGTTCTGATATTTTTAATTATCTGTTTTATAATGTTATATGATTATACTTATAACTTTATCAAAATAAGTTTATTGAACTTTATATTTTGGAATTATATAATTTACTTTTATATCCTTTTTTTTCTTTGATAAAATGTTCTTTGAAGCTTTAAAATAAAAATTTATTTCACATTTAAACTTTTCTTAACATCATTCTGATCTTTATGCTTGCTACTGTATATACGTGCATAGACAAGAAAATATAGACAGATATACACACACACATACATGGGCATATGAACAGATATACACACAAATACACATATTGATAGAAATATGAACATATATATCAAAAACACACATACATTATATATATATATATATATATACACACACACACATATCCATATACATACATACAAACATACACATTAACATGTGAAATAAAATATCAATATGCCTAATAGTATATAAACCTACATGCACACCTACATACATACGTTAAAACATGAGCAAACCCATGCACCAAAAAACAGACCCAGACATACAGACAGTTAAAACCAGGCACAAATACAAAACTCAAAAATCATGTGAAATTGATGCCTCAAGAATCAAAATGATTAAATATTAAATTAAAAATCCATGTTATAATAAAAACTTATTAAATATTAACAAGATATATGCTAGATTAAAATGTATCAAATATTAACATGATAATCTATATTAGATTAAATACCTCATAACTGTATAATTTGGCAGTCTATATTAAATTAGATACTTAGCAAACATTCATATGATAATACAAGCCAAATTAAATGCCCAGCAAATATTGTTTTGACAATCCATGTCAAACACCAAAAGTACTTGGATAACAAAGTACTATATTTATAGGAACTATTATTGAAAGATAGTGTGTGCTGATACCAGCAGATTTTGAACAGGTTTTTAGTAGACCCAATATAAAACTTTTAATATCAGGATTTTCAATTGTAGAGATAGTACAAAGATAAACTAGGGAACTAGCTAAGCAATTATTATGTAGTGGACAATCTTTAGAATTCCTACAATTACAACTACTGGTATTAGTTTTGTCACCTTTGGTATTATTAATCTCAGCATTGCAATACATTAATTTTTCTGTATTTTTATACTTGTTGAAAACTTTCTTAATGTGTTTTTTCATCATTTTTTCAAGATTATCCATGCAACAATAACTTAAGAGTATTATTATTGAACATTTTACTAAGAGGATTAATTTTGGGAAAGTATTTATTAATAAGGTTGAAGAATTTTTGTCTCAATTTAGCTTTAACCATCAGATTGTAAGGGGAGTAAACCAGATGGTTTTCCTAGATCTTTTACTAATATTATTGTCATTGTTACTGGGATTTCTGAATTTGATAGTAGTACCTTTGTAACCGCTATTCCTAAGAACAGAATTATAAAATTCACTATGCTGATCAAAAATTATTTTGTTAGAAGAGTTAGTGCTGATTCTAAATTCAATAGAAGAGGGTATATGTTTAATGACTGACAAGGGGTGGTTAGAATTAGGATTCATATATATTGGACTAAATTTAACTTTCATAAAAGGTTAGAAAGAATAATTGTTAAGGTCCAAAGTAACATCTAAAAAATCTACTTGTTTAATGTTGGTGGTTACTTTTACTTTAAGGCTTAAACTTTTTAATTCTCTATATATCCTTTTCCTAATGCAATCTACTCTAATTTTAGTAGAATCTTACAATCAGTAAGCCATAATTTCTATATAAACCAATATTATCCGTATTAACACAATCATAGGTAGTTAAATTATCATGAATAAATAATCACACTAATTCTAAGGCTCCAGCAGAATCCAAAAGACCCATTAAAATATCAAAATATCCATTAGAGGTTTGTTTAGTCTATTGTTCTTCACTGCAGATTAGAACAGAACTTCTGCTTTTTAAAATAATATCCAGTTCACTGTTCGAAATATTGGAGTATTCTTGTATGAACTCCAAAACTAAAGTTAAAAGATCTCTGGAAATAGATTGATAATAGTCAATTATGTCAAACTGTATAAAGGTGCAATTATTTTTATTCTGGATACCTTTGAACCAGTTAATAACATCCGCGGTATTAATCCATTACAGGAGTCCAGAGGTGCTTTTAATAGACTGGTTAATTTTTTTCTAAAATGGTATATGGTTAGGTCTTGAAGGTTATCACAATGCGTTTACTAAAATAAAGAAAGGTAAAAAAGTTGTTGAGTAAAAAGGCCCCAACTATCAATCATATATATATATATATATATATATATACCATAAATACACAAACACACACACACACACACACACTACAATTAATGACAGCAGCAGCAGTCATGAAAGGCATGGAATTCGAACACAAGCTCTCCTACCATTCTGAAGATGAGATTTTGATCTTGAAATATTAATGTATAATAAATAGGTAATACATAACTTTTTTACCTTCCTTTATTTTACTAAATGCATTTTGATAGCCTTCAAGACCTAACCATACACCTAATATACACAATGCTTCAAGCAAATTACAAAACTTTCCTTTTCTAAAATGGTTTTATTGATTCTTCCAGTCTTTTCTAAAAAAACCATTTTACTCATTCTTCCATCTTTGTTCATGCACTGCACCTATTTTGACCTTGTTTATGCCAGACCCATGCCATCTTATGAATTCTTTTTTTACTTGTATCCAATATTGTAACCTTTGCAGATATTTTCCAAACCTGGCTTTAAAATTTAACAGATAAATTGACCATAAAAATAAATGTTAAAAAATTTCTGTATGTATTTATATGTACACTCGGTGGAGGAAGGCAGATTTTAGCATGTTATATACACACACAAATAAATACGCAACAGTATTATAATAGAGAGCATCTTGCATTATATTTGGTACAAATCTACTAGGATGTACTAGAGCATCAAAATATATTGTTTAAATTTCACTATTAATATAATTATATCAGCTTTTATTTCCTCAAAAAAGCTAAACTAATTCTGTATTCTTTGCTTAAATTTAATGCATTTTAGCTCTCATGAAGTTTGGTAAGAAGAGACATGAAGTAAAACAAAAATAATCAAATTTGTGTAAAAAATAATTTTGGGAACATTAAAAAATAATGAGTTACATAGTAGTCAACTATTTTTTTTATAATCGTTTCACCCAAATAAGGTGCGCAAGGGGCTATATAAGAGGAGAGTAATACGAGAGTGATGAGAATGAGGAACCAGTTACAGGAGGTGTCAGAGAATGGGTAAGAGAATGGGTAAGAGAAGGATGGGAATACTGATGGGAAGAGAGTTACGGAGAGTAGAGTAAAAAGGGAGAAGAACAAGATACAGGAGGTGTAGGGAGAGAATAAAAAAAGGATGGGAGTCAAGGGGATAAGAGATGGCAATTGACATTGCATTTAAACTTTTGTAGATTGTAGCTGTCAAGGAAGCAATTATATAGAAAGGAAATCCACAGGCAGGAAATGCGAAAAAAGAAGCTGATAGAATAGAAGTGACAGCTGCATTTGGTTGTTTTGAATGTAAAGGGGTGGAAACTTGTTGCTAGTCTAGTTGCATGAGTAAATTTGTGTAGATGGGGCACCAGGGAGTTAAGCTCATTGGAGCAGAAGCTGTGAAAATATTTGTAGAAGAGACAGAGGGAAGCCACATCCCATCAGTGAGAAAGTGCAGTCAAGCTACCAGGTCGAGATCGATTATACTGCAAATTCTCCTATGGATCCTGTTGAGAACCTCGAGATGAATAGCAGGGACGCTTGACCAGATATGACAACAGTATTCAATGCACAGGTGGATGATTGATTTGTTTATGCATAAGATAAATTCAGGCGAGAAAAACTTCCTGGCCCAACACAGTGACCCAACCTTCCTAGCAGTAAATTTAGCTATTGATTTCCACTTAAGGTTGGCTGAGTTTTGTTGGAAGCATTAAAATTTACAAGTCATTTTTTACCCTAGTCCACCACAGATTGGATGTCCATTTCAAGATCACCAACAAGGTTATCTTTGTCAGCCTTAGCAGATTTCTTATTGAGGTAAAAGTAAATGATGGTGTCGTCAGTGTAAATGCCTATTTTGGATTTGATCACATCAAGGAGATCGTTGATGAAGATTAGAAAGAGTGTTGAACATAGGATAGAGCCCTGGAGGCAACCATGTTTGTGTGATAGGATTTAGTAGCATGTCCATTCGAAATGACCATCATTATGTGGTTTGATAGGAATGATTAAATCAAATCAAACAAGTGTCCAGTTATACCATAGCCTTGTAGCTTGCACAGAAGGCCAGACTGTCACATGCTTTAGAAATATCCAGGGCAATAGCTCTTGCTTCACCATTCTTATCGAGAGCCCGGTATATATGCTCAGTGATGGTCGTTAGCATATACCTGGCAAAGCGGGAGCCATACAGTCTGTCAGAGAATAGATTAGGTTATGAGCTGTGAGATGCTGAACCCCTTCAGCACTGAAGCTAGCCTTGAACACTTTGCCAAAAATCAGTAGGAAACTGATTAGAGGGGTCCAAGAGTTTTCCAGAGTTCTTAAATACAGGAACCACAGAAGAGGATTTCCAGCAGGTAGGAAAGCAAGAAGCAGAGAGGCAGTAGTTATAGAGTTTGGAGAGGACAGAAAAGAAGAGTTCTAGGTGGGAAGTTGGGTGCAGATACTCCAGAAGAGTCAAATGTAGAGTTGGAGGAGAATCTGTGAGCAAAACACTCAGCTTTGTCTACTGTGGCTGTGGGGACCTCAAATTTATTGATTAAAAGGGTGATGGACAGTTTGCTGTTGTTCAACACACTTTTGCAGAGTCTTTACAGCTGAATTTGCAGGCCGCTATATGCTGCTTCATTCTAACAGCAAACAACAGCTTTGCATTGTTTAGGATCCTCTTACACTCATTATGAGCAGAAGCAAAAATTGCCTATTATGGTTAGATGTGTGGCTCTGTTATGGCCAGAAGTGATTCCTGTGGGCAGCGACAACAACAACAGCAGCCAAGCAGGCAGGAGAGAACCAGAGGGATGAATGAGGTTTAAGACAAAGATTCCTGGCCAGGATGAAAGCATCAATGTCAGATTTTATTCAGAAGACCTCAGAGTTGCAGTCCTCAACAGGGAGGCTAAACACTTTCCCCCAAGGGACATCACACAGAAAATCGCGGAATGAATCCCAGTCTGCTCTTTGGTAGCAGTAAGAAATTCTTTTAATAAGAGAATCCTGGAAGAAGTGGGAGTGGAGAGAGGTATTAATGGAAACCACAGCATGATCAAAGTTTCCAACGCAAAGCTGCATGGTTTGGCAGGAGTCAGGGATAGAAGTGAAGCAGAGAAGTGTGTTCTGTAGTAATACTGGAGAAGCATGTGGAAAAATCCACCACTTGCATGAGTGACTGATAATTGCAAAGTTCATGGTATAGATGCCAGCAGGATCAGAGACAGAGTTTTTCAGCCACTTGGTATGATGGGCATTAAAATCACTGAACACAAATATGTTTGAACAGGTGTGAAGAAATAGCTTTATCTATATTGTCAGAGACACTGTCTAGCAAGAAGTAATCGGGAGAGAAAGGGGAGCGGTAAAGATAGCTAACTGATTTTATAAATGAAAGGCGGAAACACATTTATGAATGATCAGGAGATTTAAGAGAAATCACTCTAGCAAGAGGGTGGTGTTTGCTGATGTAAACACTCAGACCATGCATATGGAAAATGGAGTCCTTCCTTAAGAAGGAAAGGTAGCCAAGAATCGAGAAATCAGGAGGGGACTGAGCAGTTAAGATTCCATGCTACAGAAGTTGGTATGCAAACAACAGATGTTTGTGAAGGAAATGTTGAGTGATTTAGGTAATTTTCATTTGGCTGATTTAGCTTTGTTTCTTGAAATGTGATTGTTCATTTTTATGTTGTTTGGTGATGAGAGGCCTCAAGTAGAGGTGTCAGATGGTCATTGAACCTCGATATTATGCAACTGTTGATCAGAACAGCCACTCTTGACTCTACACAAGAATTAGAGCTCCTAACTACCAGTCAGAAAGAACAACCAGAAAACTGACAACCCAAGAGATATTGACACTGACTAAGCACATCACAGAAAAATTGCAAGAGCACCAATATTAAGGCCTGAGGAGAGGAAAAGAACCAAGAACCACTTCCTAAACAGGTTGTTACATAGCCCTCTTGTTGGGTATATATTCTGCTACACAATTCACTGTTACTGGAAAAATGATTCTGGGACCACATTGCTGAAACAATGATGAAGATGCAACTATGATGTTGAACTGCTATCCATGAGGATAATGATAAAATCTGCTTGGAATTTGGGGATGATTATTCTTAAAACTTTTGATGTCAATTAAAACTTTGACTCAATTTTCACTTCATTGGGGGACCACTCAACCCAATTTCCACATAAATCAATTTCACATACACACTTTAAACAATTTTGTCAGGAAACAACTTTAACCTGATTTTCACTGGACAGTTTCCACAAACTTCTTCTCATAAACAACTTCAATGGAGGAACAAATCACTTCCTCCTCCTTACAAAATGTCAGCAACAATAATCTTTTTGTATTTGTCTATATATCTGAGATGAGGTAGTATTTACACTATTTACATTATTCAGACTAATGTCCTCATCTTTGTTGCATTTGTTCATTTTTTTTTTCATCATCATCTTTTTTTGTCCTCATCACTGAACAAAACTGTCCAAAAATATTGTACCAACAAACACAGGAAACAAGGGATGACCCTCTACTCCTGTTCAATAGAAGTGGGAAGAGTATGAATCAGGTAATACTAGGATCTATCTACCCCATTAAAAAAAAAAATTTCTTTTTAAAATTAAGGAAAGTAAATTTACTAATTTTTAACTTAGTTAAAGTCAGGAGGTTCTTTACTGGTTCAGTAGTTGATTTAGGCTAGAAAAATACCATATCAAAATTATAGCAGTCAGGAAAGCTCAGATCAGAAGCTAATCTTAAATTTTTTAAAAATATCATAAAATTCCCTTCTTTTTTTTTTTGTTTGGTGATTATGGTTGGCAGCTTCTTTTTTTCTGATTATTTTAAGATGTTTTTTAAAAAGGTACCAATTATTTTCAATAGTGCAGATAAAACTTAAAATTAAAAAACTACAGTGTAACCCTGATAAGAGAGTTGTCGGGACCGGATAAAAATTATCTTATATGTGGGTTTCTCTTATATCCGGGTTTGATCTATTTTATATACATTACCACAGGCTCTAATTTGGGACCGGAGAAAATATCTCTTACATTAGGGGTTCTCTTATATCCGGGTTATGTTGTATAAAGAAAATTGTTGTTGAACCAGATCAATACAAAAACTTTAGTTTCACAACTTATATAAAAAATTTTAAAAAAACAATAAATAAAATAGAGTTTCTTTCAAATGAATGTTAACTTATCGGAAAGCAAAAAAAAAAGAAAACTTATCGGAGATGAATGACTTTAAAATAAATTGACCAAGTTCAAGTACTTTTTTTTGCATTTCCTAGTACCTAAAAATTCGACATGTTTAATGAATGTTGAAATACAAATTTTGTGAGCGAATATCGAAATTTAACATTTATGTTGTTGAATGTTAAAATTTGTCATCCTTCAGTCCTCGAATGTTAAACTTTTTTTAGCATATTTTCATCTCCGGGTAACTTTCAGTGAACGTATACGACAGGAAAGAAAAAGTCAAAACAAGTTTTCACTCCAGGTTTCTGTGAACTTATGAGCCCTAAATTAAAATATTTTCGCATGTCAACTGAACTACATTTTTGCCTTTTTCTTAATGAAATTTCAATTCTTAGAAAAAAAATGCTTATTGCATTTCAAACGATGTTTCATTTCTGATGCATGACTTCAAATTTCAAAACCATAACCTAAGGCTTAGAGATTAAATTAAGTTTTTAAAAAAAAATAAGGTAAATGTAAGGGAAGTAAATCAATATTTGGTATGCAGAATTCGTTTGAAACGCTAAACTTAACATTACTCTCTATGATGAGGTTAAGTAAAAATCATCTAAGGGGTGTAAAAATTCTATGACAAAAATTGATTCCAATGATAATTTTTTTTTAATATGCATGATTTTTCCTTCAATTTTTTTTTTTTATAAATGAAATCTATTTTTAAGAAAAAAAATTATTTACGCTATAGTTGCGTTGAGCTTTGCGAGAAAAGCATAAAACGTTAATGCTGAACTTTTTTTTTATTCGGTAAAAATGTGAAACTATTTTTGCTGTTAAAAATGATTATGCCAGTTACTTTTTTTTGTTTTTGTAAGATGGATCATTGGATAGTTACACTACGAATTAGATCACTCACCGTTTAAGTTACAGAAAAAAAAACATATCAACATTAACAATAACATTGTTTAAAAGTTTAATTAATTGTAATGTAAAATATGCAATGGATTTAAAGATAATTATTGAATTAAAGTCAAGGCGCCGTTTAAAAATGTATGTGTTGCTTGACCTTAATATTAATAAGTTAATGAACGAGTATTGAAAAAATGCGAACTTTTTATTGTTTTATTTAATTTAACAAAAATGTAATTTTTTAACGTTTTTCATATTAATGCCAGTTGCCTTGTGTGAACTTTTATTGTCTTCAAAAGAATATGCTAACTGGAAAAAAAGTTATCTTTAAGATTAAAAAGTAAAGACTAAAAAAAAAGAGTAACTGAGTAAGAAGACCTTTTTTTACAAACAGTAAGTTATTAGAAACTTATTATTCAACAATTTCACTCTGTTATTGTCTTACTTTTACTCTTCTTAACTATTTTTCAAAATTTCCTTACGGAAAAAAACTTTGTTAAAAAAAACTAAAAAGTAAACGTTTTCTACAAGCCCACAAAAAATGTTGCGTACGCTAAAAAAAGAAAGACGTCGATGATGAGTGAAGACAAATGTTTTTAATTTAATATTTAAGAATGTAAATATTTAACATTCGTGACCTCCGAAAGATTTGTGAACGTAGATTGATGCTTTTTGCAGCTTTTTTAACTTGAAAATAAAAACTACCAAACAAATTTTCAAAAACAGTCAACACTAGCAGCCTTTTTAGTTTTACAGAAATTATTACCAAAAGAGTTTTTAATAATATAAACACTAAATGTGTATAATTTGTTGCAATACTAGAGAGAGATCGAGAGAAAAAAAATGACGAGAATGACCTGTAAGTAATCCCACTGTAATTCTTTGTCGCAGAAGATCCAGTCTGCTATTATCGGCCGCCATCATTTCGCTTTCTGTGAAAACGGAAATATTTTTATTTTTTGTTTTGTTTTTTTAAATTAAACTTATCTCAGAATCATTTATTGACTCACAGGAAGAGGAAATAACTTCATCGCTTTTCTTGTTCCCACCCAAAATGATGAAAAAGATAGACTGACTTCAATTATTATTTTTACTATTCCTTATGTCTCACGTTTATTTATTTTTTATCTTGACTCATATTGAGAATTCTCTTTTTGCAGAAAACATTAAAATAAACCTTTTTGAAAAAAAAAAAATAGAACAAATACAGATGCACAACTAAGAGGAAGAATTTAAAAAGTTTACTTGTCCTTTGAATTTGCACCGCAAAACAAAAACAAAAATTACAAACTGCATTTAATTTAAAATAAATGAAAAAAAGTGGTTACTTGATTTAAATCGAATATAAATTAATTGTAAAAGTGTATAAAAAAAATCGTACATAAAGTTTAACGGTCATTCAATTGTCATAAAACAGTTTTTGTTTTTTGATAAAATATTGATTGGAACTCTAAGAAAACTAGCACAACAAAATAAATACACATTTTAAACATCCTCCCCCACTATTTTATGTCATTTGTAAATAATTTTCATTGGAACAAAAATGTGTTACTAAGATTTTTTTTGTCATATCCAACATTGTCAACAACCGAGACGTTAATGATTGATAAACTAACGTTATCTCCAGTACAGATTCCCAAGTTATTCTTGATGCAAACTTTAAAGACATGCAAAAAATCATTTTATTTAAAGAATAAATAACCCTGATACAAATGGAAATTCACATCCATTCAATAAAAAAAAATGCCTAATGTCAGATAAACTGAAGAAAAGGTGTACAACAGAGAAGCAACAACAGCAAGTGATCCAACACTGCAAGCACTCACTGCTGAATTATAAGACAAAGAGAACATTGCCTCCTAAAGATAATGTTCAACTGTTTACATATATTTATGATGAATATCACATCAAAGGACTTCTTAAGGCACAAGAAGAATTATCATTCCCAATTCATTCTGCAAAAAAGCCCTCCAAAAAGTACACATAAAGCATCTAGAAATAAAGAAAAGGATGTACGTTTGTGGTGCAGTGGATATCGGCTCGGAACGAAAAATCAAAGAGCCAAGTTCATTGCAAATTCATTGCATTCACTTATGCGCAAATACCCTTGGAAAAGCAATAATCTGTCATTCTCCCTCCAGCTATGGTTAAAAAGAACAGATTGGGTTTTATAGCTTCAGTTGGCAACTGGTCTATTGCAAAAAGTAATGGCAACCTAGTGCAGGAAAATCTGCCCAGTTTCAAAATAGACATGAATGCCCAAGTGTGGCACTTGTCTGACAACTAGAGTTAGATAATACATATATTGATTTGACATGAACATCAAATTAAGAAAATGGTTAACAATTGTCTGACATACACTGATTACAAAAATCAACAACCATTCTGAAGCCCCAATGAATCAAAAAATACCACTTTGTGGACAAAGGTTAGAACAGACATTTCATTTATTCAGAAGATCTTATCTCACTATATGAGATATTTTAACATACAAATACAGTGCTATGAATTACTATGAGTTATCAAAAAACTTAAAATTCTTACTAAATTTGGCATACCACAAATTGTAGTTAGCAATGACAAACCAGAATTCAAACCAATAAATACTAAAATATTTGCAAAACCAGGTATTGACATTGACTTTGAAAATACCAAACACCACAACACAAAACAAACCATTAACCAAATCAACACACCCCCACTTCAAAAAATACTACTCGAGGTCATAAATAAGTCCCCACAAGGGTACAGGAATTAATAAAAATAGATCCACCCCAACAACATGATTTTAAAAACAAGGAAGATATTACTTATTGCTACACACATTACTCCAGAGCCATCATAATGCATGAGCTCAATGGGCACTTATCCAAGAGCCCTACAAGCATAGGGGACACATTGCTCATCTGTGTATATTAAATGACTTATGTTACAGAAGTTTCTTTTTAGGAAATACTAAAAATAGAAATTACTATGACAAGCCATGCATATTGCACTTGGTGAAAATATGTCATAATTGTTGAAAGATCCATTTCATTTTAGTTGGTTCTTGAGTAAAAAGAAAGTGGGAGAAAGTTTCCTTTTGATGTAGAAGACACTGGAAATGATAAGAACTTGCTTGAAAGAGGCTACCTACCTAAATGGAAAGGCTGGTTTGTCTCACCAGTTCAATTGCAGACAATTTTGCTATCATGGAAAGGAGCAAAGAACTGACCCTGACTCTAAATGATCAGTCTTTGCACAGTCCTAGCACAGGCTTGCTAGTAAAGCTTCCATTTCTATCTTTTAATATTTGCGACCAAGACTACTGCTGACTTTCTGCTGGAGACAAATTATCTTTCATTTTTCTCTGGTTTGATTTAATTCTTAAATGTCCCCCGAGACTGAATCAATATTATTTTGAATGTTTAATTGTAACCTATTTATATTTTTACTTTTGTAAATGGGTTATTTTTATTGTTATAAAACTAACATTGATAGTGTAGAGGAACATTGGGTCGGCATTAAATATGGACAAATATATGTTCAACATAGATTCTTTTATATTATATTTTGAGGAAGTAATTGACAAAGGAAAACAACATTGTTATAATAACAATATAATTTATATTGTTATTATAACAATATTAAAAATAGATTTAAAAATGGCATACCACCGTCTATCGGTACTTGGTGGTATGCTGTTTTTTAAATCTATTTTTGCAAAAACGCTCATTCCTGCCAGTGCATGCAATGTAACTTCAACATTTGGTTTGGGATATGAATCGGAACAGATTTTATGATTTACACCTATTTTGTAATCTCCACAAATACGTAAATCACCATCTGTCTTCCTCAACACTACAATGGGTGATGCCCACTTGCTACTCCCAGGGGGAACATGTTCAAGAAGGTCTTGTTCTATTAATTTTCATAGTTTTGTTACTATTAATGGAAACAAATGTACTGGTGCCTCATAATAAGAAGGGGAGACATTTTCTTTTAATTTTAAACTCACTTTATAGTTTTTTAACTTTCCGGTGTTTTCCATTTTTATCTCATTAATTAATTTTGTAGAATTTATGTTAAGCACATTATTTCAAAGAAATCTGTGGTTCTTTTTACGACTTGTGACAATTATAGGTATTACTTCAAATTTACCTTCTAACTCCAAGGAACCTTCAAAGTATCCTAAAGTTTTTATGACCAACCCATCAAATTGGCAGAGTTGGAAATTGCTCTTTCATAAGGGTGGCTTTCCAATGCTTTCCCAAAAATTTTTGGTATCAGCATTACTTCACTCCCAATATCCATTTGCATATCTAAATTGTAGTTGTTAATTTTAACCTTTAATATAATATCTTTTTTCTTTTGTTAAACTTTTTCTATATTCTTATTTTTTAATGTAAAGACCTCCATATTGGTTTCGTTTTCTTCAACTCTTTCAACATTTTTCTTTTTTACTTTGCATACTGCTTGAAAGTGTTTTTTTTTTTTAGCAATTTTTACAGGTTTTTCCAAATGCTGGGCATTTTTCCTTTTTTATTTTGTGATCACATCCACAATACAAACATTTTATCTTTTTTACCATGTACATCTCAGTGGATATTTGTTTGCTGGGTTGACTTTTATATTGGTTATAGTTCTGTATTAATTCTTGTTGCTGTATAAAGTCAGTGCATGTTTTTTAAAAATATATTTCCTATTTGTAATTGTTCCATTATTTTATATCAGTGTGATTCATTGCACATACCTTCAATTAACCTTAATTGAATCAAGTCCTCTTCAATAGTTTGTTTGTCTGTCTTGTCCGAGTTTTTCAAATTCGCAATATCTACTCACATTCGTAGATGGTGTAGATATTTTATAATTGGTTCATCAATTTCTTGTATCAATGGCATGAATTTTGTTCTTTCCGCCACAACCAATCGTTTTTTGGGTTTCATATTTCTCCTTATAATTTGACTTATTTTTTCGAAAGTCAGGTCTTCCAAGTTTGAGGGATATGCCATAGTGGAGATTTTCATTATGGTCTCGCATCCCGCTGTAGCCAAAAATAAATCTGTAATCTCATTTTCGCCTCCCTTCTCCTTGTTGTCTTTCACCTTTTAGTTCTCGCACTGGCAGAAAAACATTGAATACATGCATCTACAAAATCTGGATCTTCTAGAGACAAATGGTATCCTATTGGCAGCGCCATTGATGTGAAGTGAGTTTTTAGCACTAATTAGTCGCTAACTTCCCAATTATTCTTAGTGATGAGTTATATAGGCTCTCTCTTGCACTTATTGCAAATTAGACATATTAATTTGCCAGTGTCACTACAAATATGTTTTCCAGTAAAAAGACACTGGTTCACGAAACTAAATTTTAATTATAAAATATTTTAAAAATCCTAATTTTAAGGATAGATATGAATGAGACATTGTTCTTCAGTATTAAGGGCAAGAATTTGAAAAGTAGTGCTCAAAGAAATTTAAGTTCAACAAGTGTTACAGAGAAATGATTTTGCTTTTGTGGCTATCAAAATATTTCAAGTTTATCCTATGCAGTTCTAATATTAAGCAAGTTTATGTGAAAAAGCCATTGCTTTAGTTTCTGTATTGAAAGAATAACAAAAAGAAAATAATATTTTATTTAATATTTAAATAAACTTTATTAAATGTATGTATATAAAATAAGTTTCATTCAATTTGCAACAATGAGATAAGTGATATTTAAGTAAACTAAATATTGGCAATTTCTATCTGCAATGTTTTTAGTTTATTAAAATATTCCTTAATTAAAAAATTACTTAATAAAATAAGTCAAATTTAATTTTTTAATTTATTTAATATATCTTATTAGATACAGCAAATAAATCCAAATCCTTAAATCTAATATCTATAAATAAATCCAAATCCTTAAATCAAATATCGATATTAATTTTTGAGTGTTTGTTTTTAATCAGAAGAAAACTAGAGGAAACAATGGTCAAAAGATAAGTACAACAACCAAAATGAGTATATTTGTGTAAATATAAAGGCATATAAAATTATATGATAATATAATAATGACATAATAATAATATACACAAGAGAAGCAAAGAATTCTATCAAAACCATGTGGAGCAATATTGAAATCATTATACTGTCAATAGACACAGACAAGAAAATGTTAAGGATGAACAAGTTAGAATACTCTAAAAAATTTGCTAGCCCAATTGGAGATGGTAGCTAAAACAAGGTAAAAAAGAATTAATGAAAACTAAAATGAAGCAGTTGCAAATCCTGAAGAACAACAAGGATTATTTTGCAGTGAATTAATGTATGCAACTGACCCTGTGTTACAGTAAGCTATTACACATGTACAGTCTTCCCCAAATTTATAAAGACAGTATGAAGACATAATTGTAAAAGCTTTACTTGGCTTGTCATCCACTGAGTAGATTCCTCATAAGTATAATCAATGCACAAACAAGTCCCTGTCTTAAGTAAAATGACTCTTCTCACTCTATGGAGACCATTAGAGATGCCCCTATTTATACCAACAAGATATCAATGGCTTGAGACAAATTAGAATCAGACCCTTTTTTAGGAAAACAGATGAGGATAATGATAGATAAACTCATAGAAATTTTCATGTTCTGTGTGCAAACAACACACCTTCAATTGGGTCTCTATATTGAGAGGAAGGAAACTATAAAATAATGGTAAATATAATGTAGTCATGGAAATGATACCTTCATACTCTGGCCCCATCAAGAAGTTGTGCAAGTGCAACTAGACCACATTAATTCAATAAGTCTTTTCATACAGTTCGTAATGGGAAAAAAAAAGCAAGTGACTATCCTAGATGACTAATAATATGCACAAAGTATAATTTCAAGATATCCATACATTGTAATTCACAGGAAGCTACCCAAACTTCAATTCTCACCATCCATACATAGTCAAGAAAGGGATCATCTGCTGCCAACAACATCAGGTCAAATTTTCATCCTTGATGTTACTATAAAGGATAAGGTGTTTTACTTCATTTGGAGTTCATGCTCCAAATGATAGCAGAGATCAATCTGAATTCTTTTGGCAGATCAATCTGTTCTTGACATCATGGTGGGTATTTTTAGCTGGTAACTGGAATGTTATCTTTGATCTCAATATTGATCCTACTGGAGATAAATTGGTTACTTATAAACTGGATGTGAATCCATTTTGGGACTTTATTAGCAGGCCTGATCTTGTTGATAAGCTTAGAAATTTGAACCGTTAAAGGCAACTCAGATTCAGTGTTGCGTTACAGGTTTGACTGTGTTGTTAATGTAAGTTGCCCTGTGTTACTTATATTAGTAGTTGATAGAGGATTCTTTTTATACTGAAAATGAAATGAATAGAATCTACAACAATAAAATTCAATAAACAAGACTTTGCAACACATGTTGAAATTAATGATAATAATGATTATTTTTGTGGTGTTATTACAATACTGTTTTTTGTATATGTTTTTGATGGGTATAAATGTTCTTAGTTTTATTATCTTTTTCAAATTTGTCTTACTTGTATATAATTATTCTGAAAAGTTCTATGGTTAAGGGAAGTGATTGAAATCATCAATTATTGGACTTTCACAGAATTAAAATAATAATTCATGTTCTGCCTGTGTCAAACTAACTAATACTTTTTACTCACTCTAGCTTGCGGTGGGGAACAGTTGCATCCATGTTTCAGACCACCATTGGTGACAGTGAAAAAGCTATTTTTAAAATGATGAAATTTCAGATTTTTTCATTTTTATTTTTTTTCTGATGAAATATCATCATCATCATAATGAATCATAATAGAAGTTCCATCCATACAAACAGACTGTCTTAATAATAAAAATGATCATTATCTTTTTTCCATAAAATGTTTCTGCCTGAAACTGTAGCTCTGTAGTTATTTCTTGATACAAACTATTATGCATTTTATTTCTATCTAGTTTTTATTCATTAGGTTTATCTTTGTTTCCATTTTATTTCTACATAAGGTTTTAATCTGTCCACTGAAACTAGAGTATGAACATCATCATTGGTTTTGATTAGAAAATATTTTGAAATTCACTTAAAGACTACATAAGGAATGAATAAGGTGTTTCTAATGACCTTAGAACATTATCTACTCTAATCCAAACCTTATCCCAAATTTGAAGCTTATCTGGGACACTGAATTTTGTGATTTATTTAATTTTCTAGAAAAATCTCTGCCATCAAACTGTGCCATTGACTTATATAATTCTCTTGTGAAATGCTGAGTTACCATTTCTTTATTTGTAGTATCTATGAGTAACTGTGGTAGTAACATTTGTGTGCCTGTAACAGCATAAAAAGGAGAAAAACTAGAGCAGTTAGGCATGCTCCAGATTCCCAGAAAGATTATTGGTAGGATTAAAATCCAGGATTCTTTTCAAGCTACAATAGCTACAATTTTAATGGTCGTATGAGTTTTTGCAACCAAACTTTTACATTGAGGGTGATAGGCTGTTATGCATAGTCTATAAAAACCAATTATGTTTGACAATTCTAAAGCAATTTGCTTTTGAATTGTGTACCTGTGTCTGTTATAATATGCAGGAGAACACCAAAGGCTTTACAAAAGCCTCAGCCATCCTCTGTGCAGTGATGTATGACATGGTTTGTGCTTCTGTCCAATGACTGATTTGATTGATGCAAGTTAGAATATATTGGTATGGGCTGATGTAAGGGTTATTTGGGCTTTTTGCTGGTGGGAGAGGTCCTACTAATCAGTTAGGAATCTTGCTGATGGTAATTCCAATGTTTGTACTGGTGACTTGGTGTGCTTGTATACTGTGGTGATACTCAGAGATCCAGAAAGCAAATGACCAAAACTGGTCTTTGTGCATCTGGCTCCACGCAGAAGTTTCAGAGGTAAACCAAAAATAAATAAATATCAAATTCCTTTTATGGACCCTTTTCACGAGCCGACATGAATTTTGTTTATCGTCCAATAGAAAACCCAGAATTAAATTCAGGTGTGAAATTCCAAATGACTTGTTTGGATCCCCAAAGACGAAATAAAAGGCCGACACAGGAAGCATCGCCAGTTGAGAAAATACGAGCATAATTATCACATCCCTTGACCACCTCAAGCAATCACATTATGCTTGCTCCTCCTTTCTCTCTCATCTTCTTCTTCGCTGTTCACTGAGCCATTTACCCAAATGGACTGAGCTGAAACTTCAAAGACACTCCTAACAAACGAACGCTCATGCATACATATGCACAAACTTTTTTTGGCATTTACTGCTATGAACATTTTTAATGACCTTTGTACCAACCAAAAGACATTACTTTTATTTGTAAAAAAAAAACTTTGTTATATATATATGTTGTTTCTATACACAATTTGATTTTCTTGTTTTATACCCCCCTTATAGTGGGCTATCTTCTAACAAGGCCAAATTCAATTAATATATTTCAGCACACAAATACACTTCACCATAACGGATAACCCACTTGTTGACAGTATGTCTATGATGCACAAAGTTCTTTGATGGTTTTATCCATATTTGGCTAGTAAATCTAACCTTAATCATTTTGATGATTTAATTACAGGACATGATATTGAATGTCAAACATGGATCCACACAACTTGCATAGCACAAAAAGTCTTAGATATGATGATGCTGTGTCATACAACACAAATTGGTTACTTTCCGATAAGTTGAATTTCTTTAAATCTGGAAAGGATTGTATTTCAGAGTCAGATACTTGTGCAAGTGCTGGTAAATCGCAAACATCTACTTGCACAGCAAGTATCAGGTGTGATATACAATCTGCAACTATGTTTTGACTACCCTTTACATGGGCTATATTTGAAATTAATTTTGTGAGAATAGCTAACTAGTCTATCTTATTTGGCAGGTTTTAAACTGTGAAATGCACCACATATTGGCTTATGGTCAGTCAGACATAATACTTGCCAACCTTCTATATGGTGGTGAAAATGTAATATTGATAAATATGCTGCTAAAAGTTCACGGTCAAAAGTTGAGTACCTGGTTTGTGTTTGTGATAATCTCTTTAAAAAAATCCTATAGCTATCAGGGTTCCAGCTACAACCTGATGTAATGCAGCACCTGCTACATATTTGCTGCTGTCTGTGACCAACTGTGTATATTTTGGTTAAGGGTGAGCTAATACTGTTAATTTCTCAAGTTTTTTACATCATTAAAGGATTATTTTTCTGAATCATTTAATGTAAATGATCCTTTGGGTGTTAACCTCATCCTTTCAGACAAGGGCAAAACTAGTTTGGCTAATTTTGTATCCTGAGGGTAAGGGAAAAATGATATTTCTTTTATTTTATAAGTTGTAGGTGTAATGCCTTCTGAATTAATTTGAAAGCCTAAGAAATTTAAGGAAGTCACATTGAAAACAGATTTGGAAATTTATATTTTTAAATTATTCTTGTGTAAAATTTTGAACACTGTGTCTAGATTATTTTTGTGAGAGGGTGTTTTGGTCACTAAAAATTAAAATGTCATCTATATAGATAAAAACACAGTCAATGTCTCTGAAAATTTTATCATGGGAATGTTGCTGATGAGTTTTTATTCTAAATGGCATATATTTGTAGTGATAAGGTGCAAATGGAGAAATAATCAATGTTTTTGAACATCATCAGGGTGCATCTTGATATGATAGACTGAAATTAAGTCAGTTTATTTGTAAGTTTTGAAGAAAGAGAGTTAATATTTGGTATGGGGTATTGGTCACTTTTAGTTATACTATTTATTGCATGATAATGTGCACAACAGCCATATCTTCCATTTTGTTTTGGAACCAAACATTTTAGAGCTTTTAAGCAAACAGCTGCCTGCTTTTTGCAAAGAGCAGCAGATGGCTTCCCATTTCAATTCTGTGGTAAACTCCAGAGTATTTTTTACTGGTATTTTGTGTGGTGAAATAATTTCAGGGTATTTGTCCAAGATGGTTTATATGAATGAAGAAAGTTTAACTTCAGTGATCACCAGATTGTTAGTTTAAATCCTTTTCTGTAGCAGTCAAAGGGTCATAAATTGTGCTGTTGCTACAGTCTATTGTCAGACAAAATTTGTGAAAGAAGTAAATCCAAGGAGTGGATTGCTGATGTCTGTGATCACAAATATCCAAGTAAAGGATCTTCTTAAACTGGGTATTCAAATTTAGTTTGCACATTCCAATTTAGTCCATAGTATTTTATTTTCTTACAATTAGTGGTAGAAAGAGATACAGGAGTTGGGTCTAATGTCATCTCATTTATTATTGACATCAATATTATTCAAAAACTTGCACCTGTGTAATGCATTCTCAGCCTATGGTTCACCAGAACTAAGGGCAGATTCTTTCTCTCGGGTTATTCAAACAACATTCAATACCACAACCAATTGATGAATAATTTTTTTTTTTGTAAGTTTGGCTTCTTAGCTGATGTTGAAATTATTCTTAGGCAGTTAGTCACGTGCAGCCAGAGATCTCTGTTCATTTTCTCATTCCCAATAAAGAAGCTCTCTGTGTTATTCCTCTCTTTACTTTCACTTTTATTGATGTTGGCCAAGAACTGGTGTGGAGGTAAGAGGTGATCTCTCCCACTCTCTTGGATTATGATTGTAAACAATGCTCTTCCCACAACTCCTTCCTTTCTCAGTAGGCTGCCCATCACTCCCTGATGGCTGCAAGCAGTTTTCCCATCTTCTCTGAATTGCTTTTAAAGTGAGACAACTATCTTTTCACACGCAATATACAATAACTTGGCTTTTCTCAGGTTGAATCATTCAACACCCACAATTTGCTTTTACTAAAACAAATTTATCAGCTAAATTTCTTTCACTTGGTTTCAGATGCCGAACATTTGATTTTTCGTTAAGTAACATTTTCACCTTCTAACCAACACTCAGGGTCTTTACGGCTTTTTTCATCAGCCAACTCCCAACACCTAAATTAGATATTCTTCCCAACGGACATGGACGTTTGGCCTGTTTTCATAATTTCCAATCCCTGGGAAAAGTTTTATATTATTTCACCTTTTTCATGAGAAGTGTATCAGTATATCAGTATCAGTATATATTCAAATTAAAATTTGTTATTAATTACCAGCAATCAATTAGTGTCACATCTCTCCCTTACCCTTCCTGTCATTTACCTATAAATGACATCACAAACTCCCAATTCTACCAATACACTATTTGCTATGCATATTAATTCATGCAGTACTAATAAAGAAAAAATGGTTTTCATGCAATATTTAAAAAAATATCATGAAAAAAATCTTTTCCCCTTTTCATCATTTTTTCATGCAACATTTTTCCTCCTTTTTTATGTCCATAAAAGTTTTTTTTTATTTTTATTTCTTTTTTTCATGTAATGTTTATAAATGTCTTTTATCTTTCTCATTTTTTTCATATGTCTATAAAAGTCTTTTCATTGGGTGTGTGTGTCTTAAGGTTTGTTCCGTTCGGTTACCATTCTTCTCTCTACAGAATGACGTTTTGGTTGTTTCTTGATAGGAGTTGGATCTTCTTCTATTTCTGCTGCCAAGTTTAATCCAGTCTCTTCTTCTTGTTTTGATTTGCTTGGGTAAGGATTGCTGAGCGGTATCCCTCTTTCTCACTGTTGCATGCTCACAAAGACATTGTTAATCTGTTTCTCTCTATACTTTTTATTTTTCCATCTCACTGTTATTACTGCAGCAATGATTAACAAAGTACTTATTCCTACTGACCAATTTATCATGATTATTTTGCTATACCTATGATCCATGCCTTCTTTTCCTAAAGTACTTAATCTTTTTTTAACTGATATATGTTAATCCTGACTATTAGTTTTAATAACGCTGACATCTATTTTAGGGTGACTCTAGAGAATTTGTATATGGCTCCCATAAATATGTGCAATTACTTAAAGTTTTGTCAACTCTTCCTATTATTGAGTCTTTCTCTTCATACTTCTCATCAGCCTGGTAATATGAGAGTTTGGAGATGGACATGCCAAATGCTGACTACTCCAGAGGTAGCTTTATTAGGGACAAGGGTAGTTTCACTCATAGCATCTTAGTAGATTCTTCTCCACATACCCTGGATGGATCGATTGGTTTCTGAGCGACTACTACCCAAATTTCATCAGATATACTGATAGCCTGTGGCAACACAGTGTTTGTCAATATATATTTATTTGGTAACTTCCCTCAACCCCTTCTCTATTGTCCTTGAATAATTCAAATATACACAACCTGTGCTCACTTGTCACATACACAGGACCCAGTGAGGTACATGTTTCCAGGGCATCATTTGTACACTTCCTGGCTTCTTCTGCTGTCAGCATCATAAATTTTGTCCTGGCTGAGTTCACAGCTATATACTCTGTCTCAATCTGACATCTTGTCACTGCCCCCATGCCCTGCTCTGCTTGGGAGTAAGGAATAGGTAAATTTATAATCTGATATATCTCAAAAAGGCTGTCTCTGTCTAACAATGGAATGGACATCATCACCAATAGTTTATTATTTTCTAACAGTGTTACACGATCCAGAGTATTATGATATTTCCATAATTCTTTGGTAGGGTCCAAAGGTCGTTCTCATTTGTAGTAGCTTGATTCCTTTCAGGTAATTTATCATATCCTTCCATCTATTATAGCCATTTCCAACGGTCTAAGGTATCTTTTTGTGGAATAATTTTCACCAACCTTTTCATCTCATCCTTCAATTTGCCTAGCAATGACTCAAATGGGTTCAAATCTATCACAAAGGTGACTAGCCACTTTGACCTTGTTATTATCACCACACTCTTTTTCTTAAAAATTGTATTTTAGCTGTGCCTCTAAGCTCCTGTCATCATCATTATTATCAACAGTAGTATTGGTCCCCTTGTGCCAGCCATTCCTGGAAGGGTTTCATGAATTTCTTGTTTTTATTATTCCCTTTTTACTATTAATTATTAGTTTTAATTCTTAACTATAAGACACTCCCACTATTTCCTTCTCTTTTAGCTTTCTATCTTCAACTTTTCTTTCCTCTTAATCAGCTCTCAGTGGGTTGATTGGTTCAGACAGGCACGTGGCACTTTCCGCCCAAAAGATCATGTCTTATCAGTACTACCACTGGTCAGTCAGCAGCACCAACAAGTAAATTACTTCGCCCTCTGTGATGTGCATTCCACACCTCTACCATTTCTAACCAATCATACTGTCTGTGGCTGAATAGGGTTTTAGAATGAGCCCAGCATGTGCACATGCTGACAATGAACCCATCCATCCCCTCCTTCACAGCCAAAATTTTTTTTCTATTATGGGGATTCAGGGTCCTTTGTACCACTCAATCTCTTTTTAAGGGGTAACTCTGGCTCAATCTTTAACCATTCCTCATTCCTTTTGCGAAGTTGGGAGAGAGGTATTTCATCTTCCCCCTCCCACTCACTTGACTCCTCTTTCAGCTCAAGGAGTTTCAAGCCAAAACTCTGATCTTCCTCACTAGAGCACTTTGCTTTTTGTTTCCTATTCATTACCTTATTGTGGGAGCAGAGTGGTGACCCCCTGTGGCCATTCACGCAATGGCACTCTCAGGTGGCTATGATGGTATTCTACTAGCTGTGATCTTATTTCTCTATCTTTTTCCTCCCCAGAATTCTTGTCTGGCTCCATATCTTCTGGTTTCACAAGGGTTGCTTTCCTTGTCTTGGCCTTTTTCTTCTTAGGCTCGCTTATTCTTCAATCGGTTACTTCAGCTAATTTTAGGTCATTGGCATAAGCCCTTCTTGTTTGTTCTGCCGTCTGGTATCAGATCACAAATGACACAAGTCCCATCTGTTCTATTATCCTATAATATGGTTCCAACCCATGGTTCAACTTTCCTTCTCTGAGGTGAATTTTTTGTGGTACACAGGGTCCCCAACCACAAGTTTTACTTCCTTTTTGCCCTTATTCACCTTCTTATCCCTCTTCTTTTGCACCCTCTGTATTCTCTTTTTGAATGAATAAGCTATGTTGCTGGTTTATTATTAACTGATGATGGTCCTTCCCCATATACTTCCTGTGCAGTTTCAACATATTGTCCATTGGAAGGACCACATCTCTACCAAACAGAATATAAATGGTGAGAATCTGGAGGTTTCATTGATTGAAAACTTCACAGCTCACAGGGCTTGCGTCCCAGTTCTAAGTATTGTCCCTTGCCAATTTAGTCAATACAGCTCTTAAAACTTTGTGGAGCCTTTCCAACTTAGTGTTACTTTGAGAGTGAGATGTCATTATGTGTTCCACATTTAGACTAGTCAGGACCTCCTTTATTCACATTTTCCAGTCCTTTGTCTGTAACTAACAGCACATGGGCACCATACCTAGGGAAAATTTCACCCACCACCAGATTGGCTACTATACTAGCTCTTTTATCCAGCACAGAAAAGGCTTCCAGCCAATTTGTCAACCAAACAACAAAGCTTATGATGTAATTGTTACCTCTAGGGGTCTCCCCGTATGGTCACAAAAACATCCATACTTAGCTTTTCAAAGGGTAAACTCTGGACATCCATCCCTTATAATGGTGCCATTCTTTATCTCTTACTTTACACCTGACACACCACACATCGTTGAATATAGTGATCTCACGGTACATCCTGGGTTAGTAATAAATCTTTTCTATCAGTTTATAGGTTTTACCGATCCCCATGTGGCCCAACTTCTTGTAACATTGCTCTAATATCTTCAGCCTCAAATTCTTTGGCACATACAGCCTAGATCTAACCTCATCATCTTTTCCTGAGAGATAGTATATCCTCTCTCTGTGCATTGCAAACTCTCCAGCCTCTACTCTTTCTCTGAAAGCAGTTATCTTGGTGTTTCTTCCCAATTTCTTCCTTCTAGTGAGGGTCAGTGACTACCTGTGTATCTTCTTCTCCATCCATCTCTAACACGGGGGGGGGGGGGGGGTTCAATTCATTAGAAGTAATTACTCCTATCTGGTAAGCTCTTTCATTTACCCCCAGCTCTACTCTCACAGATTCTCTCTCTAACCTTCAAAGTATCCTAGAGAGTAGATTGGCACAGGTGTTATTGCTTCCAGTCAGGTACTCTATTTCACAGTTGTACCCACTTAATTTCAAAGTCCACTGTTTCATTTTCTCGTTTGTCCACTCAGCATCCAGCAAATACTGGAGAGGCCTATGGTCAGTTTTTATGGTAAACATGGCTTTGTTTAAATAGTAATCTAATGTCTGGAAGAAGTACATGATAGCAAATGCCTCCCTTTCTATTACAGGCCATCTCTGCTGAGTCTCTAAGAGTTTGTGTGACAGGAAGTATATTGGTACTTCCTCTGGCATACCTGGCACTGGGCCATCATTTTCAGGAAATGGCTGAGTGAATACTGCCCCTATACCTCAATCACTGGCATCTATGTACAAGACAGAACCATCGGCTTGCTGAGATCTGGATAGGTCAGCAAGAGCACAGCAGTCAGCTGTTCCTTCAATTAATCAAATGCCCTCTGGCAGTCCTCTGCTCATTTAAATCTGGCATATTTCTTAGTCAAGACTATCAGAGGAATGACTATTCTGAAGAATGCTGGGATAAACCATCTATAGTATCCTATGCCCCCTATAAATCCTCACACCAGTTTCACTGTTTTCGGCTCGGACATTTCTCTGATCATCTTGACCTTGTCTAAATCAGACTTGATCTCTCTCTGCTTATTATAAAGCCCAAATACTTTGCCCCTTCCCTCAAAAATTGGCATTTTGACAGCTTCAACTTTAATTCTTGTGCTCTTAATCGACCCAATACCTGTTGCAAGTGGTTGAAATGCTGTTCCGGCATTTCTGAGAACACCAGAATGTCATCCAGATGGGCAACTTCAAAGTTCTCCAGTCTCCCCAGTACTATTGGCATCAATTAATGAAAGATACCTAGAGAATCAGCCAATATGAATGGCATAACTCTGAACTGGAATAGTCCTAGGTGGCATGCAAACACAGCATTTGTCTGCTTTCTCCAGGGCTACTTGCCAGTACCCTGCTCTTAAATCTAAGGTGGAGAAGTACCTAGCCTTCCCCAACAAAGCCAGTATGTTGTCTGTCAATGGCACAGGAACCACCAACAGTCTGGAAACTGCATTCAGCTTTCTGAAGTTCATGCAGAACTGATGCCTGCCATCTTTCTTGTCTTCTACCACTATGGGAAAGCTTCAAGGGGATTCTGACCTTTCTATCATCCATGCTTCCATCATATCCTTAACTGCCTCTTCTACCAGTGGACTTTTATGTATGGGTAATCTATAGGATCTCAACGTAATTGGGGAGGTGGTAACCTGTATCAATTTACATCTTAACTGTGCTTGTCTGGCCCAACTCTTTATCTGATCTGGCCACTACCTCCTGGTTAGCTCTTAGCAGAGCTTTCACTCTGGCCTTAAACCTGTCAGGGGGCCACTATTTTCTCATTTTCAACCTCCTTCACCTGCTTTAAGTATTTCTCCTTGTTATTCATCTTCACTTGTTGCAAGGGTAAAGTTTATACAGACCATAGGCTTATCTGAATTTGTGTAAACTAAGCCTAAGCCTAAGCCTAGGTTGGATACTGGAAGTTTAACACATTGTTACTTGATAAGTGTTTCTAGGACTAATTTTTACTAATACTAAAGCAGGAATTGATGAAAGTCATGGTTAGAAATAAGTGGTGAAATAACCTTTAACTAAAGTAAAGTAAAGTAAACTAAACTAAAGTAAAGTAAAGTTGGTTGCCTTGCTTATCAAGAAGGATTGAACTCTGATAGATCTACATTAAAAAGAATGTCTTCTGTGAAAGAAATATGGCTGTAAAATTGCAGAGGTACAAATGATTGTGAAAAGTAAACATATTGTCAGTGTCACATTGCTAGATAGTGTACAAGTGACTACAAATGAAGGCATATGTGAGGCTTTACAAATTTGCTTCAAGGAGATTTTAACCAGGGAGCTTATTTAGTTTGATACTATTTAACTAACTTGCTTTGCTTCTCAACAAACAGGTTGAAATTTGGGAAGTACTGAGGCTTGTCAGCAGGAACCAGACTCTAAGTGTAGATTAAATGGTCTGCTTTACGAAATGTACTTGAAGTAGTTGTACATGTTTGTTCTCTCACTGGCACTGATCAATAACAACTGAGTGGAATTATTCTCTAACACTTAACCAGGAATGAGATTAAGTTTCAGTGCAAGGAAAATAGGATTAGTAATTTTCAGTCTCTATGTTAAACATAATTAAATATTTTAGCAAAAACCATAGTTGTTTGTAATTTTCTGAAAGCTGTTCTGTTGTAGATTGATTTTGGGTCATATTTTACTCCTGGACTGAACGCTTGTGTGCTTCCCAGGTGTGTTGGTAAATGTGAATGGGATATGGTCAAGTCCTTTTATGTTCTTCAGGTCTATTCATCAAGATTATCCACTTTTGCTAATGCTTTATATTTTTTCTTTGAAAACTTCACAAGTTAAACAAACCCAATCTTACAGGAATCACCATAACTGGTACTGATGACATGTCTATGCTTGTAACATGCAAGAAATCAACTGAAGTTTTCTGGAGAAAGCTGAGGTGGCAGCTCATCCAAAGTTTTGTAATAATTTTTTCTTAAATGGGAGAGTGGAAGTTTGTACTTCACATGTCTACTTCATTCTGCTTTACTGATTCTGAGTTAATTCATTTTTGTTCATCTAGTTTAAGTTTTAATTCAGCCGCTTGAGAAGTGTCAAGGCTCCTAAAGTGAATAAGGAGATTTAGGTGACTTTAGCATGGTCTTTGATGTCAAACAGGTAGGTCTGAGTCTTTAAAAAATGCTCATCTACTAGGATTTTCATGAATAAACTATCTCTAGGGTTTACAGAGAATAGTCAGAACAAAGAAAAAAAATAAAAAAGCAACAGTAACTGAAATAACAAGACTTTACAACAGAGGTATTATAGCGGGTGCATCTTATTTATTCTTTTTCTAGTTGTAGTAAGATTCCATAGCAGGTTAACGGAATTTTGGCCTTGTGGGAAGATAGCCCACTATAATTCATAAAATGATTATAAAATCAAGAAATGCAATTTTGAGTATAAAATAACATTTATATATATACATTTCAACTAATGTTTTACAAATAAGGTAATACTTGAAATAAAAGTCCAACGGAGGTAAAAGAGTTCATGGAAAATAATGATGATCTGAAAGAGATAAAAGCTTAGAAATGCGAAGCATCTTGTAGGTAAAAGAATGTTCATTTAAGAGTTGCCACTTCTCAGGTCAATAAGTACTTTTGAGGAATGTCTTTGAAAAGGTCTTCTGAGACAGGGAGAAATTATGATAGGTTAAGGGAGGCGAATGTTAAGGGGATATTAATTACAATCATCCGTCTCCTCGGTCTCTGCCGGGTCTAACCGGTGAGGCTTTTGTGTCTTTGCTTTTTATATGGCATTTTGGATCAAAACGCAGCTAGTTTTGAATTTCGTCCTTGTCGAGAAATGGTAATTTGATATTTGATTAATTTTTATTTTTCAACCGGAACATCTGTGCGAATTCACTTGCATGGAAATGATTTTTATTCATTAACTTTCTGGTCGACATAGAGCCAACATCCGGTTTGCTCACTTTTGCTTGGTCAGTATCACCACAGTATATAAAAGAGCAAAACGGAGTGATATTTTGGTATCTGTTGTCGCTTTTTTAAAAAAGGATTTTTTCATTTTGTTTTGCGATTTCCTTTTAGTTTGTTTGGTGTTTTTTTCTTTTTCCCGTTTTCGTTTGAAATAAAAATATGTGTTTTCTTTCTTCCATTTAACCGTTTTACCGAATTTGTTTCCTCGGTATAAGAGGGAAGTATTCGAATCCTGTCTTTATTCGAAGGAATGTTTTGGTTTTCGGTTCTTGTTGAAAGAGCTTGGTATTGAATTTTTGTGGAACTAGCTATGGGTTAGTTTGGTTTGTTGTTTTTTTTTGTTTTTTTTTTGCATTCATTGTCTTTTGAATTTGTGTTACAGGGAAATATTCATATTTCACTGAGAGTCCAAATTCTTTTTTTTGTGTGTGTGTGTGTGTGGGTAGGTTAGTTCTGATTTGTTGAAGTTCTTCAACGTTTTTTTTTTTTGAGTTTGTATTACAGAGAAATATTCAAATTTCGCTGAAAGTCCAAACAAAATAAACATATATATATATATAGGTGTTGAACTCTCGCCAGGTAGTCACTAATTTTATGGTGGGTTTTTGTTCTTTTAAATTCACAAGTGACTATCCGACTGTTTTTTTGTTTTCCTCTTTTTTTTGTTTTTCAGTTGTTTTTCCGTTTTTTGGGGGTTTTTTTTGTTTTGTTTTTTTTGCTTTTCCAGGTTTTTTTTGGTTTTTTTCAGTGGTTTTACCATTTTTTTTTGTTTTTTTTTTGTTCATTTTGTTCTTTGTTCTTTTCGTTGCTTGTTCTTTGTTCTTATCGTTCATTTTTTCGTTTTTCTTTCGTTTTTTTTTCTTGTTCTTGCTTTTTTCTTTCTTTCACTTTTTTCTTTTTTTCTTTTTTTCCTCTTGTTTATTTTCGTTCATCTTTTTCCTTTTTTTTTCTTTTCTTTTTCTTCCTCATTAATTGTTTGCGCCAGGTGCCTATTTACTCTTCAACAACTTGTTTGAAGCACGTGGAGTTTTTTAGTTGGGTCCATTAGGTTTTTCTTTTGATGCTGAAATGCTGGGAAGAATGTTCGTTTTGAGCTTTCCGTAAAATATAAATGTTGAAAGAGTAATTTGGCTTACAGTAGTTGTTGTTCATTTTGATGCTGGTGGACGTTAAGTTTTTCATTGGCATGGTTGCTGAGAAGATGGGTAGGTGTGTTGGCCTGGAGAATATGTCTTTGTGTATATATATATATATATATATATATATATATGTCTTGAAATCCATGTTTTGTTTACCAGTTTATCTGGGGAACTTCAGGTTCGCCAGTTTATCTGGTGTAACATTGGGGAATACCAATTTATTTGTGGAAATGCCTTTGTTTGTTGGCCGAGAGAAGGTTGCGTTATGTGTGTTCATATCACGTCGAGGTTTACCACTTTATAGGGGATTATTCCAACGTGATTCGAACACGACTTTAAAATTTGTTTATGGCAATGATAAAAGTGCTTAGGTTGTGTACAACGGCCGTTAAAATTTGTGGCATGGCAAATAATAATGATAAAAGGGATTATGGGTACAACGGCCAGGTTAAATTTTGTTAATGGAAATATAATACTGCTGAAAGGAGAAATGAGGCTTAAGAGTGTCTTGAAGGTAAAAGAATGTTCATTTAGGAGTTGCCGCTTCTCAGGTCAATAAGTACTTTTGAGTAATGTCTTTGAAAAGGTCGATAAGTACTTTTGAGACAGGGAGAAATTATGATAGATTAAGGGAGGCGAATGTTAAGTAGCCGCTCGACTTAAGTCAAAGGGATATTAATTACACTCGTCCATCTCCTCTTTTGTTTCTTTGCTTTTTATATCGGCATTTTGGATTAAAACGCAGCTAGTTTCGAATTTCATCCTTGTATTTGATTCCGGGCTTCCCATTGGCTGGTAAATAAAATTCGCGAAATGGTAATTTGATATTTGATTAATTTTTATTTTTCAACCAGAACATCTGCGCGAATTCACTTGCGCGGAAATGATTTTTATTCATTAGCTTTCTGGTCGGCATAGAGCCAACATCCGGTTTGCTCGCTTTTGCTCGGTTGATATCACCACAGTATATAAAAGAGCAAATCTGAACACACATGTTGTGTTGAACATAGATGGGCTACAGCAGCAGAATGAACTACACTAGGTGAAATTCAGATAAGATTAACAAACTGAGGATCACAAAAATTTGACAAAAATTTGAAAAATATTTTTTTATTTTATACGCTTTTATGAAACTTAGTAAAATAAATTGCTATTTATACTACATTTTTTTTATATTATAATTTTTCCAATTATTTTGATCTTAAATTTTATTAAATTCAAGGAAGTGCTATTCAAAAATGGAAAAATTGATAAGGATTTATTTAATTGATAGTGTTAATTCAAATTCAAATTGATTGCAGTAACAGAACTATTTTCTTTTTGACCTTCCAAACATAATCTAACAATTGCAAAAATGAAAAAAAGGTTCTTTTAAAAAATGTTCACATTCAAAAACGACATTATACTTTACATTTTTTGGTTGGTTTGGTTTATTTTGTTTTACAACATATCAACTTCAATGAGTTACTTAATGCCGACAAGATTTTTAGCATAGGTGTATATGAATCAAATATGTATTTTTTGTAAGAAATCAGTTTGTAGATCAGGGTGTTGTTTACATATTTTTGTAAAGAGGGTTTTTGTCAAGAGTCAATGTATTGATGGTAATATATATATATTTTTTAAAATGTATTTCTAATATTTTTATTATAAAAATCTATTTCTATGCTTGTATTAACCCCAGTTTGAGAGTTATATTGTAATGAACAAGATCTACAGTTAAAATTCAATTGCTAAACACTGACTGATTGATTTTGTTAGAAATAAACAAATTTACTCTTTGACCAATAAAAAACTAGAAAACATCTAAATGCAAAATTCAAATAACCTTCAATTATCAGAAACCAGTTATTTTATGGACCCTTTTAGTGAAGTTTGTTCGTCATCTAATGGAAAAGGGCAGAATCAAATCCGAATGACATTTTTGAGCAACACAAATGAAATAAAAGACAGAGCAAGCTCCACTGTCACCAGAGAGAAGATGACAAGCCTAATTAACAAGTAAACTTGACAAACGTCAAGTGATCGTTATTATTATTACCTCTCTCTCACTATTCACCCTGAGCAATAACTTCAAAGACAATCCTACCCAACAATAAATGCACGCACATACATACATACATACATACATACATACATTCCTGCCTACATACATATAAACTCATTCTTGCAAGGACTACTACAAACATTTTAATGACCTTGTATCAACCAAAATACATTACTTTTATTTGTAAAACCGTAATTGATTTATATGCATATAAATTGTTGTTTCTATTTACAATTTGATTTTCTTGTTTTATACTCCTCTTATAGTGGGATATCTAACTAACAAAGCCAAACCAAATTAATCTGTTTCAACACACGTACACTTCACTATAACGGATAACCCACTATAAACTTTGTTGCCCATAGCTGGGACCCTTACAAATGTTACCACCTCGGTAACCTGGTTGTTTCCAGGTCGGGTGCACTTGGAAACAACATAAGTGGTTCCAAGCTCATCACAACCTCCCAATCAGAAGCCTTGCTGCTAGATGCAGTTTATCATCATCATACCCAGGACCAACATTTTTCGATTTTTAACAACAAAAAAAACTCGTTACGTACAACAACTGGAATAATTTCAAAATCGCACTCAAGAATTACATGTAAATTAATTTTTAAAAAATAAATATTCGAATGATTACCCTCACCAAAAATCTGAAAGTAATGTGCAAGCACCAATTCTACTTAACAGAAAAGTTTTTTTTTAGAATTATTGAATTATTTTGGTTGATTATGGTTCGGAAAACTTCACAATCACACTCACAGTCTGAGTCAAACATGATTACATTTTTTTTTACTGGAAAAACTATTTTTTTAAAAAGTAAAAGGTAAAAGTACACACTGATTCCCAAATTATTACCACAAGGTTTTTAACCTAGTGATACACAAATTTTGAATTTATTAATCCATTTAAATCATTAAATGAAAAAATAAAAATACTGAAAATTTCTTTTAAATTGGACAATTTCCCTGATTCTCGGCAAAATTTTAAAAACAAGAAGGGATAGCGTTTTTTATTTTAATTTTTTGTTTTCATTTCCGAAAAAAGTCACCTTGTGGTGTTACAAAAAATTAAATTTTATCTATGATCGATAAACAATAAATTAAAATGAGATAAAAGAAATAAAACTTCCAGCTCATTCAAAGCAAGAGTCAAGTAGGATATTTAGTTTGAGAGGTTTTGAATGACTAATTTTGTTTTTTACAATCATTTCCTTTTTAAAATCGCCCGAGCGATTAACATAATAAAAAAATCCATCCATCAATGATCTTTAACTTCCTGATATCGTATCCGTTATGCCTCCTTCTGCAGTTTAGTATTACTTTCTAAGAAATTTGTAAAGTGCAAAATTTTCATTTTTATCAATAACTTCAATTACTTTGTTTCTTCATATTCTGCATTCCCACTGAATTTCAATAATTCTTGATAACATAATGAATTAATTTTTCAAAACAAAGTATGTTTGTATTTCCAGGTTGCACCGGCGTGGGATGAGTGAATGTGTTTACTTTTAGTTTGCCATTATTAATGATTTTTTTTTTCACATTTCTCCGACTTTCAAATTCTCTTGCGACGTGGGCGTAACTACTTAAGTACTACATTGACTTTGATTCTCACAATTACTTGCGACATTTTGATAATAGAGCTTATATAATAAACTATCCTCACAAGAAGTTATTGAAAATGGAAAAGCCACATTTGTCCGGTGAGTAAAAAAAGTAACTGAATTCAAACAGTAATTTTTTTTTGTGTGTGTAAAAAATACATGACACAACTTTAGTGTAAAAACTTTTTTAAAAGTCTTTAACTACAAAAATGACCACTTCCCATTTTTCCTAGGACTACATTTTTATTGATTTTACACACAGTAATGAACGCATTCCAAAAGTATTTTGAATTTAATCATCCTCAAGAAAAGATTAATGATTAATAACTGATTTTATATTTCTATCCAACATAAATTACAAAATTGTCAAATTCAAAATAAATTTTGGAATGCGTTTATCTTTTTAGTATCGCTTGATATTTTTTAAATCGTCAACTGTCAAACAATAAAATAAAAGGTCCTTCGCTTAAAAACTTATTTCTACCTAAAATCAAAGGCGCAAAAAAAGCCGATGGTGACTGGTGGTCCATCACAAAAAGTTTTGTTGACAAAAATTTGTTTTTTCGGTAATTTGGTATTGTCTAAACTCCACCGTTTTTTATACCATTTACTTACTTTCCATTATTTTTATATATTTTTGTATTTATCGTTATTTAAAATAATAAATGTAAAACTTTACATTTATTCATTTCAGGTTATCAGAAATCAAAAGAACATTTTCGCGAACTCCGCTTTTTGTTTGTTTCATTCATTTTTTTTTCTTTTCTTTCTAGGATTAATGTTTGTTTTATTTTTTTTTAGTTTTTACTTTATGGTTTTTCATTCAAATTAAGGGCGATATTGAAGAGAAACACTAAAAAAACGAAAGTGTTTTTTTTATACTAAAAATGAGCGAATTTTTCTAGTGCAGCTAAAAACAAATTAAATATTTAAAAAAATATTGGTATTGCTTGAGTGAGAGCACTCGAGTGGCTCCACACAACATAAAGTTTTTTTAAAGTACCAATTAATTTAAAAAAACAGAGATTTACATGTGACACAAAAAGCCAAAAGTATGGATGGAGTAGCCAAATATAGCCAATGCACCTACCAACCAATCCATCCTCTTCTGAGGCATTTAAGATACAATTATCTATTTTAATGTCAATATATTGTCTCTTGGGACTTTTCCATTGCAAAAAATATTGTGACACCCAGTCAGCAGGATCTCGGTCCTTAGGGTCTGTATTCGTTGACACAGGCCATCACTGAAGAGAGGCTTTTTACGGTAGATACCTTTTGAATTCGCTGAAAAAGGAGCATCTCAGCATAAATATGAAGAAAAAGTGCCCAAATTTAATAAAAAAAACGAACTTTTTCTATCAAAATGTTTGGTGTTAAGACAAGAGGAAAGGTCAAAGTAAAATTTTTTTTTTTTTTTAATTTTAAATCTTTTCTAACACATTGGAAATTTTCGTTGGTAAAAACTTACTAATAAGTCTTTTTTTTTTCGTCTGGTAACCAAATCGTTACCAGAGTTTTGAAAATGTAAATATTACACAACTGCACAACTCATTTTTTTCCGGTGAAAAACACATTAATTTGGAAATTTTTGCAAAAAATCAAATAATTGATGGATTTTAAATGAAAGTTACTTGTAAATACAAAAATGCAATAATAATGAATGAATAATACAAAATGAATTAAATTATTTTTAGAAAATCTTGGTAATTTTTTTTTTTTACATCGGTTACACCACCTCCACGTAAAAATTCATGAAATTTCAAGAAATTAAATTTTGCATTAAAAGTTTGTTTTAAACGCAGGACTCATTGGGGAATGTAAATCATCTATTATTTTCATCCAGTTGGCAGTTTTTCCAAAATCTGCTCCATATAAAAAATACAATAAAACTATGAAGCTTTTAATATCGAAATGATAATCCAACATCATTGAATTAATCCTATTTTAATTTATATTTGCTCTGTAATATTTTATTACATGGAGCTCTCTTCCTGTATCATTTTTTAATATTAAAATAAAATTTTTAATATTAATTAGGATCGGGTTTTTGGAATTTACCTTCCTGCTTTTTCCACTTGGATTAAAGTATCTGAATAAATATATATATATAATATATATATATATATATTTATCTGGTAATTATTATTATTATGGCATACTGCATCTCAATAGCTAAAATGTTTCAGTGTTAAAACACCATCATCAGGCAGTAAAATCACTGCTCGATGATGGTGTTTTAACACCAGAACTTCATAGCTATTGAGTTGCAGTATGCTATTATTATAACTATTATATATTTATACTCTGCATTTTAAAGTAAATATCTGTGGAATATACTTCCATTAGTAACCATTAAGAAAAATGAAGGCAGACAAGTTATTTCATGGTAAATCGAAAATATAGGCCTATTTCAGGCGAACCATCATCAGCTTCCGTCTTTATTGTACAAAAGATTTTACACAAATTAAATTCACAAAGACCTCAAAAAAACCCGATTAAAAATAAAGCTTGCTCCCTTTAAAATTTAAGAAAAAATACATTACATCAATTCGGCGAATACACACATATTCATACATCTGAAAAAATTATAATTGTGCATATTGGTCTTGAAAAGATTTTTTTTTAGAAAGGAGATATTTGAAAAAATCTGGGGTGCAGATTTATACTTTGGTAAGATTTGATAGCAGTACTCTCAAGAATTTTCCAGATTTTAAAAAGGAACAGTTTGTGGATAGGAACTTAATCGAAACATGGACAAAGAATAAGTATATATGTATAGCATCATAGATCTGAACATAAGAATTATTTTAAATTCTTTTTTGTTTCTTTTTCATCTTTTGTACATTTTTCTTTTGTTTTGTAAAATCTGCAGTTCAGGAGACAAACCATTTTATTCATAAGCATCTTTTATATTTCTTTTTATTAAAATCTTTTTTCAAATGTTTCATTTAAATGTATCAAATTTGTGTGTATCTATCTTAATTCAAAACAGTCATTTTATTTTTTTTTATTTTTTCATTTTTACTGAAAATATCTACTACATTTTAACTGGGATCAGAATGAAAATCGCGACAGTGTTATTTAATAATTTCAAATTTTCTGAACCACACGATTATATATGCAGTCAGAGAAAAATGAAAAAGGAGTTGGATTGATCAAAACATGAAGAAATGCATTCTAGGATCTGAAAGAATTCTTGTAGTTAAATGAAAAGGAAAGCCCTTCAACATATTTGTTATAGTTATGCATGTACCGAGAACACAAAGTACAGAAGAAATCAAATCTTTCTACTCCATGCTAGATAATATCATTGCTCAGTGTAAATCACAAGAAATTAGAATTGTCATGGGAGATCTAAATGCCAAAGTAAACAAAGAGAGGGAAGGAGAAATAGTTGGCAAGTTTGGATTAGAAAAATGCAACAACTGCAGAGAAAAATGGGTCTAATGTTGCATGGCAAATGACCAGATAATAGTCAATACCTGATTCCAAGAATATTCAAGATGATTATGGATATGAGGAAGCCTAGGGATAGAAACTAAAAAATAAATTGAATACATAACTATCAACAAGAAATGCAGTAGTTCACTGCAATGCATATCCAAGTGCCAACTGTAGAGATAATCACCTCTCTGTTATATGTAATATATGTTACATATATGTATGTTATATTCCCGGTTTCTTTCCTTTCCTCAGGTTTTAATAGTGGTGCTGTTGCAAACTTTTTGTAATGTGTGTGCATGGTAGCAACGGCTCTTCATTCTAAGAGTACAGGGTTGGAAGTTTCCTGGTTGCTGCTTTTTTGACTGGTAGTTAGGAGCCCAAACTCTTGCATAGTGTCTTGAGAAGCTGCTCTGATTAACAGTTGAATAATATTGGGGTTTCTTGTAGTGCCATGTCACACATGGATGGGTGTCTCTGCAAGAGCCTCCAGTGGACAACCCTGAGGCCACATTATGCTGCAGTCTGTACTAGCTTCCTTCCTACATATGTTGCATTTAATGGCCAACTGATACTACTACTCTAAACCTCTTCTTACCAAAAAATCTCTAATTATGTCATCACACAAAGTAAGAATTCAAACTAAACCAGCTAAACAAAAATCACTTAAACCTGTTAACATCTTTGTCAAACATCTGTGGTATCCGTACCAACTTTTGCAGTGTTGAATCCTTCCTTCATGTAAACTCACCTAACATCTTAGCTCTCTGTAAAACTAACCTTGACCCTTCTATTTCTTCCTCTGATTTCTATATCTCTGGTTACCTTCCTCCTCTTTAGGAAGGACTCCAATGTCCATATGCATGAAATTGGCATTTATGTCAGCAAGCATCTCTCACTCTATCTAGGGTGATTTCTCTTGAATCTCTAGATCATTCCTACATGTGTCTCCGTTTCTCTCTACTAAGCTCGGTTAACTATCTTTTTTTCTCTACCACTTTTTTCATCTTTTGACTGTTCCATACTTGACAGCAAAACAATATAGATTAGGCCATTTCTTCTCATCCGATCACTTATATATTTGTGTTTGGAAACTTTAATGCCCACCACGCTAATTAGCTGGAAAACTGTCACAAATTTTGCTGGTGTCCACATCATGAATTTTTCAATCACTCAGTCTCTTATGCAAGTGGTGGATTTCCCCATGCATTTCTCTAATAGCCTGACTCACTGCTAGATCTCTGTCTCACTTCTATCCCTGACACTTGCCAGGTCATGCAGCTCAACTCTGATCATGCTGTGGTTTCCACTAATATCTTCTTCTACTCCCCCTCCCCCAAAAAACCTCCGACAAACAGACTGGGAGTTCATCCCAACCAGAAAGTTACAACTTAAACCCCATTCGTCTCCCTAGCTCCCCGCTGCTTGCTTGGCCACTATTGCCCACAAGAATCACTTCTTCCAGTTTTACTGGAGCCACACGTTTGATCATAATAGGCATCTTTTTGCCTTTACTTGTAATGAGGGAGCAAGAGGATACTAAATGATGCTAAGCTGTTGTTTGATGACAGAATGAAGCAGCACATAGCATTCTGCAAGTTTGGCTCCAAAACCACTGGTGGTGCCTTAAAAATGTGTTAAACAACAACAAGCCCTCAATCCTCTCTTTAATCAATAAATTTGAGGTCCTCACATCTTCAGCAGACAAGGCTGAGTGCTTTGCTCGCAGATTCTCCACCAACTCAACATTTGATTCCTCTGGAGTATCCACACCTGACTTCCCACCTAGAACTGAGGCTCAACTGAGTGACATTCTCATCACACCCTCGCTGGTCTCTAACATAATTTCAAAGCTTGACCCCCATAAAGTAAACGGAGGTAACGGAATCCCAATTATTGTTCTGAAGAAATGTGCCCGTAAATTCTCCTCTATCCTCTCCAAACTCTATAGCCTCTCTGCTTCTTGCTTTCCTGTCTACTGGAAGTCCTCCTCTGTGGTTCCTGTAAAGAACTCTGGAAAACCCTCAGACCTCTCTAATTATCACCCTCTCAGCCTCCTACTGATTTTTGGTAAAATGTTCAAGACTATTATCAGTGGTTCAACATCTCACAGCACACAGCCTCTTTGATAAACAGTATGATTTCCGCTTCCCCAGATCTACTACTGATATGCTAATTACAACCATCAGGGTATATATACCAGAGGCTCTCAGTAAGAACACCGAAGCTCAAACTGGTGCCCTTGATATCTCCAAAGCATTTGAAAGAGTCTGACATGCTGACCTTCTATGCAAGCTACAGAGACATGGTATAACTGGATGCTTGTTTGATGTAATCCAGTTGTTCCTTTCAAATCGTGTTATAAAGGTAGTATTGAACAGGCATGCTTTCAGATACTATCATATGAGCGCAGGTGTCCCTCAAGGCTCTATTCTAGGTCCTACACATTTTCTGATCTTCATTAACGATCTCCCTGATGTAATCAGATCCCAAATAGGCATCTACACTGACGACACCATCATTTTCTCTCGCCTCAATAAGAAATCTACTGAGGCTAACAAAATAAATCTCACTGCTGATCTTGAAAAGAAATGGCTCATAAATTTTAATGCTTCCATGCTTCCAAAATGAAGTTGCTATCCTTTAACCACTATAGACAATTGCTCCTACTCTTTATCAGCATGGATCAGGCTAGTCTTCCTGAAAGCGAAACACTGTGCCTCCTTGGCCTAACTCTCTCTGCCGACCTTATGTGAAATGATTACATTGAATCCATAGCTAAATCTACTGCTAGGATGGTTGGTTCACTGTGTAGAGCCAGGAAGTTTTTCTCATCTGAATCCATCTTGCACATATATAAATCTACCACCTACCCATGCATTGAATACTGCTGTCACATTTGATCAGGTGCCCTTGCTATTCATCACAGGGTTCTTGACAAAATCCAATGGAAAATCTGCTATGTAATCAATCCAGACCTGGTAGTTCAACTTCAGTCACTTTCTCACTCATGTAATGTGGCTTCCCTCTGTCTCTTCTACAAATACTTTTATGGCTTTTGCTTCGGTGCCCCCTCTGCATGAATTTACTTGAGCTACTAGGTCCCACTTTTACAGTAAAACCGATTAAATATAAATGCAACTTATACTCTAACAGCTTCTTTTCTCACACTTCCTGCCTTTGAAATTCCCTTCCATATACTTGCTTTCCTGACAGCTATAATCCCCAAGAATTTAATTGCAATGTCAATCGCCATCTATTCTCTTCTTGACTCGCATTCTTTCCCTGACAATCCTTGTATCATGTTCTTCTTCCTTTTCACTCTCCTGCAGCTTTCTTCACACCAGGATTCTCATCCATCTCTTACTCATTCTCAGACACCCCCTTAACCTGTTCCTCTTTCTCATCACTCTTCTATTATGAAAACCCCCAGCACACAAGTGGCAGTACTGTCTTGCTTGGGGTAAAATGATTATTAAAAAAATGTAAACTAAGAATGAAACTTTGTAATTTGAAGAAGCCTAATGCTACACTGAAATTGCAATACAACAGAATTCTTGAACGATTCAAATCTGAAGGAAAAATATATTTCCAGTGTGAAAATATGCAAGGGACAAAATGGAAAAGGAAACTCAAAATGGGACACACGAAAAGCCTTACTGACATCAGCAAACATCATCTCAAAGAAAAATGAATAGAGAAGGAAAATCACAAATAAGATTTATGATATGATGCAAAGGAGACAGAAAACAATGTTAAGACATGGAATGGAATACAGCAAACTACACAAGAAAATAAGGAACAAATGCAGACAGGCTAAATAAGAATGCCTCAACAAAAAATGGGCAGAAATAGAGATTGAGTATCACAAATAAAGAAGATATGCATAAAAAAGTAAGAGAACAGGACAAAAGACAGTCTCGTCAACAGAATGTACAATATTCCAAGGTCAGAATGCTCATATTAGAGGAAGAAAAAATACTTCAATGATGAGACAAATATATTGGAGATCTCTTCCGCAACAAAAGAGAACAACTAGCAATGCACAGAGTTACTGAGGGACTGCAAATATTAAAGGCTGAAGTGGAAGCTGTACTCACCAAATTGAAAAGAAACAAAGCCGCAGGACCAGACAGAATTGTAATAGAGATGCTGAGAACCTTAGATGATTTTGGCATAGAAAAGATTACAGAAATAATAAATTAAATCTACGAAAATACCAGAAGATCTAAGCAGATCAATTTTAATAGCATTTTTAAGAAACAAGGTACAAACCAATGTGAACACCTGGGAAGTGTTCTAACAGAGAACGAAAAGTGTGACACTGTGATCCAAAGGCATATTGGGATGACTAAAGAAGCATTATAAAAGCTAAGAGTATTAAGAGACAGGAAAACTTTGTTTGAAAGAAAGAAAACAGTACTGAACTGTTACATGGTACCTGTCCTCTTGTATGGCAGCAAATGCTGGACAATCTCAAAGATGAAGAAGAGACTTGAAGTAACAAAAATGTGTTTCTACAGAAGAATATTGGGTGTCATGAACCAAACATGACAAGGTTTTGGAGAGAATGAAAAAGAAAAGGAAACTTGTGATTAACACCAGCAAGAGTTGAATTTTCTAGGACATATAATGAGGAAAGAGGGCTTGGAGAATCTGATACACACAGAGATGATAGAGGAAAAGAGACAGGAATCATAACTTGATCAAATAAATGGCAGAGTAGGGTTTTGAAGAAATAAGAAAAATTTATTAAGAAATACAAGGGACAGGAAGATGTGGAGGGCCATGATCATCTTCACCCTGAAAAGAAATTGGCATATAAAAGAAGATATAAAACTTATCTTTTTCATTTACTTTCTCTTGTAATAGTTATATAATATTTTTTTTAGAAAAACCTACATTTGTTTTGTTTTGTTAGAAGTTATATAATTAGTCAGCATTATCTCAAAGAAATCTGGATTGTTGATCTACTTCTTGCACTCACTGTTTCCTTTTATTTATATCTTTTATACAATTACAAAAGTAAACAGTGAGAGGAAGAAGTAGATTAACTATCCAGATTTCTTTTAAATAATGTCATATATATAAACTATCAAGTTGTCATGAAATAAATTTTATCTCTTCTTATCTTCAGATGACCATTTGATCCTCTCTATTTGGTTATTTTATGTGCAAATCATAAACATTATTATTTTCGTATGATATATTTATTACAGTTGGTTAGTTATGTCAGGTGATTCTGACTTGGCTTTTCTTTCTTTTAGAAGAATCTCATGAGCTTCTAAATAACCTGATGCAAAATCTAGAAGGAGGAACAGGTATGAACTTTTTTTTTTATTGTGAAGATATACTTTTATAACAGTTTGTGCTTTTTACTTTTTGTTTCCTCAATATGAAATAAACTGGAAAATGATTAATTGCTAAATATTAATAACAGCAAAGTATTTTACAAGAATAGGATGTTGTCTGTAGTTTAATTTCTCATGCAGATAAAGTGAAAGTCAATTTAAAATTCTTTCTTTCTTATGATGATTTAGCTGTCATAACCTTTTGTTGCTCTGACTTACCAGTTGCTGTGACTTTCTTTTAAGAGGCTATCAGCTTGGCAGTTCACAGGATGCTGCATCCAACTTGTAGTAAGGAGCCAAAACTCTTAGATACCATTTAGAGAGGCTGCTCTGATCAACAGTTGCATAATATCTGGGTATTTGTAATGTCATATATTGCATGGGTTGGTGCCCCTGCATGTATTTCTGATGGGCAACTATGAGGCCACATTATGTTCTAGTCTCAGCCATGTTCTGGCTAGTTTATATTGTCATTGATGACAGATTATGTTGACCTTTTACTTTTCTCCTCAAAATAAATCTTATAACAAAAAAATGAAAAGAAATCTGAGAAAACCAGTAAATAAAAAATCACCTACCTAACTTAACCTTCTTCTTTCAATATTTTTGGTATCTGTCCTTACGTCTGCAGCATTTGAATATCTTCTCCTGAAACGGTTGCGCTTTGTGAAATAAATTTAAATTTTTTCATTGTTAGCCTAGAACAGAGAATTCATTGATATCTTCCTTTCTGCTGAAAAGATTCTAGCATTCATATGTATGGCCTCAGTGTTTATACCTGGGATAATTTTCTAATGACAAGAATTCTGACTTGAGTTCCGTGACAACTCTTTCCTGTTTAAGAATTTCCTTATTATACTCTGTAAGCTATCTCTTTTTCCTTTATCACTATCCCTCTCCTCAGGACTGCTATATATTAGATAAAATATCTGATAGTACTAAAACGGCACTCTCTCTTCATTCATCTGTGAATGTTGTTGACTTTAATGTGCATCATGTCAACTGGCTTAAACATTCTAATGTTAATGTTGTTCTGACTTTCAATTTTTCCGTTGCTCATTCTCTCATTCAAATTATGGATTTCCTTGTTCATTTCCCTAGTTAATCTGAGCAATATGTTTCTTTATTTGATTTGTTTATTACCTTGTCTCTTAGTTCTTGTCAAACTTCACAGCACTGTCCTGTTGGCAACTCGGGTAATGTTATAGTATTTATATTTCATTCTAATCATCTATTAGACAGGAACCTCCTATTCATAAGACCCCTTTCTGTTACCAGCATGCTGATTGGGATTCACTTTGTGACTTTCCACAAGATGCTGTTGGATTGACATTTTTAACCTCCGTATTGATAATTGTGCCATGGAGTTCCTCTGGTCTCGAAGCCAGCATAGATACTTTCATTACCTCCGGAAAATACCAGGTGAAACTGCAATCTTCTCTATGGTTCACAGTAGCATCCTCTGCCACTATAACTCATGGAAACCACTATTTCTAGCATGACAGTTCCCATCACAACAGACACCTATTTGTGGTTGTGTGTAATAAATGTAAACCTGTCTTTGAAGGAAGTAAATCTGTTTCATGAAAGAATGAGGCCCCATAATGTCTCTAACAACTTTGTCTCTCGTGATTACTGGAAATCCTGTAATAGTGTATTAAATAAGTTTTCTATTCTTCCTCACTTCATTTTCGGGTGTTAACATCTTCTACTGATAAAGTTGAATGTATCCCTCATAAATTCTCTTACTCTTGACTCATCTGGAGTGTCATTGTCTAATCTCCCATTTATCACTCCATAGGGACTCAGTTTTATGTATATACTCCCTTGTGCAAATTAATTGAAACAAAACGAATAATGTCTTCCTAGGATCTTTCACACTTTTCCTGATCAAGTATACGGTGTTTCTTGGCGTTGTTTTTCACTTCCGACCACATTTTCCTTTATATTTTGGACTGATGGATCCAGTTTGTTTCCTCACCTTGATGATGTGACTAACAGTTGAAAGCCTGACACCAACAATATCTGTGATCTTTCTGTAAGGCTTGCCAGAGTGTTCATGCAGCATTATAATTTTTGTACACTTCCTTGGAGTAACATCAATCATAGACAATGGTCATAGAACAGCTAATCAACAATTGAGACAATAGTGTCTGTGCATGATAAAAGTCTGATGCAATCACGGATGACGCAATATTTTTCAAGGCCAAACAAATTTCATCATACACACCAAAAATAGATTCCTATTACTGCACACCACTGGAAATTACCTAATCTATAGAAAAAACCAAACTCAATTGCATCCTGTCACTCCAGTGGGTCTGAAACTGACTGTATGATGAAAGAAAAGAAACTAAAGCAATTGTTTCAGTCAATTTGCACAAGGATGTAACTTCGATGGTTTCTGCTATCATCTCTAATATGAATTCCCCCAAAGCATAGTATCTCTAAAAATAGTCCTTAAAAAATCTGGCTCCTATTCTCTCTAAGCTGTATAATAAATGCCTTGCTGCCTCTTGCTTTCCTGCTTGTTGGAAATCCTCATCTGTTATTTCAGTCTTTAAGAACTCAGGTGAACCATCCGACCCTTCTGACTATCAGCCTAATATCTTTCTACATTTTTTTTTTGGTAAACTTTTAGAGGCTCTAATTAATACTGAATTATTTAATACATCTCGCAACACAGAGCCTTTTTTCCAACAAGCAACATGGCTTATGCTTCTCTAGGTTAACTGTTGATGTATTAGTGATTATTGTAGAAAGAGTCTCTCAACTTGGTGTCTATGCTGATGACACAATCATTTCCTTCTGTCTTGATACCAAGTCTGATCATTTGACTAAGGTCAAATTGGTGACTGATCTCAAAAACAAGCTACAGTCTATTAACAGTGGCAAAGAATGGCTCATTAATTCTAACACCTTCAAAACAAAACTACACTCTGTTAACCATCTGAGAGACTAATTTCTACCTTTCATCATCATGGCTAATACTAAGTCCCAGGAGAGTGACTTGTTGCACCTTTTCAGGTTAACATTCTCAATTGATATGAGATAGAAAGACTACATTGAATCCATTGCTTGATTAGCTGTTAAGAAAGTTGGTTCACTGTGTTGTGCTAGACAATTTTTCTTTCTAGAATCTAATCTCTAAGTCTACCATTTGTCCTTGCTTAGAATATTTCTGTCATATATGGTCTGGTGCTCCTACTATTTATTTAGAGATTCTTGATAAAATCCAAAAGAGAATCAGCAATGTTATTGCTTCTGACCTGGCATCTCAGCTCCAGTTACTTTCCTCACCACCATAAAGTTACTTTCCTGTGCCTTTTTCTATAAATACTTTCATGGTAATTGTTCGGATGAGCTCTTCTCTATGATATCTAGACTTTATAAATTTAATTGTGGTGTAATGGATATTAGCTTGGAATGAGAAATCAGAAAGCCAAGTTCAAATTCCGGTTGAATTTGTTTCATTCACTTATGCACAAATATTGTTGGGAAATGTATTAATCCATCTGTTCTTCCTCCAGCAATTGGTTGAATAGCTGGATAGATTGAGTTCTATAGCCTAAGTTGATAACCAGTCTTGGCAATCTACTGCAGGAAAATTTTCTACCTAGTCAGTATTGTCTCTTTTGGAACATGTCACGTATGGCAATTAACTGACTGACTAGATTGAAAAAAGTTATCATCAGTTTTCAGTTGAATTGGCGAGATGTGACTGTAAGTTCTATGCTAACAGTTTCTTTTCTCATACTTCTCACTTGTAGAACTCCCTCCTAGTTCCATGCTTTTGAGCCAACTTTTAAATAAGATTTAAAATGTCAAACATTATCTACTGTCTTCCTGATTACTCTTTTGTTGTTCTTGCTCCTTCATAATGTTTCCTGTTTTCTAATTCTTTCACACACAGTAACCACTTGTCTTAGTGGCTTTACTGCCTTGCTTGGGGGAAATTCAAGTTAGAATAAAATTGGTATATGCATTTCTTTAGATTTGTATAATATCTACTTTATAGACAATATTTTTACAATAAAAAGTTTTTTAACATACTAATAAAGTAGACACTGGCAAAGTACTACTGTAGTAGAAACTTTAAACATCAAAAAGAGGAGTTGGACGTTATTAGTTGTAAATCATAAGGAGATACTGAAAAATGCTCTACATAATCAATATTCTATTAAAAAAAATCTGATGTTTGATCAAATTGTAAAAATTGAGTCAGGTTCTGAACTTTTCAGCATCTGCTTGTATTGTAAACAAACTTAATTTAATTTTTTTAAGAATAATAAATATGTATTAAAATATTCTCAAGTATTTTTAATTTTAACAAGCTTTATTTCTATGTTTTAGCCAAACTGGTCGAAAAAAATGGCCAAATTCAAGTCGATTATTTAAGCAGGTAAGATATTAATTTTGTGTTGACAAAACTTTGTTGTAAATGTTGTTTGATATTATATGACATAAGCTCAAAAGAACCACCTGAGGATGATGTATTCTATCAATTCATGCTATTATGAATGACCTTGAAGACCTCTAGAGGTTATGTTTACTGACAGTCTACTAAAGCTGAGGAAAATGAGGAAATTCATCTGCAAATCCTGTGCTGGAATTAATGGAATACCCTGCAAGTTTTATAAGAATTGTCTAAACATTTTTAAGCAACACACCATTCTTCTCCAGTGGGCATGGGGACAAAGTATTGCATCACAAGAAAGGTGTCTGGTGAATAGCATTTGGCTACCAAAGGAAAATTTCAGTCCCATCTCTCTCTCTTCAGTAGAGGGGAAAATATTTTTTGAGGTCCTTACCTGTCATATGACAGATTTCCTGCTAAATAACACAGCTTTCCAGAAAACTGGGATATCTGACTTTCCCAGATTTCAGGAGCATTCACACATGATTTGGAACACAATCCTAACAGCTAAACAAAATAAAACTGAGCTTCATGTAATTTGGCTTGATCTAGCAAATGAGTATGGATCAGTTCCTTGTGAGCTAACTTCAATGTCCCCTGAATTTTTCAATTTCCCTCGTAAGGTTGGGGAAATTATAAGGAAATATTTCAGAGCAGTGTTTATGCAGTTCACTGTTGGTAACTACACAACCAAATGGCAAACCCTCAAGGTTGGCATCATGATGGGGTGTGTGATTTCATCACTTCTTTTCATTCTGTCCTCGGAATTCTTATTATGGGATGCAGCAGATACAGCAAAGGGAGTGATGATTAAGGAACAAATGGTCCTTCCTCCTTCCAGAGCATTCATGGATGACATCACTATTCTGGTCTCATCTAAGGTCAGTACTGATGAACTGCTGCGGCACTACCATAATCTCTTTATGTGAGTAAGTATGAAGGCTAAATCCTCAAAAAGTCAGAGCTTATTATTATTCAGAAGCTCTATCAGGGAGATTCACTTCTACATTGGCAGTGATATGATCCTGACAGTCAGAGAAGCCAAGGAAGAGCCTCGGACAGTTGTATGAAATTCCACTGACTGATCATACCGAGGTAAAGAGGTCATCTGAAGGTTAGAGCCAGATATCAAAACTGCACCAAATGGTCAACAGTAGAAGCTACCCAAGAAGTAGAATTGAGTTTGTGAATCATGGAGATTATAGGGGTGACCTGAATCAATCAAACTGGCCTAGGCAGTACAAAGAACCAGGGTCCAAAGAGAAAACGAGACATGGTGATTGAAGAAATCAAGAATTTCAAGGAAAACAGTAAACAGCTATTGCTGTTTTTCAGTCCAAATAATGTGCTTGGACAACATGGAATGATATTGATCTGATGATGCTATCATGGAATGCCCTGATTGCAAAGAAGCCATTGTCAATATCATTCCTCCTGTGATCTACCTATGATTGCCTACCAAATGCAACCAACCTCAAGCTGACACCAATCTATACATGTTGTGTCAAAGTGATCAAGGTACTTTACATCATGTACTCTCTGCATGCCCATAATCACTGCAGATGTTCATATGGTGTCATGCCAAAGGTGCTGGAAGTGGCTATGGACTCATTTAGTGCACACTGTGAAGTAGCCAACAGTCTGTAATGGCCAGAGAGCCTAGGATCTGTTTTCACAAGGAAGACCCAAATAACTCCCAACATGACACTACTGAGTGGAGCACATGATCGGAGGGGTGTACGTTGATCTTAGAACACCTCTGCAATTTTCGGTACACATTATTCAGAGGCATGCCCTGACATTGTAACATGGTTCGATTCAAAGAGGTGTGTCCTTCTAGTAGAATTAACAGTTCCATGTGAGGAGAACAGGGAGGAGATACATGAGCAAAAGAAAAACCACTATGAATCACTGTGATTCGACTGCATGAAAGAAGGTTGGATATATCATATGCTACCTATTGAGGTCAGGTGCCATGGATTCCTTGGACAGTCAATGATTTCCTTCCTTCTGAGTGTGTGAATCACTGTCCGGAACATGAAATGTACTTCACATCATCTCCAGATCATGCCTCAACAGGCATCGGATTGTATCTAGTCAAGATCTAAAATAAAGTTGATTGAAGCCATGCTTACAACACAATGCTACTTCTGACATGAAACAAATCTGTTGACCTTCCATGCTATGTCATTGATAACGGTCACTATGAGCATATTGTGTATTAGTTAATGATCAAGAGAAAATGCTTTTAACACAACATTGAAAATCTGACAAATTGGAAGAGATGGACACTTATACACAAAAAAAAACAATACTCTGTCAGGTGGCTAAAGCTGTAGGTGGCGGCAGTATTTTCCATCCAAACTTTGTTACCTCCCCTAGTTGGCAGCTGATGAGTGCATTGTATATAGAAAACTGATGTTATCACCAAGATTAATTGTATAAAATTTGGGTTAGTAAAAACTATCAAATAATTCTGTTCTATTCAGAAATAGTGAAATGAAATTTCCAAATAAAAAAAAGTTCCTTTTAACTCTTAATTGGCAAACTTTTATGCAATTCTTCACATATATTTCCTGATGGCATTAACAGTTAACTTCTTTTTAACATTTTCCTGACTGAATTTCTTTCTGAATTTCTTTCTGAATTTATTAACTAATTTATATTCACTTCATGAGCTATATACACAAGTTTCTATACTGTTTTGATAAGTGGAAATATTACATGAAAAGAGATTTGATAAAATAGATAATTCGTTTCACCATTCAAGGCTTCATCAGATCTAGAAATGAAAGAGTGAAATGTATGTATGAGTATATATGTATATATATTATATCTATTCTATTTTGTTTATTTCCATAAAAACTGAATGCAATACAATATTTACATTTGTATTATGCTTGACTAACCAGACTTGTCTGTTTAGAAAGGGTTAACTTGTAATATTTTTAGGTTATTTTACTGCTACAATAAGAAGATAAATAATTGGGTTAGACAATTGCCTCACATAATCAATTTCTGAATGTGCAGAGGTAGCATGATGGTTATCAGTGGGGAAAGTGAAATCAGCAGACTGAGTTCAAGTTCTAACATAGTCTGTTGCATTCATTTTGCATTTAAATGATTTGGGAAAGGCATGAATCCATTTCTGCTCCTTCAGATATGGGTTATGTAGCAGAGTAGAGTGGGCACAAGCTCTTTGAGTGACAACCTGTTTAGGAGAAAGACAACTCTGAATTCATAACTGTAAAGAAGTTGAAGGGAAAACACCCCGTAGCTTTCCCAAGAAATTATGGTAATTCAGAAATAATGAAGAAAAAGTATTTGTAGCGAGCCATAATTATATATGAATATGATATTAAAAAGAAAAAGAGCATTTCTAATTCAGTTAAATTATTAATCTAACATACTAGTGATAAATAATTAATTTCTTCAGAGATATTTTTTCTTTCACTTGATAGGTTTCACTTTTTCAGGTAAATTACAAATGTACTAAGTAAATGAAAAAATCCTAACATTGTAGATATCTCATGTTATCCATTCTTTATAGAAATATTACATCAAAATAAAAGTACCTTGTAATATAGTCAAGAATATTCAAGTAATTTTTCTATGTTAGAATTAATTAAAAATACTTCTGTTTTACTTGGAAAATTTTCCATTAATTTAGTATAGATAAGAAAAACATTTGTAAATATTAACAAATATTGTATATGTTCTTGTACAAATATTATACACATTCCTGGTTTTTTTTTTTCAGTCTACATTGATATATGTTGCTACCTTTAATAAAAACATAGCATCAACCCATATGCAATATTTATAAAAAAAGATTAATTTTATGAACAGATTGTGATAAAAAGCATAACATTTTGTAGCTTTATTCTGATAATTTTTCATATTATTTAGTTTTTGTTTTACTATTGTAAAATGACCAAAACAAAGTTACACATGAAAGTAACTTACAATGCCTTGTGCCATCTTGGTGATTGTAAAATTTTTAATTCAATTTCTTTTGGTCTTGTTTCTGATGTTTTTAATTTCTCCTTCCTTATTTCTCCGTTGCTATTAATTATTAAACCCCTTCCCATTGTGCTTAGTGAACATTAGAACAAGGTTATAATTTAATTCTTTCATATTTTATGTGCTGGTTTATCTGTTTTTTTTTATTGGTGAATAGGAGTACATAGACTCACCTATTGTCCAGCCTGCACATTTTCTATGTCTATTGAACAGAAGTACATCTCTTGTTCCCTGTTCTGGATATGATTTACTGGTTCTCGCTTTCTTTATTCTACCGAGGCCACAATGATTTAACTGTCTTAACGCTTCAGTGATTAAACTAACCAGTGGCTTTGACTTTCCATCATGAGAGTAATGAGTTGGCAGTTTGCTAACTGCTGCTTTTGACTGGCAGGTGTCCTTACGTGTGTTTCTGGTTGGCAAACCTGAGGCCACATTATGTTCTGTTCTCAGTCACGCTCTGACTGGTTTGCCATTGATAACAGTAACAATTACGGTGGGATTTTCTATCTCTCCCCAAAAGAAATTTCATCAAAAATACATTAAAAAGAAATATGACTAAACCAATAAACAAAACAACTACCTAACCCCTCAATATTTTTTTCTCCAAAATAAAATTTTTTATCCGTTCCAACTTCTGCAGCATAGAATCTTTTCTCTTGGAATGGTCACAAAATATTTTGCCCTCTATGAAACTTAAATTCTTCCACTGCTACCAATGAATTCTTGTTTCCAAGCAATGTTCCCCTTTGCCAAAAATATTCCAGCATTGATATTCATGGCCTTGATGTTTACGTCCATGATAATTTTCCGATGACCATGGAATTGTCTCTTAAGCCCTTCGACAAATCTTTCCTGTTTTTATCTTTCATTCTGTTTGCTATCTCTAGTTCCTTTATTGCTCTCCTTCTTCCTAGGAGTGTAGTATATTAGACATAATAGCTGACAGTGTAAAAAAAGCACTTTCTCTCCATCTGCGAACATCTTTGTCTTCAGTAACTTTAATGCTCACCACAACTTCTGGCTGAAACATTCTAAAGGTACTGATGTTGCTGGTATTCAGACATTAAATTTTTGCATTGTCCAATCTCTTACTCAAACCATGAACTTCCATATTCATTACCCTAGCAAAACAAAGCAAAAAGGCTTCTCTACTTGATTCATTCCTTACCGCCTCTCTTCACTCCTGCTGAGCTTCACAATATTGCCCTCTTGGTAACTCTGACCACTCTGTGGTAGCTATTGATATTTCATTCCAATCATCTATTAAACAGAAATATCCTATTCATAAGACCTCTTTCCATTACCAGCATGTTGATTGGGACTCACTCTGTGATTTTCTTTATGATGTCCCTTGGACTGACATCATTAACCTCCCAATTGAAAATTGTGCCAGTGAGGTTTCTTCTTGAGTCAAAGCTGGTAAGGATACATTCATTCCTTCTCGTAAATACCTCAAACCAGCATGTTTGGCCACCATAACACACAGGAACAATTATTTTCAGCTGATAGCTCTCATCATAACTGACACCTATTCATTGCTGCTCCTAATAAATTTAAGCAAGTCTTCGGAGGAGCTAAGTACCTGTTTGAAGAGAGAATGAGGCACAGCATAGCCTCTAATAACTTTGGCTTTTATGATTACTGGTGTCTCTGTGATAGAGCATTAAATAAGTGTAAGGTCTTTATTTCCCACTTTTCAATCAATTCAAGGTGTTATCATCCTCTGCTGATGAAGCTGAATGCTTTGTTCATAAATTCTCCTCAAACACTACTCTTGACTCATCCAGAGTATCCCTGCCTAACTTCCCACTCAGAACTGAGTATTTGTTGAGTGATATCCATATAACCCCTTCCATGGTTTCTAATACCATCTCTCACCTAGATCCCCACAAAGCATGTGGACCCAATAGTATCCCTATAATAATCATAAAGAAGTGTGTTCCCAAACTGGCTCCTGTTCTCTCTAAATTGTATAATAAATACCTTGCTGCCTCCTGCTTTCCTGCCTACTAGAAATTATCATGTTATTCCAGTTTTTAAGAACTCTAGTGAGCTATCCAACCATTCCAACTCTGTCTATTAGCCTACTACATTTTTGACAAACTTTTCTAGGCTCTAATCAATGCTTGGTTCATCATTTCTCATCACAGGGCCTTTTCTCAGACAAGCAATATGGCTTTCATTTCTCTAGTTTAGCTGCTGATGTACTGAAGATAATTGAGGAAAGAGTCTATCATGCTCTCGATAAAAACAGGGAAAAATGGTTTGTAGCATAGGACATATTGAAATCCTTTGATAGGGTCTGGAATTCAAGTCTTTTCCACAAGCTGAAATGTTACCGTGTCTCTGGACATTTTTTGAACTGGTCCAGTCTTTCCTATCAAATTGCGAAATGAAAATTATCCTGAGCGACTATTTGTCTACATCTTTTCATACTGATACAGCTGTCCCTCAGAGATCCATTTTTGGTCATACACTGTTTTTAATTTTCATTAATGACCTTCCTGATGACATCAGTTCTTTATGCTTATGACACAACCATTTACTCTTGCCTCAATAGTATGGCTTATCAGTCTGACAAGATCAAAATGGCAGCTGATGTCCAGAACAACCTCAAGACCATCATTAAATGTGGCAAAAGATGGCTTGTTAATTTTAACACCACCAAAACTAACCTTCTCTCCATTAATCATCTATGAGACAACTCACTGCCTTCTATCAGCATGACTGATGCTAACTTTCAAGAAAGTGACTTCTTGTGCCATCTCAGACTCATTCTCAGCTGACATTAAGTGGAAAGATTATATTTGATCTCTTGCTAGGTCAGCTGCTAAGAAAGTCAGTTACTGAGTTATGGGAAATAATTTTTCTCTCTTACATATCTATGTCTACCATTTACCCATACTTAGAATATTGCTGATACATATAGAGTAGTGCCTCTGCTTTTTACCTTGAGCTTCTTGATAAAATCCAAAGAAGAAACAGCAGTATTATTGGCAGCTCAACTTCAGTCACTTTCTGACCATCATAAAATTACCTCTCCATCTTTTCTATAAGTACTTTCATGGTAACTGTTCAGATGATCTCTTCGCTATGATACCTAGACTTTTTTCATTTAAGCACAGTACTAGACTGGCATCAAGATCTCAACAATTTACTGTTGAGTTGGCTAGATGTAGCCATAAGTTCTAAGTAAGAAGAAAAAACATCTTTGGTTATGTTACTGACTTTGATTTGTGGTTTCACATAAGAGAAAAACCCTACCATTTCTATATGTAATTACATATAGAAATGGTAGGGTTTTTCTCTTATGAAATTATTCTCTTGAATAATTTGTAGAAATGAAAGTGTATATCTGACAACAACATGAAATTCAAGAAATCATGTGGCAAGTAAAGTAGACCTTCTTAATCAAAGTCTAGTCAGAAATGAATATTATTGGATATTGACTTGGACTGGAGTGAATCGTTTTTAATTCAGGGTAGCGAATGTTCATTCGGCTGGTATTTGATAGTTGATATTTAGACTTAGTAGGTGCAGTGACAGTGTGCATATATTCTCATCCTACAGAAGGACAGAAAAATGTCTTAAGCAGACAACCACTTAGTTTTTTCACACAACATACTTGGCTGGTTTCTTTCTCTCTCTCTCTCTCTCTACTTCAGTTTTTGTTCATTTTCTTTTTACTTGAGGGTTGCCTTCTCGTTAGTTGAGAAGAAGAAATAGAGGTAGAAAGATAGAATAAAAGAAATGAGTTTTAAAAAGCAATGCGTTACTTTAAATATAAATAAATAAAAAAAAGGATAGAATTTAAATTATTTTCATATTTTATTTATTAATTTTTTTTATCTGGGTTCACCACAGTTGTAAGGTAAGACTTCATTAAACCAAATGATTGAAACAAATGCTGCTTCTGATAGACTAATTAAAAAGAAACAATCAAAAAAATTAATAACCGCATAGAAAATATGTAATATTCAATCAAGATAATCCTAGACTGCATGATTGTTTAGTACCCAAGCAAAAAATTGTTATAGCTTGGTTAGGTTTTCCTCTATTCACTGTAAAGATATTTGTGCCTTCTCATTATCATTTATACTGAACTTGTCTTAAAAAAAATATTTCATTTCTCTGAAAGACTCAAAAAAGCATCTAAAGCAGTTCTTTTCTAAGAATGGTAAAAAGTTGCTGGCAATTATAATGTTACATATAAGATAAGATGATAAATGTCTTGTTCAATAAATTAACTATCAAAAATAGAAAAGAAAATGATCTATTAGTTTACTTAATAAAGCAAACAAGCTTTTTAACTTAAAAATATATTCTCAAAATAAATAATGTCCATTTTACATATGAGTAATAATATCATTTTCATAATAACGTCCTTAAAAATGGCCTTTTATAAAGAAACTAATATTGTTTTTATTTAATCTTTTATCTTTCATTTCAGTGAAAACCAGAAATTTGATGTTAGTCAATGTGGTAAAATAGTGGCTCCAAAGTCTCATCCAAAAGAAGTTATTGAAAGCTGCTTGGCAGTATTAGACTTGATTAAAGAAAAAAGGGCACCAGATGGTGTTGTATTGGATCGTACAAAGGTTTGTTTTAGTGCATATCTGCATTCATATCAGCTATATGGCCTAATTAAATTCATTTCAGTATCTTTTTTTTTTCTGTTGCCTAATTTTAAAAGAAATAATTCAATATAAAGATATTTTCATTTTAATAAAAGATTTTACTTGAAAAAAGTAGCATTTAAATTTAGATTAAGTTATTAATTATAGCAGAATGTGTGTCGTGGTGCGTTGGATATCGACTTGGAACAACAAATTGAGGAGCTGAATTCAAATTCCAGTTGAATTCCTTGCATTCACTTACGCACAAATACCCTTGGAAAAGGTATTAATCCGTCTCTTCCCTCCAGTTATGGATTAAATAATAGGACAGATTGGGTTCTATAGGCTTGACTGGCAACCAGTCTACTGCAGAAAGCAATGGCAACCTACTGTGAAATAATCTTCTGCCCAGTCAGTTATGTCTCTTTCCAAAGCGTGTATCACGTATGGCACTTAACTGACTGATTATTAATTATAGATTTGGTTTGGTTTGGTTGTTTTGTTTTCATGGTATATCAATCTTGGCGGGTCATTTATTGCCAACTAAATTTTATTTATCTATTGCTGATAATACCTTTTTCTTTCAACAATTTATTGTTTTTTTGTTTGTTTGTTTTTTTTGTTTTTATATATCTATATATATATATATATATATATAAGTTTTGTGTCTAGTAATACTTTTTTCTTTTCGAGTATCAAGATTCATTGGGATTTGTTTTTAAGGGCGGGGTCCCCAAGTCCTACCCTGTTATTTAACCCAAAACTGAAGGGAAGGGACTGATTAATACCTTTCCCAAGGGTACCAGTGCTTAAGTGAATGCAGGGTATTCAACTGGAATTTGAACTCAGCTCACCGATTTCGCTTTCTGAGCCGATATCCACTGCACCACAACGAACATCCGTCATTGAAATTTACTATGTTAAAATACCGTCCAACTTATCTCCAAATATAACCAACTAACATACAAATACTTATACAAACATTCATAATTAATGCATTCATATTTTTTCAACTAATTGAAAATAACAAAAATGTGACACAAAATTGTTGCTGATAATACTTTCATTGTGAATTCTGCCAAATGAAATCCACAACAATTTTGTGTAGTATCTTGACATTCTCAGTATTTCATGTGGTAATTTTGATTTGAAAGATAGGAATTCATTAGTTGCATTAGCAGAGAGATTTTCATTTGTTTTTTAATTACTAAAAAACAGTCAATAGTTGCTATAAAAGTGTTAATACTTACAATTTATCTCTTTTTAATGTAAAATCTTTTTATCTAAATAGAAATATTTTTGTTATTTGTTAAATTTATACTGTAATTATTTTATTGCAAACATTTTTGTTGGAAGAATAAAACTTTCAATTTTTCAATAACTTTAACCTGAAATACACACACACACACACACACACAATTATTTTTTTTATAAAATAAAGTTATAAACTTTTTATGAAAGTGCATTTTCATCCATTCAAGAGATCATTCACTGGATATGTAGAGTTTGAAGGCAAAAATCCTAATAGTATATTTTTTTATAAGCCTGTAAAAGTTTCTTTTCAGAATGTTATAATATTTTCATAGAAGAAAGTAAGTACAGTTTATTATGTTGGCTTGATGATCATTGGTTTACAAGTTGTTTTTTTCCTTTCAACTGTTATTTTCTTTGTGTAATATGATTGTGGTATGGATTATCTCCTCTCCTTATACACATATTCTGTATTTAGATAAGTCCAGCTTGGACACACTTTATTCTAAGTTGAATAAGTTATACCTGCATTCATTTTCTCACTACAGTTATATTTTTAAATATCACATTGCACAAACATTAAAAAAACTGCATGATGCAGCCACAAGCTTTTTTAAAGCTTTCTTCATAAAAACAGATTACCAAAGAGAACGCTAGAATCTTTCAAATGGGGAAAAAAATTTCTTTCTCAATTTCACAAAAGCAGTAATTAAGAAATACAAAGAGAATATGGGCACAAATTTCATTCTTTTATCCAAAACTTCTTTGGATTTTGCTTTTCATTTTAGATATCCTGTAGCCGCAAAATGACTTACAAAAATGGAGAAGATTATGATGTATTAGACAAAGTATTAGGAAAAGGATTAAATGGTAAAATTGTAGTTGTTCGTGATAAAAAATCAGGATCAGAACATGCACTAAAAACGGTAAGACACACAAAGTTTTTAATTGTTCCTTTTTCACTGTCTTATTTTCTGTGCACTTAGAATATTGATTGGACAGTCAATAAAATTGTTGCATATCAAAATTTATTATATTCCAAATAGTTTATATAGTTTAGCAATCTGAAAATCATAAGTCATGTGCAAAATATATATGACTGGGTTCTAAAAATGTTCTTGGCTTCACTCACTTCCCAAAATCGAACCAAATATCAAATATAGTTCTTAGCCTTAGTCAGCACCTCTTTGTTTATGCAGCTTATAATAAAAACTAATCTCAAAAATATTATTTTCTTTATCTTGGATTTAAATCCATGGCCAGATAAGTTATTTAACATTTTATTTTTTTTTTTTAGATGTTGTAAAACAGAAAAAAATTAAGATAATTAGCTCTGATTAAGATGAATCACTTTGAATCAAATTTTACTTTTGCCACTTACAATATACAGACAATTCATTTTTTCAAGATATATGAATCAGTTTATCTTTCATTGTTACATGAAATCAGTATTGCATAAACAAAAAATAAATGTGCCAAATGTTTTACAAACATTGTGACTAAGCAAATTACTTAATCTCTATACTACATTATTCAAGTGCTAGCAATTTCAAACCAAACCCTTTATTATGATCTCTGGGGTATATCACTCTCATTCTATGTGCGAAGCCACTTCTGGTAGTCATAAGTTCTCTTCCTTTAACTAAACTCTGTAAGTTATTTCTTCACCACTGCTGTAGCCTGGTACTGAACTCAAAACTCTTTGAGACAAGTCACTGAAACTAACCAAAATCCATATCCACTGTGTCCTTGAGGACAACAGCAGGTAAAGTTTTGGGACTGATAAACCTAATTTCTCAGTAAATATTTTTTACCAGTGTTCATATTGCAATCTTTGGTGTTAATGATTTTCTCTGGCACTCCATATTACTGGTTCTCATACTGTATTCATTTCTATGCTTGGTTGGCTTAGGAGATTTTTGGAGCCTAGCATATACGCTAATTGCTTAAGTTTACATAGTTTCCAATGTTCTCTATAATTTTAACTTCATCCCATAGGAGGCTGTGATCCCCTTTCTCCCTCCATATGTGGTCAGCTATATCTGATTTTTCTATCTCCCCTCATGTTACCGCCTTGCAATGTTCCTGTAGCCGTACCTTGAAAGTGCAGCCTGTTTCTCCTTTATATTTCTTTCCCCAGCTACATGGAATGGCATACACACATTCGTTAGCCATGTTCTCCTGTTGAGAGGGGGGTTGTCTTACTTGGGAGAGGTATCTGTAAAGTGTAGAACCACTTAAGGTCATCCGTAAAAAAGTGACTGAAGGCAGACTGCCAAGCAGATCTTGCTTTGGATTTTGTCAAGAACCAAAAGATGAATGGTAGGAGCACTCAACCAGATATGGCAACAGTATTGAAATACACAGACGAATGGTAGATTTATAAATGACCAAAATGGATTCTGACAAGAAAAGCTTCCTGTCCCAACACACTGACCTAACCTTCCTAGCAGTAGATGCAGCTATAGTTTTAATGCAGTTGTTCCACTTGAAGTCGGTTGGGAGAGTAAGGCAAAGGAGGTGCAGTGTATTGCTCTCTAGGGTGCTAGCATCATCCATTCTGATGGTAGGTAGGGAAGTTTCTATGATGATTAAAGGAGGATATATGTATATAAAATTGTTATTATTATTATAATAATAGCATACTGCAACTCAATAGCTATAAAATTTTGGTTTTCAATACACCATCATCAGGCTCTATTTCTGTATTGAGCACCTTTTAAAAAGTAAATATCTAACTGTGGAATATACTTCCATTAGTTTAAAACATTTAAATCATACTAACATCATAGCCCAGCGTTGCCCATGTGACTCAGAACATTTTAGTTGGCATCCAATGAGAGGAGTAGATGGAAATCATTTATTGAAAGTTGGAAAGGAGAGCTGAGGCTGTTAGTAACCATTTTCAGCATTAAGAAGAAGGCATTGAATGCATGTTGCTGTAGTATTCAAACGGAGTATAAAGTGTAGTTTTAGTGCCAGTCATACTTTTGTCTCCTTCTAAGGAGGGTGGGGGTTCTTTGATCTGGAAATGAATAGAAAACATTTGCAGGAAGTGGAGTTAGTAATAAATAAGATAGAAGTTTACCTGTTTTAAATGTAGAAAGTCAAACTGAACCCAGTTTAACAATCTCAGTGACACGGCAGTAACGCATGTATAAGGAGTTTGGCCAGTAGAGTTTTGGCTACAATATTGTGCATTCTGTTTCTTTTGACACCACTCCCCTATGCCTAACTGGTCTTGGCTCTAACACACAAAGTATCATCAAAAGGAGATTTTATGTTGTAAGGCACAGTCGGTTATGTTCTGACCACAAATAGACTTCAGCTATGGAAAATTATGTTAACCTATGGAAAGGGACTTGGGAGTCTATAGCAGGCAAAATATAATCCCAGTCTACAAAACTTCCCTGTATACTATGTTACACATTATTTCTTCACATGCAAATGCAAAAAGGGAAGCCTTGCTTCCAACATGGGAACAGGCCACGTACAGTTGGCCATGGATGAAGCATGGCTCGCTTAAAAGAATGCCCGTGGTGGTAAACGTCTGTCCCTGAGATTTGTTGATGGAGATTTTGAAACATAATTTTACTGGAAATTGAGAACGCCAGAAGCGAATTGGTGTGGCCGTTGTTGATGGCTCCAGGTGCATCCGAGGAATAAAAAGTGCCTGTTACTGGAATGCAATGTTTACAATACTCACACAAACATCAAATCTCGTGATGCAATAATGTTTGTAATATTAAATGAATAAATTCCTTTAAAACTCGGTTATATAAAAAATTGTTGTTTCAAAATTGTTAAAAAATATCCATTAAAAAATCTATTTTCTTTTGTTATGCGTAAACGTGATTTGATGTTTTTGTATGACATTGTAAACAACATTGCGTTTGTTTTTGTTTCAAAATTACGGGGGAAAATATTTACATTTTTTGTTGACTAAATGAATTTAACATAAAAATAAAAATTATTTATTTTGTTTTACTGAAATTAGAAATATAAAAACTATTATGCTCTCAGTTCTGAAATTTTCAAAGAATATTTAAAAACGTGGGCATTTAATTTTAGAGGAAAAAGTTACATTAATGCCACACAAATTACAGACAGTTGGTTTCCTGCATGAAATATTTAATGAAAAAAGCTTTATTTTTTTAATTTTATTTTCTGAAATATGAAATATTAAATCTGAAAAAAAAAAAAAGACTTAGCTAATTAAATTAATCATTGGCACTTTTTTTTTTTACATATTTTTTGTTTGTTTTTTTTTTTAATAAAAAAATATTTTAGTCACATTTGACAAATGTGATTTGATTTCTGTGATGTAATCTAGCAACCATCTTAGATCTTAAATGATTTGATGTTTAGTGTGACATTGTAAACAACATAGCATCTGTTTTTGTTTCAAAATTATGGGGGAAATATTTACATTTTTTGTTGACTAAAGGAATAAAGATGTAGACATTCAATTTTAGAGGAAAAAGTTACATTAATGCCACCCTAATTACAGACAGTTGATTTCCTGCATGAATATTTAGCGAAAAAAAAACTTTTTTTTTTTAATTTTATTTTCTGAAGTATGAAATATTAAATCTGAAAAAAAAAAAGACATAAATAATTAAATTAACCATTGGCAGTTTTTTACATATTTTGTTTTTGTTTGAAAAAACAATTTTTTTTTTTTCTTTTGTTTCAAAATTACAGGGAAAAATATTCACATTTTTTTGTTGACCAAATGAAATTTTAAAATGTCAGAATAAAAGTTAAATATAAAGGCTCTTTTTTTTTTTTTTTTAATAAAAAAATATTTTAGTCGCATCTGACACATAATCTAGCAACCATCTTAGATCTTAAATGTTTTCTGGAGCAAATGTAAACAATCTGCATCATTGGCAAAAAAATGTGAAAGGGAAAATTGCTGAACTTAAACTCAAGATGTATGTGTCAACCTGGCTTCCCTGTAGATATGTGTCCCTAGAAAGTTTCAATGGCCTAGCTTAAAAAATGTAGGTGTGCATAGCTAACAGTCACACACAGACTCACAAATTGCCTTTTATATATATAGATAACATCAGCAGTAGACCTGGCAAATTGAAAGCAATATTTTTTGTCATAAAGAAGGTATGAGATGCCTAACTATTTCAGCCTTGAATACCTTGCGAAAAAGAGGTAAGAGGCTAATAGGGTGATAATTAGAAGGGGGCAGAGAGCTCCCCAGAGTTCATAAAAACAGAAACTGCAGAGGAGAACTTCCATTGAGCAGAAAAATTTGCAAGATGACATTGCAAAGGATACATAATATATTTTTTATTTATCAAAGTGTCCAAAAAGTTAATTAGTTTTATTTCCAATGAGATTTTTCTTCAAATTTTCATATTCGTGTGTATTTTTAATCATTTGATGAAAATGTTTTCATCTTAGTTATTTACATCACTTATCTCTCTTTGTGCTTTTTTTTTTTATCTCCATTGCAATTAAGAATCTTTTTACTTCAGACCACACCTCTCCCAGTTTGCTTAATTTTAGATATCCTTTGCTTATCAATACTGAGAACTAAGTCTTACCATCCCAATTTTTTACTTGGTAATACATCCTTGCTTCATTAAATTATGTACCCATGTGTGTGTGTGTGTGTGTGTGTATAGTGACTGACATGTGTATACACCACTTATATATAACACACTAAAATTTCCCCTCTCTCATTCTATACGTCTATGGCTTAGGGAATAGAGACTCCAACTGACACCAAATTGGTCGAGTTTCGGTCCCAGCCAGAAGCAAGTAGATGTCTAGCCACACTGATAAGCTGTGATACAGCAAAATAGGCTTGTATATAGATGACATCTATCTATCTCTCTATATATATAGTGATGTAAATTAATATACATATGAGGAGGGTGTGCATATGTATAGTATTATTATTCAGATGTTAATAAAATAGTGCTCAATGTATGACCAAAGCTGCATTTTATATATATATATATATATATATATATATATATATAAATATGCATATTATCCTATGTTCATTGCACAACTCGGAATTTCATGTGTTATGCAATCATCAGGTGCATATTTCAAACTGAGAGTTTAATAAATTTGAATTTAAGTTCACTTGATGTTCATAAGAGTTAAATCTTATAAAATTAATGCTTTTTAATAACAAGATTAATTAACAAGATTGTGGTTGTTAAATCTTATCTTACACCTGTTATAAGTGCTTCCAAAGTAAAATTTAAATTCATTATTATCCGAATGAATTTGAGCTCTATAAGCAATACTTTTGGACATACATTGGCCATTCAATGGGCAGGTTTTATTTTTTTTGGCAGTTGCAATTATTTTTAGTAGGGTCATTTTTGCTATTCGTTGGGGGCTTGATGTGCCTTTTAGAAAAACTTGTCATCTTAAACCATATCAATAATCTTGCTACCCAAAGATGGATCAGGCTAGTCTCCCTGAAAGCAAAATACTGTCCCTGAAAGCAGAACACTGCACCTCCTATAAATCTATCAGCTGACCTCAAGTGGAATGACTACATTGAATCCATAGCTAAATCTGCTGCTCAAAAGGTTGGTTCCCTTTGTTGGAATAGGAAGTTTTTCTTGTCTAAATCCACCTTGCACATATCTACCATCCGCCTATGCATTGAATACTGCTGTCACATTTAGCCGGATGGCCCTGCTATTCATCTCGGGCTTCTTTACAAAATCCAACAAAGAATCTGTAATGTAATTGATCCCAACCTGGTGGCTCAACTCCTGTCACTTTCTCACTGACATAATGTGACTTCCCTCTGTCTCACCTACAAATACTGTCATGGTTTCTGCTCAAATTTACTTGAGCTACTAGACTAGCGACTAGGTCTCACCCTTTTACAGTGAAACCAATCAAATGTAACTGCAACTTCTACTCTATCAGCTTCTTTATTTTCATTTCCCGTCTGTGGAATTCCCTTCTGTATACTTTCTTCCCTGAATTTAAATGCAAAGTCAATTGCCATCTCTTCTTGACTCACTTCCTTACCCTGAGAATCCTTGTATTATGTTCTTCCTTTCCACTCCACTTTCATGCAGCCCTCCTTACACCTGTACTATCATCTTTTTTTTTTACTCATTCTCTGACTCCTCTGTAACTTGTTCCTCTTTCTCATCACTCACTTCTTCTGTAACCAGTGGCAGTTCTGCCTTGCTTGGGGTAAAATGATTTTTTTAAAAAAATCATATTTCTCTGGATATTATCCATTGAACTCTCTATTTTATCTATTTAATATTTTGTTAGATAATCTTTTTGGATTATCTGCTCCATTTTATGAATTTCACATTATTTGCTTTTCCCTTCTCTCTCTCTCTCTCTCTCTCTCTCTCTATATATATATATATATATATATGTGTGTGTGTGTGTGTGTGTGCATATTATTTGAAATTTTGCATTTATTTGTGGCTGACTTGTAAATGTTTTTGCTGATTTTTGCTAAATTCTTGAGTAGTAACTAAAGAGAAGGAAAGAGTGGCGGAAGAGAAAGGCAAACCACCAATTGAAATAACTTTCACTCTACCCCCATCCCACCTCACCACCCTTCTCAAATGAAAGATTCTGGCTGTTCAAATTTGAAAACCGAGCTTCTATATTTTCCCAAGCTCCACTGAAAGCAAGTCAAGTTTGCTGTCCACAGGAAAAAGTTAAATTTAGAAGACTGGAATGAAGCATTTATAAATTCCCTTTTAAGTAAGATGCCTTATACTAGCTTTTTGTAGTAAATATTTAAATGTCTTTTTTTTTTTTTTTTAAGTTTAATTTCTCCTGACCTTTTTTACCTTCATCTTTTGCTTATCTCTGATGTTTTTACTTCAGACCCTCACTCTCAATTTGCTTAATTTTTTATATGCTTTGCCTATCAGTGCTATGTTTTACCATGCTAATTTTTATTTGGTAGTAGACATCAAACTTAATATGAATTCCTTTGTATTTTATGTATTATTTTCTTTTTTTACCTCTCCAATAGAAGAAGTGACTTCCCTCCATATGTTCTCAGTCTAATGACTGTGCTTCTAATACTAACTCAAATGAGAATAGGGGATGCACATCTTTTGTCACCCACCTTCTTCTGTATGAACCTAGACCAAGATGGTATCCAGTTGCTGAATGTCTCTTTTTATGATGGGCTTTTACATTCATTTTTAGGCTCAAATTAACTCCATTTTTAATTGAGTTTCTTTAGGTGAGAGTGGGTGCTGTTGGGTGAAAATTCTGAAATGTATTGCTTTTTTTTTTTTTTTTCTTTTTTCAGTATTGCACAGTTGATAAAATTTTAGTTTAATTTTGGGTGTTTGCAGCATTCACATCTAACCACTGATAGAAATTAGTTTAGCATGAATTAGAAAAGATCTGGTTTTAGGAAGAATGTAGCATTAATCACTGGTTAAATAGGTATTTCTATCTAATTGCCAACTTCAAAATAATTTTGTTTGATGTCACTTTTTCATGACTAAAATATATTTTATATAAAATGTTAATTTTTATTAGAACTAAATTATTGTGCAATATCATTTGTTAAATAATACTTACTCTATTTAATCAATTTTTAACTGATCAAAGATTTCACTTTATAGATTTAAAAAAATCAATTTACAAAACTACAAAAGAAATACTGAATATTTTAGTGTGCTCTATAGGCAGTGATTTTGAATTGTACAATTATAAAAAGATATTTGAACCTAACCACTTTGAAAAAACTCACTAAATTTACAATTTGAAAAATCACAACCATTTGCTATGAATATCAGTAATTGGACTCAACTCACCAGTATATTTCTTGCTTTAAATAAACTATCAAAAGTAACGGTAATTATAGTTACTTCCAGTAATTGGCTATTTATATACAGTTTTGACCATATATAAGTTCAACTTGTTTAAATCTCAAAACAAAATAAGTAAAAAAAAAAAAAATCAACTTCTATTATTTGCAGAGAATTATCCAATTAGGAAATATATTAAGAAATCTGCTATCCACCTAGGGGTCCTTGACAAAATCCAATGGAGAATCTGTAATATAATCAGTCATGACTTGGCAGCTCAGATACAGTCACTTTTTCACCGGCGCAATGTAGCTTCCCTGTGTCTCTTTTACAAATACTTTCACTGCTTCTACTCTGATGAACTTAGCTCCCTGGTGTCCCCTATGTATGAATTTACTTGAGCCACAAGATTAGCAACTAGGTCCCACCCTTTTACTGTGAAACCAATAAAATGTAAATGCAAATTCTACTGCAGCAGATTCTTTTTTTGCACTTTCTGCTTGTGGAATTTCCTTCCATTTACTTGCTTCTCTGACAGCTACAATCTCCAAGAATTTAAATATAAAGTCAATAGTCATCTCCTATCTCACTAACCTGCAACCTCTCTCTTACCCACTTCCTGACACCCCCTATAACCTGTCACTCTTTCTCATAACTTTCCTCCTATGTAACCCCCTGCAAAACAGTGGCAGTAAAATGCCTTGGTTGGGGCAATAGGATTATAAAAACAAAACTATACTGATAACCAAACAATCTGCTACACTTGTTTGTGTTTTTTTTTATGTGCATATATTTGCACACACCACCACCACCTTAATAAAATAAATACAGTTTTTTTTTTGCATTTCAGGTGATGCTTGCATACTTTGATTCAAATGAGATCCGGTGTTGGACAGATTTGGAAGGTCATAATAATTTTCCTTCTCTTTATATGTTTAATAAACAAAATGGAAATATTGAATTTCACCATGAAATTCTTGATAAAGGTAAGTACAACTCAATTTCATGAATATTTAAAATCTTTTTTTAGCCCATTAATTATGGATGGCAGGAATTTTTGACAATTGCAGTTCTATAGCTTGACTGCAAATGACAGAAATTTCTGCTGAAGTTAATAGATGAAATAATATGCACTTTAACATATTCAATATCAGGAATGTAGACATTATTGTTCATATTATATCTGTATTTTTCTACTTCAGTCTTTCAATGAGAACTTTTCTTTGTACATATGCACATATACTGCTTACGCTTATGTACAATATTAAAAACAGTTATTTTAGATTTTTTTTAGAAGAAAGAACCATATTTATTCAGAGTTCAGACAATTAGAGTAGTTAAACTTACAAATTACATAAATAATGCTGTTTTTCTGTACATAAAATTGAATTTGGTAAAAATGCGATAATTGCACATCACTATTGGGAGAATAAGTTATTGATAATTTTTCACTTATAAAATGCTTAAAAACTTAATCAGTTTTCATATTACTGAGTAGAAAACATTAATATTTTAATTGAAGTTTATAATAATGTAAGAATTCTAGGTCAACTTTGTGAAGTTAATGCTTTTAAAGTACAATTCAAATCAACTGTTATTGTTTTATTTTTATTTTCTTTAAACGCAATATTAAGAGATAAAAAATTAAATAAAATTTGAATAATGATTTTTATCTGTTTTTAATAATTACATAAAAACATATTTGAAATGTGATATAATCAAAATAACCTTAAAAATTTAAAATGATAAACTAGAAATAAACTTCAATTTCTTGTTCCTGTGAGAATATTAATAATCATTATATTTTTTTTCTTTCTTTCTTTCTTAGCTGTCACTATATCTGAAATAATTGATAACCACATGCTGAAAATTAGGGAAAATCATGATCTGCTGCGTCATTTCTCCCTTTACGTTCTTCAAGGACTTTTAGAAGCATCTTCAATAATGCATTCTAAAAATTGGCTGCATGATGATCTTCATGGTAAGTTACTTTGGTTAACATTATTAAGGCTTTTTTCTAATTAAAATCTCAAATACTCAATTATTTTTATGCATTATTTTGTTTTTGTCTATTTCTATTTTTGGCATTTTAATGGAATGCAATTTTGTTAGTATTCCAGCGGTACCTCTTTGTTTCATTTCTTGATGAAATATGTACATGCCAGAAATGTAACAGGAAATGTAACATTTAATGATAAATGTAACATTTATGTGCAAAATCTCTTACTACCAAATGCAGTGTCATTAGTTGCAATACTTTCAGCAGGCAGGCCTTTATCATAGAATACAAACTGAAATTAATGTATTTAGTGTATTACACTTGCAGAGTTATGCTGGAAGTGTGTAGATTCAAAATCTATAAATGTCAATGATGCCCACTACTAAAATGGGTGACATTTATCCCCAGCCTGTGCAAGGTGTCATTCACTTCTTCCATTATTACTTTCTGCCAATGCACTTTAACATCAACTTAAATAGCTACTCACGATACAGAAAGGCAAACTTTCAAGTACAATGTTCATTTCACTGAGATGTCCATTCGGCTAATGGTTTTTCATTATTTGACTTAGGTAACTCTTTCACTATAGCAATACACACAGGTGTTAAGGGTGCAGTTTCTCTATTCACCCCATTAAAACTACCTCTGTGTCACTCTAGTTAATTCATCTGCTGCGTTCTGTTCAGGCTTCACTAATGTAACACCAACAAAAATGTTATGTTCCTTTATCTGTATGCTCTTTATAGCATCTCACTAGTTGTCTTAGCTTTGAATTTATCATAAGTCAGTGGGTCAGATATTCAACAATGTAGAGAAAAGGAATCGGTGATTGTATTCAATAACTTTGCTTGTTATTGAAAAATTTCATTACGTTCTTTTAATAAGTTCATGAAGAACAATGAGGCTACAAAAGTGTAAGAATCATAGATCTACTATTAAAAACTTTCTGGTGTGAAAACCTTCATAATGTTTGCTGTTTTAAGCCTCTAAAATGACTGGTAACTCAGTCAAGAGTACCTTCAGAACCAAGCTTCCAACCCAAGTTTTGGATGTTGAGCCTTCAAACAAAAAAACAATACCTCCATTTGTGTACAACTTTGTAGAAAATATGGGTGCTGCTGTCTGTTATATAGTCTTGAGGTACCATGTTTTAATAACTACTCTGAGGGCAACTAGGTGTGAACTCAGCCACATAGCTAAGAAGCTAACTTATTTCTGCCAGTTGGTTTCTGGTTCTCCTCCAACCCAGAACAGAACCCACTAAACTTTGCTGTGAAGTGTTTTGGAATAGACCACTAACAAGACCTCACATCTCAATATCAATATGTTCAAGGTTTCTATCAAGGAGGAGGGACTAAGATGTCCAAGGACTTTGATGTTTCACAACTTTTTCAGGTTATTATTCAAAATTATAAGTCATGTTGAATAAATTATTTTGATATTGTCTATGAATTTTAATAATATCATTTTGTATTAATAGGCTTAAATAATGTATAGTAAGCAAGTTTTGAAAGTTTTGCATCCCCACTCTGTACAGAAGTGCTGCACATGTAATATTACAGTAAATCTTCAGATTAGTTGATTTGATAACACTAAACTGCTACAGACTAAAAATCCATTCCAGCAATTGGTGTTTCTATGATGTGTATGACATCGTTTACATTTTTATGATATCTATCACATGACAAGCAAAAAATATAACCAAATTAACTGCACTTTTGATGCATTTTAAAATATTAAGATGATATTCATTTAATAAAAACTTATAGCCATTATTTTCTAAAATCGCATTGACTACATAGTTGATTTTTATTTTCTTGAAATTATTATCTTAGAAATAACAAAATCTTATGTGTTCCTTAGACTTTATTAGTGTTTCTTAAACATTATTTAAGTATTGGTTGTACAATGCATCCCTTAAATTACACAATGATCATGAATGAAATTCATTTGAATAAAAAATTTGTATTTAGGATTCAAACCTAGTTTTATTTTGTGGTAGAATCAGGTAAAGCAATATTAAATTTTGAATATCATTATTTGCTACTTTTTAAAATAAACTGGGCTAACTTGGATAACTAATGAAAAGTCAATTCAAAATTTAGTTGCACTGGGCTTTCAAATGATTATCAATTTGCTACTTGTAATCCAATATAGCATTTTTTGTGGAAATATTGACTTGCATAATAAAATTTGATACAATGTAGATGACACCATGCACCCAAGATATATTTTAGCTTCAAGTAGTAATGAGAAAGATGTTCAGTCGCTAACAATTTACAATATATACTAATCTATACCTTCTTTTGAATGTTGCATCCAAACTTAAAATGTTCATGTTTTCTTGTGTGTATGCCTTTAAGAATTCTGATTGAGCATACTTTTGTAACACACCACTCAATAAATCCTTACTAATAAAGCAACAACTTTTAGGCAAATTTTGACTTTATTCATCAACATAGTCTCCTTCTAGGGTAATACACTGGTTCCAATGCTTCTTTAACAATTCAATGCCTTTTTTGTAGAATGATTTGTCTTTGGCCTCAAAATATGCCTCAGTTTATGATATCACTTCTTCATCGAAGCCAAATCTCTTTCCCTGGTGCATTCTTTTGAGGTCTGCAAACAACCAGTAGTCACCAGGGGGTCCAGATCTGGGTGGTTGCAGAAGCAATTCAAAGTGCAATTCATGTAGTTTTGTCATTGTTGTGATTGACTTGTAACACAGTATGTTGTCCTGGTGAAAGATCACTTTTTTCTTCTTCATTTGTGACCATTATTTTGGCAATTTCTTCTTTGAAATGCATCAATAATGCTATATAATATTCACTATTGATGGTTCTTTCTTTCTTTCTCAAGATAATAGACACACAAAATATATTGAGCATTCAAGATAATGAAGGCCAAAGCCTTGCCTGCTGATGTTTGCATCTTTGATCACATTGGACGACTTTCACCTGCTGCTGTCCACTCAGCTGACTGTTGATTTGACTCTGGATTGAAGTGGTGGATCCACGTTTCATTCATTGTCACATATTTATTCAAAAACTTCTTGTTGCTTTGAAACCGTTGCAAACAATGCTCTGAATCATCAACACGTTTTTGATCAACTGTGAGCAAATGTAGCACCCCCTCTCTTTAAACATAGCATTCTCATTGACGAATATTCATACATAATGGTGAATGCACTGCATTCTGATATGTTCAACTCCTGCTATCTCACGCAAATTTAATTTACGATTGACCAAAACGAGTTTGTGGATTTTTTGGTGTTTTCCAGGACAACTGCTAAATTTGAGTGACCTGAGCATTTAGCACCATTTGTGTTTGTATGACTACATTTAGAGTCAGCATACCATCACTTAACTGTTGTTTCCAATGAAGTATAGTCCGAATGACACTTATAAAGCCATTGCTTTGCTTGAACAGTATTTTTTTCCATCAGAAAGCAATGCTTCATCAACACCTGAAATTCAGATTTTTCTATTATTTCGAAAATTTGCAACAGTAGCTTCACTTAAATAACTGTAATTTTTAAATTAATAATCAGATTGAGCCCAAATTTTGTCACATGCCATTTGAAGGTTAGTACTTTGTAAAAATCATATGGATTTTTTATTAGTGGACTTATTGAGTGATGTGATATACTGCAAGCTTTCATTCAAAATTATCTCTTTGAACTGAAAATTCAGCTTTTTCTCTTGCTTTATGACAATGTTTGATTAATTACACAGATTTTCAATTAATTAACTTATCAGACATGCAGCATTTCACATGGACATAAGCAGTTCCAAGGACGTATTTGCTATTTATTCATTTTTTTTATTGAATGTGTTTGTTTATTTTGTTCCTAATTTCAAAACAGCCAATATTTTTTATTTGCAGAAGACAATGCAATGCTTCAAGCAAACCCAAATAATGAACTGAAAGTTCGTGTGTTGGATTTTGGTAGAGCCAAAAATCTGGGCCTAAAAGCAAATATTGAAAATGACATCCATCAAATTATGCGTGTTTTTACTTCTGTGTATGTAACTGAAAAGTTTCAAAATGCTACAGATCTCAAAAAAAACTGGGAGGTAAAATTACAAGAGGTACATTTTATTTCTTTGTTCAAAACATTCTTTTTAATGACACAAAAGGATTTTTTTTTTTACCTTTCAGTCTTTGGTCATTTATCAAAAAAAAAAACATTTAAATACTATTTGACTTATTTTAAACATTTCATTTTTACTTTATTTATTTTGATCAAGTAATGAGATTTTTATATGTAAATGATTTTAATATGTATGTACAATAAAAGCTCATAAATAGTCAAGTTAACATTGAATTGTATATTTCATTAGTAATTTCTTTTTATATTTAAATTAACATATTTGAAAGATAAATGAATAGGTGGGATAATGAGGTTTTATTAAAACAAATAGACTGAAGATAAAGATGAGATGGCAAAGATTAAATTAGAAAAAAAAGATTAAATTCCATATGCTTGCTTCCCTGACAGCTACAATCTCCAAGAATTTAAATGCAAAGTTAATTGCCATCTTTTATCTCTTTGACTCGCATCCTTTCCCTGACAACCTTTGTATCATATTCTTCTTCCTTTCCACTCTACTCTCATGCAACCATTATTTTTATCCCTCTTTTACCCATTCCCTGACACCCTCTATAACTTATTCCTTTTTCTCATCACTCATCTCTTATGTAACTCCCTGCACACCAGTGGCAGTTCTACCCTGTTTGGGGTGAAATGTTAAAAAGAAAAGCTTAGCCCTTTATACTTAAGACTTTAAATGAATAGTTTTAAATCTGCACTTGTGATATTTTTGTGTATGTTTTAAAACTGATTTTTTTCTGGTTTATTTTATTTAAACTAAATTTGAATAAAATAATAATTAGAAAAAGTTCATTATATGATTTCTTAAACTTTTCAGCTTAAGCAAAGTTCAAGTTAACTAGTTAATTTCGGATTATAATTATTATATCGGGTTGACTATAATGTTATTCTATATTCATTTTTAGGGACCATTAACTACATTTAGCATTTGACACTATTTTTTCCCCAATTATGGCTTAAAAATATTTACTGAGTCTTATATATGAAGGTAGGTTAATGTTTCCTCAAATACTGTAGACTACTAGTATTTATATCTTGTCTCATATCATGCACTAAAAAATTGTCAAAACTAATATGTTTTTGTTTGATTCGAAAAACTCAACTTTATTCTTTCTCATTTTAAGTCTCAAATATAATGGAGAAGGTACTGTAAATGTTCAATCAAAAGTGGTTTGTGAAGTTTCATGTTCAAGATTTCTCCTCAACTGATGCTCTGTGGCCAAGTAGACTCTTTGAGGATGACAGTAAACAAATGTACGCATAATATAATAATCAGTGTTATATAATGCAGAATGTAGCTTCAGCTCTTTCATTAAAGCTCCTATCTCAACATTGTTAAAAAATAAAGCATCCAGAATAGCTTCTTTTATTTCTGAGTATTTATTCTGGTATTAAATTTTATTCCCTACAAGAAGTATCAGCAAATGCTGAATAATCAGCCTTAGTACACTGCCTGTATGAGCAGTTGCCTAAACTCTCTGTAATCAGTACTACCATCTTTATCACTGTAAATGATGTAGCAAAACTCATACTTCATTCAGAAGCGCTCACAACTATTGCAAAAATAGTTTGGAAAATACTAAGATCCACTATACACAGTCAAACAATAAAAGGCTTTGTTCCTGCATATTCTGGAAAATCACTGAGATTCTTAATCATCTGTTCCAACTATAATTAATGGTCCCGAGTTTATTTTATCTTCATCACACAAGACTAAGCTCTTTGCCATGAACTCCATGCTAAATGACTAAGATGATCTTCTACCTAACTTTCACCTTCTCATGGAGTACAAGTTTTGTGACATCACTATCATAACTTGGAAAGTTTCCAGATTCATTAAAAACCTTGACTGATTTTTTAAATGTCATTGATAGCTTCATCATGAGTCCTTATATATAGATATATATTTCATAATGAGTAACATAGGGTGTTGCTACACAAGTTCTCGTGACTCTGAAAGAATCTATGGAATTACCAAGTCTTTTCTTCAAGAATGTTGTTGTTGAATAATCAATTCTCTGAAGCCACAAGATCAATGCAGGAATCCCCCAGGGTTCTCTCTTTAGTCCTACCCATTTTTTGCGTTTTTATTAACAATCTGCAGTTAAATCTGAACATCATTAGTAAATATCCATGCAGATGATATCACAGATTATGGAAGTTCTTCTAAAAATCAAGATATTTGTAACCTTGCAGCTGATCTGACCCAACTCTAACAGGTCAATGGGGAAAGAACTGGCTTGTAACTTTCATTACCTCAAGAACCAAGATAGTAGCATTTCATCATCACTGATTAGACCCTGAGATTTCTTCAGTCACAGTGAATGGTTGCACTCTCAATGAAGTAACATGCTTTGAATGTCTATTGTAACTCAAGCACTCCAGATCTGAAGTGAAACTCCTTCATATTTTTTTTATGATCATATCGCCCCAAGAAAAGCATTTTACTGCCACTGTTTTGCAGGGGGTTACATAGGAGGAAAGTTATAAGAAAGACTGACAGGTTATAGGGGGTGTCAGGAAGTGGATAAGAGAAGAATGAGAATACTGATGAGACTGGAATGGCCAGAGAAAGGAGCATGAGAGAGAGGATGCAAGTTAGTGAGATAGGGGATGACTATTGACTTTACATTTGAATTCTTGAAGATTGTAGCTGTCTAGGAAACAAGTAAATAGAAGGGAAATCCACATGCGGGAAGTGCAAGAAAAGAAGCTGCTGGAGTAGAATTTGCATTTACAATTTATTGGTTTCACAGTAAAAGGGTGTGACCTAGTTGCTAATCTTGTGGCTTGAGTAAATTCATATATAGGGGGCACCAATGAGCTAAGTTCATCAGAGCAGAAGCAGTGAAAGTATTTGTAGAAGAGACACAGGAAAGCCACATTGCGCCAGTGAGAAAGTGACTATCTGAGCTGCCAATATATAAAAGTACTGAGCTGCCTAGTCGGAATTGATCGCATTACAGATTCTCTGTTGGATTTTGTCAGGGACACCTAAGTGGATAGCAGGAACACCCTACCAGATATGGCAGCAGTATTCGGTGCACAGGCGGATGGTAGATTTATATATGTGCAGGATTGTTTCAGACGGGAAAACTTCCTGGCTCTACATAGAGAACCGACTTTCTTAGCAGCGGATTTAGCTAAGGATTCTATATAGTCATTCCACTTGAGGTCTGTTGTGAGAGTTAACCTGAGGAGATGCAGTGTTTTGCTTTCAGGGAGACTAGCCTGATCCATGCTAATGGGGGGTAGTAGCGATTGTCTGTGATGGTTAATAGATAGCAGCTTAATTTTGGAAGCATTCAATTCACAAGCTATTTCTTACCCCAGTTTGCTACGGATTGGAGGTCCTTTTCAAGCTCGGCAGTCAGGTTTGCTTTGTGAGCCTTGGTAGATTTTTGATCAGTGTGAGTGTAAACCTTAGTGTTTTCAGTGTATATGCCTACTTGGGATCTTATTGCATCTGGGAAATCATTAATGTAGATAAGGAAAAGCATAGGACCTAGAATAGAGCCTTGAGGGATACCCACGTTCGTATGATAGTATTAGGAGGCATGTCCATTCAGTACTAGCTTCATTGTGCATTTTGAAAGGAATGACTGAATAAGGTCAAACAATTGTCCAGTTATACCATAGCTTCACAATTTGCGTAGAAGGCCAGCATGCCAGACTGTCAAATGCTTTGGAAATATCCAGGGTAACATTTCGAGCTTTGCCATTCTTGTCGAGAGCCTGGTGTATATACTCAGTGATGGTTGTGAGCATATCAGCAGTAGACCTGGAGAAGTGGAAACATACTGTTTGTCTGAGAAGAGTCTGGGCTGTGAGATATTGAACCACCTCGGTGTTGATGATGGCTTTGAACACTTTCCCAAAAATCAGTAGGAGGCTGGTAGGGTGATAATTAGAGGAGTCAAATGGTTCACCAGTGATTTTATATATTGGAACCACGGAGAAGGACTTTCAGCAGGCAGGAAAGCAAGAAGCAGAGAGACAGTAGTTATAAATTTAGAAGAGAACAGAGGAGAGTTTAGGGGAACATTTCTTCAGGACATTGATTGGGATTCCATCGCTGCCATTTGCTTTATGGTGGTCAAGCTTTGAAATTATGTTAGACCACTGAGGGGGTAATGTGGGTGTCATTCGGTTAGGCCTCAGTTTGGGGTGGGAAATCAGGTACAGATACTCCAGACGAGACCAGTGTCGAGTTGCTGGAGAATCTGCAAGCAAAGCACTCAGCCTTGTCTGTTGTAGAGGTAAGGACCTCAAATTCGTTAATTAGAGGGGGGATTGAGGGTTTGCTATTGTTTAGTATATTTTTACAGTAGTCTTTGGAACTGAACTCAAGGGATGCTATGCGCTGCTTCAGTCTAGCTGCAAACAGCAGCTTAGCTTCTTTAAGTATCTTCTTGCACTCATTGCGAGCAGAGGCAAAGAGACACCTGTTATGGTTTGACGTGTGACTCCGATAAAGCCAGAAGAAGTGATTTTGATGGGTGATGGCAGCTGAGCAAGCAGGGAGAACCAAAGAAACAGGTGGGATTTAAGTCTCAATTTCTTGGCTGGGATGAAAGCTTCGATTCCAGCCTTAACCCAAGAAGAGACCTCAGCCACACAGTCTTTAACGGGATAACTAAAGACTTTGTTCCAAGGGACGTCACACAGAAAATCGCAAAATGAGTCCCAATCAGCTCTTTGGTAGCAGTAAGATATTCTGCTAGTCTGAGGTTCTTGGGAAGAGTGGGAGTGGAAGGAGATGTTAATGGAAACCACTGCATGGTCAGAGTTTCCGAGGGGGTAGAGTTGCTTGGCATTGCAAGAGTCAGAGATGGAATTAAAATGGATCTAGCAGTGAGTCAGGTCCATTAGGGTTATTAGAGAAACGCGTGGGGAACTCCACCATTTGTGTAAGGGACTGAGTGATTGAAAAATTCATGGTGTGGACACCAGCAAGATCTGTGACAGTTTTCCAGCCACTTGACATGGTGGGCGTTAAAGTCACCAAACACAAATATATGGGTAAACGGATGAGAGGAAATGGCCTTGTCAATATTACTGGAGATGCTTTCAAGTACAGAACAGTCGGGAAATGAGGGGAAGCAGTAGAGGAAGAAAAGATAACTGAGCTTGGAGTAGATAGACTAAACTATCACCCGGTTTACACTCCTCCCACGTCTATTGAACAGGTGTGGAGGCTCATCCCTTGTTCTATGTTTAGGATGTGGTTTCCGGTTTTCCCTTTTCCAATCTTTTTACTCTTTTCTATTCTTTTACTCTTTTTTTTTTTTTTTCAATTGGAGTAGATAGACTAAACTATCGCCCGGTTTACACTACTCCCACGTCTATTGAACAGGTGTAGAGGCTCATCCCTTGTTCCCTGTTTAGGACGTGGTTTTCTCTTTTCCAGTCTTCTTACTCTTACGTAGCCCCCTGCGCATCAGTGGCGTTACCGCCTTGCTTGGGGTGATATTAAATTAAAAAAAAAAAAAATCTTAGTAGGGAGAGACGAAAACACATATAAAAATGATCTAGGGATTCAAGAGAGATCACCCTAGCTAGAGGGAGGTGTTCACTGACATAAACACCAAGCCCATGCTTGTGGACAATGGAGTCCTTCCTGAAGAGGGGAAGGTAACCAGGGATATAGAATTCAGAAGAGAGGATAGAAGGATCATAGTTAATTTCACAGAGCGCTAGAATGTCAGGTGAGTTGACTTGGAGGAAGGATTCGACACTGTAAAAGTTGGTGCATATACCTCATATGTTAGTGAAGGAGATGTTGATGGGTTTGGGTGTTTTTAGGTAAGCTGGTTTAGATTTACTATTATGATAGTGTGTATTTATGAAAGTTTTATTAGGAGAGAGCCCTAGAGTAGAATCAGTCAGTCGCTGTATGCAGCATGTGTGGGAGGGAAACTGGTGCAGACTGCAGCATAATGTGGCCTCAAGGACACCCATCCTTGCACGACATGGCACTACATAAAATCCCAATATTATTCAACTGTTAATCACAGCAGGCTCTCATGACACTGCGCATGAGTTCGGGCTTTTAATTACCAGTTGGAAACAGCAACCAGAAAACTGCCAACCCGGCACCTTCAGAATGAAGAGACGTTGCCACCATCCACAAACACTGCAAAAAGCTTGCAACAGCACTAGGACTAGAACCAGAGGAGAGAAAAGAAACTGGGAACTCCTTCCTAAACTGGAAACAAGGCATGCACCTCTACTCCTGTCCAAAAGAAGAGGGAGGACTGTGAACCAGGCAATAGAAGGGTTTTAACTTAGTATAAGTCGGAAGAAGCCTTCTAAGCCAATAATTTTGCAGTCCCCCTTTCATTGCCCTTTAAGGAAAACACAAGATAAACAAAAAGCCTTTGAAAGTGCTGACTCATTTTTTTAAATATAAAATAAAACAAAATTTCGATGTTTAAATTCGTTGAATAGCCATTTCTAAGAGGATATCCTTGCGTCTTCAGCAACGAAATATTTATTTAAACAAATTCAAATGACGAGATTTTATACCGGCAGAAGTCCCAAAATAATTTCCATCCACAGGAAAATAAAATGGGGTGGGATTAATAATTTTTGAATTTAAAGAAGTAAACAGGGAAGCAGACAAATACCTATGTCTAGAAGACACCCCACTCCCTTATCTGAGTTGAGTTTAAAAGTTGAAATTTAGCCATGTCTGGGGGTATAGAAGTAGTAGGAGGAACAAAAGTCAAAAATAAAGAAGGAAAGGAAAGGAAAAAAAGAAAAAAGTGTGAAGGGGTGGTTGAAAGAGAAGTAAACTAATAAAAGAAAAAAATGTTTTCCCTATAGAAACAAAGGAAACACTATCATCAGTGTTGAAAAAACATTGAAAAAATTAACCAAAGCGATTTTAGTTTAAAAATAATGACTGGGACAAATTTTATAGAAAAAATGTTGACATACAAATTTAAATTAAATATAAATCTTAGATTTTAGATTTAAAATAAAATAAAATTTAAATAAAAATAAAATTATTAACTTATATATTTCATTAGAATCCATTACTACAAGTATGCACACACACACACACACAAATACACTTTCCGGACATAATTTACTTAAAAAGCTAAAGGATATTTGCAATTAACAAGTTAAATTTAACTTTAATTATTTTTGAAAAATGAAGAAACTAAATTAAAGGTGGCTTAGTACGAAAGGAACAAAATTATTATATTTTTATTGTAAGGACCCTACTAAAAGTTAACCAAAACTAATCTTTGTGTAAAAGGTAAATTAGATTTAGCATTAAAATAAATATATATAAATATGCATATACAATTATAACAAGGTGCACGGAAGTTAAAAGGGTAATATAGTTATGAACAACAAAAATAGAAATAAGAATTTTCATGAAAACAAAAAATATATAAAAGTGCAGGAAAAAATGGGGACTAAAAATTTAGTCTACAGATTCTTACATGTTAAATAGTAAATATTTAGATAGGAAAATGGAAAAAAGGAAGGTATCTATAACGTTATATTGCAAATAAGAAGAAATTAAGAAAATGTAAAGATTTAAAATTCGTACTAAATGTTATAAAAGAAACTTTGTTTGAATATAACTAATAATGGAAAAAAATGCTTTCCACTAATTTTGAAAATTACGATCATATTTGTAAAAACAACAGATAAAACAGATATGATCCATTGTTAAAGATATAGGAAAAATGGTTGGCTCATTAAACTACTCCAGAAAGTATGTGACTCTTTCTATCATGCATTATATTTATAAAAATCAGATTAGACACAAAACAGAGGATATTTGCCATATCTGAGCTGAAGCTGCTCAATACTCACTTGATAGAGTTCAAAATTGTTTTATACTGTCTTGTAAGAGATGACTTATTTTCACTTTGCAACCTCTTTCCCACAGACATCACAAGCTAATTACTATTCTACTGTTATTTCCATGGCAAATGTTCAGATATGCTCCATTTTTTAGTTCCACTAATTTAAAATTTTATACCTAGGTCTTGTTATGCTGAAGCCATATGGGAGATGGTTAATGTTTGATTTGGCCTTGTGTCAGACATAACTGAACTCCCTACAGCTTACAAGTTTTATCCAGAGTTATCAGGTTTTCATTGTTATCATCATTAGAAGGTTTTTGTATATTTGTGGAAGAATGAAATATACATTTTTCATGTTAAAATAGAAATTTATTAAGAGGAATAGAATAACAAGAATAGGTATTAGTTAAAAGTTCAATGAGAAAGTTAAGGGTATCAAGAGTAGTGATTTGTTGGAAAGAGTTTATGCGTACGTACATATGTATGTATTAGTGTTTGTTTGATAGGAATGTCTTTAGATGGAGAAGAAGTAAAATGAATCAGCACACGAGAAGGAATGAGAAATAGGACGAATGTTCAGGTCACTTGAAGCTTCTCTCGTTAGATTTTAGCTTGTCGCCTCTGCTGCTTCCATCCCCTGACTGACCTTGGAAATTTCTTTTGTTACATTGCCACGAGGTCCGTCAGCTAACCACTGCCAATGCTGACTGACGCTGAGCTGATCGGAGCCTTTTATAGTATTTAGATTTTTCGTGAAGTCCCACTTGGTCTTGCGATTCACTGCCATTGGTCAGAAAACCATTTTAACATCTACTTGTGAAATCCAGTTTCGACTTTTTCTTTAAGCACATGTTCAATTCATTTTCTATTTGGGAAAAAGCAGGATTTCACACGTCATTGTGAATTTTTGTAAAAGTGAAGAAGGTTGATTTTAATTTTTAATTTTCTATCCCACAGAACTTTCCTTCCATTTAATGAAGTCTGCTTTGAATGATTTGTAATGGTATCTGTTGTCACTTTTCAAAATAGTAGTTTTTGTTTTGTTTTGCTGTGGTTTTTTTGTTTTGTTTTTGTTTTTTTTTTGGGGAGGGGGGTTGAAATGTGTTTTCATAATTCTTGTCACTTTTTGTCTTTAAGCATCTTGTTTGAAATTCATAAGAGTGGGTATATTTAGTTTTTCCATTTGTCAAAGGTCACAATAAAAGAAACGTAAAAATAGAAAAATGAAATATATTTTTCAAGACAAAAATAAAATAAGGGATTTTTCTTTGAATTTTTTCAATTTTAAATATTTGAAGTTGTCAAGCAGCTTGTTTTGTTAAAAGTGTTTGTAGTTTCGATGTTGAATTTTTTTTTTTTTAATTCCATTGTGCTTATTAGAGGCTGATAATTTATCAGCATATAATTTGAAGTTAGAATTTTTGGGACTCTTGAAATTCAATGAAATCAGGAAAGAAATCTGTATTATTCAATGAAAGGCATAAAACAGGTTGATAATGTTGGTTTCATATAAATTTAAACAATTCATTCAAAAGGGTATATTTTTAGGTAATCTTTAGAGTTGAGAGTACGTTGAAATTTTCCAGTTGTCGGTAGAGGTTGATATTGTATCAGCATATAATTTGACAACAGGGTTTATTCACATATGTTGGGCTCTATTTTCTTTTTCTTTTCTTTCTTTTTCTTCTGTCCTTTTTTTTCTTGTCTTGTAGAAGGTGAGTTGCCATTTTATGTTGTGATGCTTAAGTTTTTTTTTTGTTTTTGGGAAGTCGGTGTTCACCAGTGAGGTGGTAGGAATTTTTCCACTGCATGTTCCTTGCTGGATTTAGACGTCGGTGTTCACCAGTGAAGAATTTATCCTTCTTTTAGCTGTTCTTTTTCCATGTCAGGGTTTGCCTGTGTAGAAGTAGGATGCGTGTTCCTTGGACGTCGGGGTTTACTCATGAAGAAGTGATTCTTCCATTGTGTGTTCCTTTTCAGACGTCGGGGATCACAAGTGAAGAAGTGGGGTGCATCAGCAAAGATGTAGGGTGATCAAAAGCATTTGTCCAAAATTAGTTAAATGGCATAATATTCTGTCAAGATAACTCTAGAGTCTCTGTATATTTGGTGAACTGACAAAAATTGTAACAGTTTATGTGTGAAATTTCCCTTTATTCCCCACATTCATTAGATATAACTTTAATTACTATTTATTCTGATCTTTAAAGAATTCTCCATGAAAATTTCAATTCCTTGGATTTATAAACATGCATGAAAAATAGCAAAAGATTGTGGAGCAAAATAGTAAATGTGTTGTTTAATAAAAATTAATGTAAAATACTTTTTGTCCATTTACTATTTTTCATATTATCCATAAAGGAATCTTTTTACCTATATTAATAAAATCTGTCATTTCTCTCAAGCTGTTCTCTTATCAAAAGTAACATTGAAACTGTCATAAAATTTATATAATGTACATAATGGTTTTTATTCATTCTTTTTACTTTTTGATCCTTGTCAGACCAAAATTTAAAAAAGGAAAATATTAAAACACTTATTAAAAAAAGACTTTAGATTTAGAAAATGTTTTCATTAATTATTGTTACTGCAGAGAGAAACAAAAGTAATTGTTCTAGGAAGAGTTTATCTCCATGGTGCTAGCACGTCTCTGTCAGTCTAGGGTGGAGGACTGATACTCTCTTTGTTTGTTTCTAACAGTTTTTTTGTTTCTTAATATTTTGATTAGCTTTTAGAAAAGACATTTTTGCTATTCACCTTGAATTTCAGTGACTTACTTTCAGCCCTCTGTTAAAATACTTTCCAGATATTTAAATTGTTGTAGTTTTTTATCTTGGTATCTCCCATTTGTAATTTAAAATAAAAATTGTCAAAATTTGGTTTAAAACCAAAACAAAAAGACAAAAATTTATATATTTATTTTTTGTTTTAAACCAATTTTTGACAGTTTTTATTTTGATTATATACTTATCTAATAAAATTACAATTTCTGTAAAATTACAATTTTTGAATACTTTTATAACAACTTTACAATTGGTATTTTATTTGTTCAGCATTGCCAACCATAATTAATTTTTGACTAGTATTTACTTTCATTTTAATTCTAATTGTGATTTATTGCAACTTTACTATAACAGCAGTGAGTATACATCACTGATCATGAAAGTAAATAATAGTAAAAAATTATTGTCCACTTTAAGATATTTAAAAAAATGAATCCAAGCAACTGTATCCTCTTTTAGCTTTGATTTATTCATATTTGTAATTGTCTTATTGAAAATGTTTATAGCAACAAGTTTTTTAAAAGATTTATTTGTATACATGTGAATTAAGTGTAGTTGACATGTAACTTATAGGAAATATCAAAAGCTTAACTTGATTACCATTATGATTGATATATGTATTTACTTTTAAACATAATTTGTTCTAGCAAGCAAAAGAGCTTCAACTGAGTAAAGAAAATAAGGAGGAATTACTGAATCTCATTAAAATTTCACTGGATATTCGTTTGACTGAACAAGAAATTGAACTGAAAAATTTAGTGGAGTGCAAATTGAAAAACAGCTTAGGTAAAGTTATGAATTCATTTCTATTTTCTTCCTAGAAAATTATGTTTACATGTTTTTGTGTGATTCAAACTCCAACATAATTTGTATATAATCATTTCATCATATTAGTACTGTTTAAATAAGGATTTTATTTAAATATATATATATATATAGAATAATAATGGGTGAGATATGAAAAAGTGAATATTCTCCCATTATTATATTCATGATATAATAACATATTTCTTGGATGGAATGGAATAGCTGAAAGCAAAGGAATGACAAACATGCTTTGTTCTCCAAGAGAGTTTTATACTGTCATACACAAAATTATATACACATATTTACATTTGTCGAATGCAGAGAAAATATAACTCATATATGCAACAACAAGCAGTGTGAAAAGATAAGCTATAATTATAATTCCAAATGATACAAGTCCTTACTGATAACACCAAATCAGTAAAAAGTTTTTACTGAGAATGCTTAATAATTCTTATACATTTTTATGTTAAGCTATTTCCAAAAAAGAAACTGAAAATCTTTTGTTACATGAAATGTCACAGAGAAAAAACTGCTAGTTTACTACTAAATTAAGAAAGAATTACAATAATAAAATTTACTAAAATGAAGATGTTTACACATTTTTACAGAGTGACAAGTTATATGTTATTGCTACTACATCTTGGAGCAGAAAGATAATGAATGTTTTTGTTCTTTGTTTTTCACCCTGACAAGAATGACCCTAAGTGGGTGTTCTGGCTAACAAAATGGGGTAATCCTCATAATTGTATTTATTTTGGTTATTTATAAACACAGGCAATGTCAGGAACTTCTACTCATTTTTTATATTCCTATCTGCTATTTCTATTAACTTCTTAATTTCTGCAATCTTTTTAAGATAAAGAATTATTGTAGTTTTAGTATAATAGATACTGAAATATGCTTCTAAAGGAATAAATTGAGTGGCGAGTTTATAAGATAATTTTTAATTATTTGCATCTTTTACATTGCTTGATTACAAAAAAGTAATTTGAAAATTTAAGATAATTTCAACTGAATACAATCATTACTTTTTTATTTGACATTTTTAAGCACAAATAAAGCTTAATTTTTGAAGATTGTTTTATTAATGCTATAAAAAATAATTCTATAACATTGATTAAATTTTGTAGCTCTAATAAAATCTTATTGTTTTTTGTTTTTTTGTTTTTTTCAGTGGAGAATCCAAATATAATGAAAGAGATTTGCATGCATATTTTCCCTGATTATTATTTGGTAAAGTGGACATATTTCTTTCATGTCATTCTTTTAAAGAATCATTTTAATTTTTAACACATCCCATAACATAGTCAGCATTAAATAACTCTTAAAGTACTCTGAGTTTTAATTAAATATATTATTGTCACAGAAGTGTATATACAGTGGAAGGAAAATAAGTATCCGTACACCTGAAAAATCGTATTTTAATACATTTCCTATCCATGTAATTACTTCAAACTTACACAAAACATGGGTATTGACCTAAAATTAACAAGTATCTATACAGATGTTATTTTCTGTGGTTGCTTTTGTAAAAACATTCCCAAATAAAAAAAAAAGGTGTAAAAATACATTGCAAGATATTATCCAACATGAAGTATTCTGTATTTGTCTATATTTCTGAGATGAGGTAGTATTTACACTATTCAGACTGTTGTCCTCATCTTTGCTGCCATATTTACTATGTTTCGGCTATTGTACACTCCAGCCTCCTTTAGATACTAGGAATTTGAACCGAACCCTTTATTACAATCACTGGAGTATATTATTCTCATTCCATTTGCGATGCCACTTCTGGTAACCATGTGTTATCTCCCTTTAACTCTTTTAAGTTATTTGTTCACCACTGGGCCATGTCCTCGAGAACACATGGCCCAGTGGATATAGACCTTCTATTGTTCGTATAGAAGTATTTTTCTTTGTGCTGTGTTTCTTCAGGACATTAGTGATCATGGCTCTCCATAATTTCCAGTCCTTTGTAGCTCTTTAATAAATTATGTTTTATTGTTATCTCTTCTAAACCTTGTTTCACTAGGTAGGTTATGCATTGTTTTCCTCTGTCTTCTTTTGCCTTCAATCTATCCTTCAAGTATCAAAATTTTCAAGCCCTCTTTCCTCATTATGTGCCCTAAAAATTTCAACTCTCTTTTCTTGATGTTAAGTTTCTTTTTGTTTCTATTTTCTCTAAACCTTTATCCTTAGTTCACATGTTGGGTCCATGGTATTCTCAGCATCCTTCTGTGAAATGACATTTCTGTTGCTTCAAGTCTTTTCTTTATCTGCGAGGAGATTGCTCAGCATTCAGTGCCATATTGGAGAACTGATATTACATAACAGTTCAGTACTTTTTCTTTGTTTCTAACAAAACTTTTTGTTTCTTAATATTTTGATTAGCTTTTGGAAAAAGCATCTTTTGCTATTTGCTTTGGATTTCATTGACAAACTTTCTACCTTCTGTTAAAACACTTTCCAGATGTTTAAATAGTTGTAGTTGTTTGATTTTGCTGTCTCCAATTTGTAATTTGCTTGTTGGGATGTTCCTTTTGCTAACAATCATATATTTTGTCTTCTTACAATTTAGGTTTATCCCTTTCTTCTCACTTTCCTTTACTACCCTCTCTAGGACTTGTAGTTTCCTTTCTATATGCTATAATCATCATGTCATCTGCATATCTTATGTTAAGATTGTTACTGCTAATAATGAATCCTGGTAGGGTTTCTAATTCTCTCAGAATTGCCTCACTGTATAAATTGAATAAGTCTGGTGAGAAGGTAAATTCTTGTCTTACACACGGTTCTATTTTTGTATACTTACTGAACTCATTTCCAGGCGGTTTGTTGCCAGTTTATGTTCTGGATTATTCTATCTTTCTCAAATATGTCAAGGTTATCTAGCAGTTCCAACAGTTCTTTGTTCTTTTAGAAAATACATTTCCATAATCTATAAAACACATCCTTATGCATTTCTATTGTTTTTTCTGATATCATTCTGAGCATAAATATTGCATTTCTTGTTTCAGTCTCTTTAATGAAGCTGCACTGTTCCTGTCCTATTTCAGGTCTGACTCTACTGTGCAAAGAATTCATCAGAATTCAGATAATAATTTTTATTATATGGTTCATTTGGTTGATTGTCTGATGGAGTTCATATTCATTTACACCTGGCTTCTTAAGCAATATGAAGATAAATCTATTTAGGTCTTCACTGTTATATATTTAATTTATTATATCTGTAATTTTCTCAATGCTGAAATCATTAAAGGCTGCCAGCATCTCTATTACAATTCCACCTGGTCCTACTGCTTTATTTATTTTCAATTTGGCCAATGCTGATCCCACTTCATATTTTAATATTGGGTTGTCCAAAAAGTCCATGCCAATTTGTAGTCATTCATGTTCCAACACGTTAGAGTACATCAAATTTATCAACAGATATAATTTGCTTACAGTTTTGATAAGAGCACACTTCAGACTATCTCTTGAGGAAAAAAAAAGCTTCAAATTACTTAATTCATGTCAATTTTGCATCCCTATGAAAATGGAAGATTGAGGCGTATTATTGATGTGTTTTTTATTACCATAAAGCCAAAAATGCCTTGCGAGCAACAAAAGATATGGGCTGTGTAGAGTGAAGGTGCTTTAGCTCACAGAACTGTACAATAGTGGTTCGCTAAGTTTAGAGTTAGTAATTGTAGCCTTATTGATGAAGAACGCTCAAGTAGACCTCCTCCACACATACACTAAAGATAATAACCAAATCAAGACATTCATTGGGAATAATCCACATTACACCATACAAGAACTGGCAGAAACACTAAATTTATTAAAATCCACCATCCATGAGCACTTAGTGAAACTTGGTTACTCAAATTGTTCCAATGCTTGGGTGCCACATGATCTGAGTGAAAATTTATATCTGTAATAGCTGTATAAACACAATGGAAATGTATCCTTTTTGAAGCAAATTGTGATGGATTATGAGAAATGGATCATTTACAACAATGTTCAGTGAAAAAATCCTGGGATAAGTGACATGAGCTAACTTAAAGCCACCCCAAATGCAAATCTTCATCCAAATAGTCATGCTGTGCATCTGGTAGAATTAAAAACGAATCCTGTATTATGAGCTTCTGCCAAGTAACCAGTCAATTAATTCTGAAAAGTACTGCTTGCAACTGGATAAACTAAAGGCAACAATTCAAGAAAAACACCCAGAACTTGCAAAAATGTAAGGTGTTGTTTTCCATCAAGACCTTACATTTCTTTGATAACCTGGCAAAAATTGTTGCAACTTGACTGGGATGTGTTACCCCACCCACCATATCCACAAGAGATTGCTCCTTCAGATTTTTATTTATTCGGGTCCTTGTAAAAATAATCTCAGTGGTAAAAATTTTAATTCTTTGGATGACATAAAAAACCACCATAATAAGTTCTTTGCTGGGAAACCACCAAAATTCTGGGAAGACAAAAATCTTTAAGTTGAAGGACAAATAGAGAAATGTTATACAAGAAAGTGGCTCATATTTAGTTGAATAAATATTTAATGACATAACTTTGTTTTGTTTTTTAATTTTTCAGACAACCTAATATTTCTGGTCCTTTAATATCTTTGAGTATTGAGTATTTGAGTTCTTTCATTGTGGAAGAGTTCTCTGATGTATTCATTCCATCTCTAAAGTATTTTTTTCTTTCTTTAATACCAGTGTCTTGTCCTTAGATTTTATTCATCCTGTTGATGAGCATGTTTTTTGCCAGTTAGCTCTCTTTTTTATTTTTCATGCATATCTGATACATATTTTCTGATGAACCATTCCTCTTTAGCCTGCCTGCATTTGTTCTTAATTTCTTTTGGCAAAGTTCTATATTCTGCACTGTATCTTGGCATTGTTTTTTATTTCCTTTTCATCATGTTTCATCTAATATTCATTCTTTTTTTTTTTTTCTATTTTTCTTTGTGACGATCTCAATTGCTGATGTTGCGAAAGCTTCTCTGAATTTGTCTCACTTCAATTTTTCATTCTCATTTTTTTCTATTATATCTGTTTTCAACACTATCCATATATTTTCCTTCACATTTGGCTCATTCACGAGGCTGTCTTGGTCCCCTTCATTTTCTATAGTTTCCCTCTAAGTATCACTGGAAGATGTTATCTCACATAGTCAACACTTGGGTATGTTTTGCAGTGTAAAACTGCATTCCTGAATCTTTAATCCAGTTCTTGGATTGATATAGTCATTTGAGTTTCTTATTTCCCCTCCTGGGCTTCTCCATGTCAATATATGTCTTAGGTGTTCTGGAAATCAAATGTTAGCGACTACTTGACAATTTACCATGCATTTTTGGAGCCATTTTTCTTTGCATTTATTACAAATTCCTAGTCAAAATTTGACAACTATCTTACCATCTCACTTCTTATCTACTTTGACATACAGATCTCCCATGATGATTGCCATTTCTTGCAATTTGTATTGAGCCTTGGTGTTGTAGCAGTACAGTAAAACTTTTCAATTTCTTCCTCTGTATATATTGTTGGTGCCTATAATATTCTTTTTTTTCTTCCTAAACATATGATCCTGTGCTTGTCACTTATAAAATCTCCATTGTTTTCTCACCTAATTTCACATGTGCCTAAAATATTGTTTCTTTTTTTTTTTTTTAATCATCCCACCCCAAGCAAGGCATTCCACTGCCACTATTGCGCATGGGGCTACATAGGGGAAGGTAAAGAGAAGGAGTGGTTAGACATAGGGAATGTCAGGAGGAAGGTGACAGATGAGTAAGGATACCGAGGATGAGATGGGAAGTGTTTGATAGAATGGGAGCAGGTTAGTGTGTTAGGAGGTGTCTATTGACCTTACATTTAAACTCCTGGAGATTGTAGCCGTCGGGGAAGCAATCATTTGGAAGAGAGTTCCACAGTCGGGAAGTGCGAGGAAAGAAACTGTTGGAGTAGAAGTTACGGCTGCATTTTATCGGTTTCACTGTAAAAGGGTGGGATCTAGTTGCTAATCTAGTATCTCGTGCAAATTCATATTTAGGGGGCACCAGTGATCTAAGTTCATCGGAGCAGAAGCCGTGAAAGTATTTATAGAAGAGACACAGGGAAGCCACGTCGCGCCGGTGGGAGAGAGACTGCAGGCAGTCCGCCAAGTCGGTATCTATCACATTACAGACCCTCCTCTGAACCTTATCGAGAAGCCCGAGGAGAATAGCAGGGGCACCCGACCAGATATGGCAGCAGTATTCAATGCACGAGCAGATGGTAGATTTATAAATGTGCAGGATAGAATTAGACGGAAAAAACTTCCGGGCCCTACACAGAGAACCGACTTTCATAGCAGCGGATTTAACAATGGATTCGATATAGTCATTCCATCTGAGGTCCGCTGAAAGTGTGAGACCAAGGAGGCGTAGTGTTTTACTCTCTGGGAGGCAAGCCTGGTCCATGCTAATGGGAGGTAGGTGAGATTGTCAATGATGGTTAATTGAGAGTAGCTTCGTTTTAGAAGCATTAAAATTTACTAGCCATTTCTTACCCCAGTCCAATATGGATTGGAGGTCTTTTTCAATCTCGGCTGCGAGGTTAGCTTTGACGCCTACACCAGATTTTTGTAGGAGGTGATAGTAAACTGTGGTGTCATCGGCATACAAACCTATTTGGGCTCTTATGGAATCAGGGAGATCATTAATGTATATCAGGAAGAGTGTAGGACCTAAGATGGAGCCTTGGGGGACACCTGCGTTTGTATGGTAGTTCTGGGAGGCATGTCCGTTTAATACCACCTTCATTGTGCGGTTAGAGAGGAATGACTGGATTAGTTGAAACAAATGTCCAGTTATACCATAGCTCCGCAGTTTACATAGAAGGCCAGCATGCCAAACTCTGTCGAACACCTTAGATATATCCAATGCAATGGTTCGGGCTTCGCCATTCCTGTCGAGTGCCTGGTATATGTACTTGGTGATGGTCGTTAGCATATCAGCAGTAGACCTGGTGAAGCGGAAACCATATTGCTTGTTCAAGAGGAGCCTGTGTGCTGTGAGATGCTGAACCACCTCGGCGTTGATAATGTTGTTAATATTGTGGTGAAATAAAGTGAAAACAGCAACCAGCGAGTAAATTGTGGCTCTCCCAGCTGGTATTCCAACATAGTCGTTCCTTCTTGAGTTCTGTCTCAAAATCGCACTAACAGACTTTTCAGCCACCAACTATGAACGTTACTCAAAAAAAAAAACTCGCACTGGGAAAAATTAGTTGCTTTTATATTTGTCCATATACCCATAATCCTTTGCATCTTCATGCGATCCCATAATGCATTGCATCTTTATTGTATAAAAATGCAATGCAAGTCTTCCCTTATTCTTTTACGTTATCTGGCCGAGGATGGATTACGGCAAAATGGTAAGTGCTTTTTCTTTCTCCTTCATTTTAACTGCAGTAGCTTTACATGCTAAGCAAATACAGGCTCTTTTTTGGCAGGGACAAGGCAAGTCGCAAACAGTTGTGCTCGTCCTTGGTTCTATCTCATGTTTGCCACAAATATTAATATTTAACCTGTTCATTTCCTGCGTTATATATAACTGGTCACATTGGTTTAGTGTTATGATATTCTATTGCCTGAAAATTATTTTTTGTTTGATGCAAACAGTTGCTAAATGACAGTCCAGTGACATTTGTCCCTTACTGGGCAATGGATCGATTCCGAGGAGTTTAAGCCACTTTTACTCTGTTTTTGGCTGAATGACAGTCAGGAGACACTTGTTGCATATATCACTCCTTACCTGGCATGGTGCTAATCCTTTAACCCCTTCTTGTCACTATCTTTCATAATTTGATTGTTAAAAGGACATTAGATTTGCAAATACCATAGTAAGATTTTACATAAAAAACGTAAATGTTGCATACAAAAGAAAAATATCTCTTTGTAGACTTAAAAAAAAGAACAAAGATCTCTTTTGTAATTTTTTCTCTTTCTTTTATCCATTATTTTTTCATTCTCTTTCCACATCTAATTTCTTTTTTTTAATTTTATGTACCCTAACCTCACTTTTTTTCTATGCATCTATATCTCTGTTTTTTTTTCTAGTTTTTCCTGTAATATCTTTTCATCTTCTCCACTTTTTTTCTCTTAACACACATATACACACACACATCTCTCTCTCTCTCATATATATATAGCAATCTTTCATTTAAACGTTTTGTTAAAAACGACTGACAAGAAAGATTTTATTAATTTTTTATTTAAATTTTCCGGTAATCTTACACATTTCCATTTTCCTGGATATAAGAAATGTAAAAATGTTTCATGATTTTCAACTTTCCAAGTACTTTCAGCCTCTTCACAGGCCATTTTCAAGGATGTTATTTTTCTGGCATTGTTATCGCTTCATATTTGACTGTAATGTAATTTTTCATTTTAGTGTTCCTTTGTTTTTTGAGAAGGAGTTTTTTTTTTTTAAAGCTGTTGCATGATGCAGGCATCATGTAAGCAACTGTCTGTTTTTTAAAAACTTTATTTCCACTATTAAATAGTAGAAGGTTGATGGTAGGAGAAAATTGTTTGATATATAGTGCCTCTCTTATAGCAAGGTGCCTTTGATATTTTGATTTAAATAGTATTTTTGTATTTCCAACCAAAGTTTTTCTTAAGGATTCTTGTAAGTTATGAGTTAAATGTTTTTTATTGCACTATTATTACTAGATAGGTGGCATGTAAAGCACCTTAACTCAGGGAAGTGGTAGTATGGCCAATATAGGTAATTGATTTAGGACAAGAAAAGCCAAAGAAAAGATTTGCAATGTTAAAAGAGAAATTCAAAGACACAAGGATATTCTACTAAATACAATGAGTACAGTAAAATTAATAACTACCAAACGTCATCTCAATAGCACATTAGAACTAAACTAAAAACAGTATTACTAAAAGCTTGCAATCTATATAAAGAGAAAATTCTATTACCTAATGGTAATTGTAACTTTATAAACTTGTTCAACCAAAAGCTCATTGACAACCAAACAGAATTCTTGAACATCAGCCCAAATTGCCACCTCCAGCCTCAATATGACAGCATTCAAAAGAAAACTGAAATTGAAATACTCTACCAATTTATCCAACAATTAAAAACAGAAAATTTAATTACAGAAAACCCAAATCTGAAAGATCTTCTAAAAGCTGAAGGTTTAAAAATCCGTTCTCCACACAACAAACACAATAATATGCTTAAAAACAAACTAAGATTAGCTGCAAAGATTTACAAAACAATGCCAACATCATCATTAGATGTGCTGACAAAACCAACAACTATGTAGTTACCAACCAACAAGATTACAACCAAAAATTTATCTTAGGTGACACAACAAAAATTCACTAAATTAAGAAAAAAATCCCGCAGATTCATTAACAACGTACATAAATAAATTAATCACAGCTATCAATGCGAACGTTAGTAGTTAAAAATCAAGAAAATTATCAGTGATTATCAACTGGAATATCTTTATAGTAACATAAAAACCCATAAACTATGTTTTCCTCATATCACAAAATATCATATCACAAATATCTACACTAGTATACCAACTATCTAAAACCTTAAACTACATAATTTCTCCATATATACCTAACAATTACAGCATCACTTCAACTAATGATTTCCTACATATATTAAAAGCAACATTCTAGCTTCACTGGATATTGACAACCTTTTAACCCTGTCCCAATTGACGAAACATTGAATATAATTAGCAACTGCGTTTACAAGCACTCATCTGTCCCTCCTCCAAAAATTCAACTGGTAATTCTTCAGAAATTACTTACTACATGCATCAAACAAACTGCATTTTCAAACCATAATAGTAACATTTACATACAAACTAAAGGTGTCAGTATGGGAAACTCATTTCTCAAATTTTTACGTGTCGCATATCAAAAACAAAGGGTTTAGAACAACCAACAAACCGAAGATTTACACAAGGTACATCGACAGCATTTTTGTTTTAATAAAAAAAAATACAGACGAAATCACAAATCTAAAATTAAATTTTGAAAATCCTTGCTGAAGTTCACTTATGAACTCATGGACAATAACAAAATTCTATTTCTTGATATTACTATAGAGCTAAAAATCAATGAATTTATCACTTATCTGTATAAAAAACTACCAGTAAGAACTCTTGTCTTCATTATAATAGTCAGTGCCCAGAAAGATATAAAATGTCTGTAATAATGAACTTCTTAAAAAGAGCACATCAAAATTCTTCCTCTCAAAGAATATTTTTGAGTGAACTAAAACACATAAAACAAGCACTGGTCATCAATAATTTTTCCAACTATATCATTGACAAACAAATAATGCGGCAGGGGTGATATCACCCCTGAAATGATAATAATGTTAGCAATATTAATAAAGGTGGATATGCTGTAAAACAAAAAACACAAAGTGAAAGAAAGGCCTCTTTGAATAATCAAGAGGTTGATAGGCTGTAAAGACTTTGAAATATTAATAATATTGCAGAAAGATGAATTAGAACACAAGATACAATCTTAGTAGTAGTTATGCTAAGAACGAACCAAAAAGGGTTAAACGAAAGCTACATCTCTCCTCTGTAAAAATTATTTGAAGTAGTTTGTCTTGTTTGGTTATGATTCATATACAAGAGACATTCAACTTTTTGCAAGAAGGGTTTGTTTTTTTTTTGTATTTATATATAAAAACTTTTGTCTTCCCAAAATTGAATTGACTTTGTTATATTCAATTTCCTGTTAACCCAATTCTCACCTGATAAAATTGCAGGTAGACCAATGGGGAGCTTCAGATTTCTATGATCTGATAACTACCAGGCCTAACCTGTAATACTGGATCATGCAGGGCCAACGACCAGTTTTGTGGAGTGTGCCGTTCCAGTGGGGTCAGGATACGATGTTACAATAAAATTATTGTTTAAAGAAATACGTGACACTAGCATTAAAAATAACACACGAGAAAACATCAACATATTTTATTGCAGCCAAATGCACATTAATTATAAACAGAACAAAATTTCTATACAAAATTACCACTTCACAAGCTCTACTGCTGATAAGTTAATGACTATCACAGAGTTTATATACCAGGCTCTCAATAAGAACGGCAAAGCTCAAGTTATTGCACTAGATATCTCCAAAGCTTGTGACAGTCTGTCATGGCTATGGTATAACTGGACGATTGTTTAACCTAATCCAGTCTTTCCTTTCAAATCGCGTAATGAAGGTAGTATTGAATGGGTATGCTTCCAGATACTATTAGGTTGTCCCAAAAGTTTGACCAGATCCGAAAACTTGCAGATCGATGGCAGAAAGTCTTGGAAAATGATGGTCTTTATTTTGAGCAATACTTTTTGTTGTTTTTGCAAGTAAAATTTCAATTTTTTGCAAGTGTTTTCTGGTAACCTTAGATTACTTGACGAGTAAAATTTCAATTTTTTGCAAGTGTTTTCTGGTAACCTTAGATTACTTGACGAGTAAAATTTCAATTTTTTGCAAGTGTTTTCTGGTAACCTTAGATTACTTGACGAGTAAAATTTCAATTTTTTGCAAGTGTTTTCTGGTAACCTTAGATTACTTGACGAGTAAAATTTCAATTTTTTGCAAGTGTTTTCTGGTAACCTTAGATTACTTGACGAGTAAAATTTCAATTTTTTGCAAGTGTTTTCTGGTAACCTTAGATTACTTGACGAGTAAAATTTCAATTTTTTGCAAGTGTTTTCTGGTAACCTTAGATTACTTGGCGAGTAAAATTTCAATTTTTTGCAAGTGTTTTCTGGTAACCTTAGATTACTTGGCGAGTAAAATTTCAATTTTTTACAAATGTTTAGAAACTTTTGGGACAACCTAATATCATATGAACGTGGGTGTCCCTCAAGGCTCTATTGTAGGTCCTACGCTTTTTCTGATCTTCATTACTGATCCCCCTGATGTAATAACATCCCAAGTAGGCATGTATGCTGACAACACAACAATTTACTCCCAACTCAATAAAAAATCTGCTCAGGCTGACAAAGCAAACTTCGCTGCTGACCTTGAAAAGGACCTCCAATCTGTGGTGGACTGCGGTAAGAAATGGCTCATGAATTTTAATACTTCCACAACAGAGCTGCTATCATTTAACAACATGCATTGAATACTGCTGTCACATCTGGTCAGGTACCCCTGCTATTCATCTCAGGCTTCTTGACAAAATCCAACAAAGAATCTGTAATTGATCCCGACCTGGTAGCTCAACTTCAGTCACTTTCTCGCTGATGTAATGTGGCTCCCTCTACATCTTCTACAAATACTTTCATGGCTTCTGCTCTGATGAGCTTCTCTCCCTGGTGCCTCCACTGCATGGATTTACTTGAGCTACTAGACTAGCAGCTAGGTCTCACCTTTTTACAGTGAAACCAATCAAATGTAACCCTAACTTCTACTCTAACAGCTTCTTTGCTCGCATTTCCCGACTGTGGAATTCCCTTTCATATACTTGCAATTTCCAAGAATTTAAATGCAAAGTCAATTGACATCTCTTATCACTTGACTCACATACTTTCCATGACAATCCTTGTATCATGTTCTACTTCCTTTCCACTTCACTCTCATGCAGCCCTCTTCACACCTGTATCCTCTTCCTTTTCTTACTCCTTCTCTGACTCCCCTGTAACTTGTTCCTCTTTCTCATCACTCACGTCTTCTGTATCCCCCTGCACACCAGTGGCAGTTCTGCCTTGTTTAGGGTGAAATGATATTTTAAAAAAACACCATATTTCTGCCATAATTCGTCAAAAACATATAAAATTTATAATATCTTATAGAAATTGGAAGGCAGCAAACCTTGTTATTTCTAATAATAATAACCCTATCAAATCTAAACTATCGATGACTAATATAGTGTATGAATTTCAATGCCCTGTACAATATTGTGTTTCTTGTCCTAAATCAATTACCTATATTAGCCATACTACCATTTCCCTGAGTAGACACCTTAAATGTCACCTGTCTAATAATAATAGTGCAATAAAAAAACGTTTATTAACCCATAACTTAAAAAATCCCTTAAGAAAAATTTTGGTTGAAAATACAAAAATACTACTTAAATCACATCAAAGGGACATTGCTATAAGAGAGGCACTATATATCAAACAATTTTCTCCTACCATCAACCTTACACTATTTAACAGTGGAAATGGAATTTTGAAAGTTTTTAAAAAAACACATGCTCACATGATGCCCAGCTGCACGCATCATGTGATACCTTTAAAGAACTCTCTTTTTAAAAAAAAACACTAAAACACAAAAAAATTACATCGGAAAAATAACATCCTTGAAAATGGCCAGTGAAATGGCTGAAAGCACTTGGAAAGTCGAAAATTATGGAACATTTTTACATTCCTTATCTCTAGCTAAAAGAAAACATGTAAGAATACTATAAAAGTTCAATCAAAAATTAATAAAATCTTCTTTGTCAGTCATTTTTAACAAAACGTGTTTGTTTATATATATATAATGTTTAAACAAATCATTTCATATATATAGGATGAGCTGCTGGATTATATAATTTAAAATTTGTGTATTTAGGCAGCAAATTGTCTTTTAAACATGTTTAAGAGAAAATTTGCTGCTTATATAATATATATATATATATATATATATGCACACATATAGTGTTATTATTCAGATGTTAATAAAACAGTGCTCAATCTATGAATAGAGTTGCATTATATATATATATATATATCTTACTTCTCTGAAACTAACTTTGACCCTTCTATCCCCTTGTCCTATCGCCCTGTTGGTGGGCTTTCAGAATACGCCAACTGCACCTCTGCAGAGGGTAAAAGTTCCCCCCAGGGGGCCACCTGTAATGTCTGGGAACAGGATCCTGGTGGTTGAGCAGGTCGTGACCTAGGTGAAAAGTGGTCATGATCTGCAACACACCACTTTGGCCCTTACCTGGGATAGACAGGCGGTCAGATAAGTCTGATTGAAACAGCATTAAAAAAACAGGGTGTAAAGAAACATAAGAGAATTACCATCAGACGAAACAATGAAATTATACAGACACACATATACTCACTTTCGATAAACCTTCCATACCAAAAGATATCAGGATTGGCTATACAATAAAAAGGGTAGAGTAATTTATACCAGCTCCCCTCCGATGTTTCAAATGTCAAAAATTTGGTCATCGCAAAGTCATTTGCAGAGGACCCCAAGTGTGTGGGAACGTGACCCAAACCACACAGAAAGTGAGTGCAAAAATATAAAATGTGCAAACTGCCATGAAGGACATCCTGCCTTTTCAAGGACCTTTGATGTCTACAAGAAAGAAAAGGAAATAATGTATGTAAAACACACCAAAAATTTACCTTTCCCAGAAGCTAGAAAAATTGTTGAAAGCTATATGGGAACAAAAACATATGCCAATGTTGTACAAAAGCCAAATCAAAAACCTCAGGACACCACATCAATAGATAACTACAAAAAACTTATTGAAAAGTTAGTGAATTTGAATACAAGAGAATGGCAAACATTCCAAGAAAACCTAAAAAAATGTATTCAACAGAAACAAAGCCAACCAAGTCTAGTACAAAAACAAAAGTAAATATTGATAACCATATAGAACTGCCCAAAAAGAGTTCCAGGATAGCTGAATGTACAAGTGAAAGACGCCAAAGATCACCAAGCTAACCTACGGATTCTAACAAAGACATGATTGAAAATAAAACAAAATATAATACTATTAAAAAGAAGGCCTCAAATAAAAGAATAACACAATCCACCCCGATAACTACAAACAAATCCGAGGAACCTGAAGAAATGGAGATTGAAATTAAAACTCCACAAATAAGCAAAACTCAAAACAAAAAAAAAACTATAAATCTCAAAATTAAATCTAAATAGAAAATAATTTAATCTAATGGAATATCAGAGGATTAAGGGCCAATCATTCAGAATTATTATTGCTTATCACTAAATACTGCTCAGCAATCATATGCCTTCAAGAGACTCACTTCAAGCTTTTGAGGGGAGTCTCTTAAAGGCATATGATTGCTATACCATTAAAATTAAAAACTATCATTCATACAATTATATCAAACATCATATTGATGGACCTTCTGGTGGGTCATCAGTGATCATAAACAATAATATCCCACACAGGGAAATCAAACTAAATACAAGTCTACAAGCAGCCGCTATATCAGCAACCCTCCATAAAACAATAACAGTGTGTTCATTGTATATTCCTTCAAGCCAAGAACTAAAAGAATCAGAGTTAGATAATTTAATAAAACAATTACCAAGACCCTTCATTATAATGAGTGACTTCAGTAGCTACAATGAGATCTGGGGAAAGTAAGAAAACAGATAAAAAGTGCAAAATAATAGAATCAATATTAAATAATCATTATTTGTGCATATATAATAATAACACAAATACATATTTTCACTTGGCAACAGGCACATACTCTACAATTGATTTAACAATTAACCTGTTTTTAGATTACAATTGGAAAGTGCATGATAATACTTGTGGAAGTGACCACTTTCTGATTCTATTAGAAAACAAGATTAATAAATTAAATAAAAGAACTCCGAACTGGAATCTGAAAAAGGCAAATTGGGATGGTTTTAAAACATCATGCCTTCCTGAATTAACCTCAGAAGCAAATAAAAACAAAGAAGAAGACATTTTATATTTTACGAACACACTACTAAATATAGCTGAAAGATATATACCAAAAAGTTCCACCTCATGGTTCCACAAAGAATGTCAAAAAGCTGTAAGACTACACAGTGCAGCATCAAAGAAACTCAAAATAAATCCAACAAAAGGAAAACTTAAACTCATTCAAAAATAGCAGAGCCAAAGCCCAAAAGATCATTAAAGACTCCAAACAAAATTCATGGGAAAATTACGTGGCCAAAATAAATAATAACACAAAACCAAAAGAAGTATGGCAAATGATCTGAAAAATAGCAGGCAAAAATAGCAATACTTCCACAAAACACCTCATTCACAATAATCTAAAAATAACTGACAAGAAAGATATAGAAAATCATCTTACTGCAACTTTCTTGCAAAACTCATCCGCTAAAAACTGAAGTAAAAACTTCCAAACCATCAAAACCAGAGCAGAAAAAGTAAAAAGAAAATTTCAAAACAAAAATACAGAAACCTATAATCAGGTTTTTTCTATACTAGAACTAAAAGAATCTCTTAACAAGGCTCACAATATTGCAGTTGGACCAGATAAGATTCATTATCAATTCCTAAAAGAATTACCAGAAATCTCACAAAAATATCTCCCACAAATATACAATAACATATAGAACAGCGGGGACATCCCTAAAATATGGAAACAAAGCACAGTTATACCAAAAAAAAAACTGTTCAAAGACGTAACAAATGCAAAAAATTACAAGCTCGTTGCTCTTAGCAGTTGTGTGTGCAGAACACTAGAGTGGATGATGAATGCCAGATTAACATGGTACCTAGAAAAGAACAAAAAAGAACATCAGTGGTTGTCTTCTTCGGTCTAGAAAAGGCATATGATACAACCTGGAAATGCAGTATAGTAAGAGACCTCAAAAACCTTGGGCTAGAAGGTAGAATGCTGATATTTATTAAAAACTTGCCAGAAGATAAAATATTTAAATTCCAAGTAAGAAATATCTTCTCTGAAGAAAAGGAACTTTAATATAAAAATGAACAAGATTGTAAAAAACCTAAACAGAGGAACAAACTGTGCTTTATATGTGGATGTTTTCCTGATATGTTATAAAGCAAAAACATGAACTACATTGAAAGACAATTTTAGATCTGCCTCAATAAGCTAAACAAATGGACCACAGAGAATGGGTTGACATTTTCAAAAGAAAAAAACGAAATGTGTCCACTTCTGCAACCTACGTAAACTCCACCTTGACCCAGTACTGAAAATCGATAATACCAAAATCCCAGTAGTAGATCATTACAAATACCTGGGAGTTATTTTTGACTGCAAATTCTCCTTCATCCTCCATATTAAATACTAGAGAAAGAAATGCAATAAAACTATACAATTACTCAGAACTATAGCACATACCGATTGGGGAGGAAACAAAGAAACATTAGTAAAATTGTATCGCACTTTAATCAGATCAAAACTTGATTATGGCTGCTTCATTTATAGAGCAGCCAGAAAAACATACTTGAAAAAACTGAATACGATACATCACCAGGGAATTAGATTAGTTCTTGGAGCATATAACACCTCTCCTGTTGAGAGCTTGTACACATAAGTAAATGAACCACCTCTTGAGATGGGAAAAACTGACTCTGCAATATTACCTTAAACTTTCATCATGCTTTCTAAATCCAACGTTCAGTACTATTTTCCAACCACAATACACAGAGCTTTTTCAGCAAAAAGAAACGGCTATCAAACCTTTCAGTTTACAGATTAAAGAAATCATACAAGAGAACCAAATAGGTACAACGCAAGTTCACAAATCAACTCTATCTTCTACACCACCCTGGATAATAAATTAACCAAAAGTTATTCTTGATCTGACAAAATACTCAAAATACAACACTAACCCAATCATATACCAATCAGAAATACTCAACATAAAAAATAACCATCCAGACTACCTTTATGTATATACAGATGGAGCAAAAAAACTAAAATAAAGTAGGATTCTACCATACTTAAAGATCAGAAGAAACGTAAAAGATTACTAAATACAGCTTCCATATAAGTGCTGAAATAACTACTATTAATTTGGTGCTTGATCTAATAACTACAACCCATCGCAACAATCTTCACAGACTCGTTATTTGTGTTTACTGCTTTAAAAAAACAAAAACCTTTCTGATCCTTTAATCACACAAGTATTAGAGTGTATAATTTAACTAAAAGCAAAGAAATAATCTTCTGTTGGCTTCCAAGCCATTTAGGTATTCAGAGAAATGACAGGGCAGACTCAGAAGCAAAGAAAGCAATGAAAGAAAATATCAAAAATCAAAATTTTTATACTGATTTTAAAGTTGTAGTGAAGAGAATAATTTTTAAAAAGTGGCAAAATTATTGGAATAGATGCACTAACAACAAACTCCAAAACATAAAACCCACTATTGGAGAATGGAACATTCAATACAGAAATAGAAGAGAACAGGTTTTGCTGACCTGCCTTCACATAGGCCATAGCTACATCACGCACCATCATTTACTGGAGGGCACAATATGTACCAGCTGTTAAAAAAGATTAAGTGTCAAACATATACTTTTAGAGTGTACAAACTTAGTGCAAAAAAAAGTATTACCAAACAAGTAGTTTGAAAAAAACTATTTATGGAAACAACACCAAGCAAGATACTTGAATTCTTAAAAGAAATCGGAATGTACTCAAAAATATGACTGGTTGAATACTATCTCACACACACATAGATATATGTATTTCTACCAACTTGCTATATATTCCAAAACTTGGTTCTACCGAATGTGCATTTGCATATAATGTATGTGGGCTGGATTTGGCTTCAGATAACCCATGGTGGTTGGTATGCCATAAAATTTAAACAGCCAAATTAAATATATACATTTTTATAAAATATTTTATTAATTTAAAATGTGTTAAATATATAAATTTGTTAAATGTATGAATTTGTCTAAATATATGTCTGTTATATATTAATTTGTTAAATATACAAACTTCTTGAAATTGTTAACTTTTTGTTCGATTTTTAATAATTCAATTTGGTGTTAAATGATCTAAAATGGGTTGATACGCCGTAAAACAAAACAAACAAACCCCTCTTCTGAGTTTTTCATCGATGCTTTCATTCCAACCAGGAAGTTTCAGCTTAAATCCCATTCGCCCCCCCTGGTTCTCACCCACTTGCTTAGCCACCATTGCCTACTGAAATCACTTCTTCCAGCTTTATAGGAGCCACGCATCAGACCATAACAGACGCCTTTTTGCCTCTGCTCGTAATGAGTGCAAAAAGATACTTAATGAAGCTAAGATGTTGTTTGCTGCGAAAATGAAGCAGCATATAGCGTCCCATAAGTTCGGCATGAAAGACTACTGGCGATTCTGTAAAAGTGTGCTTAACAACAGTAAACCCTCAATATCCCCTCTAATCAATGAATTTGAGATCCTCACCCCTTCAGCAGACAAGACTGAGTGCTTTGCTTGTAGATACTCCACCAATTCGACACTGGATTCGTCTGGAGTATCTGTACCCGACTTCCCACCTAGAACTGAGACCCAACTGAATGACATTGTTTTGAAGCTGATCCAAATAATCGCTTTCTAACTGTCTCTATCTCAGCCAACTCAAAAGACTGCCCAGCGTTCCAGAAAAGTACGCTCTCCTCCTACCTTCTGCACTCCCACGAATTCTCGTAGTTGTTAAGAAAGTTAAATTGTCAAATAGCGTGAATCACTCCTAAACACTATCAGTACACATGGCTTTAGCTTTCTTCTTCTCCAAAGGTAGAAAACGGCTTCTGTTTATACAGCTTAGATCTATGTAATCTGCATATGAGCAACGAGACTTTTTGCTACTTCGCAAGAACTAACCAACATAAAACAGCTGTGCACCGCCATGTTGGGTTTCTATTTACAATTAGCACAAAGCACATACATGTGGACATTTCTAAGGTAGGTCATTTTTTTTTTCTCCCGTCGCTTCTTCTGACACATCTCTCTTTTAATTACAACAGACGTCCACATTACCCCTCGCTGGTCTCTAACAAAGCTTGACCTTCATAAAGCAAGTGGAGGTAACAGAATTCCAATCATAGTTTTAAAGAAATGTGCCCCTGAACTCTCCTCTGTCCTCTCTAAACTCTACAACTACTGTCTATCTGCTTCCTGCTTGTTAGAAGTCTTCCTCTGTAGTTCCTATATTTAAGAATACTGGAGAATCCTTAGACCCCGCTAATTACTGCTCTATCAGCCTCCTACTGATCTTTGGCAAAGTGTTCAAAGCTATTATCAACGCCGAGGTGGTTCAGCATTTCACAGCCCACAGACTCTTCTCAGACAAACGGTATGGTTCCCGCTTCACCAGGTCTACTGCTGATATGTTAACGACCATCACTGCTTTCAATAAGAATAGCAAAGCTCAAACTGTTACCCTGGATATTTCCAAAGCATTTGACAGAGTCTAGCATGCTGGCTTTCTATGCAAGCTGCAGAGCTATGGTATAACTGGACAATTGTTTGACTTAATCCAGTCATTCCTCCCAAATCACACAATGAAGGTAGTATTGAACAGACATGCCTCCCAATACTACCATATGAACACAGGTGTCCTTCAAGACTCTATTCTAGGTTCTACACTTTTCCTGATCTACATTAACGATCTCTGCAATGTAATAAGATCCCAAATAGGCATATATGCAGACAACACAACAGTTTACTCTCGCCTCGATCAAAAATCTACTGAGGTTGACAAAACTAACCTCGCTGCCGAGCTTGTGAAGGGCCTCCACTCTGTGGAGAGAAGTCTCTTAAATTTTAATGCTTCCAAAACGAAGTTGCGGTCTCTTAACCATCATAGATAATCACTCCTACCCACCATTAGCATGGATCAGGCTAGCCTCCCTGAGAGCAAAACACTTTGCCTCCTTGGCCTAACACTCTCAGCAGACCTCAAGCGGAATGACTATATTGAATCTATAGCTAAATCTGCTGCTAAGAAGGTCGGTTCACTGTGCAGGGCCAGGAAGTTTTTCCCATCTGAATCCATCCTGCACATATATAAATCTCTCATCCGCCCATGTATTGAATATTGCTGCCATATCTGGTCAAGTGCCCCTGCTATTCACCATGGGGTTCTTGACAAAATCCAACGAAGAATCTGTAATGTGATCAATACCGACTTGCCAGTTTAGCTGCAGTCACTCTCTCACCAGCATGACGTGGCTTCCTTGTGCCTCTTCTACAAATACTTTCACAGCTTCTGCTCCAATGAACTTAACTCACAGGTGCCCCCTATGTATAAATTTACATGAGCTACTAAACTAGCAACTAGGTCCCACCACCCTTTTACAGTGAAACCAATAAAATAAAACCTCAATTTCTACTCTAACAGCTTCTTTTCTTGCACTTCTCACCTGTGGAATCCCCTTCCACATACTTGCTTCCCTGACAGCTACAATCTCCAGGAATTTAAATGTAAGGTCAATAGACATCTTTTATCTCACTAACTCGCATCCTTTCTCTCAAGCTCTTTTCTACATCCACTCTATCCCCATTAAACCAGTATTCTCATCCATCTATTACTATCCTCCTGACATCCCCTATAACTAACGCCTCTTTCTCATCACTTTCCTCCTGTGTAACCCCCAGCACATCAGTGGCAGTAAAACTGCTTTGCCTGTGGTGAAATGTTTAAAAAAAAATACATATCTTACGTCTATGGCACAACTCAGTTTTATACATTATACAATCATCAGGTGCATATTTCAAACTGACAGAACTGATAGTTTAATAGATTTGAATTTAATGTTCACTCAATGTTCATGGGAATTAAATCTTATAAAGTTAAGTTACTGCTTTTTTTTTTTTTTTTTTTTTTTTCTAACAAGATTAAAAATTTTAAATATTCTATAGTTACATGTGGAGAAAAATTTTAAATTAAAATAAAGAATAATATGCAGGGAGAAGAAATCAAAGGGGCTTAAATCATGTCTAAAATTTTAAATATTCAAATATTGCATGTACATAAAAAATGTTGGCAAAATTAAAATTTTAAATAAAATTAAGATAAAATAAAAGAAAATGAAGAAGTAAAATTTAGAATTAAAGATTAAACAATATAAGGGGCAAAAATAAAAGGGGTTTAATTCATAATTGTTAAAGGTAATATTGTAGTGGGGAAGAAAGGAATATACAACTGTAAAGAGGAATCTATATCAATCTGGGTCTAAGAATTTAAGTATTTTTTTTTATGAGAGCATGTGGTCATTAAATCACTTTTTTATTAAGCAAATTATGATTATTGATATGGTTTAAGATGACAAGTCTTTCTAAAAGGCATAGATTACATTTATCTCCTTTTCCATTTTAATGTTTGGATTTAGCTACAATATTCCAGGTTCTTGTTGTCGTTTTTTAATTTTCAATAATATATGGATAAAGCAGTACTTTTGCTGTATTACTGTTGCTTAAAGATATGTGGTTGTTAAATCTTATCTTCTACCTATTAAAAGTACTTCTAAAGTCAAATTTATCACCGTTATCATCCAAATTAATTTGAGCTCTATAAACAATACTTTCAAACATACATTGGCCATTCCATGAGCAGGTTTTATTTAGGTACCTCCAAAAAATCACTGAAAAAACAGCATAGTATAAAGAAAAAAGGCCCCATGTAACACTGTCAGCCGGCTAGCTCGCTGCCTCCCTGGTCAGGAACCTGTTGTGATGATGATGACCGGAAGCTGAGTCAGGGTTGATGCTGTCGAAATGGCACCAGTTATGACAACGCTCTTGGGTCACTAATCGTGATGATGGCCTCATCACAGCAGCTGATCCTCAAGATGCCCATTACAACGGCGAACTTCCCTGCCCATGCTGTGTTCTTTGATCTCAGGAAAGTCACGTTGAAAACCCAGTAACCATTTCTCTACCACCTCAAACCAGACCAGACATAAGTGTACACTTGTGCTGATAAAATAAACACGGCACCAAAAAACAAAAATAAATGAATAAGTTTGAAGACGCCTGGATGAGTTACAGAAAAAGTCTTTATATAAAAAAAAAATAATTAACAATAAAAGCAGAATGTACAATTGTCGAATTCAATGTTCACACTGGAGTGAAAGATGCGTTTAGAATAATCAGAGCTTTCAATTTTTCCAATTACTTTTAAAACAAAAAGTTCTTTCAGGGCTCTTATCAAAGTTTTGCGGAAATAGCCAAAGTGGAATGAATGGTGGGTATGTAGCAACAGCGGTAATGGAGTCGTTTAGTCTCTGTCGGTCAGCAGCTCCGAAACTTATCTTGGTTCTTTCTGTTTCTCTACCTCTTCAGCTAGGGCTCTATCGGAGGCGCATTATCTAGCTTTAACTCTTTTAAGTTGATCAGTGGAAGGCTTTTCTACGTTTCTTTATATCTTCAGCCATGAGTTCAATGGGAGGCAACTGTCACTGTCTCTATGGCTGGCACCCAATCGGCATGGCTCCCGGTTGGGAACTCTTTTCCCTCGGTTGTTACATTTTGACTGCAACTAACTGATTTTTCTACTCTGGGTCCTGATTTTTATACTTGTCCCCAATTCTCTTGGGGGATGCTGAGAGATCCGGGGTATCTTTATGCAAATCAGATCTTTGATCAATGAAATTGTTTCCCCCTACACATCTCGAGATATGGGGGGTTTGGTTCAACGAATGAGGCAACAACACCTCATCTGACATAATTTTCTCTTCGTCTTCTTCTTAATTCAACTGATTACATAGCAAATCCAGCCTTTAGCTTGGAAATTTTAACTCCAGTGAGATTTATAATTTATTTCTATTTTCATTGTCAAGTCCTAACCTCCTTAATCTCATCAAAAGTTTCTGATAATTTGTTTTGACTATCGTTGTTTTCCACTTTTACCAGCCCAAAAATTTGCTTCTGAATAACAATGAAAAAAAATTTTATTTTTTCTCCCCAATTTCCAGCTAGCTTTTCTATTTTCCAAATTTTACAAGCATCCGAGTATTAAAATATTTTTAATCAGCGCTCATATTGCGATTTACAATAAACTGCAAAATCAACAATACCACTAATAATAATTTCTTTCACTCCATCATATTAAACTAAGAATTACATTTTTTTTTTCATATGAAGAAATAGGGTTACATAAATAAAAACAATGTTCTATCGATAAAATGTTTGTTATTATTAAGAGGATATATCAAAGTATTTCTTAATTATTTTTTAAAAACATTTCTTTCTAACATGTTCAAAATTTTAGTAGAAATTTTTTTTTTTTTTTTCGTCTGTGATCTAATTTTTACAAGGGTTTATTATAGTAACTATAATCTTAGTTAGGCAAGGCACTTTTTTTTCTGGTGAAAGACGCATTAATTTGGAAATTCTTGTAAAAATCAAATAATGGTCAGATTTTAATGAAAATTTCAGGATTCATTCATAATTGACTGAAATAATTTTTGAAATAATTATTTTTTAGAAAATCTTGGTAAAAATAGGTTTTTTTTTTTTACATACTCTCACAATTAATTTCCAGAATTGTCTAGAAATTTATGATCATTTCCCCATAAACCTAATATTAATTAAATTCAGGAGCCATTGGGAAATGCTAATCAACTGTCTTTTTTTTTCTTCAAAATTAGCCCATTTTTAGAAAATCTGCTCTAAATTACAAAAACAAAAATGCAATATGCCATTTTTTTTATTTAGATAAACTTTTATTTGGTTTTATAAACAATATATATTAAGGATATCATAGTTTGAAAAGATTTTTTCAATTAATAATGAATTTTACAAGAATTGTTTACATTTTTATTATTTTTTTATTATAATAATTTATAAAGTTTCAAAAAATCTTTTAAATTTTCTCCATTTTTAACGCCAGGTTATTAAATTAATGTGTGACGACTATATTTACTCATCGAAAATTAAAAAGCTTAATACAAATAATTTAACCAATAAATTTTTGAAATAATTAAAACATTTTAATTGTGTACATGCTGATTACCTGGTATTTTATTTGTACGGATGGTTGTACGTGATATTTATCATTAAATGGTCACATGATTCAAGGGTTGTCCTCCAGCTTACAGGAAAAAACATTCCCTATAATGAACATCTGTATTTAGTGCCCAATTCTTTTCATTTTCACATGCTTCTGAATCACCCAACAAAAGGCTTTCCAAATCCTGCTTTCAAAATTTAAAGTAATTTACTTCCTAGTTTCATCATCTTTTACATTAATTGTGAATGTAGGTATGTTACAGAAATTGAAAAAGCTTTACTTTTCCTATTTTTATAACCCTATTTGGTCTGTTTTTGCTGTACATCTCAATAGCCTTTTTGCTAATCCTACCATTAAGATTATAAATTTTTTATTGTTAAATTCCTACTTAGCATAACATTTCATAAATTGAGTTAGTTCAGTTATTTCAATTTCATTCTTTTTTATTGTAAAATTATTTTAAAAGTAAGTTTTATATTATTTTAATTTTTATTTATTTAGGAAGCATATTCAAACGTATGGCTATGAAACTAAACTAACTAAAATTCTATAAAATATATAATTGCTGAAAATATTATGTTAAATTTGTGATTTTACTATGTAGTTAAAAACCAAAAATCGAAACATACGTGTATGATTACAAACAATTATGTCATGTCTGGCCACCATGCTTAGCTTTTTGACGGCTTCCATTTGTGATTAAATCATTCGTCACTTCAGATGACCCTGATAAGAAAACTACCATTATTAAGAAACGCTTTTATCATACATTTCAGACATTAAGCAAGCAATACTTGTTTCAAATCGGATAAGGGTAAGTTTAAATTTGCTAATTTTAATAAAATAATGTTTCAGCGTGGTATATTTTATTTTTGTAAGATTTCTAAAACTGAGACAAAATGTGTCAATCGATGAAAAATGGCCAAAAATTGAAATTTTTTTTTAAATCAAAAAAATGTTAGATTCCAATAAATATAATTTCAGTTTGAAATACACCAGAGTATTTTGCTTACTGGAATTAGTAAATTTAAGCTCTTCTTTTTCAATTAAAGCTAAAATTAAGACTTCAAGAAAAATTTTTATTTTTAAAAATTCAATTTAAATTTAGGTATTGAAAATGATTGGAGGTACCTATTTGTTTTTTTGGCAGTTGCAATTATTTTTAGAAGGGTCATTTTTACTATTAGTTGGATAATTGATGTTGTTTATGTGAGCCAAATATTTGATATCATAGCATTATATTGTGAAATATATTTATCTATGTTTTTAATGCAACTATAACTGACTTTAACGTTTTTTGTTTTTTTTTTTAGTGTGGATGAATGGTAGAAATGTTTGTGAATTAAGTTAAGGAAAAGGAATAGTTTACCAATGTTAGTTTGAACATTACGACTGAAGGGGTTAGTTTTGCGGAGGATTATCAAACCGTCATCTTGGTAAAGTCTGGTGTTACATAACTCGAAGATGTTTATTAAGTTGCAGATTTCTGCAGAATCATATACCCCCATGGAGATGCAGAAGTCAGGGTTGTTTTTTTCTAGTCCACAGGCATTCATCATAAAATAAATGTCTGGGCCTGTTTGATGATGTTGGTGCCTTGATTGCTGATGGGGCAGTAATTTTTAGCCAAATTTAAGGCTGCAGTTAAGTTTTTCAGATATAGATGAGTAGAAGTCACAAATATCGATGTAGATGAAAGTGCATTCACTTTTATTTTTGTGAACCAATCAATTGCTTCAGCTGTATTCTTTCATTGATTCATGTCTAAGGCTTTCTTAGTTAATGTGGAAGCTCTTTCGAGGATAATTTTGCTAATTCTACCTATGTAGTTTTTTGAAAACTCATGATTTAGGCCCCTTTGATGTCTTCTCCCTGCATTTTATTATTTTTATTTTAAATTTAAATTTTTATCTACATTTAACCATAGAATATTTGAATTTTTAATCTTGTTATTAAAAAAGCAGTAACTTAACTTTACAAGATTTAATTTCCATGAATATTGAGTGAACTTAAATTCAATTCCATTAAACTGTCAGTTTGAAATATGCACCTGATGATTGCATAACACATGAAACTCTGAATCATGCTATAGATGTAGGATAATATGTATATTTATTATATATTGTGTGTATTTTGGCAGCATTTTTTCATTAATACAGGTTTCATTGAATAATATAGACAAGTTCTGTCTATTTATTTTGTGTAAGATCCTTTCGTATGATCTGATTAGCTTGATAGAGTTGTCATGGAAAGACGACAAGAAATAGCAATAATTGTTGATTTTTTTATCAGGTCTGAGCTTTCGGCTTACATAAACCATTATCAAAGGTTGAACATTTAATATTCAGTGAACATAGAACATTTAAATTATTATTAACAGAGTGGAGTTATACAGAGAAAATTAAACAAGTCCATTTTTTTGCATCACACATGGCTGCAGGCAGAATAATATAGACAGAACTTGTCTATATTATTCAATGAAACCGGAATTAATATATATATATATATATATATATATATATATATATATATATATATATATCCCAAAACAGGAAGCTGAGAGATGATAATTTGTTGATAGAGGTAGAAAATAGGAAACCTGCCAAAAGCAAAATAATGATGAAGACTTTTCATAACATTATAGCAGGTATCTCTTATTCCTTTTCTAGTTGTAGGATTCCGTAGCAAGTTAACGGAATTTGGCCTTGTGGGAAGATAGCCCACTATAATTTGTAAAATGATTATAAATTCAAGAAAGGCAATTAGAGTATAAAATAACATTTATACATATATACATTTCAATTAATGTTTTACAAATAAAATAATACTTGAAATAAAAGTTCAACGGAAGTTAGAGAGAGTTCATGGCAAAATAATAATGAGATCAAAGGAGAAACTAATTACACTCTTCTACTTTCGTCCTTCTGTCTGACTAAGTGTTTTTGTCTTGCTTTTTATATTGGCATTTTGGATCAAATGCAGCTAGTTTCGAATTTCATCCTTGTATTTGGTTTTGGGCTTCCCATTGGCTGGTAAATAAAATTGGTAATTTGATCTTTGATTAATTTTAATTTTTCAACCGGGACATCTGCGCAAACTAGGATGCTCACGACAATTTTTATTCATTTGCTTTTTAGTTATGAGAGAGCACACATTCGGTTCATCGCTTTTGTTTGGTCGGTATCACCACAACATCAAAATAAAAACCTTTCCCCATGAAAGACTGAACACTTCTAAGGAAGTCATTAGAAGCAAAGAGTTATCTCTGGCCACACCTGAGGAAATCACATCTGCCTCAGAAAAGTGGGAACCATTACAACAGACACATATATTCTTACTTTTGTCAAACCTGAAATGCCTAGAAAAATAAAAAATAGGATACAATATTGAACCAGTGGAACAATATATTCCTGCTCCATTAAATTGCTTCCAGTGCCAAAAATTTGGACACCATAAGGATAGCTACAGGAGTCACCCAACATGTGGAAAAATTTGTCTAAAACGATTTAGACATATGGAAGAAGAATGCGACTATGAAGTAAGTTATGTTAACTAGAAGGAAAACCACCCAGCATCCTCACGATCATGTGACTTTTAGGAAAAAGAGATAGTTAAGGTGAAATATAAACAAAATGTCTCATTCATAGACGCAAGGCAATAGTACAAAGCCACATGAAATGTCCTTCTTATACAAAAATAATGGGAAAAATGACTAAAATGAATACCTGTCAACCTGACAAATATAGATACCCCATTGAGAAGCTCATACACTTAGGACCAAATGACTGGCCCAAATTTCAAAACTACCTAAAAAAATATACTCGCCAAGGAAATAATACAAACTGAACTGTAAAAGAAGACCAATGAAAGAATTGAATTAATTAAGAGAAAAAACAACATTAGTCAAACTATTGTCCTCATCTTTGTTGCCATTTGTATGACGTTTCACTGAAGGAAAAAACAAATAAAAAAACTACTGCTCAAACACAAACCACTTCAAAAAGTACAAAATCTCTTACAAAGCAAAGCTTACAATCATCTTTTATCCATCCACCAAAACTATTACAAATAAACTTAAGAGCTTATCTTCCTTCAAAAAACAGAACCAGCCAAACAAAAACCTGAAATTCACAGTAACCAAATTCTTACCCAAAATTAGTTTGACAAACTCAAAGAAATTGAGGTGGAAAGCCAGAACCCACAAACAACTAAAACCTCTAAAAATTAAATCACTACTACATAGTAAGCTAAAGCCCCAAAACATTTAGCAATCATGTATCAAATAATTCAATAGAACTGCCATTAAAGATAAACATAAATGAACTGCTTCTGCTAATAACAGATCTGTCACCAGCAGTTGTTTGCCTTCAGGAAACATTCCTTCAGCAAAATGACAAACTGAATATAAAAGATTACCAGCAATACAACTACACTCATGACACTGGGCTTCGAGTGTCATCCACCCTACTTAGGAATGATGTACCTCAAAGTAAAATAACTTTAATAACAACTTAACAAGTGACTGCTGTTAAAGTGACATTACACAGGCCAATAAAAGTCTGCCCAGTATATATCACACAGAATAAACCAATAAATGAAGTCGAAATTCATAACTTCATAAGGCAACACTTTTTATGATACTAGGAGATCTTAACTGTCAAAGCACCATATGAACTTGTAAAAACACAAAGCAAAATGGAAGAACTTTAGAAACAATAATTAACAGCAACAATTTATAATTTACATAAATTTACATAAATTCATTCGCTGGCAGCTACTTGGTAATAGACTTATCCTTGTGTGATCCATCAATTTATATGGATTTCTCTTTGAAGGTAGCAATCACTTGTCAATTGTCCTACAAAACTCAGATCATAATGATAAAAATCCCCTCGTTGGAAATTAGGTAAACAAACATGGATAAATTTAAAATCCAATTTTCTGAAAAACTAGGGAAGGAAATAGAATTAAACGTTATACAGGAATTATTATCAAAATAGCTAAGGGATGTATTTCAAAAAGTTCAGCACTAAAAAACACAACAATGACAAACGTAAAGAAGCTAAGAAGAGCAACTTTGAGAGAATTTAACAAACAGCCTACAACCTCTAATTTGCTGCAATTTAAGTAACTATGAGCAAAAGTGCAGAAAATCATTAAAGAAGTCCAAAAAGGCAGAAAAAACTGTCAAAACTCAATTCTACAAAAACAAAACCTGTTTGGAATATGATAAATAGCAAACCAATACCATACAACCACTGTAAAACACCTCTCAAAAAATAACTCTAAAATAACCAACAAAAAAGACTAACTAGCCAAAAAATCTAAAAAAATCTCTAAAAATTAATCTGTCAAGATTTCTAAAGCTCAAACAAAAACTAAACTTTAAATCAAATAATGCTGACAGCTCTAAACTACCATTCATTCTATAGGAACTAAATAAATCCCACAGTACAGCTGTGGGCCCAAATGATATCCATTATAAATTCATAAAGCAGTTACACAAACAAATCCTTACTATTGTCATTATGAATGTATAACATATGGACAAATGGCAACTTCACAGAAATGTGAAGACACATTCATCATTCCTATTCCAAAACCTGGAAATGATGACACAGACCCTGAAAACCACAGACTGATAGCATTAACTAGTTGCCTCTGTAAAACTATGGAGATAATGGTCAACAATAGGTTGACTTGGCACCGGGAAACTAAAGACTTAATCAGTGACTTCCAATGTGCTTTTAGGAAAAAGCGAAGAAAAAACCATGGACCAATTGGAAGGCCTATTAAGTGGTTTATGGTGCTTCTGCTTTGTAAGGAAAATTTTCATTAAGAAGAAAATCTCACAGCAGTGTTTTTTTTTTACTTAGAAAAGGCATACAACACAACATGAAAATTTGGTATCTTGAAAGACCTGCATGAACTAAAACTAAAAGGAAGAACTGCAAAATCAAGAAGGGGTTCCAAAATGAAGCACTTTTTTGGTGACCTTCTTCTGCATAAAAATCAACTCCCTACATGTTAAATACTTTGTAATAATGTCTAGATCTTGACATGTATTTCATAGAAAGACAACTCCAAAAATATCTTAATAAAATACACAAATGGTCCACTTAGAATGGTTTTACTTTTCCAAAATAAAAAAAAACAAATGCCTACATTTCTACAAATTAAGAAAATTGCATGATCCATGTTTAAAATTGGATGGAACAGAAATCCCAGTAGTGAAACAGCACAAGCTTCTAGGCATCATCTTTGATAAAAAATTAAATTTCATTCCCCATCTAAAATATTTGAAAATAAAATGTAGTAAAGTCCTACAACTTCTGCATGTAATGGCCCATACTGAATGGGGAGCAGATCAACAAACATTAATCAAATTTTACAGATCACTACTTTGCTAAAAACTAGATTACACTAGTTTCATATATAGTGCAGCCAGAAAATCATGCCTTAAAATACTCAATGCAACTTATCATCAGGCCAGTACTTGGGGCTTTTAGAACATCCCCAGTGGAGAGCTTATACGCAGAAGTTAATGAAACACCTCCACATATAAGGCACACTAAACTGGCACTACAGTACTATATCAAAATAAAATCATGCCAAACTAACTCAGCTTATAGCAACACATTTAAACCTAACTACTGTGATCTATTTCAACAAAAAGAAAATACTACACAATGCTATGGACTGAGAATGAAATCTGTTGCTGAAGAGTTACAGACCACAATCTCACATACAAAAAAAGACTGCAGCCAATATTCCACCATGGAAAATTAAACAACCCAAAATCTTTCTAGAGTTAAATAAACTTCATAACAACACATTCCAGAACAAATTTCAGGGTATATTGGAAATCTAACCCTAAGTATACACCCATCTATCCAGGCAGGTGAAAGTGTGAGGTCAAAATAGGGTGTACAGCAGTGAACCAAAATATTACCAGAAAAGGGTGGGGGGGCGCCACCCAAATGGAAGCTCTATTTTCTGCTACAGAGACATATTCAATTGAGCAAGCTCTTGACATTATCACAGAGAGTAAACAAAATAATTTATTAATTTTTTTCCAGACTCACTATACATCCTAATCATTTTGAAGAAAAAGAAAATTCAACAACCTACTTATTACAAAACTATTATAGAAAATGAGCACCTCTTGGAAACATAAATACATCAAACTATATTGGATTCTTAGCCACATTGGATTGGAAGGTAAAAATAAAGCAGACCTAGCAGCCAAATCAGCTTTAGATACAGATGTAGACTCAAGGACTAAAATCCCATACACTGACTGATTAACAATAAGTTGCTTATGTAAAGCGTCTGAAAGAACTGTTGATAATAGGCTTACTTGGTTTCTAGAAGTTAATGATAAAATTGCAAATTTCTAATCTGGCTTCAAAAAGAACAAAAGCAAAGTCAGTCACCTGGTTCAACTGGAGTATTTTATCAGAAATTTTTTCATTAAAAATGAAACATTTAATGAGTTTTCTTTGACTCAGAAAAAGCTTTTGATACCTCGTGGAGATATGGTAGCATGAAAGTCTTAAATGGGTCTTAAAGAAAGATTACCAATTCTTATCAATAACTTTCTGACAGAATGAACCTTTAATGTTCATGTAAGTACCACACTTTCAGACCTATATAAGCAAGAAATAGGTATCCCACACAAGGAAGCATATTATCAGGAACACCCTTCAATGTCAAAATAACTAGCATTATTAAATGCTTGAACACTAAAGTGAACTGTTCACTGTATGTAAATGACATTCTAATATGTTACAGATTGAAAAATATCCATACACTTGAACAGCAACTCTAACAGCATCTCAATAAAATAAGTGGGCTACAGAAAATGGATTCAGATTCTCCAGACAAAAAATTCAATGTATACACTTTTGCAAACTTCAAAAGCTACACTATAATCTTGAATCAAAACCCAATGGTACAGAAGTGCCTATCGTAGATCAATTCCAATATCTAGGAATAATCGTTAACAAAAATTACCCTTCATACCACATATAAATATCTTTGTGAGAAATTCAATAAAGCAATGCAACTATTTAGTCATCACTCACAAACGCTTGGGAAGATGACAGATGCTACTGAAACTCTATCAAACATTGGTTAGATCCAAATTGGATTATGGATTATCTATGGTTTGGCAAGAAAATCATATGTGAAAGAACTTAATATCATCCATCACCAGAGTCTGTGACTCATTCTAGGAGCCTACAGTACATCCCCAATTGAAAGCTTATATACCAAAGCAACAAACCAACTTTAACATTAAAACAACATAAGTTAGCATTACATCAAACTTTGTTCATGCCCAAGTATTCTTCAACCTCAATATAAAGAATTATATAGGTTAAAGGAAAATGCATTAAACTTTTTGGTATCCGCATAGAAAATAATTCTTCTCTAATACAAAAACCAAAAACTCCTCTGTGGTCGATAAAACAGCCCGCTAAGAATTTCAAACTGAACCCTTTATTATGATCACTGGGTTATATCATTCTTATTCTTTGTGCAAAGCCACTTCTGGTAGTCATGAGTTATATTCCTTTAATCTGACTCTTTAAGTTACTTGTTCACCACTTCTGTAGTCTGTTATTGGACTCACAACTCTTTGGGTCAAGTAACTGGAACTAACCAATACCTATATCCACTAGGCCATGTGTCCTTGAGGACAACAGCAAGTGAATTTCTGGGACTTATAAACCTAATGTCTCAGTAATTTACCAGAATTCATATTGCAATTTTTTTTATGTTAATGGTTTTCTCTAGTATTTTTTTACCAGAGCTCACTCATATTGCAATTTTTGACACTAATGATTTTCTCTGGCACTCTTTATTACTGGTTCCCATATTCATTTGTATACTTGGTCGGCTCAGGAGATTTTTGTAGCATAGCATATGTGCTGATTCGTTAAGTTTATGTAGTGGATATAGGCATTGGTTAGTTCCAGTGACTTGACCCAAAGAGTTGCAAGCTCAATACCAGGCAGTAGTGAACAAATAACTTAGAACATCAGGTTAAAGGGAGCTAAGGGTTCGGTTTGAAATTCCAAGCACCTGAAAAAGGCCAGAGTGTACAACAGCTGACAAGTCGTGAAAATGGCAATGAAGATGAGGACAATAGTTCAAATAATGTAAATAGTGAAAATTCATAATATACAAATTGTAAGCAAATTATTGATAGAGATGGATGTTCAGCTATACTGAACAAAAACATACTTCAAAAGCACTTACCTGACAAATCCTTAATATTTTGTGCAGAAGCTAAGTCAGCTTTGGGTAATATCAGAGATAGTGAGTCAGACAGGTTCATTATATTCTCAGGCTCCCTATCCGTTCTTACATTATTGAAGTAAAAATCTGACCAATGTTGTAATAACCAAACTTTTAAACAAAACCAATATATGTTGTAACCAAAAACACATCTTCTTGATCTGGATCCCCAGCCATATAGTCATCCAGGGAAACAGAAAGGCAAATAAGGCAGTTAAAGAATCACTAAAAATGAATATGAATATATCAAAAACAAAAGTTCCTCATGCAGATTTCAAAACAGTAATTAATATATATATATCTTAAATTAGTGGCAAAAGTTATGGCACATTCACCCAAATAATAAATTGCACAAAATCAAACCTAAACTTGGAAAAGAACTCCATAATACTAGGCTTTCCTGAAAAGAACTAGTAATCTTAGCAAGAATCAGAATTAGTCATACCAATATCACACATCCATTTCTTCTCAAAGATGAAGATACATCTAAATACATTTTCTGATGGACTATAGTGAATTTGTCTCTATCCATAAACACCTTTATAAGGTGAATAGCCTTAAAGAACTTTTCAAAAACATTAATAAAAAACTACTTCAGGAAAAGTAAATTATACACTAAATTTGCTCCAAACAACTATACATGAACTATACAACTAGTTTTCAATTATATTTCACAAATTTTATTGAATAAAAATTCAAATTTCAGTTTTAAATGACCCAAGAAGGTTGTTATGATGGTAAAACAAATAAATCAAACCAAAGAGGTAAACCTTGCACAACTCACTTTAAGAAGTTTAGAAAGACATTGTTCAAAATAAAGTAATGAAATCAAGCATAGAAGACCATGTATGGAGAGAAGAGAAACACTTCATAACCACTATCTCAGTCAAAATATTTAATAGACAAGGAACCATGATGGAAAGTCTTCAAAATGAAAGACATACATGAGTCTGTTAAAAATAAATAAATTTATCATCAAATTGTATAATTTTTTTCACCATGTAGGAACTAGAGATCAGAACTAATTCGGATTTTTATGGTTTCTCATATTACTATTTTAATATAAGGTTAGTTCCTTGATTAGAATAGACAGATTTTTCTTATCTGATCTGAAAGTTTTGTTAACATGAAACTTAAGGATGAAACAACAGAAGAATTAACTAATACAAGATATTGGATTGAAAAACAGACTATATTTGTATATTGAAGAAAGAATTCAGTTCAAAATGCTGGTAAAGTTATCAAATAAAATACAATAGGCACCTGAAGAAAGCTGAGAGGGTACAACCACTAAAATGTTTTATCTGTAACAACAAAGACGAAGCAACAGTTTGAGTAAATTAGTGTATTAAAAGTAGATATTTTAGTGACACATGCATTTTAATAATACGAGCCATAAAAGTTAATTTTCTATCCAACCAATTCCTTTAAGATTTTTCTGAATTTTATGATTGTAATTTTTAAATGATGATAAAAATGTTAAATATGATTTTTATTTTATGTTATTTTATTTTTAGGAAGAAGATACAGTGGATGCCAGCTGTAATCAGGTGTCATCAGGTGTAATTTTATTTTCAGTTTTTAAAATTGGTTGATATTTATGAGAAAGACATCAAATATAAGAAATTACTTGGATATTTTCAAGTGCTGTCACTAATTCTTATTTTTTGGCCACAATATAATATAACAATAATGCAAGGCATGAAGTCTTCTGTTTTATGGAAAAACTGGAATTTTTTTTGCCATGTTTTTTTTTTGTGAAATATCTGTATAACCATTCACTAATATTGGATAACTATTGATTTCTTAAAACATCAATTTGTTCAAGTTCATATTTAAAAAATATAATGGTTGAATATTTTCCTGGTTTAATAGACAAATTTTCTTTAGATTGGTTTTAAACAAATTCAAGTATTTTTTTCTGTGGTTCAAATATTCATCCATCAAATGATTATGCATTGTAAAATTTTCGTATTTTTTATTTTAAAAAAAATTTTTTATACTGAAAAAACTAAAATTAAAGACAAAAAATAATTCTGCTACTTTTTGACAGTACTTACTTTTGTAAGACTATAAATTAAGTTTTTTTATAAATTTATAAGATTATTATCTGAATTTTGCATTTTCTATGAAATTATGAATATTGAGCATATTTTCTACAATATGGAAAACTTAACAGGTCATAATTTACAGAAGTTACAATTATGGGGTGCAACATAATTACCTCCCACATTTTAAAGGTTGATAAAAAGACAAGATAACTGCTATTAAAAAAAATATTTCACTATTGTTCAAACAAAGGGCTACCATTTTTATTCATTTGGTTTTAAAAATGACATCCTCCAAATGGTAGCCTTTATTTGTCATACACTTTTGTAGAAAATTTCTAGTTTTCCATCACTCGGACATTTAAGTGCTTTGAGATCTTCCAGGTGATTTTATCTTAACCTCTGAAATTTTCAACCTTCAGCAATATCAATTTTCTATCCAGGGACAGCATCATTCTGACATAACCTGATATAAGTACAAAAAGCTCTGTGTTGCAATTACAAATTCACCAGTCTTAAAAAAAAAAAAAAAGATTTCAACAGCAAATGCACAGTGTACACTTGTCCAACCCATGATGGTATCTGTAAAAAAAAAAAAAAAAAAAAAAAATGGTAATATTATCTAGATGAAAACTCCATTGCCACTTGCCTAGTTCACTAGTACCAAACAGGTGACATTTTAAAATGTGGGAAATATTTCTGCTGATACCTGTAAAAACAAAAGAAAAATCCCAGCAAATGTTTAGTACAACATGTTGATAATAATAAAAATATATATATTGATAAAATAACGACATTAATGAGTATGATTAATATCTTCATTATGTTAGTTTTCGTTTCTTACTTGATCCTGTCATTATCAGTCATTAAGATTTATTATTTAAGTTATATTGATAAGCATATAGAAAATATTTAACCTCTTAATGTCTGCTAACGTTTACGAAAGTATATAGCTGTCAGAAAGTTAATCATTTCTAAAAATTTTAGAATAAACTTACATGATGAAGTTATGAAGATAAAAACAATTACGCTAAAAGTAAGATTGTTTTTTTTAAATGTAATATTATATATATATATATATATAGTTTTAGTGCAAAAGATTTGTCATTTTAACTGAGCAGATTCATACTGACTACAAAATTTTGTGAGAACACTGTTATGATGCCTTCGCTCATCAGGACTCGATCTCCAGCAAGAAACCCAACCTCAATAAGTGATCAGAAAGTATGTATTATGGGTATTTTATTAGTATCTCTGATACTAATCAAAAACCTAGTACATATATTGGTTTTACTACAACCACGCTCTCCCGTAGACTTACATGTCATCTTTCTGATCAGAGTACTATTAAACAACATTTCTCTGAAAAACATAAACATGTAGGTAATATCAGACAGATTTTGGTCAACTATACGGTGATCCTTACTCATACACACAGTAAGAGGAACCTGCAGATATTGGAGGCCATGTACATCAAATCAAAACAACCAACACTCAATAAAATCAACTTTAAAACAGGAAATAACATATTACATTGCATTTGACTACATGGTTTTGTTGTCATTTCGCACTATCCTGCAGTGTGATGTCATAAAACCGCATCGCAAACTTAAGAACTGCGTTTATTATTTTTGGTAACTATTGCCGTTGCCAAGCGGAGTTTTATGTCAACACAAAATAAAATCGTCGATGATGGTAGATTTTATAATATTTCAGTTTAAACAACCTCTCTGAAGATGGCTCATGTAAGCCGAAAGCTTAGAAGAAAACCAATAAATAATTATCCAAATGTTGGAGAATTTTTGTCTTTATTTTCAACTGAAATTAAAGCAAAAATACGACGTTTAGAACGGCTCATGATTAAACATAATAGACATTCATTGTCTCTTATATTTAACAGCATATGTTTAGAAAATATATATACGCACAAACACACACACATATATGGTGAAATAAAGAAGACAAGAGGAAAACTATTTTTCTTGCCTACATGTTTTGTCCTGTGAGGGACTCTATCATTGCAAAGACATGAAATGAATTTATTTTAAATAACATATCGATAAACAAAAAATTACACTATTTACCTCATTCAGTCTATTGTCCTTATTTTTGTTGCTATTTGTACGATGTTTCAGCCATTGTTCACTCCAGCCTTCTTCAGGTGCTAGGAATTTTGAACCAAACCCTTTATTACAACCACTGGGGTATATCATTCTCATTCCTTGCAAAGTCTTTTTGGTAGTCATGGGTTATATCCCTCTAACCCTGTAAGTTACTTGTTTACCACTGCTGTAGTCTGGTATTGAATTCACAATTCTTTGGGTCAAGTCACAGGAACTAACCTCTATATCCACTGGGCCATGTGTCCTTAAGACTCCTACATCCACAAAATACTAATATACAGATCATCTCAACCAACTTAACAGCATTGAACCTACAATAGACTTTACCATTGAAACTGAAACCAACTATACTCTTCCTTTCCTATATTTAATGTTGATGAATTTAAACCACTCTTCTAAAATCAAATCTGGTATACTTAGAGGTTTCTATTTAAGAACATTAAGAATCTGCAGCTCCCAATATTTATCCAAAGAAGAAACATACATAGAAAACACATTCAAAAACCTACAATGCCAATATCACTTTATTCACAACGCAAAAAGAAAGGCACATAAAATACACAACCACAACAATAACAATATCCAAATAGTAACAACCACTGCAAAAACTATTCCGAGCATGGTTGGATCTAAAAAAAATAAAAAACAATAACTCAGAAGTAGGTATATACAGAATAAGTTGCTAAAGTTCTCCCTTAAAGTACATTGGGGAAACAAGTAAAAAGAAACTTTAAAAAAAAACGTATATGAACTCAGAAGAGACTTCACAAATAATTTAATGAATGCATTAGTCATTCACAGATATAAATTTTACCACAATTTCAACCTAAAAAAAAAATGCCATACTCATAAAAAAGAAAACAGTTTATTCAGAAGGAAAACTCTCAAGAGTGCCATTACCAAAATATCAAACTATGCCCTGTGTTTTCTTTGGTTTTTTGGTTTTTTGGTTTTTTGGGGGGTTTTTTTTTTCACAATCTCCCCATTTCCTTAAAAAAAACAATACTTTCTCAGGCCAACATATGCAACAAAAATATAAAATAATCCAAGGAAAACTTAATTTCCATCATTTTAACGTCTAACATGATTTTACACTACACGTGAAAAAATTCTCTTCAAATATGAACTATGATGTTTTTAAATGCTGAATAATTTGTGAGCATTTTTTCTAGTTACTAACAATGTTTTTGTTTTTAGATATGTTATTTAAAATAAATCATTTCATCTCTTTGCCTTGATGAAGTACTTCACAGGACAAAACACGTAGGTGAGAAAAATATAATTTTCCTCTAGTCTGCTTTATTTAACCATACTGTTCTTAATCTCGGATTATAACTGAGTATACTTTTGCATATATGTATTACTTTAAAAAGTTATCTACTTTTTTGATTGTCATCAGTTCATTATTGTTAATTACCATCATTTTGTTATATTACATTTTAGTGTTTCATTTTTTTATCTTTGGTTACAACAATAAAAATAAAGTCAAATGATTATATAATAACTTTTTAGTAACTCATGAGTTCTGATAAAGATTAACTCAAAATTTTTGTCTTTAAATTTATTTTTAGATATAAAAATGAGTTTTAAAAGTTTGTTCAAGATCATCTACAACTTTAGATAATGAGAATATGTTATCTTTTGTGCTTTTTCATTTTTTTATCTGTTTGAATCTTGCTTTAATGAATTTATTAAAGCAGTCATTTACTGGTCTCTATACATTTTGGAGACAAGTGAAAAAGTGCTCAATTTGGTAACTTTGAGTGATTGTCACAGTATGGATAATATTCTTAATGTTAAAAATTATTCAAGTAATTATATTTTTAAAAAGGTGAGAAATATAGCAAACATTTTTTAATAGCAAACTATTACCAGCCATACTTACAATCAAGTAATGGATAGTATAATTTAAAATAATATCTGCAAATTTGACATTATCTTTTGGCTTTGCTAAATTTCATCAAAAGGAAAAAAATCTAATTTCTCAAATAAATTCATTATAATTGTTTGTCAGTTATATCAGCAATTCAGACTTTAAATACTGCCACCACTGTTGTTAACATTATTGCTTGAATGCAAGTTTGATATTAGACTGAAAATCTTTTCTAGAAAGTTGGTATGATGGAATATTCTCTAGTTAATAATGACATTCATTTTCCATTTAATAAATATCAATTCTGTGTGACAACTATATATTAATAACAAAATTTGAATTTCCAGTCAATATATGAATGTTGCCTACTCTGACTATCACAATTATTGTTACTTTCTTTCTTTTCTTGACTTGGTATTTTGCATGTCTATTTGTAAAATACTGAAATTTTGCATTTGACATTTTTAATTCGTTTTTCACAATTGCTCAATTTTATGCTTTTTGTATTTTTATCCCATTTTTGGTTTATGTTTTGAAATTTGCTACAATAAATTATTTTTCAATTACTTCACTGTTTTGACTTTTCTTTCTCATTAATCAACAGGATGTACATTGTGGTGCAACAGATATCGACTCCAAACGATATATCGGGGAGACGAGTTTGAATTTCAGTTGAACTCCTTGCATTCACATATGTACAAATACTCTTGGGAAAGGTATTAATCTGTCTCTTCCCTCCACTTATGAGTTAAATAACAGGACAGACTGGGTTCTATAACCTTGCCTGGCAACCAGTCTACTGCAGAAAGCAATGGCAACCTACTGCAGGATAATCTTCTGCCCAGTCAGTCATGTCTCTTTCAAGACATGATATCCCAAAAGCGTGTATCACGTATGGCACTTAACTGACTGAATCAACAGGATTGCTTATATATAAGGCCTGATTCGAAATACATTAAACTGCTGTTAAGAAGAACATATTTGGAACGCATGTTAAATAAAAGAAGTATTAGATATTTAATCAGTCTTAGTTTTTAAATAAATATGAAATAAATTCCTCAGTATTAACTAAACTATACCAGCAGCCTTTGAGATTTCACTTGCCCAATCAACTCAGTCGATTAAAAAATAATTAAGCGATTAAAGTTTATTGCTTTACTCACCCATGGTCGATTAAAAATAAAAGGAAATCTGATTCCTTTTACAACCCAAAAGTATGCCATTGAAGATTCACAAGTTAGTTAGAATGGCCAACAACAACATTATTGAACTCTTGGCTTTTGTCGTCTCAGGCAGTGTAAACATTTGTCTAATTAACACTTCCAGAGTGGAGCCAATATGTCTGTTGCACAGATTTTTAGAAATTCATTTGGAAAAACATTATCCTATATTTCCTCCATGCTTACGAAAAGTAAAAATGAACATTTGAAAGAATGAAAAAAAAATATGCATACTTCTTTCAACCACACACCGAAAAGCATATTATACAAGTAATTTTTTTAAAGAAAATTGTTGAGAAAATCAGATTTGTTACTTTTTTATCATCTATGAGATGGAGGTTGTAGTCAAACAGAAGAAAGAAACTACAAATTTAGGTACCTACACACAATTGCCAAAAAAAAAAAAAACACCAGCATATCATGTTGTCAAAAAGGCTCAATCTTAATAAAAACAAAGTTTTATCATGAAAATGTTTATGCTATTATTAAGAGGAAAGATCAAATTTTGTTTTTGTTTTAATTTTTTTAGATCCTTTCTAATACGTTCGAAATTTTAATTAAAATTTCATTTTTTGTTTTCTCTCAGCAATTCACGCTATGTTTACATAAGGCGACTATTAAGAAAATGGAGTTGGTCGAGTAAAATGATTTTGGAGGGAGTAAATTTTCTCTCACTCTCAACCACCGGTTGAGTGATTTCTTTTTCAAATCTTAAAGGCTGTCTGCCAGTGATTTTTTTTTTTTTTTTTTTTTTTTTTTATCAGTGTCACCTGAAGCAAAGCAGTTATGACACTATAACACAAGAGGTTACAGGGTGTGGAAGAATTAGGAACAGAAGCATTAATAATGAGCAGAAAGAGATTGACATAACATTTGTTTTTGCTGATTAAAGTTGGCTTGAAAGTATGGAGCTGGAAGGGATTTTCACAAGAAAGAAGTGCAAAAAAAAAATGATTAGAATAGAACTTACAATTACATCTACCTAGCTCATCTCTAAATTGATGAGATCTCAATGCCAGTTTAGTATTGCATTTAAATTCATAAAGTCTCAGAACCATAGCGAAGATCTCATCTGAACAATTACCATGAAAACATTTATAAAAAAAGGGGGCACAAAAAGGCAACCTTACAATAGTGTGGAAAGTGACTGAGACAAATAATATTGCTGATTCTTCTTTAGATCTTATCAAAGAGCCCAAGGTAAATAGCAAATATGTGGCAGCAATATTCTAAGTATGGATGAATAGTAGAGTTATAGATTTGTAAGGTAGATTCTGGAGAGAAAATTGTTTTGCACAACATAGTGATCAAACTTTCTTAGCAGTTGACCAAGCAATGGATTCAAAATAATCTTTCCAGTTTATGTCAGCTGAGGATGTTAGCCCGAGAAGATGTAACAAGTCACTTTCCCGGAGGTTAGCATCAGCCATGCTGATGGAAGGCAGAAAGTTGTCTTTCAGATGATTAATGGAGAGAAGTTTAGTGGACATCATCTGCCAATTTGACCTAATCAGAGTGATCTGCCTTATTATTGAGGCAGGAGTAAATGGCAAGTTGAGAGTTGATGTCATCAAGGAGGTCATTAATCAAAATTAAAAACCATGTAGGACCAAGAATGGAGCCCTGGGGAACACCTGCGTTAGTACAAAAAGATCTAGACGAGGGCCGGTCAGGATAATTTTCTGTCATTTAGAAAGAAGTGTCAACACCAACACATGTGAATGAACAATGATTGCCAGATAAACAAATGAACTATAAGAATAGATTATTTCACTGGGGATCACGTGAACATGATAATAACCCACATTAAGCCCCAGACAGAAGTCTGGGTGGATCAACTGGATAGATGAACTGGATTATACAGGGGCCCGACCATATTTTTCGGACACTTTGAAAAAAGTACTTCAAGGTGGTTACTAGTGCCAAAAACTTTTGAGATTGTAAGTACGTAGTTGAGGAGTGAAAATCCACTACTAGTGTGATCATTTTTTTTTAGTTTGGCTTTGATAATTTTAGTTTTTTGTGATCTTTGCGAAAACTTGCGCGACACTATTTTTCGGACATGACAAAAAATCCTATTTTATTAAGAGCTAAGTTCATGTATATGTTGCTGTATGCAAATTTTCTGCTTGTACACTTAGCTGTCATCATTAGAATCAATTATCTGTTCTATTTTACTGGCAAAGCAATTAAGTTTAATGAGGTAAAATGCATTCAAAAGAAGTCGTTTGTTTGGCACAGAAGTGGGATTATGGCCTCAGCATCAGAAGGATCGCAATGGATTTGAAGCTGTCGAAATCAACGGTTGAATACATTCTGAAGACAAACTCCGAGCGGAAAAAGAAGAGAGGACGGAAAAGATCAATTGGCAAGAGGACTGAAAGGAGAATGAAGAGGACTGTGACACGGCTTTTGACATCTGGAGAAAAAGTTACAGCAAGAAAAGTGAAGGAGAAATGTGAATTGGATGTAAATGTCCGAACAGTACAAAGAACGCTGCATAGGATTGGTTTGAAGTATGCAAAGGCTAAGAAAAAATTACACTAACAAAGAAACACAAAGGAGCAAGACTGGAGTGTGCTAAAAGGTGGTTAACAAAGCATGTTGACTTTAAGAAGGTTATATTTACTGATGAGAAGCGTTTCAAGTTTGATGGGCCCGATGGATGGTGTACTTGGTCGAGAAGGAGTGAGCCTGCTGTACTGAACAAACGACAGATGGGAGGAGGAGGAGTTATGGTTTGGGGTATGATCTTTGCTAATGGAAATATATGGTTGGAGTGGCTGAAAGGACGACAGAACAGCGAAAGCTACAAACAGTTGCTGGACGAGAAAGCCCTACCAAGGATAAGAAGAGAGATAGGGAATGATTTCGTTCTACAGCAAGACAATTGCAGCATCCATGTGTCAAAACTCATGAAAGAATGGATGGCTAAAGTGAATATGACTACTTTGGAATGGCCTGCAAAAAGCCCAGATCTAAATTTAATAGAAAATGTTTGGGAAATGCTTGCGCAACTTGTCTATGATGGACCTGAAATAACGAAAGAGGCTCAACTATGGGAATAGATACTAGATGCCAAAAAACAACTAATAGAAACACGTAGAGATGTTATTGTGCATATGTTTGATCATTATGAAGAGAGATTGATAAGTTATTGAGAAGAAAGGTGATATTACAGACTATGAACAGTTTTTCAACGATGTCCGAAAAATAATGTCGCGCGTGTTTTGTAAAAAATGATGAAAAATAAATATTTTTCCTTACCTAATCGATTTTCTTCCATTTTTATTACAGGTATTGTCTTTATATGTTTATGCTATTCTATTGAAGGAATTTCGCCACTCTATGGTACTCGGAAAGTTGAATACTAAAGTGTCCGAAAAATATTGTCGGGCCCCTGTATGTAGCAGCAGCAGTTGTACTAGTTACAACCAAGTAATAGAGTTCAGTGTTTACATGTGATGTTACAATTTAGTCCTTGAGTAGATTACTGAGGAGGACATCCAAGAGAGGATACTACATATTATCTGGAGGAACCTCCTAATAGAGTACTATTACCAAGATATGTGAATAACTTTCTTTCAAATAGTAGGATGCCACAATATTACCTTGTAGTAATAACTATTGCTACAAATCTGCAAGTGTAATGCCTCCTTCCTATCAGTCTATGGTTTATCAAGACTGTAAATAGCTTCTTTTTCTGTCTTTGGCTGTTCAAAACTGTTCAATACTTTTGGTTGATCGATGAATTTGTTTCTTTAGCCCTTGGTCTATCTTGCCCTTACATTGTGATTGATTGCAGACAGGCCAAGATTTGTCGTCAGTATCCCACCTCAGTTTGATCCAAACAGAGTGAAGACGTACAATAATGATAAAAAAATTAAATAATTACTGGGAGAAGAATGATGAATAATAAAAAAAAATATTTATTTAGTAGTGTAAATGCAGGTTTGTTAATTTAAATTGTCCCCAAATCAGATGTGACACTTGGTTAAACTGGTATAAGTTGGCTGAAATACAGTTAATGAAGTTTGTTCAATTGATTTTTGGTAATTTCTTGGTAAGTCTGGCTCGAGGCTGGTGTGTCAGAGTTACATCAGACAGTAGTCACGTGTGGTCAATCTCTGTCCATCCTCATCGCTCAAATCTCGGATCTCTCTCTGTTCAATTTCTCTCTTTACTATCACTTTTTATTGGTATCAACCAAGAACTGGTGTGGAGGTAGGTGGTATCCCCCCCTGGGCAATGGTTGTAGGCAATGCTCCTCCTACTACTACCCTTCAAGTAACCTTTTCACCTCCCAACCAATACTCAGGGTCTTTACGACTTCTTTCATTGGCTAAATTGTGAACACCTAAATTAGATTTGTTCCCAGCCAGACATCTGACTTGTAATGGAGTTTCAATACCTGAGAATATTTTTATACTGGTTAACTCTTTTCATCAGACATGTATCAGTATACGTCTCCATATATCTAAGTAATAAAATTTATTATTAATTACCAGCAACCAAATAGTATCACAGAGTAACTGAGATAATATATCAAGACCCAAGACAATACAACCTTGTGATACCACGACACATCACTAACCCTTTCAGTCACAACAATAACCAACGAGGTTACAATGTTTGGCGATAAGGATTTTGGTCTCACAGAGAAAGAAAAAAAGAAAAATATTTTCCTCTCGCCAATACATTGGTGACAAAGATTTTGGATTTACACAAAGAAAAGAAAAATATTTTTTATTGCCAACACGACATTGGTGACAAGGATTCAGACACACAGAAAAAAAAAAATATCTATATATATATATATATATATATATATATACTCTCTCTTGCCAACATTACTACAGTTTCATGACAAACTTAGGATTCACACACAAAAAAATGTAATTACTACCAGAACTATTATTACAATATTCACCAAAATAGCAAGCTACAATGGAGGAATTAAAAACTATTATGATACAAATGCTGGAATTACAGAAACAAGAAGAACTGCAATTAATACTTCAGAAAGACTATTTTGAACAACAAACAAGAAATATGTTTTCAAGAGCAGAAGGACCAGCAAGAACAAAACTTTCAGTTGAAACAACAACAACAACAAATGTTCTTTGACTTTTGAAAAACACTGCAGACCAAAAATACAATAGACTAGGTATCTCCACTCATTTTTGATAACTGACTTTTAAATTGAATTTTTAAAAATAAAAAAGTTTTATTGAAACTTTTATTTTTAATTGAAAGCTAAATGATTAAATTTACTATTTCCAGTAAGCAAAATACTCCACTGTATTTTAAACAGAAATTATATTGATCAGAATGAAAAATTTTTTTATAATTTTTCAATTTTTTGGTCATTTTTGTGCGATCGACACATATGTAAACTAAAATTAATTTTGAAAAATCTTGCAAAAATAAAATATACATTATTTTGAAAAATTAGCAAATTTAATGTTAAATTAATCTGATTTACACAAGTATGACTTATTTATAGTATGAAATTTAGAAAAAAACTATTTCTTAAACACAGAGTTGAACTTTCTGACCTTTCCACCATATTTGAAATGTGATGACAAGTCAACAGATGCAAGATAAGTGTATGGCAACCACAAGTGACATAACTGTACAAATTTTTTTCCTGTAAGGGGAAGAAACCATGCAATACATGACTTTCATGTACACATAAAAATTACAAAAAAAACTTCAAATACACAAAAGAATATTTTAAATTATCTTCAAAATCTGAAGGGACAGCGATTTGAATGAAATTTTTCAATTTTCAATTAGTAAATAAAATCTTCATTTAATAACCTAACAACAACAAAACTTTGAAGTATTTTAAAATTTTTGGAAACTGTATAAATTATTATAATTAAAAAAATTAAAACAATTCTTAAGATTTCATTATTGATCAAAAAATAATTTTTCTTCAGACTATAATATCCTTAATAAATATATATTAAAGTAATTAAAAGCTTATCAAATTAAATAATGTCATAGTTTTATTGCATTTTTTATTTTACTATTGGAAACAGATTTTCAGAAATAAAGGCAAAATTTTTCAAAAAAATAACAGATGATTTACATTCCTCAATGAGTCCTGCATTTAACTAATAAAACCAATTTTTCCAACAAAATTTAATTTTTTAAAATTTCTTGAATTTACATGGAGGGGGAAGGAAGGAGTAATAGATGTAAAAAAAAATATTTTTACCAAGATTTTTTTAAAATAATTTCATTCATTTGTGAGTAAGTCATGAAAGTTTCATTAAAATCCAACAATTATTTGATTTTTGCAAGAATTTCCAAATTAATATGTTTGTCACCGGAAAAAACAGTTACATAATATTACATTTTCCATTTTAAGCTCTCATAATGATTTGATTACCTGTTAACTAATGTCAAAACAAGATTTTTTACAAAAATTTTCTACATGTTAAAAAGGATTAAAAATTTTTTAAAATAATTAAAAAATACTTTGATCTTTCCTCTTAATAATAACATTTTGATGGAAAAAGTTTGTTTTTACTAAGTTTGGGGTCTTTTTTCTTCATACTATTCTGTTTTTACAGCGATTTAGTGAAGGTATGTACAATAGATTGTTTACTCCAAATGCCAACACAAGAGCCAAGTAGGCATCTACGCAGATGACACCACAATTTCAGTAAGAAACCCGTCATGGCAGACAAACATAAACTTGCTGCTGACCTTGAACGGGATCTACACTCTGTGGTGAATTGGGGCAAGAAGTGGCTTGTCAATTTCAATGCAACTAACACCAAGCTGTTGTCTGTCAATCATCACAGGCAACCTCTCCTGCCTCCCATAAGCATGGACCAAATGAGTCTCCCTAAGAGCAATACACTGCGCCTCCTTGGCCTTACCCTCTCTTCTGATCTCAAATGGAACCACTACATTGAATCCATAGCTAAATCCACTGCTAAGAAGGTTGGGTCACTGTGTCAGGCCAGGATGTTTTTCCTGCCTGAATTCGTCCTGCATATATACAAATCAACCCTTCGTCCGTGCATGGAATACTGCTGCCATATATGGTCAGGCGCCCCTGCTGTTCAACTCAGTGTTTTTCTCGACAGGCTCCAAAGGAGAATCAGTAATGTGATAGGTACCGACTTGGCAGCTCGACTACAGCCACTTCCCCACCGATGAGATGTGGCCTCCCTTTGTTTGTTCTATAAATACTTTCATGGCTTCTGCTCCAACGAACTTAAGTCACTGGTGCCTCTGCAACAGGTGTTTACTCATGCAACCAGATTGGCAACTGGGTCCCACCCATTCACAGTTAGATTAACCAAATGCAGACGACAATTCTACTCCTGCAGCTTCTTCTCTCACACTTCCCACCTATGGAACTCGCTTCCATATTCTTGCTTTCCTGACAGCTACAACCTCCAGGAATTTAAATGCAATGTCAATACACATCTATTAACCACTTGACTCTAGTTCTTTCACAACCCCGTATATCCTTTCCTTTCTCTCCACCTTTGCAACTGTCATCACACCTGTATTCCCATCCTTCTCTTGCTCCTTTCTAACTGGTTCGTCTTCCTCTTCACTCTCTTCTACTTAATCTTTTTACTCTTATGTAGCCCCCTGCACATCAGTGGCATTACCGCCTTGCTCAGGGTGATTTGATTAAAAAAAAGACAAATTCAATAAATTAATTCAATTATGAAGCAGAGAATGGTATAACCTTCAAAACATACTATAGAAGATACAAAGGAATCTGTAAGAAGGATTGTGCTCTCTGGAAAGATGAAAAAAAAAGTCCATCTACTATTAAGGGTGTTGGCTCCAGAATGAACACAAGAAATATACTAATTACATTCTGCCTAATTAGACTATAGAAATAAGCTTTAAAGAAACTATTAACATATTATCAAATATTTTTGGTGAATGAACATCCTTATTAAATACAAGGTGGAATTTCCTAAATTTAGTAAACTATGAAGAAGATGATTTTACCATGTAAAATCCACTTGGCAAGTTTTATTAAAAAAGCAGATATGACAATTTACCCCTGGCATAATATGTACCCGTAGATTATAACGATATTGTCTACGGCTATATTGTGTTGAATACACCGGTTCCTGTCCAATCACTGAAGTTAAGCAACATTGAGCCTGGTCAGTACTTAAATGGGTGACCATTTGGGAATACCAGGTGCTGTAAACATAAGGACCAAGAATGGTCCACCGGTCCTCCAGGTTTGGGGGTTGGGTGCAGGGTTAAAAACCCTGCCCCGTAAAAAAACAGTTTGTTGCAGAAACAGCAACAAGGAGTTGCTGCCCTATGCACCATCTGGGTGTGATGGATAAATGATGATGATGATAACATGTGAGTGAAGAAAAAAGCTCCAGCAACAATTTTTTAATTGCACATAATGATATTAAAAGATTTATGCAGACTAAATGCCAAAAGATTCATGTGGCTAATTTCATGAATAACCATCGCTGATTGGTTTTTTAATTATAGGCATGTGAGAAACACATTTAAGACACATAAATGAGCACAAAATTTCAACACGTGTACAAGATCCACTTTTGTCAGTAGTTAAAGGAGGAAACTCAGTGAGAATTTCAGTTCAGCCAGGAAGCAGATACCAATACAAGCTGCAATCTAATAGACAGAACCACAATCACTTATTTCATTCATCATGTGGCACAAACCTGAATAATCCTTAAGTGAGAAATTTACTTTTCAACTCTATTCCACTCACTCACTTCAATTTCAACTTTAACACACACTCATATCAATTGACATTCACCACACAATACCAAAGGAATATTTATTAACAGATTTAACTCCTGCATCATTTGAACTGTTCCTAAAACAAACCACACCACATGGCAAATTTATTGTGAAAGGGATTCACACTTAATTTTCATAAACATACAATTTTGCAACTTCTTTTAATATGCTTGTCACCATTAAAAATTTGTGTGTTATTAAATGTTATCATTTGTTGCCTTACAGAATTTTGTTGTATTTCTTTTGTTGCGTCAATGTACAATATTAAATGTTTGTAGATTGGATTCTGAACTTAGCAATTATTTGATCACATAGTTAATCACCATGCCACTACATTTTGATGCCCACAACTAGGCTTTGATGAATCTGATCCAATCTGATCCTCTACAACCACATACGCAGGAATCGTAAATAAAGAATGTGAAAAATTCAAGCTTATTGAATTTACTCCAGACTCTTTTAAGTGTTTAGCATTCGATCTAGGTTTAACATCACATGAGGACACAGACATAAGATCGAGGATCTTAACCAAACTTGAAAGGGACTTGAAAATAACTCTGCAAAATATTACTGAAGAGTGTCATCGCATGGTAAATTTAATGCTGGACACTGAAATAATTATAAAATACGCAACATCCAACCTTCCAATGAAAAATATAGTTGTTTTGAAACTCCTGGCGAACAAGAAAGAAAATACAAAAAACCTCCTCAATATCAGTTAAAAAATATGAGAAATTATACTCAGCACCTAATACTTGTCATGGATGTGGTGGAAAACACTTTAAATCTGACTTTTTTTTTTCATAAATTAGAAATGTTACCAGTGTAGCAGAATAGACCATAAAAGTAGCTGCTGTAAAATCAAAAAATGGAGCAGAAAAATTTAAAAAATTGTCAATAAAGTAAATGCATTGAATAAAGTCAACACACACACACACAAAAAAAAATTACTAATACTATGACCAAGAAATCTAAAAAAAGGAAATTTGTTTTCATTACAATTAACAACATGAAAATTAAACTACAACTGGACATTGGGTCCAACATCACAATTATCAATGAGGAAACTAAGTAGACCTAGATCATTAAGTCCAACAAAAATTGCTTGTGGTGTTTCAGATAAAAAGTTAAAATTTCTAGATGAATTCACCTGTAATATTTGGTTTGTGAGTCAAAGTATAAAGGAGGTTGTTTATATGTTAAAAAATATGATAAATTTGTTCAGAACTAATAGCATTGCCCTATGGGACCTGCCGATCAATTCATTCTATAACAAAATTAATAATGAAACTACAAATAATATGACAACAGAGAGATTCAAAATGGAATTAAAAAGAAAATTACCAAAAGTTTTTTCTGAAAAATTCTGTAGGAAAGCAAAAGCAAAATTTAAAATAAAAGAGAATGCAATACCAGTTTTCAGGACAGAAAGAAGTGTACTCTTAAAGAATGGGTTTGGTAGTGTATAATGATGAGGAAACATGGTTTAACGACACAAAATAAGGAGTTTATTTACAAATTTACACAGTTGTAATTGTCAGTAGCTTATTTCAAGACAAGTAATCATATATTAAAAGTTTGTAGATTTGATAAACAGAGAAAATGTTCATATTTAAAATATCAGACACTAAGTACATTTTCAAAATTCGTTTTCACATAAAAGTATTAAGTTGAATTTCATATAAACAAGGTTTCCAAAATTATTAAAACAAATTGAAAAAGTTCATTTTTCACATTAAAATATTACAGTAGAATTCAATATAAAAGATGTATTTTTAGGTACTTAGCTTCAACCTTCAAAAGAATCCTTACAATCTACAGTAGTCATTAAAGGCTAATAATGCATTAGCATGAAATGTGACATCTGTGATATTCAGAACTGTAGTCTCTGCTTTTCTTTCTCTCCCATCTCTCTGACTCCAACTGACTTCTGAGCAACTGGAAATAGGCCAGTCTCATCATGTGACTGGCTCAACAAACTTCTTTCTTTTGGGCAGAAAAAAACATGACTTTTGTAAATCAATCTTTTCATTGGTTAGAAAATTAATCCACACTTGTAATCTCTTTTTTTATTGGTCAAAATAGATTTTCACACGTTGTGAGTTTGCAAACTGTGAAGAAAAGAAAGTTATTTTTATTTCGTATTCACCACACCTTTTATGGCCTTAGACCCAGTCAATGATGAATTGGAAAGATTAGAGAAATTAGAAGTCATATCTAAATTGGAATATTTGGAGGGCTATACATTAAGAAAAAGAACATTAAGATTCAAGCATATGCAGATTTCTCTACAGGATTGAATGAGAATTTGGAAAAACTACAATTATCCACCTCTAAGTCCGGAAGAAATTTTCATCAAACTTAATGGTGGAAATTTTTTTTCCAAGTTAGAAGATGCATACTTACAAATACTTGTTGAAGAAGAATGTACTAAACTATTGACCATGAACACCCATGAGGGGCTTTATAAGTTCAACAGGCTTTCTTCCAGAATTAAATTAGCACTATTTTCCAGCAGGTAATGGACACAATGCTCATGGGATTAGATTTTGCACAAGCCTATCTGGACAATATATTAATAAAAAGTGAATCCAAACAGCAACATATTAAAATAGTGTTTGGAAGGATAAAAGAATATGGTTTTAAACTAATTGAAACTAAATATGAATTATTAATGACTAGAATAAAGTATCTGGGACAAATAATAGATGATAAAGGTCAACGACCAGATCCTGCACGAGCAAGTACAATTAAGGACATGCTTACCCTGACTAACCAAACAAAATTGCAAGCATTCCTGGACTTTGCAAACTACTATCACATATACATTGATAATGTGCATGAACTAACAGTGTCATTAAATGCTTTACTGAAAAAAGATGCAAAATGGGACTGGACAAAAAAGTGTCAAGATGCCTTTGAAAAAATTAAGAAAGTACTAACTTCTGATTTATCATTCATGCATTTTGATCCAAAATTGAAAATTGTTGTAGCATCTGACGCAAGCAACTTTTGAAGAGGAGCCGTTATTTTATACAAATATGACAATGGAACAATGAAACCCATAGCCTATGCTTCTAGGTTTTGATAGCTGCCAAAGAAAATTAGTCAGACTGAAAAAAAAAAGCTCTGGTCATACACATACAACAAATTGATTACAACACTGGGGAATCATATTGCTGAAATATAATTATAAAATGGAATTCTTAGCATCAAAGAAACTAAGTCACATGGGTGGCTTATCCCAATTAATTTCAAAGTTTTGTTAGCCATTAGAAGATACTGCTGTTAAGGGCAGAATGAAATAAATATCCTGTATAATACAATAAGAGAGGTGTCGATAACTCTTGACGAAATTAAATGTAAGTCACAGAATTATGACTTTATAGTGAAAATGAATGACCAGATTAAAAATAATAAATAAAAAATTAAATATCAGTAATGCATTCTCAATATGCGATGATATCTTAATGTATGCTAACAGAATCGTAATTCTGACATCATTACGAAAACGTATGTTAAAAGAGTTTCAGGTTGACTATCCTGGAATGTTGAGAATGAAGTTGCCCATGAGATGTTATACATACTGGCCAAAAGTGGATGAAGATATACAAAACCTAGTTAAGACATGCAGAGCTAGTGCTATAGTGGCAAAATCCCCACCGATTAGTCCTGATTACACTTAAATTTAGCTAGACCAGTAAACAAAGCTTATTACTTTATAGGTGTCAAAGGCTATACCAAGTGGCCTGAAATAATGAAGTGCAGAAGACCTACTTCAAACATAGTAATTAATTTGTTGCACAAAATATTCGCAAGAGTCAGTGTACCAAATACAATTGTTTCAGACAATGGTATACATTTTACTTTTGGTGAACTTAAATTATTTTCTAATTCGCTACACATCAAATACCTAACTACACCTCCATATCATCCAAGATGTAATGGACAGGCAGAGCACTTTGTAGCCACATTTAAAAGGTCACTCAAAAAATCAGAAGGGGAGCAAATGAGTGAAAAGGCATTTCAACAGTTTTTGAGCATATATAAGATTACACCAAATGCCAATGCTAAATCTGGAATGCCCATGGAATTGATGATTGTGAGAAAGATAAAATCAGTATTTGATAAGATATTATGAATGAAGGACAAAATCACCAAGAAGTACTGTGGAGAATAAATACTTTTATCCTGGTGAAAAAATATATTTTAGAATGTATCAAAGTGGGTAAGGAGTTCTTGGAAGATGCCGTAACAAAGAGTTTCAGACAAACGACGTACATAATACAAGAACTCAGATGGGAATATGAGCATTAATTAAATCAGCTCACATGCAGGTATATTGAACTGGAAAATACTAGACACAAATTTCCAATGGAGGTGATTTATGATGTTTTGATATACCTACACCACTAGTAATAGTGGAACCGTGATGTGGAAAAAGAAAAAGAAACAATACAGAGATTCTGAGTGTAGAACCCACAATTAAAAAGTATAGCCAACAGATGATATCTTCCAGTAGATAGAAAAGCAGGATGCAGAAAAGTGTTTATTATACAGTTTAGAGAGAACAGGAGCCAGTTTGAGAGCACATTTCTTTATGAATATTATAGGGATACCATTATGTCCACATGCTTTGTAGGGATCTAGGCTAGAGATAATAGCAGAACCATGGAAAGAGTTATATGCATATCACTCAACAAATACTCTGTTCTATGTGGGAAGTTAAACTAGATGAGTCAAGTGTACAGTTTGAAAAGAATTTATGAGCAAAGTATTAACACCTCAAATTGATTGAAGAGAGTAGAATAGAGACTTTGCACTTTTTTAATACGCTGTTACAGAACCACCAGTAATCACAAGAACCAAAGCTGTTAGAAGCTATGCGGTACCACATTCTCTCAGTAAACAGAGACTTTGCTCCTTCAAGGACTTGCTTACATTTATTACAAGAAGCAACAAATAGGCACCTGTTATGATTAGAGCTGTAGCACTGGTATAACCAAAAATAGTGGTTCCTTTGTGTTATAATGGCTGAGCATGATGGTATGAACCATGAAAAGAATTGAGGTTTCACCAAGTATTTCCAAGAAGGGATGAAAGCATCTGTGCTGGTTTAACCAAGAAGAAACCTCAGTGGTGCAATTTTCAATTGGGAGGTTGAAGATGTCAGTCCATGGGATGTCATGAAGAAAATCATGGAGTGAATCACGATCAGCATGTTGTTAACAGAAAGAGTTCTTATGTTCCTGTTTAATAGATGATTGGAACATAATATCAACAGCTACCACAGAGTGGTCAGTGTTACTAAGAGGGTAGTATTGCAAAGCTCAGCAAGAGCAAGAAGGAGAGGTAAGAAATAAATTGAGTCGAGAAGCCTGTTTCTCAGTTTTTCTAGGAAAACGAATATGGAAGTTCATGATTTTATTAAGGGATTGGAAAATGAAAAAAATTTAATGTCTGAATACCAGCAGCATCAGTACCTTTAGAATGTTTCAGCCATGTGTTGTGGTGAGCATTAAAGTCACCAAAGACAAATATGTTCACAGATAGAAAAAAAAGTGCTTCATCTATGCAATCAGCTATTATATCTAATATGAGCATACATTTGCCGTCAAAAATGGCAGCAAAATATTTGAGAGGATTATATATATATATCTTTATTTATCTGTAAATTCAGATAAAATTTAGTGGGGAGATAGCCATTTTCAACATGTCATTTTAAGGCATACATTCTTCGATCCCTTATAAACAACCAACCATATAAAAAACAAATACAAATTCTTTACATATCCAACCAAAATCTAACCATCCTCCATCTGTTATTAAGCATGTACCCTCATCCACAGAATATTGAATTAGCAGAAATTCAGCAAATGAAGATGTGTTTAATAAGCATAGTAATTTTTATAATACTGCTTTAAAATATAGTGAATATAAAAGCCCAAATATGTAAAAGAGAAAATCACCCCCCAAAAAAAATTGGAATAGAAATATTATTTCAACCAAATGATTAGTAGTAAATTGGGAAAAAATTCCTCACTTTGATTAAGAAACACTTTCTGAATAATAATCCATTAAGTAAGATTTTCAATAAAAATACTCTAAAATTAAGTTATAGCTGTGTGAATAATCTGAAATTAACAATTTGGACAATAATAAATGTAATTGTAGAAATCCTAAAATTGTCCTTTGGAAAACAGGTGCCTTACAGAATCAATTGTCTATCAATGTAAAATTTCTTCTATGGAAAACCCTAGTAATGTAAAGATTTATGTGAGTAGTACTAAGAACTCTTTGAAAAAACAATTTTATCAACACACATCTTCATTGAATAATAATAAGTACAGAAATAGAACATCCATATCAAAATATTGATATCTAAAGGAAACAAATAAAACACTCACATTAAAATGGAAAATCTTAGAAAAAGCTAGAATATGTAAGTAATGACCCATGCCCTGTGCATCTATATGAAAGACTATATATTATTAAATTTCTTAAGAATAAAAATCTATTAAATAAACATAATGAAATAAATATCATATGTAAACATTGAAAATGATCACCTTAGAATATGGATAAAAAATGTTTATTAAGTTGCATATTTCTAACAATTTGTTTTATAAAAATAATAATCAAATAAATATTAAAATAATTAAATTGATACTTAATTTTTTAATACTTAAATAGATTGTATTATGATATTAAAAAGATTGTATTATGATATTTAAAAGATTGTATTATGATATTAAAAAGATTGTATTAAGATATTTAAAAGATTGTATTATGATATTTAAAAGATTGCACTATGATAATAAAAAGATTGTATTATGATATTAAAAATGATTGTATTATGATATAATACAAACTTTTTAATATAATACATATTAAAAAGATTGTATTATGATATTTAAAAGCATTGTATTTTGATATTAAAAAATTGAAGGAGGATGTTAAAAAGATTGTATTATGATATTTAAAAGATTGTATTATGATATTTTAAAAGGATTGTATTATGATATTAAAAAGATTGTATTATGATATTTAAAAGATTTTATTATGATATTAAAATCATTGTATTAAGATATTTAAAAGATTGTATTATGATATTTAAAAGATTGCATTATGATATTAAAAAGATTGTATTATGATATTAAAATGATTGTATTATGATATAATACAAACTTTTTAATATATTATGATATTAAAAAGATTGTATTATGATATTTAAAAGATTGGTTTTGATATTAAAAATTGTATTATGATATTAAAAAAGATTGTATTATGATATTAAAAAAGATTGTATTATGATATTAAAAAAATTATATTATGATATTTAAAAGATTGTATTAAGATATTAAAATGATTGTATTATAACTTTTAAAAGATTTCATTATGATATTAAAAAAGATTGTACTATGATATTACAAAGATTGAATTAAGATATTAAAATGATTGTATGATGGTATTTAAAAGATTGTATTATGATATTAAAAAGATTGTATTATGATATTAAAAAGATTGAATTAGATATTAAATAAAATTTATTTAATCTTTTTAATATCATATGATATTAAAAAAGATTGTATTAAGATATTAAAAAGATTGTATTTTTATATTAAAAATACGGTATTATGATATTAAAAGATTGTATTATGATATTAAAAAGATTGCATATATATTGAAAAGATTGTATTATGATATTAAAAATATTGTATTATAATATTAAAAGATTGTATTATGATATTAGTGTGATTGGTATTATGATATTGTGATTGCATTATGATATTAAAAAGATTGTATTATGATATTTAAAAGATTGTATTATGATATTTAAAAGATTGTATTATGATATTAAAAAAGATTGTATTATGATATTAAAAAGATTTATTAAGATATTAAAAAAAGATTGTATTACTATTATTAAAATGATTGTATTAAGATATTAAAAATATTGTATTATGATATTAAAAAGATTGTATTATGATATTAAAAAGATTGTATTATGATATTAAAAAGATTACTATGATATTAAAAAGATTGTATTATGATATTAAAAAGATTGTATTATGATATTAAAAAGATTGCATTATGATATTTAAAATATTTTATTATGATATTAAAAGATTGTATTATGATATTAAAAATATTTATATTATAATATTAAAAGATTGTATTATATATTAAAAAGATTGTGTTATGATATTAAAAAGTTTGTATTATGATATATAAAAGATTTTATTATGATATTAAAAGATTGTATTATGATATTAAAAGATTGTATTATGATATTAAAAAGATTGTATTAAGATATTAAAATGATTGTATTATAACTTTTAAAAGATTGTATTAAGATATTAAAAAGATTGTATTATGATATTTAAAAGACTGTATTATGATATTAAAAAGATTGCATTAAGATATTAAAAAGATTGTATTATGATATTTAAAAGATTTTATTATGATATTAAAAAGATTGTATTATGATATTAAAAAGATTGTATTAAGATATTAAAATGATTGTATTATGATATTAAAATGATTGTATTAAGATATTAAAAAGATTGTATTATGATATTAAAATGATTGTATTATGATATTAAAAATATTGTATTATGATATTAAAAAGATTGTATTATGATATTAAAAAGATTGTATTATGATATTTAAAATATTGTATTATGATATTAAAATCATTTTATTAAGATATTTAAAAGATTGTATTATGATATTTAAAAGATTGTACTATGATATTAAAAAGATTGTATTATGATATTAAAATGATTGTATTATGATATAATACAAACTTTTTAATATAATATGATATTAAAAAGATTGTATTATGATATTTAAAAGATTGTATTTTGATATTAAAAAATTGTATTATGATATTAAAAAGATTGTATTATGATATTTAAAAGATTGTATTATGATATTTAAAAGATTGTATTATGATATTTAAAAGATTGTATTATGATATTAAAAATATTGTATTATGATATTTAAAAGATTGTATTATGATATTAAAATCATTGTATTAAGATATTTAAAGGATTGTATTATGATATTTAAAAGATTGTACTATGATATTAAAAAGATTGTGTTATGATATTAAAATGATTGTATTATGATATAATACAAACTTTTTAATATATTATGATATTAAAAAGATTGTCTTATGATATTTAAAAGATTGTATTTTGATATTAAAAATTGTATTATGATATTAAAAAGATTGTATTATGATATTAAAAAGATTGTATTATGATATTTAAAAGATTGTATTAAGATATTATAATGATTGTATTATAACTTTTAAAAGATTGTATTATGATATTAAAAAGATTGTACGATGATATTACAAAGATTGAATTAAGATATTAAAATGATTGTATGATGGTATTTAAAAGATTGTATTATGATATTAAAAAGATTGAATTAAGATATTAAAATGATTGTATTATGATATCATAATACAATCTTTTTAATATCATATGATATTAAAAAGATTGTATTAAGATATTAAAATTATTGTATTTTGATATTAAAAATATTGTATTATGATATTAAAAAGATTGTATTATGATATTAAAAAAAGATTGTATTATGATATTTAAAAGATTGTATTGTGATATTAAAAATATTGTATTATAATATTAAAAGATTGTATTATGATATTAAAAGATTGTATTATGATATTAAAAAGATTGCATTATGATATTAAAAAGATTGTATTATGATATTTAAAAGATTGTATTATGATATTTAAAAGATTGTATTATGACATTAAAAAGATTGTATTATGATATTAAAAGATTTATTAAGATATTAAAAGATTGTATTACGATATTAAAATGATTGTATTATGATTATTAAAAGATTGTATTATGATATTAAAAAGATTGTATTATGATATTAAAAAGATTGTATTAAGATATTAAAAAGATTGCATTATGATATTTAAAAGATTTTATTATGATATTAAAAGATTGTATTATGATATTAAAAATATTGTATTATAATATTAAAAGATTGTATTATGATATTAAAAAAGATTGTGTTATGATATTAAAAAGTTTGTATTATGATATTTAAAAGATTTTATTATGATATTAAAAAGATTGTATTATGATATTAAAAGATTGTATTATGATATTAAAAAGATTGTATTAAGATATTAAATGATTGTATTATAACTTTTAAAAGATTGTATTAAGATATTAAAAAGATTGTATTATGATATTTAAAAGATTTTATTATGATATTAAAAAGATTGTATTATATGATATTAAAAAGATTGTATTAAGATATTAAAATGATTGTATTATGATATTAAAAAAATGATTGTATTAAGATATTAAAAAGATTGTATTATGATATTAAAATGATTTGTATTATGATATTAAAATATTGTATTATGATATTAAAAAGATTGTATTATGATATTAAGATTGTATTATGATATTTAAAATATTGTATTATGATATTAAAATCATTTTATTAAGATATTTAAAAGATTGTATTATGATATTTAAAAGATTGTACTATGATATTAAAAAGATTGTATTATGATATTAAAATGATTGTATTATGATATAATACAAACTTTTTAATATAATATGATATTAAAAAGATTGTATTATGATATTTAAAGATTGTATTTTGATATTAAAAAATTGTATTATGATATTAAAAAGATTATGATATTTAAAAGATTGTATTATGATATTTAAAAGATTGTATTATGATATTTAAAAGATTGTATTATGATATTAAAAATATTGTATTATGATATTTAAAAGATTGTATTATGATATTAAAATCATTGTATTAAGATATTTAAAGGATTGTATTATGATATTTAAAAGATTGTACTATGATATTAAAAAGATTGTGTTATGATATTAAAATGATTGTATTATGATATAATACAAAACTTTTTAATATTATGATATTAAAAGATTGTCTTATGATATTTAAAAGATTGTATTTTGATATTAAAAATTGTATTATGATATTAAAAAGATTGTATTATATTATTAAAAAGATTGTATTATGATATTTAAAAGATTGTATTAAGATATTATAATGATTGTATTAGAATTTTTAAAAGATTGTATTATGATATTAAAAAGATTGTACGATGATATTACAAAGATTGAATTAAGATATTAAAATGATTGTATGATGGTATTTAAAAGATTGTATTATGATATTAAAAAGATTGAATTAAGATATTAAAATGATTGTATTATGATTATCATAATATACAATCTTTAATATCATATGATATTAAAAAAGATTGTATTAGATATTAAAATGATTGTATTTTGATATTAAAAATATTGTATTATGATATTAAAAAGATTGTATTATGATATTAAAAAAGATTTGTATTAAAGATATTTTAAAAGATTGTATTATGATATTAAAAATATTGTATTATAATATTAAAAGATTGTATTAAGATATTAAAAAGATTGTATTATGATATTAAAAAGATTGCATTAGATATTAAAAAGATTAGCTTATGATATTTTAAAGATTGTATTATGATATTTAAAAGATTGTATTATGACATTAAAAAGATTGTATTATGATATTAAAAAGATTTATTAAGATATTAAAAAGATTGTATTACGATATTAAAATGATTGTATTATGATATTAAAAGATTGTATTATGATATTAAAAAGATTGTATTATGATATTAAAAAAGATTGTATTAGCATATTAAAAAGATTGTATTATGATATTTAAAAGATTTTATTATGATATTAAAAGATTGTATTATGATATTAAAATATTGTATTATAATATTAAAAGATTGTATTATGATATGAAAAGATTGTGTTATGATATTAAAAAGTTTGTATTATGATATTTAAAAGATTTTATTATGATATTAAAAAGATTGTATTATGATATTAAAAGATTGTATTATGATATTAAAAAGATTGTATTAAGATATTAAAATGATTGTATTATAACTTTTAAAAGATTGTATTATGATATTAAAAAGATTGTACTATGATATTAAAAAGATTGTATTATGATATTAAAGATTGTATTATGATATTTAAAGATTGTATTTTGATATTAAAAAGGTTGTATTATGATATTAAAAAGATTATTATATTAAAATGATTGTATTAAGATATTAAAATGATTGTATTATGATATTAAATGATTGTATTATGATATTAAAAATATTGTATTATGATATTAAAAAATTGTATTATGATATTAAAAAGATTGTATTATGATATTTAAAAGATTGTATTAGCGATATTAAAATCATTTTATTAAGATATTTAAAAGATTGTATTATGATATTTAAAAGATTGTACTATGATATTAAAAAGATTGTATTATGATATTAAAATGATTGTATTATGATATAATACAAACTTTTTAATATAATATGATATTAAAAAGATTGAATTATGATATTTAAAATATTGTATTTTGATATTAAAAAATTGTATTATGATATTAAAAAGATTGTATTATGATATTTAAAAGATTGTATTATGATATTAAAAAGATTGTATTATGATATTTAAAAGATTGTATTTTGATATTAAAAAGGTTGTATTATGATATTAAAAAGATTGCATTATGATATTAAAAAGATTGTATTACGATATTAAAAAGATTGTATTATGATATTAAAAAGATTGTATTATGATATTAAAAGATTGTATTATGATATTAAAAAGATTATTTTATGATATTAAAAAGATTGCATTATGATATTAAAATGATTGCATGATGATATTAAAAAGATTGCATTATGATATTAAAATGGTTGTATTATGATATTAAAAAGATTGTATTAAGATATTTAAAAGATTGTATTATGATATTAAAAAAATTGCATTATGATATTAAAAAGATTGTATTATGATATTAAAAAGATTGTATTAAGATATTAAAAAGATTGTATTACGATATTAAAATGATTGTATTATGATATTAAAAATATTGTATTATGATATTAAAAAGATTGTATTACGATATTAAAAAGATTGTATTACGATATTAAAAAGATTGTATTATGATATTAAAAAGATTGTATTATGATATTAAAAAGATTGTATTAAGATATTAAAAAGATTGTATTATGATATTTAAAAGATTTTATTATGATATTAAAAAGATTGTATTATGATATTTAAAAGATTTTATTATGATATTAAAAGATTGTATTATGACATTAAAAATATTGTATTATGATATTAAAATATTGTATTATGATATTAAAAAGATTGTATTATGATATTAAAAGATTGTATTATGATATAAAAAGATTGTATTAAGATATTAAAATGATTGTATTATAACTTTTAAAAGATTGTATTATGATATTAAAAAGATTGTATTATGATATTAAAATGATTGTATTATGATATCATAATACAATCTTTTTAATATATGATATTAAAAAGGTTGTATTATGATATTTAAAAGACTGTATTATGATATTTAAAAGATTTTATTATGATATTAAAAAGATTGTATTAAGATATTAAAATGATTGTATTATGATATAAAAATGATTGTATTAAGATATTAAAAAGATTGTATTATGATATTAAAATGATTGTATTATGATATTAAAAAGATTGTATTAAGATATTAAAATGATTGTATGATGATATTAAAATGATTGTATTATGATATTAAAAAGATTGTATTAAGATATTAAAATGATTGTATTATGATATTAAAATGATTGTATTATGATATTAAAATGATTGTACTATGATATTAAAATGATTGTATTATGATATTAAAATGATTGTATTATGCTATTAAAAAGATTGTATTAAGATATTAAAATGATTGTATTATGATATTAAAATGATTGTATTAAGATATTAAAATGATTGTATTATGATATTAAAAAGATTGTATTAAGATATTAAAATGATTGTATTATGATATTAAAATGATTGTATTATGATATTAAAATGATTGTACTATGATATTAAAAAGATTGTATTATGATACCACACATTAAGAAAAGATAATAGAATTTTCCCTTTCTCCAAGCAATAATAAAAACGCCTGGTTATGGGAAAAGTGTCAGGGCTATAAAAACATCCAGTGGCCTTCACACAAAGCTTTATTAAGATAAAAAGATAAAAAATATCCTGGAAAATACGGGATGTCTGCCAGGATGTTTACACATCAAAGGGAGCAAAATTTAAGTACCTTAAAATTTCGGACTTACAGTCACCAATGCTAATCTTTTAGTTTTGTTTTAGCCTGGGGGGTCTCTCGTGGACTTCCAGTTATTTCAATATAAATACAAGTCATTTTTCTGATCCGATCAGTTAAGTCAGTAGAGTTCAGTTCAGCCCGGTGTGTGCTTGGGGTGGCCGCGTGTGTTGCGCGTGCCGAAGAAGGGAAACTCCATTCATCTTGAGTCGGTCAGTTTGGCATTTGATCTCCATTAATTAGAGTTAGAGCTGTGTGTCACATCGCCTGCCCCAACCGAAAGACTAACTCTAAATGAAATAAAGCATCGATTTAACTCATCCAAGTTGTGGAAGTTCGTTCATTATAGTTTAATCTTGTACCCCTAGCTTGAGGCTTCAATTTTTTCAATCAACCCCCAGCAACATCACAGCGTGAAGAACAGCCGCCAGAGAAATTGTTCTGACTTCCGCTGGGGTGTTATATATATATATATATATATATTTTTTTTTTAATGGTACAAAATTTTATTATGGTGTTAAAGACAAAAACATTTTTAATATAATCAGCCAGGCCAAATTTTAAAACAAAAACACAAATCAACTAGTTTCGTACCCTCTCATCAGAACTGTAAAACGAGGAAAAATTATGAAAAAAAGAATATATGTTATGGGTGAAATAAATGAATGGAAGGGGGAAAAATGTTTGATTTTTACTAAAAGATTCCACTCGAGATTGGAAGATAGGGTAAAGCTGAGAGAAAAATTAGGATAATAAAATATCATAAGCAAAATTTACTTTTAAATCAAAGAAATGAATTGGTTAGCAAGTATCAACATAAAAGTAGGTTTAAATTTCCTTAATAAGTAATTAACTAGATCTTTTAATCTCTTCCTCTATTCTACCATATTCCTATAAGCTGTGAATTTATCTAACTCATTTCCCTCTTTATAATTGCTATCCTTTTTGCCTTTCATTAAATTTAAATGTTATATCAATTTTTAATCTAAATTTATCTGATACTGGTTAGAATTTAAGTTTATACACAAGATTCACTTTGAGGACATCTTTAACCATGAACTCCCATGCCTTTTGTTTGACTTATTTCCTTCCAACTTATATCACCTATGCATTAAATCTACACCTTCACCTTCTCCCCTAAATTTTGTCTCTTTTCTTTTTTTCTAAACAACCTTTACTTCTGGTCACACAAAAAAATTGTTCATAACGTCTGTTGAATGAAGTTGAAGAGACAGGTTTGATAAACTGTTGAAATGGCTATCCTCCAAATGTAATATATATATATATAACCTAATCTTATCATTTTCCTTTTTCACTTAGTTTTATTTTTCACTTGTTTTATATGATGTGCCCATTTAGTACCAAGGTTGTCCTTTTCACTTTCTTATCATTTTTGGTCTCCTAGTTGTAATTTTCTTGAAATCTTTGATTTATAAGTGGCATTTTTGTTCTTTCTTTTTTCTGATTTACTTCCTGCTATGCTTATCCCGTCTTTCTAACATCTATTTATTTGTAACATCTATTTATTTGTTGTAAAGCTTTTTTATAAAAAGAAAAAAATTTTTATATAAATAATTTTGTTTCAATTTTTTTTATTTTGATATTTCATCCGTAATTATTTTCCTTAATCACTTGTTCATTATATGCATGTTATTTCATTTAGATTTTATCCATTTTTTCTTGTCATGATGGTGACTTTCTTATTAGTAGATTAATTACTTTCACAAAGAAGTGACTCAGAGGGTGGCACACAGAGCCTTGGCTGCTAACAATCAGCCTTAATGGGATATTGTCTTTGTGAATTTTGGGTAGACTATATATGAGAGGTAGCTTGCTGCAGTGTTGAGACAACTACCTGTATGTCTTTGGATGGAAGTGATCCTTGTTCTTGATTAGGATCTGTGGCAGCTATCATTCTGTTTTCAATGTAGAGTGTTTCTACATGGCAATAAAGATGAGGACAACAGTCTGAATAATGTAAATATTGTAAATACTACCTCATCTCAGAAGTATAGACAAATAAAGATGAGGATGTTAGTGCAATCATAAATAATGAAAACATCTCATCTCAGAAATTCAGAGAGTATATTTTGCTCCCCTAGAAGAATGTACAAGAGTTATAACAGATAATTTGATGGAGACATAGGCATTCTGTGTAAAGAACATACTTCCAATTTACTTCTAATATATACCAACAGAAAAAAGGCTTAGATACGATTTGCAATTATCTCTAGGAATAGCAAACATATACATTGAATATTTTGAGGCTATGGCTACAGAAGCATCCTGCTAAAGCCAACCATGTGGTTTAGATACATAGTTGACACTTTCATATTTTAGTCCTAGCAGAAAGGGTGAAAATAATATCAGACTATAAGAATCCACTAAGCCTTTCTATCCAATTCAAAATCCAAAAAGCAGACTATCAGCTGATTTTCTTTGATATACTAATAACTCACAGTTTGCATTCAAGTCATTCATATATTATATCATTATTATCATATATTATATCATTATTATCATATATTATATCATTATTATCATATATTATATCATTATTATCATATATTATATCATTCATATATTATAAGCAAACATCTGTTGTAGAGTTATAAATGTTTGAAATAAATGAATATGTATCAGAAGGGATTTAATATAATTTGGCTGCATGAAATTTAACTCCACAAACAATTTATTTTTTGTTTGTCTGGCACATTGAAATGCGATTTGTACAGATAAAGATAAAAAAACACTGTAAATCAAAAACAATAATTCTTTTTCAATAAACAAATAAAGATATTTATATATACAATATTATACAAAAACAATTGTTGAAATATCATGAGAAATTGGTATTGAATCGCAAATTTAAAGTTGCTCTTTGGCAAAAATATAAATAAATTAATCAAAATAAAATATATAAACTGTCTTTTCTACAAATCTTTAAATGAATTTGAGTTTTTGAATATGAAAAAGGTTATGTCAGAATCTGAAATATAAAATATTTTCTTTTTTTTACAAAACAAGTTGAAAGGTTTATAGTTGTTTTTTCATGACAGTTGATTTCAGTTCAAAGGAATGTTGGCCTTTGAAATCAAGATTCATGTAAGATAATTTTGTGAGCAGGACTGTTTTTTGAGTGGAAACTTGATTATTGCTTTTTCTTTAAAACAAAAGTTTTGGTTAGTGTTAAAAATAAATTTTAACTTAAAAACTTTTAAGTTGAATTGATGTAGTTGCTTCAGCTTGCAATGAATATGAAGTAAAAATAAATCTCTTCTCTTTACTGTTTACAAATTTGTGAACTAGTGTGAAAGTCTACTTTTTAACCAGTAGAAAAAAATGATTGCCTCTATGCTGAGAAAAAGATGAAGGCAAATTTTGTGAGCAAGTGTGAAAATATTTATTAACCAATGAAAATAAAGTGATTTGCATAAAATAACAACTTAAACTTTCAATGACCCATATCATGTTTCTTCTGGGGGCCCAAAAATGAGTTTAGGCTGGGAGCTGACCACGTGATCCGAGTTGGCTACATATTTCATGTTTTTCGGTTGGTCATTCAGAGAGACAAGGGAGCAAAGAACAGAGAGGAAACTATGCAGCAAGAAAATAATCAGGCTTTCCCAAGTGGTGACCCACATTCACACCCTCTCAATTTCTTCTTTGGGCTGTTTTCTTTATCTCTCTCTCTTCCTCTTCTCCTAATTGCCATCAACGCAAAAGAAAGAGAAAAACAAGACATTACTACTACCCTGTTGATACATCACATCAAAACCATGAACTTATATCTTTATCTGCACAAATCACATCTCATTAAAATGAACAAACTCTGAATTTTTTATACTTTTTACTGGAACAAGACATTACTAATACTTTGTTGATACACACAGTGAAAACATGGACTTATCTTTATCTGTACAAATCACATTTCAATAAACAAAATAATTAATTTTAAATTTTAAATAAAATAATAAACAAAATAATTAATTTTTAATTTTTTTAATTCTTTAAACTCTTTACTATTATTTCTTTTAGAATATTTTCACAATTAATAATTTCATGCATACAATTTGATGTTATGCTTTTCATTAAATAAATTTTCATTTATTTATACAGATGAAATATCTTATGTTTTTTCAACCTTCTGATGATCTTAAATTGTGAGGATTTCAGTTATGTTTGGAACAAGATCAATTTAAACTTGACCAAGCTCTCTACTTTAAGTTTTTCATATTGAGAATTTGCTGAAGTAAAAGTTTAAAAATTAAGTTTTTAGATTTCTTTAAAGATTCTCCAGATTTAATTATCAGTAGGAAGTTGGTGATAGAAAATCTTCCATTTTGTAGATGAATATAAATCAGTAAATGTGTGAGTGAGAAAGGGGTTATTCAGCATCAGCTTGTGGTTAGTTGAATTCTCAAAGTTTCGATAAGGTGAAGTGAACAAAACAAGATCTAGATTCAAAATTCAAATGCTAAGTAATGACTCATTGATTTTGTTAGAAATAAAAAGACTCAAATTTACAAACTTTGTTTAACACACACGCAAAAGTGAATCAAAAACAAAACTCATGAAATTTCACAGCTTGATACAAAATGTTTTTTGCCCAACAGAAAACTAAGAAACATGTAAAAACAAAATTCAAATAATCGTCAATTATTAGAAACAAATTATTTTATGGACCCTTTTCATGAGCTGACACAAAGTTTGTTCGTCATCCAAAAGAAAAGCCAGAATCATATCTGGGAGTGAATTCCCAAATGACCTCTTTGAGCCCTGCAAATGAAATAAAAGGCGGGCTAAGTTCGCCTTTTACCAGAAAGAAGATAATGAGCCCATTAACACATACCTTGACAAATGTTAAGCAATCATTATTATTACCTCTCTCTTTCTCTCTCACCTCCTTCCTCTTCATTGTTCACCTATCTGTCTCTTTTTACACTTGCTAACCGAACAGAACCCTTTAAGATTGAGCAATAACTTCAAAGACAATCCTACCCAATGATAACGCTCATACTTACATACATACATATATACATTCCTGCCTATGTACACATAAACTCATTCTTGCAAGTTACTACTATGAACTCTTGATACCCTTAATTCCCTAAAACTGTTTCTCAATGAGCGTTTAACTCTACAAATTCATGTTATTCTATTCTATTAATAAATTTCTATCTAAACATACAAAAGGTATACTTTTATTCTTCCACCAATCCATCTTCCGATAACTTTCTGATGATAATTCTAATAAATCCTTAAATTGTGTGGATTTTCGGCTGTGTTTGTGAGTTGGCCTTGTATCAGACATAGCTGACCGTCCCTATGACTACAGTGGTAACCCCTCCTGCCACAAAGGCTTCTAGAGCATGTTGAGTTAGTTGAAATTGTTTACTCTGCTCAAGAAAGAGTTATGTTGCCCAGAGTTCTCACTGGTGATTTAGTTTTGCACTAAAGTATTTAAACATTTCTGGAGCATGTGACCAGCTTCAAACTTTGATCAACTTTTCCTGTAAAGAATATGGCAACAAAAATGAGGACAACAGTCAAACAAGGTAAATAGTGTAAATAATTGATAAAGAAAATAAGACAATTTCTTTTTATTTTCTGTGTATATTTGTAATGTCATATTTTACAATTAAATCATGAATAGTTATAAAATGTATCTAATAATTTTAATTAGCGTTAAAGATAAGTGTAAATGTAGTTGTTTTGTTTTGTTTTTATTGTGCAAGATTTCAGCTGCTCTACTTTTGTGCCTTCTTCAAATATTTGTTGAAGAAAATTCTTAATTTCATTCATGTTTTTTTTATTGCCCCAGGAAGCCCATTTGGTGTTCTTTCTGGAGACTTCATAATTTCTCCTTTGACTTTGTATTGACACTCTGTTTTGTAGAGGAACTGAACTCACAACTTCAGGAAATGAGACCAATATTTTTATGTTAGAACATGAATTTACTGAATATGGCAGATGCAGGAGTTTCAGAGATCAAAATATGATTACCAAGTCCAAAATAATATTTTTAAAAGCTGACATTGTAATAAGAGAAATCACAAAAAGTTAAAAAAATAAAATTATAATCTTTATTTTTTTTTAAATTTTGACCGAATTAAACCTATTATACTTTGTTATACATTTCAAATAAAAATAGATAGAATTTAGAATCAATAAAACTAGATATTGGAGAGCCGATTTCAAATTCCCATTGAATTTTTTGCATTACGTGCAAATACTCTTTAGGACATGTATGAATTCATCTCTCCTCCCTCCAGCTATGGGTTAAATAGCAGGACAGATTGGATTCCATAGCCTTGATTATCAAGCAGTTTACTGCAGAAAGTAATGGCAACCTACTGCAGGAAAAATCTTCTGCTCAGTCAGCCATGTCTCTGAGACATGATCACTGAAGGGTCATGTATGGCACTTAACTGATAGTAAATTTAGCATTTGTACACATACTTTTTTGAATGAAATTGTGTTGCATATTTCCTACAAGTTAGGGGATAGCAATGAACAAGGAGAAAAATGGGTCCAAGGGTGCTCAGCCAATGACCAGGTAATTACTAACACCTGGTTTCAAGAACACCCACGACGTTTATGGACATGGAGAAGCCCAGGAGGCGACACAAAGAACCAAATAGACTATATAACTATAAACAAGAGATTCAGGAATGCAGTGGTCCAATGCAAAACATATCCAGGTGCCGACTGCGGAAGTTACCACGTCCCAGTCATCTGCAAACTAAGGGTGAAACTCCGAAGACTAAAGAAGCCCAGCACATCACCAAGGCTTCAATACGACACGCTTGTGAATGACCTCACCCTGCAGAAAGAATACAATAATAGCATGAGAAAGAAATATGAAGAACAAATTGGAAAAGGGCACTCAGAATGGGATTCACTAAAGGAAGCGATGGTGACCTCAGCGAACAACATAGCCCCAAAGGAAATCAGACGCAGAAGAAAAAATGAGTGGATGACCGAAGAGATTCTCCACATGATGCAAAGGAGACGAAAAATAATGCCAAGACATGGAACAGAGTACAAGAAACTTCACAGGGAGATAAGGAACAAATGCAGACAAGCTAAAGAGGAATGGCTCAACAACAAATGCGCAGAAGTAGAGGGACTGAGCAGGACCAATAAAGCAGAGATGCATAAAGAGATAAGAGAACTGACAGGACAAAAAACCTGCTCCTCAACAGGATGCATAAAATCCAAGGAAGGAACAATCATATTGGAGGAAGAGGAAATACTCCAACGATGGGAAGAATATATAAAGGGTCTTTTTTGCGACAGGAGAGAACAACTGAGAATACACAAGGAGATGGATGGACCGAAAATACTAAAATCCGAAGTGGAAGCTGCAATGGCCAAAATGAACAGAAACAAAGCAGCTGGTCCAGACGGCATAGTGATAGAGCTGCTGGTAGCCTTAGAAGAATATAGCATAGAAAAAATTACCGACATAATAAACGAAATTTATAGCAGTGGAATAATACCAGACAACCTATGCAAGTCGATATTTATAGCACTGCCGAAGAAACCAGGTGCAAACGAGTGTGAACTACACAGAACTATCAGCTTAATGAGTCACATCACAAAACTGATTGTCAGAATCCTGATGAATAGAGTGAGATGCAGAATCAGGCCAGAGATAGGGCAGGAACAGTGTGGGTTCGTCAAAGACACTGGAACAAGGAACGTCATATTCATGATTAGGATGCTCTCCGAAAGGGCAAAACAGATGAAGAAAGACTTATACCTATGTTTCATTGACTATGCGAAGGCATTCGACAAGATACGACACAAAGAATTGATGGAGATGCTCAGCAGCCTTGATGTTTTCGGGAAAGACATAAGAGTAATCAAGAATCTTTACTGGCAGCAAACGGCATGCATACGGACAGGTAACAATCTCAGTAGACTTACATAGATAGAAAGAGGCGTAAGACAAGGATGTGTCTTTTCACCGGATTTGTTCAACCTGTACAGCGAGAATATTTTGAGGACCCTAGATGACATGCCAGGATTTGTTATTGGAGGCCACAACTTGAACAACATAAGGTATGCAGATGATACAGTGCTGATTGCATACACGGAAAGGAAACTACAAGACCTCCTACAGAAGGTAGAGGTGGAGAGTGACAAAAAAGGACTACAAATAAACTTTAAGAAAACTGAATGCATGGTCATCAGCAAAAGGTGCAACCCAAAATGCCAAATACAGGTGGGAGATACCAGAATTAAGCAAGTACAAAAATTTAAATACCTAGGAAGTGTTCTAACAGGAGATGGAAAGTATGACACAGAGATCCAAAGGCGAATTGGCATGGCAAAGGACGCATTCTAGAAGCTTAGTAAAGTACTAACACACAGGAAAATTTCACTAGAAACAAAGAAAAGAGTGCTGGATTGCTATGTGATGTCAGTTCTTCAATACGGCAGTGAATGCTGGATAATATCATCGAAAATGAGAACAAAACTGGAAGCTGCGGAAATGGAAGCTGCGGAAATGTGGTTCTACAGAAGGATGCTGCGGATATCGTGGACTGAGCATGCAAGCAACGATGAGGTGTTGGAAAGAATGGCAACAAAAAGGAAATTAATACTGAGCATCAGGAAGAGACAACTGAAGTTCCTGGGACACGCAATGAGGAAGGAGAGCCTGGAGAACCTGATACTGACTGGCCAGATAGAAGGAAAGAGAGACAGACAGAGGAAGGCAGCGGATAACATATCTGCAGGTCCTGATCAGGTGGATGACGGAACGGGGGTTGCTAGGAGTAACAGGAGCGAACATAAGAGCCACAAGGGATAGGGAGACGTGGAGAACCATGATCGTCTACGCCCTGAAGGGACAGGGCACATAGAAGAAGAAGAAGAAGAAGAAGAAGAAGAAGAAGAAGTCAGTGTTCTAGCCCAGATAAAAAAAAAAGCCAAGATTTCAGGAGAATGATGAATTTGCGAATTTGCCCTTTTTTTATTTGCAAGATTGGCACAAAAACAGTTAAACACCCACTCCGTACATTCAATTTTCTGACAAACAAATGATGATAATATATAATAATATTAATTATCATTTACAATTTACATTTTAAAATAGCAAAAAATACACACACACACACACACACACACACACACTGTAAACAAGAAAATCTTGTCAATGTGACGGGTCCCTGAGTGCAAGTTGTTTGTTTTTCTATTTGCCAAGAGACTGGTTTCGGTTTTTTTACATAACCGCACCGTACTTGTGTAGCGAAAATTTCAAATTTTATCTATTTTCCTTCAAACAGTTTTCAGACTTTATTGTAAATGGAATGGATGAAATTATTGAAATACATACAATAAGTAACGGTGGCTTTAAAAAACGTGTAGGCTACGTACAAAAGCGATCTGTGTTAAGTTAAATTAACATTAATGAGATGAGTTGATGAAAGAATGAAAGACTGAAAGAGTTTTAAGACTTTTTATTTATTATTTAATTTAAATTAATTGTTTAATTTCCCCCAAATGTCTTTTTACGCCTAAAAATCTAATTGTTAAAGTATAAGTGTTATTTTAAAAATAGGAAAGAACGCAAAAAAAATATTAAAAAATAAAAAAAAACATTAAGTTTTTTTAAGTTAACGTAGGCGTTAAAAATTTGTAATCATAAAATTCTTCAATTTTTTTCTGAAACATTAAATAAAAACATTAAATTAATTTTTAAAACGTAAGTGTATCATTAAAAATTAAAGTGTAAGGTATCGTAAATTATGCTATTCCACACAATACTTCGTTCAAGCCCCTTTTTGTATTTACCTTGAAAAGCGGAAGTTTATGTAGAGGGGGGGCCATTGGTAATAATTAGTATTATATGTTATATCTTCTTTGATCTGGATTGCTTTTTACACTGGTTTCCTTAGATCGATGGCTTATTCAGGGTATGTACACAGAATATTTTCATATCGCTTCATTGGTTGTTTTGCACTTTTGTTTGTAGAGGATACAGAAAAAATGGGTGAAGCAAAAAAAATTATGTACCTAATGCAAATGTATACTTCGACGGTGGTTACAAAATTGGGGATCAGTTATGGCAGATGGGACCGGTGTTCATAAGTTTTAAGCATTGTTTGTTTATTAAAAGAATGTGTTATTTATTTGAACTCGCTCATCGACTTGAAAACACGCAAAGAAAATGACCTCTGATTTCATAAAAAGTATTAAAAAATACCTAATCGTGCTGTTTTTGAACAATAACAAGCAACAGTTACAATGCTTTGCACTTTCTTCGCAGACACGGTTCGATTCTCATATAAAGTGATCGAATTTTTGTGTCGATCGTCAATGTTATTAGTTTATCGTTCTATTTCTTTTTTTTACACCTATTTATTGTTTATAAACATACTGTGTATTATGCAATCATTTTCCTACAAATGGCTTGCAGTTTATTTTCAACAAAATTTTAGTTCTTGAAGATACAAAAAATAATCAAAGAAGGTTTGAAATAGTTTTTTTTTTTACGTACTTTTTTGTAATGACTCAGACTCTCTGAGTATTAATTTGAAAACCTTCAGTGTTATTTAATCGAAAAAAGACGTTCTGTTGTTTTTATTGACAAAATATGGTATTAATCGCTATGTAGTTTAAAAAAAAGTACGAATTCCAGTTGACTTACATTGCATTCACTTACGCATAAATGCCCTAGGGAAAGAATCCGTGTCTTCCCTCCAGTTACGGATTAAGAAGAGGACAGATTGGGTTCTATAACCTTGGCTGGCAACCAGTCTACCGTAGAAAGTAATGGCAACCTACTGCGGGATGACCTTCTTCTCCAGTCAGTCATGTTTCTTTCCAGACATGATCGCCCAAAGCGTGTATCACGTATGGCACTTAACTGACTGTGTTCAAAGTTTCAAACACTCGTTCAAAAAAACATTTTAAATTCCTTTGCTTAGTTTTTTAAATGTTTTTTTTAATTATTTTAAAATTCGAAATCAATGAAAATTTTAAGATTTCCTTACAACTAGTCATGAAAATACTTCGATGCTTTCGCTGGTGACATTTTTCCTCTGTTAGTGTTATGATTGTTTCCAAAAAATAAATTTTCGTTTTGGTCAGAAAATAAAGAGAGCACGTGTTTTTTTTTTTTGTTTGATGATTCCCTTAGTTTTTTTTTTTTTTTTTTAAAGTTTTTTTAATCAACTTGACTTCAAATTATATATCACATTAAGAGAATGCATACGGCAAATTGAATAGTTTTGTTACTTTTTTTTTTATCGACATCGTTTCAAAATTTTGATTGATTTTTCATCCATAACGGAGTAAAGAAACATGATTTACGTCGACAACATGTTTACTTGTTTATGTTTTACTTTTTTCTCGTTTTATGCATCCCTTTTTTTAATGAATGTTTTGTTGTCTATATTCTTATGTTGATTTTTAAAATCATAGCATTGACAAAAAGACATAAAAACCTAAAGGTGCTTTTAAAAGGAAAGGTTTTATGCATGAATGGAACGAAACCCTTTTATTTTTATTTTTAAGTAAATTTTTGTAAATTATTTTAAAATTTGGCTGCCTAAGTAGCAATTACAAGCGAAAAATAAAGTCTATGATGATATTTTCTGTAATTTTTTTCAGCTACAAAATATAAATATTTCTAAAAAAAAACTCCCAATTTTTGGAATTCAAATTTTCTCGTATGCATGTTTATTTCGATTCATGGTTTCTTGAACTATGAATGTTTATTTTAATTTTATTTATTTTGAAAGGGTTTTTTAAACGTGGTGGTTCCGTATGAAAAAGTAAAACAAAAACAGTTAATGACACGCATTATTTTTTATTTTTTAAATGTTAATTATCACGATCTGTTTACAGTTACACACATTTTTTTTTTCGTGTTATACGATGATTTCTTATGACGACTTTAAGGTTCCCTTGATCTACGGGAAAAGCTTTGTGTTAACTTAAAAATGTTACTACTACTTTTTTTTTTAGTTTTTAATCTTTGGACATCAGTCACCAAAAGCCAGCTTTATGTCTCCCCATTTGAATCAGAGATTATGCTATATACTATACTTAATCTTCGATTTGAATTTTATTACTTTGGTATTTTTTATTTTACTGTTTGTAAACAACTTTTTTTCTTTTAGTTTTTTTTAATTAATATCTTATATTTGAAATCGTATATATTTATCCGCCATGTTGTGTTCCATAATGTTAAAAGAAAACATGAACCAGCATGGATTTGAGATTTGACACTTATTGAGAAACTTATTTCTTAATTTATCTCCCCTCATTATCCTTTCTTTTTTTTTTTTTTTCGAGGTACGTGAAAATAAACGAGGAATGAACCCCCTGCCAAATAAGAAACTTTAACTTTTTTAAAACAATATGGATATTGAGTCATTGAGAAATTAATATTTATAAAAACTATGTATATATACTTTTTACATATCAATAAATATTTAAAGCAAAGTCAATAATTCGTATTCACCAAATGTCTTTCAGAAGCCGGTTTTAATAAATAGCAAGAAATTTTTGTTTGATCCTAGGCATCTTCATAGAATTAGAAATCTGAAAAAGAAACAGTTCTGTTGAAAATATCAACATGTTTATTTGTGTTGCTTCAATTGATAAGAAAAATAAAATAAAAATAAAACAAAAAATGTTTTATAATCATCAGAATGGATATTTCTTTTTCTGGGATTAAACTGTTAGACACTATTTTTGTGCTAAATTTTCTAAATTTAGAGCACTTAGATTTAAAAAATTTTATTACCAGAAATATTTTGCATTAAAAACATGAAATTGGAAAAAAGGAGGAGGAAAAATACTTAATTCAACAAATTGGACCTTGTATTCTAAATACATTGTATTTTAATTTTTGCAAAAATACAGTGAATCCCTATTTTCAATGAAATTATTGTGTAAAAAGATAAAAATTCATGCTTAATGAACAAATTGTAATTTATAGCAGTTCTTTACAAAATCTTATTTGTTAAAACTGATATTGCATAGACTTAAAATTATTTTACTTTAGAATCTTTTATTTTGTATAATGCTCATAACAAAATAAATCTGCTTTTACATGCATATTTCCATTACTATGAATAAAAATCTATATTTGCTTTTAGATTAATGAATAAAAAATTCAGTTCAATTCTGATGTGAAAAATTAACACATTGCAAAAACTTAATACTGACCATAGAAATTTATTTCTACATTTTAAAATTTTTCTTTTTTAATTATTAAACTTTTTCATTAAACAGTCTTTTATGCATCATTAAAAATATTTCAATAAAGTTAATCATGTTGACAATAAAAATTACATAGCATGGAAAATTTCTCTATTTCTAACCACTTTAAACATTCTCAAGTTCAATCAATTGTTATCGATATTTCTTTGAGATTTAAATTGTAGTGAATAGCCATAAACATAACATTTATTGCATCTGTTTAGTGTCGCTGTAGTAATCTTATTAAAATCTACCATAAAATTAAAAAAAACATTTTTCTGGAATATTGGTTGCCCAATATTTTTTCATTTGTAATAACTTTCATTCTTGATATATTTTTTTTATTTGAATATTTTTATACATTTTTTGACACTAAAACGTTATAGGTTATATATATATATAGAGAGAGAGAGAGAGAGGAGAAAACTCAACACATAAGTGCTTATAAATCCAGAATTTATTTCGGCAGTTGTAAAAATTACACACTGCTTTGTCAAACAAAAAATGAAATGTTATATTTAACTTAGAATGTGAAAAAGAAGTTTTGCACAGAGAAGAAACAAGGTTAGGTGAAGGGTAGAGGTGTATACAGTTAAACATTGCAACAGTAATACAAGAAGTGTCACAAAATTAAGAACACATACATTAAATCACACAAAAAATCTTAAAAGTAAAAATATATACAAACACAAAACAGGAGAATAGATGTAAATATACACAAAATAAGCACACACAGACATAATTATTACATGGAAAAATGTGCACATGAAAAGTAATATTTGTAAGATTATATTGAACTTTAAAAAAACAGGACAAGTTATTAAACCTGGAAAAGTGAAGTAAAAAATGAGAAATTTCTTATTGCATTCAAATTTTATTTTTAGCTGCAATATTTTGGAATATAGAAAATCTGTCAACTGGTCATTCCGACCGCATGATATTCATGCGCCTCCCTCTGAAGAACAATCAGTACACCATACTTTTCAGTGTGTACGCTTCATTTCTTGAAGCTGAACCTGCAAAAAATGATAAGTTCTACTCAGAGCTCCGCATCTGCCTTCAAAGCACCCCTGCAGACAATAAGGTGATAATTCTTGACAATTTCAATGCCAGAGTGGGCCAAGATGCAGTTGCCTTAAAAAGGAGTACTTGTCAGACACAGTGTTGGTAACAGCAATGACAACGAGCGCTTACTACTGAAAGTTTCCACTGAGCAGCAGCTTGTCATCAGCAACACCATCCTTTAGCAAAAGAAAAGTCTTAAAAACAACCTGGATGCATCCTCATTCCAAACAATGGCACCTCATAGATTTTGTTCTTGGGCACCCATGAAACCTCAAAGACACCCTTCACACCAAAGTGATGCCCAGTGCATAATGTCACACTAACCATTGCCTTGTGCACTGCAGACTTACGCTGCACTTCAAACCCAAACCAAGGAAGAGAGGGCCTCTCTCCAAAAAGTTCAATCTGAACAAGCTTTAGTCAGCTGGAGTGAAAGCTGACCTTCATGCAGGTGTACAGTCCAAGCTTGAAAACTGTAACTGTCCAGAAGACCCCTCTCCTGAAACACTCTGGGATCAACTGAAGACTGCCATCCTGTAGACATCTGTAGAGGTTCTGGGGGTCACCACCAAGAAAAACAAAAACTGGTTTGCCAAAAACAACCAAGAGACCCAGGAACTGCTGGTGCAGAAGAGATCAGCCCATGGCTCAGCCATCCTGTGAGGAAAGTTGCCTTCCATCTCATTTGAAGCAACCTCTAGCACAAACTTCAAGGGATACAAAATGAGTGGTGGACCAACCTTGCAGAGAGAAATCAGCTATACACAGACCTAGATGACTACAGAGGCTTCTATGAAGTCCTTAAGGCAGTGTATGGCTCAACTCACTGGGTCCAGAGTCCCTTGCACAGTGTAGGGAGACAGGTGCTCTTCACTGATAAGGCCTCTATCCTAAGCCTTTGGTCTGAGCACTCCCAGGCCCTATTCAGTGCTGACTGAGTTGTCCAGGGCCCAGCATTCCTCATCAACCAGTCAAAGCAGAGCTAGATGAACTGTTCTCTATGGAAGAAATTACCAAAACGATAGAGCAATTGAGGAGTGGCAAGGCAGCAGGAGTCGACTGGATTCCACCAGAGATCTGGAAAGATAGAGAACCAGCATTACCCAGCAAGCTCCATGAGCTCCTTGTCTGTTGTTGGAAACAGGGCAAATTTCCAGGTGATCTCCGGGATGCAATCATCATCACCGTATACAAAAACTAGGGAGAAAAGTCACATTGCAGCCAGGAGGCTTAAACCAAGAAAGTTAAACTAGTGATAATGAATGAATGGAAAATAGAGAAAGCCTTCAGGTTATGAATATAGATAAGAATAACACAAAAATCACAACAATAGACAAAAGGCAGATTTAGATTTCCAAAAGAAAGGTGCAGGTCAAAGAATCAATCAAAATTTTAATTTCTGGGAAGTTGAATATTGAAGAATATTGAAATTGTCTCATTTACATATGAAGCTTCTATGTGTTGTTCTACTACTGAGAAAGTGACATTCATTCAAGTAAGAAGTATTGAAATGCACACATCATTTATTTATTTGTAACTTTCATTTAGCTTCAGTGTTTGAAACAAAATATTCTTTTGATATGGCTTTTCAATTTTCGAGAAAAAATGGCAAATGACAGTGCAGGCTGATTGTTTTTCAAGTAGATTTACCTGTTTGAATAATAACTTGCTAAATTTGTAGACCATGTTAGCCACTCTAAAAGTAATTAATTTAAATCATCCATGCTTAGAATATTGCTGCCACATTTGGTCTAGTGCTCCTGCTATTTACCGTGACCTCCTTTGATAAGATCAAAAGAACAATCAGCAATATTATTGGCTCTGTTCTGATGTCTCAGCTTCAGTCTCTTTTCCATTGCTGTAAGGTTGCTACCCTGTGCCTTTTCTATAATTATTTTCATGGTAATTGTTCATATGAACTTTTCGCTATGATGCCTAGACTCTTTGAATTTAAGCACAGTACTAGACTAGTGATAAGGTCTCATCAATTTACAGTTGATTTAATTACAGTCTAGATGTAACCATAAATTCTATGTTGACAGTTTATTTTCTCACACTTCATGCTTGTGGAATTCCTTCCCAGCTCTATGCTTTCCAGCCAACTTTAATCTTCAAAAATTTAAATGCAATGTCAATCACTATCTATTGTCTTCCTGATGGCTTCTTCTTCTTTTGTTCTTTCTCCTTATTAATATTGTTGTTTTCTAATTCTTCCACACTCTGTTATCTCTTATGCCCTAGTGGCTTTACTGCTTTGCATGGGGTGAAATCAATTTTTAAAAAAATCAGAATTGACCCACTAAATTTATAAAAAAATAATTTGCAATAAAATTAGGATTTGGTCATTTTCATATCATTATACATTTTCTATCACAAAAGTAAAACATGGAAAAAAATGGAACATTTATATACTATCAAATATGGTGATATGTCACATTTAAAATATGCAAATTTGGAACTAAGCCTTTCAAAATTGAAGTTAATTGTAAACTGGAGGTTTAACATCTGGCTTAATATCCTTTACAGTTTATTATAATCAGTCCCATGAGAAGCAAACATTTTAATGATTCTCTTGCTTATCGGTGTATGTTCTGTAAAATTTATAAATGCAGTAAAGTAATAAGGACAATAAAGGATACTAGTGTTGTTTCAAGTTATATTGACTGTTTATAAATAGCAGCCATAGTTTAGCAATTAAAGAAAAAACTGTCACTGCGATCTTCCTAATAAGATTTACTCTAGAAGACCAACCACTTTTATTAATGATTTTTGAAGGCTTCTTTTAAAGTAATTCTATGTCAAATAGACATTTCATTTAATGAAAATTGTTGCAATGCATTATGTTCAAATATACACAAATGTCTTGGACAAATTGGAAATAAATATAAGAAGTATTGAGCATAATGTTTAGCCATTTGCTGTAATTTGTTGACCTAGAAAACTGCACTTCCTTTCACAGGATTGTTACAGCCAGGTTTATAATAATATATATAATATGCATTTATGGCAGTGACTGTACTTTTTGATGGCCATATCTTTTCAGGATGGGAGCAATCATGACTCTCCATGACTTCCTCTCTTGCCTCTGTCTTTGTGGTTTTTGTTCTGCCATTCACTTATTCAAACTTGTCACGTAGATTATGCACTCTTTTTTTTCTGACTTCAGTCTCCCCTCCAAGCCTTCCATCGTAATTATGTGACACAAAAAATTCTGTTGTCTCTGTTCTGTTGGATATTGGTTACTAGCAAGTGATTTGACACACAAGTAGATTGGTGTAGTCACTCCAAATGAAAGGAAAACCTACTGAGTGATCTAATGGAGATATATATATATATGAGTGAATAGAATCCACTCATGCAAATGTGTTGATCAGGTCCATTATTGTATAGTGGACTAATCCACCTTCTGAATTAGATACTCTCTTATGAATAAGGTAGATTACTTCAAGGGGACAAAAAAAGAAGGCAGTCATGTTAGAAGGCAAGTTATTTGATTTCTACATCTCCCTCCTCTCCCCATTGCAGGAGTGTAGTGGTCGCTAGGGGGGAATCAGTTCCTTATTGTCTGGCTGATTGTATGGGAGTAGTTGGGATAGTGCCCTGGGGATCCTGGTTCTTGATGGCAGTGATTTAGTAGGGCCCTGGGATGCTTGGTCACTTCACAAAGTGATGCTGCTATTTCCAGATTTCTCGTTAGATTGATGTGGCCTACATGCATCCATGATTGATGATTTTGATATGTGCACAAAATGGGATTGTACTCAACAAAGACAAATTCCAATTTTGTAAGGACACTATTCAGTTTGGGGGACTGTAAAATAACATCATCAGGAGTATCACCTTCTGAATTGATGCTTAATGCGTTCCTAAATTTCCATGTCCCAAAAACCATCACTGATGCAAGATCTTGGTTTGGTCAGGTAAACCAATTTGCCCTGGCATATTCATTAGGTCCCATTATGCTACCCTTTTGGGACCTAGTCAAAAAGAATTCAAAATTTGCCTGGAACCAGACTCTTGAGAAAGCCTTTCAGGAATCAAAGCAGGTTATTGTTAAGCTAGTAAGACAGGTCATCTCAACATTTGACATCAACAGTTACCTGCTTAGCCCCTGACTGGAGTAAAGATGGAGTGGGATTTTTACTTCTTTAGAAGCACTGCTTTTGCATGATCGAAAAAGCTCCAGTCTGTTGTCCTGAAGGCTGGCACCTTGTGTTTGCTGGAGGCAGATTTTTTACTGATGCTGAACAAAGATATGCACCCATAGAAGGCGAAGCAGCAGCTATCACTTGGGCACTGAAGAAGTGTTGTATGTTTGTACTGGGTTGCCCAAACGGTATAGTGGTGACTGACTATGAGTCACTCAAAGGGCTTTTTGGTGATTGAGATCTCAGCAAAATTCACAATCCACGCCTATTCCGGCTCAAAGAAAAAATCTTGAGATATCGTTTTACCATGCAACACTGCCCTGATAAATTGCATAGGGCCTCCAATGCTGTTTCTTGCAATCCTGTTGCTACAGTACAGAGCCTGCTTGATATATTCTCAATAGAAACCCTCTCCTATAGACATCAATGAATTGGTTGAGACTTGTGTGGCAATGAAATCAACAGACCTTATATCCATATCTTAATTAGATAATAACTCTGCCATAACTTCCCTTGACCCCATTCACTATTCTGGTCAGAGAAATGCACAATACACCTTATTAGGTAAGACCATAAACAAGGGTTTTCCAAACAGTTGTCAAGTAACAGCGCCTACAGTCTGAGAATACTGGGAATTTTGTTACCGCTTCAGCAATGACAAAGACCTAATACTACTGGACAGGACAGTAGTAATACCAGCAGCCCAACACAAATGCATATTAAGGTGCTTACATTCAGCTCATCTAGGGGTAGTAGGCATGAAAGCACATGCTAATGAGTCAGTCTACTGGCTTGGAATGAATACCTTGATTCGCAATTACAGGGATAATTGCATTACATGTTCAAGGAACGCCCTAACTTTACCACATGAAACCTTCACCAGAATAGCTTTTTCAACAAATAGTGATAAACTTATTTTATGTTGGATCTTTCATGTATCTTGCCTGTGCAGACAGGCTTACTGGATGTCTTATTCTGTACCGCATCAAGCCAGGGTAGGTAGTTGCATCCAGGTTGATATCCATCTACAGGGAAATATTCCAAACATATGGTGCACCTGAGAAACTTAGTACAGATGGTGGGCCGCCATTCTCAGCTGGGTCATTCCATGTCAAAACACTAGCAAAAAGTTGAAATCTGCACCCACCGACACCGAATTACTTGAAATTTAGCACAAATATTCCCCTTAATGAGTTAGGAAAAAGTACCAAATTATTTTGTGCTAGACCTTACCATTCTGATTTTAGGGGGGTGTAAAATTTTCATATTTTCCTTCTAAATATCTGCGAAATGTCACAGAATTTCAGCATTTTTTAAAAATTAAAAAAAATACTTCCACATATTCAATATTTCTGAAATTTGGTAGGAAGGAAAAATAAGGACTGCAGAATGCAAATATTTAATTATTTTAACCCTATACCTGATAGAATATATCATTTTTCTCACCCAAAAGCATGCCCCACCTAAATCATCAATTTCTTACCTATGTAGATTCTGGCCAGTCTGTAGAAAATGTGTCCTCTTCAATTTTCATAATATTTTTTTCCTAGAATCTACTATGACTGCTTAAGTTCTCCAAAGAATTTTGTGAGTATTTCAAGTCTACTTTAAAAGATATGACCCTGCCAAATTTATAGTTTTTTTTCCTATGTACGTACAGGAATTCAGCAAAAGATTGATAAAGACAATCATCCTAATGTTCCAGGACTTCTCAAATGTTTATATTGTGCTAAGTGAGTTCTCAAACTATTCAATAAGATTGTCTTTATTAATTTAAAAAGAAAATAATTTAAATATATTTTGCAGATATTGCATTTTGTATGATATGGATAGATACAGATAATCTTATAGTGAGACTTCTCCTTGCTTCCTCAACTTCCTCCTTTTCAATCAGAATGAATTCGATTCCTTCAATTGCAGATTTACAGTATTCAAACATAGTTTCTGTGGAAAGGATTTGTTTGGAAGTTGGTCTTTGTAGACTTTCTTTTGCTACTATCCTTTTCACTGTCCCCCCGATGCCATCACATGGTTGTTTGCCATGACTAGTTGCAAAGAAGTTTCACTTTGCATCAAGTCCTAAATTTTTTTTTTCAAATTGGCAAAGTTCTTATAATTCTTGTATTATGCTACACAACCATCAGTAAAATATTCAATACTTTTTACATTTGGCAAATTAACCTCAATAATCTTTTTCTCTACCATATAAACAAATGCCACATCTTGCGAGTTGTCACTCGAAATAATGCACAAACATTGACTTTGCATTGTGTTTTCAAGCTTAAAATAGAGTACCACTGGGTGTAAAGTACATTGAGAGGTACTCCAGCGAAAACTCTGGATCTCATCTTGAACAACAAACTCGTAATTTTCGGCAAAATCCCCTAGAAATAAAACTTCGCTATCACTGATATCTTCCTTTTTTTTGCTTTAAATATCTGGATTGTGATTCAGTCGGCTTTCTATTTCATTCCTCCAACAGTGACCCCCATCGCTTACTCCTACCACCTACCCTATGTAATTTGCTTGATTCTTTCAATGGGCCATGTTATTTTATTATACCCCTCCTCTTCTCAAACAAGAGTCTTTCACTGATTTTTTTCCATGCAGCCTGGCTCGACACGAGTGATAGGTCACACTTTTTAAAGCTTAATTACTCTGCAAATAAACTGAATAAATTAGAAATGTTTTAAATACCGACATAAAATTCAAATAAATGTAATCAGTGCTCTTCGTATTTACTTATTCAAAAAGAAATAAATTCAGGATTTTGTTTCGTTCTAGCAATTTGTTTGAAAATTGAAAGAAAACCCAGAAAATATAAAATATATTGCAATTTTTGATTCTTGGATATAAACAAAAAAATAATTTTTAGTGATTACAGATTTTATTTCCTTATTTCATTGTTACTGAGTGAAAAGCGAAAGTCGCTATTATGATACGTATGGGCCTCATAACTGCTATCAAATCCAAAGAGTATAAGAACAGTGATTTTGAGAAAAAATTCAGTCAATTCCAACAAGCCCCTGCCCGCTAGTTAGTTGACCACTACAACACGACTAAGACCAGTAGTCACTCGATAGGACCCAAGAGAACTTATATTTCTCCAGTGAACAAACAGATCGTTCCATGCTACTTCGCAACAATTCAGGGTTCGTAAAAATATTCAACTTGTAAATTTACTTAACTAACATTTGCCCCAAGATACATTTATAGTATTTCATATTTTTAATGTTGGTTTACATTTAAAGCCGATATTTAAGTAATTATGTAAATCTATCAAAATGTGAGGACAGAGAAATACAATAAATAATCATACAAAAACAAAGCATGGAATAATAAAAATGAGGCTTTAGTATCAATCGAATAGACAATGAGATTTTTAATTCAATACAATAAGTTTCCACAATATTTGAGTTTATAATAAATAATAAATGTAGATACTTATGAATAAATAATATATAAGCAAGCAAAATGAAAACATGAGTGAATAAGATCAATTAATTTTTTTTTTAAATAAATAAATTATAAATTTCGTCAATGTTTCCAGATAATAAATATAGATATTCATTCATAAATAATAATATATGCAAGCAAAATCAAAATAAGATACAATTTAAATTGAATTAATAATTTGTTTTAATGTTTGATCACATGCACAGTCAAACTCTTGAGTCAGAAATCCTTGATTCACGGTTCTGTGATTGAAATTTCCATGTGTACCTCTTCAAGGTAAAATGTACTTTTGAGTGTATAAAATATGTTGAAAGAAAATGTTTTAAAAAACTGTGAATCTGATTCTATCTCTTGGATTGAATCATTGACAATTCAAACAATTTTTGTTTGATGCTCAGGCAGAATATGGTGATTTTTGCATATTTCTGTGATGTACGCTGACTTAGCCGAGGATCAATGTTAAAACGAGTACTTGCTTTACATAATGAGGTGGCGATATTTCTCGAAAGTAAACATATGGATAGTTCACATTTTTGAGATCCTGATTGGCTCGCAACTTTAGCATTCATTGTGGATATAGTGACTCATTTGAATCATTTAAATTAACTACATCAAGGTAAAGCTCAGCTCATAAATAAGATGTATAATCATATTGTTGCCTTTGAAAGAAAACTTGTGTTGTGGAAACATCAACTTAGAAATAAAAATTATGCTCATTTCCCATCATTCCAAGCAAGGAAACCACAGGATTCAGAGCTATTTGTTAATGTAATCCCAGATTTGTGAAACAAATTTGCATCACATCTTGCTGACTTTTGTCTACATAAAAATGATTTCAAATTGTTTACTACACCATTTGATGTGGAGGTGGAGACAGTATTGGAATGTTTTCAAATGGAATTGATAGAAATGCAGTGTGATGAGCAATTAAGATCAGAATTTAATTCCAAAGATATTTCATTAATTGATTTTTACACAAAATGTATTTTTCCAAGTGGAAAGTATTTCAAATTAGTGACCCACGCAAAAAAGATGCCATCTTTGTTTGAAAGTACCTATCAATGTAAATAACTTTTTTCAAAATTGAAGCAAACTAAGAACAATTTTAGAACAAGATTGACTGATAACCATCTTGATGATATCTTGCTCTTAGCATCAACAAGTTTGAAACCAAATATTGAGACACTCTCAATTAATAAAAATCACCAAGTTTGCCATTAATTCTTTGGCTGTTGGTAATAGCTTAATGCCGCTGCTATGTATTTATAAACAAATGATTCCAACAATGTTTTCAATTGAATAAATAATATTCTTTGACTACTACATTCATCTGTTGTTAATATAAATTATTTTTATGTATATTCAACTCTTGTGATTAAATGTGAATATGCAGATCTGTCAACACTTTTCAATTTAACGGTATCGTCGACCTTCAAATGAAATTTGTTATATGTCATTTTCCATAGAATGGCTACACATCTCAGTACACTAAAAATATTAGACTATCTGCCAGTTATCTTTCATGAGACTTATTTTACCAAGTCATGTTGTCTACATTTAATGTCAAATAATGAATACATATTTGTTATGACCCTTGGCTACATTAAAAGATAACAGAAGCGAAAGGAACAATAAAACGAAAGAGGCCAGGGAGGGACTGAGGTAGCAGAAATCTAAAGACAGTTAAACATACGTGCATTATACATACATGCCTCATGAAGGTGTGGATGATACTGCATGTGTACATACGTAAGTGTATATATTTGCAACTATTTGTACTCATGTGTATGAGTATATGTGGTTCGTTTTCAATAACAGTTTCAAACCTACACTTCATAATTTCAGCCATTCACTTCAGTTGATTTTTTTTCACTTTGAAGTATTTTGACTTTCCTTGAGGAAAAGTAATTTTTGTTAGGTGTTTTTTAATTTTAGATTTTCTTTTGTTTTTCTGATTTCTCAATGTTTATTTTCATTATGGTTTTAAATATTTAGGCTGACAGGGGTCTGCATATGTAATTTTTCTTAATTTTTCATTAATGATCTTTGTCCGGCCTTCGACCCGTCATTATAACACAATCTGGCTTGTGGGGTTGAATGAGTTGCCGACCCCTGTTCTACACTATTATTACTTGACATTATGTATTCTCTCATTAGATCAGGAATTTCACCTGTCATCTACTTTTTTCTTGTCCTTAGGATGATTTCTTTTACTGTTCCACTTTTAAGGTATTCATATTTGTTTTTAAATGCATGTGTTTTAAATAGAGTTACTGTAGAGGTTGTATTAAAGATTAGACATTACTTTGAGCCTCTTTAATTTTTAATGAATTTTATCCTTTGTTTGTATACAACAGGAATGTGATGACTTTCACAGTTGGTTTTGTACTCTGTTATTTGTTGATACTTAAGTAGTCTATCTGATATTGAATGTCTTCTGTCCTGTCTGGGCTTTTATCCACAAGTGTCTTGGATATTCTTGAAACATTAACTTGGCCATTCACTATGTGCCAACAAATCCATTTTTCTCTACATTTTTAACATGATCTAAGTCCATATTTATTGATCATTTCACTGTCTTGTTCATTTCCTAGGTCTCCATTTTAATGATAATTTCTTGGCACTTTTTCTAGTATTTTGCATTTTCGTATATGGGTTTCAAATTGGTCTATTTCTTTGGTATATTTTGATATGAGGGCATACTGCTATGATTGCCATATTGAATGGCTTCAGTTTCATCAGTTGTCACAGTTGCTAGTACCCCAAAGCACACTTCCACATCTTTATCTAATATTAGTCTGACTTCTCTTGTTTTTTCATTTCATTTTCAATTTGATATTCAGCCTAATTCCTATTTTACATTTTTTAACTTTCTGCATCAATAGTTTCCTGACATTCTGTGCACTGATTATGATTTTATCTTTGTTGCAGATATTTGCTTCAATAAAAGTCAGGCAATATCTGTCTTTCTTTAATGGACATAGGTCCACTTTCAAGTATGCTAACCCTCCATTATGATATTGAGTTGTATATTGTCGTGATTGCTCTTGGGAGGGATGATGAATTGGTATTCCTGGAATATCATAATGGAGGGTCAGCAGTGAAAGTGGACCTATGTCCAATAAAGAAAGACAGTAAAAATTTCATACAATTTCGATGGTTAATTTTGAAGATAATGAATTTTTTATTTTTGTTCCCTAATTTTGGACACTACTGTATTTTCTGGCTTTAAATAACTTACAGTGGGTTGATAAGCCATAGAAAATGAATGAATCAATAAAGAATGAAACATATAAGTAAGTAGGGAAGCTAAGCCTGACTAATATATGATGTCTTTGATCGAAAAACGTCTATGTACAAATAAATTGTGTGTTATAGTAGAAGATTTTAACTAGTTAACATTAACATTTGGAAGCAGTCATCTAACAGGCAGATTTTTACTTTTAAATTTTCAGATTTTTAATATCTTGGTTGTCATATAGGTTGGTTTATCTAGTAAAGGATGTGCGTTGTGGTGCAGTGGATATTGGTTTGGAACGAGAAATCGGGGAGCTGAGTTCGAATTCCAGTTGAATTCCTTGCATTCACTTACACGCAAATACCCTTGGGAAAAGTATTAATCAGTCTCTTCCTTCCAGTTATGGGTTAAATAACAGGACAAATTGGGTTCTATAGCCTTGGTCGGCAACTAGTCTACCACAGAAAGTAACGGCAACGTACTGCGGGATAATCTTCTGCCTAGTCAGTCATGTCTCTTTCGAGAGATGATTGCCCACATGTGTATCACGTATGGTACTTAACTGACTATCTAGTAAATATGTTGCAGCAAATAATCTTGGATGAATTTTATCCCTTCATTTCCTTAGCTACTTGGATCACTTATTAAAAAAATGTATGCTATTAATATTTTGGTCTTCTTTCTCTTTATTATATATTAATATATTTCTTCATTTAATTCTAATCTAGTATTTATATTAAAAAAAACCAGATATGTTGAATAGCTGATAGTAATTTTATATAGCGTGTCAATGTTATAAACTTAGTAGCATTACTTTTGTAGATTTTGTTCTAAATAATGATTGCATGGATTATTTTATTTTTCTGATGTCAATTTGGTTGGGTTTCAATCCTGGCTAGAAGCAATCAAATGTCTAACTGTACTGATGAGCTGTGAAACAGATCTGTCTGCAGATGACTATATATGTATGTACGTATGTATGTATATTTCCTTTTTAGAACAATTGTTTGCTATTAATAGTGGATAATAGTCTTTTTAAGTGAATATATCAGCATTTGTACATATCTTAAAATATCACAATATTATTGAAAAATTATTTTAGACAGTATTTATTTCATATTAAAATAATTAATAATACTTTATTTTAAAACTGTCAAGATAATATTACTACTATTAATTCTATAAATATTAAAAATACTTAGATTGCTAAAAAAATATTTTTTATTTATATATACCCAAATAGTTGATACTCATAATTGTTATTGAACTGCACCTTTAACTGAAATCAGAATAAGTGAAATTCCAATCTGTAAATAGCAATTTAATTCACTCATGCAACTACTGTAATGTCTGAAAGAGAGACTTCTTCAATCATCTATAGGACAGTTGTTTATATATCCATCTGTTGAACATTCTCCTGCTTGCAATACTAGATACAGGTGTGAGGTCTTCAGTGCAATTTCTATTCTAGCCAAAGGTTAAATTAATCTGTTCACTAACCTCTTATCCAGTTGGTTTTTATCATCAAAATAGTTGCTTACCAGTGGTTTATTTTATAACATGGGAGGGAAACACAGATGTTTACTAACCTACAGATTTAAGTAATATACAGAGTGCAATGGGTAAATTGTCGCCATTTTATGTTTTTAATTTTGCACATGCGCATTGTTTTTGATTTTGTCAACTACACAGTAAAGTCAGTTGGACATCACCTGTGAGAAAAGAGCATCATGATGCAATTCACTCTGCTAGAAATTTGGAAATGGCATGCTGTACTGCTTGGCATTTGCACTAGAAGCTCCATTACAAACATTTTAGAGTATTTGGACAGTTCAGAGGATTCAGAAGAGCTGGATGAGTCTAATGGTGATTACAAAGCTAGTGATGGTGACTTTATGCTTCCCTTCATCTTTCCACAGGACCTCAAACTCAATACTTAGCCCTACATCAAGTGCCCTGAGGAGGTAGTGATGTCCTGGGTCAAGAGAGAGGCTGCTGGAAGACCATATGTCTGATAACAGGACTGCACTAGGTCACACAAGCAAGAGAACCCAGTTACAGCTGTCAGACAATTTCTTGACCATATCACTCCTTACATCTGGCCACTTAACTCCCCAGACTGTGACCCATCTCAATTATTATGTGTGGGTTACAGTTAAGCCAACAAAACTCCTTGTAACTCCAAAGATTATCTGAAGGCAAGGATTATGGCAGCATTCACCAACTTAAACAAGGAGACTATCCAGAAGAGATGCAGGAGATTCCGAAAACATTGAGAGGTCATGGCTGAAACCACTGGTGAGAAATATGTACAAAAAATGCTAAAATTTCACAGCAAACAGAATTTTTATAAAAGTGAAAGGTGTACTTGCAAAATACTTTCATGAATTTCCAAATGCTTGAAAATTTTATTAAATCAACAATTAATTTCAGAAATCTACCTTCTATACTTTTAAAATATAAAGATTAAGAAGCTTAAAAAACATTGGAAGGATATCTTTAATCTTGTAGACATTAGTTTTGTTTAGATTCTTTGTTTATAGATAAACAAAGAATCTAAACAACAAAACTTACATCTACTTGGTAAAGCTGACAGGTAGTGAATGGATTGATTAATATTGTTATGTTTATTGTTAGGCAGATATCTTCAACAAAATGTTCTCTCTTAAAAAAATGGTTGCTTTCAAACAAAATATTTCTTATACCAATAGTGGTTCTAAGACTTTTTTTCTGTTGGTTGTATTGGCTGTATGCAGCTTTCTTGTTTGGATTGTCCAATGGAAGCAATTGTTTGTTAAACAGTATATTTGTATTGTCTCATGTATTTTTGTAGCTTCTGAGTTGGATTGTTGTAACAGATTTCAGAAAACTGATTTTTTTTGTAAACAAGTTTATCATAAATGATTATTAAATGTGAAACTTAATTTGGCATGTTTAATTTATATTATCTATAATAAAATTATCATTTTTTATTAATCAATAACAAATAAAATTCAGTGTGAAAAAATGCCAAGAATTAATTTTCATATATCCTATGTGTATCCAAAACAAAATATTCATGAATGCAGTTTTTTAGTTTGTGTGTGCATGTGTGCGATTGCTTTTAGTTTTGATTCTGATGCAAAAGAATAATTTCTTTTAACTTATATTATCACAATATTACTGGTAGTGTTTTTCTGTCTTTAAACATTTTGTTGTTACAAACTGTAACAATACAGTTTTGTTCAGATTTCTGTAAAATTTAATGTAGATAAAAAATTGAGCATTGAAAAATCTGGGCTGCAGATTTCTCTACTCTTTAAAACCTGCCATTTTGGATGCCAAATCCACAACTTTGTATTTTTGGTGAATTTTAATAAAATAACTTTTCATTCATTCTGATGCTAATTTTGGTTTGATGAGCATATTGTTTTTATACCAACATTATTCTGTTATATATCGGCGTACGACGATAAAACAACAAACACGCATATATAAAAATATAAGGTTATATTTTTATTAATGACGACGAACCGTGTGGAATAGAGAACAGGAGAGTGAGAGCGCACATAGAATGGGCCGACAGGAGTGTAGTCTTGCCTGTGGTGTTTCTCTGCTTCCACTGGCCATTCTCTGTTAGCGAATCCGTGTGTCGAGGTCTTTATATAGTCTTCTAGAACCGGGACTTTCCTTCCGGTTTTGCCTCGCCCACGCAACGCCCACGTAATTCCCAGAGACACCTGTTCTGTTTGCCTCCGTAGTCATTTCCGCCGCTGTCAGAAATAAGGTCAAACGACATCCGCTCCGGCCTCGACAGGATGTATTTCACAAACACCTGTCTTGTCGTTTCGCCGACCCCTTCACCGACGGGAAACACCATCGCTTGCATCACTTCCTCGGGTGGGGCCAGATTGTTATATTACACTCCTCGCCCTCCCATTTTCCAAAATGTTCACCTAAGAACATTTTAAGCGCAACACCCTCACCCCCCCCCCCATGCCACACAAGCCCGACAATTGTACAAAACATGTGCACGCCGAAACAACAAAACATGTGCACGCCGAAACAAACAAAACAACAAAAAAAAAAAAAAAATATATGGGGGCAACCCAACAATGTTCGTGTCCATTGTGGAATTCATAATGTTCTTTTTTTTTTTTTTTTTTTTTTAAGTTTCTGTAACTTTCAATGTTCGTTTCCTTTCTTGACTCTGTCCATACGTGTAGACGCCTCGATGCACGACCATATGATCATAGGCGGTAACCGCGCCCCAGTTTCCAAACTGACATCGAGTAAATGACCTTTGACCAACACCATGCGTGTTTCCGCTCGAGTTTATTGTTACACATGTAACTTCATTTAATTTAATTTAATTTCAAACATACTATGTTTGAACACAGAAAAACTGCCATTATCTGCAGTACATATCATTCATAGTCTGACCGAGAAATGTTCAATAGAAAACGAAGAAAATTACCCTGATTCCAACGTTAATCCGCATGCAATTTACTTGTGGAGGATTAGAGGTTTCATCTATCTTAATTTAGTCTAAAAAAAAAATGGACCCGTGACTCTTAATTCATTAGTTTGTATCTTCCGCATGTTTTGCTATAAGGAAGGTGACCTAACTATTTCACTTAAACTATCGTTAATCCTCCCACTGCTTTCTTTCCCAATCCTATAGCATATCAGCCAATAAGTCTACAAGACTTTTCAGTTGTTCTTTCTTTTTGTTCCGATCAACTGTGGAATCTGCAGGTCTATCCGTGCTTTTTGCCCCAACAGACGTTTGCCTCATTTGGACATCTTCGCTGCTAGGTGATTCCCTAGAAAAACCCTGATCTACATGAGTAGATCCAGTCGTTTCACACTTTGAGCAATCATCCTCGAACGTGGATGAAACATTATTTATACCACCGATTCTATCATCATTATCAATAGTTGACACGTTTTTATTCGCCATTTTACGTCGCGTCATGATGCGACGCTCCATTAATGGAACATCAGACTCATAGTCTGATTCCACATGTTGGTGTCGATTTTTGTGCACTGGAAAGTCGGTCTGTTCCGCTCCGGATTCGTCATCCGAATCACTGGATTCTACTGGAGCAGCCAATACAATCTTTCGTAACGGCCTATCGGAAGTAGGGATTTTCCATTCATCAATGGACGCTGCCCGAAGATGCTCAGCATGCGTCTTAATGACTGAGCCGGTTAACTGATCTCTAATTCTATAAGAGACCGGGCCAGTCTTTTCAATGATCACATAATATGGCCGCCAGCGCACATCTAACTTCCCTTTCTTTTGGTGATTCTTATAGTACACCAAATCACCAACCTCAAAAGTTGTATTTTTCGTCTTACCACACGACTTATCTATCGCGGCTCTCCTCGCTTTTCTTATATTATTCCTAACTAAAGTGAAGCTACGATGCATTTCCTGTAGTGCAATTTGGTGATGCTCATCACCATAATATATGCGACGAGGCCTCAGTATATTGTCCAAGGGCAAAATAACATCCCTGTTGTAGAGCAAGTAATACGGTGAAAACTTAGTGGTCTCGCTCACATGAAACCGGATAGCCGCCAACATTTGGTTAATGTAAATATCCCACGACTGTTCGTTGTTGCCGATTTTTTTTGCTAGAACATCATGCATTGTTCTGGGAAACCTCTCAACCTTACCGTTGCTCTGGGGGTGATAAAAAGAAGTTGTCACATGGTGTATATTTAGGTCTTCTAATGTCTTTTTCATTACCCTGTTGACATTTTCTGGCCCATTATCAGTTAAAAGCTGAAGTGGTGTCCCAAATCTGGGGAAAAGTTCGTCAACAAAGAGATGCACCACTGTTTCTGCCTTCTTGTTAGGAACCGCAAATGCCTCCGGCCAACCACTGTACATATCTATGAATGTAACTATGTATTGGTTACCTGAATGGGTCTTTGGGTAGGGTCCTGAGACATTTAAAGCAACCTTTGCGAAAGGAAAAGGAGGGAAGTCACATTCCTGTATGTGGGGTTGCTGCCTCTTTAGGTTTCTTGTCTGACACGGGATACATTTACCTACGAAATCATTTATTTCTCTAAGTAAACAAGGCCAGAAATACTTTTGTTTTATTGAGTGGAATGTCTTATCCACCCCCATATGGCCACTGTCATCATGGTATTGAACTAGCACCCTTTTTCTAAGGTGAGATGGTACATACAGCCTGATGAGGGGTTCATCATCAGGTTGAGACAAATAGTACACCACCTCATCCATTACTATATATCTCTTCTGTTCTGCTTTGGTAGCCCTACCATTTCGTAATCTAATCTTCAGGTCTAAGATGTTTTTGTCTGATTCTTGCTCCCTGATTATGTCTATTCCTTTCAATGTGGGCCGTTCGGGTGCCTCTGATGAATTTCCGACATTTTTATGGGCTGCTAATTCTTTCGGCTCCATTAGGTTGGAGTTTATAACACTAACCAAGTAATTTCTATCATCTATATCTACTGGAGAAGCAATATGGTCTTCGTTCACATCAACAGCGCGTGATAAGAGATCCGCGCAAACATTATCCTTACCCTTAAGATACTGTATGCTGCAATTGTAGCCAGACATGCTCAGAGCCCAAGTCTGTATCTTCTTATTTTGTATGGGCGAGTTAAGTAAGTGCTCCAGGGGCCTATGATCAGTGTATATTGTGAATGTTGCGCCATGCAGGTAGTGATTCAGTTTTTGAAGAGCATAGTGTATGGCATAAGCCTCTTTCTCTATAGTTGACCACCTCGTTTGTGTGTCACTTAATTTATGGGACAATAAATAAATTGGTTTTTCTACATCCTTCCTATTTTCCTTATCGTACACCACCTGGGATAGGCATGCGCCAATCGATTGATCGGATGCGTCAATATATAACCTATACGCCTTATTTGGGTTGGGATAGGCTAGTGTTACCATCTCCGCGAGCTTCGTTTTTAGTGTATCGAAAGCGGTTTGGCAAGCATCGTCCCATTGGAATCGTGCATATTTCCTTGTCAAATTGACCAGCGGTTCGGCTATATCAGAGAAATTTCTAATAAAGCGGCGATAGTATGAGGTCATCCCAATAAAAGCTCTTACTTGCCTAACAGTGGTTGGAGTAGAAGCTGATTTTATAGCCTTGACTTTATTGAGGTCTGGTTGTATTCCCTCTTCACTTATCTTGAACCCCAGGTATTGGGTCTCTTTCTTAAAGAACTCACACTTATCTGGCTTCAGTTTAAGGTTGTGCTTACGTAGACTACTCAAGACTGTGTCTATATGTCTTAAATGATCTTCCACCGTATTTGAAAATATCAGAATATCATCTAAATATGCCAGAGCAAAGTCTTCCTGTCCCTGTAAAACAACTGACATTAATTCCTGGAAGATGCCAGGTGCGTTTGCAAGTCCAAATGGCATAACATTAAAATGAAACAGACCCTTGTGGCAGGTGAATGCACTTTTTTCTTTGTCATCATCATGAAGCTTAACTTGCCAGTACCCTGATTTTAAATCAAGCTTCGAAAAGTACCTTGCCAAACCAAGTGATGCCAGTATATCATTGATGACAGGAAGAGGTCGAGCATATTTCTTTGTAATCTTATTAAGTGCTCTAAAGTCTACACAAAATCTCTTACCACCGTCTTTCTTCTCTACTAAAACTACTGGAAAACCCCATGGGCTATTGGATCTCTCAATTACACCTGCCTGCATCATTTCGTCGATTGCTGAATCCATTGTCTTTCTTTGTTTGAGGGGTGTGCGATATGGGCGTTTTCTTATGGGCTCATGCGTTCCAGTATCGATACGCATCTCCACAGTATCGGTTCTGCCCAGGTTTTTGTCGTCACTAACGAACATGTCCCTATTTCTTTTTAGCAATTTGTTAATTTCAGGCTTGAATTCCTCCGGTACATGTACCTGTTCCAAATCTACATCAGAACTTTTATTATTTTGTTTATCGGGCATAGTAATTTCAGTAATATCACCTGCCCTTTCCAATTTAGCCAGCGGACACCCCCGTCTCAAAGTGATTTTCTGGTTAGTGTTATTCATTATCAGCAACTGAAACTTACGAGACTTTGGCATTTTTACAACTGCGTTGGCTACTGATATACCACATAAGTTGCTAACATATCCACTACTCAGCTGTTCGATTTCATATTCTTTGCCACGTCCATTTCTCAGCCTGGTTAATCCCAGACAAGCATGCAGGTGTTGAGCTCTTAATGTTACTTTTTGAGCTAACCTAACAATAGAGGAAATATGAACATCCTCCTCTAATGCCACGTATTCTTCACCAATCTTCAATGCCCCCAAATCGAAATACATTCTCACCCCGTTCTGCATCAGCCAATCTCGGCCAAGTATAACGTTTCTATTGAGATTTTTCACGACTAAAAAATCATGGGGTATGGACTTACTTCCTATCTGGACCTGTAGACGACAAAGGCCTTCAACGTATAACGGGGATCCATTCGCAGTTCGAAGTTTAATGTCCCTCTTTTGCAGTTCAAGTCCCAGTCGCAATTTTTTAAATACCCTACAGCTTATAACCGATAACTCTGCTCCCGTATCTACCAATGCCCTATAAGGTCTACGTTCTATTCTAATAAAGATGGAATTTGGCGCGCCCATATTACCAACTATGTGCGTTGGTACCGTCATGTTCCGTTCGTTGGGCGTCGCACGAACGGACCTCTGCCGTTTCCCGGGGCGTGTCTACAAAATTTCGCTATGTGGCCTTCTTTCCCACAATTCCAACACCTAACAACGCTCCCGTTCCTCTCCCGCTCACGAGTTTTGTATTTAGTTCCCCTATTACCAACTTTTCTATTGTTCTTATTCCTATTATTATTAGTATTAGATTCAGCGGGGCTTACGGCTTCTATCGGTACCCGTCTCCGAGAGTGGCAAATTTCCATAGGCTCCTCTTCGTATCCAGAGTTTGCATCGAGTCGAATTTTCCATCTCAACTCAGATAACGCTTTCTGATAGGCAGCCTCTAGTGTTTGTGGCTCATCCTTCATAACTGCCATCTTTATTTCCCGATCCCTTAGACCTTTTATGAAAAATCCTAGAACTTGTTTTGTCACAACTTCATTCCTCCCGTCAACCCCAACATATGCGCCCTCCGCTAGGCGTACTACTCTCTGCATGTAGTCCTGCACCCCCTCCGTTCTACCCTGCTTAATGTTCACTAATTCGACTAACCGTGCGTCGGGGTCTAAAACCAATCCGTAATATTCCTTTAAAGAAGTTTTTAACTCCTTCCATGTGAGTTGTGGGTTATTAGAGATTAGTCTATATACATAGTGTCCAACAGCTCCCCTTGTTGTGAGAAGAGCTGCCTGACACTTGTCTTCTTCTGCCACGCGCACAACTTTAAAATACCTCTCCATATCCTCCAACCAAGCACTATAACCACCATCTTCTTTGCATGCTAATGGCTGTATATTTTTTAAAAAAGATTCTCCCCTTAAAGTGTTCGACACCGAACAAGCCACATTTCTCAATTCTAGGGTCAGACCTTGAACAAAATCGGCAAAAGTATGCTGTTCCATTTATTTTTTTTTTTTTTTTTTTTTAATTAGACTTATTATAAACTTATGAACAAGAGCAGAACACACACAAGATCGAATCAAAAGTCACCTACCTTTCGTTGATGTCGTCCGGTTGCTTTCTATTTTCGTCTTCTATCTGGTAGTTTTAATTCCGTTGAATTTCAATTGTCGCCGTGGTAACCAAGCTCGTATCTATCTGTTTTGTTGTTGTTGTCTTAAAACAGCAAGTCACTGGGCACCAATTTGCGTATGTTATATATCGCCGTACGACGACAAAACAACAAACACGCATATATAAAAATATAAGGTTATATTTTTATTAATGACGACGAACCATGTGGAATAGAGAACAGGAGAGTGAGAGCGCTCATAGAATGGGTCAACGGGAGTGTAGTCTTGCCTGTGGTGTTTCCCTGCTTCCACTGGCCGTTCTCTGCTAGCGAATCCGTGTGTCGAGGTCTTTATATAGTCTTCTAGAACCGGGACTTTCCTTCCGGTTTTGCCTCGCCCACGCAACGCCCACGTAATTCCCAGAGACACCTGTTCTGTTTGCCTCCGTAGTCATTTCCGCCGCTGTCGGAAATAAGGTCAAACGACATCCGCTCCGGCCTCAACAGGATGTATTTCACAAACACCTGTCTTGTCGTTTCGCCGACCCCTTCACCGATGGGAAACACCATCGCTTGCATCACTTCCTCGGGTGGGGCCAGATTGTTATATTACAATTCCAAATTCTGTGTAATATTGTAATAAGTATGTAACATTGTGACATTCTGAGCCTATATTTTAACTCTCTTGCTTTGTTTTTTCTTTTTTTATAGATGAGTTGGTATGATTTGCTTGCTATAACTTTGTGGCAATGAAGAAAGACTTGGGTCAGCCTTTAAACCCAAATAATTCAGATTAATTTTTCAAACTGAAAAATGTCTTCCAAGGTAAGTTGATCATCTTGTATATATTTCCTTCAAAAGGAGAATGATTGAAGATAGTGAAATTTAGTCGATATGTTATACATTTTCCTGGTATTATAGAAAGATAAATCTTGAATCTTTACATTTATTTGATTTCATTAATTGGTAGGAATTATACAGAATATACACTTAGTGTTAGGAAGAAAATTTGATTTGCTCTTATTTGATTAGTTGCTGATAATTACAAATATCACAAGATAAAATATTCTCATCTCTTTTAGATAAATATATATTACTAATAGATAACTGTTCAGGCTGTTATTATACAGCAAATTAATTTTAGGGAAAATTGAATAAAATGTTATAAATAGAAATTGAAATGTACTTCAATTTGTTGAAAATATTCTAGATTTTCAGTAAATACTTTAAGCCTTGTATTATAGCTTACAAATAAAGCATTTATTGAGTTTTTACCAAGTGTTTATTGATGAGCTTTTTAAATATTGCCATGCTAATTTGAATTTGAAAAAATTCTTAAAGTTTTCAAGTTATCTGGAAAATTGTATTTTGTAATGTTACCACAATATTTTCATTGATTTTCCTGCTGCTGGTCAACACAATTTTTGGTGCAAAGAAACAAAACACATTTTTTACTTAATTTGATGATGCTGATTCCAAAAATGAGCTTAGATTTTCATGGTTAGGTACCATTTTTGCTGTACTGGAATTGCTCATTTTTGGAAAAAAGATCAAATTATTATCTTGGCTGATTGCCACAATTAGTTAATAAAGGTCGTAGAAACCCATCAATTTTCAGATAGGCTGAGCAATTTATGTAAGAAAACAGTGTTTTTGAGTCAAAACTTAAAAAGTAGAATTTTTCTAATTTATCACCAAAATAAATAATGTTAGTAACCACTATAAAATAATGACAACAAAGATATGAAGTAAAATCAGTGTAACAACTCTTTTCATCTTTTGTTATTGACAGGTTTACGAGTCTCTTTGTAGGACATTGGAAAAGATCAAATTACATAAATGTGAACATGCAAAGTGTAATATAAATGCTCAACCAACTCATCGTCTTTATTAATCATAGAGACAGATATCAAATGAAATGGCTTCAATGAGTGGATGCAAAAATGGTCCTAACTTATTTTGCTACATTTGAGGTGAGTTTACACCAAAAGCCAACAGGAAACTGATATCTGGCTTTTACAAGAAAGCAAGTCATGCTTACTTTCACATTGAGCTTAGTGATTACAACAAATCATGGGCACCTCACATTGTTTGCAAGACATGTTTGGAACACATGAGACAGTGGATTTCAGGCACCCGAAAATTGCTGAGATTCGCTATTTCTATGATCTGGCATGAGCCAAAGGACCACTTTGACGAATGTTCCTTCTGTTCAGTCAGTATTGCGGGACTGAACCAAAAGAAACAAAAGATTTCTCAACTATCCCAGTCTTCTTCTGTGCATTGTCATGTTGCAAAATCACTTTGTCGTGTCTCTGCTTGTATAGCGGCCATTTTTATCTTCAATGCTCAACTCAAACACATCAATTGTAGTCAATGGCGATCTCCCATGATAGTTTTGGTCGGTTTGAGCAGCTCATAATAAACTACACCCAGCTGATCCTACCAAATGCAGAGCAGAAGCTTCAAACCATGGATATTCAGCTTTGCTGCCAATGTAGATGCATGGCCAGGCTTCTACACTGAGGGTTATCATATTGTATCCACTTTTCATTGCTGGTTACAATATGATGCAAAAATTCTTTCCTTTTTTTCTGTTGAAGCAGTTGTTTACACATGACGGGATGCCATTTGACATATCTCAGCTTCAACTCATACAGCACCCAATGTCCTTGATTTTGAATCATTCCTAATGCTTTCAAACATTTCAAAACTGTTGTGGGATCAAATCCTAATGATTCTGTGAGTTGAGCTTGTGCCTGATATGAGTCTTCATGAAGTAATGCCTCTAATTCTTCGTCTTCAAACTATTTAAATGCGCTAGAGTGTTCTTTATCTCCAACATCAGAATCATTATTTTTTCATAATCTCTGCATATTGTTTCTGACAGAGCATAGTTGCCATAAGTCACAACAAGAATTCTGTGTGCTTCAGCTGCAAATTTCTTTTGAATAAAGTACTGCAGTAAAATTCCCTGCAAATACACTTTCTTTGGCATGAAATTCAACATGTTTAATGCTATGAAATTCCATATGATATGTGCCCTTCTCTGCCCTCTTTTTATTATATAGAATCAATTCCACATATCCATATCTGATCTGCCATACCATACTTAATTTTTTTCTTTTTCAATATGACATGTTTTTCCTAATTCTATAATAGCTTTTTCCTTTATATTCTTTTCTGCATTTGTAGGATTTTTATAATTTTGCTTTTCCTCACACTCCACCCACGTCTATTGAACAGGTTAAGAGGCTCATCCCTTGTTCCCTGTTTAGGATGTGGTTTCCGGCTTTCTCTTTTCCAATCTTTTCACTATTATGTAGCCCCCTGCACATCAGTGGCATTACCGCCTTGCTTGGGGTGATACGATTAAAAAAAAAAAAAATTTTATATATATAACATAGTTTCTGTATTGCTTCAGTTATTTAATAAAATAAGAGTGTTACTTTTTTGATATTGTAATATCCTACTCCAACAATATTGTTTATATATGTTCTTGAGCGAGAATAAGAAATGGTGAATCATGTCTAAAAGAAATATTAATTATTATTGAAAATTCTAAAACTCTTTAACTAAATTTTGTCACTTTTATACCTGATATGCAACAGCATGACAAGAGCTTCTCAAATTCTGGAGCAACTCCTGCCTTACACTCCAAAATAGGGCATGCTCTCCTCCTCACTCCTTTCATAAAAAAGGATCTGCTTCAGCTCCCACACCTAAAAAGAAAAAAATAAAAAAAAAATAAAGAGTGAGCTCCTTTTCCGACTCCATCAATATGTTGTAATATTATGTCAACAAATTCTCAACTGTATTTTCACTTAATCAGCAGAATTTGTTGTTCCCCATTTACCACAAACATTACCCTTAAATTTTATTTTTTTATGAATAAAGTATCGATGACATTTGAGTCTGAACACAGATTGCCAGAGAACAAACATAGTCAACCTCGTTTTGATGCAATTAGAGGAACCGTGCTGCTGGGATGATATGATGTTGTAAAAATATATATATGGGTACATAAATAGCATTCGGGTCAGGAAATGAAAATGTCTGACAGTATTGTTTGAAGGCATTATTTCTAGTATATGTGACTTTGAAAATGTGGTGACAGTTATTTGTTTAAACTTATACAAGGAAACAAAAAAAATATGTTTCCTACATGTTGTAATATTCAGTTAATTTTTACCACAAAGAGACGTCACATTCACAGGATTACAGAAAAACAACCAGGTGAAGTTATTCAAAAATTGATTCACACAATATTCAGCAAAGTACAGGAAAATAGAAGAACTAAAATCTATCATGATTCAAAAGCAACAAGAACAACAACATGAACAGCAATTAAAATTAAAATAACAATAAAATTTTTTTGAATTATTGTTTAATAAAATTATGGAATAAAGAAAGCTCAGATTTATTCATTCCAGATGCTGTTGCTAATTTAATTAGCGAATACAGTCCAGACAAAGGGATACCTTTTCCAGCTTATTAAAGAAGGTATTAAAGGTTCTTCAAAAAGGATTGTTCACATTAGAAAATTAATGAAAAGAAACTTTGTTTATTATTAAGAAAATTATTCCCTGCTCAACATAAAAAAACCAGTTGAAGTAAATTTTGATGAAACTGTAGTAATAGTATCAAAGATTTTCTGTGATAGGAGTTCATTATTCAATAAACATTGGCAATGTCTTAATAAGGTGTGGCAATAAAGATTTTGTCACTTATGCAGGAGTCGTGAATTGAGAATGTGAGAAGTTTAAGTTAAATGAATTAATTCCGGATTTATTTAAATGCTTAATATACATACAGGGCTTAACTTGTAATAAGTATGCAGAAATAAAATCCAGGATACTTGCTAAATTGAAAATGAATCCCAGATTAACTCTTCAGAAAATAGCAGAAGAGTATCGATGTATTGTAAATCTAAAACTCGATACTACAAGGATTGATGAAAGAAACATTTCGTGAGTATATAGCATCTGACCATCTAAGAAAAAAACTATAAATGTTTTTCAATTCCTAACAGAACATTAAAAAAAAACGATGATCCCCCTCCTCAGTACTTTAATATTAGCCACAGTTGTGAAGGTAAGTATTTCAAAACTAATTCTTTTTTTAAAAACTAAAAATGCTACAATTGTGGAGGGGGTAGGACACAAAAGTACTTATTGCAAAATACAAAAAAATGAAAGAAAAATAAAATGTATGCGAACATGGCAAATACATGGTGTAAAGTCAAAAAGCATAAAGAAAAAATTAACAAGACTTTGAACATATCTTTAACTGAAAAACATATCAAAAGAGGAAATTTTTTTGTGAAAATTGATAATTTAAAAATGATACTACAACTAGATACAGGATATGATATGACCATAATAAATGAACAGACACAGAGAAAAATGGGTAAACCCAGTTTATTAACTTCTAAAAAAGTTGCTTATGGAGTCTCAGGAAAGAAATTGAACATTATGGATGAATTCACCAGTAACATTTCTTTTACTGGTAAAACAAAAAAAAGTAGTGGTGTTTGTATTAAAGAATACAGCTAATTTATCTGGAGCAGATTGGATTGCATTATTTGATCTTTGTGACCCCCCAATTAACTTTTTCTGCAACAAAATAAATATTATTACCTCCAGTGCTAATACGGCAACTGAAAAATTAAATAATGAATTAAAAAGGAGTTTTCCAGAAGTCTTCTCAGGAGGTCTAGGGGATGTGCACAAAAACAAAAGTTAAATTTGAAGTAAAAGGGAATGTAACACTGATATTTAAGCCAAAAAGAAGTGTACCTTTTGCTGCTTTTGAACCAATTAAGGAATTAGAGAGACTAAAAAAATTAGGCATGATGTAAAAAAATAGACTATTCTGGATAGGCATCACCAACAATTTACGTTAAAAAAAAAGAAATAATAAAATTTGCATGTGTGCTCATTTTTCAATGGAGCTAAACAAAAATTTGAAACAATATAACTACTCATTATCAATGCAGAGGAAATTTTTGCCAAATTTAATTTAATTAATTAAATTTAAATTTAGGTATCAAAAATGAGTGTAGGTACCTAAACTAAATATACTTCAAGATCATTAACAGCAGCTGAAAAATGCTACAGTTAGATAAAAAAGGAAGCATCGACCATCATATTTGTTATGAAAAAGTTTCATAGATTCATACATGGTAGAGATTTCATACTACAGACAGCCCATCATTTAATATTGTCTATATATGGATCAAAAAAGTGATACACATACAATGAATAGATTACAGTGCTGGGGAACTATCCTATTAAACTATAATTATAAAATGGAGGTTTTACCATCTAAAAAATTGAGTCATGCTGACAGACTAATACCAAAATTCTGTGAACCACTCGAGGACAGAGTAATTAAAGCAATAAGTGCTGAAAATGAAATCAGTAATGTATTAAACGATACAGTTAGAGAAATGCCCATGGCATTAGAGGAAATAAGAATTAAGTAAGAAAAAGACGACATAAAAACGAAGATGCAAATAAGATTTAAAGAAAAAAAATGAGAAAGGGAGTATCTGGAAATAATGCATTTTCATTTTGTAGTAATGTACACAGAAAGAATTGTGATACCAGCATCATTGCAAAAACATATGCTAAAAGAATTTTACATAAGACATCTAGGTATTTCTAGGATGAAATCCTTAATGAGATGTAAATGAGGTGAAATCCTTAATGAGTATTGGCCAAAAATGGACCAAGATATTGAAAATTTAGTAAAATCATGCAGAGGTTGTGCTCTAGCACCAAAGTCACCACCTATAAAATTTCAGCCTTGGCCGAAAACCGATATTCCGTGGTTCAGAATACATATATCGCAGGACTGTTAAACAGAGCATACTATCAAGTGGAAGTTGATAGTTACACTAAATAGCCGAAATTATTAAAATGTAAAAAGCGACTACCACGATAACGAAATTTTTTACACAAGATTTTTACAAAGTTCAGTATCTTAGATAACTAATTACAAATCACGGCTAGTGAATGCAAAGTTTTCTGTAAATCATTAGCAATAGAACACATTATAATGCCCTCTTATTACCCAAGATCAAATGGACAGGCTGAACGGTTTGTCGATACATCTAAAAGGGCACTAAAAATAGGTTGGTGGGCTACAACAATTCCTGAGTGTTTTCAGAATAACACCAAACCTATAAACACTGTGTCTGACATGTCACCTGCAGAGCTGATGTTTGCCAAGATTAAGTCTGTTTTTAATAAATTACTACCCAAGTAAGGCAAGAGCATCAAGAAATAACAATATAAGTAAATACTTCAAAACTGGAGATAAGGTGTTTTTTAAATGTATCAATGTGGAAAAGAATTCTGAGAAGATGATATTATTAAAAAAAAAACAGAACGGCAAAATGACATACTTGGTACAGGGACTCTGAAAAGACGTACCTATGAAAATATTTATGATACATTTGATGTACCCATATCATCAGAAATTGTCAAACCAAGGTTTTATAGTAAGAGAAAAAGAACAGCAACAGAATTTTAAAAAATTGAACTGAAGCTGAAGAAATAGACTCCAGAGGAAGTCATCTCAAAGGGAAAGTGTTGTATATGAATAAAGTGTCTAAGGTGTGGCCATTTTTTTTATTTTAAGTACGTGGATATTCCTACAGAAACAAAAATTAACTACTTTGTCTTCCAAACTTAAGGAGACATTGTAACTGTGTAACTTTGAAAAAATATCTCGAGAATCAAATTGAGCTTTGTTAAATTATATTTTATTAGAGTTCAAGTTTATCAAAAGTTGTTTTTCAAAATTTTAATCTTTTAAATTGTGTCTATTTTTTTCTGAAAATACCTCCTCTGAGGTTAAATTCTGAAAAGTCTTTTAATCCTTCAATCCTGGAAAAATCCTGGCAGTGGAATAATTGTGTACCAATATCCTTGTTTGGCTTCCTAATAGTTGTTTTTTTAAATTAAAGAAAAAAAATAAGCTGTTGCCTAGGGTCTAAAGTTTGCTTTGAAAGAACTCATTCTCTGAGTCATAGTTACTTTCGCCACAAATAAATATTTAACTAAAAAATTATTTTTTTAGAAACACATGTTAACTGAAATTATTAAACCATTACGTGAGTTAATGTTGAATCCAAATACAAACTAAAATGCCTGCTGTTGTGTTTTTTTGTTTTTTTTCTCAAGTAAATAAATTTTACATCATACTGCAATTAACTAAAAATAAACCCCAAATGCTCGACCTTTAAGAAGCTTGTTCTAACTTTAATAATAGCCCAAATGATTTGTTGAAAGCATCAAATTAATGTGAAAGTGTAAAAAAAAAAAAACTTTTTTTAATTTAATAAAATAAATTTTATATTGCTTGTCTGTTTCTTCTACCGAACCAGAATAGATGACATTTTTACATTACCTGATACGGGGTTTGGACTTAGAACTCCCAGGAAATCACATATGCTTTAACTCTCTAATTATGGACAATTTGATTTTAATGCTAAGTCTGTCTCATAAAATGCTACAAGTATTTATAACATTTTTATAAACTATCCTTCTGTTTATTTCCTATAAAAACACATTGTATACATCTATTAGTGAATAAAAAACAGTTTGCATTTGAGTAGATGTGCTCACATACAATTTAGTTACAAGAAATTGTTTCAAGTAGTTCTTATTAAAAAGACATTTAGAATGTTTTGCTGCCTAAAATTTAATTGCATCATACAATGATTGAATGATAACTAAAACATATTTTGTTGCTTATATACATTTCCCTTTGCATTTAATAATCACTGAAACATAAACAGTTTACAGTACATGAAAACAAAGTAAATAAATAAAGTTATTTCAGCTTTTGAATGTAACAAATTAATCCTGAACCATAATTTTTTTTTATAATCGTGTTGCCTCAAGCAAGGCATTTTACTGCCACTATTGTGCAGGGGGTTACATAGGAGGAAAGTTATGAGAAAGAGTGACAGGTTACAGGGGATGTCAGGAAGTGGATAAGAGAAGGATGAGAATTCTGATGAGAACGGAGTGGATGGAGAAAGGAGCATGAGAGAGAGGATGCAAGTTAGTGAGATAGGAGATGACTATTGACTTTACATTTGAATTCTTGAAGATTGTAGCTGTCGGGAAAGCTAGTAAATGGAAGGGAAATCCAAGGTGGGAAGTGCAAGAAAAAAAGGTGCTGGAGTAGAATTTGCATTTACATTTTATTGGCTTCACAGTAAAAGGGTGGGACCTACTTGCTAATCTTGTGGCTCGAATAAATTTATATATAGGGGACACCAGTGAGCTAAGTTCATCTGAACAGAAGCCATGAAAGTATTTGTAGAGACAGGGAAGCCACATTGTGCCGGTGAGAAAGTGACTGTATCTGAGCTGCCAAGTCATGATTGATCACATTACAGATTCTCCATTGGATTTTGTCAAGGACCCCTAGGTGGATAGCAGGATCATCCAACCAGATATGGCAGCAGTATCAATGCGCGGGCAGATGGTAGATTTGTATATGTACAGGATTGTTTCAGATGGGAAAAACTTCCTGGCCCCGCACAGAGAACCAACTTTCTTAGCAGCGGATTTAGCAATGGATTCTATATAGTCATTCCACTTGAGGTCTGTTGTGAGAGTTAAGCCGAGGAGGCACAGTGTTTTACTTTCAGGGAGATTTACCTGATCCATGCTAATGGGGGTAGGTAGGAGCGGTTGTCTGTGACGGTTAATAAATAGCAGCTACATTTTGGAGGCATTAAAATTCACAAGCCATTTCTTACCCCAGTCCACCACGAATTGGAGGTCCTTTTCAAGTTTGGCAGCGAGGTTTGCTTTGTCAGCCTTAGTAGATTTACTGTATTTGATGACATTAGAGAAAAACATAAATAAAATATGTTAAAAAAACATCACCCTTATTTTATCCCTATTACTCACTACTGTAGGCTACAATTTCACCACATCTGCTGAATTCAACTCTGTAATAATATTATTGACTTGAATGGCATTATTGCTACTACTCCTACCACCACCACTTGTACTGTAAAAAGGAGTATTTGTAACTCAGAATTGGTTGTGTATTATAATCATGTTGGATATTTTTACGATTGTCATCATTTCTTGCTTTGTTACTTCTTTTACTTTTTTGCTGAATATTTGCTACTGAAATGGGATGCTCCTAATATACAAGTTTTCTCAGATGTCTATTTTAATCTGAGATTTGATTTCATAAATGTCATCTTAGCACAATTGTTAATGAGTTGCTTTCACAAAGCATTGTTAGTGCATTTAATTCTCACTGACCATATCTCTAACAAAGCTAAACTACTTATTTAATAAGATAATTTTTCAATCTGTTATCTGAAAACTAAACTTCTTTTCAACAAATTATTATTTTTTATCAAGTTGGATTTAAGAATTTGAAAGGGAAAATACATTTAACTATAGTGACTTAATTTATATGAAGCTTGGATAAATTATTTTTTATTTATTAAAACTATATACATATACTAATAATATTCTCTTTTATTGTTTATTTTTCTCCGGTAATTATTTTGTCTGTATTTAATATTATATAGATATGGGGAAGTTATCTTTTCAGCAAAGGACATTTTTAGTACTGTGCATAACTGAGTGTTATTGAAATAGTGAGTTAATGATGTATTATTGAATTACTATTTACTGATCTTAGTTGAGGCAAAAGATTTAAAATAGTGAGTGATGGACAATTGATGTTGTGATGTAAGCATCAATCTGTAGACCTGGTATTTTTGTTTGGCTTCCAAATATTTTTTTTTTTTTCAAATATTGAAAAAATAAGTTGTCTTTTTTTTCTTTCCTCCTTTTTTTTTTTTTTTTTTTTCCCAAATTTGAATCTGAGTTGTCAACTACTGAAAATTAAAATACATTAACATTGCTCATGTAGCTAAGAGATTAATTCATTGGTTTTGATCAGTTCTCAGTGTAATTTTTATCTGTTTTTTTAGTCTTCCAATATCTTTATTTTATATTTTTTTATAGATAAGCTTTTGTGGGAGCAGTTTTTGATAAAATGTTTTATTGTGTCTATTGCATGAAGTTAGTAGTCTGGTATTTCCCATTTCATGCAAGCAACATTTACAGGCCTGTATAAATATCTAACCTTTTCTATTTGAATTTTTTTCAGGCATACTTTAATCCAATTTAGGTTAACTTTGGATGATCCAAAAATTTTTAGAATACATAATAGTTTTATTCAAATATAAATTCTTATAAAGTTTGCTGCAAAATAAACCAGATTTTCACAATTTTACTAACTTGTATTTTTTAAGTAAGCCACAATACTTTTGAAAATTATGCAATTTTTCTTTCTTATTTTTTTTTAATTTTTAGTGTTGAGGGAGATAATTGAAAATTCTTAATGTATTATTAAATGATGTTTTGTAAATTAATTTTTTTTTAACTATATTAAATTTGTAAAAAAGTAGTTATTTTCTACATTATAAGAATATAAGACAAAAAAATTATTGTTTACTATAAGAATAAAAAACGAAAAAATTATTGTTTACTATAAGAATAAAAGCCGAAAAGAAATTATTGTTTACTATGAGCTTTATTTTAGCCATTTTTGCAATTTTAGTCCTTAAACTTTTGTAATTATTTAAATGCTTGATGTATGCAAGAAGTTTTTAAACTGTAAAATATAAACTCATGTTTTAGACCTTTTTTCTGTCCTATTCTTAAGCACAAATTTACACTAGTTTTCAGTGATGTTACTAATAATGCAATTAAGTCTGTTGTACAAATTTGCAAATTAAAATTTTATTTTCTGGTATTAAAATAAGACAAAATCAATGTCACTTTCAGTATTTACATCTTGCATTTTGTTTCCTTCAAAAATAAGATTAATGATATTTTTCTGTGGGTTTATAAAGATGAATTTATAACCTGAGTTTCTCGCAAATGTAGAGGAATGAGTTGTTTTTATTATTAATATCAACTTCTTAATTGCACACAAAAATGTAAAAAAAAAAGTCTTTAATATTATTTTACTTGCTAACAATACCAAATCTATGGATACATAAAAAATAAGGCACTTTCTTTCAGATTAAAATAGTGTTTATTTACAATTAAATTTTTTTAACTTTTACATCAAAAATATTTTTCAAACAAAATTTGCAATGTGGCTCCCCTCCGTCTCTTCTACAATTACTTTCACGAACAGTGTGCATATCTTCATGCCCTTTGAAAAGCAGTAATAGTGTCAGTATTTTCAAGGGCCATTTTTTGCAATAAACCATTAATTTGTCTTTGAAATATAAAAAAGTATTGCTTGATTATTTTATTGATCTTTCTTTTTCTTAACCCAGGTTAAGGATCCTGATATTGATGGCCATACAAAGGATTCTACTGGCCATGGACCTTTTGATGAAAAAAAAGTTATTAGTGAAAAGCGATATATTATCCCATCTCGTGAATCTATCAGGATGATGGCTGAAGCTGAAGGAGTGACAAATCTGACTGATGATGGCGCCTTAATACTTAGTGAAGATCTCAGCTACAGACTTAGGGAAGTAGTTCAGGTTAGTTTGAATTATATACCTTTCATAACTAATATATATATATATAGGAAAAATGTTCCTTTTCCATTTCAGCATTCTGTGACTTTTGTTTATATAATTTAAATAAGGTTTCATGAATACTACATTAATTCTATTTTGTTTTGATGTTAAAACAAATCATCTTTGTAAAACTTATGGGAAAATAGTCTTTGTTTATTACAGGCTGAACCTATGCAAAAATTAAAGGTTGAAAAATAAAGTTTTCACTTGTAATTTACATAATTTTATTTATTAGGTTTTTCCACATTTAGTGTATTAGTAATTTCTTATGGGCTATGTACAGTTTAATTTCTTATGGGCTACGTGCAGTTTTCAAAGTTAAATTTATAATTTAATAGCCCTTTGTTTTGACAAGAATTATATGGCAAGGTGATTTGAACTTTCACCTAAAAAAAAACAAATACATATATTTTTCTAATGTTATGCAAAGGACTTGATCATTGCATGGTAGCTCACATCTCTTTTGAAGATTTTCTTTTAAACCATAATTACACAATTGTTAAAAAATATTTTTAGGTTGTGACACTTCAACTGTTGGTTAATTTGTAAGCTAATTTGAGAGAGACTTTCTTGATTTAAAAAATTGGTAGTTTGCAAATTTAAACAGGTTTTAAATTAAAACTTACTTTATTCAATGAAAATATATAGCTTCATTTGAACATTAAGTAAATAATGAAAACAAAACACCTCAAAAGATCGTTAATCTTAATTATTACAAATATAAGTAGGTTTTATTAACCTTGAGTTTTTTAAGATCATTTTGTATTTGTACACAGCTGTGTCTTTTGCTTTATAGTTTTGTATTCTTATACTTAAGATTGAAGATAACTAACACATGTTGCATTTACTCTGTGTTGTGTGAACAAGACTAACATTGGTAACAGGAGAAATCTTCTTTTGTGTGAAAAGGGTAAAAAAAAATAACTTCTTTTTCAACTTTATGTTGAAACATGTTTAAAAAAAGATTCCATCTCTTATAAAGCAGCCTCCAGGTTTTAGAGTGAGGACCTGTTCATAGAATGAAAACAAGATGCACAAATTTGATCTATGTTCACAGACTTGCCAAAAGAAAAATAGCGACCTGAAATATTTTTAACATTACCTACAAACTTTTGTGAATATGTTCAACATATAGCAGTGATCGATATATGTAGAGAGGATGGTCTTCAAATTATTATGGATAAATTGGATAAGATATATCTTCAAGACAAAAACATGAGAGCATATATGTCATTCAAGGAATTTTATTTGTAAAAATATCACATTCTTGGTACCTTATGAATTTCTATACTGAAAATTACATAAATTTGAGACTACCTTATGAGGTGTCCAGATTTTTCGTGCTGAACACAGCAAATATACCAGTCAGGACAATAAAAAACTAGCAAGAACATTGTGGCCAAAACTTACCTAACAGGTTATGAAAGTTATACTAAAAAGGTTTTTGTTTTATGTTTCTGTGTCAAAAATGAATGCTTACACACAGACTCTTTAACACTTTCAGAAGCACAGTTTAAAAACGTCACAGATCTTAGATCTTAGATCTAACAAAAATACATTATCGCCTTCCTATCGCCATTCTCTCAGCTTGTGTGCGCAGATGTCCATACCAGCTGTAAATGTGTATGTGTTGGTTGAAATCCCTATAATCTAGAAGTGGGAATAAATTATTTTTGTTCTGGTCAATGACCATTAGTGAGATTAGAGCTCAGAGCAGCACAAACTCCTTTTCACAATATGGCGGCAACCAAGCATTGTTCAACCAGACTTGCAGCTCACATTAATATTCTGTCCAGCTGGCTTGGACACAGATTACTCTGATATTTTGTTCTTCAGTTACCTTTGGTGCCTGATTGTCTGTCCACTTCTACCCCATGGTCCGTACATGTGCAATTGAACTCAGCATTAAAATCCTTTTCATTAATAATGAAGGCAGAACACACGGTTGGTTTACTACTTAGGAATATCACTACCCCTTAAGGTGTAATATAGTGATTCCACACAGCTCCTTAATTGTGTTCATGCGGATCAAACTCTACTGGCTTCACTTGAGCCATCAAAAACTTCACCATGATGGAACTGTTACCACACAGTTGGACATTGACAACCCCAATTCCTCAGAAATCACTGGTCTTACTAGCAAAGGTCACTACAGTAACAGTCTTCTATTCATGGCCAGCATATATCCTTACTTGCAATCAACTGAGAGCAACCCAAGTTGATGAGTGCCGTGTATGGTTTTCCATCAACTTGAACTTCAATTACAGGTAGTGCCTGGTTTACATTCATTGCTGGCACTGGTGTCTTTTTTGGACAGTTATGCAATATTTTTTATTTTTTTTTTTTTTAATCGTATCACCCCGAGCAAGGCGGTAACGCCACTGATGTGCAGGGGGCTACGTAATAATGAAAAGATCAGAAAAGAGAAAGCTGGAAACCATATCCTAAACAGGGAACAAGGGATGAGCCTCTTAACCTGTTCAATAGACATGGGTGGAGTGTGAATCAGGCGATAGATAGATCTATCTACTCCAATTGAAAAAAAAAAAACAAGAAAACAAAGTGAGAAAATTGGGAAAGAGAAAGCCGGAAACCACATCCTAAACAGGGAACGAGGGATGAGCCTCTTAACCTGTTCAATAGACATGGGTGGAGTGTGAACCGGGCGATAGATAGATCTATCTACGGCTGTTATAATGGAATATCCTAGCACCCTATATGAACGCTAGGGTGGACTATCATGAATAAATGAGCAAGAGCATTTTCACAAGTGAGTCTTGCTTACGGATTAGAACTTGGTAGTACTATTCTGGTTTGCAGTAATTCTCGTGCTGAACAACCCTTTTATTCCATTATGCCTGGTTTGGTAATCTTTCCACTCGGATTTACACTTTGTTAAATTGTACCCTTGTCCAGAATTTGACAATGGCATACAGTTCAGCAGCGAAAATAATGCATGATTCTGTGTGGACTTTGTTCTCTTTGTTGTTCACTTTGTGATTACTAAGGCATTCTTTTGCCATGTGATTTGGGTTGTCGCATTTATGGTAGGTAATGTTATTGTGTAGATCCTCAGAGAGTACTTTCACTTATTGTCTGTGCTGCTGCTTCTGTTAAATCACCCAAGTCCATCACCTTGTTTTTCATGATTGGCTGTGCTTGGTCCAGCAGCTGATCAGTGGTCAGAATATTCATTCTGGATGACACATGACGGAACTACTTCACTCAGTCAAGAAGCCCCATCACAAATGCGCATACTGCTGAACAGAACTGTAAGCTTCTATAATTCTGCCATTTTGCCAGATTTATTATCCTGAACGGGATAGGACTTGAGTGAAAATATGATTGACAGGACATTTTTTGGTAGTGGGGTTGAGGTAAAATTCACTAAAACTTAAATTTCTTGTGACTATACAAGATGTAAGTGGTGTTAGAGTGTATATTAAAGCTGACATTGTTAAAAATGATTTAGCCACAAATCCATAAAAGTTACTGGAATTTTGTTGGACTTCTAAAATGACTTGTCAGATTCTCTGTAAATCCGTAAAACTGAGAATTACATCTTCTGAACATTACTGTATTCTTTTAACTAATATGCTTTTGGAAACACTCCAAACATTGTATTGCTTGTAAATGCTTTGGATCAGTGCTCTAGAGCAGAGAAGAAGAAGAAAACTGAAAAACTCTAATAATTTACTCATGCTTCAAAATAAAAATAGACCTTTTAGTTAAAAAGAATTAAAATTTTCATGATGAAGAATTTCTGGACCTTATTAAAGAAATCTGATTCATGATAAGATTTGCCTTAAGTTTAGAAGACCACTACTATGAATAGTTGTGTGATTGTTACTTGCAAACAAATTCAGTGATTGTCATGATTTGTAGAGGTATAAGTATAATCAGTACTGGATTCTGTGCCTAATTGATGCAGCCATGAGGTACTCTACTGCTCAGTTGATTAAGACAAGATTTTTAATGTGGATATCCTATTTTGGAACTCCCAAGCATTTCTTCAATGACAAGGAGGGAGAATTTAATGATGACTACTGGCAGATGAATTATATGTTAAAACTTGCATTTTGAACCTCCATTTTTCAGTGGCACTGTGGACTAGCATAATTTGATAGTGGCTAAAGCAATGGAAAGAGCATTAGAAAATTCATAGACTGTTAGTACAAATAATATTCTTCAGAATTACTCAGGACATAGGCCAAATGATCTAGTGGATTAGGAAGATGCTGAAGAAACTGAAATATCCAGAGTAGAGTAAGAGAAACTTAAATGATTGAGTAATGCAAAGAGTGACTTGACCTAAAGTGTTGTGAGGTCCATACTTGGCCACAGAAGGGGGAACAAAAACTTGGAGTTTTGTTACTAAAGTGAATTAACTGAAACTGAGAGATTCAAAACAGGCATGGCATGTGGAACTAGAACAATCTGCTCTTGTAGATGAAAGAAAGGGTTCAATTCAAAATTCTATCGTATATCACCTGAAGTAGGCTATAGAGTACAATAGCTGAAACATTGTGAATATGGTAATAAAGATGATGACAGCAGTTCAAAAGATGTAAATAGTTACAATACCTCATCTCAGAAATATAGGCAGATATCTTATGACAATATTGCAGATTTGAAAGACAATATTTAAAAACCAGGTAGGAATGAAATCATTGAATATAAAATGAATGACTGTATTGAAGAGGAAAGACTATGTGCACAAAGCTGAGTCAACTGGGAAATAGTCATTGGGTAAATATAATAGCAAAAGAGGAGAATGAAGAACCTGTGTCTGTCTCAACTGAGATCAGTTTGATCAATGGAAAGAAATACTTTAAGTTGAAATAGATCCTCAAGAACATGTTGTTTTACTAAGATCTGAACAAGAACAATTAAAAAAAAGTAAAAGTGATTAAGGCAAAGAATAAAGAAATAGAAATTATGGAAAATTATCATGTATATGAATCTGTACCTTTCACTGGTTAGAAATATGTATCAACCAGTTGTGGGTGATAACCGAAAAACATAATAAGAAAATAACAAGGTTATGAATATTTTGATAATTTACTAACTCTTCAACTTGCAGCCAAGAAGCTATGCATCTGATGTTAACAGAACCTGTTATGAGTTTCTATCTTGATGCAATTGATTTCACATCAACATTTTTAAAGGGTGATATGTTGCAGAGAGATGTATTCCCTTAACCTCCATTAGAGATGCACAAATTTATATAATTTATGATTTTTCATAATATTTTAACTTACTGGTCAAATGATGTATTTATCAATACATGTCCAAAAGTATAGAAAGTGTAATATTGGAAAACATCTTAAAGGGAAAATGTTTTTGAGGCCAATAAATCATTAGCAAAACTGAAATCTAAGAAAGGCTTCATATCTTTTCAAGAGTTGGGAAAACTTTTAGAATTTACTCTTATTTGTTATTCTGACGCCACCTATGCTAGACTAGAAGGAGGATATTCACAGGGGAGTTTTATTATTTTTGTCAATGGTAAAATGGACAAAATAGCCCCAATGTGTTGATCATCAAAAAATGCTTGATCAGGTACGAAGAGAATCTCTTACACTTAGTGAAGCAGCTAATGCTGATGTTTTAATCATGGCTGTTACAGGAAATGTTCCAAATGACTAAATTACCTGAAGAGCATTCTAAAACTCACCATGTTTCACTGGTAGAGACATTGAATTCAACAAATTTTGTTATGATTGTCAGCTGAGAGTTGATGCAGCAAAAGTATACATGATAAAAAAATAATCCAAAATTAATATAAAATTTTTATTGTCAAAATCTTTATTATTAAGGGCCAAAGGATTTTTTTATTTAATTTTTTTTTTTTTTATTCTTTTGAGAATCTTCAAAATTTTAGATAAAAATGTTCCTTTCCTGGTGTCAGCATGGGACCATAAATTTGTATGGAACATTTTTGCAATGAAAAAACATTGATTTGGAAATTTTTGCAAAAATCAGATAATTGATGATCAGATTTTAATGAAAATAACAAATTATTTTTAAAAATTTCTATTTTTGAAAAATCTTAGAAAATTTTTTCTTTCTTTTTTTTACATGTTTCCCCCCTACCTATTTAATTTTAGGAAGTTTCAAGGAATTATCTTTTGTAGCATTTAATGTTTATATTAGTTATAAGAACAAGTCATTGGAAAATTTAAATCATTAAATATTTTTTATCAGGAGACTCAGTTACAGAAAAAATGCAATAAAACTAAGATATTATTTAATTAAAAAAAAGCTTTTAATTGCTTTTATGAATAAGATATATTATGGACACTCCTGTCTTTTAAGAAAAAAAACACTTTTCAATAGATAATGAATTTTTGCAAGAATTGTTTTAATTCTTTTAAAAGTTTTATTTAAAATAATTTATTAACTTAAATCTTTTAAAATTCTGTTTTAATTTTTAGCATTCAAGTGATATTGTTATTGAATAAAAATTAATTCACTAATCATAAATGGAAAAGCTTACTACAATTCAGTGTACTGCATCAGTATTTTAAAAATAATTTAGAATTTTTTTGTGTCTGTGTATAAATTTGCCAGTTTTTGTAAATACAGACATCCATATACAACATTATCAGAAACTAAGAACACTAACTACAGTAAATTTTAAAATTTGTTAGTAATTTTATAGCATTTCTTGAACAAGTGTCTTTGTAAGTACTTATAATTCAATAAAATATTAGCTCAACATATTTAAAAATTTTAAGATTACTGGGGAGTTGAAAAAAAATATATAAAAAAAGGTGTTATATTCGTCCTGTAACTTTATTTCCATAATCTCCTTAAACTGTCAATGCATCATTAGACACTTAAAAATATACCCACCTCTGTGTAAAAAATGCATTCCATGCTATATTTTAAACTAAAAGTAAGATTTGTTTCAATTCAAATTAATTAAACTTTAAATCTGATAATTTTTCTCAATGTTTCAGGAAAGTGTTTTATTTTAAAAAATTTTTTTTTAATAAAGTGAATTATGTTGTGTTGATAGATTTGTCAATATGAACAATTTTATCAACTTACTGATAGTCAAAAAGAAAAAATATTTCAATCAATTTAAATTCAGTTTGAAATACAGCAAAGTATTTTACTTATTGGAAATATTAAATTTATTAATTAAAACTAAAATAAAAGCTTCAAGAATGAGTTTAAATATTTTATTGCTTTGTTAAATCAACATAGTTTTTGTCTCAACAAAATAATAGCAATAATTATAACTAGCAGGACCCTGTAAACTACATATATTTACTAATAAATCTTTTCATATTGCACTTTATAATTTTCAACCAATGGATATTCTGAGATATTTATAAGAAACTTGACATAGTCTCTCTTCAAAATATTGAAATGTTTTTAACAGATAATTAGGTCATGAAACATTATTTAACCCCTCACTACAAACAACTGTTTTAATTTAAGATAATCCCCTCCAATTCTTCTGTGTCACACTCTCTTTTTGTTTCTCTTCAACCCTCTTTGTTTGCAATAAATATTCCTTGTAAATTGGTCTCCAAAGATGACATTTACAGAGTTACTTCCCTTAGACTGTAATTCGTGAACATAAGTTTTTACTTTCAAAAGGTGACTTGCAATTCAGGGATAAATCTGTCTTCAACAAATTGTTAGCTCAGGAAACCTAATTTAACTACTCATTATAAATAACTGCCTTTAACTAAGATGACCCTCTCTTCTAATTCCTTTGTTGCATTCTCATTTTGTCTCTCATTGTCCTTCTCTTTCTGTTTGCTTCTCAACCAAGAATGATATTCATATTAGTATATAAACATATTCAAATTGTCATTTTAACCATAAATTTTATTTTTACAGAATGGTATTGAATATATGAAACATGCAAAGAGACGACGTTTGACAACAGATGACATCAATGATGCTCTTCGAACAAGTGATATGCAAGTAAGTAAAAAACAACTCCAGTAAGCATTTTCCTGCATAATTTACAAAGTTTATGCTTGACTTTTACTTATTTGGTTTAATGAAAAGCAACTCCATAGAAACCATACTAGATATTATTATATATAGATAATAGGAGATTATGTATGAGTAGCAGTCTTTTCATAAAATTTGACTTAGTGATTTTTTAAGTTACCACTTGTTGATATGATCAACAGTTTCTTTCAATTACATGTCTGTACATTTAATATCTGAACATGAACCATTTCCAGTTAAAGAGTGGGGAATTATTAATTCAGACTTTGTAAATGTCAAATTCTAAATGATAAGCATAACTTTTGAATAGTATTTTTCTAATTCTTAGAATACTTTGATAATTTGAAACTCTTTGTATGTAATTAATCTCTTAACTATATTTTCACTGCATTTCAAATATTTTGCAATAAGATGTAAGTGGCATGCTAATACTTTTAGAAATAATCAGGACATGTTAATCAGGACATGTTAATCATAATGCAAAAAAGTACTTTTATAGTAGATTGTGGTAAGTAAAGTAAAGAATGTGTAGAAAAAGAATCTGTTCACATGATGCTATTTTTAATTTATTATGCAAGATGAACTTTCAAGGAATAGTTAACTTTGAAATATTTAAAAAGAAAATTTATTTATTGAAAAATTTCTTCAAGTTGCACTGCAACAAAATCAAAGTTACTTTTGGTATATACATCTTGTATCTTATTCATTTTAATCAAATTTCTTTCACAAATAGGCTTAATTATATTTTTGTGTGGGTTTATCAATATGTACAGAGGTGTTTATAGTTTGAGTTTTTCACAAATGTAGAGAAAACATGTTTTTTCCATTTTTCAACTTTCCAGTTTCATGCAATACTATCTTACTTTCCAACAATACAACATTTCTGAATATGTCAAAGATATAGGTAGGTGGTGTCATGGTTATTGATGCAAAAAGAAAATCATTGGGTTTAGTTTCAACTTTGACCATGTCAATTATATTCATTTTATATGAAAACCTACAGTGGCTGAAATTTTACATAAAAATTAACTCTACTTTAAAATTAATTGTAAACTAATTTTTCATTTTTTTCTTTTCTTTTTTTTAAGAATGCAGTAGTGGCTGAAAAGTACCTGTTGTGAAATTAAATTTATTTTTTCTCTCTTTTGCAGCCTATACTCGGCCATGGTTCTCCTGAACCAGTTACTTTTAAACAAGTCAAAGATGCAGATATTCATTTTGTTGAGGATTTAGATTTGAATGTGGCAAATATTGCCTTCAATAGTTATAAACCAAAGGAAACTGTAGAACTTGGTATCAAAAGTAAGTGATGTTCATTTTAATTTAGTTTTATTCACTTTATAAGACAGTAATAATTAAAAATATAATGTTAGAAAATATTTTGTTAATAGTTACTTTTTTTTTTTTTACTGGTTAGTTGATATATTTGTTCTATTGGTTTTGAAATTTCTTTCCATAGCATTTTTCCAGACTGGAAAAAAGTACATTTATTTCTTGATATTTTAAGAAAAGAAAACAGGCTAGATTTTTTAAACATGTAACAGTTTATATCCTGTTAAATGATCAGGGCCATTTTTAGCAGAAAATGTCAGAAGACAAAAATGATTATCAATTTCTAAAGTTTTTATTGATTTGTTCAAGAGATTAATGTTACAAATTTTAGGATTAAACACATTAATTTGAATTTGCATTAACATTTCAAATCAATATTCTGTATTAGGACAAAATGTGAAAATAAATGATTAAAAAAAGATTAATACTCAAAATATCACACAAAAAAATAAACAAACTCTGACATTACATATATTATAAAGTAAGGTAAAATTTAGTATATATAAATTGGAAATATTTGAATTACGATAAATTACGGTGTACATGTCAACTGAGTTAGGCTTATACTTAACACATAGGTTGATCCCCAAAACATGATAGGCTACCAGTGATGCAAAACTGTGACCCAAAATATTTTTTAGACTTGAAAACTCAACTTGTATGCCACAATTTACAGTATTATTCTAGATGAATAAGTTATGAAATTGGCACAAATAAAAAAATATTACAGCTAAAGTGCCAATTTTATGGTAAAAATCTTTAAAATTAAATAAGTCTGCTGATGGCTATTGTCAGATACCTACAGCCAAATTCAAAAGAAAAATTAGTAGCTTTATATCTCCATTACTTTTGTTGTGGCGCAGTGGATATTGGCTCGGAACAAGAAATCGGGTAGCCGAGTTCGAATTCCAGCTGAATTCATTGCTTTCACTTACACGCAAATACCCTTGGGAAAGGTATTAATCAGTCTATTCCTTCTAGTTATGGGTTAAATAACAGAACAGATTGGGTTCTATAGCCTTGGTCGGCAACCAGTCTACCACAGAAAGCAATGGCAACCTACTGCGGGATAATCTTCTGCCCAGTCAGTCATGTCTCTTTCGAGACATGATCGCCCAAGCGTGTATCACGTATGGCACTTAATTGACTGACTTTTGTCATATATAAAGGCTGAGATAGAATGTTATCTATCTCCTTATTTAATCTCTTAATCAAATTTCAAGCATTTGGGGGTGGGGAGTTGTACCTAAAAAGTTAATTTGGAAATTTTGTGAAAATTGTACGCAAATTTTTTTTTTTAATTTTAAATATGTAAAAACATTTTTCTAGTAAGATATTAATAAGTAATAGGGAGGCATGGTGGAGTAATGGATAATGGCTCAGATTAAGGAATCTGAGAGCCAAGTTCAAATTCCAAGTTCTTTACATTCACTTCCGTGCTAATACCATTGGGAAAGGCATGAACGCATCTCTTCTCCCACCAGTTATGGGAAAATAGGAGGACAGACTGGGTTCTGTGACTTTGGGTGGCAACCGGTCTAGAGGAAAGAAAAACTCTGAATTCAAAAAAAGCTCTTAGAGGGTTAATAGCAGAACAGATTAGGTTATATAGCCTTGGTTGGCAACCAGTTTACTTCAGAAAGAACTGGCAATTTACTGTGGGAAAATCTCCAAGTGCTTTCTTCCAACATGTTTTAAGCTAACATGAGTCGGCTCAAAAAATTAACATGAGAATGATATCTCGTGTTGTTGTGCAATCTGCAACAACGTGGAATAAGTGACTGATGATGAGTAAGTTGTTTAATTCTAAAATCAATGATTAAATGCAAAATAAATGTTCAATTTGTGTAAGTTCTGTAGTTATCAAAACTTATTCATTTTTAAATTTGTTCTTAAATCTCACTTAAATAAAAGTTAAAGTTTAATAAGATCAGCATACTTAAAAATTTAGTGTAATGTGTTTTGTAAGATGATAAATTTTGGTTGATTTCTGTATCTATACATACATTATGTATATATTTTTGAACAAATCTTATTGATGATTATTTGTTTTATATTGTTTAGGTTTTTGGTATGCTATTGAAGGTGTATCCAAGATCAGCCCAGTGCAGAATGCTGCAGGTGAGACTTGGAAAACCCCTTCATTTGGTCAAAGTATGTTCCAACTTTCTTTCCACTAATTTGAATGGGTTTTCATCTTAATCCCTCACCAATAACATGAAGCTTACTAGTTTGCTCATCTGTTTTGCTCTTGCTGCTTTTGTTATTTTTATAAATATCCTAGTTTAGAAGTCTCTATTAACAATAATATAGCTATTAACAGGCAACTTAAACAATAATTTACATAGGTAAATTATTTTTTTAAAATCATTTTGGCAACTCTAGAAATGAACATACATTTTTCAAGGCAGATGATCAATACTGATAAACTCTTGATCATAAATTTAATTATATATTTTGTTTTTCTTTAATTTCTGTTCATTGAACTTGTGTTTGTAGGATGTTTTAAAAATTACCACCTTTTCATTGTAGGTGTACATATCTCTGATATACTCATTGCCTATTAACATCAATACCTACGAATAACTTGTGTTGGTATTTTATTCAGATTTTTTATCATCCATCTCATTAATTGTTAACTATAAAATCAACAAACTTTAAAAATGGGTATAAGCTTTTGCCATAAATCCATTGATCACACTATAACATGCTTTGATCAAACCAAGCATCACTGTCTAAAGCTTAGACATGTTGTACTAGTATTATATTACTATAGTTATACTGTAGATGGTAAAAAAAACAAATGAATATTTTATCAGAATATCTACTATACCCAATCATGTGCATACTTGTACACATTTTAAAATCAGTATCATCTTTCAGGGTCTTACTGTTTTAGTCTTCAGCATCCAACAGTGTATTTATAAATTGGGATGACTTCTTTTAAAATCTTCCCCCACTAAATTCACAAAGATAGGATTTCATTAAAACTTATAGTAAGTTTTCAGGACTTAGCACGCCACATATTGAGCAGATTTCTGGTTGATATAGGCAACTCTCTAATCAGTAAGTCTTTACCTTATGTAAAGAATTCAGTCCATTTTTTTTTTTGAGACTCAATTAGAGAGATACCAATTCATTCCCAATGTTATAATAGATATGGCCCTATTAGTGATTTGGTATAAACTGGGATCTGAGCCTTGGGAGAAACATACCACTCTCTTGATAAACAACTTAATGGAGATGTTACATTCTGTCTGCCATATTTCCACAGGAAGGTGGCATTGTCTCCAGTGATGATAAATGAAGCAATGAGCCAAAAAATTATTACAACCTACCTAGCAAGTTGTTGATCCTCCATGTGTACACAAAACTGCACTTATTTGATCGGGCATATAGGTTTTCAAAACCGATATTTTTCTTTGGAGTCTGGTATTAAAATATTAACAGTCGGTCCTTTAATTGCTTCCACTGACAAAGTAGTATTTCTGCAAGACCAACTTATTGTTTTTTTTTATAATCATTTCACTCCAAGCAAGGCAGGACCACCACTGTTGTGCAAAGGGGTTACAGTGAAAGAAAAAACAAGTTACAGGGGATGTCAAAGCAAAGACAAGAGATGGATGGAAATCAAGTAGATAAAAGATGGCAATTAACGTTCCATTTAAACTTTTGGAGATTGTAGCTATCAGAGAAGCAAGCAGATGAAAGGAGTTCCACAAATGGGAAGTGCTAGAAAAGAAACTGTTAGATTAGAAGAGACAGTTATATTTAACTATTTCAATGGTAAAAGGTGGGACCTAGATGCCAATCTAATAGCACAAGTAAATACATGTGATCAAGGAATCAGGAGAAAAAAAGTTTATCAGAGCTGTTGCCATGAATGGATGATGCTAATCTCCTAGAGAGCAACGCACTTTGCCTCCTTGGCCTTACTTTCTCAAATGATCTCAAATGGATATGACTACATCGAATCCATATCTGCATCTATTGCTAGGAAGTTTTCCTTGTTTAAATCCATTTTGCACATTTGTAAATCTACCATTCATCTGTGCTTGAATACTGTTGCCATATCTGGTTGGGAGGATCTGCAATATAATTGATCCTGACCTGGCAGCTTGCCTTCAGCCACTTTCTCACTGACATGATGCGACTTCCCTCTGTCTTTTCTACAAGTATTTTCGGAACGATTGAATTAAATCAAACAATTGTCCAGAAATACTGTTGGCAACCAGCAGACCTTTTGACTTTCTTTATATAGAGCACACTTAATTTCATGATTATCATTTTTCTTTCTCACATTTTCTCACTAGGCTTAGTGTAAAAGAGGGATTAAATAACTATTAATCAAATAATTATGATATGCATGAGTAATTTACTTTACTTCATCTAATAAAAATAATATTAATTATTATCAATAACTTTCCTTGTTAATATCAGATGCAGTTTTTTGTAAATGTGTTTGAAATTTTTTTTCAGTGAAGTTTACTTTCAAATTGTGTATTTTGCAAAGTGCTGTAATCTTAAAAAAATGAATTCTTGATTAACTCAACCTATGGATTTATCTAAAAAAGGGAGCTTTTCAAAGAAATGAAAAAATTTCAGGATAATTGGATAAATAATTACTACTTTCTTGAACTGGTGTGTTTTATATAATATCATACTGCATTTAAAGACTTTAACATTAAACATTCTCTTTATAAACAATCCAAAGATATTAGAAAGTTTAATATTGAAACACTAAAGAAATAGAATGCATTATTTTCTAAAACATAATAAGTTCTTAGAGAAATTGTACATGAAAAAGTTACTAAATATTAAAATTGATATGAATTTATGAAAGAATGCTTTCTGGCAGTTGTTGAACTTTTGTGCTCAAAAAAGTTTTAAACTTTTTGAGTGGATTACCTTACCTCAAAGAACAATAATAAGTTGAAAAAATTGTAACTAATATCAATTATACTAACACAAAAATTATCAGAATTTAGTACATTTTCACTGGATACTGATAAAAGCGCAGAAAGCAATGGCAACCTACTGCGGGATAATCTTCTGCCCAGTCAGTCATGTCTCGAAAGAGACATGATCGTCCAAGCGTGTTTCATGTATGGCATTTAACTGATTGACTGACTGATAAAAGTATCAATATAACAGTTCAACTTAAGATTTTTATATGTGGTGTTGATAAAGTTTTTTAATGTTATTGAAAAAATACATTGTATTTAGATAATGAAAATGTAGTGTAATTGGCCATGGTTAAATGTAGATAAATCCCAGCATGCATCTGTGCATTTTGTGTATAAATTTGAGGAGGGGGATATTTTTGCAATCATTCCTACTGCTGATAAGACCCAATAGAAAAATAACATTACAGGAAACAATATCTATGAAGTAAAGAAAGTAGTAACAAAGTTGAACCTCTCCCTTGAAAGCCTTGTCAGAATATCAACAGACAAGGACCCTGCAATGGTTGGCTCTAAAATAGGCTTTCTTGCTAAATTAAAATCATAATTAGCTTCTGTAAAATTGACAACTTTGCACCATTTCATAATTCATCAACAGTATAGTGATTTGCTGTACTATTGTGCAGTTCATTTACTAAACAAAGGCAAAAATGTTTCAATGTATACAAATTTTTCAAAATTAAAGGTAAATTTGTCCTGAAGCTGAAAAATAATAACTGTATTTGTGATATTGTATTTTTCATAGATATTATTCAAACATTTAAATAATCCAAATTCATGGACAAACAATTCATTTTCTTTTGTCAATGCTTTTTAAATGAAACTTCATTTTCAGCATGATCAACTCAATATTGGTGATACTATCTATATCTTCACATAAGCCAATCAATTCAATGAGTTTAGAAATGTTATGTTGCTATGTTAAAAGAACTGAGCTCCAGATTTAATGATTTAAAATTAACACGTTTATTTTGAAGTTTCATTTGCAAAGGAAATTAATTAAAATTTTAAAGATTAATCTGTTGTTTTATTCACTAAATTGAATAACACATGCTTTGTACTAGTAATAAAAAATGAATAACTTTTTTTTTCTTGAATGAAAGCCATGAAATCAAGAACAAGATTGACAGATAATCATCTTAAAGATAATTTACATTTCAAGTATCTGTAGATATTAAAAATCATGTTTTTAAAAAAAAGTCTAGTGTCAAATTTCTCATTAAAGTTTATAGTTTTTGTTTTTTTTTGGTTATATACACTGTTCCTTATTTACATTATTTTCATTCAGATTAATGTCCTATCTTTGTTATCACAACATTTTGGCTGTTGTGCCTGCCAGCCTTCTGAAGATGTCTCTTTATCTGGATAACCTCCAGCAAAATTTAAAAACTGAATCTATGGAAGTAGATCGTTCTTATTCTAATGCCCATGTCTAGGGATATCACATTTTATTTATTTTCTCTTAAATATAGTAACTCATTAGTTACTGCTAGTCCTGTTTCCGAGTCTGAGTTTACTACCCAGCCCAGAGATTGAATTTGCAATTACTATGCCACTAAATTTATGAACTAATGCTTTAATTCTTCATGTTTATCTCCCATGGGACAATCTTGTATCTAGAAGTGAAAGAAAGAGAAAATGACAGCAGGAGGAGAGCCAGACTTAATATCTGCAGCAGTAAGAAATTGTCCCTGACTTTAATCTTTGAAGGATTAAAATGTTGTTTACTAAGCTTGGTGGCATAGTAATTGTGAGTTCAATCCCTGGGTTGGGTAGTACAGATTCCAGATCAGTAGAAACCAGACTGGCAATAACTGAGCAGTACTAAAAAATAGAGAACCAGACAAAATACCGCAAACTTGAACAGTTGAACAAGAACAAACAACTCCCATAGATTAGATAAAAGGTGTATCAAAATATCAGAATATCGAAATTCTCTGAAACTTACCTGGATTGATGGGCACTTGAATAAAGCTGGAGAGCACAATGGCTGAAATGTTATAACAACAACAACAAAGATGAGGATATTAGTCTGAATGTAAATAATAATTATTCCTCATTCAATAAATTCAGACAATGATTCTTATCTAAATTTTGTATTCCCTTCCTCCTGCTCTTCTTCAGGTGATCTGTGTTTTGCAAATGTGGGAATTATTTAGTGTTACACATGGGCTTTACCCTTATCCTATTTCCCTACCTGTCATGCCAATTTTTATTTCATTTTCTTTTCCACTTTTTTGGAATTGCTTCTCTTTGGTTTGATAACAAATAATTTTTCAAGGTCATACTAAAAAATAGTCGGACTAAACTACATATAATAATTATGACGTTTATTAAATTTTTCTGTTCATGGTAAGCATAATTTCATGTGGACTGCAAGTCAAAAAATGTTGCCCATATCTAGTCTAACATATAAATTCTTTCGCAATGTTTAAATGTTGTTTCAAAAGGACGGTTATTCCCCTGGTACTTCTTTTACCGTTTAAACTTTTCACTCCCTTGGCAATTTTTATTGTTTTAAAAAGTGATGATTAGAATTTCAATAAAAACTAAAACCTATGAAAGTCAATTTATACATTTATAAGAAAGATATTAAACATTATTTATTAGATTGCTTATTTACAAGAACAATTGTATCTTTACAAGATTATAAAAATGTGAACCAACTATAATTTTATTATTTACCATTTTATAAAAAATAAATATGAAAAGATTTTTTTTATTCATAAATTTATAAAAATGTTTGAAAAGAAAAATCAATGCAATAAGCAACTGTAATTATAAAAGTAAAAAAAATGCATTTTCCTGGTATTTCTTTGATTTCATCACATAAATTAACTAAAATAGCTTTTCCTCTTACATATTTTGATAATTTTGTAATTTGTTTTATAAATTTTGAAACAATTCTTTTTTCAAATTTATTTCTTTATAAAATGCTAAATAAGACTTTTATAAAATATGAATAATATCAAATTCTACTTGGTTGACATATTTTTATAAACTTGTAAATAAGCATTGTCAAAGGAGTCAACAGTAATAGTGGTGTCAAGGGTTGGGGGATATCTGCACAATGAACTCTTTTTTTTTTTTTTTTGCACAAATGTTAAACACTGCTGTTACTTTTAGTTTTAAGAGCTGGAGAATTAGGTGGCTAAGTAAAGTTTTCTTCATATTTAAATCATTATCATAACATTCATATAGTGTGACATGGTGCCACCATAGAAGAGATCAAATCTGGTTTTCAATAATATTAAGGTAGGTGGTACATAAACAAATACTGTCCACATTAATATTCTCAGATAGGACATCATACCATTTCCACTGACTTGTTTTCCCATAGTGCATCATGGTGCCATCACTTCTTCCAGGATAATGACCAAAAAATACCAGATGCCCACTTTATATTCAGAAGAAATCAAAACTCATTTTCAAATCGGAAATTGTTCTTTCACTGCAACAAACTCAGTTCTGATATTCATGTACCCACTAAATACATTTTTAGCAATTAATGATGGCTGGCTTGTAGCTATTCAGCCTCACAGGTGGCAAGGATTCACCTTGATTAGAGCGGTCTGCAATTTATGCTACAGAAGCTGTTATAATAAGCAGGAAAGCTTCCATTCATTTTTTTAGATCAAATGTTTTAGCCATTCAACACTTTTCAGTAGTTGGTGATCTTTTTTTTCACCTCAGACTTGATACGTACTCATCCAAACTGAATTAGAGGACCCCACAAGTTATGGTGTTTTGAAAATGTTTTGAACTACTTTCTTAACAATAACAAATAATCTTTTATCGAAGTCTTTCAAATATTTCTTCTTGCCTATAAATTTGCATTCAAAAAGTTAGAATGAAATACTTACCATTCTTATATACCTCTCACCCTGAAATGTGCAGTTGTTATGAAACAATAGCTCTTCATGGCACATGTTACTGGTCATAATATTTTGGGTGATCAGAGACCAATGAAATATTTTCATGAACAGTGCAATTGAAACCATCCAGGGTGAGATATATGGATGACACCTTCATCCTCTGATCTCATCAGGAAGATGTGCGAGGGATGCTAGATAAAGTGAATATATAAAAAGGAAACTGTCTATAAATTTGCTGTCTTTGATGTATTAATAATTTATACAGAGCAAGAGTTCAGGACATCTTTATACTGTAATCAATGTTCACTTCCATTTGACTTAACAATATCTCCATTTTGAAATTTTTTTTTCTCCCCAAACATTTATACAGAATGAATAAAGGGATTGTCTGTTGTCTACAAAGTTGAACTACATTTATAAGTGATGATCTACTCATATGCCAACAAGAAATGATCAGTATTAGGAACACCCTTCTCAGTAAACAAGAAAAAATAATCTTGTAAAAGTGATTGACAGCAATTGAAAAATTGTCACTGTCTTCCTTACATCAGAGGCATTTTAAAATTTTTAAGGGGATCTATGGTTCAAATTCCAGTTGAATTCATGGCATTCACTTACACACAAATACCCTTGGGAAAGGTATTAATCCATCTCATCCCTCAAATAATAGGACAGACTGAGTTCTATAGCCTTGGCTGGCAACCAGTCTACCACAGAAAGCAATGGCAACCTACTGTGGGATAATCTTCTGTCCAGTTAGTCATGTCTCTTTAAAGACATGATCACCCAAAGCATGTATCACATATGGCAGTTAACTGACTGATGGTTCATACAACATTAAGGCTGTAGCCAAAAGCAGTCCTAAGCCAGCCAAGCATAGAAATGAATACAGAATGGGAACCAGTAATACGGAGTGCTAGAGAAAATCATTAGCATCAAAGATTCACATGCTGACACATGGCCCAGTGGATATAGACATTGGTTAGTTCCAGTGACTTGACCCAAAGTGTTGTGAGTTCAGTACCAGGCTACAGCAGTGGTGAACATATAACTTAGTTAAGTTAAAGGGAGATAACTACATGACTACCAGAAGTAGCATCGCACATGGAATAAGAATGATATACCTCAGTGATCAAAATAAAGAGTTTGGTTCAAAATTCCTAGCACCTGAAGAAACATTGTAAACATGGCAATAAAGATTCAGACAACAATCTGAACAATGTAAATACTACCTCATCTCAGAAGTATAGACAAATACCAAAAGCAGTCCTGTCTTTCAATGATATCTATTTAGAGCCATCTGATTGAGACCATGACAAAGAATTGTGTGTATAACATGCTATATCACAATATAACAAGACTTTTTATAGGAGAGATTAGTAGAACACCAGGTATAGCTGATCATGTGTGTTGAATGTGTGTTGAATGTGTGTTAGAGAGTAAGGCGATTAAAAGAATCATCCTCTTCAACAAGCCTGGCATATTGGAGCCTTTACTGTTTTTTTTTATAGGAAAGAATGAATTTTAGGTTTAATGATCCAACAATAGATCACTTATGAGTCAAAGTCTACTGGATTAGTTTACCTGGTGATCATGTGTTTAATCCCTGCAGAATAAAATGCATTGGAACATGCAAAATGACAAAATAACCCATATTATTTTGTTGTGGCAATGGACAATGAAATGAGTAACCTACTCCATGGATTGAATTGAGGGTTCAATTCTAAATTCCAAGAATGATTCTGAATACAACAGGCACCTGAAAACTGGAGAATATAACGGATAAATATTTGTGCCTATAAAAACCAAAATGAGGATAACAGTTCACATGAATTAGTGTATAATGACATTATTTAGCAAATAACCACTTGACAGGTTATATATCCAGTCTTGTAGTTGTTATTTATGCTTTTGTTTTTTATAAAGCAAAATGAACATAATTCTGGTAAAAATGTGTGATTAGTAAAAAGGGAATGTTTTGTTGTTTGTTTGTTTGTTTGTTTTTTTTTTCTTTTAGTTTTTTCTAGATTTCATTATTTTTTATTGTATTTATGAATCACAGCATTTTGTCTTTAATCTGTTTCTATTTAGGCATACACACACACACACTATATATATATAATTTTCAAGCTAAATGTAATAAATTTAAATATCTCAGAAATAACATATTTGTTGTACAGGAACATTTTTAGATGACTAACTGCAATTTATTGCTCAATAATGTTATGACTTTAACATACCATACCACAGGTTATACAAGGTTTTCTGGCACATCAATATTTCTTTATGAGTGATGCACTACAAAATCTATTTCTAAAATGTTAAATAAATTTTTAAAGTGTAAAATTCTTTTGTTTTTGTGATCAAAGCAGAAAATATAATGATAAACAGATTCAAAAAGAAATGTTGTGATTCATAAATATATGTAAATACAAATATAAATATATAATCAATATATATATATATATATATATATATATATATATATAAAATATTGATGTACCAGAAAACCTATTTCTAATAATTATACATATTAAATTTTCTTTTGATGGAAAAATTGTAATTAGAAACTGAAAGTATGGTATGTTAAAGTCATAACATTATTGAGCAATTTTCACCTAATTTCAAAAGTAAATCATAGAACATGTAAAAAAATATTACAAATTAAATATTACAAAGTCCACTTACATTTATCATTAATCTATGAAACACCCTTAAAAATAAAACGAATCCAAATGTTAATTTGTATTCAATTTGTTAGTTTTATGGATAAGAAAGTACGAGATGCTTAAGATGTACAGTTTGATGATTGAGGATGTTGGAATAAGTTGTAGTTAGTCATCTAAAAAATGTTCCTGTACAACAAATATGTTATTTCTGAGATATTTAAATTTATTACATTTAGCTTGAAAATTATATTCTTAATTAGAAATACTTATTAATTATTATCAAAAATATACCAATGATTACCAATGTACAAAATAGTTATTTATTTTATTTTCTTAACTGGTAATCTACCTTCCATACGCACATTTGACCAGTAAAAACTATAAAACAAGTGACATCAGGTGAATTACCCAAATTATTGTTTTCATTATTTGCCCATTTTCCAGGTAAACCTGTGATTGTTAAAAAAGAGAAAAAGGAACTATCAGACAATATGTTGTGTTATTATGACTACATGGTAAAAGCAATTCTCGGAGCTGATGAAGAAGCTATGAAAGTAAGTCAATTCAGAAGCGGACAGTTAATACCATTTGTCCCTTTGTGAATTTTTCAAAATTGTTTTGTTTCATATGTTTGATTCTTTATTTATTTTAAAAACATTTTTTTTAGATATCTTCATTATTTTCTCCTTTTATATATGTAATCACACTATTCTGTTTATTGAGTAGTGGACATTAAATTATCTTGGGAAGTTTAATAACTTTACTCTCAACTTTTACCATGCTGTAGTGTTGTATAAATGGTTAATGTCATTACTGACAGGAGATACTGAATTGCCTTGACAATAATTAAGGTGATATTAAATTATAGTCTTACTCAATTCATCATTTTTGATGTGCACTTACAAAGTATTTAGATTGCTGTTTATATACATGAACTTATTTACAAATATAAACACAAAAAACTTCTGCATCAGTTATTAGAATATTTGAAATATTAAGCCTAGCTGTAGCTATTAAGGCCTCATGTTTTCAAGAAATGTATGCATGAGAGAGCCTTTCTTTATCACAGATAGATGAAGCTGATCAAACAATATGCTTGGAGGTAAATTAGAATCTAAGCATACAATGAGATTAATCTTAAGATCATCTATCAATTTTAACTGCTTCTTTTGAGAAATCTCAATTGTTAATAGTCATGAATTATGTTTGTGAATCTTGGTTGTCTATGGCTAAATTAGTACCAGTTGTACCTCATTGACAATTATTGTTTTAGGTTCATCTCTTCTATAGTTGGATTGTCAGTGATGATATTTTTTTAAAAGTTGTTTTGGTGTTACAAATGAATTCTTTTATAATCTGATTATGTATTTAGATGCTTTCTGGATATGTGGTATTTGTTTGATACTAAAATATGTTAATGGTACACCAAGCTGTTGGGTTTGTCACTTGGTCTTGATTCTGACAAATACATAATTACCAATGGCTGACTCACAAGATGATCAGATTGTTTTGTGTTTCACATAAAAGAATTATCTTTGACTTTATTAAGAGGAGGAAGATATCATCTGGTAGTGACCCTATTGTTCAACACTCCCCCTCTCTCAGCACTTTTTCCTTTAAAATGTCTTATGCTTTATGGTTAAAATCTGTGTCCCCCATGCAAGATCTTGAAAAGCATTTGATGACTATATTTCTGTAAAAAATACAATCCAACTTATTTTTTTTATTTTGCATATGTCACATTTCAATTCTGGATTTTCTGCTTATATTCTTTTCTATATTTGTATGAAATATTAGACTTACACTATTTTATTACCCTATTTCTTTAGTGTGGAACCAACTGTGGACTTCTAAGTTATAAAGAATGGCTGTACTATTGAAAATCATTGTGCTGTAACATCTGCAAACTATATTTTTTGTTTTATTTGTATATAGAAAAGTTACTTCCATTTCTAATAGATGTGGATGATATAAAACATTGAAATATTGACAAAATTACCTGAAATTTTTTGAATACACACACACACACTAGATTTCAATGCTTTTTACTCTTGAAATCAAGTTCAACAAAACTTCTGTTTTTTTCTCTTATGAGAAATATACAGAGAATTATTTTTTCTCATGATAAAATTATACAAATTCTACATTTAATTGAATCTCCCAAATTCATATATGAATTGAACTAATTTAATACTTTACTTATAAATTGCATAAAATCTACACCCATATTTTTCCATTACTTAGTCTAAATAAATTAATTATATATATATGCTGCTAAAATTTATGAAAATTCACAGTGAAAATGAAGTAATAAAAATGCAATTATTGTTAATATATAACTAAACTAAAACTAGGGACCTTTTCAGATCTGTTCACAGTGAACAATAAGCAACTAAATTTAATAGGATTAATTCAGAAAATATTTGACTTCTTCTTAAGTGCCATTTTAGGATGTAGGTAATCATAGCTCTCCACAACTGCCTTTTCTTTTAATATCTGGAAATTATATATTAACATGCTTGTTTTTTTTTTTGTTTTTTTTGTGTGTGTGTGTGTTGCTTTCTCTACAGTTTTTAATACAGAATTGTCCTAGTAGTGATCCAAGTTTGTTCTGCTATTTAACAGATATCGGGAAGAATTGATCATTAGCATGAAGTGAACCTAAAATTGTCTTTGAGCAAAAATTTCAACTTGGCTCAAAATTCAATCACTATTAACGATGCATGCCATTTATGTTATATTACTGCAATATATTAATGATATGAAATAAGTAAATTGTAGATTTGTGATTGTTGACAGTTATACTTTTATAATATGTAAATCTCAGCTTTGTTTTTCCGTCTAATAAATCTTCCCATAATTTATGCCTTGTGTAATTATTCGTCTTTGATTCATTGATGCATAAAAGTGAACTTCTATGTATGAACAAACATACTTAAAATAAACCAGATTTATAACACTTAAGTTTCATAAGAAACAAAATGTCTATTTGAATTAGAAAAATATTAAATAAGAAACTTGATAATTTTTCTTAATACACGGTGAAAATTTTTTAATGTTGCAGTTGACATGTTTAAAAATTCAGCTTGCAGCCTTTTCTCTCTAACTAATCACTCTTTGAGTTTTTGCATTAGAAATTTCTTCTGGTATTGTGAAAATTAATTCTTTTGATATTGAGGCTAATTGTATTTACTGAAAGCATCACACAATTTGATTTCTCTTTTTATTTGTATAATTTTGTTTACTTAATTTGTTGTTTTTTCTTTTAACAGTTTGCCTTGTCTGATTTGAAAACCAATTCCAGAATAGTTCCTCTATTACCATACTTCGTTAATTTCGTGTCAAATGGAGTGAGTACATTTTTGTTTTATTGTTATCTTTGTTTTTGTCATGTCACATTATGATTTTCTAAAATAAAAGGAAGGGGATATCAAATTGTTAATGATTTGACAAGGTTCGATTCCTTTTTTGATCATTTAAGCAGAAATCAACTATTTTTCTATGAATCTATAAACATGAGTTAAAGAAATTTTTAAAAAATTTTTAGTCATCATAAATTGTTTCCATCACATAATTTTTTTCTTAAATGATCACCTTTAATAAAGTCCTAAGTTTGCACTTGAAAATTCATTGATATTGTGATAAGTTTATTAGCTGAGTAGGTTACTTGAAATTTTAACCAGAATCATTTAAAATATGAAAAACTGAAAATTTGCATGCTGCTAGATTTTTAATGCGTTTTCTTATAAAAAAGAAAGAAAAAAAAAAACAGGCCACAAATGATGCAAATTGAATTGTGTTCTCTTTCTTTGAAAATGGGCTCCCATAAAAAAAATTGACAATATTTCAACTAACTGTCAAACACAAATTAACTACATACAGTCATTTATATTCAACTGATAAGGACAGAAATATATTAGTGAAATTTATTGACATTATTCACATGTAAACTATCATCCTCATTTGTTGTTGTTATCATCACATTTTAAGCATTGTGCTCTCCAGCCTTCATCAGATTCATTGATTCAGGTTACTTACAGGAAATTACAAACTGAACTCTTTATTTAATCTACAGGGCTAGATTGTTTTCATTCTGTTGTTCATGTCTCAGGATATCTCATCTAGTTCTTATTTTAATAATGTTCAGTTATTGCACATCTCATTTCTAGTGAATCCAGGTACACATTGTCTGACCCAGGGACTGAACTGACATATCACCAAATTTACACTTTAATCCACTAGGCTATTGTCTTGTGGGACAATTCTATGTGGAGAACTTGGAGCCTTAAACCTAACCTGCCTGCTGATGAGTGTTGCTGCTTGTCATGTTTGACTGCACACACTGAAATTTTCTCTTTTGTTAAAATGCAATAATGTGATAACAACATCAAAGATGAGATCAATAGTCCACATGTAAATAATAAAAACTCCTTTTCCCAGAAATTCAGACAAAATCTAGTAAATTTTAATTGCCTGTTATTAGATTATTTTCACCAATAGAAATATACTAAATCTTTATAAATTCTGTAGATCTATTCAATAAAATTAACACTAATGCAAGTCAATACACAACATTCAGTCTTGTGATGATGGGACTTCAACCAGCCTGAGCTTGACTTTAACAATTTTTTGCTTTTATAGAATCAGTGTATAAACCGTTACACTCATATGTACTTCATTTTTGTACTAAAACTTAACCACACCTGCATTTTTAGTTTCATCATCATTAATTAATAATAATATTATTATTAATCATTATTATTATTAATAATAATAATAAAAATGATAATAATGTACAGACTTCATGTTCTTTGTTGCCTTTTTCAAAACATTTAATGTCTGTTTAATTTTCAGGTAAAAACAGTTAGCCATGATATCTCACAGCTGACCAGGTTGCTGCACACTGTGAAAGCCTTGACAAATAATTCCAACCTCTACTTGGAACCAGAGCCTTATGTAAGTTGTAGGCAACTACATTCTCCCATCTTATTTCAAAATGAGTTTTATATTATCATAAAAGTTTAGCATATATTTCTTCCTAATGAAATTGAAGATTAATAAAATTAATGTATTCCTATTTTAGCTGCAATTGTGATTTTAATTAAGATGTAAGAAATAAAACTCAAAAATAAATTACAGATAACCGACTCATTTTCTTTTAATTTTTACTTGGAATAAAAGAAATCTCTCACACACACACACACACACTTTTTTTATCCCCAAATTTTCCTTTGGAAATGTTTTTATTCAATACTGCTGATGTGATGATTACATGATAATTCTTTCTGGTCTGTGTTGTTTGCTGATCGATTAATGCTTTGTGGCTGTAAGTAAAATTGTTTTCTTGATATTATTGATATTTTATATTTGGGATGTGAAGCAGTTGTTTAAAGTTAAAAATTCAGCTGATGCCATTCATGTTTTTGCTAGTGTTAACATGAAAAAATTTTATATGACACTAGTTAGGCTTTATTTTAGTAAATAAAATGAAATTTATTAAACTACAAAAAAAATGACACTAATGTGTGTTCTCAGAACTGACATTTTTTTTCTTCTCCATAAAATTTGTGATTTGATGTAATTAAATAAGTGTTTGATGGATTAGTTTTGCTTGGTGAAAATTTTATTAAAAATATGAGTGGATAACTTTTTGGTGATCAGACTAACAAGTTGTTGTGACTTCCCATTGTTGGGGTACTGGGTTGGCAGTTTGCTGGCTGATGCTTTTAACTGGTGTCTCTGCACGTATTTCTGGTGGGCAACCCTGAGGCCACATTATGCTCTGTTCTCAACCGTGCTCTGGCTAGTTTGTATTACCATCCAACTTTTGCATCATAGAATCTTTTCTCTTGGAACAATCGCTAGATATATTTGCCCTTTGTGAAACTAATTTAAATTCTTCCATTCCTACCAATAAATTCTTGGGTCCAGGTTATCTTTCCTTTTGCTGAAAAAATTGTAGCATTTATATACTTGGCCTTGGTGTTTACATCTGAAATAATCTTCCAATGTCCATGGTATTGTCTCTCGAGGTCCCAGACAACTTTTTCATGTGCTTCCATTTTTTGTTAGTAAACTTTGTTAGCTCTTTTACCCTTATTGCTCCCCTCTTTCCAGGACTGCAGTATATTAGACATAATAGCTGCTAGTATATAAGAGGCATTTACTCTCCATCTATCTGCGTGTCTTCAATAACTTTAATGCTCACCACAACACATGACTGAAACATTCTAAAGGTGTTGACACTGCTGGTATTCAGACATTTTATTTTTGCTTTGCCCAATCTCTTACTCTTCCATATTCGTTTCTCTAGAAAAACAAAGCAAAATGCTTCAATTCATTCCTTACCTCCTCTTCTCACAATACTACCCTCTTGGTAGCTATTGATATTTCATTCCAATCTTCACCTTGGGAGGGCTTCAGAATGCCCCAGCTGCACCTCTGCAGGGGGTAAAAGTTCTCCAAAGAGGCTAACTGTTTATTGTGTGTAGTAACCTGTGATGCTTGAAGATGGGATCCCGGTGATTGAGGGTCTTGGCAGTTGGGCTATACATATACTCCTAAACTTCAACACACACTAATTTGGTCTCTACTTGAACTAGACAGGTAGCTGGAGAGGCCTGATCCCATCAATCAGCTGGTCACATCAAGCCATAAGTCAAGCTAACAAAATAAACAAAATGCACTCACATTTACCATATCAAACCTGACTTAGTAAGCAGTGAATCAGACTAGGAATAAAGCAATTTGACATGACTGTTTCAGCCTCTGAGGAAAACCCATACTTGAGTAAATGATCATGGATATAACAGGTGTTTAGAACCCTCCCTATATTTGAGTATATCAGTTATGTAGCCCCGTAGGAATAAGGTGAATGGGGTTTCTCTTCTTATCATCTCCCCCATATGGTTCTCCAAAGTGGAGGGAGAGTATGGCTAATGAATAATAATAATAATAAATGAAGAATTAGTGCAAAAAAAAAAAAAACAAGAGACTACACATTGACACGGAAAGTAAATCAAAGGAAGTTTTTTTGAAATTCATAGTAATAGAACCAATAGAAGACAAATTAATAATGAAGTTGTCACCTTTTGTAATAGAAAAAAACCCAAGAAAATATGTAGCGACTATTACCAATCACAAAATCTTAATATGCTCTTCAAAAAAGTACATATTGCCCAAATATGGGAAGATAACAAAAATATTTGAAATTTCTATAAAAAATAGAGCTTGGACTTTGTGCCAAACTTGTGATATTTTGTAAACAATTAAAAAAAAACAAAAAAAACTCACAATCACTTGAAACATTTTTTTAAACATTCCTGAATAAAAAAAATCCAGTTTCAGCATTAAATGAACCACCAGGGTTTTGATATGCTGGTAAAGCAAATAAGTAATCAATTCAATAAACAAGAACCCTCTATTCATAAGATCTTTTTCTGTTACCAGCATGCTGATTGGGACTTACTCCATGATTTTCCATATCAGACACCTTGGTCTGACATCTTTAACCTCCCAACTGAGAATTGTGTCACTGAGTTTTCTTTTTTGGTTGAAGCCGGCATGAAGGCTTTCATCTCTTCTCGAAAATACTAAGTGAAGTCTCAGTCCTTTTCGTGGTTCATATCGGCATGCTTGGCCACCATAGCAGACCGGAACCACTATTTTCAGATATGAGCATGACAGCTCTTCATCATAACAGGTGCCATATTCATTGCCTCTGATTATAAAAATAAAGAAGTCTTCAAAGGAGCTAAGTTCCTACTTTGTTTTTAATTTTCATTAATGACCTTCCCAATGACATCAGTTTTCTACTTGGCATCTACGCTGATGACACAACCATTTACCCTTGTTAGTAAGGCTAATCAATCTGACAAGGTCAAAATGGCAGCTGATGTCCAAAACAGCCCCAAATCTGTCATTAACTGGGGCAAAAGATGGCTTGTTAGTTTTAATACCTCGAAAGTTTCTCTCTATTAATGTTTTTTTTTCTACAAATACTTTCCTGGCAATTGTTCAGATGAATTATTTACCTAAACTTTTTTGAATTTAAGCGCAATACTAGACTGGTATCAATATTTCATCAATTTACAGTTGAGTTGGCAGAGATGTAGCCATAATTTCTATGCTAACATTTTCTTTTCTCCCATTTCTCAATTGTAGAACTCTCTTCTTTGTCAATTCTTTCCAGCCAATTTTAATCTGCAAAAATTTAAATGTCAATGTCAATCACTATCTACTAACCTTCTTGATTACGCTTTTCTCTTTCGGCTCGCTATTATTGTTTCTGTTTCTAATTCTCCCACACCTTGTAACTTAGTAGCTTTTCTGTTTTGCATGGGACGATATCAATTTTTAAACAAAAAATTTCTCCCTATTCATAAATCAGCACAAAACAAAATAAGCATATCCTCTGCAAATTGCTATTCACATATTGCCTTCAATAAAAGCTTATGGCATAGATACACATACGTATCATGGACAATATGACAAAAAATGTGCATTGTGTGGCAGTAAATATGTTAAGAAAGAAAAATTCTGATATTTTTATCATTTTCCGTATTCCATAATTTTGACTCCAATTTCTATTGGTTTTTTTTTTCTTTTTCTTTTTTTTTCTTTCCTAAAAACTTGCTTTATTGTGCATTTGTGAAAAGATCCCAAGTAATTGGCCTCAAACTTGTGTTTTATTTAAATGCTGTTAGTATTTTTTAAAATTTTTGTTTAAATTTTGTTCTAGCTTGGTCTTTTAGTGCAAAGTGTAATGTACTGTGGCCTTGAACCCCTTGCAGCATCCATTAACCCACTCAATGATCATTGGGTGCTGAGGGATTATGCTGCTCGACTTCTTGGACATATTGTCAAGTAAGTAGAAAGTGGATTGAAACATTTCTATTTATTACTTCATTAATATTTACTAGTTAGATTGTTTCTTTTAATCTTGAAATACATTGACAGATGAATGCTGTACAAACAAAGAAGTAAAAATATCACATAAATAATTTTCGCGAAACTGAATTTACTTTTTGATATTGAAAATAAATTTTTGTATTATTAGGTTTAGTAAAAAAAAAAAAGGCTTCCTTTTCAAAGGCTGCTACTACTACTACTATCATTTCATATAGCAACTTGTTTATGTGAAAGAAACCTTAACATTTAATATATCAGAAAAAAATACTTGTAAAATTCTTAGTTTTATTAGAAACATTGACATAAGAGAATTCAAACTAAGAAAATATATGAAATAGGTTAAAATTTAAATTAAAATATGTGATGTAATATAGTTTTATAAAAATCTAAACATCATATTTGTTTATCTGTCATCAATTGAATAATCCTGTCAACCTTTTCCAGAAAGTGGAGTGTACACAACAGTGCTTTGATGCAGAACACCTTGAAGAGTCTAAAGGAAGTTATTTGTGACCTTTCAAGGCCATTCTGTTCCCATTATGGTGCTGTCATGGGATTATTAGCCTTAGGTACAAAGGTAATCAACAACCACATTTATTTTCTCAATCAACAAAATATAAAAACTTTCCATTAACGACAAATGTTTTTGTAAAAATCATTATTACCAATTTTACCATAAAAAATTTTGACATTAAGAGAAAGTTCTCATAGAAACATTAATAACAGCAAAAGCAATTTTGTGGAAGAGATAAAATATACATGATCAATTAAATTGCTCAACTTCAATAATATTTTTCAGCACAAAATATTATGCTTTCCTCTCACTCTAATTATTTCATTTCACTCTTGTACACACAGGCCATTGAAGATGTTCTTTTGCCACAGCTTCAAGTTTACATGCCTCACCTTAACAATTTCATGGAGGATACATCATTAAACAATGCTCTGTTGAGAACGGATGCTAATAAAGTTTATGGTGCTATACTGGTACGTTGTTAGCATTTTTCTTACTTTTTAGAACTGGGAATAATGTGAATTCTCACTTTGCTTGCTCTCTTCTCTAGTATTCCTCCCACTCACACATTCAATTTCTCTCCCTCTCTCTCTATCAATGTTTCACCTTCCATCTTTCTCTCCTCCTTCCTTCCTTCTTTTTGATTCGATTTCACCACTCGTTTGATGAAGTTTATATAAAATATAATTTTTGAACAAAGAAAGCATTTCACCTGAGAGTTTTTAGTTTTTGTAACATTTACGGAGACGGCTCTTATATTAAATTCATTTAAAAAAACAAATAAATAATTTTGTAAATGAGAAAATTAGTATTTTTAACTTTAACTGCCACTTTACTGTTTTGAATAAGACTGATATAATTGTTTCTTTATACTGCTATTGATTTTCTTTTGTGTAATTCTTACTTTAAATTACTTTTCTCATTCTCAGTTGGCAGCAGAATATGTGATGAAAAATCTTCTCCAACATCTTGATTTGCAGACACCATATCCAAATGGCTGCCCCAAATCTACTATTTTATTACCAGACCCATCATCATTCCAGTTGGTTAAGGTTGAACCTGGGGCCAGTTTAAATTTTGCACAAATGACCAACATAAAACCTGAAATTATATTGAGACCAAGAACAGCCAAGGATATTTACTCTGAGCTTTATGACTATTTCGGTGACATGTTGTCTAGTAAACTTCCTATATTAGAACTTCAACATATTTATAAAGCAAAGAAGCCTGAAAAATTAGTCACGCTGTATGAAACAAACTTATCAGGTGAAAATTTATGGCATTCAATGCAAGAACGTTTTGTCGCTGAAATACGGAAAGAACACGAAGAACAGGAAAGGTTGGAAGAGGAACGTCGTCGCGAACGTGAGAGGCTGGAACAGGAACAACGTGAGCGTGAGCGCTTAGAGAGAGAACAGCAGAAGAAGGCAAGAGCAGAAAAGATGGAAAAACAGCAAAAGAAATATCACTGGCAGCACACAGAGAACATTTGGCAGCCAGTGCCGACAGAAGATAAGGCTGAAGACAGCGACAATGCAAATGACGACAGTTCGGAAAATACAAATTCTGATGAGGATGAGACCGAAGATGAAGAAATAGAAGATGAGGACGAAGAGGAAGAAGATGAAGAGGAAGAGTCTGATGATGATACAGACTCTGATAAAGAGACATTAACCGTGGCCAGGACAGTTACAAATCCTGAAGCCGGTATCAAGCTGGTTATCACAAAGATCCCACCAAAGGTGCATATACATAAGAGTGACAAGGATTCTAAAGAAAAAAGTGAGAGTTCACAAAGGACAGAACGACACAAAGAATCTAAGTTAAGTAAGAAAAAGAAACAAAGTCAAAGAAGCAACAGTAATAAATATAACAGTCGTATGTATTGTAAAGAAGAAGAAAGCAGCTCAAATGGCAGAAAGCTGACTATCAGATTGAGACGCTCAGAAAACCCACAAAATCCAAAAACTAACAGCAGATGAAGTTTATCAAAATACACAAAAAAAAAAAAAAAGAAAAAAGCAATCAAAATTTGTAAAGAACTCTTTTTATAAATATATATATATCGACTTGAAATATATATCTATATAAAAATTGTACTTTGGAATACATAATTAGTTTTGTTATTGTTGATGTCTTTAGGCATATTGGCTGTCTTTATTGTAAACAAAAAAAAAAAATGAAAAACCCCATGAATGGGACTTTTTATTTATTTATTTCAGGAAAGCAAAACAGAAAGAAATGTAATAATGGTGCCTTTTTTTCTCTCCGCTCTTTTTCTCTTGAATCTAAGTGCCTTTTTTTCTCTCTCTTTCTCTTTTTGAAATTGATCAAAGGAAGAAACCTTTCCTTCTTTCTAGTTAACTCTGGCAGCTAGTAAGTCTTTCATCAGATTTCATTATTTTTCAAAATGGGCAGCTTTTCTGCTAACCGTCCTCTTCTATGAAATTAATAACCAAGAAAACCTCTTCACTTTGTCCTAATCTCTCACTTCAAAACCTAATTTTCACTTCCTATTATGCTTTTTTTTCCTTTTTTCTCACATAAAACTATTAAAGTATATTATATAAAGTATATAAAAAGAAAAAAATTGGCCCCAAAATATTAGAAAATTCATTGCTACTTTTAATAATGTATGAATTCTCTCTTCAGCATTATTTTAACTATTAAAATACTGTTATAAATTCAGCAATGTTGTGAACATGTTCATTGCAGAATATAAATAAGGGATTAGAATGTTCTCCCTTACATTCAGAAGTTCATCCTTGTCTTGTAAAATGTATACAAGATTAATGCAATTTTTGTACAAATGTATCATACAGAATCTCTTAGATATACCAATTAAAAAACGTATGAAGTTGTGTGTGTGTGTGTGTATATATATATATATATATATATAATATATATATACACACACACACTAGGAGTTATACAAATTGAAAATTAATGAAGTTCTCTCAATATATTTGTACAGAATATTTGATTAGATATGAATATTGAATATTCACATAATGAACAGAACATTAATAAATGAAAGTAAATTATTTTTTAATTGATAAAAATCAGAAAGAATCAGAAAGAAAATGTGTTAACATTTTTTTTTTTAAAGACCTAAGGTCTGTCTTGTTTGTTTTTAATAAAAGAAAATGCCCACATTAATAAGTCATCAAATTTAAAAATGCATTATTAGTAAAATGTTGAAATGTGTATAACACAATTATATGAATTAAAAAAGGAGGCGGCAACATCTTTTGTCAGCAAATGATAGAACTAAAAGAGGATCTTTTTTTTCAGATGACTGGCAACCTAATTTCAAGAAAAATTTCTCACGAAATGTTTGCGTATTTATTTGAAAATCTTATGTTTGTTTCGGATGGACTTCAGTGAACATGTCATACTTTTTATTTTTTCACCCCCCAATCATTTTCTGATGCTGTCAATGTATAATAAAAAAAAAATGTTACTATTTTTTTTTCCAAAGTAATGTTTTTCTATAATTTAATGTAAGGGATTTGTATTGAAAATGTACTTTAAAAACAAATCAAATTTAACAAAAATGTTACTTCATTAGATTATTAGAGTATGTAAACAAAAAAAAAGCCTTGTTAATTGTTGGTCATTGGCTAGTCCTCATTTCTGAATATTTCATACCTGACTTGTGATCATCCCTTCTCAATTCTCTTGTCTATGCCTTTGGTTGTCTTGTTAATAGTAAAGACAGACATTGGTTGATTTTTTTTTTTTTTTTTTCTCCTTTATAATTGGAAAATAACTTTATGGCTATTTCCAATAACGGAAAGTCAACCTTGTTTTCAGCTATAAACAACTTTGATATTTTTTTGAAACACCCTGAATTTAAGTATCAATAAAAAGTTTCCTAATCGTCTTTGATGAAGCCAGCTATACTTTGCAAAAAAAAAAAGAATGATTAAAAATTCAATTCAGATTTCTTGATTTAAATTTTTATTTTTTACATGCAAAGATTTAATTGGCAGAAGTGAACTTTTTGCCAACACAATGTACAGCAAATCTTTTGATGTAATCAGGGGTAGTATTTATTAAATACATCAAAACTTTCATTCATTCAAATAATCTTTTTTTTTCTCGCTATCTCTCTCTCACTCACTCACTCACTCACACACACACACACACACATTCAATGCAGCCATTTTTTATTCATGTACATAATTGATCTTTTTTCTAATTTTTGTAGACCTGGAATTTTAGTTTTGTTTGACATTTTCTATAATGACATGCATTCTTATGGTTTCTAATGTCATGTCACATGACACTGAAAAATAAACTGACAAATGTCTAAACTTCAACTATGCAAGATTTTTCCATTGCAACATTTCAAGAACTTATATAACCTGTGTGTGTGAGACACAGAAAAATCTGGCATTAATCATTTTCTACAAATTTTAAATTTAGCAAAATGCTGTTTAAACAAGCTTTAGTATGCAACCTGCATCTTAAATGTTGAGTTATAGAAAAAGGAATCATCAGTGGTCAGGAATGTATACAAATATTTTTTTGAGATGATATGTGGATGTGTAATTATCAAAATAAGAGAGTTAATTATGTCTTAAATTTACTAACAGACTTTGGAATACATCTCTAAGGACAAATATTGTATTTTAAAGAAAAAATTTTAAATTGTAATGAAAAAAAATGTGCCAATGTTTTAAAAATGCTTAAAACGTGAAGTTATAGATTGAAATTAAGTTTATTTCATATTTTCAGTTTTAAGCCATTATTTTTCAAATAAAAACAAAATTTAAGTTCAAAAGCATTTGTTTAAATGTGTTTTTTCAGGTTTTTGTAGAAAGTCCATGGTGGTATCTAGTATACAAAAGTAGATTATACTGAATTAAATAATAATTTAATAGGGCTTTGTATTTAAATAAAACAAAATGTTGGCATTTGTGGGGTGGTTATAATTTAAACTGCATACGTTTTTAAGAAATTCACATCGATTGCTTGCCCTTGAAAGGCGTCATCAATATTTTTCTTACATGAACCATTGCACAAAACATTAAATATTTTTGTAGAGTGTGTTAGTATTTTATTATTTAAAATAATATTTGAAAACATAAGTTTCTAATGTAGCCTATACCTACCAGCTTTCAATTTAGACTTCCAAAGAGCAAATCTTAGAAATATTTATATTAAAATCTGAAAAGTGAAAATGTTTTTTTTTAATTTTGACTTGCTCCTAAAAATTGTTAGTTTTTTTTTTTCTGTTTACAATAATTGTTCAATGAGAATGTTGTACATCAGTATTTGTTGTTTACTCCTTTCAAATTTCATTGCTTTTAATGAATGTTATTTTAAGCATAAATGCCAACAAAAATATGTGGTGGCTTTGCCTAGTTAACATGTTAGCTATTTAACTAATGCAGAGGCATGTAGATTTCAAGTTACATACATTGTGTTTTTCTTCTCTTCTAGTTGTCATAAATCTGATCCATTCTCTTCTCTCACCTGAATTTATTTTCACTTCATCAAAATTTGTAATAGATTCTTGGTTTCATTCTGTTTAGCATTCTAGAAAAAAATCCTGCATAATAATCAAATTTTAATTTTGTCAAAAATAATTTTACATTAATTATGGAAGTTACAAATTTATATTTTTAAGGTAATCTAAATGTTTCTGTTTATATCTGGCTTTTTATTTAGTAGAAAATATTAATGTTCAACCAAACTTTATGGATGTTTTGATGTTGTTTTAACAACCAAGCAATGATACTCTTGCCTAAAAAAATACAAACGGCCGTATTTATGAGTGAGGACTAAAAACTAAACTCTTACTGCCAGTATCTGATTAATATTGTTACTATCAGAATTATTTAAGAGAAAGCACAATTTTTAGCATTGATCTTTTTAAAATTTTCTTTTGTTTTTAAATCTTGAAGGCTAAAATTTCTACTAAAGAATTTTCTCTTCTAACATACTCTCAAATCAGTGTTTTAGCATCAGAATGATCCTTTCATTTCAACAATTGCCCATCTGCTATCAAATACTGGCTTTCAATTTCTCATAGAACTGCCAATTTGATCTTGAAGAAGAACAAACTTTTGCACATTGCATCAATTTATTGATTCTAATTTCCTTTTTAGATTCAAGAGAATTTGGAGTTTGTGGAGATAAATATCATTCTATCCCACCAGATTTTATTGGAAACATTACAAACATTCACATTAGTTAAAACAAATTGAGTTTTTTTTTTATTATTATTATTTTAAAATAAACAATTTCACATTTTGTACTGTGCAAGTTTTTTGTACATTTTATGAGCAGCATGACTTTTTTTCTTTTCGCAGCAGTAGCTTTGCAATTTGCATTTTATTTTCATTAATTCAACAATCTTAACTGTTTCTATAATGTAGGAATATTTAATTTTTTTTTTTTAAGTAATAAATTCCAGATATTTCTCTAAATTGATTATGAAGGCACAAAAACTTTGACCTATGATTTTTTTTTTTTTTAATATTTACAACTACTTTCACAGCTTCTGCTTCGATGAACTTAGCTCACTGGTGCCCCCTATATATAATTTACTTGAGCCACAAGATTAGCAACCAGGTCCCACCCTTTTACTATGAAACCAATAAATTGTAAACGCAAATTCTACTCCAGCAGCTTCTTTTCTCGCACTTCCCACCTGTGGAATTCCCTTCCATTTACTTGCTTTCTCGACAGCTACAATCTCCAAGAATTTAAATGTAAAGTCAATAGTCATCTGTCTCACTAACCTGCATCTTCTCTCTCATGATTCTTTCTCCATCCACTCCACTCTCATCAGTATTCTCATCCTTCTCTTACCCACTTTCTGACACCCCCTATAACCTGTCACTCTTTTTCATAAACTTTCCTCCTATGTAACGCCCTGCAAAACAGTGGCAGTAAAATGCCTTGCTTGGGGTGATAGGATTATAAAAAAAAAATTAAAAAAACAATGTAAATAAAAGTAACCATATTTGAATTTGTTTTTTTTACATGGTTAACTAAAATCAACAAAAACAAATATTACTCTTAAAAGAAAAATGCCGTTTGTTAAAGTCAAGTCCTCATCATTTCACGTTTTTTCCTTCTTGAGTTTTAATTCTTTATCAAATCTTTTAATAGATACAGCTACTTGAGAATTCATCTTTCTAAACTATCAGTGAGATCTGATTTCAGTAAATTTCATGTTAAAATTCTAAAAAGAAATAAGTGAATCATATAGCAACTTAACAAAACAGTATTGATTTATTTGTTTGGACTAATGTCCTTATCTTTTATTTTAAATCATAGTTTCACTATTGTGCCCTCCAGCCTTTGTTAGATGTTTATGATTCCAGGTAACCATGGGACAAATAGCCTAGTGGACTAAGGATAAAGTATCATGAAAATAGCAAAATGAAAATAATCTAAACCTGTAGATTAATTTCCCTGAAGCTTTCCATGTTTGATAGACATCTGAAAGCCAGAGAGAACAATAGCTGAAATTCTTCAAAGAGGTGTATCAACAGGTGTAGTTACTCGGTCTCAATCCTGACATTATCGCATTGTATAGGAATGGCTGCACGATGATTTTTTTTTTATATTGGTGTACAGGTTATTTCTGTGCTTTTGACATTCTTGGTCATTACTTCAATGCTACATCCATTTAAGATCGTAATGTCTACTGGGTTTGTTGTGATACCTAACAAGACTGAAAGATTCTTTTAGTCATGGTTTTTTTCTGTTTGCTGCTTGACTAGAAATCAAATGGTGCAAATTCACTTGTGAGAAATAATGACCAACACCAGAGTATGATTAAAGGAATTTTACTTTTTGGCAAACAAGAGTTAGTTTTTAAAATTTCTGTTTTTTTTTGTTGTTGTTGTTTAAAAGGCTGTCTTAAGTCACTTAATAATGTGACACTAATTACAACCTGTATGTATGTGTTCCTTGACCATATTCAAATACAACAATCATTTTAAATGACTGCATGCAACCATTAGTTCTTAATATTGCTTCAGGCTTTCCATGACTTTCAATTCTCAAAAAATGCCTGCTACACCTGATGGCAAACATACTACCAACTCTTGACTGGATTTTAACATTCTTGGTAACCGATACAAGCAAATGACTAGACCCTTTCCTTCATCAATTTTTTTTTCTGCTTGCAAGTAATAATTTCTATAAAGAATCAAGTATCACCTTTAACTACACAGGTGGTCTTGAAATGCAAAATCTTTATGAATTTGTTTTCTTTCTAAAAATTGATAACCTCAGGTTCTTAGGATAAAAAATAAAAATCAGTGGTTGAAAACCAATAGCAATGGAGGGTAGGAGTGATATAATTCTGCTTTTTAATTTTTCCCAATCAATGTTGCACTAACATGTCCTTATTTCATAAATGTCGAATGTTATTTTAGCATGCTTGGGAGAGGTGGGGGAATAAACTAATATATTTCTTGCTAAATGGTGGAAACAAACATTTTTAGTTTCCAAGCTGATGTAAACTCAGTTAATTTGTATTTTTCTTAATCACTGACACCATTTGCAACTTTCATGCACCAGTTAAATTTCAAACAAGGTCTTTTTATTGTAGATTGAGGATATACCTCCTCATCCTAGAAATTCAGACCAAAAATATTCCTTAGTGCTCTCTCATATATATATGAAACATTACTCCTTCCACCTCCTAAAGTATATCTGCTGATAGGATTCATTTTGATTTTAATTGTTCACTACTAATAACTACCTGGTAATTTTTGATAGTTAAGAAATAGAATTATTTTTCCTCCCAAGTTATAAGTAACTTAAAAGCCAAATTCTTTTATAATATGTGCTTGAAGTTTTTGTTTTATCCTCAAACATGCTGGAGTTGTGATCTGGAAATTCAAAATTTGTAATTTTTTTTAATGAAAATTAAACAAAAAAAATGCCCTTCAAAACCTTTTCTGTTTTAATTAAATGGCATATTCACAAAAAAAAATGTTTGATATTCATTAACAGATTTGAAATAACCTTACAAAAGAAAAAAAGAACTGGATGCCAATTGTATATTGTTTTAATATACTCAAACACGTCTTGTAATTTGTTAGAATACATTCAACATTATTTTGGTTGAACTGAATCAAGTTTAAACATTGGCTTTATATCATTTACAGTTTTGGAAGAACATTTACAAAATTAGTAAAACAATTAAGGTGAGTCATGAAAACTTTTTAAAAATAAGAGTTCAAGTACTTGAGAGAAAAAATGTTAATATTTACTGTTGAGTTATAAAACAATTTTAATTACAAAGATTGATTATTCCTCACTGATATCTAAAGCTTTTTCTCTCCTATATTTCAATACAAATGAAAATTCTCTTTACTTGATTTTGTTGTTTCTGCTTATTTGAACAGTTAATAAATTGATATAACTTAAAAAAAACTTAAATTCTTAATATTTTTATGGCTTCAAGGAGGTAATATCAGAATCAAATAAAAACCACAAAATATTCATGAATAAATGTTTTGCCAGTTATGAGGAAATACAAGAAGACAGTTGCTGTTTCATAGGTTTACACAAGATTTGAAATCAGTGCTTATACACAAACAGAATTATTTTTTCTTTTTACAATTTCTCCTGTAAAATTAATTTTTTATTTTTTTAGAGAAATATTTTTGTAAGCTTAAAATATCATGTATAGTAAAACTGGATTGACAGATGCAGAGTTGAGATTTGCAAGATTTAAAAATAGATTAGGAACTTGTACAAATTTGATTTTTTTCATGTGCAAGTATGTTTTCTCAAAATTAGATTTTTCTTTTTTTAAGTAAATTTAATATTAAAAAGAAAAAATAAAGCCTGTTTGCCAGTGAACATCACTTTTCCCTAACAGAACAATTAATGGTTATTCAAAGAAAACTTCTGAAATCTGACAATGCAAAAAAGATTTTAAATTCTAGTTGTTCATCCATTTTTGTTTTTTAATCGGCTTTAAAAGAATCAACAAAAACAATTATAACTGTATTTTATTTCAGTGTATACCACTTCAAATCAATTTTCATCTCAGAATAGCAGCCATAAATTCTTAATCATTACTAGAACATAAAATAGAAAATGATTATAAGTTGTTCAGATGTTTCAAAGTGGCTAAAATACATTAGTTTTGTTTTTCCTAAACTCATGAAATTGTATTTGTTATTTTGACCAATTTAAAATCTTTCACAATCTTACAAAACTTTCTCTATTGAGAGAATTTATCAAAGAATCTAAAAATGAAAATTTGGCTTTGCATTCCCAATTTTGAGAATTTCAAAAATATTTTCAAATTCAATATTAAAATTTAAAAAATTCATTCAATCCAGTACCTGCACCCTGATTAGTAATAGTCGTGCTGGCCAAATAAGAATGAATACAAAATTCATACTTTAAAGAGAAATAAAATTCCTTGGGCTTTGCTAATAAATCATGTTAAATATGAACATAATTTATTGACAAAGCCATAAGCAACTTTTTTTTAAACACTGAATTTAAGTATCAATAAAAAGTTTCCTTATTAAACCTGATTATTACAGAATTGTCATTTTTTTTTTTTTGTATCAAATTTAATCCAATAATAAATTTCTCTCTTTTGAGAATAAACAACATTAGGATTACTTCTATTTAATTTTCTTGAATTAAGATCAAATTATTCAATTTTGAAATTAGTCCAACTTAAAAAAAAAATGGTGAGGATTATTTCTACAAGATAAACAGGATACATTTGCAAGAGTTTTGTTTTTTAAATACAGCTCATGCATTTTTGTTCTTGTTAGTGATCTAGAGATCATAAAATTGATAATCAAGAAAGGGGCAAAAATAGTGAGACCGATGTAATATTTTTTTAAAAGTATTTTAAAATATTTTGACCAGTTAATACTCTTGATTGAATGTTAATAATTCACACCACAATGGCACTAATTTTGCTTTTAGGATAAAGATTAGATGTGTAATAAAAAGAAAGCCACAACTATTATAGAGTTTGAATGACAAACCACAAAAGAAAAAATTGTTTTTCATTGCATCTTTGGTTTTCAATGACTCATAACGCCTATGATTTAGAATTTTGATAAACATTAGATAACATTTTACAAGAAATTCATATCAAATGAAAACATTTCACTAGTGTAAAATTTCTAGTGTTCTTTATTTTAATTTAAAAAAGATCCTCATGTTTATTGTTCAGAAATTATGATTTAAAACGCCATGATTTACTTTGCATAGAGTTCACTCTTTGATATATATTAGCCTATCTGGTTTGTACAAGCTCAGGATTTTGAATGCTAATTTTCAAAGTTAACTTTCACTTGAAAAATTAATCCCTCCCTCTGGCTGTTTCCCAGATTAAGCTAAGCTTAGTAAATATCTGTACGACCCCCTATTCGAATTTTATGACAAACTAAAAATAGAGTAGATATAGAAAACAAATGAAGAAAACTAAATGAAAAATTTAAAATGAGGCAAAAAAGAAAAAGAAAAACGTATTCTAATTTCCATTTCATTCTCAGAGATTTTTCAGTATTTTTCACAAGACTCACTGGAAATAATCTGGGATTAGAATTGAGCATTTTATGGGTTTCAATTTAAAGTGATTTTTTGTATTTTTATTGTGCATTTTGTATTTGTAAAAATATACATTTAGTCTGTAATATTTTATGAGAAGTTTCGGTTCAGTTTGCAAATAAAGTGGAGAGACAAGTTTTATTACTAGAATGGTTGTATTTATTAAAATTGGAACGACAACAATAACAATAAAAAAAAAAGATCAAGCATAATTTTTAGACAGCAGTGAAAGAATAAAAAAATTATTCTAAAATTTAGAAGAAAATTATTTTTGCAAAGGTTAATGTACAGTATGAAAATTCGAGTCCTAATTTTAAAATTTACATTAGCCAAAAGAAAAATGAACCCATTTTCAATAAATGTTTAATTTTTCTGTTTTTTTAGAATACTTAATTATTCAGAAAATTATGTAAGTTTCAGATCTGTAGCTAACATAGGTGATAAAAAGTGAAAAATTGTTACTTTTTTAAAAGAAAATTTATTGAAGGTTTGAAATAAAAATCTGTTTTAAGAGTCTGCTTTTGCAGCTTACAACAAACATTATTTTTTTTTTTTTTTTTTTTTTGGAATTAAGTGGAATGCAAGTTAAAATTTGATTGGGTATTTTTACATGTGTATCACTTTAAACAAAAAGGAAGAATTAAATTTGGGGTCATTTTATTGAGTTTGAATTCAACTCTGTACAATGAATAACCTTTTAAAAAATTGAAAGAAAAAAAATCATTAATAATATAAAAGGAAAAGAAAAAATTGAGTAAAAATCTAAAGGGTAGACTTTTATTATTAACTAAGGCTTTGTGTTTAAGAGTTGCTAGTTAATGATATTTCATAAAAAAATACAGTACTATAAGTAAAAACAAAAAAATCCTGAAATAAATACTTAAAATAAAATCAATGGTTATGAATAATTAAAAAAAAATATGCAATGGAAGGAAGTAAGAAATAAAAAAACTGTCAGAATAAGAAAAAAAAATTGTATAAACAGAAAAAATCTACCAAATGTCATTTTTCTTTTTAGATTTACTAATAAGTTCCAAATTTGTTTTTGCAATCCACAGAAAAGATTTGATTTGTAAGTTTTTCTGTCTTCCTCCCTTCCATTTTGTGAAAGACCAATGTGGAGTTGGAGTATATTTACTGTTGGGATTTAATTCTTGCCCCATATTGTTTTAGCAAGAGATGGATTTTCTCAATCCTGGAGTTAGTTTTTTTTTTTTTTTTTTTTGTCCTTCCATCAGTGCCATCAGTGATACATCTGATTTTTTTAAAACTTTCAGATTGATAATTCAAATATTTTTCTCTTCTCAGGTTGGTTTTAATTTTTGTTAATTCTGAACATTTTTTCTTTGCCTTGAAAGACAAACAAAATTGTAACATCAGTTGGCATGATAACATAATGGAGAAATAAGAATGTTTGAAGCAGGGGAATGTTAGAAAGAGAGGAAGAAAAAAAAAGTCCCCTCCTGCCATGTATCAGTGAGGAAAAAGAACAATTGTTCCAGCCACTATCATTAGTTGAAGCTGCATGGGTTTTTATATTAATTGATGGTAGATGCATGTGTATTTGTTCATATGTCCTACATAGGTTTTCTGATGATAATTTTCCTCCTTGCCTTTTGTTTGGTATTGCCACCCAACAAGGAAAGGGATAGTTGTAATGGAGGAAGAAAGAATAAAAAGACAGAGAGAGAGAGAGTGTGTCTTATTCCATGCTAGTGAGAATGTCCAATAATCTGAAAAAACAAAAAAATATTTACAATGGAGGTGGGGATAGTTTAAACAAAAAACAAAAAAACAAAGTGGCTTTCTATCCAAAATTTATTGACTATTTAATGAAGAAAATAAATATCTTATCTGGTAATTAGACAACTGAATTTTGAAGTGAAACTTTCCATCTCATAATTTGACATTAAATGTGTCCTCATCAATACTTCACTCCTTCACTTTTCAATCAAAATGAACAAAGCATTGGCTCTATAGTAGACTAAGCAAACAGCTTTGTGGAATAGCGAAAACCAGAAGCCAAATAAAAGACCTGTCTTTGAAAATGAATAGTATTTCATCTTCATACAATAATAAAGTTGGAAAAATAATAAGAAAGAATTTTTGTTTATGTTGATACTTATCTGCAACAATAATTTTCAAAGAGTAAACTCATGAGAGATACTTTTACAAAGGTTTCCACAACTTAATCATTTCAATACAGCACAAGGTAAGTGTTATGTCAGATGTTCTGAACCAATTAATGAAATCTTTCGGGAACAGACTGGTTAGAAAATCAATGCATTTGATTGAAAAATTGCTACTAATCTTAACTTATTCAAATATTTTTTTGTTATGGTAAACTGTTTTTGCAAATAAATCTGAAATTAAAATTTCAATGAAGATATTTTAAAAAAAAAAAATGGAGAGAAAAATTCCATGAGAATACCTAATTAGCTTTGAACAAAAAAAACAGCCATTTAATAATATTTCTACTGTCACTTACTAAAGTGGGTTAGGTATATACTATTTGCTAAAGATATTTTCTTTAACTGAAACAATACATTTTTGCATTCATTAATTCTGATTGCAAACAAATGTACTTCTAAAAAACTAATATCTTATGTCTTTTTTTAATACCATATCCATTCAGAACAATTTCTTTTCTGTGAATTGCTATGCCTTCAGAGAAAGATAGAGTGATTTCTTCTAGACTGGCTGCTATTCAAAGTGACAGAAGAGATAAGGCATTTGTGTGTGAGTGAATGCATCAGACTAGGCAGGAAATAGAACCCTATTCACCAATTCCACTTTCCATGACAATAATCTTTACTCTCTGCACATCAGCAATATCATAAAATGTAACACTAATAACTGCATAGTTCTCTCAAAAAACAGTTAAGTCTAAACATTAATTTAGCTTTATACAGAGTAAATTTAAATTAAAAATAAATATTAAGAAAAAAAAACTAACTGATTCATTGAAAGAAAAATTCTTCAGTAAATCTGTTTAATTTTATTATATATCATTTCATCATCAAATTTACTTCAATTGATTTAACAAAGTGCTCGCTTCTTAAAAGATAAGTGGTATTTCTGATACTACCACTACACACTTGTGAACATTACAAGTGCAGTTTACCAGGTTTTAAATGGTTTTGAATTTCCTGAGAGATGGAATTTTAGATGCTGATCTGTTTGAACAGATATCCTTATTTTACTTGTTTTTATCACAATGTTTCAGATGTTGTTCCCCCAGCCTTCTTCAGATGCTTGTTGTATTCAGTAATGTTCTTTGAATTTTAACCTGATCCATAGGGGTAGACTGTTCTCATTTTGCTCTCTATATACTAGAGGATATAAGTTGTATTATTCAATTCATTCCAGGGATTGAGTAAAAAGTTTGATTTAAAATTTCAAGAGTATTATCAAATATGACTGGTGTTTGACGAAGACTGGAATGTATCATAATAATCAAAATGAAGACACCAGTTTGAATAAATAAACATATAATAACAAAGGGTAAAGTTTGATATATTCTATTGAATTTGATTGTTACTAGAAAAAAAAAATTTGATTGCAAAACAAAATTGTTTAATATAAACATTGCTTTGCTTCATTTTCCATTGTTTCATTGGCTGGAAACTGAAATGTCATTTTTGATCTTCTTATATTTAAGCATCACATCATTTATGATGATAATAGCAGTAGCAATTTTTAAGAATGCACATTAACTCTTCTCTTCCTTCTATTTGCTATCATAGTGTACCAATGATAAAGTCAGGAGATAAGACTCTCAAGTTGCATTTGTAACTGTAACCAGAGCAGATCTTACACTTCTTTACATAACAAACTGAATTATTAACTGCTTACTTCAGATTAACCAAGTTGTAATAGAAACTGTTTGCCAAGAAAATATTTCAGTAATCACTTTCTTTTTTTCTTTGATAAAACACAAGTTATTTTCATGATGTAAATACTAAATAGATAAACTTGTATTTGAAAACCACAAGAAGTACATAGTGCTATTTACCATTGAGGTTAGGACTTAACATTGTAGCCTTGTTGTACATGGGCTAACATATCATCAAGTTCCTTTTCATACTCTGCAGGTGTAACAGTGTCTGGAAAAAAAAAATTTAGAACAATTTCTATTAAATATCATTAGAAATTCTGATGATGTATCTTTCCTGCATTTCAATCTTGTATTAGTTCAATCTTGTATGTATTAGTTTCAATAAAATATTATTAATAAAACGCCTGCATATTGCACTTCTAAAACCTGACCTCATTAAAATTAACTTTTGTTAAAAGAAGAAAGATACAGGAATTTATAACCAATGTTAATTATACAGTGTATGGTAAGAAATTAGCTAGATAAAGACAACATTGCCATTAATGTCTTACCATTATGTGGGAGGTATTTTCTGTCACATACTGCATTAAAAATTATGCACAGTAATTTTGGTCTACATTTAAAAATCAATTTGCTTGATTTTAAGTTCAATTTTAAACAACTGGAAAAGCATTTTATGTTTCAATAAGATTATTTTTTTAAATTTCAGTGGAAATGTTTCATATAAAACTTTGATTTCGACTTTGTAAGTAGAATCAGAAAACATGTCATTCTTATACCAACTCTGGTGGGTTGTGCTTTGAGTCAACCAGATAGCAGCTCACCTATGTTGTGATAATTGACCTGAGCAAATCTTGATCCTAGTCAAATCATTTCCCAAGTTGCTAAAAGACCCAATGATTTATTCTCCTACTGACACATCAGGGTTGTTAGAAGTGAAGACTTAACTGTCAAGTAGTCTACATATATAAAAAATTAATGAAGACATACAAGCCGATGTGTCTGCTCTTAATTGTTAAACTTTGCTTACCTTCCATTTTCATTCACAACTGGCTTCATTACAGAGTATAAATGTCTTGAATCTTGCCACTAGTCTTATCTTAATCTTCCATTCTCTATACATGTACTTGACACAGGTTCACAATCCTCTGACATATTACATATTAGCCAGAGATAACATCCTAGTTCTTCCTTTTCCATTATAGAGATAAACAGTCTAGCTGAGAGATGGCAATAGGTTCTTGAGTAGAACTTCTGTTTAACTGTAGAAGGTGGGCTGACTTTCAGGCAATCATCTCTCTCTAACTGTTTTTTTTTTATGGGGAATGGGTTTCTTTCAAGTATCAAGTTACAAGCTGATTTGCATATAGGCTTAGTAACAGACTCATAGGAAGAGTTTTCATGACTTCATCACCCTGTACCCTCATTAACAAGGTCAAACTGAATTCTTGACCCTAATAGAGAATCAATGCAGAAAGTTGGATAGCATTAAAAAAAAAAATAAACACCAATTTTAATTTTTTGGCTAAGATCTGAGCCAGTTATTATAATTGTAATTGTCATTATTCCAACAGCAGGTTAGGGTGAGGATTGGATGCACTTTGTTTGACCCAATCATAAACACTGTTAATTCCCAACTTCAAACCCAAATAATTCCAGGTATTAATTCATACCTTTTTTAATTATTTTAATCTTATCCTTTACTATGTCCTTAACCCCTAATTAGAAAGGCTGAGGTATTTCTAATGGAAATCCTCTTGGGGATGCCATATTATCAAATTCCTATAAATCATCTCTTTAAAAATTAAACATTGCTCCAATATTCATTTTTTATAAATAAACATATTTGAATTTTTTAAATGTATTTTCCAACAGTTACTGAGTTACATTTTGTAATAGAAAATATCAAATGCTTCAGATTTTACTCTTTAATGCTATTTTGTGAATTTCTGTAACTTGTCCTGCAAAGACAAATTTTGGTTTCATAATCAGGACATGCCACCTCTCTAAGAAGTCAAAGACAAAAATCTAATCTCACCTGTCTGAATAGTTTTGAAGGTGTGTGGTAAGACTTCTGGTTTGCAGTTGGTTTCTAATTCCAGGCTATCCAGTACATTAGCCAATTCCTGAGTCATTCCATTTAAACTTAGATTGGTATGGAACTCTGGTCGGCATTTCTCACCTAGTTTGTCCAAATGACAATTTGAAATTGTCTGCAGAAGAGAGCCATTGTGATTATTGGTCAGTTCAGAACCAGAAGATACCTTATCTGTCAAAGCAAATTCTTGACGTGTTTTGCTAAAATCTATAAAAGAAAAGATGAAATTAAAATTAGAATTATTTTAAGCATTTGCAGCACTAAAGTGAAATATTGTGATTGAAGAAAGACTGTATGAAAAGAACTTTGGTTTAATTTAGAAAGGTCTTAGAAAAGATTTATCACTTTATCAGCAGTATCAAAGAAAGGTCAAATAAATCTGGGGGTTTATAGCTAAATTTTCTTATACAAAGAACACATATCATATATAATTAGTTAGTTTTTGGTCATAATTAAATTAGACCAGTACACAGTTGTATTAAAAAGTGTACAATACAATTATATTGTAGAACTTGAATATTTTTCATTTGATTTCAACCTTTCAATATCTTTATGCAATTTACAATAACTGATTTTACCATTTTTCAATTGCTTGAACAGGGATCTTTTTACAAACGTGTGACTGAAATTTTCAAACTTAAAAATTCTCAAAATTATGGAGGAATTATTTAAGGATCTTAGAACACTTTCATCCATGTTAGTATGATCCTAGTAATTATTTAAGGGTATGATTACATTTGGACATTTAATGCATTATATCTTTACATAAAGTAAAAAAGAAAAATTCTTACAGAACTCTTATAACTCTTTCTAGTTTCAGTAGAAGAGATAAATTCTACTTCCATTGCTGAGTTAATAAAGCTTAAGTTTTTAAAAAACATAACAGAAAATGTGACTAAGAGATTTTGAATTTTAAATATGCAGGTTTAATTTAATAATTAATGTCTAACATTAAACATGTCAAATTTTAATTGCAAATATATATCTATTTAAAAAAATAATTCTTTGTAAGAAAAATCTAATTTTCACATGGACAAATTTATATTTAAGTTGAATTCAAGCACTGATGACAACCAATTTAATTGTTTGATTCTTAAAAGTTACTTCTTAATAATTAGCATTTCTGATACAACTGCTTCTTTGTGGCCAGCACTCAGTGTTATAGGAACCAATTTATAGTCCATAGTCTGATGGTTATTGACTCAGTACTGATCTTAAATTTTTATTGTACATTATCCAATTTATTTGAACTTTGAACTGTTAAGTGCAGTGACAAGAAAGAAGATTGCATTAAAAAATAAATATTTTTGTCATGAGACAAGTTTTATTGATATACCTATTTCTTAATAGAGAAGGCATTATAAAAAGTAAAAATGACCGAAAAGAAATAAAATCAAAATAAATAGCAACAAAATTATTTTTTAAAGTTACGAACATTTTTTTTATACATTTTTTTCAAGTTTCTGTTTAAATAATAAAATCAAGTTCCCTTGGATTGAAATGTAATAATAAACTATAAATATATTTTCTTAAAATCTCAACTGCAGCTTTTCATGAAATAAATTCCCTTAATAATTATTGGGTCCATCAAAATTTATAGTCATGTTTAAACTATTTTTCTATATTTCTGAGATGAGGTAGTAGTTACAGTATTCTGACTGTTGTCCTCATCATTGTTGCCAATTGTATGATGTTTTGACAGTTGTATGCTCCAGCTTTCTTCAGGTGCTAGGAATTTGGAAATAAAGGGTTCAGTTTGAAATTCCTAGCACCTGAAGAAAGCCAGAGTGTACAATGGCTGAAACATCATACAATTGGCAATAAAGATAAGGATAATAATGTAAATGTTTAAACTATATTTTTTTATTTTTGCTTCCCATAGCATTTCAAATTCTCTTCAGTAATAAAAAACTTTTTTTCTCATGAATTAAAAACTAAAAAAAAAAAAACATACTATTTGATAACTTACATAATTAACAATATAAATAATTTAGGAGCAATCCTAAAGTCTAAACTGTAGAATACAAAAATTATACAAATTTTAGTCACTCTTTTTACAGTTTTCATGATTCTAGATCAACTAAAAAGATGGTTAATCTTATAAATATTAAAACATAACTTACTCATGTCAAGTGAATCCTCCTGAGTGTCTGCAATTGTTGCAGTTTGGTCAGAATAACCAACTTCTTTATTACATTTTGTAAATAGAGACTCTGCAGCAACATTTGCACATGTTTCTGCATCCATTTCACTGTTTAATTTGCCTGTAACATTATTAAAATCATCTGTACAGTTGTCAATAATTCTGTTATTTACAAATTCAACATCCAAGGTATTTTTCTCATCAAGCTTTATGGCCTGATTTTTATCTCTGGTAACATTTTGTTTGTCTGATTCATTTGTAGATTCAACAAGACTCTGAATGTCATTACAATTATTAATTTGTGAACAGTCATTAGAAGGACATGGAACTTGTTGCCTACTACTATCCTCATTGTCACTTTTAAGTTCTGACAAAATGGTCTCCTGCTGTGGAGAAGAGTCTTTATTACTTCCTAATTCCACTTCCTGATTTTCTGTATTTGCCTCATCCATCTGCTGATCAGGTTGTTTCTCATATTCATTCCCAGATTTATTATTTTGGAAATTATAATCCGGCATATGGGCAGCTTGGATAGTTTCCGTTTCATTTAGAAGTCCAAACAGGCCACACACAGTTTCAGCAGCAATTTCTTTTCGAATTTCCGAAGGTCCACTTAGAGGACTTGAATATATTTTTCCAGAGGAGGTCTGGTCGTTTCCAAAGCTCAAGATGATTTGGTCCATAGAAGATGCAGGTGACATCAGTCCTGGAGATGTTGGCAAGCTGCCAGAAGAGGGTGAACGCTGAAAGGCTGTTTCCCCAACTTTTGTGACAGTGAATATCTTTTTAGCTTTTGTCTTTTCACAATATTGGGGGCTGAGCAAGAACTCTCCTGGTGGGGACGTGGTTACAGAGTTATTCAGAGACATTGGCGAAATGGGAGAAATTAATTGCGAATTTAGTTGAGTAATGAATTCACTGTCTGGAATGAAAGCAGGGGAGTCAAGTGTATGCTGTGGGGAAGGGTCTCCAGGGAAGAGCAATGTCGGCCGACGAATTTTCATGCATGTCGGAATGTATACAGATTCTAAGTCTTCTACTTCTTCCTGCTCTTTAGCAAGTTTTTCAACTTCCTGCTTCTTGGCTGCTTCTTGGGCTTTACGCTTCTCTTTTTCTTTTGCTTCATTTTCTCGTTTGATGGCCAAACTCTGATTACGCTCAAGGTAATTGTTGATATCCTGCAGAAGGCGACGTTGTTGGTTAGCATAATCTTTAACCGCCTTTAACAAAGATGGAAAAATAAAATTAGTATTTATTCAGATGTTTGGTGGGTTAAAATAAGTACATTTCATTTGAAAATTTTATCTATAAAGCTAAAAATTATGCCGAATTTTTAAAACTTATATTATCTTAGAAAATTTTGTTTACTAACCTTAGCAACTAATTACATGACAGCCTAGAAAGCTTTTTTTTTCTTGACCAAGTGCAATTGATATACAATTGATATATAATTGTTATGACTCTTCCTTAAAGAAATGCATTTATAACTAAAAAATTTCCTCTATAAAAAATACTTTAAAAATATAAGTTTAAATAAAAAGTTCTGGAAACAACTTGCTTTTACCAGTTAAATTATTTTGGTTAAGTATTTGCCATAATAATTGCAATAAATGATAATTTAAAAATTTTCTGCATATTTGTTTCAATTTCATTTGACATTCTGTCAATCAGTTAATAGCCATACATGATACATGCTTGGGTGATCATATCTGGAAAAAGACATGACTGACTAGCCAAAAGATTTTCTCGCAGTAGATTGCCATTACTTTATGCAGAAAGTAATGGCATTAGGTGGAGTAATTGATAGTCTTTTGCATTTTAAACAAGAAACTTCTTGGTAAATCTATATTCATAAATAAAGCTGTGAATTACAGAAACCACCAACTTATTATTGGAGAAGATTATATTCAGATATAATCACATAAAAATACATTTTGATCTTATATATTCAAAAATGACAATAAAAAAGCAATTTTCTCTTCAGTACTTATAGTTGATTTTCTTTTTTGGTAAGTAACAAAAAATATGTCCTTTATACAAATGTGGCCAAGAATGTCAAGGAAAAATCACCATTCTTTAAAGTCAGATTCTAGAAATATAAGAAAACCATATCTAGAAGTGAAAAAGTTGAGTGTGGTAGACTGTATCTCAAAAGATACAGCTGGAAGATGACATTGCCTTCTCTGGGATAAGGTAAAAGTAATAAATAAGCAATATAACAAGGTGAGTAAAACGGAAGGAATCTATGTACCTTATAGGTATGCTATCTGTATAATGCCTCATAGCACATACGGCTCTTGCTGAGATTACTGTAATTGTATTGCTTCATGCCCAACCTCTATAACCTGAGGAAGAGCTGGCTTTCTGCCAGGGCTTTCTTTCCCTTAGACAACCACAAATTCCTACAAGTTCCATCTATCCAGTTTAAGGAATTCAGAGAGCTCCTTCTCCTAGATTGGTTTGCTAACCAAAGCTAAAAACCCCAGTTATAAACCATTTTTCCTTGGTAATTTAATGTTTAGCATTTTTCAACAAGGAATCTCAGACAAGAAACTTTGTAAAGCACTTTCATTTACAGTATCTTCTTCATAAATTCTATTACTATTTAAGGCATTTTAGTAACCTTTTTGACCTTTCTTAAAATAAAAATAAGCATGAAAATATTGTTTATTTTTTTCATCTCCAATATTAAAATCAATAATACAACCATTTTAACAAAATCTTTTAAAACTATTCACACTGATATAACAGCTGTCACAATATAATCTTTTTGATTGAAGTTAGTCAAAACTCCTGTTATTTAATAACAATAGCAAAAGAAAAAATATAATTGCAGGTCCAATGTCTACAGGCTATTTATATATTTCTTTAACACATATACTTTCAAATGTAAAGAATTAAGTGAAAGCAACTAACCACTTCTTTTTTAGTGTTTCTGTCTAATTCCAATCGAACCAAAGATTCATTGACCTTCAGAGCAAGAGAGAGAGCCATCAGGCCTGCTGTACGAATGTCATTTCCACGAAGATCAATTTGAAGTAAACGTGAACTATCTGCTATATACTCAGCCAATGCGACTGCACCTGAAATAAAGTTATTAAAATTGCTCTTTTTCAAATAAAACAAGATTTATCAACCTCATTCACAAAGTGTCAATTTACAATCAAGTAGTAATATATTTTTTAAAAAATGTATAAGAGAAAACTTATTTCTAAGCATTTTCTCTAAGGCATTTTGAAGAACATTTGTAATTAAACAGGTGCTTTCAATATGCCACCTTTTCATTTAAAATCAATGTATTGAGTATTCATGAAAAATGGTCAAAGTTTATGAGTTATTTTGATTCCATTACAAACAATCCATATATTGATTATATATTGAATGTATCAGATAAAATATTGAACAACTTTATGCTGAGTTTATTATCAAAAAAGTATAAATAAAAGTAATTAAAAACATAAAATCTTTAAAAATAGGAATTTAATTTAGCATGGCCAGCTCTGACTTAAGACTGACAGACAAAAAAAAATAGTAAAAGATGAAAACTGGTAGAAGTTAAAAAGTTCTTAATATTAATTATCAGAAATATGGTAATCTTCTGGATATTGTTAAAGCCATCCTTATGAATCAATTAAATTCATAGATTTTCTTGTTGAAGAGATACCAACATAATGAATAGTTATCATGTGACTACGGAATAATAGAAACAAAAATTCATTGTTTATAAATCTTTAAACTAAATGGATAAGACAACAAAAAATGATTTTTATGCATTTTTCAGTTTACAAAAAGCCTAAATATGATGAACATTTTTAATAAAATTCTAAGTTTATAAAAAATATTTAAAAATATAAAAAGCTAGGGTATATATAGTATAAATCATTTTGTGATATATAAAGTGATTTAATGCATAAAAGTAAAAAATGAATTTGATTCAGAGCAATATAGTATGAATCAGATTCATTAAAATTAGGTACTGCTAAAATTTGAGCTAATAAACCTTAAAAACGGAATTCATTTAAATATCCCCTTTTTAGCAAAATATTGGTTTTATTTGAAAGCTTAAAGCTAATCTATAAAAAAAAGAAAATTAATTTTATGCATTTCAATAAGACTTTAGGACATTTTTAAATCTTAAATTCAATTTATCATTGATCTGTCATTTTAGCTAAAAATGATGACAGAAAATTTAAGACACTGTAAAAATCTCTTAAAAATCAAATTCCCATCCTAGATATTAGTTTCAAAGAAAATTTGTTAAATGAAGGATTAAAAGAATTTTGGAAAACTTACTGTATGCTTAAAATATACTGAAAAATATTTTTGAACTCAACATATATTCCAACTGTCAAGCAACAGTAGTTACCTCCCTCAACACCCAATTTAAGGAAAAAAAGAAAAAACAAATGCCTCAAATTTAATTAAATCCAAAAACCCAAAACTGCCAAAATAGAGAAACCAGTTTTGTCTGTTTAAAAATAATATTTTTTTAATTTTCTATACCAATAAAATAAGAATATTTTTTTATTCTACAAATAAAATTATTTCTTTATGTAACTTGGAATATTTTTTATATTAATAGTAATATGAAAATATTTAAAAAATAAATAAAATGTATTATTTTTTATTAGTTGCATTTATTTTTTGGTATTTATTCTGTATTTATTTATTTTTTTAACTATTTGATCTGAAATATTAAACACTATGAAATCAGGTCTTTGAAGAAAATTTATTAAACAAAAAAGAGTTTGGCTGTAAAAGAAAAGAAAAAAAAAACTAATTAAGGAAAACTGATAAAGACTGATACTGTTTATTGATTGCTTTCATTTTCCTTTAACTCCAATGTCATAAAATAAAACATATATAATAATTTTAACATATATAAACAACAAATAGTTAATTCAGAATTGTTGAATTATTTGATCTTCCATACAAAATAATCTGACAGTTGTGAAAATAATAAAACAGAATTCTTTAAAAAATATTTCTGATACAAAAATGGCATCAAATCTTCAAACATCTTTATTTAATAAAAGATCTCTTTTGCCATTAGCAATTAGAAGAATTTCAAAATCACACTGAAATTAGTTGATTTTTCAAAATAAATAATCGTCATACACCCCTACCCCCATCAAATCTGAAAGAAAATAATATGCTTTATTAAATTATGCAAGTACCAATTCACAACCAAAATTATTTTTTGAGTTTTATCAAATTATTTTTGTAAGGTTTCAGTACATATTTTCAATACTTTTTGATTTGATATTGCAAAAATTACTTTTTATCTTGAAGGATTTTCTTTAGTTAGTTAAGTGCCATACATGATACACGCTTGGGCGATCATGTCTCGAAAGAGGCATGACTGACTGGGCAGAAGATTATCCCGCAGTAGGTTGCCATTGCTTTCTGTGGTAGACTGGTTGCCGACCAAGGCTATAGAACCCAATCTGTCCTGCTATTTAACCCATAACTGGAAGGAAGAGACAGATTAATACCTTTCCCAGGGGTATTTGCACGTAAGTGAATACAATGGATTCAACTGGAATTCGAACTCGGCTCCCCGGCTTCTCGTTCTGAGCCGATATCCACTGTACCACAATGCACATTTCTTTAAAACACTATAAAAAATATTTTTCATCACCCCAACAATTTTAAACATATTCCCCATGTATCAAAATGGGAGGGGGAGGAATAAACTTCACTTTCATGTATCTATAAAGTTTTCTAATAAAATAACACATTCAGTATACAATCATTCATTAATGAATAAGCTCTGAGAATTTAATTTAAATTAGATAATTCTCTGATTTTGCGTAAATTTTTAAAACCAGGGGTATCATTTTTTTGCTTTCATTTCAGAAAAAGAAATCTATTTTGACAATCAATCAATTAAGTGCCATGTGATACACGCTTCAAAAAATCATGTTTTGAAAGAGACATGATTGACTGGGCAGAAGATTTTCCCATAGTAGGTCACCAATACTTTCTGCAGTGGACAAACCAAGGCTACAAAACCCAATCTGTTCTGTTATTTAATCCATAGCTGGAGGGAAGAGACAGCTTAATATCGTTTCCAAAAATATCTTTTCACATAAGTGAATGCAATGAATTCAACTGGAATACAAATTTGGCTCACTGATTTCTCATTTCAAGTTGATATCCACTGCACCACAATGCAAGTGTGTGTGGCCTTGTCACTTTCAATGTATGAGGATTTAGCAGATCAGTTCTTAGAACTAAACAACCAGACTATCTGCACACATGATTTGATTATAGTCATGAAGACTTGTACAGAACCAAACACACTTTTGGGAAGAGCTGAATACAGAGAACTGGTGCAAAGAGAGTATCACAAGTTCTCCAAATAATGAGTTCTCTTTCCCAAGGCTAAAGGAACCAGTCTGTCCTCCTGTTTACCCATAGCTGAGGAAGAAGAGATGGATTCATACCTTTTCCAAGGGCATTAGCACACAAAAGAATGTAATGAATTCAAATGGAATTCAGAATCGGCTCCAGTTTCTCATTCCAATTCACTATTCATTACACCACCGCCAGTAAAGACAAAATTTAGAATAAACTTGAGACATCAATGTAATTAAAAAAGAACCCTTGCAGAAAAAAGATTTAAGAGCCATCACAAAAATAAAATGTCTACAGTGCTTTGGCAAAACTGTAATTCAATAACCAGAGATTGCAAATAAAAACAATATATTGAAATTATAAAATGAAATAATCTATTTGCCATACAGATACAAACATTTTTCAAAGTATGGATTATATTTAATTCACAATTACAAATATACAAAAATATTGATAATTACCATACAAATAATGAGAAATTCAAATCATAAAGGGAAAAATTAAGAACTTATTCTGATTTTTTAAAATAAAAAATAATTAAGTCCATGGAAAGAGAGATCTTACCTTCACACAAAACTTTTGTCCCTTGTAAGCCAAGTCTGATGAGAGATTTGTTCTTTAACAGACCTTCTTTTAAATAATGAATGCCTTCATTGGTAATATTATTATGACCAAGGTTCAAGGTTTCGAGATGTTCCACCACAGACTAAAAGCATAATGCAAACAACACATAATAGCAACACAAAATGCAAGAAAAATCAAGCTATTAATAAATCAAACAGGAAATAGAATATGTGAAAACCAGATAGATGTTTAAGTTTTTTTTTTCTATTGTTGCCAATAAAAGCATTAGAACTGAAAACATTAAAAAAAATATTACCATAGCAGCTTTGTACTTAAAAACACTCTGATTAATTTGAAAATTTATCAGTTCATTTATCTTAATTTGTTAGAAAAAACAGCTAAACAAGCATAAAACAAATTTGCCTCAACTGCTGATACTCTGCACCAATTCATGTTATTTTAAATTCAGCAATAATTACTATACACAAAAATTTGAACTGTTCATGAGTAGCAATCTTAGTGGCTACAGCTTATTTCTAAAACCAAGATCAGTTTTAACATATCATTCCAAAAAAGCTCATTTTATCTCAAATATATCATTGATGTCTTAATAATTTACCCCCCAAAAATTCATATAAAAAATATTGTTAACAGACTCAACCAAATTGAACCAAGTATTAAATTTGCTTTTGGAATAGAAAAATAATTCCCTACCCTTTTAAGTATTTTATAAATTAGATACAACAAATTAGAATTCAATGTATACTGAAAGTCAACAAATAAGTATGACTACATACATTTTTACTCACATCATGACAATAAAATTAAAATTAGTATAATAGGTTTTTATCTCAGAGCATTAATAACATGTAGCCCCTACACAAACACTTAAATGACAACTGCTCTGACAAGTATTTGTCTATATTCATATAGAGAAGGTTGTGAGATGTCTTACTATTTCAGCACTGATAATACAATATCAAAAGAGGTAAGAGGCTAATGGGGTAATAATTAGAGGAGTCAGAGGGCTCCCCAGAGTTCTTAAAAACAGGAACTACAGAGGAGGACTTCTAATAAGCAGGAAGCAGTGAGACAATTATAGAGAGAACTGGAACCAGCTCAGGGGCACATTTCTTAAGGACAGTGACTGTAATTCCATCACCACCATTTGCCTTCTGGGAGTCAAGCTTAGAAATTATGTTAGAGACCAAAGACGGGGTCATATATATATATATATATATATATATATATATATATATATATATATATTACTCAGTTGAGCCTTAGTTCTAGGTAGGAAATTGGATGTGGGTGCTCCAGATGAGTCGAGTGTGGAGCTTGACAAGAATTTATGAACAATGCACTCAACCTTGTCTGCTGTGGATGTGAAGACTTCAAATTGATTGAATAAAGGAGGGATCAAGTGTTTGCTGTTGTCCAGCACACTCTTGCAGAGCTGCCAGTAATCTTTGGAACTAAACATGCAAGATGATATATGCTGCTTCATTCGATCAGTAAACAAATTTAGCATCAATTAGGATATGCTTACATTCATTACAAGCAGAGACAAAGAGGCATCTACTGGGATCAGATGTGTTGCTCTAGTAAAGCCAGAGGAAGTGATTCCTATGAGTGATGACAGCCAAGCAAGCAACAGAGAATCAAGGAGATGAATGAAGTTCAAGTTGGAATTTCCTAGCTGGGATGAAAGCATCAATACTGGCTTTCACCCAGATGGATACTTTAGATGGGGCAGTCTTGAACAGATACTAAAAACTTTGTTCCAAAGAACATCACAAAGAAAATCACAAAGAAAATCATGAAACAAACCCCAGTCTTATTGAGAGCTATAAGATATTCTGCTGGTAGGAGGTTACTGGATGGAGAGGGAGTAAAAAGAGATATTTACAGATACCACAGCATGATCAGAGTTGAATAACATGGCCAGAGTCAGGGATAAAAGTAAGGAAGAGATCTAATAGAGAAGCATATCCATTGTGGTTACTAGAGAAATCCACCACTTGCATGAGAGACTGTTATTGAGAAGTTAAACATTTAGACTCCAGCAAGATCAGTGACAGACTTTTTCAGCCAAAACGCCTACAAATGGCAACAAAGGTGAGGACAATAGTTCAAATAATGTAAATAGTGTAAATACTACCTCATCTCAGAAATATAGATAAATACTCATTAAACATTTTAATATAACTATAAATTTTTAATTTAATTCTATATTAAATACCTAAATAATATCATAAATTACATGTATCTACTATTTTCTTTTTTATATATATGTAATTTATTAATTTTACTATAATTTTTTATTTTCCTGTATCAAATCATATTTTACATTTATGTTAACATTTTCTTGTGTACAAATCTCATTGATTTATAGACAAATATTTATTTTTAATTTTAAAAACTATTGAATTTTTAAAAAATTTAAAATTAACTATAGTGTTTCTAATTAACAAGGTTTTCATAATGATTTTTCCTTAATTTTTCTCATTTGTTCTGATAATGTTCTTATTGAATTAAATATTGGTAGCAGAATAAAAATTTTAACCATCCACCTCATTTTCACATTCCACCATATATAATTATAATTAAATTTGATTTTTAATTTTGCTCTATGATATGTGTTGTATTGAGCACTTTTTTTAAAAAAGTAAATGCTGGAGAGCTTGGAGTTCTAGAACTGCTGGTTCTCTTTACCTGGAGATATATATATATATATATATAATTTTCTTTGTTTCCATTTTTGGCAGTTAATATTTGATATTAACTCATTTTCAACATGAGATTATTTTCTATTTTTACTGATTGTAAAATGTCAGCATCAGATTTTCTAATGAATAATAAAGAAAGTTTTCTTAACATAAAATAAAATGTTGATAAGAAGAAAGCAAGCATAATAACTAGAATGTATGAACAATAAAAATAAGCTAAGGATTATATATCATGTAATCTATGAACACAGATTTATTAAAAATTATACATTACAATTGTAACAAGATCATAGACATTAAGGTTTGTAGTAATAGTAGTTCTGCATGAAAATTTATTATTAAGTTTTGTTCCAACATGTAAAACATCATGTGACCCCTCTAAGGATCTGTTCCAAAATATGAAATATTTTCCAACACTTAAAAAGATGTGAAATGTTTCACATTGATTTACATATCTATAAATGAATATAATAAAGTAAGTGAAACATTTTTATCTGATAAAAAGAACAGTTCCTTTTTTTTTTAATTAAAATATTGAAAAAAAAAAAAGTTTACTTTTGAAAATGATACTCACAAGTGCACAGGATAAAGATAGCATGCCTTGGTAGGACATTTGGTTGTTCCAAAGCACTAAAGTGCTTAATCCTGAGCTATCAACTTTTTCACAAAGTCCCGCACATATATGATTTAGGCCAACATCCTATCAAAATAATATATGCTTTAAAAAATAATTTCATGAAGAAATGAAGCAAAAATTTAAAAGATTCAAAATGTACTTTCAATTTGAGCATCAGCATTTAACAAACTACTTGTAACCAAGTTTTGATAGAAAAGGTGAAAGAAAAATGGTGGAGCCAAAAAAAAACATTTTTAATAACTAATGATCAAAACTTAAATACATGATTACTGAGTTAATGATCAAGAACTATTCCCAATATTAAATATGTACATTTTTGGTATGGAAAACCTAAACATAAAATTACCTATGAAAAACTTTTTATGTTAAGTCACCTAATTAATTAGCAATTACTAAACATCTACATTTGTTTACCAAAAAGTTTAGAGAATTTTACTATTAAAAAAGAAATGTCAATTTGTTTCTATTGCAGAAGTTTCCTTGACCATGGAAGCAATTATCCCATTAATTTCCTTGCAAGTTGCCTTGTAAAAATTCCCCAAACATTTGAGTAGCGTCTCTGTAGAAAAATTTAATAGTTTGTTTTCTATTAGTTGAATCTCACCTAATAAATTTTCACTTCAGATCTCCTATTGCAGACTTTTTCACTTCAACTTTGCATATAGTTTTCTTATGTTCCTCAAATCTGACTTTCTCCAGTGAGGAGATTGTAATTCTACTAGTGTTACTGAAAACCACTGCGAAGCAATCTTTTACATTTGTGCTTCTTACCCATACCTACATAGTTGGATTCTCTGGAGATATCCCATTCCAAAATATATATAAAATGGATAGTTAAACCATTGGAAGTTACAGGCTTTAACTCTTTAGATTTTAAGATCAATGTTAATGACTTCTGGTCATTGAACTCAATAACAAATTATTCTTGTTTTAAACAGAAGAGATAGATTGAGTTAAAATTCAAGAGGTATACTCTAGTTGTTACCTGAACATTTTGGATAATGTATTCTACAAGCTTTTTCATATGCAATCTGTATGTAAAGAGGGGCTAATTTTAATTACAATTAATGATATATTTTTAATCTGATAATTAATATCAGATTTTACAATGGGCAGACCTGAAAGGGATGAAACAGAAATATAGTAGCAGATATTTTAATCAGATGATTTTCTCCCAGTAACAAATACAGTCTATTCTCAGCAGGCTGTGTAACATAGGCTATTATTGATATTCTTGTATACTGAAATACTCTACATTTCCAATGACATGAAATTCTTTAAGTAATTGGCTTGATAAACTTCTTTTGAAGTTTTCATCTTGCTTCAATACATGAATAACAGTTTTAAACTCATAAGAAAGATGTAAACATTCTGTTGAATCATCTGAACTCAGACCATCTATACAATCCTAGTAACCTGTGTTTTAGCATTTGTGTAAATAGAAAACCAACAATTAAGGAAAAAAAAATGAGCTCACATCTTTTGGAATATGAATGGTATCTTAAAAATACAAAAGGTATGTGTTAAATTTTACATTTTCATACCTTTTTATAAGACTGAAAAGAAGTTAATGAAATTAATTGACTCTTAATTGACTCAAACAATTTTCATTATCTGAAATTGTAAATTTCCTATTGTATAGATATGAGTTGCAATGCATTATGTAAATAACTGAAGAGAAGGAATCTTTAAAACAAATGAAGGTTACAGCTGGAAAAAAAAGCATAGGCTGCTCTTTGCTGTGATGTATAACAGTAAATGATTGATAATGTCATGTTAGAAATTAAAAATATTTTGGGACTTTACCTGGAGGTGGTTGTTTCTGAGATCAAGAAGTTGAAGCTTATGATTGAATTTCAAAAGGTTTCCAATCTGAATGCCATCACTAGCCATAAGTTCATTGTCACCCAAAAATAATTCCTGAAGAACTTCATTTACTTTCAGAGCAGCAACTGTAAAATGATAAAATAAAAACCATCATCATTTGATATTTATAAACAAAAATGAAATAGTTTATTCCTATTTTACACTAATTAATGCAAGAAAAAAAAATCAGTAATCAAGTCTCTGATCTTCAAAATGTCAAAAATGGCATAAGGATCAGAAAAATGTATAAGTTTATAAGTTAATATTTCTAAAAAATCATTACATATTTAGATTAAAACATAAATATTGGTTTGCCTGTAAAGTTCATGCTGTTTTTAGTCATTCATGTTCTCACACATTACATCTTTGTGCAAATTAATTGAAACAAAACAGATAAGGTCTTCCTAGGATCTTTCACACTTTCCCTGATCATGTATATGTTGTATTTTGGTGTTGTTTTGCTCTTCAAACCGCCTTTTCTTTTACATTTTGAACTGATAGATCCAGTTTGTTCCTTCACATTGATAACATGACTGACAGTTGAAAGGTCAACATCAACAATACCTGTGATCTCTCTGTAAGGTTTGGCAGCGTGTTCATGCAGCATTACAATTTTCACATGCTTCCTCGATTATTCATCACAGACAATGGCCGTAAGATAACTAATCAACAGTCAAGACAATAGTCTCTGGGCAGGATAAAAAAGCCAAACAAATTTCATCATACACCCCGAAAATAGATTATAGAAAATATTGCTCACCACTGCAAATGACCTAACCTGAGTAAAAAATAGAAATCGATTACATCCTGCAACTCTAGCAGGTCTAAAACTGATGGCATGGTGAAAGAAAGGAAACTAAAACAGTTGTTTCAATTAATTTACATAAAGGTGTATCACATCAAATCTTTCAACAGATATAATACATTTATTTACCTTTCTGAAGAGCATACTTTAAACTATCTCTTGAGAAAGAAAATTTAAAATGACTTAATTCTTGACAATTTTACATGAAAATGTAAAATTATAAGGTGTATTTTAGACACTTGATGCTTTTTTTATTACCGTAAAGGCAAAAATTACTTGCAAACAACAAAAAAAAAAATGTGCTGTTTATGGGGGAGGTAGACACCACCACCACTACTATAGATGACAGCCAAATCAAGACATTTGAATAACCCACATTACACCATGCAGTAATTGACAGAAACACTAAATTTATCCAAATCCACCATTCATGAGCACTTAGTGAAGTTTGGGTACTCAAATCACAGCCTATGTTTGAGTACCACATGAGTACTGAGTAAAAAGAATCTTTTGGATGGCATTTCTACTTGTAATTTTCTGTATAAACAATGAAAATGCACCCTATTTTAAGCAAATTGTGACAGGTGATGAGAAATGGATCATTTACAACCATGTCCAGCAAAAACAGATCCTTGAGTAAGCAATATGAACCAACTTTATCCATCCCAAAAGCAGGTCTTTAATCCTAAGAAAGTCATCTATGCATCTAGCAAAATTGGTAGGAATCCTGTACTTTTGTCAAGTAACCAGTCAGTTAATTCTGAAAAATACTGCTTGCAAATGGACAAATTATAAACAGCCGTCCAAGAAAAATGCCCAGAATTGAACAGGAAAGTTGGTGTTCATCATCAGGATAATGCCAGACCACATTTTTATTTGGTGACCTGGCAAAGATTGTTGCAGCTGAGCTGGGATGTGTTATTTCACCTGTCATATTCACCAGACATTTTTTCTATGGATTTTCTTTTATTCAGGTTATTGCAAAATAATTTCAATGGTAAAAACTTTAATTCTTTTGATGACATAAACAAGCACCTTAATGATTTTTTTGCTAAGAAAACACAGAATTTTTAAATTGAAGGAAAAATTGAGAAAGGTTGTGCAACAAAATGGCTCATATTTAGTTGAATAAATTAGTCTTTGTTAGACAATATTTTCCATCTTTGAGACATGTTCTGAATGTACATTTTGCAGTATAAACTCAAGGCTTGTGGCACTACTAGATTTGAAAATATCAATGTAATAAAGCCACTCTAGTGGACAATGAAAATGAGTTGAAGGCAACATTGATGAAAACATTTAAGGAGACATAGGTGGCACAAGTTCCAGGATTCAGCACAATGAAGCATAGAAGCAAACAAGATACCTTTAGTGTTTTTCTTGAGATTAATGAGAATCTCAAGAAAGACACTAAAAGACATATTTCCAGGTCCACTGTGCTGAATCAATGATGTTGGTAAAACAAACAACAAATGCTGCACGTGTTGAACTGGTGATGAATATTAAACTTCAAATACTTGGCAGCCTTCACTGCTACTGCTACAGCTATTATTCTCAAACTTTTCGGGCAACTATTAAAGTTCAAAATTCGGGGTGACGTTTAAACTTTTCAAATCATAAATTACTTTATCGGGGACCACTCAACCCAACTTCTTCAGAAAAATCAGTTTCACATAATCATTTCATAATCCTCTACTTTACCTTTTTTGTCTTTTTCGTCGTCACCATCAGCAAAAACAAATACACTCTACAACAAATACCTCTGTTGAAAACAACAGAACCAGATCAAATGTAAATAAATATAAAATATATTTTATTTTCCTTTTTCATCTTTGGTGATATGCCATGGAGTAAGAGGTTCTTCTGGTCAGAGTTGTTAGCAAAATCTTTAGTAGTAATTTTCAAGGAAACCCTGATTTTACTCAACGGTATGCTTCAATGGTTGTGTCCAGACTCTTTAAAATCAAAATTACTACTAAAGATTTTCTGTCAGCTTGACATCACTTCCATACCATTGACAGCTATCATCTGGTATAAACTTAAATGTGGGACATGAAAGTTTCTGATTTTTTTTTTAATCTTTTTCATCAAAATAATCTTCATTGTAGAAAATTCAATGACATTTTAGGGGTTTTCAAGAGATTAAATTTTATTTGCTCTAAGAATACCACATGAGATGTATCCTTCAGACAATTTATTGTAAATTGTATTTTGAAATCCACAAATCTCTGTTAGCTAACTTTGAATGCCACCACCACCACACATTTTTTTTTTTTTTAGTTTTTGTTTTGAAGTGGATGCTAAGCTTATAGAAAACAAATCAGTGGTTCCTATGTCACTCTACACTGGTGTTTTTCATCTTTTATATACTTTCATCATTAATATCTATGATAAGCAAGGGAAAGGGGATACATCTATATGAATTTTAGTTTGTTTTTCTGCTGAAATTAGGTCTTGATGATCACAATTCATGTTCTGCTCAGAACTCAAGGAGGGTGCATCAAATGTCATTGTATTTTTATATACCATACTTCCTAGCCATCAAAATTCTGGTTGACTGACATTAAATTTATTAAGGATGATAACTATCATTTGCTGGTATATTTATGGAGTCTGAGGTTTATGGAAATGATTGATAAGTTGGTAAGTTTCAAAATCCTCAACATGAAGTCTCCACCAGAGCCACTCCTCTGTTATTGCCTGACCAGAATAGACTATAATGTACAATGTTTTTTCAAATTGTCTTCAACTAGGAAGTGGATTTTACTGATGGTAATGATATCAATTTCCTGCTATGTGTATTAACAAATAGAGTAACACAATAGTCTTTTGGTGATCGTGCCAAAACAGAAAACCAGTCCACACTAAAATCCACATCGTAACTTAGATTATTTATCAAATGATTCACAATAGAAGACCCGTATGTATTTTGAATGGTATCACCAGACAAAAATTCTTATTGAATATTTTAGCAGGTACATGTTGTTTAATGCTAACATCCAAATACTGCATTGTTCTACCTATGTAATTGATTCCACAACTACATTTAAAATAGTAAATAACAGAATTAATGGGGGGGGGGGTTAGAACATCTTTACACATAGATGGATGGACAGATCTAGTTTTAAACACCACATGTACATTAACTACATAACAACACTCACGTGAACTTAATGAAATACGCTTGGCAAAGGTCTCACTAACCCTACTCGACCACGGCATTCTGAGATCGACTGAACTGTTGCAGGTTCAATTTTGTTAAACTCAGCAATCTTACCTCGAATAATCATTTGAACAATGTCTGACAGATAACCATTGTTCACAAAGATACTAGTTATACAATCTTTTTATACATCTTTTAAGGTGCCATCTGAACAAATCATTAGCACCCTATGTGTCAAAGTCTTAATCAAATTAATCTTTTGTTGTTTAGGACAAAAAAATCCCATTGAGTGTAAAGATTCATAAAGGTAGGCTTCCTACAAACTGAAGTAATAAAAGAGAAAGGTGTTCTATGAATCAGAACATCTAGGAAAGGCAAAGAACAATTGACCTCCTTATCTACCATAAATATAAGGACAGGATGAACACCATTGAGTAGGGAAAAGAATTGGTCAACCTCTAATTCATTGTTTAAAACACAAAAAGTGTCAACAACATAATGGAAGTAAACTGTGGGCCTGGAAAAACCTAAAAGTAGGCTCTCCTCATGAAAGTCCACAAATATATTAGCCATATAATATATATATATAACCCATCGCTACATCATCAATTTGACGATAAACAGGGTTCTTTGGGCCCTGTTTTGGCTAATATATTTGTGGGCTTTCATGAGGAGAGCCTACTTTTCGGTTCTTCCAGATGTTCTGGTTCAGATCACACTCGTTGTTCCATCTGAAGGTGTTGGAGACGCTGTTTATCAGGTCTAGGCTGCCCTCTCTTTGTAAATAAAGGGAGTGTTTACTTGGGCTTGCTCTGCTGAGTCTCTAGCATCTTCAGATGTAATAACTCTTAGTAAAATCAAAACTTTTTCTCCTTCCATTCATTCATGTCACCCATAAAGATTTGTTTTCTATAATTTTTTCCGTTTACAGTTCTGATGAAAAACATCCAAACTGGTCGACTGGTGTTTTTGTTTTAAAATTTGGCATGGCCCAACATAGTAAAAAATTTCTTGTCTCTAGTGGTATTATATATTAAGAAATTTAACAAAGATTAATGAAATGATTATAAACAACCGACAATTTGAAATTATTTGTTTGAACGTTATTTTTGATTGATACTCGTATTTAAGTAGATATTTGAATCCTGTTGAATAACACACATTTTCATAACAAAAATTTATCATAAATAATCAAGCCGGTAGAAATAAATATATATAATGTTTGATTATAAACAGAATATCTACTTAAATACAAGTATCGATCAAAAATAATGTTCAAACAAATAATTTCATACACACACACACACACATATATATACACACACACACACATCAATGGTACGACTGAGTTTCATGTTTTATACAATCATCAGGTGCACATTTTATGTTTATTTAAAATTAATTTTTTTATCTACATGCAATATTTGAATATTTAAATTTTTATGTTTTATGATTTACACCTCTTTGATTGCTTCTCCCTGCATTTTATTATTTTAAATATTTTTTCTTTTATATTTTAATTTTAAATTTTAATCTTCATGTAACCTTAGAGTATTTACATTTTCAATCTTGTTATTAAAAAAGCAGTAACTTAACTTTATTAGATTTAATCCCCATGAATATCAAGTAAACTTAAAATCTATTAAACTGTCAGTTAGAAATATGCACCTGATGATATATATATGGTTGAGTCATAAGTAAATTTTGTTTCGTAAAAAATTTTCTCTGACCAAAAGTTAGAAATATCTTTTTTCTTTTTTATTCAATTTGCCCGTAGTTCGGCTTGGAATCATGACTTGAATTATAGGTATGCCATATTTTTTTTTTTTTGCTTTGTTTTCCTCTCCGTTTTTGCCCAATATTTTTGCTTAATTTTAGGACTTTTCATGTCTAACTGTACGTTTGATTTTATTTTTAGAAGAAATTTTTGACTGGAACCTCGTCTTTACTTTCCTTAGTATCTCTCTTTCTTTTCTTTCTGTTGCCTGGTTGGTGGTGACAGACACTCTTAGTCCTCCCATCTCCCGATTTTCTCTGACCAAAAGTTAGAAATATCTTTTTTCTTTTTTATTCAATTTGCCCGTAGTTCGGCTTGGAATCATGACTTGAATTATAGGTATGCCATATTTTTTTTTTTTTTTGCTTTGTTTTCCTCTCCGTTTTTGCCCAATATTTTTGCTTAATTTTAGGACTTTTCATGTCTAACTGTACGTTTGATTTTATTTTTAGAAGAAATTTTTGACTGGACTAAGTTAAAACTTAATAAGTCACATTTTTTTCTTTTTTTGAAATCTTTAACTTTTTTTTTTTTGTTCTCAATTGGAGTAGATACTTAACTATCGCCCGGTTCACACTCCACCCACACCTGTTGGACGGGTGAAGAGGCTCATCCCTTGTTTCCTGTTTAGGATGCGGTTTCCGGTTTTTCTCTTTTCTAATCTTCTCACTGTTTTTTTTTTTCAATTGGAGTAGATAGACTAAACTATCGCCCGGTTCACACTCCACCCACGTCTATTGAACAGGTGAAGAGGCTTATCCCTTGTTTCCTGTTTAGGATGCGGTTGCCGGTTTTTCTCTTTTCTAATCTTCTCACTGTTTTTTTTGTTTTGTTTTTTTTCAATTGGAGTAGATAGACTAAACTATCGCCCGGTTCACACTCCACCCACGTCTATTGAACAGGTGAAGAGGCTCATCCCTTGTTTCCTGTTTAGGATGTGGTTTCCGATTTTCTCTTTTCTAATCTTCTCACTCTTATGTAGCCCCCTGCACATCAGTGGCGTTACCGCCTTGCTTGGGGTGATATGATTAAAAAAAAAAAAAAAAAAAAAAACAATTTTAATAACAAATGCATCATTCTAACTACTAATTATATATAACAGCTAAAAATAAAATTTGGAGTACAATATCATATGACAATGTTCAACAAAAAGCAGTGTATTGACAAGAAAAATCTTCACAAAAACTTAGTTCCATGAAAGAAAGGTAATGTTGTGCACATAGTGGGATTATTGAGTATTTTTCACATACAGTTCTTACAACCACAATGAAATACTAAAGGCACATTTATAAGTCAAGCGGCTGCAATGTGTCCATAAATGTTTGGTCGAAAAACATCCTGTGCTGTCCTCCATGAAATACAAGGCCACATATGGCAAGAAATACACATTTTAGAACTTAGTTGGTCTTTTCTACACCCACCCACCATATTCACCTGACCTTGCACCAACCGATTATTACTATTATGGATCATTGCAAAATTCTTTAATAAGAAAAATTTTCTCTAATGAAAACTAGATTCAAAAGTTTATTGAAAACATTTTTATATCAAAACCTGCAGAATTTTACTCAAATGGTATCAAAGGATACAGCTGCCAATCATTGCAAATAATGGTGAATATAGATTGCAATGGCTAAATTATCTAAATTATGCAAAAATGAAAATAACACTGACATTTCATTTTAACAGATATACTTAACAAAATTACACAAAAATATATTGAAATAGTAAAGAGTAAATTTATTTAATAAAATCGCCATCAGCTTCAAACCACAGCCTCCAGTTGACTTTAAAATCTCCTGAAACTTTTCTGAATTGTCTCATTGTTTAAGTTTAATCACTGACAACACGTATATGCAAAATTAAAAATATAAAATGGTGACAATTTACCAGTTGCACCCTGGATATAAATTAATAAAATGTAATAGTACTTTATTTTTTGGAGAATAAAATTGATAAACAAAATTAACTCAATATACATAATTTTTTATTGTTAGTATCATAATAATAGAACAAGAGTTTAGCTAAGTATTTACTTACACACTCTTTTCTTTATCAATCAATGTGACATGTCAATAAGATTTTCTCAAGATATTTGTTGAATCAGAGAAAGTGCAGTAATGTGTAAACATTTCCCCAAAGCATAAAGCTAAAAAAATGCAAAATGCAGCTGGAGGCAAAATGTTTACAAATTCTTTTTTTCTTATTGATTGCTGATCTTACTGACCTTGCATGTCATAACGAAATTATTTTTCCTTAATTTTTAAAATTTAACAAGTGATAATTTATGCTATATATATAATTAAAACAAAAAGTGGTCCAAAGATTTAATAGACTGCCAGTTAATAAAATTTAAGATATAAAAAGCCAACAAAATGATATCAATATTAACAATAAAATTGATGTTTATTATATGTTAACCTTTTGACTAAACTGAAAGATATTAAGTTGGAATTATTGAACACGCTTTTGTTCTTTTTCAATGATAAAAGGAATTAACAAAGTGGGACTTATTCTTTTGAGCAATGTTGTTTTTAGTTGGCAGTCTCTATGTGGAAATTATACTAAGTAAACCCAAATCTCTGTTTGATTGAGGAAGGCTGAGATCCACTTGTACACCTGACACATTCTACAGGCTGTTGGAGACAATACAGTATCAGTACATGTCAAGTGGCTCTATGTCATATATCTTATAGTACTGCATTGAGGATACTTTAAGAGCAGCTCCTGTATCCGTATCATTTGCAAGGTGTGCAGGATCTTTCATCCTCTGATCACTTACCAAGGGAGAACTTTTACCGATGGTTTATTGCACAAACTGCTAATCCATAGTTTGTCTCTTCAATCTTGTTTACAGATAAAGCAACATTTACAAGAGATGGAATAACAAATTCATACAACCAATATTTGTGAGCATATCAAAATCCCCATGGTACAATACAAGCTAGACACTAGCATGGGTTCACAATGTGTTGGATGGAATTGTAGGTGACCATCTGGTAGGTCCATATGATCTCCCAGTATGTCTACAGGGACTTTATTTTGAACACACTTTCAGATCTGCTAGAGTATGTACCCCTGCTAATACTAAGATTCATGTGGTTCATGCATGATAGGGATCCAGCACATTTTAATCACATTGGCTGACTTCTACCATGAATGATGGATAGGTAAAAGAGGATCAGTTCCATAGCCTGCACATTAGCCCAACCTCAATCTGTTGGAGTTTTATCTGGGGAGAAGGGGAGGCACCTAAAACAATTAGTGCAGTTATTGTGTAGAAGCAAGTAGAGGACATTTTCAACATTTGTTATGAGTTGCTGTGTTGAGGTACAATGCTGGTATTTTGGATATATGCTTATATAGACATTTTACCTTGTTTTGGTGTCAGGAATCAACTTCTAATGATTATAAAAGCATTTTTGATACACCCTATATGTGTGTGTGTGTGTGTGTGTGTGTATATATATATATAGTGTCAATTTCATGAACACTGACAATAATCCATGAAGTTTCATTATGTACTGTGATGATAGAATTTTTTACTTAAATGAACCTTTTGCCAAAAGAAAATTATATAATTTTCTTTTGCTAAGAAGTAAAAAGTTCCATCATCACAGTACTTAATAAAACCTCAAAACAACCTTTAATCTAACAGTTTCTTATATTTACTAGAGCAAATAAATTAGACAAAGAAAAAAATAGCTAATATTTTTCAATCTCTTGATTTAATGAACATCACAAAACAGGACAAGAGAAATAAACAGATTTGAAATCTACTGAAGATTATTGAATAAAAATATTAAATCAGGAAAGTATAGCAGCCATAATATTATGATGTAAATAATAAAGATAAGTTTGTCTGTTTTGGCTTTCTTTCTCCCTCTCTTTTGAATGTGCATGAATTTAAAGTGGTTGATAAACTGGGTCATTGAATTAATTCTAATATTCATGCTGAGAAAATACTTTCAGATTAATATTATTGATAGCATACCTTTTACTATTCTGAATAGGGACACCCAGACTGACTACAGAATTGTGATTTTATATACGATTTTTTTTTTTAAACTAGATGCATATTTACCAGGTCAAATCAAAACTTATTTTGGATTTTCACTGATGATTTTTGGCAACTTTTATCTCCATATTATATCAACTTCTTATCCAATTGTTGCTGAATTATTTTCTTTATTTTCATATGCAACATATAAACATTGTCTATTCTTTATTTTAAAGTTTTGATAATGTTATGTCGCCAAGTATAAATGAATAACTCAACAACAGAATCAGAATATAAGTTGTATTCCGCGGAAAGACGGTTAGTAAGTACAGAAGTGATTAGTAATATTTACAATAGAAAAGATACAAGAGTCCAATCCGTCATAAGACGTGTGTATACGTGATTACTTCCGGTACGCCACCGGAAGTGTGACTAACTCTTCACTGACTCTCAAGTGACTCTCTACAACTCTGTACGACTCTCCCTGTAGAGAATCCACCATTGCTATATATAGCAATGGGAACAGTCCATTATGTAGTCAAATAGGAGCGGCACCCTAACACCCCGCTCCTAAGACTTTTGCTTCATCGTATTTTTTTTTTCGGGTTTACCGACAACTGGTGTGTTATTTTCCTTTTGTGGGTGGATTTCCTGGTACTACCTTCTTGTACCTAAGGCATTTTTAATTCGAATGTATCAAAGAGATCCTCCACGTTTTCATCCATCTCTTCAGGCGCAACAGTTGTCTCTTCCGAAAATCTTTTCCTTAATTAGTTAACATGTCTTCTATGTTCAAATTTCAGTCCTTGTACCACATAGATCATGTTCCCTATATGTCCTTTAATTTTGCCTTTCATCCAGGACGTAGTATTGTTTTTATAATTCATGAAAAACACTTTTTCATTCACCACAAATTTTCTTTTGGGTGTGCTTACATTAGGTGTATCAGCTTTCTTTGATGGAATTAGCTTATCAAAGACCGAATGTACTTTTCTTGCGAACATTAATTCAGTTGGTGACAGCACTGATGGTGCTGCTTTGTTTGGCATAATTCTGTATACCTGTAGGAATAACTGTAGAGCCGTTTTTGTGGGCGTCCCCGTAGCCTTCCTTAATGCTCTCTTTAGTGTGTCCACGAATCTTTCAGCTAGACCATTGCTACGTGGGTGATAGGGTGGAGTGGTTATATGTTCCACTTGAAATATATCGCAGAATTCCTTAAACTCTTTTGATGTAAATTGTGACCCGTTGTCACTGACAATTGTGTCTACTACTCCAAATCTTGCGAAAAGCTCATGGAGTCTGTTTATCGTATTTTTTGCTGTGGGTTGTTTCATTTGAAAGACTTCCGGCCACTTTGTGTAGCTATCTACCCATTGGACCGGCAAAGTCTATGTGCAGTCTCGACCATGGTCTATCCGTTTTCGGCCAAGGCTTTTGTAGTACTTGTGGCGATTTCGCCGCCAGCGCACAACCCTCACATTTTCCCACCATGGCCGCAATGTCCGCGTCCATGCCTGGCCAGAACACGTACGACCGTATTAAACTTTTCATTCGATTCACACCGGGATGACCCGTATGAAAATCTTTCAGTATTTTCCTCTGTAACACTTTAGGAATTACAACTCTTTCGCTGTAGAGTAATACGTTGTCACACGTAGAAAAAGTTTCTGCCATTCATTGGTCTTTTTCCAGTAATTTATTTTTTACATCTTTGATGTAATCGTCTTTTGACGCTTCTTTTTTTATATCTGCTAATGACACCGGTAAATCTCTGACAGTTCCAGCAAGAGTATTCTTCACTTCCACTTCAGATTTTAATGCTGCTATAACGGTGTCCTCTGAGGGTTCGTTTGACTTCGCAACGAGTCTCGACAACCCATCCGCGTGTCCAATTTTTGTTGATGCTAAGTGTTGTAAGTCAAAATTGTAATTTAGAAGCAAAGTACCCCATCTCAGTAGTCTATTTGCAGTATATGTGGGGAGTCCCTTTTTTGATCTGTAGATGGTCAACAACGGTTTATGATCCGTCTGCAATGTGAATTTCCTTCCATGAATATATCTGTGAAACTTTGTTACTGCAAACACTATTGCCAGTGCCTCCTTTTCGATTTGTGAGTAGTTTTGCTCAGCTGGGAGCAGTGTTCTGCTTGCATGAGCAATCGGTTTTATTTGTCCATTCTTCCACTTGTGTAATATACAAGCACCAATCCCATAAGTGCTAGCATCACAAGGGATTACGATGTCTAATTTGGGATCGTAGTGAGCTAAAAATAAATCTGATGTAAGTCTATCTTTTAAGTCCTTAAATGCTTTCTTGCAATCCTCAGACCAGCACCATACTTTGTCTTTTTTTAATAGCTCATTTAAAGACGCACGCAACTTGTGCAGATTTGGAATGAACTCCTGATAGTAGCTCACCAAACCTAGAAAACTTTGCAATGTCTTTACGTTTTTTGGATCTGGCATATTTCGAATTGTATGGGAGTGATTTGGGTCTGGCTTTTTCCCATCTTTATTGATAATATGACCCAGATATTTAATTTCTTCCAGCAACAAATCACATTTGCTTTCCTTTATCTTCAAGCCATAATTCCGTATTCTTTTGAAAACTTCCCGTAGGTGACCCTTATGTTCTTCGACAGTTTCGCTTTTTATTAAGATGTCATCAAGATATGCGATCGCTAAATCTAATCCTGCCAGCATAGTGTCCATTGTCTGCTGGAACACTGCTGGTGCTGTTTTTATTCCGAACGCCAAATGTTCATATTTGTAAAGCCACAAGGGGCTTTACAAATATGTGCGTATTTATGCACAATAGCTTTGAACTTTCATTCTCCACTGGAATTTGGAGATATGTGTTGCTAAGGTCTATTTTTGAAAAAACCTTCCTGCCATTCAACTTAGAAAATACTTCCTCCAGGCTTGGAAGTGGGTAGTGATATTCCTCAATGGCGTTGTTTAGTCCGGTCAAAAAATCAGCACATATTCTAATCTCTCCCGTCTTCTTTTTTACGTAAACAGCCGGTGTGGCCCACTTGCTATAGTCGACTTTTGTTAGTACACCTATTTTTTCTAGTCTTTCCAGCTCAGCGTCAATTTTATCAATAGCCGCATAAGGCGTGTTTCTCTTCTTTTTGAACACTGGAGTCACGTTTTCTTTTAATTTCATTATCGTCGACGTTTTGGTACATCTGCCCAAACCTTCAGAGAATACTTCCAGGAATTCTTTTTTTATCTCCTCCTTTAGTATTGTTGTCGTGTCAGACGAGTCTTCTCTTATATTTTTACAATAAGAATTTATGGGAAGATCCCACAAATTAAATTCACTCATCCAGTCAGTGCCGAACAGATTATTCGTTCCTTTCATAACGAACGTTTTCAGTCTTTTTGTTTGGTTGTGAAAATTTACGTTGAGAATTAACTCACCTTCAAATTTGATCCTCTTTCCAGTCACCGTTTTAGCCACTTTACTAGTCTTCATCAACCTTGGTTTATTTAACTTGTACCAGGTTTTTATATTTATGATACTTATATCCGATCCGCTATCTAATTGCATTCTCACCGGTTTTTTAAATATTTTCTAACGCCGTGGTTTTCTTCATATGATCTGGTTAATTTTACCTGTGATTTACGTCTAAATCTACACTTAGACTTTTTGTGACCTAGCTTATTACAGTGTCTGCAGTTTTTAAATTTGAACGGACAGTCACTGCGCCAGTGCCATTCTCCACAAGCATAGCAGGCTTTTGTGGGGGGGGTCTCTTTTCAAAAAAATTTTTTTTTAAAGGCGAATAATTTCTTCGTCTTGGGGACGGAGACCGAAAATGTGAGCCACTGTTAATGTCGTGGGACGATTTTTTCTTCCAACATCTTCGTCTTGGAGACGGTGACCGAAAGTGTGACTTGCGATTTATCTTTTTTACATTGGCTACAGCGGATTCCTGTATTTTTTTGCGTCTTCTTTAATACTTATACATTTTTGGCAATAATCCGCCAAATTTTGCAGAGATATGTTTTGTTCGTTCTCCAACTTTGTCAAAATTTTTCTCCTCATCTCGTTGTCTTTTCCTGACACCAGACCTTAGACGAAAATTAAACATTTAAAATTGTTTGAGGTTAGTTCTGCAAGTCTAAAATCGTCGCAATTTTTGTTAACTACCGAGGCGAATGTGGTGTAATCTTCAGCCTCGTTCTTTTGCAGATTTAGGCATCTCCACCTATAAATGAATAACTCAACAACAGAATCAGAATATAAGTTGTATTCTGCGGAAAGACGGTTAGTAAGTACAGAAGTGATTAGTAATAATCTAGGGCTAAATAATTCTTTTAATAGTTTTACAGCCTCATTGAATTCTAGATCCCTTGTTTTTTTCGGAAGGATGAAGTCTGTGAATTTGTTATATTCATGCATGCCTAATTTCATGAGGTGTAACCTGATTTTTTTTCTCCGAAGACCATGACTTACAGTCAATTTTAAAAAAGTCCTGGTATCTATGGTAATACCTTTCAAAAGTTTTGTCTTTGTCTGGATTATAGTTGAAAGTTTCGATAGTTGACCAGATGGTGTTCTGGGAGAACGTACTCTCATCTGAGTTTTTATTCTTCTCTAGAATTAACCCTACGAGTTCTTCTTGCCATTTTTGTTGTTTTTTGTCACTTTCTAGACGTAATTCTTATTGCCATTTTTATTTTTTTTTTGTCACATTCTAGACGTAACTGCATCATCTTCTCCTGTAGTTCCAATTGCTGTTTTTGGAATTTTTCCTCCATTCTTTCTTGTATCTGTAATTGCTGTTGCATTTGACATTTCAACAGTTCTAACATGGACACTTGAAATTGTTCCATTATTACAATTTCTTTATACCGAGGGGAAAAGACCGAAATTTAAACCTCCTCACAGAAAAAAATTTCACCACAGACAAAAATAGAAAGATATAACTTACGCTTTCTTTGCCGTATAATAATTCTCGTCAACGCAGTTAATGGTGTAGTATGTATATTTTTCAGAAGTACCTTCGCGTATGACCTGCGAAACTTTTTTCTATGTCCAATTGAAATCTTTGTGTAAATTTGAAATTCTTCTTCTTTGAGATCTCTTCGTCACCACCGTTATGTTTGGGACGAATTTTGTTTCCACTTCTGCGTAAATTTGAAACAATTCGAAATAACTTTATTGCCACTATTATGTTGTGTGACGAATTTTGGTTTTCACCTCCGCGTAAATTCGAAGTAATTTAAAGTATCTTCGTCGCCACTGTTATGTTGTGTGGCGAATTTTGGTAGTCACCTCCACGTAAATTCGAAGTAATTTAAAGCATCTTCGTCGCCACTGTTACGTTGCCAAGTATAAATGAATAACTCAACAACAGAATCAGAATATAAGTTGTATTCTGCGGAAAGACGGTTAGTAAGTACAGAAGTGATTAGTAATATTTACAATAGAAAAGATATAAGAGTCCAATCCGTCGTAAGACGTGTGTATACGTGATTACTTCCGGTACGCCACCGGAAGTGTGACTAACTCTTCACTGACTCAAGTGACTCTCTACGACTCTGTACGACTCTCCCTGTAGAGAATCCACCATTGCTATATATAGCAATGGGAACAGTCCATTATGTAGTCAAATAGGGGCAGCGCCCTAACAGATGAGTGGTAAAAAAATTGCAATTAAAGCCAATTTAATCTGTGAAAAAAAAAAAAAAAGGACCGAGTGCAAGGGTAGTGGCCAAAAAATTAATGATGTGGAAGGCTCAGGAACTGTTAACGAATGTGTGGGACAAAACTGGTTCAAATATTTCAAGGAAGGTGACACCAACCTCAAAGACAAACCAAGGTTAAGGGAACCATTTGTAGTAGATTTAGGTAGGTTATTTCACCAGCACACTACCCCATGGCTCATTTGTAGCAGAAGATGACGCTTTGCTTGAAATAATTAAACATCGAAGCATAAGCACTTGTATATTATCGACAGAAATTGATCCTTCCCAAAGCCCCAATACTTCACACCTTCATAAGCTTGGTCTAGTGAACTGACTAATGACCAGGCTCAATGACATGTGAACATTTGCAAAAAAAAAAAAAAAAAAAAAAAAACTGCTTGCAAATCCTTAAAAAACTTTTTTAGAGTCAAATTGTAAAACAAAATTGGAGATTTACACTTTGAGCTTGTCTCAAATGGTCACACTGACTTTTATAAACTCAACAATTGCAGCAAGTGTATGATACTTTTAGAGTCCACTACCTGATATTGATTGATTGAAGACAGAACTCCTACAGTAAGACAATGACTCAGCACACACTGCCAATGTGACTAAGCATAAACTTGAAGTACTGAAAGTGCTGCCTCAACCTGCCTACATTCCAGAACTTTCACCATCGAATTACCCTTTTTTCTGAGCTAAGGCTCATTTTCTGAGCTTCTGTCATCATGATGACAACAGACAATAGAATATGATAAGATATATATTGATGAATAAATTCTTTTTATATGTAATTTGCTTAAACTTTTAAAGCTTGAAATACAAAAAACTTTTCTCTCAGTTAACAAAAGGGTACAAATACTGTAAAAATTATATTAAAAATTAATAACCTTCCTTTAACTACATAGAACTTTTTCCATATGGTAAACCAATCAAACTTAAAAACATTCCTGGCTTAGAGAAAAAAAAACTTTAAGGAGAGAAAGAAATTAAGCAAGAAAGAAAATTTTTGTGAAATGGCAACCTACTGCAGGAAAATCTTCTGCCCAGACAGTTATGAATCGAAAGAGATATGATCACCCAAGTGTGTATCACATATGGTGCTTAGCTGACTTTTATGATCTTCAAGTTTGCTGGTATTGCAGGCATAAGTATGATGGGGTTCTGAAAGATTCTCAACATGATTCACTACCTAATATTTGATCAAACATTAAATTTTTGGAATCGATAGAGCTTCTTAGTTAAACCAAGAATTTTTCAGCACCCCTTCATAAAAGAAAAAAAAAAATCAATTTTAATCTATAATTTTCAGTGTATAATATTTGATTGAAAAATTAATAGAGAATCATTAGTGTTAGGGCACCCTCCACCTTTTCAACAGTAATGAACTGTTCCAGGCACTATATATGGTGATAGTGCCGGAGGACTTCGAGAAGACTTTCAGATCAGTACAGATTACAAGTCAGTCGTGTATTTCCGGTTGTAAACCAGAAGTGATTAATTGCACTCTACCACGTACAGAGACGTACACATTAATACCTTGTTTTCCTGTATTATACTAACCAACTTTGTAAATACCTTTCTTCTGTAATACATTTTATTATATTTATATTTCTGTTTCATTGTTATTACTTGCACAACTCAACAATTAGATGCATTAACAATGAAAGAGATTATGTTGAAAAAATAAATTAATTTTTCATCATTAGGCTATGAACTTATTAACATATAATGGTTTATATTACAAGGCTATAAGCAAGGTAATGTCTTCATTTATTATGAAGCCATAACTAAAATCAACTGCCAAGTACTTTTCAGGGACAAATTATTGGTTAAAATGGCCCTAAATTGTACAAAACTTATCGGTAAGATATGTGATGCAAAACTCAAGAAGAGCCACCTTAGATAAAAAATACAACTAGATTATTAACTTCAGATTTTTGTTTACCCAAATAGTTGAATTTCTTCTCTACCTGCTTGATTTTAATGTTCACATACAGAATAACATTAATAATTTGCAAAATATATTTCCTCTTCAGCTGGAGGCTTTTTATAACTGATAGGACATCATATCAGTATTGTTTACTTTAAAATGTTTTCTGTCACCTCCAACTGCTCTAAACTTGAAATGAGAACTTTCTTTCCCCTCATCCAGCTTATTAATGACAGCTGTGTGCTAATATCACTGATTGTCTAACATTTCATACCTCTACCAGAGTCCAATATTCTTTGTTGCATAGCATTGAATAATCAATAAATAGTATTGAATAGGTAACAAGTGGTTAGGTCAAATAACATTGTATAAAGAAAAATAAGTGAAAATTTTGTCTTACCCAATATAACTAATGGTCGACCAGACAGGTAAGTATACTCAAGATGAAGGACAGTTAAATTGGAACCCATCTTTAGTGAACGACCCAGAACTGGAATAATGTGGTCATTCAATTTACATCCGCGTGCATCCAGGTAGCTCAGACTAGGAGTCTACAAAAGATAAACGCTATAAATACTTCAGAAAATGATATATAGTACACAAGCTAGTAAAACATCCTAATTAAAAATAATTATAAGTATTGAGTGAGTGTTAAAGATCATAAAATATTTAAACTATCCTATCTGTGTGCGGATAAAATCTATTAATTCACTTTATAGCAGGTTGTGAGAGAAAGAGAATATGTCACTCCTTATCATCCTAAAAATTCCAATAAAATTGGTTCATAAGTTGAATTACTGTCTCACAATAAAAAAAAATGATTTACTTCTATAAAGATTTACTTTATTATTCAACAATATTATATTTGTAAAACTAATTGAAAACTTACAGGTGGGATTTTAAGTTAGAAGGAATATTGATATTGTGACAGATGCTTCTGAAAAACATCACCTCTACATTCTCACATCCTTTCTCTTTCATGGCAATAGTGAACAAACATGTTAATTATAGCTTGGCATTGTAACAATCAGCAGCAGGTAAAGTAGACCAAAGGGTCAAAACATGAAGGTCCAAAAACTGTGACTAACACTGATTGGACAACAATAACCAATCAGAAGGCAGAATATTGGCAGCAAAGACGAGAGACCACCAGAGAGAATAAAATATAAGCAGTTGCAGATATCATCACAATCTATGTGAGAAAATATCTAGTACAGGGAGAAGCTAGAGGTACAATGTATTCTGACCAATGAGAAGAGGTCAAAGCATAGAAGAATCAGGGGAGACATATATACTCTGTCCATGATAAGTTTATCTTCAAAAAGACTATCAAATGCAACTCTGGAGACAAGAAACTAAAACATTTTTCATATAAGAACTCATAAGCAGATAAATTCACATACCCCATTCCATAATGTTCAAACATACATCCAAATAATCACAAAGTATTCAATGCATATATCATTACATAAATATATTAAGGGCTCCACAAATTCAGCATTAACTAGACTTCCTTTTGATCATCTACCCAACTCTGGGTTACCCATTTTTATGTTGTTTTCTTATGTTGTGAAACAAAATTGTCATGTCTTGTTCATTTTTTTTACAAAAATGGGGGGGGGGGGGGCAAAGATTCTGTTTAACTGAACTGATGGACACACAGTCTAGTCTAGTATTATAATTAGATTATAAATTGAACCTCTTATTAAAACCTTAAAAATGATGAAATCTTCAAAAACTAATATATTAAGAATCTTCCATTAGTATATAAGGTCAAATTTACACAGTAAGCTTGAAAGCAGGCATTTGTTATTTTTAGAACATTCCCTAAATGATTATATATATATATATATATATATATATATATATATATATATATATAGTCTGAGAGTAGATCACAGAATTTCCAACTTGTCCTAACTCCAAGTATTTATCAAGTTTGGTTTGGTTTGATTTATTTTACGTCATATCAACCTCAATGAGTTATTTAATGCTGATAAGATTTTTAGGATAGGTTCTTATGAATAGAATATGTATTCTTTATACATCAGGTTTCATTGACATATTTTTGTAAAGAAGGATTTTGTCAAGAGTCTTGCTGGTAACTTTTTTTGTTTTTGTAAATGTATTGGTAGTAATAAATTTTTTTTCTCAAAAATGTATTGCTGGTATTTTTACTATATTTTTATTGTAAAATTCTATTTTTATGCTGTCATAGTGTTCTGACCCCAGATTGATGATTAACTATTTTCCCATAGCTGGCACAATAACAGGTGTTACCACCCTGAGTCAAGGTGGACCTGGAAATAACAGCAATTAAGAGGTGGTTCCATGCTACTCAAAACCTCCTGATCAGAGACCTTGCTGCCAGATACAGTTTATTGTCATACCCAAGACCAATCAAGTTAGGCTTGTTTAAAGTTGATTAAAACCTGCACATGTTTAATCATTTGCTTTTAGATTATAAGTTCTGTATAGTTGCTTTTTCTTGTTTTTAGTAAAGTCATTTGAATCATGTCATGATTAATATTAGAAGTGAAAAACAGGTTTAACTTGGCACTCTTTTTAAAAAAAAAATAACCAATATCAAGTGGATTCGGGGGGCCCTAAAAAAACAAAATTGAGTCAAATTAACACAATGCTTTGCCATATTTTGTCTTCATTTTTTTTTGAACCCTCGTCGTTGAATTAGGTTTACAAAAAAAATGTCTTGAACAAAATCTGCAAATTGCAAGAAACTTATTTTTAGAAACATTTAAGATGTACTTAGTTTCCTTCATAGATTACATTGATCAGTACACACTTTTGGCACCATTTACCATGCACCAAATATTAGTTTTCTGGTATTTATCAAAACCTCTAAACCTCTATTCTTGTTTCTTGTGATGCTGAAACCATTTTAGGCAATGAAAATCCCATAAAAGGAGTCTAATTAGAATATTTAAGCTCTTTTCCTTGCAGACCAAGGTTTCTAGATGTGAACCACTATTTTTAGATTAGAAATATTAAAATTTTGTTATAATCTTCCTTTAAGTACAAATGATAATAATTGAACTGAAAAGCATTCGGGCAGCTCAAAAACCACAAATGTTTACATGATTCTATTGTTTAAAAAAGCTGAGTTGGTGGCAAATTTTCTAGCCATCTTTCAATTATATGATGACAAACAGGTGGATGAAAAAAAAAAAAAACATCTGGAGAATTGTAATGAAGATAAGAAAAACTTTATTCCAGTTAAAATATTCTAATATACAATAGCATTGCTTCATCTCATAAGACTTAGAAATAGAAAGAGACATACTGGTTAAAGATAAAGACAACAAAAAAATCCAAAAGAAATGAACTTTTTTAATTAATTCAAACTACTAGCAAGAAAGATGTTCACATTTCCCATCTACAGAGTGTCTAGTAAAAAAGGCAGCAAATTTATTATCACTGTTTTACTTTTCAGGAATAATTGACCTTGAATAATCATTTGACTCTTGTTTAATTCCCTAACTCTGACTGGTTTTACAATGATTGCTCAGTTTGTGCATGAATCATAATAGCTAATTAAATTTCTCTCTGAATTTACTGCTTTTTTACTGGGCACTCTGAATATATTGATAAAAATACTATTTATACATCCCTGTTTACCAAATTTGTTATTTTGCAGACAAACAATACATGATTTAGTTAAATATGTATTCATACAGTCACTAACTTATATTTATCATATTTTGATCACATATTCATAATGAATATTAGAGTATTATGGAGTTAGATTAGATACAATACTAGTAGTCAACAAAATCTGGGTAAATATTAGCCTATTTAGATACCCACCCTTTAAAGACAAGACCCAAGAGCCATATATTAGGAACAAACAGAGGGCATCTATGTTGGAGATGCTGAAAGAAAAGAGTTTTTTTTAATTGTTATATTTGTCTATATTATCTTTAAAAAAAATTCACAAATCTTGCTGACACCAGAGAACTGCTCAAATTTTTGTTCAAGAAATTGAGTGTAGCTTCAGTCAGTATCAACTTGAAGTATTTTACATTATTTACATTGTTCAAACTGTTGTCCTTATCTTTATTGCCATATTCATATTCACAACCTTCTTCATGTGATTGAAATTTTGAACTGAACCCATTATTTCAATCACAGGGGCCAGGGGTATTGTGGGTATTGTTTTTGATCCATGAGCCATGCAACTTCCGGATGTCTTAGTTATCTTCTTTTAACTCAACTCTCTAAGTTATTTGTTCACTATTGCTGTAGCTAGGTACTAAACTCACAACTATTTGGGTTAAGTCACTGGATCTAACCAATGCTTTTATCCTTATAATAAACCTAATGTCTCAGTAACCATTGTTTTACCAGAGATTATATTGCTATCTTTGAAGCTAAAGATTTTCTATAGCACTCTATATTTCTGGTTCCCATATTGTATTCATTTCTATGCTTGGCCAACTTTGGAGATTTTTGTTGCCTAGTATATGCGCTGATTCCTTCAATTTTTCTAATTTCCAGTGGTGCTCTTTATTATTTCAACTTCATCCCATAAGGAGATGGTGATCCTCTTTCTCCCTCTATATGTGGTTGGCTATGCCTGATTTTTCCCCCCTGCTGTTATAGTCTCATGATGTTCTTGCAGCCTTACCTTAAGGGGGCTACCTGTTTCTCCTTTATATTTCTTTCCACAGCTACATGGAATAGTGTACACACAGCCCTTAGTCATGTTCATCTCTATTGGAGGTTTTACTCGGAAGAGGTATCTGCAAAGGGTAGAACTACTTTTGAAGGTTGTCCTGATGTTATATGAACCACAGATCCTTTTTATTTTCTCTGATAATCCCTTTACATAGACTAGACAGACCAAGGCAGTTTTCTGAGTGTTGTTATCCTCATGCACCCTCCCGGTCATGAGCTGTCATCATGTACTCCGAGTAGTTGTTAGGTTGTAGGGCACTGCTTATACTGAAAATTTCTGGTTCATATATCTCTGGATAGCTGCTTACAGCTTTTGCTTAAGTAGGCTAGCATGTAATTTTGATTGTACCAAGTGTTTCTTAAACATATGTGTATATAATCAGCTAATATATCTAAAACTTTGCATTTGAATTTTCTTTGAAGGATGACTCAATTTTAATTTGTAATCAACCATTTTAAGATGATAAAAGTTCAAGTCTAATTTGCTGTATGTGTAATCCAGTTTTCTTTTTGAGTTTCCAAATGGAAACTGAAAATTAGCATAAGAAATAAATAACACAATATCTTATATATATATATATATATACACACACACACAATCCATTTCTTCTCAAAGTTTTTATGATAATTTTGAGAAACATGAAATTGGGGAACCGAGTTCAAATTCCAGTTGAATTCCTTGCAATTACTTACGCACAAATACCCTTGGGAAAGGTATTAATCCATCACTTCCCTCCAGTTATGGGTTAAATAATAGGACAGACTGGGTTCTATAGCCTTGGCTGACAACCAGTCTACCGCAGAAAGCAATGGCAACCTACTGCAGGATAATCTTCTGCCCAGTCAGTCATGTCTCATAAGAGACATGATCACCCAAGCGTGTATTACATAAGGCACTTAACTGACTGACTGGTTCATACTAGTACTTGAACAATTTATGAAACAAAATTACAAAACTTTAAGAATATCTAAACTAGTAATTTACTGGTAATTTTATATTTTGATTAACTTTTAGTTTTTAGTTAATCAGTTACATTTTTAACTAGATTCATCAAAATATACTCCCATTAGTTATTGTTTTATGGTTGAAAAATTTATTCAATATTAATTCAGTGAATAATCATATAAAATGATTATAATAATTCAAGACTAATACACACCTTACGAAGCATCCGTGAACATGACTGCCAACCACTAATGCCAATGTCTGTATTGAATGACATATTCAGTTTCATGGTGGAATCATAATATTCAATCATGTCAAAAAGTGCTGCTGCAGTCTGACAAAAAAGAAAAACATATAAGAAAACTAGAAAATGGCTGATAAAAAAATTGTTAATAGTCAATTCACCTCATTCAAGATAAATCCTTTAAAACATTTTTAAAAGCAGTAAGATTTTTGACCAAGAAAAGCACAAATATAAAATTTTAAACCTCCTTCCATTTTCCATTTATTGTTTCTGATAAAAATAATATAGTTTGATTTAATGAAAAAGTAAAAAATAATGCAATGTGTGATTGAAATAATAGGCATCTGTCAATCTAACTCTTCTTATTGTTTTTTTCTTTTCAATTTTTTAAAAATGACATATGAATATCACTTATATTTGTCCAAAGTTTTAATACATAAATGAAGACTTTACTATAATCTTAAATTTCAAAGACTGAAATATTCAGATTTGAGGAAAATTATAATTATTGTTAGTCAATTTTCCTCAATGCTGGTAAGCATCAAAGAATATGTGTTACTAATTCTAGCAGGTCTCCATAACAATTTTGCAAGAATTAGCATTTTGATAAAATGAAACAAAATTCTATTTATATGAAAATACATTTTTAAATTTTTTTTTGAAAGTATATATTTAATTTTGGAAAGAAAATCATACAACATTTAATTCATTTAAAAATTTCAATTTATAACAGATTTGTTTGTTTGTTTGTTTTTATGTGTGTGGCATTTTTTTGTTAGTAAAATGTAAAATTTTTAAAAAAATCTCAGAAGCTCTGTTGTTCAGTGGTTCAACTGAAATCATTCTGGTAACTTCATAATTTCATCTTCCCAGAACTTTTTTTTAAAAAAATGTAACTCAATTAAGAAATGCTCACAGTATATTTCTTAGTCTTTCAAAGAATTGAATCTTATTTTTCTTTAAGAGAATTCTGTAAAGACTGCAATAAATGGTAATCCAAAGGTCAACATGGCAGAAAAGTCAAAACTTTCCAGTGCTTTGTAACAATTTTTGCTTGATCATCAAAAAAATATGCTGTCTAGTGTTATGGACTATTACACCATTTTGCTTAATTATTCTAGATGTTTTTTCATTAGTTGCTGTTTTCAGTTCTAACTGGGAGTAGCAACATGTTCAAATCAATTCTTTAAAAAGAATTTAGAATAACAGAATTCTTTCCAATCATACCATCAATACATAATCACCTTGAACAACTTTTCATACAGCTACTGCTAGTGCTTCATTTTATTTGCCTCACAATACCATTCCAAAATATTATCCACTTTCCAATTGTAATATAACAATCTGGCCCCACCCGAGGAAGTGATGCAAGCGATGGTGTTTCCCGTCGGTGGAGGGGTCGGCGAGCGGCAGGGCGGGTGTTTGTGAAATACATCCTGTCGAGGCCGGAGCAGATGTCGTTTGACCTTATTTCCGACAGCGGCGGAAATGACTACGGAGGCAAACAGAACAGGTGTCTCTGGGAATTACGTGGGCGTTGCGTGGGCGAGGCAGGACCGGAAGGAAAGTCCCGGTTCTAGAAGACTATATAAAGACCTCGACACATGGATTCGCCAGCAGAGAACGGTCCGTGGAAGCAGAGGGACACCACAGGCAAGACTACACTCCCGTCGCCCCATTCTATGTGCGCTCTCACCCTTCCGTTCTCTATTCCACACAGTTCGTCGTCATTAATAAAAATATAACCTTATATTTTTATATATGCGTGTTTGTTGTTTTGTCGTTGTACGGCGATATATAACACAATCACCTGTCACAAATTGTTTAAAGAACAAAACACTTTCCAGTATTTTTTGCTGAAATTATGTCACATATCAAATTGAACATAACCAAGCTGGTGTAAAGTATATTCAATGATGGATTTGGATGATTTGAGCATATTAGCTATTTCCCATGTGGTATAATGTTGGTTATTCACAAGCAATAACTAAATTTGATTATTAACAACATCAAGTCATCTACTTAACCATGGTGCATCATTCAACCAGGCATTTCCAACTTAAAAAACTATTATTCACATTATTTTTTATATAAATTGTAGAAATCTTTTTTGCATTTTTAACTTCATTAATATAAAAGAGCATAATGTATCAAAAACTATTTTCTTCCATCTTCAATATTAGAACCAATAAAAAAAATTGCCAATTTGAACAGAATGTGTGAAAAAATACATGCTTATAATTTGTGTCATAATGAAAAAACTTTTTTTAATAAAGATAATAAAATCTAAATGCTATCTAATGACAAAACAGAACAAACTTTTTTCCAACTCTATTGTTATTATTATACTCGCCTGTAGTAGTGTTACCATGACACTTGAAAAAAAAATGGGGTTGTGAAAACAACAAGGAGTGGAGTTGATAAAATAGTGAGAAGCTATTAGTTACAAATGCCTCACATCTGGGATAGCTGGAGCACCAGAAGTGTTCTTAGTTGTAAATGATAGAAGAAAGTTTACATGATGAGAGTCAGTTAAGTGGAAAACTTTTGTTGAATGGCCAGTCAGAGTGCATTGAAGATGATTGAAAGAATTGTCAGATTAGGTTAGTTGGGAGATGGTGAGTCTCAAAGACCTGGTGAATAATTGTGTGTTATCTCTTAGACTGGACAAACAGTCTACTTGCTGAAAGAACCACCATATGATAACAAGTTTGTTTTTTATCCTTACATGTTCGCACTAAAACCACAACTGATACAGACAATACATTTTTCTTTTATGAATTCATCTTTTTCATTTTACATTATTTGTTACCTATTGTATAGAGGAAAGCACAAGTTCTCCCACTAAACAGATTCTAGTGATTAGATGGCTGTTGGACTAGCATCATTACCGATTATCCTTTAGACTATCATAGGCTGCAGCCTAGAACCCTTCAAAGGTCACAGTCTGACCCTGCATAACATTAACTTTCTTTTTGATCATATCACTCACTTTGACTGTTTAGTGTCATTATTTAGTCATAATTATTTTTATTGATTTTTTTTTTATTAAATTTTATTAACAACTGTAAATCATTTTTCAAACACTAGTATTTATATTTTCATATAACGAAGAAAAAATTTTTGTATCAGAATATTTTACAGTTCTTTATCCAGTGTATTGTATAAAGAACACAGAAATAATTTCAGCCACAATTTTCAATCAAAAATGCTTTTCTTTTAAAAGAGAAAAATTTTTCTAAGATGAAAAGTTCTCAAAGTACACTGACAGTTATTAACCCAATCATATTTTTTTTTATTAAAGAAAAAATGGTTAACTCATAGTTTAAAAAATAATAACAATAACATTAATTTACTCCTGTTTAACAATATATCAAAATTTACATCACTTGGCATCCGCCATAGTTTTCCTTTCTTTTCCATAATAGAAAGATATTTTAATATTTTTGAATGTGCTCAATAAATTTCTACATTTATCTTTAACAAATTTTCACTAAAGTCAAAACATAATGGCATAAAAGATTTTCCTCTTGACATTTCTGTTTGAATATAGGAAATTTTAAATTTAGACAGTCCCTCAAATATTTTCTTCTATTCCTTCTAGTATCCAAGTTGAGAATACACAATGATAATACATTTATCTTTCAGATTTTATGCTGTAAATGCAAGTTTATCAATAATGATTCCTGTTTTTAATGTTCAATAAGTTTTAAATTGCTGTAAGTTTGAACTATACATAAATAAATTAGATGCTGCTGTATTCATTTCTATTAGCAACTTAAACTGGATATGAGATGAGTGAATAAGAAGATTAGTTTTATCCCTGATTATGTAGAATATGTAATGAATGTACACAAAATGCAAGTTTCTATGAATTCCAAATTAAGAAAAAATTATCTAAAGATTATTCTATTTTCTAATGATAGCAAGAATCTGAAGATAAGGTAATTTTCTTATAAATTGAAATAGGTTATAATGGTTATGTAACAAATTTTTGTCATTTTTCTGGTTTTATGATTTTTGTTAAGTTCTGTTCACAAATGATCTAATATTTATAATACCTTTAATATTAATGAAAAAGTAAACTGTCTAGAGCAATGGCACCTAAATCCTTCTCATAATACTTACCCTGTAAGCTCACATGCTTATTCCAGCATCCCTTCCACTTTTTGAAATAGCTTTCAAATTCCTCTTTCTGGATCATTATCAGCCGCCTCATGAGGTTCATCTTAATCTCATCCATGATTTGAAATCTCTACACTTTCAATAGAGATTTCAAGCTTTGGAAAAAGCCACATGTCACAGAAAGCTAAATGGGGAGGGGTGACAGTTCTGGATGACACATGGTTTTTATGCAAAAATCTTGCACGAGATGTATACAGTTAAGACATTCAAAACTGGCTAGATCCTTTCTGAACAAATTGCAGAATCCAATAATAATTTTATTTTAATGATGCCAACTGCTGATTTTCTTTGCTTATATCTTATTTTTAGATGGTCTTTTTATGAAGGCCTTCCAGATCATCAATAATTTCAATGGATTCCCAGCCAAATTTGAATCATTAGTACCAAAATTTTATATGGACTTTGCTCATTGAATCACACTCAAAAGTTTTCTTAATCATTCATATAGTTGACTTATTTGCTTGTTTATGCCGAATATGATGGTAATACAATAACACGAGCTCACTTAATAGTGTCTCATTGCCAAATGAGTAACCCTATAAGAGAATCTATTCATAAATGTGCATTAAAATTCTTTTGACAAGTTTCCAAAGCTGCATAAATGGATACTTCCTACATAGACCTTGTATAAAATAATACAATGTTATGGCTGAGTTTTATCAATCAACACAGTTGTTGAAAGAGCTACCTAAACATTTAGTTATAGCAGTGCTATTTTTTCCAAAATGGTACCAAATATTTTATTAATTTATTTAAAAATCTATTTAAAAATTGATACATGAGAAATCATTTTCAACTTCATAATTGTTACTTAAATTCTGATTTCAAAATATAACTGTAAACTCAAAAACCCTGGTCAAGGACAACATGATTGCACACACAGCTATCTGTGATCATGAGTGTCTCTAAGTTTGGACTTGTAGTGTCATAAACAGACAAGACAGTAGAAGTCCAATGATGTTGCTTTGTGACAACATTCTCAGGCAGCATGTGTCTAGTTGTAATGCTCTTTCTCTAGAGCAGTTAGTACTTGATTCAGTCAGTTAAGTGCCATTTGTGATAATGACTGATTCATTTGATTCATGACTGACGAGGCAAATTTTATTTTCCCACAGTAGGTGGTTGTTTCTTTCTGTGGCAGGCTAGTTAACAACTAAAAGCTGGAGGACTCAATGTGTTTTTCTATTCAACCCATAGCTGGGGGAAAATATATGGATTCATATCTTTCCTAAGAGTATTTGCACATAAGAAACAAACCCAAGTGGAATTCAAACTTGACTCTCCAATTTCTCATTCTTATCCATTATACCACCCACACATCTATAGATTACCTTTCTTATATATGCTTAATACATGTCACTGCTCTGTGTATATTATACATATAACTTAAAGAGGTAATGTATAATGATTTTGAACACCATACACGACATTGCATTTCTTTAGTCACTTTTGAAAATATCAATACAGATGTATAATTTACACATACCTCATCATCTAAATGACAAGCTTCTAATTCCAAGTTTTCAAATTGAACACGTCGGAAAATATCCTCAAGTGCCTCACAATGCTTTTGATCCAGCTTTTCCCCTAGAAAAAAGAAAACATCATATATTTAACACAGAATCCACATTTGCAGGAAAATAATAATTAATAATAATTTATCAGCATTAATGGAAAAGAAGAATCATAATAGTTCTGTTGAGGTTTCATTCTGAATTTTGTATGGATTTTGCATTAAATCCACTTTATGCTATAAATATAAGAAAATTTTACTTATTGCCAATCATACTCACCATAAAGTTTGTAACGAATTCCAAAGTTTATGAAAAGCTTCCATGCTGAATAGAATTTTATTCTAGATTCACCATTGAATATTCTGGGGAGCATTTTAACCACTAAGAATGCCAGATATCTCAGTATCAGTTATCTAAAGGACACATGGCCAATGAATAAAAGCAGTTATGAGTTCAATACCTGGCTACAGCAGAGGTGAACAGAAGCTTAGAGAGTCGAGTTAAAGGGACATAACTGATAGCAAGAAACCTGGAAGAGCCATGACTCATTGAACTAGAACAATCTACCCCACTGACCAAAATAAAGGGTTCAGTTCAAAATTCCAATGACTTGAAGTAGGTCAGAACATACAATAGCTGAAATGTTGTGAATATTGCAACAAAGATGATGACAACAGTCCAAACAATGCAAATAGTGTAAGCAAACAACAAATGTGAATTCTATGTTAAACATATGATTCACTCAATTTTTTTGTGATGACCAAACTTGATTGCATCTTTATTTAAGGTTATTTCAAAAAATTCTCTTTCCTAAAATATTTTAAGCTTTTTCCATCTCAACTTTTAAATGTTTATAAGTTCTTTCAGTGTCAGTTATTGGATCAACTAAGAATATCAGAATGGTTTAAAGTGAATATATCTGGATATAATGAATAACAGGAAAATAGAAAAGGCCCTTTGATTGTAAAAATATCAATTTTACCTCTTCATTATCAGAATATTTTTCAAGTACACATTCTAACTACTAATTCCTATCATAGATTGCTGTATGTTAGGGTGGCATCTCTGTGAGTCAATTGACTAAGGGACTATTCCTGACGTCACGTCCGGTTACCAAGTTATGTATTCCGGGTAGTCAGAGGTAGAGAGTGAAGGAGTAAGGGTTGTAACCAGATTCATCCTGTAGCTGAGCGGAGACACGACTCGGCGTTAACACCAATTGTATTTTTGTTAATACATTATTGTTTTTCACAATTCCTGATGTCTTCTCGTTGGTTATTTCAATAATAACTTCACAATAATTGGCGACGAAGAATTCGTACCTCACGCAGGGAGGAAAAAAAACAAAAAACATTGCACAATAATTGGCGCCGAAGAATTCGTACCTTGCACGGGAAGGAAAAAAAAATCCAAAACATCGCACAATAATTGGCGACGAAGAATTCGCACCTCGCACAAGGAAAAACCCATGGAAATTTTTGTTGTGTCAATCAACAGCTTGTCGAAAGAATTTACGATAGAAGTTTATTAAGCAATAATTGACTGGAAAAAATGAAGAAAACCAAAGGTAAACACACTTTAACATACGTGTATTTATTAATAATTCGTTCCCCTCACTTTGGGAAGAACAGAAGTGAAGGCAATTCTGTTCAGAGAAAAAAAAGGGAAAAATACATGTTTTTTTTTCTGTTCGCTTCTATGAAACTGACCTATTATTTTTTTTTCTCTCTCTCCAGTGAACCAAAAACCCAAGTCTAACTAAGGCTGTGTTTATTGTTTTTTTCTGATATTCTAAAAGGGAAAAAAGAACGAACGAGAAAATTGGAAATAGAACATTTCTTATTGCAGGAAGAGAAAAGAGAATCTAGGGTTTTTTTTTGCTTACAGGCTAGTAAATTTTCATGTATGCAAATATTCTCGTTTTTTTTCCCCTTTTTCCTTGTTAAAGACTAGGAAGTCATTTTTGTTTGCAGTAAATAGTAAAAATCTTTTTCCCTCCCACTTGACTTGCGATAAAGTTTATACCTCAAAATACTAAGGGAGAAGATATCCAATATGGAGGAATTTAAGACAATTATTACAGTTACAGAAGGTTCAAATGGACCAACAGCAAAAATTGGAGGAGAAATTACTACAGCAACAGAGAGAACAAGACGAGAAATTACTACTTCAACAGAAGAGACATGAGGAATTAATTTTAAAAGTGTTGAATAGGATGGAACACAGTGATGATAGCACCGTTTTTTCTCAAAATACCATATTCAATTCCATTGAAACGTTCAATTACTTACCGAAGCAGAATGACGTTTGACGTGTTTTACAGGAGATATAAGGATTTATTCACTGTTGACTGCCAAGAGTGGAGTACTACTAAAAAGGTCCGGCTGCTTTTGAGAAAATTAGGGACCACAGAGCACAGTAAGTTCATTGATTATATTTTACCCAGAAAGACGAGCGAACTAGAATTCTCTGAAACGGTCAAGCTCTTATCTGAACTTTTTAACCCTAACACCACACTTTTTCACAAGAAATCGAAGTGTTTTAACCTAGCTAAACGCGATGACGAAGATTATATTACTTTCGCGTCTATTGTTAACAAACATTGTGACGACTTTCGTCTGGCTGAGCTATCTGCGGACGATTTTAAATGTTTGATCTTTGCTCAAGGTCTTGTATCGGCAAAAAATGCAGAGATAAGACGGCGAGTCCTATCTAGACTCGAAAGCAAACAAGGGCTTACTCTCAAGAAGTTGGCCAAGGATTGTCAACATGTAGTCAGTGTAAAGAACGTTTCAAGAAACATCGAGGAATCTGGTGTGTCATACGTACGAAGGACTAGTTACAGACCCAAGAAATACTCTCATGAGAAGAAAGTTAACAAGAAGAGAAACCAGGCACAACCAAAGAATGCTCACTCAACCCCCAAACCTCAAGCACCCACAAGTCCATGCAACCGTTTTGGTGGACAACATTGGTCGATAAAATGTTTTTATAGAAAAAAAAACCTGCAACGAGTGTGGCAGGAGAGGCCATAAAACAACATGTTGCAGAAAGAACAATAATAATAGGGTCCGACAAGCGAGATTCGACACGGAATCAGAGACGAACCGACAGAAATCTGTGACGGTTAATATCCTCAATAAGAAAGTGGATTTACAGCTGGATTCCGGTTCAGACCTGTCGATTATCAACTTACAGACATGGAAAAGGTTGAAGAAACCAACCATGCGTAAGACAAATAAATCAGCTCGTACAGTGACAGGCGATAAAATAAGTTTTGAAGGAGAGCTGACACTCTCTGTAACTTTAAATGGTACAACAAAAAATAAGAGAGTTCGTACATAAAACATCTGAAAATCTTTTCGGTACAGATTGGTTGGAGCGTTTTAAACTGTGGGACCAACCTATAGAAGAGTTGAGGGAGAAGAATAGAATCTTGTCCAACCAAATGAAAAATACCCAATTCCAAATGAAGAGTTTACTTTCCAATTTTCACACAATGCAAGCACTGTTTGAAGCCAAAGACTCCAGAATTTCTGCTTTAGAAAAAAAGGTGCAGCTTTTGGAAGATAAACTTTCTTCATTGCAAGAAGATATTTCGGTTGGGGGACAAGCCGTGGAAACTGGATTTGTCGACCAGCAAAGAAACCAAAGTCCTGCTGATGCACAAGCACTAAAGGTCAAGATTGGCCAATTAAATGAAAGCCTCGGGCACAAAGAGACAGAACTTTGTGGTCTTCGTTTTCAGGTGGACACATTAGAGAAGAAATATTCAGAACAACAGGAATACATTTTGGTTCTGAAGGAACAGATTAGTGCACGTAAAAAAAAACATCATTGAATCAGAAGTGGATGAATTAACAGCTTTTATGAAGAAAAAGCTTAGGAGGGGGTGTTAGGGTGGCACCCCTGTGAGTCGATTGACTAATGGACTATTCCTGATGTCATGTCCGGTTACCAAGTTATGTATTCCGGGCAGTCAGAGGTAGAGAGTGAAGGAGTCAGGGTCGTAACCAGATTCGTCCTGTAGCTAAGCGGAGACACGACTCGGCATTAACACCAATTGTATTTTTGTTAATACATTATTGTTTTTCACAGTTCCCGATGTCTTCTTGTTAGTTATTTCAATAATAACTTCACAATACTGTAACAAATCCTTTAATGTTTTTAAGCTCTATATTGTCCTGTTTTATAATTCTATTTTTCTTTCATCCTGAGTTGACACTATATTTATTTCTACTTCTTTGTGAGACACAAGAATAAAACTATATAGTTTTTTGAGTTTCTGTAATTGTTGAGGCATTTTTTAATTTATTTTCTAAGATTTCTACTTTCATTTGTTGAGGAATACAAAATATTTATGCCAGAAATGTTTTTTCTTGCATAATCAAACAGCAGTTTTGGTGTCCTTATTTGTTCACTATAAGGTTGCTGCATGCTTGATTTTGCTGCTAATCTCTTAATAGTGCCATCTAATTCATCACAGGATCCTTTCCTATGAGATGTTGCACAAAGATGCCACACTGCATCAATACCAAAGTCAGTCTCATGGTTACACAAATTGATATAATGTGAAGTGGCACCATCAGAGAAATAAATTAGATTTTTTATTTTAAAATTAAGATTTTTTTCTCTGGACCAAATTGACAGCTACTGTGTGCCATGCTTGAGACAATCTGATATAATTACAATATTAATATGCTCCAGTTCTTTGTCATATCTGTAAGACAAGACAAATGGATGTAATGTAGCTTGAGAATTATTCCAGTGGAAGCCTTATATAGCATCCTGCAAAATAAATGAGTAATTCTCAGCAACTTCATCTATCCATCAAAGAACTTTTCTTATTAGAACAAAACTTTGATTGTTCTTTGGTAATGAAATCATGCTTTTTTTTAAGGTTTAAAGGCCTGCAGAAAAAGTTTCAATAAATTCTTCTGTAGATTGTGATACAGATTGCAGTGGGGTTCTATCAGTTGATAGCCACTGTTTGTAGATAAAATTATCTATTAAATTTTTATTTAGAATTTCTTCTATATGTATAAAAACAAAATCCTCCATCAGTCACCCAAGTAGCAGTTAAATGTTGCTTCATTGCATGTAACAACAGCTATGCATTAGTGGTAATCTGTTTGATGATATTGTACATCTTCAGTCAAGATGAACTGCCACAATCATCAGATTCATATTTTGATGTATTGTGCAAACGCAGATGCAGTGTGTTCCAGAACCACCTACTAGAATACATTTTTGGGGTCTGAGCTCACCAAATTTTGAAAACTAATTCTGTTTTAATTTTTTTATTTAAATAATTGGTATGCCTCTTACAGGTTACAGAGTCCAACATACTTTTGTTCCGGAACTCTTCTATCATTCTTTATGACTGTCTTATAGTAATTTTTTCCAAGCACCACTCTGCTGACAGCTTCACTCTTATAAAACAGCACAGCTTCATCAATTGTCTCTTGAGGGGATTTACATTTGCATGTATTTGGTAGAGTTAATATTCCTTATTTGTTTATAAGTTTCTTGGCTTGTCTTGCCTTGTATGTTGTGGTGCCAAATTTCATTTAAATTCTTTGGATACTCCAACTTTTTGAAAGTATCGTCAAGATCTGTACTTTTTGGGATGTCTTTTCATAAGGTGGAATTTTTTCTTTTAATTGTGTAGTGATTTAATTTTCACCAGATCTACACTTGTAGATTCTTAATTAAATATTTTAGTTGAAATCAGTTTAGTTTTGTTTGATACTGCTAATATTTTAGTTGAAATCAGTTTAGTTTTGTTTGATACTTAATTTTTCATGCTACACCCCAGGTTTGTTTTTTAAAATTTTGACGTTTGATTGATTCACCAATCATTGACAATGACACATTAAGAAGTTGCAATTCATTTTCAGTATCTACAAAAATGTTAGACGGATGTAGATGGTCTTCAGCTGATGTTGAACTACTTTCAGAAAATCCAGGTAATGCTGATAATTTTGGTCCATAATGGGTGCAAATTTTTTTTACCAGAGATCAATTTAACTTGTTTAATTTTATCATTAAATTCTTTTGATATAACTCAAAATCCTTTTATAATTTTTATTTTATAAGTTTTTTATTTTATAAATTTTTTATTTTCATTGTGTCACTTTTCATATAAAAATCTATTTGTTGTATAATAAAAATGTAAACTAAACCAAAAATAAGGTTGGTTATTTTCCACTGAACTTTCCTTAACATTTAACCACAAATAACACAAATTCTGTTTATTTTATGATTATAGTTCTTATGAGTATATTAATCAGCATTCAAACAGCTTTCTAAAGATACCATATTGAGAGATATGAAAATATTAGCATATAATGGCAAATAGCAAAATCTGCCATTTTGAATTTGGCCTAACTCAGTAAAACCTTTCTAACTCAGACCACAGTCAATAGTCCACCACAAAATTTTGTACATATCTTGCTACAAGGCAGACAATTTTTGTCAAATCTTTGAGAAATTAAAGGTCAAATTATCTTATTTGACCTTTAAACAAAAAATAAATAAATCACATTTAGATCTATCCGAGTACTCTAAAATCGTATATAATTTAGTTTTGTGGGTGAAAAAAAAACAACAACTGAGGTATTGATATTTAAACTTTGTGACTATTTTCCAAAATTCACTTTTGTGGCAAGGGTCATATCTCGCAAACCCTTTGACCTAAGGATATAAAATAAGTACCATTCAATTTTTATCATGAAGCTCTATAAGTGTGCCAAATTTGAAAAAAGATCTGAGCCAATGATGATCAAACCCTTGTTGATTTGAAATAGAATGACTCAAGTGGTAAATTATTAAATTGATAGGATGGGGAGGTAGAACATCCTTTCAGGTTAATCTCAATATTGGCAGGGGCAACAAAGAATTTCATTATTCACCATCAGAAATGGTTAGTTCAATGAAACAAAACTGATGAAAAGAAAAATACTGAATTATGACTTCACATACGATCAGATACAGATTGTGGACAAGCTTGCTAATGTTCCTAGCATTACTGGGCATCATGCAAGCCTTCCAGACATCCTTTCTCACCTCCTATCTTAACATTCTTCTGAAGTGTTACCTTTCTTGGGCTCATCAGACCATCACTCAGTGATCAATGTCAAGATTGTTGTCAAATCAAAGGACAATCTTTCAATAATAGAATATTGACTGGGACAGCTTCAGATTTTACGAAAGTTTAATGGATTCTTTCTGGCATGGAAAGTTTTATACCACATAAAAAGTATCAACAAAGACTGAATAGCCAGCTTTATTTATGCCTGAATTTGCTTCTGCTACCATAGCTTACTGTAAACACTGCTACCATCACTATCAGGGGAAACAATGTAGCAGAACTTTTGCCACATTTAGAACTACCTGCAATCAGTACAAGAGAATTCTGAAAAATGCAAAGATAAGTTATATGCAAGCCAAAGTTAAAAACAAAAGACTTAGTTCCAACAAGTTCTGGAAAATCACCAACTGGATTCTTAACAGAGGCAAACCATCAGAACCTATTATAAATGGCCCTAAAGTTATCTCATTCTCAATGGATAAAGCTGAGCTCTTTGCAATGAATTTTGCCTTTAATGCCACTACAAAGACCTACCTGACTTCCCAACTCTCACAGAGTACAAATTTAGTGATTTCTCTATCTTGGCTTCATAAGTTTCCCTTCATCAAAAGCTTTGATTCTATGAAGGCTACTAGTCCAGATAAAACACCTGAGACTGTTTTTAAGAACCATATCCCAGAATTATCCCTAATCTTGTCAAAGTTGTTTAATCACTGCCAGAATGTCCTGTTTTCAAGAATGTGAGTGAGTGCTCATCCCCATTGCAATTAACTTCTTTAGCGTCATTAGTGAACTCAAGTTTATTATCAACAAGAATATTGTTGATAATAAACCTCAACAGAAATAATTTCCTGAGTGACAAATGGTATGGATTTCACTCCAATGCTTATGTTCTGTTATTACACACAAAATTAGCAAAACATTCGATAATAAATTCATCACGTGAATGATCACCTTAAATATTTCAAAGGCCTTTGACAAGGTATTACAAAGTGTTGCTACACAAATTGTCTGGCTATAACATCTCTGGAAGTGTCATTGATATTATCAAGTTTTTCCTATTAGATAGATCCATGAAAGCCATTAATAGCCAGGTTTCTGGAGCCTGTGAGATCAATGCTAACTCAATCACTACAATCTTAACTTCTAGTCTAGGGTCAAACATTATCTATCCTACATATCCTTATAATTTGCACTTACTTCCTCCTGTCTATACAACCTCATTCAGTACCCCTCTATCTTGAGTGGCTCATGGGCCTAATATTCAGTGAACATTAAGACTAAAAATACATAGTGTTCATCTTGACTTCACATTACTGGTGTTATTTTTAATAAATGAACAATAATAAAGGATTTTTTTGTTAATTGCAAACATTTTTCCACATAAGACAATAGGCTTCCTTTCCTTTGAATTAATTTGATGGAGTTGAAAAAAAAGATACTTTTCTATTTTAGTTGCATACAGTTGAACCAAGATTTATATTAAAATAGTAAATTTGTTATTAAATAAGACAATGAAGTGAAATATTGCATTTTTAATGCTACAATCGGTTTTAAAAATAAAACAATGTTAAAAATTTCATAGATTTTTTTTTCAATATTATAATTGATTCATTATTTAAAAAAGAAATAAGTTTTAGATAGCGAAATGTAAATTAATAAAAGATTTTAGAATATGGAAAACTTAAAAAATGTCAGAAGAAAATTTATTTTTTCCAATTGCAGATAAAAAATGATTGAAAGCAGACATCAACTTAAAGCTTGTTTTAAGTCAATAGTTGTTTATTCTAGTATTAAAAAAGATGTGTGATTTTTGTCTCCAATGAAAACAACAGAATACATAATTATCAATGGAAATTTTTGGTTATGGATTTTTAGTAGGGTTTACATTTGTTTATTCTCAAAACAAATGTTATTTTGTTTGATTTTTTTAGACTGGGAAAATTTATGAATTACCTTAAATTATTCTAAATCTCTATCATTTTTATTTCGACTAGGACTAATAATGGACTCTTACAAGACAACAAAAAGCTCTAGAGGAAGCAAAAATCACTCAAGAGACCAGTCAGATCATACTTCGTGGGAAACACTGATATTTTATTAGCAGTTATCAAAATAACACCATTAATCAATAACAGTATTATTTTGATAAAATACATTGACAATATATTTACTTACATAATGACAAAAATTAAATTGTAATGAATATTGTTCATCATAAATTTGTAGATTAATGATTTTCATATAATACATAGGAAACGTCAGGTAGCCCTGTTAGCCATAAATAAAATATTCACTTCTGAGAAATATCTGGAGAACTGTTCTTAGAATTAGGCATCTACATATAAGTAAAAAGAGAAGTTTTAAAACAACTGATTATCTATTTCTGTTAAGAACAATTTACATGTAATTTGGGATAAATTTTTTTCAACTCACCTTGATTAAGACATTTTTAATATAAGTCACCATTTAGGTGTATTTTTCCTTTAACAATAAATAATTACAGACTTAATAATTGACTAAAAACGTAGATTCTCTATGTAGAGGCTGTCAGAATTAAATTCGTTTTTAAATTTTTAACTAATTGACTTTCTTCTAAGTAATTTAAAACAACAAAACTATTTACATAATTTTTCATTATTCGGACTATTGTCCTCATCTTTGTTGTCATTTTTATAACATTTTGGCCGTTATACACAATGCTCTTCTTCAGGTGCTAAGAATTTTGAACCAAACCCTTTATTACGATCCTTGCAGTATATTATTCTCATTCCTGCAATCTCTCTCCCACTGGCGCGACGTGGCTTCCCTGTGTCTCTTCTATAAATACTTTCACGGCTTCTGCTCCGATGAACTTAGATCACTGGTGCCCCCTAAATACGAATTTGCACGAGATACTAGATTAGCAACTAGATCCCACCCTTTTACAGTGAAACCGATAAAAGTTTCTTTCCTCGCACTTCCCGACTGTGGAATTCTCTTCCAAATGATTGCTTCCCCGACGGCTACAATCTCCAGGAGTTTAAATGTAAGGTCAATAGACACCTCCTAACACACTAACCTGCTCCCATTCTATCAAGCACTCTTCCCATCTGCCTAACCCTCATCCTCGCTATCCTTACTCATCTGTCACCTTCCTCCTGACATTCCCTATGTCTAACCACTCCTTCTCTTTACCTTCCCCTATGTAGCCCCATGCGCAATAGTGGCAGTGGAATGCCTTGCTTGGGGTGAGATGATTAAAAAAAAAAAAAAAAAAAAAGCCACTTCTGGTAGTCATGAGTTATCTCCCTTTAACCTAACTCTCTAAGTTATTTGTCTACCACTGCTGTAATCTGGTATTGAACTCACAACTGTTTGGGTCAAGTCACTGAAACTAACCAACATCTATACCTACTGTTTCAGTAACCATTTTTTTACCAGAGTTCATATTGAAATTTTTGATGCTAATGATTTCCTCTAGTATTTTTTACCAGAGTTCATACTAAAATTTTTGATGTTAATGAAAAATAGTTACTGAAACATTATATTTATAAGTTCCAGAAATTCACTTGCTGTTGTCCTCAAGAACACACAGCTCAGTTAGTCAGGTAAGTGCCATACATGATACACACTTTGGGTGATCATACCCTAAAAGAGATATAACTGACTGAGCAGAAGATTATCCTGCAGTAGGTTGCCATTGCTTTCTGCAGTAGACTGGTTGCCAGCCAAGGCTATAGAACCCAATCTGTTCTATTATTTAAACCCATAACTGGAGGGAAGAGACAGATTAATACCTTTCCCAAGGGTATTGTGCATAAATGAATGCAAGGAATTCAACTGTAATTCGAACTCAGCACCCCAATTTGTTGTTCTGAGTCGATATCCACTGCACCACAACACACATCCATGGTTCAGATGTTGTAAAAATGACAACAGAGATAAGGATAATAGTCCAAATAATGTAAATAGTGCAAATACTACCTCATCTCAGAAATGTAGACAAATAACAAAACTGTTACTGGAGATTGAAGCAAAGGCAGACTGGACTGTTCAAAAATTAGTTTTTCAGATGTAAATTATACTTGCAAAGCCCTGCTAAAGTGACAATATTATATCCTGCTCAGATTGTTAACTTGGTTTTGGTTAGTCTTGATCAGTATAACAATGATTTGCTTGGCATTTTATAACTACTGTTGCCAAAATAGAGACAGCTGCACACAGGTAACTGCTCTGTGAGATTCCCCATACAAATAAAAGATGAGTTTATAAATGATGTCATCAAACATTCTTGATGTAAACTGGTGGTTGGGGTTAGGGGAAATTTCACTAGAGGTTTACTTACATATGTTTTGATTGCTGCTCCGAGCAGATCATCCCCCTAGTCAAATTGCCTTTTCTATTTATGTCACTAAAATACTCAGTGATTTTTATTCCTCATCTTTATTGTGATTGGTGATTTGATCAAGCTGCCTGTTGATCAAAGAATAACCCAAATACGCAAGTTTATGCGTTGACTATTTTTAAACTTTGTTCACTTTATAATAGTCTGGCCTTGACACTTGACTTATCTTTCTTATTCTCTGTTTATGTATACTTTGCTTTTTACAGGAGGACTTCTTATCACCCAGCTATAACAATATTATTAGGTATTAATTGGCTCACCCCACTCTCTCTCTCTCTCTCTCTGGCTATCTTTAGCATTTGCCTTAAGGCCTATCATAGTCCCATATTTAAAGGAACACATTTCTTTCAGGTGTTGGATCATAAGTCACTTTGCATATGTGCATAGTAACAGAGTCAGGTGAAGTTCGCATAGTAACAGAGTCATCCTCTGGTCACATACCAAATGAGTCAGCTGAATTTTTGACCTCATATATAATCAGGATAGATTTGTGGAATAGAATTAAAAATAAAAATTTCTTACTGAATTTTGATCAAGATTCTTGCTAGCATAGTACTGATAATTGATCTCATTAATAATGTTTCCACATCAAGTCCAAATCCCGACCTGGTAAGGTAGTATCTCTGCCCCTTAAACATTGCTTTTTGTGGGCTGTTCACATGTTTCTGTACTGCCCATTAAATTAAACACCTCTATATTAACTCTTTAAATAACATGCATAGCTTTCTTCATTCAAATGTAATCATTTTTACCACAATTACTCAACACTGCATGATGATGAGGTAAAATTTCGAAACAAAAATTAATTTTAAATAAAAAACAAATTTATATATATATATATATATATATATATATATATATATATATATATAATGATGAATTAAAAGCACATTGCGACATGGAAATTTCTATGTTTCGAGATAGAATCTCATCATCAGGCAATGTTGGTTGTGAAAATGTGAAAATTTACAATGTAAATCATTTTCACAACCAACATCCAACATTGCCTGATGATGAGATTCTATCTCGAAATATAGAAATTTATGTGTTGCAATGTGCTTTTAATTCATAATTATATGATTATATTATACTCTACAATATTTATTGTATTGAGCACTGTTTATAAAAAAAATAAATGCCAGGGAACTCAAAATCGGAAAACCTTGTTCCGCTTTACCTGGATTTATATATATATATATATATATATATATATATATATATACTTCTTTGTTCTGTCCATTGTTATTAATTATCAAACTTTTTACTGCAGTGTTCCCCCACCATATTAACCAGAAATCTTTAACCTGGTTTGTAATTTGTTTCATTACATTGTGTTCATGTGCATAGGTGTATATGAACATGTACATATGTAGGATACATGAAGCTTGAAAAAATAAAATAAAAACAGTTGGATTAGATAAAATTTAATTTCTATAATAAAAGGATGAAAAAATAAAAATAAAAAAAACTGAAAGATTACAGTGACACTTTTATTGGAACCCTTTAAAAAGTAAACAAAATGGTGATTGAGCCCTCAAGTAACCTTTACAGAATTTTAAACTGAACAGTTTATTGAGTCTATGAGTGGATATTGTTTTTATTCCAAATTTTATATGTAAATGCTGCTCTTGATTCGTTAACCAATGTTTCCACAAGTATTATTGTATAATGATATTGTAGTTCTTGTTTTTAAAAATTCTGGCCAACCCTCTGACCCCTATAATTATTGCACTTTTAACTACTCTTTGGCAAAGTGTTCAAGGCTATTATCAATGTGGAAATGGTTCAGCATCTTGCATTCCACAACCTACTCTCTGACAAGCAGTATGGCTTTCATTTTGCCAGATCTACCACTGATATACTATCAACCATCACTGCACTGAAAATATATATATATATATATATATATATATATATACACACACACACACACACAAGGCTCTTGATAAGATAAGTGAAGCTTGAGCTATTGCCCTGGATATTGTAAATGTGTTTGACAGGGTTTGACATGCCGGCCTTGTGTGCAAGCTACAAGGCTATGGTATCTCTGGACAATTGCTAGATTTAATCCAATCATTCCTATCATATCATGAAATGAAGGTCATTTTGAACAAGCATGCTTCTAGATCCTTTCTTATGAATGTGGGAGTACCTCAAGACTCTATCCTGGGTGCTACATTTTTTCTGGTCTTCATCAATAACTTTTGTGATGTAATCAATTCACAAGTAGACATCTATGCAGATGACACCACCATTTACTCCTGTCTTGATAAGAAATCTTCTAAAGCCGATAGTAGTGTTCTGAAACCTACTCACTTCTACCAATCTCTTATGCTAAATTTCAAAGAAAAGTGGTTTTATAGATATTGCTGTCAATAAATAAGAGAAATGTCAAAGGGCCAAGCAGGCTTGTTGCAGAGGAAGAAGAAAAGAAGGAATGGAGAGAAAAAAAGAGAAAAGAGCAAGTTAATCCCTTTCTAATTTTTTATGTCATTTTACATCTGATGAAGTAAAGCTCAATTTCTAGCTAAAAAAAAGTCTGAGTTAACTTTGCACTAATATCATTTCTTACCTACCACTCAACTAGGAGTTAAATTGCAGGGCAGACTGGATTCTCTAGCCTGGATTGGCAATCAGTCAAGGAAAAGACAATTATGAGTTCAAAACAAAGTAATCAACAGTAAATCACTCAATGTCGATTTCAGAGAAAACTGATTTTGTTGAGAGTCATGTGCTGAACGAACATGACACTTAGAAAACTGATTAAATTAAGAAATTACAAATAAAGTTTTAGAAAGAAAATTTGTCATTGGCTTTAAATCAGTTAACTATAAAGCTGGTGTTACTGAGGTATGTAATAATTATTGGGGATTGGTTTGCCCAAATGCTCCCTCACCCACTTACTCTCTTCTGTCAGCTGGAATGATATGTATGTCATGGAACAATTTATCAAGATATTTAGTAATGGAATATAACAGGAGAAATTGAATTTGTTTGTTCATTGGTAGAAAACAATCATCAACAACTTCAGCCAATAATTCAAAATAAGTTTGTAAGTTTCATTTTCTGTATTATCAAAGCAAATGCCATTTAATTTATAAACAGCTTAGTGTTAAATAATTGACTAAGTATTTGACTAAAGTTTAATAGCAAATGAGTTCAGTTCAGAACTAACTTAAAATGGGTTGCAAACTGTTGTTGCAGCAAGTGAAATGGAAATACAAAGAGGAGATGAAACGATTTTTAAATGTAAATTTCCAAGAAAAACATGTAGAGAGAAAAGAATTATTCTCCTTACATTTTATCCTATTTGGTATTAAAATCAATACTTCTTGTCTGATTATTCCATGGTAAAAATTTATATAAACCATGATTGTTGGGTGTTTTTATAAAATACAACATAAACATCAAAATCAACTACAATAAAAGTTTAAATTTTTTTTTTTTTAGTAATAATGAAGACACAAACTTACCTTTAAGACTAAGAGTTTCATGTCTGTTCCAACAGTTTTGGACACTCTATAAAAGCAAAAGTAAAAAACAGAATTAAAAACTTTAGGGAAATTTTATAGCTACATCTGCAACCTTGTAGTAGTAATAGCATAAAATTATACATAGATATTGTGTGTTGAAAATATTTACAAAACTTTTAAATTTATTGTTAGAGAGTTTGGGTTTCACATTTTGTGATAAATAAATGAGATGACGAGGCTGAAAACTTGTTGGTCTGGCCCACTTCCCAAATGACCCAACAATAGGAATTTTTTGAAGGGAGCAGAGAACTTTTTGAAGAACATCTAATGCTTAACACATCACTCAATAAGTCCTGGGCCTGACATATATATGGTGCCACTAATAAAAAATCCATATGATTTTTATGAAGTACTAACCTTCAAATGACACATGACAAAATTTGGGCCTAATCAGATTATTAGTTTACAAATTAGTTATTTAAGTGAAGCTACTTTTGCAAATTTTTAAAACAATAGAAAAATCTGAATTTCATGTGCTGATAAAGCATTGCTTTCTGTTGAGAAAAAATAGTGTCAAAGCAAATCCATGGCTTGATAAGTATTATTCAGACTCTACTCCATTGGAAACAATGGTTAAGAGATGGTTTGCTGACTTTAAATGCGGTCATACAGACACAAATGAAGCTGAATGCTCAGGTCACCCAAAATCGGCAGTTGTCCTGGAAAACACCAAAACAATCCACAATCTCGTTTTGGCCAGTCATAAATTGAAGTTGCATGAGAGAACAGAGAAGTTGAACATATCAGAAGGCAATGTATTTACCATTTTGTATGAACATTTGTCAATGAGAAAGCTGTTTTCAAAGTGGGTGCTGCATTTGCCCACAGTCAATCAAAAACAACGTGCTGACAATTTAGAGTGTTGTTTGCAACTGTTTCAATGCAACTTGAAGAAGTTTTTGCATAAATATGTGACAATGGATGAAACATGAATCCACCACTTCACTCCAGAGTCAAATCGGCAGTCAGCTGAGTGGACAGCAGCAGGTGAAATCTGTCCAAAGCAACCAAAGACACAGACATCAGCAGGCAAGGTTTTAGTCTCCATATTTTTGAATGTCGAAGGTATTTAGTTCATCAGTTACCTTAAGAAAGGAAGAACCATCAATAGTGAAGATTATATAGATTATTTGGTGCATTTGAAAGAAGAAATCACCAAAAAATGTCCACGAATGAAAAAGAAAAAGTGATCTTTCACTAAGACAATGCACCGTGTCATAAGTCGATCGCAACGATGACAAAACTACATGAATTGCACTTCGAATTGCTTCAACATCCACCCTATTCTCCAGATCTGCCCCCCCAGTGCCTACTGGTTGTTTTCAGAACTCAAAAAAATGCTCCAGGGAAAGAGATTTGGCTCCAATGAAGAAGTAATATCGGAAACTGAGGCGTATTTTGAGGCCAAAGACAAATCATTCTACAAAAAAGGCATTGAATTGTTAGAGCTTGTACCACTCTAGAAGGAGACTATGTTGATGAATAAAGTTGAATTTTCCCTAAAAGTTGTTGTTTTATTAGTCAGACCTGGGATTTATTGAGTGATGAATACAAGGCAATGTTAAAATTGCTAACTGGCTGATAATTCTGGTAACAATAGGTAAAGTATTGATGATATTTTTAAGTTCATTGCAAAAGTGAACAAATAGATCAAGCAAAAAGTCAAAGAAAAGGGAAATTCACATCCAATTGCTGATTTTACAAAGAAATAGTCAGTTAATTACCATGTGATATACACTTGGGCGGTTATGTCTTGAAAGAGATATGACTGATAAGGCAGATTTTCTTGCAGTTGGTTGCCATTACTTTCTGTAGTAAGTATCAAGGCTATAGAACTCAATCTGTTCTGCTATTCAACCCATAGGTGGTGGGAAAAAAGATGGATTAATACCTTTCTGAAGGGTATTTATGTGTAAATAAATGAAACAAATTCAACTAGAATTTGAACTTGGCTGTTTGATTTCTCATTCCAAGTCTAGATATCTATTACACCACAATGTACATCACACAAATAGTAACAGAACAAAAAGATAAAAAAGAAATCATATCAAAATTATCTTGTGATAACCCAAAGATTATTTATTTACAAAAGACTTACTATTTTAAATAATTTTAATATAGCCTTATCACATTAAACAACAATAAGTCTTATTACTTATCTGAGAATGTTATGCTCTTAAGAAAATACCTTAAATAAATATCTTTCATTTTCGTTAGAATGAACATAGCATGATGAAAAGTTTTATTATTAAAATGCTTGTTATTAAGAGAAAAGATTAAAGTACTTTTTGATAATTTTATTAAATTTTTTTGTAAACCTTTCTAATATGTTCAAAATTTTGGTTAAAAATCTTGATTTTTTTACGTCAATGGTAGAGCAAAGATTACAATGGGAATTTTAGAAACTTTTTTCCAGTAAAAATACATTGATTGGGAAATTCTTGCAAAAATCAAATAATTGTCAGATTTTAATGAAATTTTCAGAATCTATTCACAAATGAAATTATTTTTTAAATATTTGTTTTTTTTTACAGCTGTTATCCAAGTTAATTTTATGAAATTTCAAGAAACTGCTCTGAATCAAAAATAAAAACATTCAATAAAACTATGACATCACTTTTTTTTAGACAAGCTTTTATAAATTAAATATATTAAAAAGTAATATTGCCTTAAAAAAAAAAAAATTTTTTTTTGCTGAATGAATTTTTACAAGTCTTTTGTTTTTAATTTTAATTTATAAGTTTCAAATCTTTTAAAATTTCTTCATTACCTTTATCTCATTAGGTGATATTAAGTGAAAACTACATTTACTAATAAAAAATTTAAACACATAATACAAACAATGCACTAAGAGTTTAAAATAATTTTTTATTTTTTTTTATTAGTGTATAAATGTGCCAATTTTGTAAGTACATTATCATTTTTGTAATGCAATATTATCAGAAAATAAAAGTGAAAATTGTTAAATTTAAAGTTGAAATTTCTAAAATTTCTCAAAAGTGAACGATTTTGACAAAGTTACTGAAAAAAAGGAAAAAACAAAAATCAATTCGAATCAATATAATTCCTGTTTGAAATATATCAGAGTATTTTGCTCACTGGAAATAATAAATTAAATAATTTAGTTTTCAATTAAAATTAAAATGAAAGCTTTAAGGAAGTTCTTTCATTTTTCTTAGGTATCGTAATTTCAGTGGTAGTACCTAATTTATAATTACTGCTTTGAAGAAACAATGAATGCTTACTTTGACTGCATGCAATACAAAGTAGCAACACTTATCCAGCAATAAAAATTTCTATTCTGTGTGTCAGTTACAAACAAAAATACTTCTTTTTCAGGAACATATTTTTCTTTTTTCTTATACTTGTGGCAATTTCACTTAATGCTTGCAACCTTGAGAATTATGTTTTTATTATATAAAGTTCTGTGTCAAAACTACATAATCAATCTACTGTCATTTATCATATTTTTAAGTTTTATCTTGTATTTAGAATAATAATTTCACATATAGATCATCTTGATGAGTCCATTTCTACAAATGGGAGCAGATGAGACCTAATATATATCTCTCATTTATTTTTAATTCTCTTTATATAAAATTTATCGTAATAATTCCTATATTTTTATATAATCATGTTATAAATTTAATCTTACCTAAATAAAAAAAAAACTCCTTTTATGAGTGTGACTGTAACTAATATTTTTTTATTTCTAACAATTTTCATGGTAATTGTTACCTCCACTTTATGAATTTAAATGCAGTACTAGATTGGCAGCTAGATTTCACTATTATACAATTGAAATTGCTAGATGTAACTAAGTTCTATTCTAATAATTTTCCATCTCGCACATCTTGCCTGTGAAACTCTTCTGGGGTTATACTTTCTGGTCAACCTTGACCTTCAAAAATTTAAATGCAATGGCCATTGTCATCTTTTGTCTCCTTAATTCTTATTCTTTTATTGTTCTCTCTCCTTAATCCTTTTTTCTTCTCAGATCCTTTCACACTCAATAACCTCTTGCATCTTAGTGACTTAAAGGCTTTGCATGGAGTGAAATGATAAAAATATTTTGCAAAAATCAATTTCAATGAACTTAAAATATGTGAAAAAAAAATGATCTTTGCACAAATTTTTAAGCAAAAACATATGAAGGCTATTTATAGTAAATTTCTATGTAATGTATTCGAGTGTTTATTTATTTGGAAAATAAAGGATAAAAATTTATCAATGTTTCAAATAATGCTCATACTTAAAATTATAAACATTCATCAATATTTACCATACAAGCAATAATTTTCATTTATTTTTAATTTATTAATATTAAATTCATAAGAAACTGTTAAATAATGAATTATTACAAGTTTATAGATCTGTGCTTAACAAAATTGGTTATTCATTAGTTGCTTGCATGGAGTCAAGATTTTCAACAAATATTACCTCTCAGATCCTAAAAAAATAAAAAATCTAGTACAGAGAACAATTCAATTAAAAAGGATTTGAAAATTTTAAAAAGTAAATCTGGAAATGCTTAAAAAGAAAGCAAAATCACAAATATTCATTTCCAAGCCCATTCATTTAGAATAGTAAGAGTTTATTAAAAAAAAAAAATGGCAGAAACAAGCTTCTCATCCAACATGATCAGTTATCAAATCTAGTTTTATTCTTTGAACATAATTCACATTTCAAAAAAAGAATATTGAACAATATTTACAATAATTAGCAGACAATTATCTACATTAAAAGAAAGTTGGCTGGTTGTTTTGTTTTATGACATATCAACCTCAGTGGGTCATTTAATGCCAACAAAATTTTGAAATAAATTCATAGTGACAGTTTGGTAAAAAAAAAGTGTGCATGTTTACATATATATTTGAACCATTTTTCAATTACTCATATTTTTGAGTACAATCCAACTTTTTTTAAGAATCTTGGATAGTTTTATTTTCATAAAAAGTTTTCTTAAATTATTCACTTGGTAATACTTTGTTCACACTAGATCAAACAAAATCTACAAACTCTAACAGTATACGTTTGACTTTAAATTTTTCTTGGCATGTAATGCATATTGGATATTCTGTGCCTTCTAGTAAATAATGGTGGGTAATGTAGGTGTGGCCTATGTGCAGGTGGGTCATCACAACTTGTTCTCTTCTTTTTTTGTATTCTGAGTTCCATTCTCCAATAGTGGGTTTAATGTTTTGGAGTTTGTTATTAATAAATGTATACCAATGATGTTGCCATTTTTTAAATGTAATTTTCTTTACAACTGTCTTATAATCAGAGTATGGAACCTTTGTTTTTGTAATTGCATCCTTCAAGGCTTTTTTTCCCCTCTGAATCCACCCTGTCGGTATCCCAAGATGACTTGGAATCCAACAAAAGATTATTTCTTTATTTTTAGACAAGTGGTAGTTGTGTAGTTAAAGAGTCACTAACATTTTTAATACAGTAAGTGCAGATAAAGAGTCTGTGAAAATTATGAATTTATTGTCGGTCGTTGTGGTTATTATATCATGTGCTAAATTAATAGCAATTATTTCAGCCCTATATACTGAAGCTATGTTTGTAATTTTTTTTCTGTTGCTTATTCCGTTTTAGTATGGCAGCACATCCTACTCCATTTTTGATTTCTGTTCCACCTGCATATATATATATATATATCAAAAACATGAAAAAATTACACAAAATTGGCTAACCACATGTGGAAATTAAAATTAAAATATGGAAAAGACCCAGACATAACATGTCAGATGAAGTAAGGGTCAAAATGGTGTGTTGCTAGTTATTGACCACTGTTGCCAGATCAATGACTGCTCAACCACCTTATAGGTCGCCATTCATGGCCAACAGGTGGCCTCATTGGGGAGGGGGGGTCTTACCCCTCTGCAGAGGTGCAGTTTGCATATTTTACAGCCCCAGCCGACAGGGCCATTAAAAAAAGTGAAAAATTATATTTTGAAAGTGTTTAAAAATCTTATTACTCTCAATGTAACTAATAAAAGGAATGAGAACTAAAGTCAAATATGGCTCTATGTTATTTATCAATCTTTAAGCTATGAATTTGTTCATTTCTCTACTGTTTCAGCTTAAACATTGCTTGTAGCAGTTTTAGTGCTTTCAAAAGATTTTTGCTTAAATATTGTTTTCCATTGTAATATAGATCTCTATTTAATAATAGAACACAAATTTCCAATGGAATTAAAATTTGAGGAGGTTGAAAACAATTCTGTTAATTTGATGTTTTTGGAATCTATTTTTGGAAAGGTAAGCAATAATGAGCTTTGCAAAATGTTAGGGGACATTATCTTGCAGAAAGATACATTTTAGCTTAAAACTTCTTGGTTATGACCTCTAACTCCCCACTCAAATATCTTAATACAAACACCAAAACATTATTCTATCCTCCCTGTTGTTTTCTAAGTTATGTTGGTTGACTATCTTCATGAAGAACCCACCCTCCAGCTCAGTTACCAAATCCATCCAATGCAGCTCTACAAACATCGTTAAAATGATCAGTTTTCATGTACTTCTTTATCCAATTTTTTTTATTTACTTCAAGATACTTTCAGGTCATTAGCTAATATTCTGCATCTTTTCTTTCTGTTTGCTTTTGCAGCATCAGCTTCTTTAAATATTGAACACTCCACTTTTGTATATTACCTCTTAAAATGTTCTCAAAATTTTTAAAGCCATTTTTTTCTTGTCCTCTTATCAATATTTTTCAATTCTATCTTTGATTGTTCAGTGATCTTTTTAACTTTTGCACATTTTGAAATGTAGATTTTGTTGCTCAATACTTTTACAATATCCAGTTTCTCATTAAGGTTCTTTTTTATATGTAAAATTAAAAATGATCAATAAATGTATTATTATATATATATATATATATTTATTTACAATAATATTACAATAAAATCTCACTATAAACTATTGGTATTATTCCTAATACAAACCAATATAAGCTACTGATATTATACAAATACAAATATATACTAAATATTTTCCAAGCACCATTTTTTAAGAAAATACTGACTGGCATAATAAAATCTGGCAGCAAAACAAATGAGGTCTTTGTAAAATTTAGTTTGATTCATCCCAAAGAGTAAAAAATAAAATTTCTCCAGTTTGTCTTCTAAAAATCAAACTTCTATTTTCATTTTGTTCAATTATCTCTATGAATACAACTGCTTTATCACAATTATTTTTGTAAATATTGAGACATACTTCTCAACTGTTGCACTTGTCCTTAAAGCTACTCATTTGGTTTTATGTTTAACCAACACAGTAGCCAGCCTTAGATTGTTTCTCATGTTAAAAATTACTGAAATTATAATTTCAGTAATTTTTAACATGAGAATTGGGGTGACATTTTAAAACTTTTGAGTGCAAAAAAGTCAGTTTCTCATATCATTTGAACATCTTACTAGAGAGTAATTCAATGAAACTCATCAATCATAAACCCTCACAAAGCTTCTTGTTTAAATTTGCAGCTCATTTTTCAATTACTTGTCAGATCATCATGTGAAAGTATTTCTCTGAATTAGCTTTCACTGCATGCATTGTTAAGTTCTCATTTTGCCTTCAGTGTCAGTCTTGGTTTGATTTTATCCATTATGTTTTAAATGGAACGTTATCTGGTATCTTTTCAGATGCAACCCCTGGTTGACAGACAGGCATAGTACAGAGTATGTATATGAACTTGACATCCTAGTCTTCAACAATTGCATAAAAAAAAAAAAACAATTCAAGTAGCAAGTACGAAAGACATGCTGAAAGAATAAACTAATAAACTGACCATGCTACTACCATCAAAATGACTGACAAAGTGCTGCAGTAGTAGCAGAAAAGGGAAAAATCAAATTCATTATCATAATTTCAACAAACTCTGTGGATACAGTTTTTAATTCAACTAAATCATGAAGTACAATTTTCACATTGTTCAGTGTTGTTGACATTTAGCTCTTTATTGAGGCAAAATAAATAGAATATGACAATTTACATTTAATTGCACAATTATAAATCTTTTTAGTTTAAGTCATAAAGAGCTTATATTAAGATCAACTACTTTCATAGAACCATTCAAAATTTTATATGACAAAATACAAAATTGATTTCACCTTAAAAGCATGAGATTATTTTTTGTATTCAAATACAGCAGAAAATTCTACCACCAATGGTTAAAAAAAACAAAAAACTTTCAATTTATCATTTAGGAAAATTCAGGGACTGAATACAACTTTATGCATTTTCCTTGCTGAGTGTAGGTCTTAAAATAATGCAGTGCTATTTGGTTCAAAACAAATCTGTAACTAATTCTTCCTAACTTTACTGACCTATAAAAAGCAGCTTTGCAAGATACACATACAAGTACTTCTTAACCATGGTCAATGGTGAGAGCATGATTTACTTTGAATTTTAACAGTTAACTGTTTAAAATTATTGTCTACAAAGCTTAGTTTCATCTGTTTTCTTATTGACTAGTCAATATAACCTCTGAATCAAATAATGCTTAATCAAAAACATCAACAGAACACCTGAGTACCAAGTCACCTGATAAACAGGAAAACTAAGTAATCCCTAAACTTTTTAACAACTTGTCAGGCATCAAAAAAAGCTCTACGATGAGAGAACTGCTTAAATCAACACTACTATTTATTTTATTCTACAAGTTCATGTATGTCAATGTACTTGTCATGTACTTATAAAATCTTGGCTAATCCTGTCAGCTTATTACTTTATCCTCAAGTAAATCAAACCTAATTATAATCAATTAATATCACCATTACCTTACAAACAAAAGAAAACATCCTCACATATATAGTGTTCAGTGTATTTAGACAACAAATGTTCTTTTAAACATACCTTATTAAAAACAAACATTTTGTGTCAATCTTATTTATGGATTTCTTTCTCCAAAGTGTGTAAGTACCACTTGCAAATACTAGGTGCTGTAAGCTTGGATGTACAGGTGGTATAGTGGATAACAGTTTGAAATTGGCAATCAGCGAGGTGAGTTCCAATTCCAGTCAGGTTAGGGTTATATTCACTTAGATGAAAAAAATATGAACTCAACACTCTCCTCCCAGCTATGAGTTAATTAGTAGAATTTGTAACAGTAAAAATCATTTCCAAAAATTATTTTTACAATCTAAAAATATTTTCTGCATTTAAATAACCTGTAAAAAGCCATAAAATCAAATCAATCTCTAAAGTTCAAATCATATTTTGCAAGTGTCTTCAATAAGTGAACTGACCAAAGTTCATGCTGTAACAATCAAGCTTTTGAGTAATATTAATCAAGGTTGTGTATAATATTTCAAACATGTCACATTTATGTTAAATAAATTGACATATGAAGCTAATTTCCATTCAATTTTTAAAAAAAATATAATGGAATGACACAAAATTAAATTTCTCATTACACACAACCTTGATGATAACTTATATTAATCACTCTCTTGGTTAATACAGTACAAATTTTAGCCACTTTATTGATACATATTAGTCACATATGGGAAAAACTATTCACACTTTGGTAAAATAAAAAAGATCAATAAAATCAACATAAAATGTTTGCTTTTAATAATATATTTCTCAATAATGCTGATCATTTAGAAAGTGCTTACTCACCAAATATGTTTTCAATATAAAATCTTCTGTATAACAGCAACAATTAAACAGTGTTAGCGCCACAAAATTTGTTTGTTCAAGCTTAATATCAACTCCAGTAAATCAATGGTTCTTTAAGATAACTAAGAAATACTTTCAGCATTGATTATGATACTACTATTAAAGTCAATACTCTATGAAATTCATAAATTAGTGTTAGGTTATTGTCATAATTCTACTCTGCTTTCTTTCAATAGAATTATGAGGCTATTGGCTGAAGATATCCAAGAAAATAAACTTTGTACTCAATACTTAAAATTCTTAATCTAGTGCTTATGTAACTGGGCTAATAACATCTAGAATTTAGAAAATATATCCACCCAATAGAAATATATCATTACTAATATTATTGATCTTGGAAACATACTTCAGTAACTTTCAAAACTTACACTGAACAAATTTAATTCATCAACATTACCACTTGAGCAACTGTCAGTTAAATGATGATGGTAGTGGTTATAATAATAAAGAGAAGAGAAACTGTATAAAAAATACTTATGGTTACAACAAAACAAATATATTGTGCATGGCAACAGATTTGTTTTTTAAATGACTTGAGGCAACTGCTATTATGATTATGGATGCATTGAGAATTGCAACAGAATTAATCACCATTTTTCAATAACCAAATCATAAGCTGACTTGAACGCCTGTATATTTGCTTATTGATTGATGCTGGTTACATTTATCATTTCAATAATTTCAATCATTTAAACTGTAAGAACTACAAGCTGGATAGTATTCCTGTAAAGAAGACTGAAAATGCTAATAAAGCAGGTGTCTTGGTCCAAACAATGCATCATCTATTGCTTGTGGTTCAGCTACAAATAAAAATCAACATGATAGCTTTGGTTGGAATTAATATTGTGATAATTTATCTAATTATCAATTACAATATAAAGACTCTGAAGAAAGAAACACAAATATTGCAAATTTTTGTAATTTATTAAAAATTTTACATGTGAATTGAACTTTTTAACAATATAATAAGACTTATAACAGTTGTTTTCTTCATTTAAAATTTTAATAAGTTTTCTTCTAATTTCATTAGAAAAATATTTATAATCGAAGTCCGAAAGAAAGAGAAGTGCAAAAATATTAAAAACATCTCCCTAATTTGTAGCTCACCTTTTGCCCGAATAACAGCAGTTGCACAATATGGCATAGAGTCTACAAGATGCTTGAGTAAATATATGCATATATCTAACTAGTCAAGTTCAAAAGGTTGTCAATAATTTAGTTATATTTATTGAGGTCTTCAACATGTCCCATACATGCTTGATTAGACTTAAGTCTGGTTAGTGCAGGGTGCCAATAAATACCTGAATGTTCCTGAAATCTGTTTTGTATCATGCATGCATGATGGATAGAGGTTGTCTTATCTTACTGGGAAGCATGGAAAACATACAGAGGTGCATGAGTTAGATACTATCACTGTAACTGATTCTTCCATCAACTGTGGACATGCAGTTTTGACATACCATTGATATCTGCTCATAATTCAAATATTTCTGGTATACTCTTGCTATTATTGCTAGAGAAAAACTTAGCATTTGCCAGTTCAAAAATAAACTGCTTCCTCTTTTTGGCCATAAACATATATCAATAAATTTGATGTGTTCTTACATGTTGGAACACAATCAATTAAAAAAAGCATGTAGTCAAATGTTAAATTCTGTATGTACTTTGTGTCTGTCACAGTTGTTGTTTCACACATATGTTTGAGTTCATTCCTACAATGTAGAAAGCTAAAATCATCCATTGTGCTGGTGTTGAATTTTAACACTCCAAGCTTAAATTCCAGTAACCAGATATCAAGTATCTTACACATCCTAATGTCAAGTGGCCATTTAAAATTGAATCTAATTTCTATAAGAACCTTTGATTAGAGTGATGTAAAAGTTTACATCAGTTTTTTGACAAAATTCTTTGTTCATATACATTTATAGCATCATTGAGTCATTAAATTATTTCCCTGGTATCCTATGATCCTATGCCGTCTTTTAGATAAAAGAACAATAGAAGCTTGATCTTGTATTGCATTGGAAAATTTACAACTTCATTCTTATCTGTTTCAATGTGAATGGCGAGAAGGTGGTTTTTTTATGTCATCCAACAAATTAAAATTTTTACCACTGTTTATTTTTCTGAATAAATAAAAATCCAAAAGAGCAATGTCTGGTGAATATAGAGAGCTTCAATAACTTTTGCCAAGTTACCAAAGAAACATGAGATCTGGTATTATTTCCCATTGAAAAGCAACACCTTTCCTGTTTGCCAATTATAAGAGTTTTTCTTGAATTGCTGCCTTTAATTAATCCAGTTGCAAGCAGTACTTTTCAGAATCAATTAACTAGTTACCTAACAGAAACTCATAGTACAGGATTCCTTTCCAATTCCACTACATGCACAGCATGACTTCCTTAGGATGAAGATCTGCTTTTGGGATGGATAAAGTAGGTCCATGTCACTTACCCAAGATCTTTTCATTGAACATTGTTGTAAATGATCCATTTCTAATCACCCATCACAATTTGTTTTGTTTTTTTAAAAAAAAAAAAAAAAAGGTGCATTTTCATTGCATTTATACAGCAAATCACAGATAGAAATGCAATCCAATAAGATCATTTTCACTCAGATCATGTGATACCCAAACATTGTAGCGATTTAAGTACCTAAGCTTCACTAAATGCTCATGGAAGGTGAATTTTGATAAAATTAATGTTTCTGCCAATTCCTGCATTGTGTAATGCGGGTTATTCTCAACCAATATCTTGATTTGGTCATCATCAGTATTGGGGTGGGGTAGTTGCCTGAAGGTTCTTTATCAATAAGTCTACAATCACCAACTCTAAACTTAGCAAACTATTTCCATACAGTTCTGTCAGCTAAAGCACTTTCACCATACACAACACACATTCTTTCTGTTGTTTGCAAGGCATTTTTTTACATTTACTGCAATAAAATAGCATCAAGTGTCTAAAATGCACCTTATAATTTGCCATTTTCACAGGGATGCGAAATTGACACAAGTAATTTCAAAAATTTTTTTCTCAGGACAGTTTGAAGTGTGTTCTAATCAGAAATGTAAACATATATCAATAAATTTGATGTGTTCTTACATGTTGGAACACGAACAACTAAAAAAAGCATGAATTTTCCAGATAATTTAATACTGTAGAATTTCAGATCATTTCAGCTGAAGTAAAAATATGGCAGATCCCTTGATTTCCTCAAAGTTCATAGACTGTTCACTGTCATAAGGTATTGTCTGGGGGGAGGGGTTTAGCATATTTGCGGTATGTTGGTCAATGAGTCCTATAATTTGTCACCCCCACTGGTGAACTCACTAAAATTGTGAAACATTTCTGATTGGAGAGGGATCCTATTTTTATTCACTCTTCCTAGGAAGAGCAGCAAAGTTAACTTTCCTAGGAGACATCAGAGACTGTTCCAAAAATGGTACTCTTAAAACTGAAATGAGTCAAGAATTATAACATTTTGTCTGTGTTCTCATTTCATTTGTAACCTTCAGTCAGTCAGTTAAGTGCCGTATGTGATACACGCTTGGGCAATCATCTCTCAAAAGTGACATGACTGACTGGGCAGATGATTATCCTGCAGTAGGTTGCCATTGCTTTCTGTGGTAGACTGGTTGCCAGCCAAGGCAATAGAACCCAATCTGTCCTATTATTTAATCCATAACTGGAGGGAAGAGACGGATTAATACCTTTCCTAAGAGTATATGCGCATAAGTAAATGCAAGGAATTCAACTGTAATTCAAACTTGGCTCACGAAGTTCTCATTCTGAGCCTATACCCACTGAGTGAGTATCATTATATGTCCCTAGATATGCTGCTTCTATTTAGAAGGTTGATATGATCTGAAAGTTCTTACATGGGTAAAGGTATTCCTAGCCATTGTCAAGAAAATCATTAGATTAAGTGATCAATGAAATAATGAAGCCAAAACATGAAATAATTTGATTAAGGAACTTGGTCTGATGTAAGGAGTATTGCTTTCTATAATCTTGAGTATCTGGTATGAAATACTTAATAATGACAAAGCATCCTTTGCCAGGTTGGTGATCCAGAATATTCTCTGATTTAGAAAAAAAATAAATATATAAGCTTATATTATTGAGCTGGTTGATTCACCAGAATATGTGTTGCAGTGATCTCATGGAAACTATTGACTATGCCTTCTTTCACTGAAGCATCATACACTTGTTATATAAATTTATTGAAAGCTACATAATTCATATGCTCCACTGATATTTTGTTTTAACTTTTAGAAGTCTGTACTGTTCTTTGGTTCTGCGCTGCAGTAAGTGGAATGTGTTTCTGTGTTTATTCAGCATTATAAGAACCATGTTTTGGATAATGTTAATAAAAGGAATTACATGAGGATAACTCACCACCCCAAATCATTACATCACAACTTAAGGAAACATCAAAATGAAGTTGTAGGCAACTGATAAGAAAAATATTTTGTTGTTTTGAAAATTTCTGTCAACCCAGCCCACACTATAGACGAATAGTGTTTTCTCTTTTGCTAAAACAAAACCTCCAGTCAAATCCCACTGAAAATACTGGATCCCATTCAATCACTGAAGTAACATTGAACCTGATCTGTACTTAGATGAAAGATCCTTTTGAACATCCCACAAACAGTTGATAAGCCATAAAAAACATATCAATAATGAAAATTTAACACAACTAGAGAATATTTGTTTACTGGCTATATTTTATTTACAGTCACTCTTATATAGATATCTCCACTCATTCACCAAAAAAACAGTATAGCATGATGTTAAAAGGGCTCAAACTTTTAAAGTTTTATTCAAAGTTTTATTGTCAAAATGTTTTATTATTAAGAGGAAAGATCAAAGTATTTTTTGATTATTTTTTAAAAATTTTAATACTTTCTAACATGTTCAAAATTTTGTTTAAAAATCATTTTTTTTTCCCAGCAACTGCAGATTTTTACAAGAGTTTACTACAGCAAATGTAATATTATGCAACTCACTTTTTTGCTGATGAAAAAAACATTAATTTTGAAATTCTTGCAAAAATCAAATAATGGTCAGATTTTTATGAAACTTTCAGGATTTATTCACAAATGACTGAAATTATTTTTTAAAACATTATTTTTAGAAAATCTTGGTTAATTTTTTTTTTTTTTTTTTTACATGTTATCCCCTACCTCCAATTAATTTCCTGAAATGTCTAGAAATTAACTACCCATCGAGAACTTTTTTGTTAGTTAAATGCAGGATTCTTTGGGGAATGTTAATCACCTTTTTTTTTCTAAAAGTAGCTTCTTTTCAGAAATTCTACTCCGAATAGAGAAAACAATAAATTAATAATAAAACTATGCTACTTTTTATTTAGATAAAATTTTAATTGCTTTTATAAACAATATATATTAAGGATATCACAGTCTGAAGAGAATTTTTTTTCAATAAATAATGAATTTTTACAAGAATTGTTTTCATTTTTATTTTTTTTATTATAGTAATTTATAAAATTTCAAAACTCTTTTAAAATTTCCTCCAATCATTGTTTCAATTAGGTTATTAAGTTAATAAGTGAAGACTATATTTACTAATCGCAAATTGAAAAGTTTAATATAAATATTCGAGCCATAGAATTTTTAAAATAATTAAAACATTTTTTTTGCGCAGGCCAATGACACATATTTTTCGGGTAGCATTAAAAGGTTATGTGTTTCAAAAGTTGCACTACTTACAGGAAAAACACTATATAAATTTTTTTCGGCAGGGTACAATTCTTTCATTTCGCTTTGTTTCTTATGTATGTTTAAACATTCAACAGGCTTTGCAAATCATACCTTCAAAATTTGAAGTTTTATATTTTTAATTCCTAGTTTCCTTGTTTTGTTAAAAAAAGTAAATGCAAATTCAAAGTTTGTTGAGGTACCTAATAAAAAATAATAGGCAAAATAAATTTAATAAATACCATAACATTACATAAATTATTGAGTTACCTTTGTCTTATTATATAATTTCATTCTGTTATTAAATTGCAAAAGTAATTTAAAAGAAAGTTTTATTTTAATTTTTCAACATAAGGCTATAAAGCTAAACTAACTAAAATTCTATAAAATATTAGATAATTGCTGAAAATATATTAAATTTTTACTTTTAGTCTTTACTTTTACTATACATAGTCTTTACTATACATTTGTCGTTATAATTTTAGTGGTTTTTTTTTCTGTTTCTCCTATATCATTTTCTGACTAGTTAACTTACTATTCTGTGATAACAGATTGTTGTGGAATGATATACTAATATTATCAGTTATAGTGATGTGTGTGTGTGTGTGTGTGTGTGTGTTGAAACAAATTAGTTTAATTTGGCCTTGTTAGTTAGATAGCCCAGTATAAGAGGGGTGTAAAACAAGAAAATCAAGAGTGTAAATTAAAACAACAAATTTATGTACATATAAATTAATTCAGGTTTTTACAAATAAAATTAATATGTATTTTTGGTTGATACAGGATTGTTTAAATGTTCATAGTAGTCCTTGTAAGAATGAGTTTATGTGGACATAGGCAGGAATGTATGTATGTATGCATGAGTGTTATTGTTGGGTTGGAATTTCTTTGAAGTAATTGCCCAGTCTTAAAATGTTCTGTTTGTTTATCAAGTATAAAAAGAGGCAGATGGATGAAACGGCAAGAAAAGAAAAAGGTGAGGGAAAAAGAGAGAGAAATAATGACTGCTTGAAGTTTGTCAAGAGACGTGTTAAGACGCTCACCTTTTTCTTTTGCAATTTATTGTATAAAAAATACAATTGTGGCACAAGGCCAAATATGGAAAGGGGGAAAATTAGTGAGGTTGGTCATCACTTACTAACTTATATCTAGCTAATTAGAATCATGACCCAGTCATTCTTTACAATTTGTATAGTCACCACAAGAACTTATCCTTTGATAATTAATCTACCATACACCAAAATACCATATACTTTCAAGGAGCCTAAATAGAATCACCCCATGAGTTTGAAAAAGTTGATGATATTCATACATATTATATTCTATAAATGATATAAAATGAAGCGGGAGGTAACATAAAAAAACTGTCAAAATAATACACAAAATAAAAATAACTTGTGATGATACCGACCGAACAAAAGCGATGAACCAGATGTGTGCTCTCTCACAACTAAAAAGCAAATAAATAAAAATCATGGTGCGCATCTGAGCTTGCAACCAAATACAAGGATGAAATTCGAAACTAGCTGCGTTTGATCCAAAATGCCAATATAAAAAGCGAAGACAAAAACTCTTAGTCAGACAGAAGGACGAAAGGAGAAGAGTGTAATTAGTTTCTCCCTTGACCTATGTCGAGCGGCTATTATGTTGACCTCTTCCTTTCTCCCTGTTCTCAAAAAGTACTAACCGACCTTTTCAAAGACATTCCACATACCAACTTGCTAACTCGCTGACCTGGGAATCGGCAACTTCAAAATGAACATCAATCCCACTACTAAGCCTTTTACTCTTTCAGCATTGTATCTTCAATGAACATTCTTTTATCCCTTTCAGCTCGTCATTATGTTGGCATGAACTCTCTATAACTTCCGTTGGACCTTTATTTCAAGTATTGTTTTAATTGTAAAACATAATTGCTATATATATATATATATATATATATATAGATATGTATAAATGTTATTTTATACTCTAATTGCCTTTCTTGAATTTGTAATCATTTTACAAATTATAGTGGGCTATCTTCCCACAAGGCCAAATCCCATTAACCTGCTACGGAATCCTACTACAACTAGAAAAGGAATAAGAGATACCCACTATAAACTTATGTTAGTTGGACCCATCCAACCCACAAAGAAAGGTAAGAAAGGTCGCTGTATTCTGTTTTAAGACAAAATCAAGAGTTTCTTTCACTAAAGGAGGGGGAACAGATAAAATAAATATGACCATGGGAAAAGAAAAATTCTGAATCAGATGAGATAAAAAAGTGGGATTCAACAAACTGGGGAGGTTGGGAACCTCAACATGGATCATAACAAAAGAAAGAGCCGGGAACAGCATGTACTCACATTACCTAGGTACAGTTGTGTGGACTATCCTAACCAGGGAAGGGTTCCACAGGAAACCATCACAATGAGACAAGGAGACCTAAAAGAGAAAATCAAGGTTAACCCCATTCATGTGAACCAGGCTTGCAGCAGTTACCCATCTTTTGCTAAAATGTGTCCAAACCAATCACTTTCTATCAGTTCTAATCCTCATTTTAAGCTGATGCACAAACTACTGGATTAGATCCTGATTAGAAAGATGCTGACCTCACAAGACTTCCTCCATTCATGTGGTCCTAATCACCGTTTGGGCCATGGCCAGCAGCAATAGAAACACCATCCATTTCATCCCAGAGTATGGTGGTGACACATTGTATGCATGATCAATGAGCACAAGCTTTTCAGGAGCAATACAAGCTATACAACTCACCAATACAACTCACCAACATGGTCCCATAGGAAGCGAACACAAGGAGAATAGTAGAAGCCATTTCTTCTAACCCAAGGTCACACAGTTCAGTCTAGCAAATCCGCCAAGCCCCATATGAAGGCCTCAACATTGAGAGGCAGCCTATTCTGAACCAGTCACCAGGTAAGTGAAAACTCAGGATTGCTGAGGTAATACGCCATTGGTGTCCAAGACCAAAACAAACAAAACTTGTCCACTGACAAGCCAAGCATTTTATGTAGTGGATCCTTCACAACCCCCTCTACTAGTCCACAACAGAAGACTCTCCTAGGTTGAGAAAGGTCACTGGACTAAGGAATGACCCTCAAGGCCGAGCAACACTTAAGGAGGAAACTCAATTGATCCTAAGGCTTACGATCCTGAGGCTCAATCCTCAAGAGGTGGATGAGATAGTAAGGCTAGGGAACATGTCCCTCACAATCCCTGCCAACACCGAGTCCCCGGCAAATGCGCACAGTAGGAAAGCCAGCCTCAAGGCAAGCTTGTGACTCCCCAAGTGCGGCATTCCCAGCTCCTCATGACAGACATTGGGCACAGACATATGTTGACATGTTGTTTGCATCCCACCCCACAAGATGGAGGAGAGCAAATGCTTGATTGCTTTTTTACGTTTTTTTACAGAGAACTAAGGACAAGTGGGAAAGATGTAAACAGCACATGCCTCTGCCTGCTCTTTAAGGACAAACTCCTTCAGCGCCAAGTCTGAACCACCATGCCGACCTTTGCCTCTACTTCTGACCAATTTTTCTCCAGCTGGAGGTCAGGCCCAAATCACACTCCAAGAATGCAGACAGGGCTGTCCGTCCAACTAAAGTACAACCCTATTCCAGGCACCTAACAGCAAACCAGAAGACTTGTTGTGGTTAATCTTGGCCCCTGTGCCCTTTTCATACCATTTAAATGCCTTCACTACCACCTCAATGTCACTGCAGCATGGCACGAAAGTAGATACGTCATTGGTATATGCAGAAACCCTGGCTTAAGCTCCCATCAAGAACAGCGATTCTACATAGAGCCGGACTGCCTGCCCTGTCCCTCAGCCAGCAAAGGAGAGGCTCCAACACCAACGCATAAAGTAGGGGCAACAGTGGACAACCCTGACGAGCTGATTGAGACAGCACAAAAGTGTACAACAGCTTCCCATTCTCCTGTACCACAGTACTGGGGGAGCGATACAGGAGGCTAATTCAGCAGCAGAAGTCGGGTGCAAATCTGGCAGCCTGTAGGACAGCAGCCAGGTAATGATGGTCAACCCTATCAAATGCCTTAGACTGATCTAAATTGATCAGTGCTGCCTCTTTGTTGTCTCTTACACCCTCTAGGACCATGTGAATCAGATGCAGTTTACTCTGAATTGTTCAGCCTTTCACAGCACAAGTCTGCTCCAGGTCCCAATAGAATCTGACTGCAAATGCTTTGACAGGATCTTGGCCATAATCTTTAACTCTGTGTTTAGCAGAGTTATGGGCCTGCAATCATCAAGATCCTTCCCAACATTCTTACCCTTTCTCAACAGTGTGACTATACCCTTAGATATCCAATTGTGGACGGAACCCTTCCAAAACCAATTGTTGAAAATGACAGTCAAAATCAAGACAAAGATGTGTGACAGTCTCAAGTACAATTCACAGGGCAAACAATGTAGGCCCAGCAACTTGCAACTGCTAACCTTTTTCAATGCTACATAGACCTTACCCTTCATGATCTCACCCTCGCAGCTAGCTGCTTCAGTCAGAGAAAGTCGAGGAAAGTCAGCCAAACAGCTGCAAACTTTATAGCCAAAATGAAAGTCTGGTTAAGGAGTTTGGAAATATTTATCACAGAGACTAGGTTCCTTGGTAAAGTGGTTCTCGAAATGCCATCAAAACGCCTCACATATCTTGTCGGTTAACCTCAAACATCCTGCCTGTCCAGTAAGAACAGACTGAACTTCCAGTAGCCAGCCATTCTGATCTAACACCACCTGGGCACAGACAAGCCCAAGTAGCCTAACCAGTGGAACATTGGACAATCTAGCAGATCTATGTCAGCCCTTCTAACAGTCTATCCAGGTAACTAACCACCTGGGTAGACAGCCACTCAAGTGCTCATGTCCACATCTTTCCCACTGAGATGATCGACCCAGTATCTACCGACAAGACCAAACTCATCGATCAGATCAACCAACTGGATTAAGACACTCATTTTTTTCTCACTCTGGTGACAGGCGAACTTAACTGTTTTTATTCAGTTTTGGTTGGCTGGAAAATGTCATTTGGAATTCACTCCTGGATGTGATTCTGACCTTTCTATTAGACAATGAACAAACTTTGTGTCAGCTCGTGAAAAGGTTTGTAAGAAATATTCGTTTCTGAGAATTGATGATTAATTGAAATTTTGCTTTTAGATGTTTCCTAGCTTTCTATTGGCCAAAAACATTTTGCATCAAGGTGTGAAATATAGAAAAAATTTCTTGAATTTTGTTTTAGATCTGATTTTGCATGTGTGCTAAGCAAGTTAGTAAATTTGAGTCTTTTTATTTTCTAACGAAAATCAGTGCTTAACATTGAAGCCTAAGTCTGGATCTTGTTTTGTTCACTACACTAACATTTTGTCAGGAACAAAAAGAAACAGAAAGTGAGAATGCAAAGACAGACCAAGATCACCATTAAAGAGAAAACAAGAAAAACAAAAAGAAGGACAGTACAAAAATAATCAGGAGTAGTATAAGAAAAACAAGAGTGTACAACCTCTGTTTCAGAGAGGTGTAGTATAGTATGCAAATTAGTAAGCAAGTATAGAGAATAACTGGGAGGTAAGAAACAGAAAACCATGTCATCACAAAGGACACTGAGTTGTGCTATGACTATCACTACACACAAAGAAATGCAAAACATAATAGATTTCATTTAACTTTGATATTAGGCACTTAACAAATAATCTAATATTTCTAAAACAATAACTTAAATAACTTCCATAAAGTAAATCTGAAGTAGCGTGCAGAAAAATTGATGAAAAAGAAATATAATTTCTGAACCAGTTTTTATTTATGAATTTCAATCAGTTTGTGCTTTACTGGTATTTATGTAATTCATCATTATTTTGATATTAATAAAGCCTATTAAATTGTGTTAATCATATATTAATTTAAAATTTAATATTCATTCTATGTTCTCTTATAGATGATGTTAGATTTATTATGCAAGTCAACATTTTCTTAAAATTGATGTTAGTAAAATTATCAGAATCTTTTTCTCTTTATAATAAAGGTACCTTGTGAATTTCAGCAAATAATGTTTTATTAGAAACATTTTCAATAACTTAATTGATGATAAGATTTTATTATTCAATACAACAGTTGTTCATCATATTGTAAATAAAAATATGTGATATCACAGGTATTTATAGTTATTTTTTCATTTCACATATAAGAAAGTATTCCAAAAAGATGAAAATGAAATTCATTGGCATAAAAAAAAAGCAAAAAAAAAAGCTTTAAAACAGAATTGAGAAAATTCAAGAGTGTAAAAAGCAAAAGTAAATTGTCCAGCAAGAAAATATATCAAGAAACTGATGCTGCAAAAGTAAACTGAAAGAAAAGATGGAGAATATCAAGAACATTGCCTAAAGACATGAAAACAACCCGACTTCAACCTTTAAGAAAACAAATGTATGCTGAGCAAAGATGTACATAAAAATTGATTTCTTAACAGTAATTTTAACAATGAATGTAGAGCTACATTGGATGGACCAGATGGTTAGATCCTTCATGAAGATTGTCACAACTTAGAAAACAAGAATAGAGTAATTTATCGAGATAGTATTACAGACAGTAAAATTATAGACTTTTTCAAAGTTGATGGTTGTGGAAAGATAACTGTACAGTAATATAAGTTATTCGACAATACATTTTGAGTGGTACAGTTCATAACTAAGAAGATTTAAGATAAAGAGTATGTTCATACAAGATAATGCTCCTTCACGATTTGCCAAGCTACTGTTCACCTTGCCCCCCAAAAAACAAAAAAAATGCCTTCGAAAGAAAATTAATGAAATCTTCACATTCTATTTGTTAATAATTCTAGCTATTAAACCAAGTGAAAATCTATTGTCTATCATTGTCATATGACAAGAGAAAACAGTATTCAAATAAATAAAATATCTGGAAAGCAACAAAATTGCTTCAAATAATGTTGAAGTTGAAACCAGAGAAAATTTAATTTCAATAGCTAAAAGACTGATGATGATTATGGAATATCAAAGAAATTCATATTAATATATAAAATAATAATTTGTTCAGATATATGAAATATTGTATTAATCAAATGTATGTTTTTATTAACTATACCTTTTGGATTTATATATGAGGTGTGTTTAAAAAGTATCTGAGAATTTTTTTTCCGCCAAAATGCACAAAGGATTTTGTCACACAGACAAAATCCTTAGGGTGAGAGATGATGCCACACTTTTTGTGCACGTATGAAATATTTTTTGCAGATAGGCTGCATCAGTTTCTGGCTGTTATGCAAAGAGTACAGACGTATAGTGCACATTCATTGAATTGTCATTTTCATGCGAGATGACCAAATGAACAATTTTTGAACATATTTCATAAAAATAAAAAATTATTTTCCACTTTATATAAACTTGACACCCTATCAGAGCTATTATCAACACTTTTAATAGTAATATTAATATTAGCTGTTTCATTATAAGGAAACAATCAGCATTGAGTGAACAGCCAGTACTACTGTTAGTTGAAATCTATAAAAACTTTCTCTTTAATCACTTTTTCAGGAAAATAGGTTTCTCAAATTCAATAGCTTTTATTCTTTCCAACATTGATTGATTATTTGAAGTGGAATGTCAACATCTTTATTATGAATAAAGACAAAAGAAAAATTTATCTTAACCATACCATTCCTTTCTCTTGAGATCCAGACAAACGCAAGGATTTTATTTTGTAAATTTCATACAAGAGTAAAAATTTTATTGGTTTTCAAAAATGTTAAGTTTAGGAATGCTCATAAACATTCATTAGGTTAGCTGAAAAGTCAGACAAGCTATGGAGGATCAGCATTAAACAATTCAATATCTAATAAATAGAGTGTTTTGAATTTTTTTTTTTAATACAAATTAGTATATAATTCATTTTGTTTTCAGATTAAGTTATGTATTTTGAATAACATGAGGTTAAGGATTTAGCCATTTTCTTTCAATTTTTTAACATTTTTGTAGTCATGTATCTTGGCTTGAGAAGGAAGTAATTCTTTCAGGAATAAAGATATTAAAGAATATCAAGGATGCATATTTATATTTTGATAAGATTCAATAGTGAACCTCTCAAGAATTTTCCTACTAAGTAAGTTACTTTCTCTTTTAATAGGCAGGTAGTCTCTATGACGACACATTCTTTAGATCAAAATTGTGGCTGTATTTATTTCTATGTATAACTAATGCATTTTATAAATTGTTAAAAGATCACTTTTGTGTTCATAGATACATTATTTTAAATTTCTGAAAGTTTTACCAAAGTTCTGACAATTTATTTTATATATACCTGCTTGAGAAGTATTATTTTCATGGGTATTTTTAGTTTTGATCATATCCAGTATTAGTTTTGGATGTGGTTGTAATTATTTCAATGCTTACATTGAATCTCTATTATGCATTATTGGATTTCTGTTACATGTGATATTAATTTTATCTGTTGAAATTCCACAAGTGATGTAGTTTCTGTTATTTGGTAAGATCTTTGTGATACTGTAGCACCAGTTCACAAGGTTCCAAGAAGTGTGGGCTTCACATGCTAAAGACTTCTTAATCATTGATCTTATAAAGAGGTTGTATGCAGCTGACAGTTTAGACATTTCTGAACAGGTTTAGTACCATGCATGACATCTATGAAAGTGTTGATCTGATGAGGCTATTTAAAAACATTGAGTTTTCAGGTTAATATTTTGCTTTTCTAGCAATTTGTAGTGTTGAGCAAAAACTATCTCTTATGCAGCCAATTCGATGTTCAATCTCCTATGCTAAATTTATTATAGCTGATCCATACACAGGTATTTGAATTATTTGATGTATTTACATCCTAAAATTTTAGGATAGATTCCAGGTAAGTGCTATCACTGCTTTCATTTAAATTCCAGATCATAGTTTCTATTTTGGAAAGGTTTATTTTGAATCCTATTTTTTGGAACACTTGGTAGAGGAGGTTGATAAGGATAGATAAATATATGGTGTAATTAATATGATGCATATAAATATATCCTGAAAATTTTACCAACATTGGCTAATACCTATTTTATTGCATAAACATTGACATACAGAATAAAATCTGCATAAACTTCATAAGTTAAAGAAAATGAATACCTTTACATTAATACTTCTTTAGCTGAAATGTGAATATTTATAAAATCAATAAGTGAAGCTTACCAAGAGTTGTTGAATTATTTTGTTCCATGGCTTCACACCATTTAATTTGCAAGCCTTTCTGTATGCAAGAACAAGTTCCTCTGCAGTACATATTGGAGCTAAAAAGAGAGAAAAAGAGCATAATTACTGAAGTCTGCAATAAGAAAAAAAATTAAAAAAAATGCCATTATGAATGTCAATTTTTTAACAAAATAAAATTAACCCAACAAAATTACAAAGCTGATTTTTAAGTGTTTCTTTTTTATTTTTCTGTTGATTCATTTTTAATTTATTCAAAATTAGAGAAAGAAAATTCAAGATTGCAATATTTCTTGTTCTACATAAATGATCATTTTAAAAAGTGCAGTAAATATTCTTAAAAAAAACTTGTTCTACACTGTAGCAAATTGACATTTTAAAAATAAAACTTAAAATAAGAATAAAGTTATAATACAAAAACTGTATAATAATATCCTGCAAAACAAATATGCAGTCAAGCATTATTCTGATGAAATGTTATACTCCATAATCTCATTTTAAATGTTCTTGGTAATTAATACATTCAGTTGATTTAATTGAGAGTAGTAGTTGGTTTAATTGAGAGTAGTAGTTCAAATCAGTTATTTGGTTCTCAATAAGAGGTTTATAGTTGAGAACTCTCTTCTAATGCTACCATATAAACAGTATCATCTTTGGATGAAGAACGACTTTTGGTACAGTTAATTTCAATTGCTCAATGATTTCTTGCTTGTTTGAAATGATTGTTTGATTACCAAGTCATTACTTATTATTATGGATTGATTTATTTAAACTATTGTCTTCATCTTGATTGTTATAATCCCAAAATGTCAGCAGAAGTGCTCTATCTACATTGGAATGAACTCTTCCTCCTTCATAAATACTAACCTGCAAGACTTCCAGGAGGAGGCAGTCAAGACTCAGAGTAAGTTGATAGTTCGGATGGACACTTCTAGCTGCTGACTAAAAATACTCTTATTTTGTATATTATGTTTTGTTATTCCAATACACTGGTTCAACCTACCTTCTTTTTTCGTGTCTTTCTTCCTGGCCCTAACAGGCTACAACAACTTGTCGACGAGGATTTGCAAGGACCACCGGAATTAAAAAGGAACTCTCTTAAAACACGGGCAAATGAGCTTTCGTAAATGAACTAAGTGTAACTGCCAATTTGTTTTTAACAGTGCAGGTTCAAGAATTTTTTTTTTCATTAGTTTTTTTCATTTGAAAAGTATCTGGAAAAAAACAGAAAAGTACCCCCCCCAAAAAAAATAAATTAAAAAAAAAAAAAGACACTTACAATGGAGGATTTCAAAAGTATTTTATTAGATCTTGTAAAGTACCAGAATGCACAGCAAGAGAAGTGGCAAGAACAACTGCTCTCTCAACAGGAAAAAATGGAAAATTTATTTCTGCAAAACCAGAAGGAAAATTGAGAGAGACAGCCCGAATTTCAAAAAGAAATTTTTGAACTGACAAACCATAGTAATTCCATTGAAAATGAATTTTCTTTTTCGCAAAACACCATTTGTAGCAGGATAGAGAATTTTTCATACGTTCCCAACGAAGACATAACCTTTGTGTTATATCTTAGGAGATATGAGGACATATATTCCACAGATTGTGCAAATTGGAGTGACTCGAAAAAAGTATGTTTTCTTCTGAGGGAACTTGCATTACTGAGCATACAAAATTCATAAACTACATTCTGTCACAGAAGACTAGTGAGTTGACATTCACCATAGTAGAATTACTCATGGAGCTTTTTAGTCGAAAGATATCTCTTTTCCATAAGAGACAGAAATGTCTTAATCCGACTAGGAAAGAATGGGAAGATTACACCACTTTTGTGTCAGTAGTAAACAAATACTGCGATGATTTTAGACTGGCAGAGCTAAGTGCTAATAACTTCAAATGTTTGATATTCGTGCAAGGACTAGTTTCAACAAAAGATGCAGAAATTAGGCGAAGAATACTAAACAAATTGGAGAATGAGCCGAATATAACTCTTCAGCATCGCAGATTATATAAATTTGAACATTTACCATTCAGGGTCAAGGTAGTGCCTGCAATATTCCAACAAGTCCTGGATACTATGCTGAGTGGCCTTGACTTCACAGTCGCTTATTTAGATGACATTCTGATGAAAAGCCAAAGCGTAGTCGAACATAAGGAGCAAGTCCATAAAGTTTTTGCTAAAATTCAAGATTATGGTTTCAAATGAGATCAAATGTAATTTTTTCATGAAAAAAAATCAAATCCCTAGGACACATAATCAACAAAGATGGCAGGAGGTCGAATCCTGAATGTGCTACTGTGATTAAAGACATGCCGGTGCCCAATAATATCGTTTCATTGCAGAGTTCCATTGGACTAGAAAATAATTACCAGGCATTCAATACCAAATATGCATGATTTGCGTGCCCCCACCTTAATGAACTATTAAAGAAAGACAAGATCTGGGTTTAGACAGCAGAATGCCAGCAGGCATTTGGAAAAAAATAAAGAAAACACTAGAAAATAATTACCAGGCATTCAATACCAAATATGCATGATTTGCGTGCCCCCACCTTAATGAACTATTAAAGAAAGACAAGATCTGGGTTTAGACAGCAGAATGCCAGCAGGCATTTGGAAAAAAATAAAGAAAACACTGACGTCAGACTTATTTCTTACAAATTACGACCGGACTTGGAAATCCTTGTTGCCAGTGACGCTAGTTCATATGGCGTAGGGGCATGCATTCTTCACAAGATGACTGATGAAACAGTAAAACCAATAGCTCACGTGTTGAGAGCTTTGCTTCCTGTAAAAAAAAAATTTTGAAAAACAAGCACTTGGGATTATATTCGCAGTCACATAGTTCCACCACTATATTTACAGTCAACATTTCACTCTACAGACAGACCACAAGCCACTACTCACCATTTTTGGCTCAAAGAAAGGTTTGCCTACTCACACAGCCAACAGACTTCAGAAATGGAGTACAATCCTGCTAAATTACAACTTTAAAATGAAATACATGTCATCAAAAAAAATTAGCTGTGTGGATATATTTTGTCAAATACAAAGAACCACTGGAAGATACAATGCTTGCCTCCCTTCAGTCTGAAGGAGAATCAAAAACTACCCTTTGTAATACAGTAAGGGAACTTCCAGTGACGCTTGAACAAATAAGACAAGGGGCTCTCCACAATGAATATACCAAGCAAACAAAAGGGAAAATTGTTGAAAAGGACCAAAAAACTACGAACGTTTTCTCTATATGCAACAAGGTGTTACTATGCAGGGAATGTGCCATGATTCCAGGAACACTCCAGAAATGTATTTTGAAAGATTTGAACACTGCTCATCCAGGGAGTACTAAAATGAAAAGTTTAGCTATGTCTATTGAAAAATATGGATAGAGATATAGAAAACACTGTCAAATCATGTAAAGGCTGTGCCTTGGCAGTGAAGGCACCTATTACATTCAATCCTTGGCCAAAAATGAACCTACCTTGGTCTAGAATTCACATTGATTTCACAGGCCCTCTAGAAGGATATCACTACCTCATTGTAGTTGACAGTTTCTCAAAGTGGCCCGAAGTACACAGATGCAAAAACCCAACTACAGAAATTGCTATAAAATTTCTACATTAGCTGTTCACCAGATTCAGAGTAGTAGACACCTTAGTGTCAGTTTACGTCTATGAAACATACCAGATCGAACACATCACTACCACACACTATCATCCAAGGTCTAATAGACAGGCTGAGAGATTTGTGGATATGTTGAAGAGCGCTTTGAAAAAAGCTAGGGCTACACTAACTGAAAAAACCATTCAACAATTTCTTCAAGTATACAGAATTACACCTAATAACAGAACAAAACACCAACATCTCAATCGCCAGCTGGAGTGATGTTCGCATGTTGGATATGGTCCATTTACGATAAATTATTCCTAAAACAGACAAAACCAGGAAGAACAAGCATCTACCTACAAGACGATATAACTCTGAAGAAAAAGTTTTTTTCAGAATTTTCAAAGGCAAAAGATCTTTTTGGGAGATGGGTACAATCGAAAAAAAGAGTCAGGAACAAGGTATATATGATAAAAGGTCCACAATTTATATATAAAAGACATCTCAACCAAATTAGGAAACGCCTGACGAGGCTGATAGCAGGCTTACTCAGGGAACAGTTATGGATGTCATATATGACACTTTCAATATTCCGACCCCACTAGCAGCCCCCAAAATGCACCGTTCTAAGAGAAAAAGAAAAGCAAGTGATTTAATAGTTGTCAATCCTAAACAGAAAAAGGTATTGAGACAACAAACAAATAAGTTTTCAAAGTTGTTCTACTGTGAACTTGGTAAAACAAATCAGCCAAGTTCTAAATACTTAGCCAGTTGTAAAAAAAAAAAAAGAAACACTTATTTTTCTCTATAAATTAAACAAGTCAAGCAGAAGAAAACCACACAAAAGTTGATGAACTTTCTATAAAAATATTCCTCTGGATTAACTTTTGTGAAACTTTTTTTTACAACTAAATTACAGCCTGCGGAGGTAAGATTTTAGGAAGGGGGCGGCGGTGTAATGGTGCCCTATCTACATTGGAATAAACTCTTCCTCCTTCATAAATACTAACCTGCGAGACTTCCTGGAAGAGGCAGCCGAGATGCAGTGTAACTTGACACTTTGGATGAACACTTCTACCTGCTGACTAATAACACCCTTATTTTGTATATATATTGTTATTCCAATACACTGGTTCAACCTGCCTTCTTGTTTTCGTGTCTTTCTTCCTGGCCCTAGCAGGCCACAACAAGAAGTAACCTCTGGATCTCACTGTCTTGGAATGAGATACAAATACTGATTGATTGATTGATTGATAAAAATTTAAAGAATTCTTTGTTGTCCTCTAATTAATTTAAACATTTTAGCAAAATCAAAACTTCAAAAATCACATTAAGGGGAAATCATATTCATTTTGTTTTTATATTTATTTTTATGCTATATTTTTACAAATATTCTTACAAGAAAAAAATTCTGCAGTGCATCTGAACTTGTGCATAGAAAAACAATCTATAAAATATGAACAATTTGCCACTCCTGCACCAGGTTATTGTCATGTTGCATAACCAGTTATAGTGACATTTGAACATTTCAAACTTTATCTTGTTGTTAAGGTTTTTCTTAAAAAAAAAAACATTTGTGATATTGTTCTATTCAACAATACTTTGACTGCTTTCAGATGACTATATGCAAAAATTAAAGCCAGTTAACTATTGGATTTTAAATTTTTTTTCTAAATATTCAATTTAATGTTAATAAAGAAATATTTTGTTTTAATTAATTTATACCAAAAACAAAATATGCAAATATTTTGTACAGTATTTTTCCTTTGTTAGCAATTTTACAGAAGTATCTCTTTTTAGTTGTGTTGTTGGCTATAATGACAATGTATCTTTCTATAGTAATTATGCTTTAAAAATTATTCTTTTTTTCAGATTGCTGATTTATAGAATTTAAGAATTAGCTTCAACAAATGAAAATATAATTTTTTAAATCATTTCTTTGCTAATAAGAAAATAACTCTTGCTATGACAGATGTCAAAACAAGCAAGAGTAACAGTTTGTATTTAGTGATTTAAACTTGTGAAAAAAAGATTTTAAAATGGAAATCAGTTCTTTTGGCAAGAGCTTTCATTAAATGTTTTTATGATCCATAATATATAGTAAAAGGGTATTGGAAGTTTTTGATTGGGTAGACTTTTTTCTTTTTTTTTTTTTTCGGGTGGAGGACTGTCTTGTTGAAATGGTTCATTGTTTCCAGAAAGGTTTTTTTTAAGTTTGTGGCTTCTTCCAGATGTGCTATTTATTCTTTGAGAATGATCATTGCTGTGGTTTATTTTGGAAATTTGATTAAGTAGTTATTGCTTCTTTAAGCATCTTACTTCTGGAGTTATTGACAAGGAAGACCTGTGGTTGGATTGGAGAGGTTTGTGATCTAATTGCAAGACTGGTTTGGTAAGTAATTTTGGAGTATCATGAAGAGGTTCTTGGTTGATAAGATGTTTGTGACATCTTTCTTTTTCTTTGGACTGGTTTATACTTTTTATTAGTTTGATTTTTACAGTGATTACAAATAGACATGGTTTCAGTTTTTTATGTTGTCTTGTTTTATGAATTTTGGCCAGTTATCCAATCCTAGAGTTTTAGTTGCCTCTTAATCCAGTTGACATTTGCCCAACACTTATGTTGGACACATTTCTGGTTTGGGTTTCGACTAACCTTTGTGCTACTGGGAACAGTAGGTTTCTTCTGTATTTCACCTCCATGATTTATTTTGCTTACAAACATTCATGTGTATGGCAAGTAGTCTCCATGACAGCACATTAAACACATCTGTTAAATTCTCTATCAGAGTGGTTGACATCTTTCAGTCTGCATCTCTTACACATTGATTGTTCTCTACATTTGGATAGGTAATGCTCATATTTTTAGTATCTATAGTATCTTAGTTATGTTTTAGTTCATTTTCTTGAAAATCTAAAAGATTCTGATTTTTTTTAGTATTTTGAGAGTATTATACATGTTTGAATAAGTTTGTCATCATTTTTTATGCTTATTCTTCCAAGGTCTTGATTTTTATACCTATTTCTATCTTGTCTAATGTACAAAGAGATGGTTCATGGCTTTTGATAATATCCTTAATACAAGTAAGAGTATTTTTTTTTTATTTCTATGTTGTACAATGTGTCTATTCTCAACAATATCTCAACATGCTGCTTTTTCTACTTTGATTAGAAGATTCCCAGTATTCATTTTTTTTTAACTGTCCTTGGGGCCAATATGGAAGATATATTTTTTTTATAATGAATCGTGACAGTCTTGAAAGACAAGTTTCACCCAATGATTCTAACACAAGAAATTTTGAGAATTCAGGCAAGCCTTGTTCATTATCCTTATCCAAATAAATGTCAGAAAATTGTTGCTTGGGTGTTTATTATATACCATATCTTTCTTCAATGATCATTATTGCCCATGCACTTTATCCACATGAGAATTCAATATTCACATATTAGGTTCACTTGTAAGCTACTATACCCAAGTTTTTCTTTTATATGTTGGGAGGAATTACACCTCCAGGTGATTCCCAGACATACCAACAGGGCAATATTAAAATAAACTATATATATATATATGTGTATATATGAAAACAGCAACACATGTTAATTACACAAAACAAAACCCAATCTTATGCAAAAAGACTTACTTTAAAATTAATCAAAATATAACAGCCACAAATTATTATAAAGACTAACCATCCATTCTTAATTTGAAATCCTTTAAAATGTAATTTTAAAAAATGCTATAAAGATAACACTCAAATAAAAGTCAAAAAGATACCAATATCTATATGTGAATATAAATATGTACAACTACAGGCACACATGCAATGATATGACGTCAAATAACACAATTACAAATAAACACCCATACATGTTGTGACTTAATAAGCCTTTAGGCATAAACCATAAAACATCTTCTGTTCCATTATCTAAAGACCTAAAAAATCATTGTCATGAACAGATGATCTTCTACCAATCTATTACCATACTTTTATCAATATCCCAATCCAGAGATATTTGTGGCATGTATTTTGGTGTTTAACAAAGAAATAGAAGAAATAAAATAAAACTGTGAATAAAATGTAAACTGCAATAGGGTCAGACAAAAGCTTATGTAATTTACAACATAAATATAATTAACAGTCCTCAACAATAAATGTCATGTAGACTACCATTAAATTCAAAGTATGACTTAATTGTCAGAGATAATAAAATTGGAGCAAATAATCAGCAGTGGTAAATTCAGTCTGAAAGTAACTAAATAATTAAAAACATGTCAGGGTTCTATCAGCATTGTTTCCTATTTAAATTGCACCAATTCAGCATCATGATCATGAGGGTTGGAGATGGGCGCACCATATGCACTGCAGCCACAGTATCAGTGGTGTTTCCTAGGTAAGATAGCTTGACAGAGCCCAATCCTCTACAGGCTAGTTTGAATTTAGAGTTTTCCTTCTCCTAAATTGGTTGCTAACAAAGACTATAGGACCCAGACTGTCCTGCAATTTTATCCATAAATGAGGGTGGAGGGAGAGGGTGGTTTTAAATTCAGTTGTCCTTCTCCTGGACTGGTTGCCACCTAAGACTATCAGACACAGTTTGTCCTGCTATTTATCTACTGCTGGAAGGAGAAGAGATGGATTAATACCTTTCCCAAGGGTATTAGTACATAAGTGAATGTAATGAATTCAACTAGAATTCAAACTTAGCTCTCCAATTCCTCAATCCATTACTCCACTTTGCTCCCTAGATTCATATTCAATGTAGGTCAAGGGAAACAACCAATAATCCCCCAAATTTTTTGCCTTCACAATAAAAATAACAGAAAAGCATAACAAAAAATACAACTGTTAACACTTACAATAGAAACGGAAACTCAGACTAGTTTTAAAATGAGCAACATTTTAGAATCTACACTAACAGAAAACAGTCCCTTCAGTTTTGCTAAGTGGCTTCCTCTTGTGTTAGTACTACAGTCAACTCCTTTTTTCACCATGTAAACTTATCTAATATTGCAGACTTCCTCTACCAACACCTGTTCATCATAGAACCACTGACTGTAAAATGGTTCTTTCAGTGCCTCTGATTTCTGACCATCTTACTCCTGTTTCTCCACGTGTCCTTGGAATCCTACTTTAGTGATCCATTAATAAAATTCTCAGTCATGTACTATAAAAATCCTACCATAGCTATAAATTTATTTTTCTAAAGATACAATATAAGAATTAGTTACAGTTCCCTTAGTAAGGCATAGGTTGAAAGGACCTTGATTTGGTTGAAGTGTATCAACACTACTCACCTTTTATTCATATAACATTCAGTTTTTATTATAAACCAATACACGAGGAAAAACAAAATCTTGCTGTTGATAAGAACAAATTCCAAAACTAATGCCACAATGAATGAGTCTATCTTCTTTATGTGAACTTTCTCTTTGACTATTCACCTATGTAAATTAGTGATGTTATAGAAAATATTCTTGTTGACTAAAAAAATCTTGATCAGTCCAATTCATTATGCCAGAAAATGTTCTTTCTATTAATGAAATAATTACTCTCAGTAGAGTATTGGTCTGGAGTCACATTGTTTACAACTTAATATTTAATGACAGACATCAGAAACTATTTCAAAACTTATTGAAGAATATTTATGAAACTATATGTTGATATGGACTGTGGAACAATGAAGAGATTCATTAAAACCTTATCTTCATATATATAAAAAACAATATTCATACATGAAATTAAAATGTTTCTGTTTACATGAAACAAGTTGTTGGGTTTCCACTAAAAGTTTTACAACACTTATGCATTTAAATATTTCATGAGATTTGTAAGGATTTTATTGTCTTTGATTTTAGAGATTACATAGTGCCTTAAAAAAACCTTCTTGGAAAGTAACCATCTTTTTAAGGATTTAGCATTAGTAAACAATAATTATGATTTTAACTTCTTTTACAAAAATAAAAGCATGTAAAGTTGTTTTTGTTTCATTTTCCTTCTTGATAGGAAGTGAATCCATTTTATATACTAACCAACATATTGTTGGGCATAATCTTAGTTTCTATATTTTACTTGAACTATTTAATCCATTTGAAATATTAAAAACATTTATGAATATGTATTCTTGTTTGTACATTGTGGTGCAATGGGTATCAGCTTGGAACGAGAAATCGGAGAGCTGAGTTTGTATTCCAGTTGAATTCATTGCATTCACTTACATGCAAATAGTCTTGGGAAAGTATTAATCCAACAACAGAACAGATTGGGTTCTATAGCCTAGTTGCCAAATAAGGAGTGTATTAGTATAGATAATTGAGTTTATACAATTGTTAAATGATCTTGCCCAAAAAGAGTGTAGTTTGGATATATTTATTTCCAGCAGGCAACTTTTGAAGGAATACAACAATCAGGATGGACTTCAGCCTACAGGTTTTTTTGTTTCATGTCTTCTTGAGATACAGTGGTGATCACAACAAAGCTTCTTTATGCAAATAATGATTAAATACAGTCCTTTGTGCAAATATGATAAAGATTTCTTCTTCATGTGCCGTGTTCCTTCAGGATGTAGGCGATCATGGACTTCCATTTGGTCCTGTCTCTTGTTGCTCTCAATAAAGATTTACTAATCTGTAACTTGTAAATATATCACCTTATTCTATAAGAAACTAACCTTTCTACTCATTCTGCTTCTTCTTATATTGATATAGTATCCTATTTTAAACAAATTTGTTCAAGAGATATGATAGTTATTCACAAAAAAAACAAAACAAAAAAAACAAAAAAAACAAACAATATTCTATTTTTTCTCATGATTGTTAATAGAAAGCTTTGTGGTGACCTCCTTATGTGGCCAGCTACACCTGATTTTTCTATTTCTCCTTGTGTTACTTCTTTTCAGTTCTTTTGCAGTCTTAAGAGGGCAGCCCTTTTCTCCTTTATATTTCTCACTGCAGGTGCTTGGGATGGTGTTTACACAGTCCTTAATCATCTTCTCCTCTATAGGTGATCTTACTCAGATAAGGTGTCCGCAAAGTACTGAACCACTTTTGAAGATTGTCCTGATGTTATATGGCCCACAGATCTTTTGTATCTTTTTGCAATAATCTCTTCATGTAGAGTTAGGCAGACTGAGGCTGTTTTTTGGAGTGTTGCTCTTGGATTCTTTTATCCCAGTTTGTTAGAGCTGCTGTCACATACCTAGAGTAGTTGTTACATTGTAGGGCACTGTATATACTGACCATTTCTTGTTCATATACCTCTGGGTCATCACTTAAAACTTTTGCGTGATGCTGCAAGCAGCAGACGATCTTTCTTTACACTGTATAAATGGTGGGAATTGAAGTTGAGTTATTGTTTAGTGAATGTTGGTTTGCAATGTACAGTTCAAGATATTAACACATCCAAAAATGCTAGTTTGTTGTTCTTTTCTTTTTCCATTGTGAACAATATCAAAGATTTTATGGTCTAGTAGTAGCTGGACCTCTTCCTGGTGTAGCCAGAGTATGAAGGTGTCATCTACACATCTTAGCCAAAGAGTTGGCTTTAGTGATGTGAATTCTAATGCGATCTCTTTTAAGTATTCTATGCATAGGCTATCTACTGCTGGTGATGATGTAAGAATGGGCTCACCATTCTTACATTGATTTAGAGACTTACAACTCATCCCTTCATACTTGGTACCAAGACTTCCTGTCAATTCAAGGAGAGCCCATCAGGTCACAGAAAAACAGTACACGACTTTGTCAAAGAAAGAATCCAGTACAACTATGAACATTCCTCAGGCTCAGGCTCAGGCAGATGAGCTAAGATAGAAAGTGAGACAGATAATGGAGAAAGCCAAGTAGAAACCCAAGTCAAGTATCACAAAACCAGAGAGGCTGACAATCAAGACTCTACAGAGTAATGACATCATCATCATCATCATACTATCAGCTGATGAAGGCAATGTGACTGTAGTGATGGACAAAATGAAATATATAGGAAAGCTGGAAGACGTCATTAGAAGTGGTAGCTATAATAAAATAACAGATCCATAAAAAAGAATGACAACTGTTGCAGATACAAATCAAGAACAATAACTACTTCCCATCTAAGACATACAGACAGTTGTCTCAACATTACAGCAAGATACCTCACATATATGGTCTGCCCAAAATTCACAAAGACGGTATTCTGCTCAGGTCAATTGTTATCTGCCAAGGCTCTGTGTACTACCCTCCAAGTTGCTTCCTCATGGATTTAATTGACCCATTAATAGGAAAGTCACCATTATATTCAACATCATGAATATGGCAACAAAGAGAACAACAGTTCAAACAATGTAAATAATTATGATATCTCATCTCAAAAATATAGAAATTAAGAATTAACTAATTTGAAACTGTTTTTCAAAACACCACCTCCACTTGAGGTATGCTTAAAATATCTTTTGTCATAATTCTTTAAAAAAAATTATAAAAAATGGCATTAATGCTAAATAATTTTTATAATTCAAAAAGATGATATTTTATTAAATGGTAACTTTTTTGACAATGGTAACTGAAATCAATCTAATGTAATTCTATATTCATCACTAAAACTTACTGTTGAGAAATCAGTTTACATATTCTTTGTCTATCTTTCATGTTTTTCTTTATGATATTTGAAGATGAAAATTTGATTGCCATCATGCCTTGAGTCAATCTTATTATTTTGCATCTTTTCTTTCTGTTTACCAACTTCCACTTTGCTTCTTTCACTTTTTCTCAAATTTTAGGGGAAGATTCTTAAAGCAGATTTTTTCTCATTCTCATCTTGACAATGGTTCCAATTACATTTTTATTTTACCATGCTCCCTATTCAACATTTTGCAGTTTCCAACATTGTATTCACACCTCAATTACTTTACAATATCTTATTAAAAGTTCAGTTTCACTAATAGATAAATACACTTTTACTAATCTAAACCAAACAAAACAAAACAAAACAAAATTTTATCATTTCTAGTGGAACATTATATAATCAAAACATTATCGTCAAACACTACAACATTGAAAATTTGTAACCAAAATTATTAATATGTGAAAGAAATTATTTCAAATCTGTATTTGGTGTGTTATGTCTTTATTTTTTACTACTGCTTAGTCTTGATACTGACCTCACTAGTTTTGCATAGTCACTGCAATGTTTCTCTACACTGACACTATCTTGGATAATCATTTTTTTTTTACTTTCTATTTAAGTACACAGGCTCAATTGGATTTAAATCCAGTGACATGCTTGATCAACATATAACTTTTGCTTGTTTAGAAACTGTTGTTTTAATGAAATGTTTTGGATCATTATCATTCTTGATTATAGCTATTCTTACCAAACATTTGAATGAAGGTAATATTTTTTTCTCAATATTTTGATGTAATCAGCAATTGTGATCCCATCAATGAAATGCAGTTCACACAACCCCAGATCGTGACATTTCTACTGCTATACTTAACTGTTGTGGACAAGTACTTTTGTTATGTAGAGTAAGCTTAAGAATTATGGTTAGAAATGATTTTTTTAAATGGATTTATTTTGTTAATAACTAAAAAGAAAAAAATCTCAACTAACAAAATCACACGGTGTTGAGACATATAGTGTTTCTGAAACATGATACTCTGGGGTACAGAATATTACCCAAATGTGCAAAAATTCAAAGCAAAGGAAAAATAAACAAGTAAATGTTTTTTTGGGGAGAGGGTAGGCGGTAAATTATCTTTGGTGTTGAGTGTAAACAGATTTCTACAGAGTGTCTCACTCAAATTTTTCAATGAAATTTTTTTTACCTCTTAATCAATATGCATGCCTGAAACTGATAGGAATGAGTGAGCAAAAGTATTTGAAAGCCCATCTTTTACTCACTCTCTCTCACCAAAAAGTAGTAGAATTTCTCTAAGGGTAATAAAAGCAGTCAATACAAACTATATGCATTGTGCTGCTTAGTGCCACATGAAAAAACATTTCTTTTAATTTGATTTTCAGCAAGAGACAGAGACAGGCCACTTTTAGTATAGCGGTCCCAAGAAAATAGTGGAAATGAACATGATGCAACTAATTCAGTCCACTTCTAACCAACAATAACAGTCATCAAATACTCTTTCAAGGCACTATGACAATCACCAGATATACAAAGAAGTTAGTGGTAGAACCACAAACCCAACCACATAAGATATTAAGATGCCATACATACATTTCACTATGATGCTACTAAACTAATTAGAAATTGTCAGATGCTAAAAGGTTGATTTTTGTTTCATCTGATGATAGTATGCACCGGGCCTAAACATAATTTTCCAGTGTCTGAAAGCACTTATTGAGGGTGGGCCGGAGGCTGATCATCTCTGGTCGGGTCGGCACGGTGAGTGGGGTATGATGTTGAAAGACCTGAAACCCCTAGTGATCCTTGCGATGACATCACTGACGACACCCTCTAGTGCCCCCATTACGGTGCGTATGTTTGAAATATTCCAAAACCTTGAGTTTTTATCTGTAACAGCTTCCTACACACTCATCAGCCATGTAAGCCTACACATTTTTAATTTCATTAGCAAAATCTGCAGCAGATTTTCTTTGATCTTTATTTACCAATCTGTTGATATAGACCTTGGCATCAGTTTACATGCTCATCTTGTTCACTTCTATACAAATCTAATTTTTTTTTTTACATTTTTTACAATTCTGGTAACAGTGTTTTTACTTAAAAAGTCTATTAGCTATTTTTGGGAGCCATTGTTCCATTTGAAAAGAAATTAGTAGGTAACATACTTGTTTATGGCTGATACTATACATCTATCTTACAACCCATATAAATTTCAAAATCAGTCATATTAACTAGATAAGACACAAAAGACAATGGTGAAAAGCATCTGCAAATATTCCTGTGGTTATGTCAAGAGATCCTCACAGTTGCACAATATGTGGACTTGTATGCAGATCACTAGTGGGACTGAAGTGTAATATATGACACAAGCATAAAAACTGAATAATGTTATCAGATTCTCATATGTCAAAATCAACAGAATAGTTCATCATATATAAATTCCACCTGAGGATTGTTGTGAGATGAAACAGAGCAGAGTAGAAGATTTTGGTATTGATAATATTATTTAGGGTTGTCAAACTTGACACTGTGCCCTCAGTTTATTTTATATTTTAAGCTTATGGATATCAATAGATATCCATGCAAGTAAACACACATATATAAATATTTTCCTGATGTTAATAAAACAGTGTAATAAAACAGAGGCAACAAAGTAAATAAATATATGTCTATAGTACAAGAGTTTCATACATTGTGTAATCATCAGGTGCTTATTATGAACTTACGTACACAAGTACCTGATGATTGTATAGTGCATGAAACTCATAGTCATGCTATATAGATGTAGGATAACATAAATATAACTAAAAAATGGACACTGAAGATTGATATTGAGCACTTTTATTAATAAATACAGTATACTGTTAAAAAAACTATACATGAGAGAGAGATAATGATGACTAACCATCTAGTTGTATAAAAGATACCAAATAAGTTTTTGTAGAATTGTAATAAAGCATTAGCTGAACTTCACATGTCAGTCAGTTAAGTGTCATACGTGATACATGCTTTGGGTGATCATGTCTTGAAAGAGATATGACTGACTGGGCAGCAGATTATCCCGCAGTAGGTTGCCATTGCTTTCTGTAGTAGACTGGTTGCCAGCCAAGGCTATAGAATCATAATTGGAGGGAAGTGATGGATTAATACCTTTCCCAAGAGTATTTGTGCACAAGTGAATGCAAGGAATTCAACTGGAATTTGAACTCGGCTACCCGATTTGTCATTCCGAGTTGATATCCACTGCACCACAAATATTACAAAAATCAGTTCAATTCAATGTTATTGTGAAAATATTGACTTTAATAATAGTCTGCCAGAAAGTAAAATTCTACACACTTTCTTTTTTGTAGTACCCTTATCATTTGAGTTTTGTTTAATGGCATATCAACCTCTGTAGGTTATTTAATGCCAAAAAGGTAGGATTTTAAGGTTTTTTTTTTTAATGTTTGGTTATAGTGAGAAAGTTAATTTTAATGAATTTTTTGTTTTTATCCTTTTTTTATTTTAGAAAACTGAAAATATCTTCTAGGTTTGTATTTAAAAATGTTTTGCTGAGAATAACTTTTTTCTTTTCAAAAATGTGTTATGGTAATAATTTTTCTTCAAAAATGTATATTTTTCTATAAAAATCTATTATTTTTGTGTATATATTTTTATAAAAGTGTATTTTTATACTTTCAGTGTTTTGACCACCATTTGGGGGGTTAACTATTTGCCGATAGCTAGGACACTAACAGGTACTACCACTCCGGGTCAAGGTGGACCTGAGAACAACTCCAAGGTAGTGGTTCCATGCTCCTCACAACCTCCTAATCAGAGACCTCTCTGTCGGATGCAGTTTACCGTAAGGCCAGTCTTCATTTGAACATTAACGGAATTTCTTTTGAATTGAATTTGAAGCGGTATTAAAAAAGTTGTTTTTTTTTTTTAAATGCAAGGAAAAAACTTCTCACATCACTTACTGGCAGCCTTGGTTTTTTTCGTTTGTTTGTTTTTTTTTTGGTTTTTTTTTTAATAAATGACTTATTTCAATAATCACGAAATTTTTTGTAATTTGGTTTCCTGAAAGTAAAATTTAAAACTGGATGTCTAAAGGTTTGTTCGGTTTATTAAAAATTACAATAAATGACGCTTTTTTTTACATTAATTTCACTTAATAACATTTCATTTATTTATTTTTTTTGTTCCTCTATCTTCAGCCATTTTTCTAGCAACTTCATGATTCTCATCTTCTTCCTCGGCAAACAACTGCCTTAATTAATTATTTCTCATAATTAAATCTTTCAATCAATACACTGAAAAATATTTTTCATCACAAGAACTCAAAGGTGGCATTTTTAAACTCAATGTCAAAAATTCCTACTTAAAAATAGTTATAAAATAAACAAACTCAGTAGTAAACCTTCTAAAAAATGTCTAACTTTTTACATTTTTTTTAAAGTAAAATAAAATGTAACATTTAAAATTTTAAGTTAGAAATGTTTACAACGATATATACTTCTTGTAAGAATCGGTTATCAAACTAAGAATAGTAAGTGAATAGTGAATATAGCTGCAATTAATAATTCGCAAATAGAAATAAATAAATTATCTAATAACTGAAAGAAGAATTGTACCATCAAACAAAAAGCTTTGTGAAAAAAAAAGACAATGTTGTTAGTAAATAATCATGTAGTCAAACTTTAATCTAAAAAATTGAACTGCGACACAAAGGGTGAGATTTTGAATTTAAGATAAGGAAATTGGGTTAAAAACTACATAGCATATAAATGAATTGTTTTGAAATTAAATTTAAGATTGTGGCATTTATTTTTTTTTGTCACATAACGCAACAGACATTCAAACAAACAAAAAACGTTTTTTAATCGTCTAATAAACGCTCAAAACAAAAATTATTAGAAAAAAAACAAAAAAAAAAAAACAAAATGAAAAGTTAGCAAAAGATTACATTTAGGAAAAAAATTAATAAATAAATGATTTATTATTTTTGTTCTAAAAAGTTTTGTTCTCAGTACAACACAGTGACACGAGTGAGCGTATTATTCACTGTAATTGTCAATCTAACCAGTAAAAACGTTCATAATTAATTCAGGCCAGATTAGAGAATGAAAACAAAAAGGTATTTTCAACTCTTCAGTAACATTTTTTTTAGTTAACATGGTGCAAAAAATTGTTAAGTTTAGCATTTCAAACTATAACTGCATACCAAGTACTGATTTACCTCCCTTTATTCACGTCTTCCAGTAACGCATCAGAAATAAAAACGAAAAATACTATGCAACCAACCTTTTTTATTTTATTTTTCTTGAGTAAAAACTTAAATTTAATTTCGATAAAGAAAACTCACCGATATATTTCATTTTAGATGGGAATTAATAAAATATTAATTTTATTTCGCATGCATGATTTTTCAATACGAAAAGGAGGGCTCATAATATGAGGCGAATTTAAAAGAAAAAAGGGATTTATAAGGGAATTAACTCAGTAATTGGTAAAAATAAGTTGTTTGAAATGCTAGGATAGTATTTAAAATTCAATGCTAAATTTGTAAACATCTCTACTCGGGTCTAAATAAAAAATATATTTGTAAAATACAAAATTAGTAGGCAGTGTTTGTTCATACGACTAAATAACCTACATTATTACATTTAACAGTGACACAGAACTCATCATATATAAATATTTAGAGGAAAATAATGAAACGTTTAAATCGAGAGCTTGTGTGCACATTGCAATGATGATAAAAAGACTTTTATTTACAAACAGCCAGAATATGTCTATGTTATGTTAACATTGAATGAACCTTCGATCATAATGTAAAAAAAAAAAAAATCAGTTTCCAGATTGCGATAACGTTTTCACTTTCTTTTTTATAATAAAAAAGAAATCGAACACCATTTTTAAAATCACTCACTTCCCGAAAATAAATGGGCTCCAAAAGAAATTACAGGGATAAAAACATTTTCCTACAAAAATATTTATTTTTTCAGCTTAAAACGAATATTTATTTTTAGCATTCAGTCGTGCCATCATGAAAAAAAAAAGCCAAACACTCACACCCAACAAAATATTTTTAAAAGAATAATGTAAATAAAAGAAAATCTCAATCTGTACATTTGTACGCTTTTTAGATTAATCTGGTTTGCCAGAAATTATCCAAATCCAAGATACTTTTTTATTTTAGCTTTTTCGTAAGTTTGAAGAAGTTATTCAAAATAACAGTCAAAAATTCACTTACTTTTAAATTGAAAAGAAAATGATTTTTCTTCACATCAGTATTTTTTAATCGAACAAAAAACATTAAAAAAAAAAAGTAAAATTAAAATATTAATTAAACTTTCCAACCGAAAGAGATATATTCCGAATGTTTTGAAAGAAAGAAAGTAAGAGTAATATTTCTAATTTGTGCGTGTCTTTGAAAACATGTCTGTGTTGTATTGACCACAAAGTGGGCAGCTAAACTCAACACAGCTTCTGGGACCTTTCCCACCCCCTTCAAATATACGCCAAGATATTGATAAATTAATAATTATCAAGTAACGACTTATTTTTATATTCAATCTCAACAAAATAGATTTAGAAAGTAATATTTAATTACTCTGAACTCTGAAGCCAAAAAAAAAAATTTGAGGTGTTGTTCCCCTATGTTTGACAGGTGTAAAACAAAAAGTACAAAAACAAATTCTAAAAAAAAAAACACAAAAAACAAGTGAAGACGTTTTTCGTGAATGTCTTAATTAAAACAAGAAAAACGGTTTCACCAGGAGTTTCCTTGTCATACCTTTTAGAGTAAGTCACTCTCGTTTTATTGTTGATTAGCAAATAATCGCTAGCTTTTGGAACTTTAAAAATCGTTTATTATTTTGAAGCGAATTTTTAGCCATTCATGGATGATTTTAAAAAATTGTAAAAATGTAACATGGGGTCTGAGCCTGAAATTTAAAAAGCAATTTAAAATTGGTAAACAAGTGAATTACTGTTTAAAAACATACATACCATTTTTCCATGGATTGCATGGTTCAGAAAATCCAGTAACGATACAATTATCATCTGGAAAGGTGACATTACGTTTAGTTCCCATCCATTTAGAATTATTATTAGAATTGTTGTTCTTTGCCACGTGGTTTGTACTGTAATCTTGATTGTTGTTTATGTGATTGTTGTTATTAGTAACACTAACGGAATTACTGGTAGAAATACTCGTATTGATAATGGAGCTATTATTACTAGGGTTAGTGAGTTCACCAACCCCTAAAATTAACTCTGGTGATTTTTGTATTTGTTGGGGAGACAAGGCCGTAGTAGCACTAACCACAGTAACGTCATCATTATTGTTATTGTTGATGCCGTTGCATCCATTATTGTAATGGTTTTTTGGGAAAGGGCCATGGTCAAATGGGAGAGACGAAGTCTGTTGTGTTAATGGATCATGATAGAGGCGTATGTTCTGTGCGAACTGCTGTTCAGATTCGTTAGTCACAATCGTTGTTTTTAGCTTACAGCTTGAATCATCTCCGCCCAGATGTGTTTGCCCATTCTTTTTTGCTTCAGCACTTGTTCGGTTGGCATGAGCTGTATTCAATAGATTTTCCATATCCTGGATGCTTGTCGATATAGTTGTTATTCGTGATGATGATAATTTGAACAGCAGCTGCGGCAGTGATGCTGTTTTTCCTTTTTTTCCTCACTTGAATTTTTTTCTTTTTGGTTCATCAAACAATTCCTCACATCACATCATTTAATCACAAAGCTGATTTTTATATTTTTCCCTTGTTGATATAATCGTTGCTTTTAGTTTGGGGCTCTTGTGCTTGTTGCTGGACAGTGGACACCAACTCCAAATTTACTGTCAGTGTCGGCTGAAGTGCAATTTTATCCAAGTCCGTCTGCTCTCTCCGTTTTTTTAAAAAGTTTTCATCGATGGTAACAGAAAAATGACAGTAGTAAAATAAAAAAGTGTTATTCTCGCAAATAGTCGTATTGTCGTTATTATTAGCAATGTAATAATCGCGTTGGTACTCTGAGAGGCATCAATAAAATAAGAAAGCACAGGTGCAATAATTGTAGTAGTAGCAGAAGCAGAGACGACAGGAGTAATATTTTTGCTGCACTAGATAACAAAACTTGTTAAAAAGGTAGATATTTTTAATGCAGTGAGTGATGAAATTGAAGTATAAGAAAGAAAACCCGGCTTCCGCTTGCTTGACACGTCCAACAACATCTCTTCAGACATGGTCATTTAAATTAAATATTATTGATGGTGAGGATAATAGTAGTAATAGGCATCTGGTGTTGTCTCTTCCTTTTTTGCTCTCCTAGGTTTGGTATGGTTGGTCGGCTGACGCCAGATTTGTGTAATGGCAGCTCTAATGTTTTTCAAACGTTTTTGTCGTGTATTTGGGAATAATATTCCCGGTTAAAAGTATATTCCTTTTCATGACTTCAATTCCAAATGGTTCTTACAGAAATTTTGATTTCTTTTTTCTTTCTTACAAACAATACATGAGCGAGAGAAACAGCGAAAACATCAGGTGTCCGCCATGTCTATTACAGAGCCTACGTCATAAGATATTTGTGAGGGAAGAGGAGGCAAAATGATAGAAGAAAAAAGTGTAATATTGAAGGTCAGGAAAACAGAAAGAAAGAATGATAGAGATGTATATATTAAGTTGGAGGAGTAAGTACGAAGATGATAGTGGGTAAAAAGCATAAAACCAGTTGAGAAGAAGAATGACATAGGTAGAAATAATGGCGACATTGTTTTTTTATTTAAATTTATGTAATTTAATAACAATAACATGTTAATTTTTTGTTCATACTGACTATTGTCAGATTGCCTCGTTTTTAGCTACAATCTCAAAGCCAATAGAAGGCTATGATAATCAAATAAAATTTGACACAAAAAATTATTGTAAATATTTATTTTGATTCAAAACTTAAATTGTCAACAAAACTAGAAGTCTTCTTATTGTCAAAAACCTAAAAATAAAATCTTGGATATTGTCATACTTGAATTGTTGAATGCCTATTTTCCTAAAAATGTTGTTTGTTTTTACGTCATTTATTTGTCTTCTTGTTTCGCTTCAATCAATTTATGACAAAGATTCTTAATTATTCCACTAACTTCTGAACAAACATCTCGGTGTAAGTTATTATGTAGTTATTGTAGGGTGGTGATGTTTATCAAGCTAGTTTGGGTGATCATTACATTACTCCTCTACTCAACTGTGTAGCGAATTCAATCCTCACCGGGTGCTCCGCACTTGTGATCTTGCGTAAAGTTAAGCTCGGTAAAAAAGTGGAGGTAGATCAATTACAATTGAGTAATAAGTTCGATCTTCATTGGGAGCACTATACTTGCGGCCTTATGCCAAAAATGTTACACTTCTGAACAATGAATTGATAATAATACCAGAGCAACTATCCCTTTTTTCTTTTTTTTTCTTTCTTCTTTTCATTCACTAAAATCTTAACCAATGTTCACTTCATGTAAATATTTTGTATAGATATATTCAATTTTTTTAAAGTTATTAATGCATTATATTTAATAATTACTAGTAGAAGTACCTACAATTGCCAGGACAAAATTATTGAAATGACTTCTAACTTAAAAAAAAATATATATTAAAAACAGAACACCTAGGATAACATAAAAATGAAAACAGCAAAGTATATTTTTAAGTATTAGACATTTACAAAAGTATTTCTCTGTATACAATATTCTTGTTTTTTTTTTATTTTGTGCATAAATGTAAAGATTTCATTTTCTTTCAACTTTGGAGCATCCAATATATAGTTGATCATGTGAAAAACAGGGATCTTCTAAGTGTAATCCAGCCACTGACAGTGTTTGACCTTGTGATTTGTTTATTGACATTGCAAAGCTAAGTTTAACTAAAAATTGCAGTCTCTTCAAATTGAATGGAACATCTGTAAGGATCAAGGGGTTTCTTGGTACATAGACATCTTCTCCTCTCCCACAACCAGAAAGAATTGTTGCTTCAATAACATGAGGCATCATTCTGTTCACTATAAATCTTATGCTGTGGCAAATTGACTAGTATTTTTGGTGCTAGAATGGCTTGCTCAAACAACCATTTACCATTTTAATAATGATATTTGGAAAGACTTTGGCAATTAACTCTAAAGCTGATGGTACTAATATACATATGGATGATGGATCAATGAAATTATTTCCACTACTAATTGGGGCTCTCTCCTCTCCAAGAGTTAGTAAGTTTTCAGCAAATTGATTTGTTGTTATATCTCTATACAGGTATGATCTCATATACAGATATGATCTCATATTAGTTGTCAATATTAGAATCTTTACACGTCTTCATAACAAAGATGATTTAAATGAAGCTTGAACATCTGTTCTAGTATCTTTTGGAATGACAGGAAGGATTTTTCTAAAATTACCATAGAGAAGCATCAGAGAATCATTAGTGTTCTATTCAAAAGCCATCTTATGATTCATTCATCCCAAACAATCAAGTAACACCTTTTGATAACTTGTGCAATTTCAGAATTCTTTGGTATATTGCACATAAGATTTTCATTCCTGTTCAGGTCCGGTGGAAGTTTGAATATTGAATGAAGTAATGATGTAACAGCAATCCCTAATGAAGCAACTGCAAGTGCAATACATTTTTGACTTCTTACCTAGTCTAGTAGTAAGGTGACTACAGATATTTTCCTGTTCCACCAGGTGTGGCTCTAGGAAGAATATTTTACTTTTCTGCTATTTAACAACATCTATAATTATGTCATAAGCTATTTTCTGGTCAGGTAGAAGCTGTCTCATTTTCTTCCATGTAGCTTACCAATGATGATAAATGCAAGCTCATTCTCATTTCCTTTTGCTGTTTTTGGAAGACCATAAGTGTGCAGATCAGTTCCTCTCATGGTTATGATTCTATTCTCAATGCTTTATTGTAAAGTACATCACTGTAAGAAACTTCAACATCTGGTAACTGCACTTGTAAATGGTGCTTGTAATTTTCAGCTAAGGTGTCCTTGTGTTTATCCTGAAGCTCTAATGAATCACTTATTTCATGAAATTTAATGAGGAAGAAAGCATAAAAGTCTATGCATGAAACAGTCTTAGTGGAATTTCCTCCAACTTGAGGAATTCCAAAATGATACCATCTTCACTGTTGACCAAAAAGCAAGGGGTATTGTAAAGCATCATATGAATGATGAGTTTTACATATTTTTTTTAGTTTATTATCATGACCTTGAAGAACAATATCTCTTCTGTGATTATTGCAGCTACTTCATTGCATTGAGATGTATTGAAACATCAAGAATACTCACATGAGGGCCTTTTTTATCAGCATATATAACAATCTTGAATTCAGGGGATGGTGATGATTCTAGAGCAAGTTTAAAGCTTTTCACAAAACTGTTCCTTTCATGAAGCAGATCTTGCTTCTTTATGATTGTGTCAATTTTTGTAACTCTAGTTGCATCAACTCTCTTTTGAGCTGGTTGAACCAAATCAGACACAAAATAAAGTTCAAGAAATTGAGGTCCTTCATTTGGCAGTGGCAATAAAGATTCAATATGGCAATACACTTACCTTTGGACTTTTAAATGTAGGCAAAAATCCTCTCTCACAAATAATCTTAGCTTCAAAAGAGATCATTTGGAATGCACTATTATAGTTTTGAATGTTTTGAAGAAAGTCTTTTGAATCATTAGAAGCACCAGTGAGAAATTCCCTCAGTGGTTCTAGAGGATCTTGTAGAAGCTTCAGATTGACCTTAACACCTGTGCAGCATATACCAGGAGGTTCATTTTCCCACTTTTTTGCTCTACAGTAGGTATCAAGTTTTGTCATTGCACCAATCTGCACTTTGGAGAGATGCATAATCAGTCATTGGATCATAATTCATAGTGACTAAATGCATTGGAAAATTGTCTGTTGTATGATTGGGAAATCTTGACCTGTCAAAAGAAAGTCATTAATTTCATTTTGTCTTTCCTGCTGATTTCTTGCCCTCATCTTTTACGACCTGTGGGATGTGTGCTGTAGTGCAGTGGATATCGGCTCGGAATGAGAAATCAGGGAGCCGAGTTCGAATTCCAGTTGAATTCATTGCATTCACTTACGTGCAAATACCCTTCGGAAAGGTATTATTCAATTTCTTCTCTCCAGTTATGGGTTAAATAACAGGACAGATTGGGTTCTATAGCCTTGGCTGGCAACCAGTCTACCGCAGAAAGCAATGGCAACCTACTGCGGGATAATCTTCTGCCCAGTCAGTCATGTCTCTTTCGAGACACGATCGCCCAAGCGTGTATCACATATGGCACTTAACTGACTGACTGAGATCTTTGTACTTCAGATTAATTTTGTCTTCCTTGTTGAATTCTTACTCTCACCTGTTCTAGTCTGTGAGATTTTTCCTCTTCATTTCATTTTGTCTTTCTAACCTTCATCTGTTAAAATTTGTGACACTCAAATTGAAACTCAGGCCCATTTTGTCTGTGTCTTCCAATTCTTATCCTTGTTTCTTCAAGCTCTTGCTCTCTCTGCTCTTGACTTTTGATTTTTTTGATCTGTTCAATTCTGGTTTTGTTACCTCGTAACCTCAATTGTCTTTGTTCTTCTGTTTCAAATAATCCCTGCCTCTCTTTCACAATGACAGTAGGAGATTTTCTTCCGAGAAACAATTTTTTCTTGGAAATCATATTAGCTTATCCCTTAACTATTTTACTGTCTTTATTGCATTAGTAATATGGTTTGCAATAGATATGTGACTGATAAAGTACTTCCACTAATTTATAACAGATGTGTCACCAAAAAAGTATGGAATATAACTAATACAATATATGCTAAAAGATGTTCATGTTTTTATATATTATGGTCAAAGTATTGCACAATATTGTGCAATATAGAGGTCAGATCAGATGAAAGTTTGAACTTGTTAACTAAAGTTGAATCTATTCTATGTCTATTGGGGCACCTTATGGGTATATCTCAAATGAATTTTGTTTCTCTACCAATTTAATTGATGAAATTTTTCAAAATAAGTCAATGTAAAAGCTTTTTACTACATACAGCCCCTATTTTTGGCCCCTTGGGAGTGCACCATTATCTCTTTTTAAAAGAAAACTTGTGCAATGGTTATGACTTTGGACTCTCTACAACTTTTATTAATTAAATTTTTCAAAATAACTCAATGTGAAAAAATTTACTACATATAGAACTCATTTTGGGCCCTTACGAGAGTGCACCATACTCCCTATTCCCATATATTAATAACCTAAAACCGAATCTAGTTCCAAACTTAACCTCTTGTGAAAGTTTGATCAAGATTGGTCCAGTTGATTTGATTTCTATAAAGGGTATATGTACATACATATAGTATAGATATGCATTGCTATTTGGACAAGCTCAGTTAGGCTCACAATGTTTCGAACATTGTACCCTCTGAACTTCTTCAGGTATCTCTCTTCATATGTAGTAACTTTAAATTTTTAATCTGAATGTTTTATCTAATCTATGAGTGCATATTGTTCTCATTCTACTTTCCATGCTTTGAGAATATTCATATCAATACTTATTAGCCTTATTCTTCTTTCTGTTGCTTGTTTCTTTTTTCCACTAAGCCAGTGATACATGGCCTAGTGGCTTAAAACATATCTGATTTTCTGGTAGTTATTGGTTCAGTCACTTGACCTGGGAGTCCTGAAAAGTAACAGTTTTACCTTCTTTGAAAAGAAAACTAACTTTTGGTGCAGTTAGTGATGGTCTATTTTACACATTTCATGATCTCCTGCATTCCATGTAAAGTATCCACTTTTCAGTGTCTTGTCACAATTTGTTTCGAAAGCAAACTCTCTTATTATGTTTAATTTGTAAATTGTAAATGTTGTTTATTTTCAAGTAATGTCTTGATTTGAATCCTATCAGTCTCAACTATTTTATCCAACCATGGATCATTGTTCAGCAAGAAATGTTTGACCTAAAACTTTACAAAATATTTGATTCTTCACAATATCTTTATAAACTGAAAAAGATTATTTTGGGATTTTGAGTTGTTTCTTTCTTCAAAGATAAAAGCATAATATACAAAAGCACTTTACATCCAACTTCAATGTCAGAACCAAAATCAAAATATCAATTTTGACTAAATTATCAAAATTGACATATTGTGGAAATACATGCTGATCTGTAACAGCCATTTCAATAGAATCAAGTGATATTTTTTAATGATATGAATTAAATTCTACTAATACCATCTAATGAGAAACTAAGACATTTCTTCATTAAGTATAGATTGGATCATATAACCAAGGTTTAGTGTTTGGGGTGACTCATTTTAGTTTATGGAATGAAATTCAGGTCATGCACATCTCTTTGTTTTTACTTATATAAATTACAGTTACATTCTTAACTCAGTATTGTTCATATATAAGGATTTATGATTTAAATTTCTGAATTTCTGTAAAAATGTTTACATATTTCTTACTGAGAAAAAAATGATAAAAAGTACAATAATATATAGCAATAACTTTCACTGTTGGTCCTCATTTTTGACAACAGGAAAAGAGTATGAAACTCACTGATGAAAATATTTTTCAAAGAATATGAAAAGCAGAAATGTTAATTCTTGAGTATAGACTGTGTTTTATGTTGCTTCAATTTCTCTAATTACTGATATTAATATTTAACATGGACTTTTATTTCTTATGCATCCAAGCATTCTTTATTAAGTCTTAAATCTAAAAGGATTTATTATTACACATTTTTTTCTAATAATTTAAAATATATTTACAATGAAACTAATACTGTATAGCATATATGCTTGAGCATAGTAAGTGTCTTTATGACCAATTTTTACACAAATATAAGGTGTCACACTATACACAGGGAATTTATTTTTTGTGAAGGTGTAAAATTCATGCAAAAAATTTAGAGGTCACAATATACATGAAGTCAGCTTTTACATGGGTATATATGATATACATATTTGTATGTTATACAGATATTTTAGAATGTTAATTTTCCCATAAATTTGACTCACTGTTACAAACTCTTCAGTCTGCTAAGCATTTTGTAATGACAAAAGAATTCTTTCATACTGGGATCAAAATTCTTTTACATTGGGGTCAAAATGCAATAAATAAACTCAGGAGTAATATTAGTTTCTCTAATATATAGTTTAAAATGATTTGACAAGTCTTAATTCATCATTTTATTTTATTTTTTATTTTGTATAGAAGCTAAATCTGAAATCATATTTCATCAAATATGATGTCGTTCACCATTGTACATGATAAAAATAAATTAATAAATAAAATATATTAATGTTGGCTGAACATCTATCCAGTAAGTCAAATATATATCACTATCTGTATTAAGAGGATTAAATAAAAACAAAAACTGAAAGTAGAAATAAAATAACATCTATAATGAGTGTGGAAAAAGATTCAAGTTTATATAAAAAAGATAGGTTTTCTAATTATTAACTGATTTCCAGTTTTTTCCTACATATATTGTACTTACCAAAACATTTTCTTTACCATGCCCAATATCATGAATTTATATTATGAAGAGAGATACATTTTAACTCCTATAATAAAAGCCATGGAATGTTTGAAAGTTGATTTACAATTTTGGGAGACAATTGAAAAGAAATCATGTAGATAATTCTTTTTACTGCCAAATTGTCATTTCTTTGCTTTTTTTATTCCTTCAGGGTGGCTCAAAATGTGCAGTCCCTTTTGTCCCATGAGAGAGTTTGTGATTGGCTGTCAAATTGATTTGGTGGTCAAGCCTCATTAATCAAAGAGACAGAACAATGCGTGGATCCCCCTGCACAGTGACATATTTTGTCATTTTGAGTCTGGAACTCATGAAGATCACTTCTGTTTATCAAAGTAGGGTACAATCTTACTTCGTTAGAGAATGTAGATTCAAGTTAGACAAACAGAATATCGAGATAACGGTCAACATCGTCTTCTCCATAATGGGGGCCATGCTCATGAGCAAAAAAGTCAAGTCAAGGGCACCCAGCATTTATCCCCACCTTGTCAAAACCATGGACAGACACTACTCGGCGGGTGGCATTGCCAGTGATGCACAACACTATCTTGATCACGACATCAAAACAGATACCACAACCGCCATTGAGACCACCGCAATGATCGCAAACCAAGCCACACACCCTAAGCCACACAGCCATGGAAATGAATCTGATAAAATCCTACCCGACCTGAAACTGCAGTTGATGGAAATGAACAAACAACTGAAATAGACCCACAGACACGACCCAGCCACCACTAAAAGAAACGATCGGACTGGGCCTTTCTCCATCCGGATGCACAGCCGGACACAAAGAGACACTGGACAAACCGGCTGCCCGGCAGTACGCAGGAACTACTCACAAAGCCATACATGTTTCCGGGGTAACAGATGCCCTTACTTTCACCCTCCCTGTGCTCAAGCACACATAGCAACCACAGACAACAGCCTACCTGGCACGGGTTCCCCTTAGCGAGTAAGGGAAGACTGCCAAATTGTCATTTCTTCACCTTTTTTATTCCTTTGGGGTGGCTCAAAATGAGCAGTCCCTTTTGTCCCATGGGAGAGTTTGCGATTGGCTGTCAAACTGATTCGGCGGTCATGCCTCATTAATCAAATAGACGGAACAATGCATGGATCCCTCTGCGCAGTGACACATTTTGTCATTTCAAGTCTGGAACTCATGAAGATCACTTCCGTTTATCAAAGCACGGTACGATTTTACTTCGTTAGAGAATGTAACACTACTTTACCAAGTTCATGAACATGTGTTCAGTCCATCATAGTCTCGGCATCTTTATGTAGAACCCCATTTCTGTTGCCTCAAGTCTCTTCTTCACCTGGGATTAAATTGTCCAGCATTCACTGTCATATAGGAGTACCAATATAACAGCTCAGTACTCTTTTCTTTGTTTCCAACTAAATTTTCCTGTTTCATAATACTTTGCTTACCTTTTGGAAGGTACCTTTTGCACCTTCGGATTTTGGTGTTGCTCTTTCTGTCCTCTTTTAAAACACTTCCTGAATATTTAAATTTTTGCACATGTTTAATCTCCAGTTTTTAATTCACATATTGGGCTGTTTCTCTTGCTGACAACCATTCATTTTATCCTCTTACAAATGATGCTTAGTCCTTTCTTCTCACTTTCCTTTATCATCTTCTGTAAAAGTTCCCATAGTTTCTTTTCTTTGTCTGCTATCAACACTATGTTATCTGCATATCTAATTTTGTTAGGATTGTGACTGCCAGTGATAAATCCTGGTAGGATTTCCAATTCACTCTTGCTTCACTATATGGATTGAATAAATCTGGTGAGAAGACACATGTCCCTTTCTATTTTTGCGTACTTACTGAATTAATTTTCTATTCTCTTGCAAGCAGTTTGTTTGCAGTATGTTTTCTATTATTCTAATATATTTTCCAAATAAATCAAGCTTAACACATCACTCAATGAATCCTGGGTCTAACTAATAAAGCAACAACTTTTAGGCAAAATTTGACTTTATTCATCAATATAGTCTCCTTCTAGGGTGATACACTGATTCCAATGCTTCTCTAACAATTTGATGCCTGTTTTATAGAATGACTAACAGTATAGCCCGGTGTTGCTCGGGTGTAAAGAAAGCTTTAAAATTAATCTATGGTCCTGGAGCTCAGACTCTTTGGACATTGGCACCAAAGACTAAAAAGCAATAGTTGTTTCCAGTTAAATTAAAATCGTTGACTGAAAGAAAAATGAATGGATGTAAGTCAAATTTTGATTTCCTGGTATTGAATAAGTTTTTATCGTCGTAAACTGAATTTTGAAGAGCCAAACCCGAAGCAAAAACAAAATAAAAGGGCTGAAAAAAATACAGACATACAGGCAGATAAACAGGCACACACACAAACATCTTGCCTTTTATATATATATATATTATCGATTTTCTGCACTATTGTAAGAACTGCAACCTTGAAACTTCTGAATATCGTTTCTTATGTCTTTGTCTATGAGTGTATCAAATTTGATTAAAATCGGACCACACCTTCTACCACCCAATTTTTTCGATTATCAATTTTCAATATTTATCGGGGGTACCTCGACACAAAACCTAGCTAAGAACACTTGCAGACACTTATAGTACAACTGTGTAAATTTTCAAGAAAATTGGTTCAGCCGTTTTGGAGTCTATAGGTAACAGACGCACACACTCACACAGACACACACACACACAAAGTTCCATTTATAAATAAGTTTAGATAGATTTGTCTTTGGCCTGAAAATATACTTCAGTTTCTGACATCATTTCTTCATTGAAGCCAAATCTCTTTCCCTGGAGCATTCTTTTGAGGCCTGCAAACAGCCAGTAGTCACTGGAGGCCAGATCTGGAGAATAGTGTGTATGCAGAAGCAATTGCAATTAGTGTAGTTTTGTTATTGTTACAATTAACTAGTGACATGATGCATTGTCTTGGTGAAAGATTACTTTTTTCTTTTTCATTTGTGACCGTTTTTGGTGATTTCTTCTTTCAAACACACTAATAATGCTATAAAATATTCATTATTGATGGTTCTTCTTTTCTTAAGGCAATTGATGAACAAAATACCTTGCACGTCCCAAAATACGAAGGCCAACAAACTTGCCTGCTGATGTTTGCATCTTTGGTCGCTTTGGACAGCTTTCACCTGCTGCTTTCCATTCAGCTGACTGTCGATTTGACTCTGGAGTGAAGCAGTTGATCCATGTTTCATCCATTATCACATATTTATGTCAAAAATCCTTCTTGTTGCATTGAAACATTTGCAAACAATGCTCTGAATCGCCAATACATTGTTTTTGATTGACTGTGAGCAAATGCAGCACCCATTTTGAACACGGTTTTCTCACTGACAAATATTCATGCAAAATAGTGAATACACTACCTTCTGATTTGTTCAACTCCTCTGCTATCTCATGCAACTTCAATTTACGATCAGCCAAAACGAGTTTGTGGATTTTTTTGTGTTTTCTGGGACAACTGCTGATTTTGGGTAACCTGAGTGTTCAGCTTTTGTGTCTGTATGACTGCGTTTAAAGTCAGCATACCATCTCTTAACTGTTGTTTCTGACAGAGCAGAGTCCAAATAACACTTATCAAGCAGTCATTGCTTTGCTTGAACAGTATTTTTTCCTATCAGAAAGCAAGGCTTTTTCAACACAAAAAAATTCAGATTTTTAGATTGTTTTGAAAATTTGCAACAGTAGCTTCACTTAAATAACTGTAGTGTGTAAACTAATAATCAGATTTGACCCAATATTGTTCAGACAAATTTTTGTGACATACCTTGTCAAACACTTTTGCATAATCTTTAAAACATAGGTATACATCCCATTGTATTTGTATTGTTCTCATTATATCAGAAAGAGCAATATTTATCATAACCTGATTATATATTTATCAGTTTGACATTTTTCAAGATGGGCTAACAAACAAGAAAATAGCAGAGGTGATTGACAGAACTGCTATTGAAGAGTAGTTGAAATTTACTCAAATTATAATAAATCTCATAGCAAACTTTCTTCCACTGAAATGATATAAATGTATGTCAATAGTAAATACAATTACTGTTGGAAAAATAAACTTAAATTAATACCTGAAATTATTTTCTAAAAATGTTTGAGGTTCCCAAAAAAATATTGTGTGAGTGAAAGAAATAATCCTCTTATCTTTTCATTTTATAAATTATGCATTGTAAATTATTTTCAAAAAGAAATATACAATCTAATAAATATAAGCAAATTGTATTCATGTATAAAAATTTTATTTTTATTATTTTAAAAATGTTAGCCTTGTTTAAATGTATAATCCCCTAGGTTGTTTTTTTTATGCACATTCTTTTGTAAGAAGTGTATTTTTATGTAAGCCAGACAGTTTGTGCAAAATTTGTTACAAATGTATATCTTTTTTGGCTCAGTGGTTAAAATCTGCCAAAGTTTGTGAAGGATCCAATCCTAATTTATGGAAAGTATTTCTTTGTTTATATTGACCAATGAGAGACATGGTCTCAAATTCTAATAACATCCTGAATATGGGAGCAGAGATGTGCCTAAATTTTTTTTATAATGAACTGTATAAAAAGTGACTTAAAAAAAGAATGACTGCGTTGTAGAGACAGATAAGTAGGTCTTTTCATTTTTTTATCAAAGGTGATGCACCTTTGTTTTTTATTGCCTTATTGTTTCTGTTTTTGTCTTTTTTAAAAACCATTGCCTTCTCCTGAGTTGTAATTTTTCCCATTTTTCACTGGTGATCCTTTATTATAAAATGCTATTCTGCTTTAATAGACACATAAAGATAATTTGGTTTTTTGTGCAAATTTTGTTTGTATCTTTTTTGTGTCATTGCAAATTGTAAATAAATGTTTTTCCTTTTAGGATTTTACACAGTGGTTGTCTTGTATTTTATAATTTTGTGCCTGTTAATGTCTTGCTATTCCTACTAAGATTTTATGTTTGATACAAGAGCTTGGGTTTAGTAGAAATTAAAATTTTTATACCTGGTTACCTTGAGGCAATATCACACATTGGAGAAAGGAAAAAAAAAACATTTTCATGATACTTGAAATTTTATTACTGCAATAAAAACAGGTATATTAAAAGACAATTTGTAACAAAAACAGGTAACAAAAAAAAATATATGACCATAAAATAGTAAAAACCAAAAATAACAGCAATAAAAAAAAGACAGCTAAACCAGTTTATTGGTGCTCTTTCATCAGAGCTCAGATCAAAGACAAAAATGAGTACAGCAATTAAAATATATCACATCCAAGACAAATGCTTTATGCAAGAAAATATAACATTTAAAGGCTAAATACCTTTAAGCTCACCAATCATACCTGCTTATAAAGACAAGGATGGTAGGACTTCGTAGGTTTTTAAAAGTAAAATAAACATGCAAAATCAATTTCGTCAGTTGTTGTTATTGTTTCTCCTTTTTCTTCATGGTTTTGCAGTTACCTCTTTCACTTGAGTTTAATTCAATCTCTACTACTGCCTTTCAGATTTCATGAAGCTCCTCTCTCTGGGCTTTCTGGCTTGTTTATTTATTGATGCCAGAGTCCACACTGTTTTTTGTTCATCCAGGCATGTGAATTAAACTAAACATCCTGGCACCTCAATTAAACTAAGCATCTGCATTATGCTTAAGTCACATTTCTTGCATTCAAAAGGACATGGGTTCGATCTTAAATCAAAGTCCTACATGCCAGACCAAGTCTAACCCTCTTTCTTTGAGAATATGATAAGTCCTGTTCATTTTCACCATTTGACTCGTGTTTTCTGTCACAGACTTCATGTACACTGATTCGAAAACTTTCAAGTAATACTCAGAAGAATTATCCCTGTTCAGCACTGAGAACAGGTGCACTGCTAACTTTTAACCAAGTGTTCAACTATCACTGAACCTATTACATTTATGTACTTATGTAAATTGTCCACCTTTCTCTAGCAAATATTTGTCTGGTACATGTTGATTAATTTGTGCTTCCAAACTTTGATCTGTTTTACCTGTATAGTTAGCATCGCATTTTTTTCCCTGAATATTGAACTTCATAATACACAAAGAGTATACTTTACTAATAAATTCAATTTCAGCATCTAATTTAGTTAAAGAGAATATTACTAAGGCCTGATGAACTATGGTTTTAATCAAGTTGATTTTTTGATGTTTAGAACAAAAGGAATCCCACTAGGTATATAAACCTGTAAAAGTTGGATTCTGGTACACTAGTGTAGGAATGTGCGTTGTGGTGCAGTGAATATCGGCTCAGAATGAGGAATCAGAGAGCTGAGTTCAAATTTCATTTGAATTCGTTGCATTCACTTATGCACAAATGCTCTCCAGCTTTGGGTTAAATAGCAGGACAGGTTCTATAACCTTGGTTATAGAACCTGTCAACTGCAGAAAGTAATGGCAACCTACTGCAGGAAAATCTCCTGCCCAGTCAGTCATGTTTCTTTTGAGACATGATCGCCCAAGCGTCTATCATGTATGGCACTTAACTGACTGAATGTAGGAAATCCTAAATATGATCTGTGTATCATCACATCAAGAAAAAGAACACCATTATTCTCTTTTTCAAAGCTGGGTGCAATGTATTAAGTGGTTGATGGAAAACCCCACAAAAGTTTTCATCCACTATTACTAATAATAATTGGGTTCTCTAATGCATACCATTGTGCACCCTAAAGGACTCCCCATTGCTATCCCATCTATTTGCTTATTCATAATCTTATCAAGGTTGAATTCTACAGACATGGAATGGCTTCAAGAATATGTAGCAAGGGAGGACAGGGATAAATGACTATAATACAATGCATCAACACAAATATCAAGTCTGTTGCAATAGTACACAGATGAACAAACTACAAATACCAAACGAGCATTTAAACTTATCCTCAGCATAGAAAGGACTGTTCTGCTTTAAGTAGACAAAAGTAAACAAGTTTTTAACACAATAATTTGTTTAACTTTTCCAGTGCAGACTGCAACAACAGAGCTAACCACTTTGTCAACTTATGCTATACTGATCCTATTATAGATAAAATTGGATGTGAGGAAATATTTTCTTTATGAGTTTTGGATAAACCATAGAATTGTGGTCATATAATACTAGATGCTGTAAGCAGATGGTGTAATGGATAATGGATAAGAATTGTTAATTAAATAGCCGAGCTACAATTCCAGTTGGGTTCATTATATTCACTTATGTACAAATACCCTTGGGAAAAGTACGAATCCACCTCTTCTCCCTCTAGCTATGGCTGAATTACTAAGACTTGTATCACTAAGTAATTATTATCTAAAATATTTCTTACAATCTAAAAATATTTTTTAGCTTTAAATAACACACAAAAGGTTGATAAGCTGTAGAAAATGAATAAACAAATTGTTTAGAAGCCATTAGCCCAACAGCTTCATAAATATCGACTGGAAGAACTTTATTTTTAACCAACCTGTGTAAACACTTTTGAAAATTCAACTCAATTGACTTTGCCCCCTATCATTGGTTTTGTCTGTTCCCAATCTTATATATTTGTCATCATCACCCAAAATCAATCTTGTTGACATAATCATTGAAATCCATAACTATCACTCTGATACTCTTATTGGGTTTAGTTACAATCAAAGATTTATTATGACATAACTGACCACATGAAAATACCACTATTAAATTTAATATAATCAACCCAAAGTCTAGCATATGCAGGGGCCAAATCATTAAGCTTTGTCTTTAATGTATCAAACTACACAGGAAAAGTTTCAAAATTTGAGCAAAAACACTTCAAACTCTGCAAAAATATTCTCTCCTAACAAAGAAGGAATACAGAATTCCAATCCATGAGATAAAACATAAGAGTTTAGTAGAAGACAACTGATATTTAAATATATTCAAAACAGCCTTATTATTGGAAATAGACAAGTTGCCAAACAATTACCTATATAATAAATTGCAACTTCTTTTGAGGATTAATTTGTGAAGTAGCATTCCAACACTTATGAATTATGGCAAGATAATACAGAAAGCATATATTATCAGAATAAGACAAAAAACTGTGATGAAAGTTCCAACACTGAACCAAGGAAAAAGTCAACAATTTACCCACGTAAATCTAACAGATTCAGTTATTTTTTGAACATTTGATTAAAAGCCAGCAGTGTGCCTGGTTTTAATGCCCAGACATGTTCTCAGTGCTAAGCAGGGTTAATTCTGAGTACCATGTAAAAGGCTTTGAATCAGTATCCTACCAGGCATCTCTTTCTAAGCAGGAGTAGTTGGTGAGTATAAAGCAGGTACCGCAACAGAAAACATTTTTTTTTTTTTAATCATATCACCCCAAGCAAGGCGATATTGCCACTGATGCGCAGGGAGCTGCGTAAGGGTAAAAAGAATGGAAAAGAGAAAGCCGTATTAACATGATAACCAAATTTTAAAATGAATTTTTAAAAATGAAAAATCTTTCTTGAAGCTTTTATATTAGTTTTTATTTCAAGTTAATACATTAAATTTAATATTTCCAATAAGCAAAATACTTTGCTGTATTTAAATTGACTGGAAGGGGTCTTTTTAATTTTTTGCTAATGTAACTGATTAGTGCTCTTTTATAGTCATCTTTCATTACGATGTAATTTTATTTATTAAAAAACCTTCCAAAAATAAAATATATTTTCTGAAACTTTATTTGAAGAATATTAGCTGATTTAAAGTATAATTAATTTGATTTGAAACAACTCATATGTAAGTTTAAAATATTACAGAAATGCATTTTTTAACTAAACTGTAGTTGTTTATTCAAATTGTTGATGTTTTTGGCAGCTTGATGTCAGATGGTTGTTAACCTAATGTTGTTCTATAAGGGCTTTAGCTGCAAACAATATAACTGAGCGCCTTTTATATCTAATTTTTAATTACACAAATATGAAAAATTTAGGAAAATATTCTCTGTAATCTCAGGTTTTTATTGAATTTTAGAAATTCTGGTTTTAAAATTTAAAAATGTTTGGCTCTAGTTATCACTCTTATTTTTCGGTAATGTATATGGTTGCTGTATCTACAAAAATTGGCACGTTTATACACATACAAAAAAAAATTCTAAATTCTTTTAAAAATATTGGTGTTTGATGATTAATACCAAACTTAATTTATGATTAGTAGCTAAAGTTTTTATTTAATAATAATATTCTCTAAAAAAGTGAATTTAGGACAATTTAAAATATTCAAAACTTAAATTATTCTAATTAAATTTTAAAAAATAATGAAAACAGTTCTTGTAAAAATATTTTGTTCATTGAAAAAAAAATTTATTTAGACATAATGTCCTTGATATATATTATTTATAAATGCAATTAAAAGCTTTTCTAATTAAATATCATAATTTTATTGCATATTTTATTTTAAAATTCAGAGCAATTTTTGATAAATCGTGTTTGACAAAAACAAATTGATGATTTAAGTTTGAGGAGTCATGCTTTTAACTAATATAAATATGAAGAGTGTGGAATCTTACACTAATTACATTGTTTTGAATATCGTTCTAATCTTTATTACCATTATTATGACATTTTGGCCATTGTACAATTTGACCTTCTTCAGGTGCTAGGGATTTTGAACTAAACCCTTTATTACAATCACTGGAGTATATTATTTTCATTCCATGTGCAATGCCACTTCTGGTAGCCATATAGTTATCTCCCTTTAACTTAACTCTCTATATTATTTGTTTACCACTGCTGTAGCCTGATACTGAACTCACAACGCTTTGGATCAAGTCACTGAAACTAACTAATGCCTATATCTCCCGGGCCATGCGTCCTTGAGGACATCAACATGAATTTCTGGGACTTATAAACCTAATGTCTCAGTAACTATTTTTTTTACCAGAGTTCATATTGCAATCTTTGATGTTAATGATTTTCTCTGGCACTCCATATTACTGGTTCCCATATTGTATTCATTTCTATGCTTGGTCGGCTTAGATTTTTGTGACCTAACAAATGTGCTGATTCTTTAAGTTTACATAGTTTCCAGCATTGTTCTCTATCAATTATTTCAGCTTCATCCCTTTTCTCCTTCCATCCGTAGTCAGTTGCACCTGATTTTTCTATCTCTCCTCATGTTATGGCTTTGTGATGTTTTTGAAGCTTTACCTTAAGGAGGCAGCATATTTTACCTTTTTTTTTTATTTCTTTCCACAGTTAATGGAATGGTATACACAGTCCTTCATCATGTTCTTATCTATTTGGGGTCTTCCTCATCTGGTACATCTGCTATGACTCTCAAGAATCTTGACAAAATCCAAACAGTCATCATCAGTCTTTACCGAACATCTAAACTTCATTCACTTCTTAATTGCTGCCTTCTGTCTTTTCTGTAAATATTTTTATGATAGTTTTTCTAATGAGATCCCCTCCTTGGTACCTCAACAACAAAAATTTTAGTGTACTAGTTTGACAAGTAGGTCTCATTGTTTTACCATTAAAATAGCTAGATGTAACTATACATTCTATTCTAATAGTTTTTTTTCTCACTTCCTCGTCACCTACAATCTCTCAAAGTTTTAATGCATTTTTGTCTCCCTTAATCCTGTTCTTTATTGTGTTTCTCCTTGCTAGATTTCTCATTCTGTTTCACTCTCAGCAACCTCTGGAGCCATAGTGGCATTATCATCTTGCCAGAGGTGAAATAATTAAAAAAAAAATATATATAGTTTTCAATGTCAATCTCAAATGAATTGATTTACAAATATTATAAGCTGAAAGAAATAGGTTTAATATCACTTTTAATCATCTCATTCTTTTTTACCACATTCATGTAAGGATGTATGCTGTAACACAGCATTTTCAAACTTTTTTTTTACTGTGACCCATAGCAAGAACCACGATTTGCATTTGTGACCCATTATACCCATGTGTAATAAATCAAAGACAAAATCAGTTCATTTAGCATCAACAATTTATAAGTATATTTCTTATGATCTGCACATACAGGAATTGCATGTATCCATTTGTATTATGTATTTGTATGGATATAGAATTATTACTTTTAGAAAAACAAATTTAAAGGAAATTCTGACATAAAGGTAAAATGTATAATATTTGAAAAAAAAATTCATTTAATGAGATAGATGTGTTTGTTTGTTCACAAGCAGCTGATCCTAACTGGAAACACAGGAAGACAATGCTACACATTTATCAGGTGCACTGTTGAGCCTGTTTCTGTCCATCTTAAATTCAGTTAATGTGGAAAATCCCAGTTCACACAAGTAATTAGTTTTACAACTAATTATATATAATAATTATATAATTATAAAAGATAATATTCATAAAACATGTACACAAGGCAAATACATGTTAAATATAGTAAGACTATATGTAACAGATCAACAATAAATTGACTTTCCTAGTGTAAAAGATATTTGCTGCAATCATGTTTAGTTAAATTTGAAAGAGATGAAAGGCCAAATTACACATGCATGTTGATTTATAATATTGGCTTGTCCAGAAAGTCCATGCCAATTTTTAAAGGAAATTAAAACACAAAACAAAATTATGCCATTAAATATTCAACTAAATACGAACCATTTTGTTGCACAACCTTTCTCTATTTTTCCTTCAATTTAAAGATTCTGTCTTCACAGAATTTTGGTGGTTTCTCAGCAAAGAACTTATTAAAGTGCTTTTTATGTCATCCAAAAAATTAAAATTATTACCATTGATATTATTTTGCAAGGACTTGAATAAATGAAAATCTGAAGCAGCAGTAGCTGGTGAATATGATGTGTAGGGGGTAACACATCACAGCCAAGTTGCAACAATTTCTGCCAGGTTGCCAGCATTATCTTGATAGAAAGCAACACCTTTTGTTTGCCAATTCTGGGCATTTTTCTTGAATTGCTGCCTTTAATTTGTTCAGCAGCAAGCATTATTTTTCAGAATTGACTGGTTACTTGGCAAAAGCTCATGCTACAGGATTCCTTTTCAATCCCACCAGATGCACAGCATGACTAAGATGAAGACCTACCTTTGGGGTGGATAAAGTGGACTCGTGTCTCTTACACAAAGATCTTTTTTGCTGAACAATTTTGTAAATCACCTATTGCTCATCAAACTTGCTTTCAAAAATGATGCATTTTCATTGCGTTTATACAGTAAATCACAGATAGAAATGCGACCCAAAAGATTCTTTTCATTCAGATCATGTAGTACCAAAACATCATAGTGAAACATGGGTACTTAAATTGCCAAGTGCTCATGGATGGCAGATTTTGATAAATTTAGTGTATCTGCCAATTCCTGCATTGTATAATGTGGATTATTCTTAATCAATGTCTTGATTTGGTAGCCATCTGTAGTGTGGGGAGGCTACCTGTGCATTCTTCATCAATAAGTCTACAATCACCAACTCTAAACTCATTTTCATACAATTCTGTTAGCTAAAGCACCTTCACCATACACAGCACATACCTTTCTTTTTGCTCATGAGGCATTTGTCTTTATAGTGGTAAAAAAAAAAAAAAAAAAAAAAAAAAGCAGCATCAAGTATCTATAATGCAACTTTATGATCTTCCATTTTCATAGGGATGCAAAATTGAAATTAAGTAATTTTAAACTTTCCCTCTCAAAGGATAGTTTAACACCTGCTCTAATTGGAAATGTAAGCATATTATATTAGGTAACTCCACTAATTCACTAAAAAACAGCATAGCATGAAGAAAAAAGACCCTAAATTTAATATTTATATTATTCTTAAAAGAAAAAAAAAAATTCAAAGTAATTTTTTTTTATTTTAAAAAAATTTTTTAATCCTTTCTAACATGTTCAAAATTTTGGTTAAAAAAAATATAGTTATGGATATTGTATTACATGATTCATTTTTTCTGGTAAAAAATACATTAATTTGAAAATTCTTGCAAAAAAAAAAAAAAAAAATTATCAGATTTTAATGAAACATATAAGACTTATTCACAAATGAATAGAAATTATTTTGGAAATCATGATTTTTATAAAATCATAATAAATAAATAAATAAATATTTTAGATGTTACCGACACCCACCTAAATTAATGAAATATTATAAATTTGTTTTATTAGTTAAATGCAAGACTCCTTGGGAATGTAAATTATTTTTTTTCCCAAAAGTTTGCAGCTTTTTCAAAAATCTCAGAATAGTAAAAAAAAAAATGTAATTAAACTATGACTTTATTGAATTAGATAAGCTTTTAAATATAAAAAAAATAAAATGTCTTTAATTCTAGTAAATGCATCTAAAAATTACAAATTAAAAATATTTTTTGATTTGTTTAAATTTGAAGAAAGTTTTATTCATTAAAACAATTTTTCATGTCTCCTGCTAGATGTCTGCGTGAGTGAGGTTTGCTTCTCTTCCTGTCGTGTAAGTGTTTTTTAAAATTCAACAAAATTTGCTTTTTTTTGATAAAGCAATTTTATTTCAAAATAATTTATTTTAATAAATTTTGATATTTTCATTATCTTAAATGATGAATAGGATTTAAAAATAAGATAAAAAAATAAATTACATATTTTTTCCATTCAAACCAGCATGCTCATCTTGGTTGTTTTAATCATGTTTTGGCTGACCTTCTTCAGCTGTCTGTCTTCCTATTCATATATAAGAGGATTCACTGTCTACAACATTGGGTCAAACATTAGTTATGACCCAGACATATACCAACAGAAGATGATCAGCATTAGAAACCCGCTTCAAAATAATTATATTGCAAGCTGGTACTAAATAGTCTACCATATATACAATAATGACTGAAAAGGATTTGCATACAACATCAACTCGTATTTAAAAGTAGTTCAACCCTTTAAAGATATTTTTGATGAACCAAAACCTACCTTACAGGAAAACATGACTAAAAACATTGAAAAACTTGTTCAAGAGAGAGACATTGAAACCATGCATGGCTGACTATATCAGGAGGAAAAGTGGTCAACAACTTATGAGGAATGGAGAGTCAAGAGAATAGAATAATACTGGAGAATAATATGACTGAAGAAATCAATGCACATATCAGGCACTGACAATCTCCTCAGTAGACCTAGCATAGGGATGAATACCATTTCAGAGTCTCTATGGATTGAAAAAGTAAAAGCAAAAAGAAACACCACCTCCTGACATACATTTCCATCAATTAAATACAGATATTAGGTTTAAGGCCCCAGAATTTCAATATATTGTTCAAAAAACAGATGGCCTAGTGGATTAAAGTTCTTAAACATGCCTGGTTCCTTAGCAGATTCAGTTCTTATCTGGTAGTGTAAAAGTTAAATATTCTGGTTCACTAGAAGAAATGGATAAGTGGCACAAAGATGAATACAGATGGTGATTATTAACTGATATAGAAGCATGGAAAGTGGTACGTGTGTACTTGTAAATATTACATAAAACTATGACATCAAATATTGCTTTATTATTTATATTTTGTCCAATTTAGCATTTCTTGCTTAATAGAGATAACTATTTTGTATCTTCAGCTTAAAAAAAAAAATGTTTTTATGACCAGTTAGATCTGTGATCTTTAAAAAACTGTTTTGGTGATGGTTTTTATAATAAAATTACTTAGTTATTCAAGTAGCGTCATGTTCTCTTTTGAAAATACCAACCACCAAGCATTTAAATTAGTTTGTGAATTAAAGTGAGTAAGCAATGGTGATGTTTTTTTTTTAAACTATAGTTTGGTAAATTTAACAAATAATATAAACATGTAGTCAGGGTTTCCAGTAGAAATATAACAATTAAATTCCAGGTTATTCAAGGTTCTTTTCTGCTTAAACAGGTTTCAGTGTTCAAGTTGAAACTTCCCAGTTGAATTCTTGGAGTTAAAAAAAAAAAAAAAAATTTAACAGGCTTTTCAAGTTTTTCTCAAAATGCTCTGAGGATGACAAAAGCAAGCAAGCTGATGTTAAGATAAAGAAACAGATTATTCACTATCAATTAAAGACAAATTAAAAGTATAGTTACAATTTATGACATCTAAAAGTGTTCATAAGTTATCATTGCTTTTAGGGTACCTCTTTCTTTTTTGGTGACATGGCATGCTTTATATCTAATTTCATGAACAGTAAATATTTTTAATAAACTTTTTATTAACATTTCTGTAGTCATTTTGCCTTTTTTTAAAAAATTTCTATCAAGATTGGAACTCAACAAAAGAAAGACTAAATCACTATGATGATTATTCATAAATCCATTCACTTAAGTTATTCATGTAATATATACTGCAATGAAAAAAAGAAAAACTACTTAAGTGTTAAATGAAGAAATAGTTTTGTCATCTCTATTAGGTAAAAAACAATGGCATGTAACATTTTAAACAATTCACTTATTCTAACATTCAATTATAAGATATATCTGAGAAGTATTTGAAGAGATAACATACATTTAAAGTTAGGTGTTCAATCTATGTGAATAATAATTTTCTTTTTAAATAAATCACTTTGTATTCCAAGAAAAAAAAAAAAAAAAAAAAAAAAAAAAGAGAGAACTTATTTTTAGTAAAACCAAAAATTATGAAAAAAGCAAAGTGAAGCTGTTCTATCCATGCTTATCATTTGCTAAGCCTGTTTTGTGGCAGCAAACAACTTTCAATCTGATTAACATATGTAGTGTCTCAAAGCAATCTACAAAGACACAGGAAGGTGTCTGCTCCATCCCCAACTCCTGCACATTCAAGTTTGGCCTAGATGTAGACAGCTTATTATCTTTGTTAGACTATGAAAGACTACCATGATGGCCACTTTGTTCATGGCAGTGCTGAGAGAAAAATAAAATTCTCCAAGCAATCTCAAAAATAAATTTCCAGTTATCTTTTTTAACAATGTTTTAATTTATATGCTGAAATATTAGAACTTTATCAATGATACAATACATGAAGAGAGAGGGCTTGCAATAAATGTAAACAACCAAGATACAAACTTCATTAAAATATTTGTATTCTTTTTTCTGTGAAATCATGTGAACTCAATACATAAGGGGGAGTTCAGTCAGTGTTCTTTTCAGTGACAAGTACAAAATTTTTCTATAATAATAATAATTTCTTATGTACCATGACTGCAGACTGAATGCAACCAAACAAAAATGAAGGAAAAAAACAAAATATTTTATTATAAAAAAGCAATGCACAAAAGATCTTTGTTTGAAAGTTTTTTTCTTTTTAAGTTATTTACAATCGATTCATTGTGCAGAAATATAGGAAAAACAACTAATGTTTACAGTAAGATCAGAATTAAGACATCATTTATATGAATGTTAAGATTTCCCTTTGCTGCTGCCTTTTGTCTTTTTATTCTTTCCAGTATTTTTTTTCTGAAAAAATAAAACATTAAATAAAAAAAATGAATAAAATAAAAAAAATACTTTTTTAAATTTATGATTAAAAAGAACAAGTCTTATCTCATAATGCTTTATGTGACAATCATCTGAATCAGTTTGAAATTGACAGATAATTCAACAAAATTAAAAACTAACATTCAACATGACAATAATGAAAATTATGTAAATAACAAGAACCTTAAATGATTTGATATGCAACAGAATGAGGAATACCTATTTTGTTTTTCAAAATGTCTACACAGTAGTTTTGTGGTGCTACATAGTCTGAAGATATTCACTTACTACTGATAAAATGTTCCGGAAGAAAGAATTCAGAAAAACATTCAAATTGCTACGGAATAAATTTTAATGGAATTTCTGCAAAACGAATTTCTAAGTAACTAAGATGCATTGTATTAATTTGTCTTTATTAATCTTTCACTCCTAAACTTGTGATGAAGTAATGTATGGAACATGTGAATTTTTATTTAAAAGACAGGTATAGAAAGAATAACTTATAATAATTCATCTCAGATATACCTTAATCATGGTATCATTTTCTATATCCTCAGTGCTGTCATCCTCTGCCTGATTATCAGTAGCATCTTCTTCCTTAAAGAAATTGTCTGGAACTTGTGCTGACCTATTGTGCTTTTTACTGAGTATTCCAGTAGAATAAGGGGTCATGTGAGATTCTTTGTTATATGCACGAGTAAAAGCTGCCTTGGTCTGCAAGAAATAAATTTATTAGAAAAGAATAGTTATGTAAAGTATCAAATTTGTGAGATATAAAAGTTTTAAATAAAGACTTATTAAAAAAAAAAACAACAACATACTGAAGAGCTGAGTGTCTTTGAGTAATCAACTGTGTTAGGCCATTTGGTGAATTCCATCATATTGTCATAATCTTCCTTGATTATGTCATAGTCATCCATCAATTTAATGACTTCAGGAACACCATCTTTGTCACGTTCTTGAAGGGGTTTGGTCAAATGTTGACGGAGACAAGGGAGGTAATCCAGATTGAAGCCACGTTTATCACTAGAAATGCTGAGGAATAAGAAACAAAAATAAATAAATAAACCTAAAATGTAAAAAGCGAAGATGAAATGGAGACATTTTTTAGCACTAATGTTCATCCAGTACAAGGCAAAAAAGCCACTCAATGTAGAGGGTTACTGAATGATTTTGTATGAGAGTAAGAAGTGCAGGTTATGTAAGAGAAGTAATGGCTAAACCTAGACTTGAAGAAGTTAAGATTGTAGTAATTATGAAAACAATTTTTTTTAATGAAGAGTTTGTTCAACAAAGTAGCAATTCGAGGGAAGAAGATATCTGATTGGAACTTGATTCTTACCAATGGAATACAAAGGGAATGAGGATGGTTGTTCCTTGTTGTATATGGCATGGTAAGTCATAGCTGAAAAGGTCAGGACTGGTAGAACTAAGAAATGTAGCTTTTCCAAACATTTACCATGGAAATAGCAGTAAAGAAATGAGAGGCTGGCAAGATTTGGTTTGTGGCTAAGGGGTGATAGGGTGGAAAATACTTAATCACCTACAAGGTCACATAGATGCTTTTGAACTCTATCAAGATAGGCAAGTGAAGACTTGGCAGCTCCAGCCCAGATATAGCAGCAAGTCTCCATTTTTTGTCCAATCTGGCTCTTGTAAAAAGAGTACAGCAGGAAGAATCAGACACTTACTGGGACAGTGAATCAAACATTTTTCCAGCATCATTAGCAATAGAACATGAGTTCCACAAGGTCTGGAGAGAGCTTGAGTCTCAATAGGTGTTCAAGGCAATGAGCCCATCCATCATGGGTGAAAATTCAGGGTCTGCTTGGAGATGGTGGAATCTCACTAGTTTGGTCTTGGAGATAATGAATGTTATAGCCAAGCATTATCACATTGTATCACCAGGGTGAAGTCAGAGGAGAGATCAGCTACCAGCTCCTGGACACCCATATTTTTAGAAGTGCTCATATATATATATATATATATATATATATTCACTAGAGAGATGAATATGTTCTTAGGCAGATCCCTTAATATAAAGTAGAAATTGAGAAAAGAACCAAGGGGAACACTGGCAGTGATCTCATGGGCTTAATATTCTGCCATAATAGTTTATGGGGTGGGTCACTAGTGCATGTATTCATGTGCATGTGATAAATTATTTTATTAGGGTTTTGTTTTTGTTTGAATTGTATTATAAAAAGTATATATAATATATATACTGGATAGTTAAGAGTCTTTATACAGAAACTTATGTGGTGTGCAAGTAGCATTTGGTATAAATAAAATATTAAAAGGAATAATAATGTATACATGGGTTAGCAAATGTATCTAAGTCAATAAGTATCATCACCTTCTCCACTCCTAGTACCAAATCTTTCTTGAAGATTCTTATTTTTGAAAACAAATCATAATTCAAATTTAGTTTTTCTCTGAACAAAATATTTTCTCAAAACTTTGGTCTCTGTTAAAATGATCATTTGAAAATCATAAGTGATTTGCTTTTTCCTTGCATGACAACCATTTTAAGTTTCCAGTCTTTAGACTATATATACTGATACATGAATGCTTGGGACTAACTTCAATAAATTAGATCTGAATTGTCTTTGGACACAATAATCATTCAACCTGTTTAGTTTATATTTACATTTTGAAATATACAAAATATATAATTTATGCATTGTATGTAAATGTTTCATTTAAAACTTCATTTTAAATATACATAATTACAGTTTAGCTAATTTTCCTTAAATTTCAATATAATGTGAAATTAAAACCAAGTAACATTTTAAACTATAAAAGTTACAAGCTTTAGAAAAAGAGGAATAAATTTTTTATTCCATATGCACAAAGAAAAACATGTTATTTTTGTATCTGACACTTGTATGGAGTACAAAAATCATCATTGTTTCCGTTTAGCAAGTAATAGCAATATTGAAAAGACTTTAAAAATGATAAAATTACTTACCATAGTCTCATGTGTGAGCAAAGTTCCTGTAAAATGTGTTCATTTTTATTCCTTGTAGAGAATTTCCCTAGCCATCTTGGGAAGGAAACCATGTGACTGACATTACCCCTCATATACTCTCCAGGCAAAACACTGGCATACATGGCCTAAACATGAAACAACATCTTTATAATCAATAATACAGAATAATGGAGTCAATGGCAACTATTCAAACAATTTTGTGGGTGTTTTTTTTTAGGGTATAAGCTAATGAAGATATGAGCAAGGTTGGTGTGAAAGTAAATTTCTGATGCCATCCTGATGGTGTAGCTCAAAAATAAAATAATATTTTAATGTAGTAAATTTTTCAAACTAAATATTCTACTGATTAATGCAAATTTATTTTCAAGATTAATTATCTGGAAAGTATGCTGAATCTTTCAGAGGAGAAAAGGAATTTGTGTATAATGAAATACAAAAAATGTGTGAAGATAAAGGATTACTAGTTTCGTAATATGTGAAAAATAATGTTGAACAATAATTTCTGACAAAGAATTTTCATTGTGGTGATAACATTAGGTGAAACTAGTTTTTGTAGGTTCATTCCCAGATCAAACTCAGTGAAAGTCACATCAAAAAGGATTAATATATGAGATTCCCTGCTATCTACTATTTAGGGCAAACCATCATCAGCTTCCATCTTTATTTTACAAAGGATTTTACACGAATCTGTAAAATCCTTTGTAAAATAAAGATGGAAGCTGATGATGGTACACCTGAAATAGGCCTATACATTCAATTTATCATGAAATAACGTGTCTGCCTTAATTTTTTTTTTATATTTGTGTATGTACAGGATACTCCTTTGAATTCTTCTATACCCACACTGCATGATATATATATATATATATATATATATATATATATATATAAAATCCTGAATGACCTAATATGCAAGTATGAAGTGGTGTGCTAAAAAGTTTTTGTCCTCATCAATTCCCCCAAAATTGAACCAAACTAACAAATGTAATTTATTTTTGAATCCCTTCTTGATTAGAAATTTTCATATATATATATAAAGAAATTTACATACTTCTAGTGGAAGAAGTCCCCAGTTCTGCTGTTGACGAATGAGTCTATCAACCAAATCTCCATCACAAATGCTTTGTGCTGTATGAGCCAGAAGTGAAAGATGGTGACTCATGCTTGCCCTAGTTGAAAAAAGAAAATGAGAGAGATAAGAAAAAGCAAATTAATATTATATTTATAAGTGTGATGTTCTATGTAAAGATTTTGTAGGCATAACTTTCTTGAGAAACAATTATTTTGAGGGTTTAGAATAGAAATGATAGGTCTCATTAAATAATGGGGCACTTCCACTGGAGAACATAGGTCACCTCCTCTGGTGTCATATAAGCAGATGAGTGCTTAGGAGCCAAGTATATTTTTGAATTTGTATCTTGTTAGTACAAGACTAAAATAATGGAGAATTACTATTACCATTGTCATTGTGGTTATTTTACATGGTGCTGTGAACAGATTTGGATGAATATGGCATCTGCACCAAGCAGAAACCTTGATTTAATTGTTCAACGTCTGCAACAAATGATAAAAGCTACAAATGAAAATTATTGCCATGCCATTGAACTCAATGCTATGACTGGGCATTATTCCTTGATGCATGTACTCAGTATAAGATGTTGGTTGGTTGTTTGGAGTTTTATGGCATATCAACCACTATGGGTCACTTAATGCCAAATCCAGCCTGCGCATATATATTAAATATATACACTTTGTAAACACAATTTAAGGATAATGTCCTTGAACTACGGCGCGTTTATTCTTACTCTGGTAAATGATTTCAAATGTTTCTATCTAGCATGAGTTAGTTATTTATATCAAGTAGATTGATTTATTTGTATGGTCAATTGATGTAGTTTTTCCACTACCAGTTTTATTTACAGTGGGTAAAGGGCCAGTGTAGTTTTATCCAACAGTGATTTGATTTAGATTTTTATGATCGGTTGAGTATTCTGGGTTATGACGAGATATTATATTTTTGGATATAACCCTGTCTCTCTCAAGAAAGAGAGAACATCACTCATTTCCACCTTCTCAAACAAATTTCTCATATTATCTATTTTAAAATACCGCTCTCTGGTTCTAGCTAGTGCGCCACATTCCATTAGAATATGTTTGATCGTGTAAGGTGTTTGACATGTCAAACACTGTGGTGGTTGTTCCTGCGTGAGTATAAAAGAATAAGTGAGTTTTGAGTGGCCAATACGCAAACGTGATATAATGACTTGTTCTTTCCTTGATTTTCTGAAGCCTGATCTCCATTCTCCCAGTGTAGGCTTTATTTGGAAGAGTTTGTTGTTAGTGTTGCCATTCCAACGTTGTTGCCATTTTGTCAGAAAGAATTTATATATTTCCATGCACTCCAATGTGGCTAGGTATCCAGCACATAATTATATCTTTGTGACTAGACATAGAGTCTAAGTTACTCAGCAATTTAACTATTAATGGGTTTTCTAGATGTTTGTTTTTCACTGATGTTAATACCGAGAGTGAATCTGAAAATATGATAAATTTGTTGTGCTTGTCGTTGGAAATTATGTTGAGAGCAAGTTCAATTGCACAGACTTCTGCTGTAAAAATGGAACTTTCCATAGGAAGGGCTTTTTGGTATATGATTTTATTAAGTATGGAAGCACATGCTGATCTATTGCCATCCTTGGATCCATTCGTAAATATATATTGGTGATCCGAACGGTTTAAGAGGATGGTATGAAATTTTTCCAGAAAGGTACTGGGGTGTGTTTTTGCTTTTGGTAGTTTGTTTAATTGAAGGATTACTTGAGGTTCTTTGATGATCCAAGGTGGAACTTGTGTGAGTGTGCTTTTATGTATCCTTTTAATAGGAATTTTGGATTCATGGAGAATAGTCTCCATTCGAAGGCCAAATGGTTTGATTGAATTTTCTTTTTGTTGAAACTGTTGCTTATATTTAGAATTGAAAATGCAGTCATAAGCTGGGTTGGTTGGACAACTTCAATTTTAAGTAATATTGGAGAGCCAGCTTTATGCATCTAAGTTGTAGAGGAGCTTCATGGGTTTCAGTGTATAAACTTTCAGCTGGAGAAGTTCTGAAGGCTCCTAGGACCTGTCTTAGTCCTTCATGGTGAATTGGGTCAAGCTTCTTAAGGTAAGATTTCCTGGCAGATACGTAAATAAATATACCGTAATCTAATTGGGATTGGATTAGGGCTCTGTATAACTTGATGAGGGCTTGACGATCAGCTCCCCATTTTGTATGGGCGACTACTCGTAAGAGTTGTTGAGAACGGGCCATTTTAGATTTTAAATGTCTTATATGAGGTATGAAAGATAATTTCCTGTCAAATATAACTCCCAAGAATTTGTACTCATTAATGACTGGTATTTCCGTATCTTCCAGCTTTATGACTGGATCATTGTGCATTTTCCTCAGTTGACAAAAATGCACACATTTTGTTTTGCTTTTAGATATCTTGTATCCATTTCCATGTACCCAATGTATTATTTTATTGATGCATTGTTGCAGTTGGCATTCTGCAGTCCTCATATATTTCGATCTGGAAGTGATGCAGAAGTCGTCAACGTTATGATAGTCATCAATTCCAGTAGTAAGGCACTTTGTTATACTGTTAATTTTTATATTGAAAAGTGTCACCGATAGGATACTCCCTTGTGGGACTCCCTCTTCTTGCTTGTGAAGGTTTGAAAGTGTGGATCCAATTCGAACTCAGAACTCCCTATTCGACAAAAGTTTGGCAATCTACCTCGCAGTCCAAGTTCATGGAGATCTTTCATTATTCCAAACTTTCAGGTGGTTTCATAAGCCTTCTCCAGGTCAAAGAAGATTGCTATAAGATGTTGTTTTTGGATATTGGCCTCTCTTATGGGGGTTTCCAATTTAACCAAATGATCCATTGTTGATCCTTTTTCTGAAACAACCACATTGAGATCTGGTGATAAGTTTATTGGATTCAAGGTACCAGATCAGTCTTTTGTTAATCATGCGCTCCATTGTTTTACAGAGGCAACTCGTGAGAGCTATTGGACGGTAGTTGGATGGGTTTGTGGTCTTTTCCAGGTTTAGGTATAGGGATGACAGTTGCTATTTTCCATGATTCTGGGACTGTCCCATGTGTCCAGATATCATTAAATATTTTGAGGAGGTAGGTCAGTGATTTGTTTGGTAGATGTTTTAGAAATTCATAATGAATTTCATCAGGGCCGACTACTGTATTGTGTGATGCTTTGATTGCTTCTTTCAGTTCCGCTAATGTAAACGGAAGATTATTGAGATTATTTGTCTTAAAATTAAGTTTTTGTTTTTCAATGAAGTTCTTATATGTAATGAATTGTGGGTTAGAGGTGTTAACCCTCTACGGCCATTCGTATCATATTAGTGGGGAATCTGTTTATTACTTCATAACAATATAGAACTGATCCCCCACTTTATGCCCAGTAGAAGCCTTAACCCTCTACGGCCATTCGTATCATATTTGATACAGTATGAAAACAAGCCTTGAAAGAAATATTTTCCTGAAAAAATTTTTAAGAGAAATATTTTATAAATTTCAAATGAAAGCAGTACTGACTGCTCAGTCAATGAATACCAAATGTTTCCTTATAGGGAAATACTGTATCAAATATGATACGAATGGCCCTAGAGGGTTAAGTGAGGAATTTTGTGAGAATGTTTTGGCTAGTATATCTGCTATGTCTTCCTTTGTAGTTGCTTCTGTCTGATCTTTTCTAAGATGTCTGAGAGTGATTGGTTGTGGTTTTCCAGATATTTTCCTTATTATCCTCCAAATATTGTTTGTTTTAGTGGAGGAGCCAATTTGATTGACATAGCTTTGCCAACTTTCCTTTTTTGCTTCTTTAATGATTTTTGGGGTTTTTGCCCTGAGCAGTTTGAAGGCGTTGAGATTAACGGTGGTAGGTTGTTATGAAAATTTCATAAGGCAGCCTTACGAAGGAGGATAGCTGTCTTGCATTCATCATTGAACCGGGGAGTTCTATGTTTGTCTGAGCTTGAGGATTTTCCGACAGATTCATTGGCTATGGAGATTAGAGTTTCGGTAAAATATTTTGTGTGGTCTATAATTTTAGAGTCTGGAAAAAGTTTTTGTTCACAGAGGGTTTCAAAAACTTCCCAGTTTGCCTTGTTAAGTTTCCAATGAGGGAGGTTTGCATCTTTAAATGGTTGTAGAGTTTCAAGAAATATGGGGAAGTGGTCACTACCACATAGATCATCATGAACTTTCCACCCATAGTCCATATAGTTTATGGGATCGCATAGAGTGAGGTGAATGGCTGAGTAAGAACCTGTGAACTGGTTGAGGTATGTTTTTGATTTATCGTTTAGTAGGCAAAGGTTATTTGAATCAATGATTTTTTCTAGGTCTTTACCTTTTCTATTGGTTTTCTGGCACCCCTTTTAGATTTTTTATTTAAAGATGCCATGTTTTGGTTTTTATTTTCACTGGCCCTGTGCTCCACCACTCACTACGGAGTCCAACTTGAGAAGGGAATGAACCAAGAGGAAAACCCATTCGCCTCGGCTGAGACAGGGATACATGACCAGTATACTCATATTGAGAGCAAGTCTTGAGCCTCTGCAAAATTTTGGTTGTAGAACTCTTTAATTTAGCAGTGATGAAAAAGTCTTTTGCTCTCAACACAGCTGACCCTCAGTCCCCGCCTACTAGCTCATATAAGATAAAGGGATGTGAAATGTTCCACTAATATAATTTCAATAATACTTCTGAGATAGAAAGAGATATATATGAGCTAGGGCATGTCGGGACCAGCCGATTGATTGAATTGGGCCTCTCCGACCGCCCGTCTAGACCAGGTAAGGGCCAAAGTGGTGGGTTGAAGGAACATGACCTCTTTGCACCCGAGTCATGAATTTCTCAACCACCAGGATTCTGTCCCCAGGCATCACGGGTTGCCAACCATGGCCAACGGGTAGCCCCCTTGGGGGGACTTTTACCAACTGCAGAGGTGCAGTCGAAGTATTCTGAAGCCCCCGCCGACAGGGTGAACAGGTATAATACGTGTAAACTTATCGACCCAGTCAAAATATGTAACGAATTGAGAATGATATGCTTACCTGAAGTCAACAAGCTTTTTGACAGTATCAAGGCTGAAACCTTGAATTCGGCTATGAGAGCAAAGCTTTTGTCACATCTGATTCATTGAGGTAAAAGACTTCCACAAGGAAGTTTACTGGTAGAACTTTCATTTCACACATTAGATAGGCGAGTCAATCACTCATTTTTTTAGCAATATTGGGAATATAGCCATTCTTCCTTTCATTTCTATTTTATCCATGTCTCTTAGGATACCATACTTTTCAAAATCAAAGACTGTTGATACCACATGATGACCTTGAACAAAGCCATCATAAATAAAGGATTCTAGATGTACAAGTTGATCATTGATTCCTTAGTTTTTCCAGAATCCACTTTAGTAGCTAGATAAAAAGATTGTTTCTCTCCAGGTGCCACATTAGTTAAGCATTTACCATTCTCTACATCTTGCAAATACAACTTGTCAGCGTAATGAGTTAGTAGTTTGTTGGGTCGGAATAGTCTTTTGCCAGGTTTAGAAATGGGAACAATGACAGACTCAAGCCACAGTTTTAACACTATATATCATTGAAGATCTGGAGAAGTATAAAAAGATTTTTCTGACAGGTGTTTTCAAAATTAGTAACGAATTGCATCTGGACCAGTTGCAGAGGTTTTACTTTTGTTTATGGAGTCTTTTAGTTCTGTCATAGTAAAGAGAATATTGTATTCTTTACTGTTTGAAGTGAATGCAAGTTTTTCTTGTTCTATGTTTTTATATTTTTGAAATTTTGGAGGGTAATGATTTATAGAAGAATTTCTTTTTAATTTTGTTGCCATTACATTAGCTATTTCTTTTTCCAGTGCATTTATTTCTATTTGTTTTGGTTAAGTGGACTGCGGCAGTTCGTGATGTTTTTCAATTCATTTTTCTTATTATTTCTCATCTTTTATTGAGGTTTTGTTGTTTAATCTGGAGATGTAGTTTTTTTTTCTAAGATTCTCTTTTGGATTTCTTTAATTATACAGCATGTTTTTGCTCAAGCAATTTTGTAATTAAGTTGATTCAAAATTTTTTCTGGTTTTAACTGCTCCTCTGCATTCTGCTGTAAACCAGGGTTTTGATTTGCTATGTGGTTTAATGAAAGATTTGGGTATTGCTTGTCTTTTTATTTATGTTAATATGTTTGTAGAGTTCATTGAATTTTAACCAGTTAACTTTGTGCAGTTGACATTTTAGATTCCTTCCTTCTGGCATAGGCTTGCTTATATTTAGGAAAATAGGTGAATGGTCACTACCACATTGGTCATCATAAACTTTCCGTTGAAAGTTCATAAAAATTGATGGGGAGTATATGGTTTGATCAATAGCTGATGTTTGGTGTAGGTACATGTGCATTTGGTTATTAAGGATACATAAGAGACGGAAAAATTTTGCTACAAACAGAGAGTACTGGATTACGACATGATGTCAGTTCTTCATTATGGCAGTGAATGCTGGACAATCTCATCAAAAATAAAGGGAAAACTTGAAGCAACTGAAATATGGTTCTACAGAAGGATGCTGTGGATATCAATGATTGAGCACATGAGCAATGATGAGGTTTTGGAATAGATGGAAACAAACAGGAAATTAATACTGAACATCAAGAAAAGACAGCTAAAGTTCCTGGGACATGTAACGAGGAAGGAGGGCTTGGAGAATCTGATACTTACAGGCCAGATAGAGGGAAAGAGAGACAGGGGAAAGCAAGCGTGTAACATACTTGATGGTCCTGAGCTGGTGGATGGCAGGGCGGGGTGGTGTAACAGGAGAAAGAACCACCAAGGATAGGGAGACATGGAAGGCTACGATCACCTACATCCTGAAGGGACATGTAGGCACATAGCAGAAGATCAGATGATTCGAGTAGAGATTCTATAATTTTACCAGTTTGATTGGGATTTCTACACCCATATTTTGATGTGTGTATTAAAATCTCCCATTAAGTGGGAGTGGGAAGTTGACTAATTAATCTTTTTATTTCAGTCTGTGTTTTGGAGGAGTATTTCATATCCATTAAAGGAGATGTTGCAATTTTTGAGAAAGGTCTCCTGCAAGCAGACTATATTTGGATTGTAATCTGTAAGGAGTTGTTTGATTTCCTCATAGTTTGGTTTAACACCTCTATAGTTCCATTGCATGATGCTTGAGTTCAATTTGTCCATTTAAGTGGTAATTATTTTATTTTAGTGAGTAGATCTTAAGGATGAGCGTTTTTGGTTTTTGATTATTTCTATATATTCCATACTTTCTATACTGTTTGTTTTCGTTGTTTGTAAACTTGTACTTTGCCAAGTAATTTTGTGTACTTGATTATTTGGGTTCTTTTCATTTTGTTTATTTTTATTATCTTCTTGTGGGTTTTTGTCCTGTTTATTTACTTTTTATTCTGTTTTTGTTTATTTCAATTTTATATTGTAATGAGGTTTAATTGGTTTTTGTTCTGTTAGATTTCTGTTCGAGGATTTTTTCATTTGAGAAGTTTTGGGTGTTTTGTCATTGAGATTGTTGTCAGCAAAATTTTGTGTTGGATTTACATTGTTTGTGAATAGTTTTGGTTCAGTGGAATGAGTATGTTTTTAAATTCTCAAATTAAAAATATTACTTCTGGTGTTTCATGTAATGCATTAGATTTTCATAAATATAGCTTAATTTTTGCATGTGATGATGTAATGGAGTTTGTTTCAATGCCTTTCTGTTTAATTTTTAATATATCTTTCTTTTTCTAGGTTTTGCAAATTGCTCTATGATTTTTTTTACAATTAGAGCATTTGGTTTCATTTGGGAATATGATCTCTGTGAGGTTAAGATCATTCCCCCACATACCAACTTCCTTGTACGTTTATTCTTATCATGTCTACATCTTTGGTAGTTGAAGCATCTTAATGGGTTTGAAATATATGTTTCTACTTTGGAAACTGTATAGCTAATTTTTATTTCCTCTGGTGGTTCTGGGGGCATTAAAAATGTTGGTATCTATAATTCTATCATTTTTTTTTTTAATAGATATTCTTTTTATGTTTGTAATGTTTTATTTTTGTTCATAGAATTATTGTTCTTAATTTACTCTAGTGTATGCAGTGAAAGTTCAGTGCTTAACACCATGCCTCTGGAGGAATTTAAAAACTGGTGTGGGTAGACCCTTACCTTTATATCATGAAATTTGATCATCTTTAGTCAGTTTCAACATCATGTTTTCCTTTGACTTCTGTCAATAATGTATCATTTCATTTTTTTGTTTTTTTAACTGTTTTAGGAGTTATCCAAGATGCTAAGATTTTTTATTACAAAAAGTGACAACTTTGTTATTTGTTTGTCTTCTATTGATTCTATTACTATTTAAAAGATTTTTCCTTTGATTTCCTTGTTACTCTGTGTCTATATCAATGTGTAGTATCTTGGGGTCTTTGTGATCATACTTTATTATTATTATTAAACAGATGACAAAGGGAAAAATTCCAAGAACCTGTTATATTTGAGATGATCCACCCAAGTATCAGCTTTCCTCAAATATTGAAACAGCCATTGTTTCCAGTCTCATTGGCTCTACAGACACCCCTTACTAATTCAGTTTAATATTATTTACATGGTTTAGACTGTTGTCCTCATCTTTATTGCCATATTCACAATGTTTTAGTTGTTGTATACTCTGGCCTTCTTCTGCTTGGAATTTCGAGCTGACCGGAGTATATCATTCTCATTCTACACGCTATGACACTTCTGGATATCATGTAGTCATCTCTCTTTCAACACAACTCACCATGTTACCTACTGTTGACAGCTATTGAACTTGTCCTGATGTGATATGAACCACAGATCCTTTGTATTTTCTGATAATCCCTTCACTCAGAAAACTGTCTACCCTATGTGAAGGGATTATTAGAGAAAATACAAAGGATCTGTGGCCCATATAACATCAGGATGACCCTTAAAAGGGGTTCTACACTTTGTAGATACCGCTCCCAAGTAAGACCTCCAATAGAGGAGGACATAACTAAGGACTGTGTGTACACCAGTCCATGTAGCTGTGGAAAGAAATATAAAAGAGAAACAGGCAGCCCCTTTAAAGTAAAGCTGGAAGAACATCGCAAGACAGTAACACAAGATGAAATAGAAATAGAAAAATGAGGCATAGCTGACCTCATATGGAGGGAGAAAGGGGATTACCAAAAGAGTTAGGAGTTCAATACCTGGCTACAGCAGTAGTGAATAAATAACTTAGAGAGTTGAGTTAAATTGGAGATAAATACATGACATCCAGAAGTGGCATGGCACATGGAAGGAGAATGATATACCAAGTGATAGACATAAAGAGTTTGGTTTGAAATTTCAAGCACCTGATGATGCTGGAGCATACAACAGCCGAAACATTGTGAATATGGCAATAAAGATGAGGACAACAGTTTAAACAATGTAAATATTACCTCAACTCAGAAGTATAGACAAATACTGAAAGTCAGTTTAATGTTTGATATGGTAAATGTGAGCACATTGTGTTTGTTCTGTTAGTTTGATTGACGGGAGCACCTAGTTGATTGGATTGGGCCTCTCCAACTGCACATCTAGCTCAAGTAGAGGCCAAAGTGGTGTGTTAGAGTTTAGGTGTATATGTAAAGCCCAACTCCTAAAACCCTCAACCACCAGGATCTTGTCCTCAAGCCTTGCCACTGCAGAGCTGCAATCAGCACATTCTGAAGCTCCACTGACAGGGCAGTATGCACAAGGAATTTTATGCTGAAGGAGTACCAAAAAGGAGAATAAAATCCTAGTAATTCAAAAACTTTGTGTGGATGTACTTGAATCCCTACGTTCTGAATACCAGGGTGTAAATGGCATGCTAGCAAATGTGAGAAAATGTCTATTTTCGGTCTGGTTTGGATGTCAAAGCCCAGTAGCAGATATGTAACTATCAACCCATCACAGCCTAAGGAGTCCTTGATGCTGCTGTCTAACCCTGAATTTTCATTCCAACAAACTGTGATTGACTTTTTTAACCTACACAGTAGAAATATGTAATATATGCAGATTGGTATACTGGTTGGGTGAAAGTGGCCTTAATATCATCTGGGTAGTTAATGGCACTACGTAACACCCTGAGAACTTTTTTCCAACAGGGACCACTTTTGATTCCTAAAAATAGGACTTGTTCCTTAACAATCAAGGAATATGGGAATGTACCTTGTTGGCTTTCTACCCATAAAGCAATAGCCAGACAGAACTGACCATCAAAATGGTTAAGCGTATACTCGCAGGCAATATGGACAGCTGTGGTCAGCAGTGTCATGATTGTGTAGCCCAAATGCTTTGCTGAACCAATGAAACATTTCCATCCAGGATCTTGGCATGTCTCCTGCTATGATATATGGTCATGTTATCAAAAACCATTTCATTTCCTATGAGATAAATACAAGTAAACAGTGAAGAGAAATTGGTAAACAGAAAAAGAGAGAGAGAGAGCAGCAATGGCTGAAAGGCACAAGCGGAACAAGCACTTTTTTAAAAAATAGACATTATCACCCACTTTGAGAATTACAAATTGGCAATTCTGTTCAAATCTAGAACCAAGTTAATCTTTACCCTCATCGGTGGATGAGAACAGGGAGGATCATAGAGATACTCGATAACTGGTAGCACTGCATGCAGGTGGATGAAAGCAATCGGATAACTTCCTTCATAAGATCTCCTCAGTTATTGATGTCCTACATCATTCTACTCAGGGAGTTAGTTCCTTGATCACATGGCACCATGATTTTTAGCTGGTTCAAGATAACAACATAGAAAATAGACTGACCACATCTAGGCCAGAACCGTGTAATACCTCTACAGGGACTAGGGTCTGCAGTGACCTAGTGAATTCTTTGTGATGATCGACACAAATTATAATCCTTTATCACCCAATGTACAACATAAACACCTTGCGTAATGAACTAGAAGAAATGAAAATTAATAATACCGATCAATGCTTCAAGGCTGATGGATATCCAAGGGAGAGTCGCTGCTAGAGGCATCAGCAGATGTTGTGGATGGAATCATTAGACATTGGAATGGCAACCGAAGAAAATCAATATTTACTTTAAACCATCAAAAAATCTTGTTTCTCTCCATATTTGTCTTTTACTCATGTTATTTCATTTGTTCTTTTAAATTTCAAAGAGAAAGTCAGTGTTTCTATTTTAAATTCACAATCCCAGACAGTTTAGTGATTCAAACGAGATATTCTCTTTGAAGATTTGTCACCATTTCTGGGATGAGAAATTATCATTATTTATATGTTACATTCAGACATTTGTCTTTATTATCAAGAGCTCTTTATATAAATATTGTGTAGAAAGATGACTGATCATCGCTATACCATGGTCTCTTCCACTAAAAATGAAAGCAGTCGCAAGTGAGACACACACACAGTTTGCATACAGTAATCGCAAAGTATATCACATAATGACAAAATGTTCACTTTTAACCAGCAAAAACAAAAAAAACGTGTTCGTCCACCAAGCAAATAACAAATATTTAGCAAATATCTTGAACATATGAAAACACAAACTTGTTAAATTCATTTTAATTTGAAATTGTTTTAAGCTGCTAATTTACTTATGCATATGTAATATCTAAACAGATATGAAAAAACTCACCCAAACTTACAAGTTAAAATGCTGTAACTCACCTGCCAGCATAAGGATGCACGTGGGGATAGTTTTCTTGCACAAATAAAGGATTCAACTGATAATCGTGGAAAAACAAATCTGTTTTGTCATCAATGGTCATTTTCCTAGTTTCTTCATTACCAACAAAAACTTGTCGACAAACATCAAATGGACTCTAAAGAAAAAAAAAATCCTTATTGGTATAATTTTAATTTTAGGAGTTATTTTTTTGTTATTGGCATAGATTGAGTTTATAAAATTGTCACTTTAAAAGTAATACTTTGTATTTTATTATTTTGACCCACAATATCAGAGATGAATGTCAGAGGAGTACAGATAAAACTTTCTTGTGAATAACTCAATTTTTTTTCCCCCACTATTATGCACAACAACCAAGAAGTAGCCTGACAAAATGGCATCTGACAAAAGTGTGCATGAAGCATATACGTATAACTGAATTCCTCCATGCAGGGGGAAGAGAGAAAAAAAAACAAAAACTTACCCACTGACATTCATCAATGCAATTTACAGAATCTAAAACAGTAGATGTAAACACAGTCAGTTAGTAATGCATTTCAGCAGTGACAAAGGTAATATGTATGGAAGGAAAAAAGTGGGACACTTATGCAAATTCTTGTTAACCCCTAGCAAAAAAAATTGGATGTGCGTTGTGGTGCAGTGGATATCAGCTCAGAACGAGAAATCGCAGAGCTGAGTTTGAATTCCAGTTGAATTCCTTGCATTCACTTATGCACAAATACCCTTGGAAAAGGTATTAATCAGTTTCTTCCCTCCAGTTATGGGTTAAATAATAGAACAGATTCGGTTCTATAGCCTTTGCTGGCAACCAGTCTACCGCAGAAAGCAATAGCAACCTACTGTGGGATAATCTTCTGCATAGTCAGTCATGTCTCTTTGAGACATGATCGCCCACAGTATGTATCCCATATGGCACTTAACTGACTAGCAAAAATGCATAGCTGTAATGGTTATCTACAATGTAGAATAATAGAGTACTGTTTCAAAAAGATTTGCTCTGGCCAAGTGTTATTGTGCTCTTTGAAGGCTATATTTTCCACAGAAATAAATAGCAGGCATTACATTTTGGAGCGACCTGTGTACTTTAATCTTTAAAGATTTAATATTTAAGTAACCCAATTTTTGGTTTGTAGAAGCATTTCTTCATTTCCTTTGTAATTATAGGCATACAATTTTTTCAAAAATCTATTTTAAATTCATAAGCCTTAAAGTAAGCAAAAGTATAAAGAAAAAAAATTACCAGTTTTATATCTTTTTTTGCTTTCTGAGAATTAATTTTAGCTTCATCATACGATAAATTCTTTGCTGTAGAAGTCAACATTGACAAGTTATAGATGATCTAAAATATAAAAAAGTGATCATTTCAGACATAAAAAATATATGAATAAGTGCATTATATGCTATTAATAAACATATAAAGAAAAATCCAACATGATTAAATTACATGCATGCATTAAGTTACATAACTGTCACCTTAATGAAGTAATGTACTAAAATATTTCATTGTGCATTCACTTAGAAGCTATATACATAATAGCAAGAAACAAAAGTGATTGCATCCGAAGCTGCTTAAAAAGGAAAAAAATCATTGTAATGAAGCTTTAGCTTTTAATTTAAATTATTTTTAATAAATTTTTTCTCATATTTGTTACTTTCTTTGAAAGTAAGTCATCTAAATTTATCAATATGAAACAATAGCATGTAATTTCAACAACATTTTCTCGATAAAAGTGATAAGTTTTTGAAATTTACAATACTAAAGAGATTAAAAGTTCAATTATGGAGAGAGTGAGAAAGGGAAAAACATGCTCCTTGGGCTTGAAAGCATTTAGGAATATTAAACAACAGTTCAGGTAATTCAATCAAAAAATGTTGATAGATTATAAATCATCCCTTTTATCATGAGTTAAAAGTAGTTGTTTTAGAAGAAACTCAAAATCTTACCTGTCGAATATCTTGATTTGCTGCCACAATTATTTCATTTAATGCTGGAGGAGCAATCTTCAAACCTTCTCTGAAAGCCAAAGTCATCATTGCAGCCTGCAGAGTCATAGAAAAAAGAAAAAATTCAAAGAATTCAAAACACCCATGTAGAACTGTGAGTAACATGAATAATGATGAAAGGAAATAGCTATAAAGTTCTAAAGATAATAATTTGCTGTTACAAAATTCAATGAAATTCTCAAAATTAAAGCTTTAACAATTTGGATATGCAATACGAAAAGGAAAAACCTCATAACTTATAAAATTAATATTCAAAACTTCAACCATTTGAAATGACAAATGATAAAAACAGTGAAAATTTAGAAAAACTGATGGATCAGATAAACTGCCTATATTTGTGATCATTAACAAATTTCTGCTTTCAATAAAAAGATTTGCAAAATATGATGGAAAAAAAAAAAAAAAGTACATTTATATGATATCAAATAATCTCAATATATGGGTGAAAGAATGTGTAACCAGTACACATTCAGTCCATGAATGTAGAAATTTAAAAGTTTAATACAGATTTTATACAGAAATGACCAAATTTTATTATGCGAGAAAGAAATTTGCTTGAATTTAAGCACTAATTTTATGGTCAGAAAATGAACATTCTAATCACTTGGCCATGTGGCCAAACAAAACTGAGAGTTGTTAATGATTGTGCTAGCACTAACTTACAAGTCATCGTGACTAAGGATTTAAGCTTGCTAGCCTTGTTCCGACTGTTGATCATACCAGATAATACACACTCTCCCCTAGAAACTGTAAGGCCCACTTAGCATTGTTGCAGTATTAACTACAGGTGGGCTATATGGCTGTTGAACAAGTATAAATGCACCTGAGCAGATATAGGGATTGACAGTCACTCTGGTAGACAGGTATAGTTGGATATGATTGGCTACCCATTTTATAAATGTATTTTCTAAAATGTATTGCCAATTTGAAGATTAGCCCATGTGATTTTCTTTCTATCATATTAAACCCATGAAGAATGTGACTCCTAGATAACAAAGACTGTTTCATTTTTAGTGTGGTACTTTACGGCCTTATACATGAAAAGTATGATTCAATCCTCAATTTACCCGTACACAGCTGATGAACAGAAATTGCTAAATCAGCTTTATTAAAAAAAAAAAAAAAAAAAAAAAAAAAAAAAAAAAAAAGAGATTTCGTTTTGACTTTTACAAAAAATAAAACAAAAAAATAAAACAACTTTTTCAGGTACCATTCCTGTTTCAAAAAGTCAGTCTTCACAAATTCTTTTATAATAAATTCCATCTTTTTCACTTTATATTTACCTTTTTAAGGTGATGAATTTCCTTTTTTCATGCAAACTACTTCCTACATATCCAGAATTCAATATTAATGTCTATGAATATTTGTTCATAACAATATTGGCTGCAAAAAGAAAAACATTAGCTACATTTAAATAATAGCCATGTACGAACCAAAATTATATAAAAGTAAAACGGACAATACCTTTATCTGCTCTACTCGAGGTCGCTGAAAACGCAGATCAAAACAATAATTCACTAATGATCTAATTTTGGGGTGTTGACGATTATTGCAAAGGCAAATGATGGGTATCTTGGAAGTTTTGATCAAATGAATTAGTTCCTGAAATATCAGAAGAAAATAGACACAAAAATTTAGTATATCAAATTAAACTCAATGTGAGGAAAAAAATGTTCGTATCTTTTCAGAATTGGTAGTGCTAGAAAATGACAAAGATTACAGCAAGATTTAAAACAGAAAAAAGTAAAATTCATTAAACACATATACCTTTACATAGAGAAGGTTATTTCTTGCAATGGGACTAAAAGACCCAGAATATTTTAATTTTCCTGAGATTACTTAAAATACTTCATTTTAAAAGATTTAAAACAAAGCTGATTTGATATAAAATATGTAAGAATTTCAATAACTGATAATTTGCCTAATAAAACTTAACTGTAACAACAAAACTAGACATTCTTATACCAGTAGCTATTTTATATATAAACATTTTTTGATGAGACAACACCCTGGAATACTACAAATAAGTTAATGAATGTCATAATTTTCAAACTGCAAGATTTCACTTCCTGAGATATTTCCAACCAGTGATCATGGCTTAATTCTTACTAGATGTGTTGCAACTTGAGAAAAGCAAGAATGTACATGCAAATGTAAATATAAAAATTGAACTTCTGATTTACTAAATGCTCACTTTACTTAGAAGAAACAAAGATAGTATTAAATAATTTGTGTGTGTGTATATATATATATATATATATATATACATACACACACACACAGAGAGTAAAGATGCTAAGATAAATATTACTTACTGCCACACCACCTCTATCCTCATTGCCTGCCATACCATCCACTTCGTCCATTATTAAACAATGCTTTATTCCACTTTTAATGGATTTGCCATTTCCTGCAGGTTAAAAGAAATCTGTCAGCAATAGTTACATTGCTTAGTCTTTTGATAAATTACAGACTTTATTCATCATAACACTTATACACTGAATTAAATAGATATATTAAAGTGGTAGCAATGTTCAGTGATACCATATTTGATGTTTATGTAAATATACACTAAAAATATTAGTAATAAGTTTTCATAAATCAATTTAAAGCACTGCTTCAAGAAAAATCATTTGTACATGTATCAATTTTTGTATTTGAAAACTATTAAAAATACTTTTAACCATTTCCTAATTACACTAATCCAGTACATTTAGAAATAAAAATAGTATTTAAACAAATTTTTTTTTTATAATTGCTTCACCCCAAGCAAGGCAATATCAGGATATCAGTTATTGAACAGGTGAAGAGGCTCATCCCTTGTTCCTTGTTTAGGATGTGGTTTTCAGCTTTCTCTTTTCTAATCTTTTCACTCTTTTCTTTTTTTTTTTTCAATTGGAGTAGATAGACTAAACTATCGCCCGGTTCACACTCCACCCACATCTACTGAACAGGTGAAGAGGCTCATCCCTTGTTCCTTGTTTAGGATGTGGTTTCCGGCTTTCTCTTTTCCAATCTTTTCACTCCTATGTAGCTCCCTGCGCTTCAGTGGCGTTACCGCCTTGCTCGGGGTGATATGATTAAAAAAAGAAAAGAAAAAAAAAGATGACTCATTTACATAAGTCTTCTGCTTTAGTCATTCATTAGTGTATTTTTTTTAAACTGTATCATCTGGATGATCATTGTGCAAAGGATTCTAGAAACTGTTCTTGTGCTGGTTATTATACTAAGGGTTTTAATCCAAAATCATTCAGTTGGTCCCAGGGTAATCTAAGTAAGAAGTGGAAGGCAATCATTGAAAGAGGGCAAATATCTTGAATAAATTAACTTGTAATTGAATGAATGGATATAAAAAAAAATGTCATGTTAACAAGTGATCAATGGATATCAAACCACCCTAACTAGAATCGAATGCATCATGCGGTCAAAAAAAAGTTCATTATTTGTTTTATCCAAGATTGTAAAAATAACTCCGAGTTGCTAATAATCAGATTGCTAAATAGAATTTTTTGAAAATTCATTTTATTCCTTATTTCTTGGAAAACTTACTGGTAATCTGGTGCTCTCAGTATCATTACTTTCAAAGTAATAAATTTTGATATTCATAGACTATATAGTTTTTCCATTTCATTCTGAAGCCAACTTTTAAGCTGCTTGCTTAATTTGTTCTGTTCAAAAATGCAATTTCTCAAATTTGAGTCTTGTTTAACAGCATATCAACCTGTGGGTTATTTAATGCCAAAAAGGTGGGGTTTTAATTTTTTTTTTATATTATAGTGAAAAAGTTAATTTAGTCAGATTTTGACAAAAAAAATTTTTTTTTGTTTTTTTTTTTATATAGAAAACTAAAAATGTCTTCTGGTTTTGTATTTTTAGAAAGGTCCTTCAAATTGTCTGGTAATGTTTTGACAGAGTTTGTCTGAAACTGTTATAGTTTAAGAGAAGGTGTTTAACTGTAAAGGGTACATTGCACATTGGGCATATTGGAATGTCTTCCCTTTTTAGAAGATGTGAGTGGGTGATTTGGGTTTGATGAATGCGAAGTCTAGAAAGTACCACTTCTTCCTTTCTGTTTCTTCTGTGACCTACTGGCCACTCACTGATGATGTCTTGGATATGATGGAGCTTGTTGTGTATTTGTTCATTCCATGATTTTTGCCATTTGACATGTATGAATTTGTTAATAATTGGTTTTAGATCAGTGTATGGGACTTTTGTTTTGGATATGTCTGTCAGGAGTGCTTTTTTGGCAGCTTTGTCTGCCCTTTCATTTCCATATATACCAATATGATTTGGTATCCAGTTGAAGATGATACTATTATTTTTGGAAAGAGTGTTCATTTTGTTTAGAAGTTTTGTGATGAGAGGTTTAATGCATCTTTGTTCTGTAGTGCTATGAGGACTGATTTGAAATCTGAGTAGATAATAAATCTAGAAGATTTGTGGTTAGCAATAATGTTCATGGCTAGGTCAATGACTGTGACTTCTGCACTATATTTTTTGTCTTCAGAAATTTAATTAAATCAACTTTTCAGTGTTAGCTGCTTGTGGTAAGTCAACTGGGATTCAGTCCATTTTTCAGTCTGTTTTTCTGTAATTTTTGGAATTTATTATTTTTTTTTCATTTTTTGTTCGTCTTTGATTTTTTTTTTTTTGTCACTTAGTTTGTGTAAATTGTTTTGCAATTCAAGGTTATTTTTGACTTAAGATAAATAGTGTCACGGTTCAATTATTTCCATTAGTTTTGTCTTGTAGAAGAATTAAATTTCTGTCTTCGAGACATTCAATTCGTAACGGTTGGCCAGCGAACGCATGCTGCGTAACTCAACTATATTCTGTAAAAAATGGTTTAATTTCTATTTTTGTCTTCAGAAATTTTATTAAATCAACTTTTCAGTTAGCTGCTTGTAGTAAGTCAACCGGGATTCAGTCCATTTTTCAGTCTGTTTTTCTGTAATTTTTGGAATTTATTATTTTTTTTTTGTTTTTTGTTCGTCTTTGATTTTTTTTTTTTTGTCACTTAGTTTGTGTAAATTATTTTGCAATTCAAGGTTATTTTTGACTTTACTAAGTTAAAACTTTGTAAACCTCAGTCACTTTTTTTTTCTTTCTTTTTTTTTTTAATTGGAGTAGATAGTTCCTACTATCGGCCGGTCTCACACTCCACCCACTTCTTTTGAATGAGTTTAGAGGTGATCGCCTTGTTTCTTGTTTAGGAAGGGGTTCCCGGTTCATCCCCCTTCTCTGGTCTTAGTGATAGTTCAGCTGGAAGCTATTTGCAGTTACGGAGTATGGTGGCAACGTCTTTACATTCTGAGGGTACCGGGTTGGCAGTTTCCTGGTTGCTGCTTCCGACTGGTAGTTAGGAGCCCGAACTCTTGCATAGCGTCTTGAGAGGCTGCTCTGATCAACAGTTGAATAATACCGGGGTTCTTGTAGTGCCATATCGCGCATGGACGGGCGTCCCTGCATGAACGTTCGGTGGGCAACCCCAAGGCCACATTATGTTGTAGGCTGCGCCAGTCTCCATCCTTCACAAGTTGCAAACGATTGACCGACTGATTCTATTCTAAGACCTCTCCTTAACTGAATCACTATAGAAAAAAGCAAACATAATAGCAAAACTAAACCAGCTCATTTGAAAATGCCCAAACCTGTCTGCATCTCTTTCACTAACATATGCGGCATCTGCACCAACTTCTTCAGTGTAGATTCATTCCTCCATAATAACTCACCTGATATATTAGCCCTATGTGAAACTAGTCTTAACCCTTTTATCCCCTCATCTGAGTTCTACGTTCCTGGCTACCTGATCTTCAATGTTCATATGCATGGGCTTGGTGTCTATGTCAGCGAACACCTTCCCTTAGCTAGGGTGTCATCTTTTGAATCCCCAGATCATTCTTTCATGTGCTTCCGCCTCTCATTTCTCAGCTCGATTAGCTATCACTTCTTTCTCTACTGCTCTACTTCCTCCCTTGACTGTTCGTTACTTGACATAATTTCTGACAATATCGACAAAGCCATTTCTTCCCATCCCTCTGCCCATGTATTCGTGTTTGGTGACTTTAACGCCCACCACACCAAGTGGCTGAAGAACGCTGTCACCGACCCTGCTGGTGTCCACACCATGAACTTTTCAATCACCCAATCCCTTACGCAAGTAGTGGACTTCCCCACGCGTTTCTCCGACAACCCTAACGGAAGGGACTCACTTCTAGACCTCTGCTTCACTTCCATCCCAGACTCTTGCACTACCAGACAACTCTGCCCACTCGGAAACTGACCACACTGTAGTGTCAGTCAATATTTCACTCCACTCCTGCCCGACCCATGAAACCCAGACAAGTAGAATATCCTACTGCTATCAAAGAGCAGACTGGGATTTGTTCCAAGACTTCCTCTGTGACATCCCTTGGAACAACATTTTTAGTCTTCCCATCGAAGAATGTGCATCCGAGGTCTCCTCCTGGGTTAAGGCTGGCATCGATGTCTTCATCCCTGCTAGGAAATTCCAGCTTAAATCTCATTCGTCTCCATGGTTCTCACCCACTTGCTCGGCTGCCATTGCTCATCGGAATCATTTCTTCCGACTATCGTAACTATGTGTCGGACCAAAACAGGCGCCTTTTCACTTCAGCTCGTAATAAGTGTAAAAGGATACTTAACGAAGCTAAGATGTCGTTTGCTGCCAGAATGAAGCAATGCATAGCATGCTCTAAATTCGGCGCTAAAGACTACTGGCAACCCAGTAAAAGAGTACTTAACAAGAGCAAGTCCACAATACCCCCACTAATCAACAAATTTGAGGTCCTCACCTCCCCAGCAGATAAGGCTGAATGCTTTGTCCGCAGATTCTCGAACAAGTCGAGTCTGGACTCATCTGGAGTTTTTACACCTGACTTCTCACCTAGAACCGAGGCACAACTGAATGATGTCCACATTACACCTTCGCTTGTCTCTAAGATAATCTTAAAACTTGACCCTCACAAAGCGAGCGGTGGTGACGGAATCCTAACCATAGTCTTAAAGAAATGTGCCCCTGAACTCTCCTGTCCTTTCTAAGCTCTACAACCTCTGCCTATCTGCTTCCTGCTTTCCTACCTGTTGGAAATCTTCCTCTGTAGTTCCTATATTTAAAAACACTGGAGAACCCTCTGACCCTGCAAATTACCGCCCTATCAGCCTTCTTCCGATCTTTGGCAAAGTGTTCGAAGCCATTATCAACACCGAGGTGGTTCAGCATCTCACAGCACACAGGCTCCTCTTGGACAAGCAATATGGTTTCGCTTCACCAGGTCTACTGCTGATATGCTAACGACCATCACCAAGTACATATACCAGGCACTCGACAGGAATGGCGAAGCCCGAACCGTTGCATTGGATATATCTAAGGCGTTCGACAGAATTTGGCATGCTGGCCTTCTATGTAAACTGTGGAGCTATGGTATAATTGGACATTTGTTTGAACTAATCCAGTCATTCCTCTCTAACCGCACAATGAAGGTGGTATTAAATGGACATGCCTCCCAGAACTACCATACAAATGCAGGTGTCCCCCAAGGCTCCATCTTAGGTCCTACACTCTTCCTGATATACATTAATGATCTCCCTGATCCCATAAGAGCCCAAGTAGGTTTGTACGCTGAAGACACCACAGTTTACTCTCGCCTCCTACAAAAATCTGGTGTAGGCGTCAAAGCTAACCTTGCAGCCGAGATTAAAAAAGACCTCCAATCCATAGTGGACTGGGGTAAGAAATGGCTAGTAAATTTTAATGCTTCTAAAACGAAGCTCCTCTCAATTAACCATCATCGACAATCTCACCTACCTCCCATTAGCATGGACCAGGCTTGCCTCCCAGAGAGTAAAACACTACGCCTCCTTGGTCTCACACTTTCAGCGGACCTCAAATGGAATGACTATATCGAATCCATTGCTAAATCCGCTGCTATGAAAGTCAGTTCTCTGTGTAGGGCCCGGAAGTTTTTTCCGTCTAAATCTATCCTGCACATATATAAATCTACCATCCGCCCGTGCATTGAATACTGCTGCCATATCTGGTCGGGTGCCCCTGCTATTCTCCTCGGGCTTCTCGATAAGGTTCAGAGGAGGGTCTGTAATGTGATAGATGCCGACTTGGCAGACCGCCTGCAGTCTCTCTCCCACCGGCGCGACGTGGCTTCCCTGTGTCTCTTCTATAAATACTTTCACGGCTTCTGCTCCGATGAACTTAGATCACTGGTGCCCCCTAAATACGAATTTGCACGAGATACTAGATTAGCAACTAGATCCCACCCTTTTACAGTGAAACCAATAAAATGCAACCGCAACTTCTACTCCAACAGTTTCTTTCCTCGCACTTCCCGACTGTGGAATTCCCTTCCACACGATTGCTTCCCCAACGGCTACAATCTCCAGGAGTTTAAATGTAAGGTCAATAGACACCTCCTAACACACTAACCTGCTCCCATTCTATCAAACACTCTTCCCATCTGCCCAACCCTCATCCTCAGTATCCTTACTCATCTGTCACCTTCCTACTGACATTCCCTATGTCTAACCACTCCTTCTCTTTACCTTTCCCTATGTAGCCCCATGCGCAATAGTGGCAGTGGAATGCCTTGCTTGGGGTGAGATGATTAAAAAAAAAAACAAAAAAAACTATAGATTGATGATTCATTTGGGAGACAGTGATTCTGTTTTGAAAGATAGCAGCACAACCATCTTTCTTTCCCTGTTTAGACTCATCTATGTAGATATGGTGATGGTCTGGGAAGTTATTTTAGAAAGTGATGGGGTGTGTTTTGGTTTTAGATAATTTAGTTAGTTCAAGTTTTACTATGGTCTATGGTGATGTTTTTGGGAGGATGGTTTTATGGATTATTTTTGGGTCAATTTTGATTTCATTGAGCAAGTTTTTGATTCTTAGATTAAGAAGTTTGATGGTCTTTGCTTTATTTTCAAATAGGTTTTGGTATCGTATTTTCATGATGCAATTATAGGCAGGGTTTTGGAGGCACGAGATGAGTTTAGTGTAGTATTGGAATGCAAGTTTTTGTCTTTTTAAAGAGAGAGAGAGAGAGGGTTTGTTAGCTTCTCTATGTATAAACTTTCTACTGGATAGGTAGTGAAGGCTCCTATGGCAATATGTAATCCCTGGTGGTGAATGGTTTCAAGTTCTCAAAGGTAGGATTTTCTAGCTGCTTCATATAGGAAGCAGGCATAATCAACCTTTGATCATATAAGGGATCTGTGCAATTTCATTAGGGTCTTTTTGTCAGCACCCCAGTCTGTGTGAGCTATGGCTCTCAGGAGTCGGATGGTTTGGTTGCATTTGGTTCTGATATTTGATGTGAGGGATAAAAGATAGTTTTGAATCAAGAACCTAGGAATTTGTGTTGATGGGTTTATGGTCATTCCAGTATCATTTTTTAATATTACGGTAGGATGGCTGTGCATTTTGTGGATTTGGCAGAAATGCATGCATTTGGTTTTGTTATTTGAGATTTTAAATCTCTATCTTGATATTTTGTAGATATATTGTTGTATTTTTCTTTCTATGGTAGTCATATTTTTAGAGCTGTAGCAAATTAATAAGTCATTGACATATCCATTGATTTCTAGGGGAAGACAGGTTGTTATTTTATTGATTTTAATAATAAATAGGATCACTGATAGGATACTACCCTGAGGAACACCTATTTCTTGTTGCCTTAGATCAGAGAATCTATTTACTTGTGTTTGAAAAGTTCGTTTCTGTAAGAATTGTTTTATGAAGATTGGGAGTCTGCCTCATAGACCGAGATCTTTGAGTATGCTATTGGCCATGCTGTGTCGTAGGCTTTTTCAAGATAAAAAAAAAAAAAAAAACTGCAACCAGATGTTCCTTTCTAATAAATGCTTATCGAATTAGGGTTTCTATACAGACTAGTTGGTCTATGGTACTTTATTTGGCTTTAAAGCCTGTTTAAAGATCTGAGAGGAGATTGTTTGATTCCAGGAACCATGTCAGTTTTAGACTGATCATTCTTTTGAGGTTTTGTAACAACAGCTGGTTAAAGCAATAGGTCTATAACTGGTAGCGTTTGTGGGATCTTTTTGTTTTTTGAGGATCGGGATGGTTATGGCTTGCTTCCATAAGGTAGGGATGTTGCCAGAGATCCAAATATTGTTGTATATATCTAGGAGATATTCCATGGATATTGTTGGAAGTTCTTTGAGAAAGATGTAATGGATTTCATCTGGGCCAGTGGCTGAGTTATTAGATTTGGATATTGAGTTTTGGAGTTTGGTTAGGGTGAAAGATTGGTTATAGCTTCATAGCATTCTGACCTGAGTTTTTTTTTTTGGGGGGGGGGGGGAACTATTTGCACATAGCTGAGACCCTAACAGGTGCTACCACTATGGGACAGGGTGGACCTGGGAACAACAGCAATTAAGAGGTAGTTCCATGCTCTTCACTGTCATACCCAGGACCATCTCAAATTTGAAAATGTTTACCATCCTGAGATAGAACTCCTTAATCACTTTTCCATATTTCTAGAAAATGATTTCATAATACTCAAGTCAACTAACCGAACAGTAACTATTTCCAGGTGCAAATTTCTACAATGGACTGTATTGTTTATTACTAGAATTTGATCTGTTGTTATTCTACTTTCTGCATTAATCTTGTGTCAGGTCTTAACATCGAATGTTTAACATTATAAATCTTGGTTACATTTACTTGTTAAGAATATTTTTTTTTACTTACCACAAAAATCAACAAGAGATGAATTCTGCAGTAAAGCCATCACTTCTGACTGAAGACAAGATTTGCTCCTGGTATCAGAAGCATTCATTTCAACAACTGAAAAGCCAATCTCCTGAAATTAAAAATAGATAAATAAGAATTGAACAATACCAGCTTTCTCTTCAGGCAGATCTACACTTTTGAAGTGTGTTTCATTTTTTCTGGAGTGCATGCCATGCCCTTTTCATATTGTATATCAATAAATATGGTCTTGATACAAAGCAGAATTAAGAAGCGTTTAGAGTAGCAATTTATCTTAAATTACAGTCAGTGGTTTGTGAGCTTTGACAAATTTTATTTTATGGCAAAAAAGTTACTTTTTTTTCTCTCCAGTAAATAGTTTTCTTTCTTTTCTTACTAAAGAGAATATAAATTTTTTTCACAAAATATGTATTTTTCAGTTAGCATACATTTTTTCTCACAATAGTTTCCAGCAAAATTACTAATTTTTAAATAAATTTATAACCAAATGGTTATATTTCCAGTATATTATTCTCATCTTTTGCTTTAGCAATAAGAGTTATATGGAAGCCTATGCAAGTAAAATCCTTTACATACATTTCAGTAGGAAAAAGAAATATCATGACTGAATGAACAGAAATGCATCTCAGAGAAGGATTCATACCTTTCCCCAGGGGGGTACTTGTACGTGCACGAATGTAACAAACTCGACTGGAATTCAAATTCAGTTCTCTAATCTCCAATGTGAACCTGTATTCATTACTCCATCATGACCCTGCTAACTTCCATTAATTCCAATGGAATCTGCAAAGCCTCTCCAATTCCCATCTGCTCTGTAAGCCACTATAATTATGGTTTTGATGGATATCTGGAGAATTTTTGATGTAATTTTCTTATAGCAGAAGAGTGTTATCTTAATATTAAGTAGAATATGTTCCCTTGGACAAAGATTATTCTGCCATAGATATTTTTTTGTATTTTTATAAAAAGACCTTGTACTGATAGCACTAGAATAGAATTCTCAGTTCAAACAAATTTTCTCAATCTGAAGTTGAAAAGGTATAAGCAAACTTTAATGCTCTACTGACATCTATGCATTAATTTCCAATAAACATTACTTTTATCTTTTCATATTAAATGCATTTTTCCAAACATTAAATTAGTTCTTAGCACCAAGAGAACCATAAGAATGAATTATTGAGTTACCTGACAAACAAGATGAGCTGTGGTAGTTTTCCCAACACCAGGGGGACCAGATAAAAGAGCAGCTTTCATTCCTGCACCTGTGTCATTGGCACCAAAAAATCGATCTACAAAGAGAAATTAAAGATATATGCAGTAACTGGCTTAGAATTAAATTATCAAAATTTGAATTAAAAAAAAAAAAAAAAAAAAATCTTGTATAGTTCTCTTGTATACAAGATGATACACCAAAAGTGGCTGGTTGTACAGATAACTGTTTTCATACAAATTCTATACATCAAACTTAGAGGATGCTAAGGTAATATTACAGGACACTTTCCTCTTTAAAAAAAAAGCCACATACCTTCAGGAAGTAGGTGATCATGGCTCTGCCAAACTTCCTTTTTTAATATCTGTAAATTGCAAATTGTCATGATTTGAGAAATGTACAAAGTATTTGCTCATTGCTTTCTTTGTGGTTTTGAAATTTAGGTTTGCCCTTCTCTTAGCTGGATGGCATGAGGATGAGGGTACTAGATTCATACCTTTCCCAAGGTCATGAGTACAAAGTGAAAATATCTGCATTAACCAAATTTTAAACTGGTCTGAAGATTTTATTCTGCCTCAATAACCAGCAACATATCCTATCTGCAAGGCACTATAGTACGAAAATATCTTTCCTTGTAAAGGTAAAAAAGTTATCAAAGATACCATTTTGCAATAGGCTATGTCCAAACCCATCCTACTTGTTTATGCATCAAATCAAAAATCTTACCATTATCAGAAATATAGAAAAATTGTGTTGCAATGTTGTAATAACAGAATTTTTCTTCTATATTCCTTCAGTTGCAAAAAAAAAAGTTGTCTCAAATTCCAGCAGAAAAGGAAAATAAAAAGGGGGAGGGGGAGTACTTACTTGATGGTGGTTTCACATTAGCTGCCCTATTTGATTGCCAATTTTTGAGCCAATTAAGCAATTTTTTAGCAATGCTCTTTTCTCCATTTTGACCAATGATCTGCTTCAAGGATTTTGGTTTATATTTGTCAACCCACAAAAGAGATTCATTATTATCATCACATTCTTTGCTTGTGGCTGGAGAGGATCTACTGCTCACAGTGTCACTGGACATTGAAGGAACTAGTTTTTGAGATCTTTTCTGCGGGGAATGACCTTTATGGGGAGATTTTTTACCAGTCTTTAATGGGGACTTCATCTTAGATTTGTTCAGTTTAATTTCTTCCTTTTTAGTGTGTACTTCCTAAAAAAAAAAAAAAAAAAAAAAAAAAAGAATACATATTGATATTAAAAGCAAAATCAGAACCCAGATTTACCATATTATGAAAATATTTTTCAAAATTTTGATGACATTTTATAAAACGAAAATTTCACTTTTAGGATAAAAGTGCTCATACCATTTTCATAAAGATTTATACTCAAATGTTACTGTAATTTGGATCTGGATGATTCTTTTGTAAAATATTAAAGTTATAAGAATGTAATGAAAAGCTTGTTAAAGAAACTAAAAAGGCTGATTCAAAATATTACATTAGACATAAATTACAAAAAATTAAATATTTATAGGGATCTTATTAATCTAAGCTTAGCCTGGTATAAAAGTGAAAAGAAACTGTGTACTATTAATCTTCTAATTAAAGAAGACATTGAAATTAACTTTTCATCCAGTTGGAAAATTATGCAATTAACTCAGTATTGTATTGCTAGAGTTGCAGGATGATACCCAGAAGATGTGCGCTGAGTAACTACAGCATAATATCTGTGTTAAGGGATATTAATACAAATAAGATAAACACCATAAGATAGAACAACAAATAGTAGAAAAGAGAAGAAGTTGTTAGTGTTGCAGAGAACACAATCTGATAATAATCGTCAACGACACTCCCAAATCCCAGACTGCTATTAGTTTTTATTTTTATAGCTACTTCAGTCCACAGACCATTCCATTCTTGAGAGCACCAGAGGTGTTAACTGCCCTACAACACCTCCTCACTGAAATGTTTTGTCCCCTGGATGAAATATTTATTTTCTTTTTGGATCGATCTTGATCGTTCTCGTAGCTGTCCTTTTTTTGCTTTCCTAAGTATCTTTGTTGTATCTCTGGAGGCATTGGCAGATCAAGCATGTCGTATATTACTTCCATGGGTTCTTCTTTACACTCTTCAGTAGTCTACCTTCTTTTTTTCTTTTTATTTGTTTTACGTGCCTCCTTATAATTTATCTTGGATGTTTTATAAGGTACATCATGTGGCCAATTCTTTTGTCTGTAATGCTTTCTTCCCATGACTCTTTACTGAGTTTGTAATTTTTAAAATAAACTCTTTCACCACACTTAGTTCTGTCACTTCTAATTTTTTCTCTTTATTTGGTTTCAGTTTATCAAAACCCGATTTAATCTTCCATGCAAACATTAATTTTGCTGGAGACATTTCTGCATTAGCATTTGACAGATAAATTCTGTAGCTCATTTCTTGTTTCTATTCCTTCCGCCTTTCTTATTGCCCTTTTAAAAACATCTATAAATCTTTCTACCAACCCGTTACATCTTGGATGGTAGGGCGCAGATGTCAAAGGAGTCACTGTATGCATTTTGCAAAAATTGGCAAATTCTCTTGATGAAAATTGCATCCCATTGTCTGATATGATTGTAACTGATACATTAAATCTTGCAAACAATTTGATTAGAAATTCTATTGTTTTTTTGTTGTTGGCAATTTGCATCGGAATACTTCTGGCCATTTTGAAAAGCTATTTACCACAACAAAGAAGTATATACCCCTTATCGGCCCTGCATAATTGATGTGTAGCCTAGACCAAGGCTTGTTGGTTTTTGGCCAAGAGTTAAATTTTATGGGTGGCGATTTTACCGCTAACTGGCAATTCTCGCAATTTTTGTCCCAAGTTTTTAACATCTTTATCCATTCTGTTCCAACACATGAAACTTCACATAAGCACTTTTCTACATGAAATGCCTGGATGTCCTGTATGGAAACTTCGTAATATTCTTTTTGTTAATACTGCTGGAATGACTACCCGTTCACTGTACAATAGTATGTGTTGACAAATTGAAAAATATTTACCTTTTTTCCAATAACTCTTTCTTTTTGTGAGTTATGAACTTATCAAACTATTCTTTAGTTCTAATCTCATCAATTGTGACAGGTAATTCTCTCAAATGATTACAAAACATTTTTTTTTATTTCTGATTCACAAACCAATGAAACTATTACTGTTTATTCCAGTGGTTCAGTCAAACCCAGAATCAACCTTAATAATTCATCTGCATGCACTATCGTTTTTGAAGGTAAATACTTCATTTTAAAGTAAGATAATAGCCCATCTTTGCAGTGTGTGCTGAAATTCTGTTCTTTGAGTCAAAAATTGTCACCAATAGATGGGGATCCGTTCGAAAAATAAACTGTCTGCCTTGAATATACTTGTAAACATTTTTTTTTTTACAGCAAAAACCATTGCTAAATATTTTTTGATTTGGAAGTATTTTTGTTTTATTGGCAGCAGTGTCAGTGAGACATGATAAACAGCTTTTAGTTTTCCATCATTTCGTTTATGAAACAATATGACCCCTAACCTAAAGTTGCTAGCATCACTTGCTACATACATTTCTTTGCTTGAGACATAAGTGTTAATGATAGATCAGAAATTATAGCTGCTTTCTATTTCTGAAATGTGGCCTTATTCTTCAGGCCATACCCATTTTTCATCCTTTTTACAACAATTTATTTAAAGGTGCCCCAAGCTCATTCATATTAGGAAGGTAGTTACTATAGTAGTTTGCTAATCCTAAGAATGCTTGTAAGGATGCAATATTTGTAGGTGCTGTCATGATTTTTATAGCACTTGTTCTGTAAGGATCTGGGCTTCTACTTTTGTCATCAATAATTTGACATAAATAATTTTTGGTAGGAAGAAATGATACATGTGTATACTGAGTTTAAATCCATAATCCTTTTAAACACCTTGTTTACATGCGAAGCATGTTCATTACAGTCTATACTTTTAATTAACACATTGTCAAGATATGCTATAGCATAAATCTGAACCACTTAGCATAGTGTTCATTGCTTGTTGAAAAATTGAGGGTACTACTTTTCCTTCGAACGGTAATCTGTTAAACATAAACAGACCCTTGTGCATATTCATAGTTAATATTTTTGCACACTCCTCATCTATCGGAATTTGTAAATATGCTTCTGACAAGTCCAATCTAGAAAATATTTTTCCTCCATTCAGCTTTGCAAATATATATTCTGCTGAAGGTAAAGAGTAATTATGCTGTTTCAGGCATTCATTTAATCCTGTGGAATAGTCGGTGCAGACTCCGATTTTATTAGTATTTTTCCTTACATATACCACTAGACTCACCCATTTACTGTAATTTTTTTTTTATAATGCCTAATTTTTCTAGACATTTCAACTCTTTGTCTATGTCTTCTAGTACAAGGAATGGTACTGGCTGTTTAGGTTGAAACACTGTAGTTACCTTTTAACTCAAGCTTTGCTTTAACCTTAGAACAAAATCCTAGGTCTTCAGAAAAAATATCTGTGAATCTTGCCTTTAAATCCCATTTGAAATTTTCTGTACAATTAGATGATCAAACAACATTGTTACAAAATGTATTGATAGGAATATTGAATAAATCAAACTCCTCATTTCAATCAGTACCGAAGAGATTTTGATAAAAGCTATTAGTTTTTTGTCTGATATGCTATTGGTATTTTTTTTTTTAAGATCTGCATAATGCTGGTCTACCAATTTTATTCCATGTATCTGCATTAATAATTAACTTTCATGTCATTCAATTGGCATTTATGAATTTTCTTTTTCCTGCAACTTTTTCACCCATGATATAACAAATCATATTTTTTGGTTTTCTTTTGACTTTTCTTTTACAAAAATTACTTTGATGACCCTTATGACCACAATTGAAGCATTTTTTCTTTTATCTTTCAATGGACAATCCTTGAATAGATGTAACTGACTGCAATCGTAACATGGATTTGTTTTAACTTTCCTACTTTGTGGTTTTACTTCTCTAATATATGATGTCTCATTCTATATTTGCAGTATTTTTTTTCAAGTTTATAATTTTCTGACATTTCTCAGCCAATTTTTGTAGGACTATTTCCTGGTCTTGTTCTAACTTTGTAAAGAGTTTTGCACGTACGTCTGTTTCACTTAGTGAAGTTAATCCTTCTATAAAAATTAAACACTTGAATATCTGTGCTTAATTCATTCAGTTGAAACTTTTCACATTCCTTATTCACTATACTTGTGGACAGTGTGTAGACTTGATCATTGTTTTTTGATAAATTAAAGCAATGCCATCATGTGTTAAATAAAGAACTATGTTCTCCAAAACATTTAGACAATATCTAGATATTTCTTCAAATGTAATTTTTCCAGATTGTTTTGGGAGAACAGAGTTTCTGCATTTTTTGTGTTTCGAATCACCAAACTTATTTAATAGTAAACAAATTTTCTTATCTGTCCAGTTTGAGTAGACTTTAACAAATATCTCCTCAAACCTGCGATAATAATCATCAAATGTAACCTCTTCAGGGTTATATGAAAATTTCCAATTGATTTAAACACAGCATCCTGCACTGTGAAAACGTATCTGATTTATCTGGGCTTGTTTCTCTTTTTGAGAAAATTTCCAACAGTATGGCAAGTTGCTTTTCTTGCTATTTCTGAGCTAATTCTTCTTCTTCTTGTTTTTTTTTTTTTAAAATTCAAGGAAGCATTTCTAGAAATCCTCCATTTTTAAATTTGCTGTGGTTCTTAATCATTTTGAAATTGTTGTCAAATTGCTTTCATCAGAAAATCTGTACAAATGATTTTTTGGGCAAAACTGCTGTTTGAGTTTTCGATACCAAATCTGTTAGCATAGATTTGCTTGTTTGAAATCTACATAGCCAAATCCGTTGTATATAGATTTTGTTTGTTGATATCTTTGTCTCCAGTCTTTTGTTTTGACATACTGGTTTTGCTAGTTGAAAAGAAATTTTTATCCACCACTATTATAATGGTGAATTTTCTTTGTCACCAATCTGTTATATCGGTGAGGTAGCAGGACGATACCCAGGAGATGTGTGCTGAGTAAGAACAGTACAATATCTGTACTAAGGAATATTAATACAAATAACACAAACACCAGAAGACAGAACAACAAATAATAGAAAAGAGGAGAGGTGAAGTCATTTAAGTCACAGAGAGCACAGCCCAATAGTAATCATTATTGACATTCCAAAATCCCAGACTGCTATTAGCAGTCTTTATTTTTATAGCTACACCAGTCCACAGACCATTCCATTCTTGAGAATGCCTGAGGGGTGTTAGTTACTCTACAGCACTCAGCAACTAGGCTTATTCAATAAGTTATATTTAATTTTGTATTATGGCTTAATACCTGTAACAAAATTGAATGTTAATTTGTTAGTGTGAGAGAGAGAGAGAGAGAAAGTGTGTGTATGGACCCTCTAAGTACTTACTATAGGTATATAAAAAAAAAATCATTGAAAAAACAGCATAGTTTGAAGGAAAAGGCCTCAAACTAAAAGTTTTCTCGGCAAAATGTTTATGCTATCATGGAAAGGATAGATCAAAGTATTTTTTTAATTATTTTAAATTTTTTTTCTTAAATTGTTTCTAACAGGTTCATTTAGTGGTAGAAAATCTTTTTTTTCTCTCGTCAGTGTGAGGCATAAACTGATGCAAGAGTTTACTACGTCAAAATGTAACATTACGCAAAGGTATTTTTTGACTGTGAAAGACACATTAATCTGGAAATTCTTGTAAAAATAAAATGGTCGGATTTTAATGAAAATTTCAGGACTTATTCATAATTGACTGAAATCAGTTTCGAAATAATTATTATTTTAGAAAATATTCATAAAAACATTTTTTTTTTTTAACGTATGTTACCCTCCACCAATTTCCAGAAATGTCAAAAACTGTGACTAAGTCTCAACATATAGATAATTTTAATTAAATTCAGGAATTATTGGGGAATGCTAATCAACTGTCTTTTTTTCTTCAAAACCTGCTCATTTTCAGAAAATCTGCTCTGAATTGCAAAAACAAAAATGCAATAAAACTATGCCATTTTTTATTTGGATAAACTTTTAATTGCTTTTATAAACATAAATTAAAATGATATAGTCTGAATAGAAAAAACATTTTTTCCATTAGTAATGAATTTATACAAGAATTGTTTTCATTTTTATTATTTTTATTAAGTAATTTTTTTAAAAGTTTCAAATTTTTTTAAAAATTTCCTCCTCATAGGTCTCTCAGATTTTTTGAAATTATTGTATGGCAAATATATTTACTAATTGAAAAATCTAAAACCTTACTCTAAATAAGGGTGTTCATTTTTTGTTAAATAATGAAAACATTTTAATTTTCTGCATGTTGATTTCCCATATTTTGTTTGTACAGGTGGCCGTATGCGATCTTTATCATTAAAAGGTCACGTGATTAAAGGGTTGTCCTCCCTTACAGGAAAAAAAAATATCTGTATATAAACCTTTTTATACCAAATTTGTCTTCCATACTTTTGGCCAGCTACTGTAAATCATTTGTTAACATCTCTGATAAGGCAATGACAGCTGTGATAAAGCTACCGTAATTGAGAAATGCTTTTTTGAAAAATTTCAGGCAGTAAGCAAGTAATTCTTGTTTCAAGGGAAATTCAGGTAAGTTTAAATTCAGTAATTTGAATAAAATAATGTTTCAGCAAGATGTATTTTTGTAAGATTTTTTAAAACCGAGAATTGGCTTAATTCTTTTTTAAACCAAAAACTTTTTTGATTCAGATCAATATAATTTTGGTTTGCATTTTGCATACTGTAATTAGTAAATTTAATCTCTTGGCTTTCAATTAAAGCTAAAATTATAGCTTCAAGAAAACTTTTTTATTTTTAAAAATTCAATTTAAATTGAGGTATCGAAAATCTGAGTGGCGGTACCTATTATTATTTCATATTTTTTCATTTGTTGACAGAGCAAGAGAAAAAAAAAACTTTGCATATATAATTCTAGTAAATATATATGAAATTATATAAATTATGCAATACTAGCTAGAACCTGCAACAAGAATTTGTTATTAAAATGAAGGATAGAACAGAGCTGCTAGATGAAGAAAAAAAAAAAAAAAAAAAAAAAAAACACACACAAACAAACAAACTGCCATTTGGAAAGTCAATATTTTGTCAGAGCATTACTATTGTTGTGACAATATTCCTTCATCTATTACATATGTGGCCTTGTGACATTTAAAGTGAATATAAGAAAGGCAATGAAACAAGCTTTTTAATTTTTAAAATTAGAAAATGTAGGTTCTGTATAGCAAAATAAAAAACAAAATTACCTCCTTTACTGCTTTTTCAGCATTAATCAAATATTTGGATGTTTTCGCTGGCTTTATTCGAATCAAATCAAAAAGGCCATCTTCATCAATTTGTTTAGTTTTTAAGCTTATTGCTTTCTTTAGTTTTGTTTCTCCTGCATCTCTGCCAATCACAATGTAACTTGTTCTGCCACTCAGTGATCCTGTTACCTTACCACCATATCGTTCAATAAGTGATTTGGCCTCATCCCTTTCAATAGACTCTAGAACACCTGTTATCACAAATGTCAGTCCTTCAAGGCAGTTGTCAGCTCCCTGGTGAAATAGACAACAATAATTACTTTTTATTTTATTTAAACAAAATATAAAGATACAAATATAAATGGGGCTTTTCTTCAGAGTCAGATTCTTGGCTATGGTACCACATATAAATGAGGCTAGTTAAGAGTTGACTCTCAAGGATCTCAATGTTAACATCACCACACCATACATAAAAACTCTCAGCTGATGGTGTAAATCTTAACTTTCTTTGGTGATTGCAACGAACCACAGGACACTTTTCTCTATCACCAATGTAGATGTAGACATCGGAGAATACCTGATCTGGTCTATTGCAGCTGCCTGTAAGAGTTTGTTTATATGGATAATTAACCCATAATTCATATGTGTTTCTCAAGATGCAAAATTTGCATGGTTACAAGTTTGAATTTAATTCCCTTTTCAGCCATAGGCTAACATACAACAGCCATTGAAAAGGAACATAGATAAAAATGTATAATGTATTTTGGGTAAATAGTAGTGACTGAATTACCTATTTTTAATTCTTTTCTAACCAAATTGTTCCAGCAAAAGAGAGGCACCTATATGTGGAGTAATGATCAACCATTACTACTGAGTAGTAATGGTTGATCATAATGGTTGTATGAAGCACATTGTGTGCTTCATACAAGATTCAACATTAAATATTCTAACAAAGATTGACATGTTCTAAAAACCAATCAAATTGTTCCAGCACATACAGATTTCATAAATGCTGAAAATATTTTATCACATTAAAGATTTATTAAAAAAAATTACTCAAAACTAAATAATTAAAAAAAAAAAAATCATCAAAATCTTTGTTATTAAGAAAGAGAAAATCAAAGGAATTATATTTGTCAATCCCTTTTAAAACCTTCAAAATTTAGATTAATTTTCTTTTTCTTGTGTTAGGTAACACAAATACTTATAAATTAGGTACTTATAAAGGTATAAAAGGTACTTATAAATTAGCATAAGAAATTTTAGTGTTATTTGTAGTGAAAACACTTTATTTGGAAATTTTTGTAAAAATCAGATAATTAATGAAAACTTCAAAAACTCAAAAATGAATTTTTAAAATTTTACTTTTTCAAAAAATCTTTATATATTTTTTTTCATGTTACCCAACCCTTTTTTCATGCAGATCATTAGGTGGACACTTGCAACGCCAGTCTGTTTCTTGCTTATATGTAATTGTCAAGACTAACAATTGTGTATAAGCATGAAAGGGAATTCCACCATTATATATATATATATAAAAACTTATTTATAAATGGAACTTTGTCTGTGTCTGCGTGTCCATTACCTATAGACTCCGAAACGGCTGAACCGATTTTCTTGAAAATTTACACAGTTGTACTATAAGCGTCTGCGAGTGTTCTTAGCTAGGTTTTGTGTCAAGGTACCCCCGATAAATATCGAAAATCAATAATCGAAAAAATCGGGTTATAGAAGGAGTGGTCCGATTTTAATCAAATTTCATACACTCATAGACAAAACATAAGAAACGATATTCAGAAGTTTCAAGGTTGCAGTTCTTACAATAGTGCAGAAAATCGATTATATATATATATATATATATATATATATATATATAAAGGCAAGATGTTAAGATGTTTGTGTGTGTGTCTGTTTATCTGTATGTCCTTTATACAAATCCACAATTTTTATACGATTCTCACCAAATTTCACACAAATATTCTTTAGGCTGAGTCTGAGCTCCAGAACCATGGATTAGTTTTAAAGCTTTCATTACAACGCCAGGCTATACTGCTAGTGTATATATGTATTTATTCCCAGCTGGTTTGGCTATGACACATTCCATTTTGATAACAGTTGACCCACAAGCTCAAATTTGTTTTCAGCTATGCAAATTTATAATTTTGGTTTCAATCCCTTCTGAAGCTCTCTCTAATCTACATTTTATGATTCTAATTAATATTTTTTTTTCATTTTAAATTTTTATTTTTATTAATTTGTTAGTTTAGCCCTTTCATTGTTAGAAGTCATAATTTGCAATTTCCATGTACTAATTAAACTTCAAAGTCATCACCTTATTAAACAAAGAGTAAGATTATAATTATTGCTTTGAATAATTTATATGAAAATAGCAAAGTGTCAAAGCTTTCCAATTGTTAACAATTATATGCTTTTAACTTTAAAGAAGCAATTTGATCTTTATATTTGTCCGTTATTCAGAGGCCTGTGCCGTCAAAAATATTTATATCGATACACTGTCTAAAATGACAGAAACATATACATTGATCTACCTACTATTGAGTGTCTTACATAAAGAAAAAAAAAAATTAACCCAAACCCCTAAGTATAATAGGAGAGAAATATATTCTTCACTACTCGACATTATGTTTTATTAAAATAAATAAATAAAATAATAAGGAACTGTTAAAGAACAAACTTGTGGCAAGAGTTTCATAACTGGTAGTAAAGAGAATGAACTGAGCCAATGCTGCCTCTCCACTGTCTTTCTATCCATGAGCGTGACAGGAGGGAAAAAATACATACCTATAATTACACAATGATCTTTATTATAGTAGAGAGGATGGGACTGGAATATGTCACAATATCTGCTTGATTTTTTTTTTTTTTACTTAATTAAGCAGATAAAAAATAATTTATTTAATATACAAGTGATCTCTTTCAAAATTTTTTGGCTAGAACAAAAAAAAATTAATAAAATCAATTTGCTGCATTATATAAAATATATTTAAACAAAGCTTCAGCTAAAAAAAGAAACATTGTGCACCAATAACAGATTCTGTACTATAGCATAAGTTTTGTGGCACATCATTCACGTCGATACTAAAAGACAATGCATGAAGACTACTTCACTGTCTTTAGATAACATACTGTATTTATTTTCAAACAAATATTTGCCTGGCACAAAAGAAAAAAAAACCTTTGGCAATAAATGTATTTTCTCTTACTATTAAACATTAACAACATTTACATAAATATTTTTAATTTCAAAACACGATCCACGATAATTTATTATATACAAATATATGCTTGTGGTTTTTTAATATAAACTATGAAATCTAATCTATAAATATTAAAAAAAAAAAATTTCATGAATAAATCACTGATCAAATTTAGAACAGACAATAAATGAGAAAAGTTTAAAGAAAAACACCTACTTGTGGAATTTCTTTTGAACCCAAAGCTCTTGGTCCTTCCCTATTGAGATAAGCTCTATATGCACTTTTGTTTGCTGAAGGGGATGGCATCTAAAAACAAGAAAATGCAGATTGCTTTATAAATATCAAATATTAACTTACACACTAAGATGAAGCAAATGATTCAATTTAGCATGAATTTAAATGTTATTTTAAATTCGCATAGATCTTTTATTCAAATTTGTAGAATAACCAGTACTTTGATACATAAAATAGATAAGAAAAAAAGTAACTATAAAGAGTAAAATAATTTAAAAATGAATATAAAAAATAATTTAAAATAAATACAAGTATATGCACACACACACACACACACAAAGAACAAATACAGGATGGCAAAAAAAGAGGAAATTGTAGCAATACCCCCGCCCCCCAATTAAAGCAGATAGATATAACACCAAGGCATAAAACAAGCCCACTACCACTTTGGCAAAGCATACTTAGATGAACCATAAATTAAAGCAGACTACACACACACACACACACACACACATACATACATGCTCTCACACACACACTACAATTAATGACAGCTGACAGCAGTAGCAGCTAAGGATGACCATTGTTGAAAGGCACAGTTCACAGAGGAACTCTAAAACAAGCTCCCCTACCACTCTGAAGATGAGATTTTGATCTTCAAATAATGTATAATAAATAGGTAATACCCAACAACTTCTTTACCTTCCTTTATTTTACTAAAATAAAATTGTGAAAGCCTTCAAGACATAACCATACACCTAATATACACAATGTTTCAAGCTAACTACAAAACTTTTCTAAATATGAATATGTTTCTGGACAAATGAAATGTATTCAATTAGCTATAAATGTAGTTATGTTTGTCACTAGATGGCATTCAGAGTATTTTTTTGTTACTTTATCTAAAGAGGTTGCATTTCCTATACTTTCATAGCAGTATGCATTGTTTCTATTTTTTTTTCAAGTTATCCAAATTTGATGATTTCTGTTTATTGATTTTGATGAGAGGAAGAAAAAAAAAAAAAAAAAAAAAAAAAAAAAAAAAGCATTTTTAAGAAACCTAAAAATGAAACTGAAAAGCAAAAAGGGAGAAAAAAATGTTTTATGCAATTTATAGAGAAAACATTACAAGTTAACATGTCAAAAGTTGTTTTTGAACTTTATTTTTTAATAAAAATCATTTGTTAGTGTTGTGGAATCAACTGAGTGTACTTATACTCCTGCCATAAAGAGAACAGCTGAAATCAGTTGTAGTTGCAGAACCATGGAGAGTAATCGTAGAGATCCGTCACAGTTATCAAAGAGTTCCGACCGATACTGAAGTTACACAGAGACCAGACTAGCTCTGAGCTCCACTCAGCTAGAATAAGTTACCTGGACATACTATTTCCAACGACTTCATTTCAAGACTTGTGTATATTTATTTCTACTAATAGTATTCCTGAATTGACTAACCCACATTCCAGTTTGTATCTTACGTTCAATATAACTTACTTTTCTATATCCATATCTGTTTTTGTTGTTTATTATTTTGTGCAGTTCCTCATCCGGAATCCACAAGTTAGTGAATAATGTTTCTATAAATAATTAGGTAGACCAATTGAAGCAATGAAACCAAGATAGTACTTGAGAATTATCAATATTATATACAGCACCAAGAGTAAATACCAACAACCAGAAAACTAAGCTTTAGAAAATAATTTTTAAAAGCTTTGTTAATTTAATCATGTCAATGTGCAGCTACCACATAAGTTACATGAAATCAAATAGTTTCACTTCTTTGGAAGTTGTTTCCAAAACACTTTATAATAACATGGAATGCAAGAGATGACTGGAGATGGAGGCGAGGAATGGATGAGAGCAAAATGAATCAATAAAAAGGTAGCTTTCCTCTAAAGAAGTGTGTGCATGTGCACGCACAGAGATTGTGAAGAGAATTATCTACTAAAAGTTTCTTTTAGAGGCATAATCAATTGATTAAGTTCTTTTCCACATGAGAGCTTCTGAATGTAAAAAAAAAACACTTTATAGTCTTAGTTAAAAATTAATTAAGAGAATATTGTACCAAGATAACACAACACCAAAATGTTTCTTTAGTAAACAGGCAATAATTATAATGGGCTGAGGGTGAAGTTTTCATTTATCCACAATCTTCAACATACAGATTACCATTTAGGTTAATTGTTTGGAAGATTACAAAAGTCACTGAGAACAATTGCTAAAAAAGAAAAAACATTCTAAAATGAAATTATGAAGTTGTTAGAAAGGAGGAAAATTTCTTTGTATTACTGAATACTTACATTTTGTACAGGTGTTTCTGGAATGTCTATTTTTTTTTTAGGACTTATACTTGGCATTGGTACCTGAAGCAAAAGCAATATTATAATAAACAGTGAATATGACAAAAGGTATATTTTATTTATAACAAATTAGATTCTTAACAGGATAAGCAACATTCTCAAAAATGCATTTCTATTATTTTTAGGTTTTTAATTTAAGAACATTTTTATAAAAAATTAAAATTATTCAAAGCTAAGAATTACTTACATCTTTCTTGTTCAAACAACCTGTACTTTTTGAAGGTGAAAGTGTTTCTGCTGCCACCTTCTTTGGAGATACTTTCAGTGTTTCCTGTTTCTCCATTTTTATGGCTAATTTTCCAGCAATTCTACATTCTAGTAGGAAAAAAAAAAAAAAAGAGAAAGAAAAGAGACAAAGAGTTAAAAAGATATGTTTTTTCCTCCTCTACTCAAGAGTGTGTTTTCCCATTGCTCTGTCTTGCTAATCTTATGCATATTCAGAGTAAAAAAAAAAAAGTAAGTATTCAGAGTCAAATTTGTTGAGAAACAGTTATTCATGACTTTTTATCTTTATCTCCAAGCTAAATCCACTAAAAACAAAAAAAGTAAAAATAAAAAGAGCTTGGTTAAATAAAATGTCATAATTGTTGCCAATCTTATACTAATCATTACTGGAGATGGGGGTGAGGAATGGATGGTCAATAGCAATTATGATAAGACCATGACTATTGTTAATTTTTTTGGTCAAGTAAGATTTGTAATCCAGTGTGAGTTGTTTATCAGCCTGTAGTTGCAGGAATATTCTGTTTAGAATTTGTGTTATTTTTATTTGAAATGATGCAGTTGAAACTGAAGTGCAGATGACTGACATATACATGATGTCATTTGTATATAATACACATATTTACATTAGAAATGTAGCATTCTTAAAATGCCAGGATAAAGCTAAAATAATCTTTTTATGGCACTTATAAAATTAATGTTCCTAACAGCTGTAGATGGCTAAAAGAAAAACACATTAAGAATTTTGGATAGATGCTCTACCAATTTGAGTTGAATGTGTGAAAAGCTGGAAAAATATAAAATGAAACAATACCTTGTCAGTTGGCAATGCACGTGCACACACACACACACACACACACACACACACACACACACACAGTAAATTGCTGATTTAGTCCCCTTCCAGTCCAAAGCCAGGTGTTTACTCAAACTAATGAGTTTTGAAGGAGCATTTAATCTATCACTGTAAAATTTTCTTCCAAACTTTGTAAAATAGTCAATAAGAGTTGATACTCATCTGGTTACATGACCAACATGCACAATGTCTGATTTGAACTTGCAACTTCTTTTTCATCAGCTTTTTTACAGCAAAATTTCTCATAACAATTACACACAAAGTTTTATAGATGGCACATCTAAAATTAATAATGTAGCCCATTTTAAAATCAGCACTTGTAGTACATGACACTTTTTTGTGTTGTTACTTTTTACAGCGACAATATTTGCTGAGGTTTACTTTCACTGATCTCTTAATTTTGAATTGCAGATTTGAAAATTTACTTTTGCTTTATTTTATTAAAAAATAAAATTGACACAAGAGATTACACATGGTGTAATTATAGAAAATGAAACAGTAGCAAATTTATACAAATGCTAGATCTGAACGGAAATAAGCTGTTGAAAGACATAGCTACAGAAAAGTATGACTTATTGAGGAAGCAATTAACCAAAAAACTCCACCTGGAAAGCTAAGATCTCTATTGTAATATACTTCATTAAAAATTAGATATTGGAGGTACGGAATAAGTTCATTCCAGAGAGGATCAAAATAATCTTTCAAAGTATGTGTGTTGATGAATTTTTTGATAGATAAGTTGTTTCAAGGAAAATGAACCATCAATCTAGTAAAGAGGTACTTGCTTCACAATCGTAAATAAAAAGGATAAAAATCTATTTGAGAGAGAATTCATCAAAATGGTAGAGATTAATGTATGATAAAGCACTCACTGAAATTTTTGTTTTTTTACTTTAATGTAAAATCAGTATTGACTGGTAATCAACATCTCTAATTAGATTAGGGTATTTTCTTTATTTTGGAAAAAAAAATGGCACTAAATTAGTGTTATGGAGGTAAAAATTAAGATTTCTAATAAGCATCTTGACCATATATTTAGTCATTTAGAGAATTCAAACAGGTGTAGGAACCAATAAAGTGATTGCACTCATATGAATGAAAAGATGTTAACTAATAGAAATTTAGTTGTTTGTGTTTTATGACTTAAATAGCTTAAATTTTTAATAATTGTTTTTAGTTTCTTCACTTTTATACAACTGCTGATATTTTAGATAAAAATAAGTTTTTTTTATTTTTTTATTGATGTATATATAGTCCTGCAAATGTTGTGACAGAATATTACAGTTTATGTTTTGGTTCTGTAAATATGATTCTGCCCAAATTTTGTTATCAATGACTAAGGTATTTATCTTCACATGAAAAGTTTAAAATATAAATATCAACTAAATAAATTTTACTTAATGACTAATATGAATACATGCGCATGTGTATAAAAATAACATACAGATTATTGTGCTGGAAAAAAAAAAATTAGATTACAATTAGACATCCAAAGCATGACTTTTCCTCATGACAGTAAAAATGGAGTCAAAAGAAAACTACCAATAATTAAATTTCAATAATATATACCTGATAGGTCTTCTGACTTTTTGGGATTTGCTTCTTTTTTTGTTGGTGTTTTACACTTTTTGGGACTTTCTACTTTCATCTATAAAAAAAAACAAAAAAACAAAACATAAATCGCATAGTCTTAGGTAGAATTTAGATCTTCAGCTAATTTCAAATAAAAATAAAGACAATAGAACTGAAAACACAGCCGAGCTCTAAAGAATCTTGTTTGAAAAACTAGATTGATCAATCATTGCCTGTTAGAAGAAAATGCATTATTTAATTATATTTATACGGTAATTAAAAAAAGAAAACATAAAAAAACAGTTGTTTACCACATTTAAAAACAAAAAGAATCTGTAAGTTATGCACAGAAAAAAAAATGTGTAGTGATATTGAGATGTCTTATTTACACATGAATAGATGTATAAATTTGTATATCTATATATATTCTTTCTACTATTGAGGATGGGATATTCAAGTAAAAAAATGTCGAAAACATCACAACAGTGGCACCATTGATAAAATCTTTATTACAAACGGACAAACCTAACATTATTGAAAAAGAGTTACAATGTTTTACAACCAATCCTAGGTCAACGAAACAAAAAAAACAAAAAAAACAATAAAATGGATGTGAAAAACGAAATCACAGATTTATTTTCAGCTACATCAGGGTTGAAAGCAATCATGAAAATTTCATTAATGACATATGCAAAAGAATTGGAAAAGTTGACACTCAAGGAAATTAGTGAGATAATAAAAAAATTATTAGATAAAAAAAAAAAAAGAGATCATTACAAAATGAACTAAGTTTATGTCTTTGTAACAAGTGACTAATGAATCTCTTATGGATTCTTGAGATGTTAAACAACTTAGTGTATAAAGTATCACTCATATTTTGTTCACATGTTCCTTAACTATATTCTTGCTTATCCTTTCTGTAATTCTACTGAAAATTCCCTTCATCCATGTCCTTGCTTTATCCTCTTGCAATTAACATGTTGCCCAGTTTAAACACTCAAATTTTGAAACCTGTTTTCTATTGGATTTCTTACTCATGGTGTTGGAGAACTAACATAGATTGTTTCATGAGTAACTCTCTTGGAGATACTCTCACCATAGTTAAAAGATTTATTTATATGAAAATAGTAATTGGCTTACTTTTCTCTTAGTTGAATTTTTAATTTTTCTGATGCTGCTTTCATTGTCTGAACTGGACTCTCTTATAGATCATTTCATGATGGATCACAAGGTGCTGATATCAGCCGTGTTATACAGTTTTGAAACAAAACAAAAAATCAAATTCATTGCAATTAAAACATCAGATTGGCTGCCAAGCACTTGATGAAGTCAGTTGCAAATGTCTTGTGGAGTATTTTTTCTATTGTGAGCTGACTCCCTGTTCAATTTACTATATGAATGGCCATAAATTTCATACACACTCAGCAACTATTTGAACCAGTGTGGTCAAAGTGCAAGCATTACTAAATATTCATGGGTGAGGAGAGGCTGTATTATTCTATTTGTTTGGAATCTCTCACATATTGTTCTGCCCACTGTAAGCTTGTGCCAGTAAAGACTGTTCCTATGTGAACCATGTGTAATTCTCTCAGCACATCTTAACCTTAGAAAAATATCCCTGTCAACCTCAACTCTAATTTTATTTTATTTATTTATTTATTTTTTTTTTTTTTGCATCTTCTGTAAATTGGCAAGTCCTTCCATGGCTACTTGTTGCAAAATTAAATCTGTCTTTCTTGCTGTTTTTACATTTAGCATTCATATCATGTTATTTGTCCTTTGTTTGAATGGATTAGTATTCTTAATCTTCACTAGATTTATATTCAAGCTTGTAATTGTATGTTGATGAGATCAAAGTCCATCTCTGAATACTCACCATAAAAAGTTTAGCAGCCAGTAAACTGTTTTTCTACAACAATCCTATGAGTAGTTTGTGATCTGTAATAATAAACTTTTGATACCTACAAATGATTGCTAGAGTCTTCACGGTGGTTGGAGTTTTTCTCTGCAGACAAACATTTGGTTTTGGTATAGCATACATCAACACTGCTCTCAGCCTTATGTAATACTGATTGGAAATCTAAATCTATTAAATTTTTTGTAAAGTGTTGATAATTTTGGAAGATGCTTATTACAGTAATTAATCATCCATAAATTTCCTCTTGTTTTTCTGTAGAGGTCTCTTTATTTTATTTTATTTTAATCAACTTCTCGCACTTCCTGCCTGCGGAATTCCCTTTCATTTACTTGCTTCCTTGACAGCTACAATCTCCAAGAATTTAAATGTAAAGTCAATAGTCATCTCCTATCTCACTAACGTGCATCCTCTCTCTCATGCTCCTTTCTCCATCCACTCCACTCTCATCAGTATTCTCATCCTTCTATTACCCACTTCCTGATGCCCCCTATAACCTGTCATTCTTTCTCATAACTTTTCTCCTATGTAACCCTCTTGCACCAGTGGCAGTAAACTGCCTTGCTTGGAGCGATATGATTACAAAAAAAAAACTCATTGTATAAAGCTGACCCATAAATAAAATGACATTTTATTCAGTTGAAATTATTTTAACATTTATATCTATGAGAAGTATTATCAACACTTTACAAAAAATTTAATAGATTTAGATTTCCAATCAGTATTACATAAGGCTGAGAGCAGTGTTGATGTATGCTATACCAAAACCAAATGTTTGTCTGCAGAGAAAAACTCCAACCACCGTGAAGACTCTAGCAATCATTTGTAGGTATCAAAAGTTTATTATTACAGATCACAAACTACTCATAGGATTGTTGTAGAAAAACAGTTTACTGGCTGCTAAACTTTTTATGGTGAGTATTCAGAGATGGACTTTGATCTCATCAACATACAATTACAAGCTTGAATATAAATCTAGTGAAGATTAAGAATACTAATACTTTTCAAGATCATCCATTCAAACAAAGGACAAATAACATGATATGAATGCTAAATGTAAAAACAGCAAGAAAGACAGATTTAATTTTGCAACAAGTAGCCATGGAAGGACTTGCCAATTTACAGAAGATGCAAAAAAAAAAAAAAATAAATAAATAAATAAATAAAATAAAATTAGAGTTGAGGTTGACAGGGATATTTTTCTAAGGTTAAGATGTGCTGAGAGAATTACACATGGTTCACATAGGAACAGTCTTTACTGGCACAAGCTTACAGTGGGCAGAACAATATGTGAGAGATTCCAAACAAATAGTATTATAAATACCTTCAATTAACTTTAGTTGGATACATATTCAAGTATTTTGAATATGTAGTATTTGCAGGCATATATCTTGCCCCAGTTTCATGACTGATTCATGAAATACTCCCATAGCATACTAGCCAATGAACAAAACTATGTCCCACCCATAAAGTAAAGGCCATCTTGAAAGCTGTCCCTTGGCCTATCATTAGGCTGTCAATAAGAACTTAAAAGGCAGCTAGTCACTTTACAAATTATCAGTAACTAACATTAAAAAATTTAATGAATAGATAATGAATATTGGTTTTCTCCATACTAATGGATATACATTATCAAAATTCCAATTGCTTCTTTTTACCACTTCAAATTTGAACTCATGCAAACATTTAAATTATCAGTGCCAAAGTTTATGCTTATTTTATACAATTGGCTAACATGATCTAACATCCTACTTGAGACTACCAAAACTTGTGCCATGCAGAAAAGAGAGGCTGCTTTTTGTAGTAGAGCCGAAAAAATCACATATGGAGGCAAACTAAGCCTGGGCATAGAATCTTGATTGATTGTGTTTAACAACCATTTAAACCCCTTATAGTAGGTATCCCAAACCAAAATTTTATTTTCATATCTAAAAAACTTTTCATATAAGCATGTAGATTTTTGCAAAGCATAAACAATAGTCAGTCAGTTAAGTGCCATACGTGATACACGCTTGGGCGATCATGTCTCAAAAGAGACATGACTGACTGGGCAGAAGATTATCCCGCAGTAGGTTGCCATTGCTTTCTGCGGTAGACTGGTTGCCGACCAAGGCTATAGAACCCAATCTGTCCTGTTATTTAACCCATAACTGGAAGGAATAGACGAATTAATACCTTTCCCAAGGGTATTTGCGAGTAAATGAATGCAATGAATTCAGCTGGAATTTGAACTCGGCCCCCCGATTTCTTGTTCCGAGCTGATATCCAATGCACCACAACGCACATCTTAATAGTACCAAATTTATTTTCATAGTTCAATTAGCCACAGAGTTGTAAGTATTCAAAGTTTGTCGGAAATTAAAAAAATTGCTGTCTTATGTGCTATTGATTTAGAAGCCAATTTTAACAGTGTATAACTGAAAATGCAGGCTTCAAACAAGTGAAAAATCCTTATAAATGTAATGTCATCTTGTGGTAAAGGAAAATCAATCTTGAAAGCAATAATTATTAGATCAAACCAACCTAAACATTAGGCATAATTTCATTATCCTCCCACCAAAAGTCAAAAGTATACGTCACTAAAGTTACTGTCAAAACATACCTTGAAACTTTGCAATTTTACTAATTTTTGGATGAGAAATTTAAAAAAAATGTCTTCTGTCATATCAAAACTTTTTGTTATAGATACATTTTTAACTTGGGAGAAATTATGCAGTTTTCAACTCAATAAAAAAGGTCAGAAAACAACAAAATTTAGAAATTTATTATACAAAATCATAAATCAGTTTTTTTGTTTGTTTTTCAAGTAAGTTTTTATTGTGAAGCTTTAAACTTCAAAAAATATTTTTAACTGACAGAACATATTTTCTAGTTCAATTTACAGGTTCTGCAGCAGTCTTTTACTCTCCATAGTGATTTGTAGTAAGAATTTTTTTTATAGGCTTCTGCTATAGTCACTATATCTAGAACATTTCAAGTTCTACAATGATTTGAAATTGGCATTACATCAAAAATCCCATCTATAAGCAAATATTGACTCCACCTGCACAATATTAACTGACAAAGGCCATCAAAAATAATCTACCTTTGGTTGAGGCTAAAAATTTTATTACAGCACTGGATGGAGATATAACATCAATAACTTGGCCAATTTAAAAGTTGGTGTGATAATATACAACAACCCATTGCCCTTGGCACTTGTAAGTTAAAATTTCAGATGGTTCTTTATCACAACTACTGGAGTTATTTGAATATTCGGTGGATTCACCGAGTAACTTTTTTTTGTTGCTTTATAGGTGCAGATGAGACAACTGGTTTTATTCTCATCAAGTAAACAGCAGCTTCCAGTTGAACTTTATTTCCACTGATGGTGATCTTGACATCTAAGACAATCTGGAGATATCTCAGTTGGTCTTTCAGTGCTTCCAAACCAATTTCTGAAACCAGTTGTATTGCTTTAAGAGAATTAACAGGACCTTCATGCTTGATAAAAGTTGAGGATTCTGTTTCTCAGCAGCAGCCTGACACTCTTTTTCCTTTTTTTTGCCTTTCATTTTCTGTCATTCTCTCTTGGATACGAACTCTCACAATAACTTCTTGTAGTATATGTCTTCATCACAGATGTTTTGCATATTTCGTTGGTATGCTAAGAATGGATTGCCGCTCAGTTGATGATATTCTCTCCAGCCAAGCTGTTGTCTTGTTGCACTTGAGCATGTTTGAGATTGATCGATTGTGTAGCAATGTGTGTTGTTTTGTTTGCATGCTAAAATCTTAATCCCTGAAAGTATGCTTACCTGACATATTTGTTAGAGGGTAGTTTTTCAAGGCAGCTCTTGTCTCCTGATCCACATCTCTTCCAAAAAGTCATGCAACTGATGCTTAGTGACAATAAGGAACTTGCTGAGTACCTTGTGCAAACACTGAGACAAACTTGGGGTCCTTGAGACCAACACAAGGAGATGCATTATCTTCCTCAAACAATTCACCACCAAATGCACCTCTACAGTCAGAGTCTAATAACAACTGTGGATTGTTCATCCAGCATTCTAAATTTAGAGCCATTTGCTTGATATGTTGGTGGAAGTTGACATACTGGACAGTGCTATTGACAAGATTTCTGAAGGGCTTTGTTCACCAGTCCAACTGCAGCAAGGGAATGCAGTTTCTCATTAGAAATATTATCCACAACACACTATAATTTCAAATTACAAGATGTTGCACACTCAGATAAAAATAATTTTATATGTTGTCTATGTTGAAATATTGCCGTAGCATTTTCAAATAGAGAATTAAACCTATTTGCACGATAACTTGTGATTTCAGACTGGTGCCTTTTCCTACTGCAGAAAGCAAGCCATTCAGTTCTGCAACCACTTTTATCATCTCCATGGGGTCCAAGAACATCAGCAGTGGTTTGAATCAGCCTTCCTGTAGCTGATTCTGAAGATAAAGTCCAATTTTTAAATTGGATCAAAGAAAAGAATCCCTTCCAAGACCACTGCCAGGACTGCACTTGCTTTTCTCTATGTCATTTAGAGCAGACTCACAAGAATTAGATTAAAAAGGGGCATTGCAGTAAAAAAAAAAAAAGAGTGTGTGTCCTTGTTAGGACGAATAAAACATATTCCAAGGGAATTAACCCTTTCCTGTTCCCAAACAGAGTACCTCCCTTTTAACCTCTGAAAGTGGGTACACATGAGTCATGTGATCAACGGCACACTCAGACGTGGGATGCATGAGGGAACAGACTTGGAATATGGTCGTCAATGGTTAAAGAACACATGTATGTTCTGCTGCTTAATGGTTGTGACACGCAACCCGATAACTTGGGACTGATTCTGCATGTACATATTTTATAATGTTCTCCATGTAAAATAAATGTATCTTCCAGTCAACTGTGAGTAGACATCTACTTTTGAAATGGTCTGCAAACAAAAACTATTAATAACACAAGAGAAAGAATAAAATTGTTTCTTTATAAAGAGAGAAGACTAAATTTTGTTTACATCAACATTTTATCAAAATAACCCCAAAAATCAACAAGATACCACAAGTTAAATCTGAAGGAAATTTCATATATTTACCAGTTTTCACACCCTAAACTAAACCGGTTTGTGAGGCCTAGTTGTAAGTCATTTTGAGCCAAATTGATTATGTTGTAAACATATTTTATAGTTGGTCAAGTATGGATGAGTAAGTTTTATAGTTCTTCAGATATGGTTAAAGGAAAATTTTTTCCAAGTGTGGAAGAGAAAAAATTTTATTGTTTATCAGGTATGGTTGAAAACAAGTTTTGTTTGTCAAGAATGATTGAAGGTAAGTTTTTGGTTTATGTAAACACTTACTAAAAAATATTTCTTTCATTTTTTTAATATTTTATTGTAAAGTTCAATCTTTTTGACAAATTGAAGTACGTTATCTGATTTAATGTTTTTAAAAAGTCCTCTAAGATTATATGTTCTGCAATATTTGTTTTTGCCTTCCCAGAAATCCCTTCAAAGTTCTGACAGTATGTACCTGACCATAGAAAATTCCTGATATGGTACACATATTAGTGAGATTTAATTTCTTAATAAATTTCTGTGAGTAATATGTTCAATATAGAGTCTAGTGAGAACCATCTCTTCTCTTATCTTTTGGTAGCCAGAGAAACATTTACCAATGATTGGCTGAATATTGTGTATTATGACAGTTATTCTATAACAGCTGCCAATTTTCTTTAATAATCTTGGTTTGAGATCATTGTATGGGATTTCTGCATTTGATAGTTCGATATTTAGTGACTTCTTTGCTGCTTTGTTGACCTTTTCATTTCCTTGAATGGCAATGCAACTCAACATCCAACATAATATAATTAATTTGTTTTTAGAGAGGAGATCTAACTTATGAGTTTGGATATGAAAGGATTCTTACTATTTCTATTTTGAATCGATATAAGTGTGGACTTAGAATCCCAAAAGATAATAAACATCTTTGTTTGGGATCTTGAAGTCATTTTAGTGCTAGATCTAGAGCCAGAACTTGCTGTAGATTGAGGACCCACCTGACAGTCGTTCATGGCTTTAATGGTGTTCTATATGGCTGCGCAGCCAACTTTTTCTCTACTTTCAGATTCAGCCGTATATAGGCACAGTATCTAAAAGTTCATAAACTTCATTTTATTTATACATAATATGACAGATATTTACATAAATAGTTATATTTTAAGAGTATTTTTATTTTAAGAAAAAAAAAAAAAAAAAACAAGAAGAAAGTAAAAATGTTTTCTTTGCTTACAAGGGATAAAAAAATAAAAAAAAAGAAATGAAATAATTCCTGAAAACTAACCAACAGAATAAAATAATTACTTACTGCCACCACAAGATAATTCACACTCTTAAATATATCTAAAATTATCTCAAACTGTTTACTATGTTATAATTCTACCCCTTTTACTTAATTATATATACTTCAAACCTAACCTTTAACTGTTACATTGCTGTTTATGCTTACTTTCACTACCAGTTAACTCTAAAATCAGTAATTCTGCCTTTAATAATGGCTTTACATCTATTTCCTTACATTAAAATTGTGTTTTTATATAAACAACACCTTTTAATACAAATATTTTATTGTTTTAATTTCAATCTTGTTGCATCTCAAACAATATATTGGTTACATACTTGTTCAAAACTAACTTAAACTGACACTTCCTTTCCTCTCGCCATATTGGTACACTTTAATATCTCAATATTTATTGATCTGCACCCACAAATCTTTTAAGTTATAATAACCTCCTACTTCATTACATCCAACTAATATGGTGACACTTTATTTTTTTAATTTTAATTTTCCTTATCAATATACATTGGTGTGTGTGTGTGAGATTAAATAAATTGCAAACACTGTGTCTGCTTATTTTTAATAAAATGCGTTCATACTCACGGATAATCTTTCACATATTATAATTGAAAGATGTCAGAAATGAGCTGTAATGTTGACAGATGCGCTGTAATGTTGACATTCTCAATGTACCCAAGTGCTTTCAATCTCTTTCCGAGATCATCTTCAGGTGTGAGTTATGGTAAAAAAAAAATAACCGCAAAACTGTCAATGTTACAGCTCATTTCTGACATCTTTCAATTATAATACACAAAAGATTATCTGTGGGTATGAACAGATTTTATTAAAAATAAGCAGATACAATGTTTGCAATTTATTTAACCTGACATGTCTAAAAGAAAATTTTCTGCTTAAATACACAAATTTTAATATATATATATATATATATATATATATATATATAATTAAAAAAGGATTAATTCAATGATGTTGAATGGCCATTTCAATATGAAGATCCCCACGGGGGATAACACATCACCTCAGCAACAGAAAAATCCTAATTAGGATCGGGTTTTTGGAATTTACCTTCCTGCTTTTTTCCCTTGGATTGAAGTATCTGAATTATATATATACATATATACACATATATATATATATATATATATATATATATATATATATGACCCCGAAACTGAATGACATTTCACTGCCTGATGATGGAGCATTGAGCACCAACTACTTGATAGCTTTTGGGTTGCAGTATGCTATTATTATAACAATAATAACATATATATATATATATATATATATATATATATGTGTGTGTGTGTATAGATGTACAGTCTGTAAATGGCAAGGATAATCCAACAAGATCAACTTAATGTAAAATATTAAGTGTTATATCTATATAGAGAGCTCAATGGATGTTATCCAGAGCAATATGATATTTATAAAGGAAAACTCAACACGTCATTTAAATTGATTATAAATTATAATTCATTTCAATGAGCTTAATTAGCTCATTTTATCAGACCACACAATATTCGTTCCATTTGGTACAAAAAATTTTGCCGGAATAAGCATTTCCTTTAACTGAAGACAAAAAAATAAATAAAAAATAAGAAAAAAGAAAAAGGAAAAGAGAGTCAGGACAGAGGAATTGACGTTATATCAACTACAGGTATTCAGACCAGTCATGAAGATGCTAACCGCTAAGTCATTAACCGCTTACTTCTAATTTCATGGATACGTATGTATGTGTAACCCTACAAATTAACCCACCCATGTACACTAACTTATATCTATATAAACATATGCACACACATCCCCACATATACATACAAATGTGACTGTGTTTATGCTTATACATACACTTTTTCATGTCTACATATGGATCTTGCGTTTGTATACTCACTTATTCCATCAAAAGTTTTTGTACCAAATGGAACGAATATTGTGTGCTCTGATGAAATGAGCTAATTAAGCTCAGTGAAATGAATTATAATTCATAACCAATTTAAATGACATGTTGAGTTTTCCTTTATATATATATATAAAAACTTATGTTTCTATTCAAGAAATCAAAATTGGGAAAATGTGCAAACTGGAGTCATTTGAGGAAGGTTAAAAGAAAAAGAAAGAAGTAAAAGCTGTTGTTTATAAATGTCAATTTCTTTTCACCAAAATGTATGTACTTGTATAGTTTTAAATATAAGTTTTTATGACAGTACAATTCAACTAACCTGATCCACTTGAATATAAGTTTATACATTGAGGATTGTGCTGGTGTAGTCCACTTTTTTTTCAAGACAACTTTTAGCTTCTACAATTACAGCAAACATCTGCTGTCAGAAGGTGGATTTTTAAACATGTCTTTGAAGGTAAAGAGACTCAGTTTGTGAAAAGATTAAAAACTTCAGCAAGAAAAAATTGAAATGTGAGAGAGATAACATTTAACAAATACAATTTATCTTAAAATAGCCCTGTAACAATAGTTAAGTTTAATAAGCAGAAAAATTTGTTTAAACGTGTAGTTGAGTTTTCTGTCAATTCCAATCATTATATTTCTTTACATATTCTAAAATAAAAATATGAAAAACATATATTTCATAATGAAAATACTTTTCTACTTTCTTTAATTTTTTTATGGATAAATTTTTAAGTGGGTACTTTATTGCATACCTAGCATAAAACTACAAAAAGAAACAATTTACCTTTTTTACTTGGGCTTCTTGCATATCAAGTAATTCAAGTGTAGCATTGAAATCATCATCATCATGAAATTCATCCTCACAGCTTTCAGATATCTAAATGAGAAAGGATTGGTTTTAAAACATGCTCATCCAACTAATAAAAATATATGAAAATACATAAATACACACAAAGATAAACATCATTTAATCAATCACAGATGATCTTCATTTTCAATTGTAATTGACCCATTATGAGTGAGATTATGCAAAGCTAACATTAAAACTTTCCAAAGATCATAAAGGGAATCCAACTAAACTGGTTCATTCCAACTCCTAAAAGAAAAATAACTTTGCAAGTTCCAGATAAGGACTTAACAAAACTAAAACTTCAAATAATATCAGACAGCAAAACAAACTGTTCACAGTAATACTGCTTTACAAATATAACCTGATTAATCAGTGTTTCAAAGCAGATCTTATTAACAATGTTAAATCAATGCGTACTAACTTTTCTTTTGGTGGCTGATACTGCTTTCCTTTCTGTTCGTTGCACAGAAGATGAGCCAAAGAACTCAGCCACACTAATAACTTTGGCTTTCACTGGAGATTTGTTTGTTTTAGATGCACTCATATTTTCATTTGTCATCTTGGGCTTCAAGAAGTTCTTTATTGGAGATTTGGTTGCTCTATTTTCTTCATCTAGAAAAGAAAAATCACTTTTAATTCTTCACTTAACTGATAAAATATCCTTTTAATATAAGCATTAATATTTTCATAAAATATCTATTTAATTGTTTTCTTTTCAGATCATCAAACAATAGGCTTACCACATATAGCATTAAATATTATTGTACAAAATAAAAATTATCTTAAGTATATAATTAACTTAAGCTCAAGAATATTTATGACAAGAAGTTTTTCAATGTGGGGAAACAGCATTTATGACATTGAGTAGTGTGGATATTACAAGAACAAGAAAACTACACAAGTATTTTATAAATGGTTAGTTGAAACAGCAGTCAACATTTTCATTAAAAAAAATATTTTTTTTAAATTCTTTTTCTTGGTAAAATAAAAACTTTCATATTTTAAGAGATATGAAAAGGAAATTTGAAACCATAGTTATTTTTATGAAAAGATATTATTAACAAGCCAATTCCAGTTTGCTTGGATGAAAATGAGGAAAGAAAAGGAAAGTAACCTTGACATGTGATTAAAAGTAGCTATTATTTCACAGAAAAATATACAATCAAAATGACTAATAGAAACTCTTTGATGGAAAAATTAGAATACTTTTGATTCACTCAAAAGATATTTTTATTCAGGATTTCAAAATGTTTAAAAGTATCTGTTTTTATTTATCCCGAGCAGGAAATCATTTTGTCCCAAAAATGAAGGATAAATGAACTATAACAATTTCAAATTTTGTCTCAGCAAAAGAAAGAAGGTATTTATGTTTTTGAAAATGCAAGACATTTACTGGTTGGGATTTCCTGTCTAGATATCGATGTTTAGGTGATGTAAGTAGTGATATCTCACCTTAGTAAAGTGTCATACATGATGAATGCTTGGGCAATCATATCTCAAAAGAACCAACCTGCCTGGCTATTTAACCCATTTAAGCTGGAGGGAGAAGAGACGGATTAATACCATTCCCAAGTGTATTTAAATGTAATGAATTAGACTGGAATTCGTACTTGGCTCTCATATTTCTTGTTTCAAGCCAATATCCACTGCACCACAAATAGAGCAAGATCTATAAAATTAGCCACACTGAAAGAGCAGAGCTATATAGGAAAGGCTTGACTGACATTGGAATACAAAAATACAATGTGGAAAGTAATTAATGAAAATTAATAATGTAATTAAATCTTATGCCTGAGCCTGTCTGTTACAGATCATAAGCCAGAGATGGGCTCTTCATCCCAGGAAGAACATCCAGTTAGATTGAGACAGAAAACATTAAAAGTTCATCTTGAAGAATTTGCAGCCAAATCTAACTGCTGGGATCAGAAATTTTGATTGCTTCTTGACAAAATACTTTAGCATACTTTCCATTAGGTTCTTGTTACATGAGAGAAAATTTATAATCTCAGATTTGAAGTCACATTGCTTTAACTAAGAAAAGAAGGGTTAAGAAAGAATTGTAGCTCAACATAAAATAAAGAACAGTATTTCATACCATTAAAGTAAGCATCTTCTATTTTTGGCAATTTGCTGTTTGTACCACAAGAATTTTTCATGTTTTTTTTTGTTGTCTGACTCTTACCATTATTTGATATTATTTCATCCAACACCAAGTCCTTACATAAAATACAGAATGGGGGTGGTGTGGTGACAGATTAACCAAAAGCTACATTTTAATAAATATCTACTAACTAGTTTAGTTTTTTGTACACTGTATCAACTAAGGATTGCCATATGACATTACAATATTTCTGATTTATCATATGTTTAAATAAAAAATAAAGATTATATTGACTTTCATTATTTATATACAGAATAAAAAAAGTATATATTGTAAGAGTTTCAAACAACTATTTTTAGATATCAATCTAAATCACCAATGCTATTAATATTCATAAAAATACCATATACCATACCAGATTCAGTCATAGGCATACATGCCATACCAGATTCAGTCATAGGCATACATGCCATGCCAGATTCAGTCATAGGCATACATGCCATGCCAGATTCAGTCATAGGCATACATGCCATGCCAGATTCAGTCATAGGCATACATGCCATGCCAGATTCAGTCATAGGCATACATGCCATGCCAGATTCAGTCATAGGCATACATGCCATGCCAGATTCAGTCATAAGGCATACATGCCATGCCAGATTCAGTCATAGGCATACATGCCATGCCAGATTCAGTCATAGGCATACATGCCATGCCAGATTCAGTCATAGGCATACATGCCATGCCAGATTCAGTCATAGGCATACATGCCATGCCAGATTCAGTCATAGGCATACATGCCATGCCAGATTCAGTCATAGGCATACATGCCATGCCAGATTCAGTCATAGGCATACATGCCATGCCAGATTCAGTCATAGGCATACATGCCATGCCAGATTCAGTCATAGGCATACATGCCATACCAGATTCAGTCATAGGCATACATAACATACCAGATTCAGTCATAGGCATACATAACATACCAGATTCAGTCATAGGCATACATAACATACCAGATTCAGTCATAGGCATACATAACATACCAGATTCAGTCATAGGCATACATAAAATACCAGATTCAGTCATAGGCATACATAACATACCAGATTCATAAAACGTAGAACAGCGTTTCTTCAATTTGGGTTTGAATTCAGCCTCTTTTTCAGAATCTATAAATAAAATATGATCAAAATATCACATTAAGTGTCTTGTTTGGCATAAATAATTTAAAGCATAAATTTATATGAAATGTTGGTTTCATTTTATACAGCTTACAAAAAATTATGCAGTCAGTGATCAGTTTTTAAGTTGATGAAAAAAGGAGTTAATGTTTTTCTATAGACTTGTTACAAAATATAGATTTTCCAATTACAAACTATTGTATAATTCAAGAAATGCATGCAATCCTATTTACTTTTTATTTTTATACACAATTAAAGTAGATTTGTTGAGTATTTTAAACTTTCTTATAGAGACTTTTGTAAGTGATTTAAATTTGGAGATTGTTGACTGATTTTTTCTGATAAATACAAGAAAATTAAACAATGTTTTATCTTTAAGAATTAAACTAGAACCATATAACACGATGATATACAAATTTCTTGATACTTTCACAAATGCATAAGTCTTAGTCTTAAAATGTATTGTACAAATATATATATATAAATATCTAAGATTCATCTCAACACTTAAAGACAAAAATATTGTTGCAATTATATATATATATATATATATATATATATATATATATATATTTGTGTATTTAAGCAGCAAATTCTCTTTTAGGAATGTCAGATTAAATAAATTTCAAACATTATGTTGGTTATTTTTAATAAAAGCCATTCATACCCAGGGATAATCTTTCTTGTATTATAATTAAAAGATGTAAAAAAAATGTGCTGTAACTTTTACAGTTGATTTTATTGTCCATTTCTTAATGTTCCCAAGTACTTTTCATCTCCTGATATAATCATAAGGGGTGTAAGCTGTAGTTACAAAAAATAACCACAAAACTGTGTTGCTAAAAATTACTGTATTTTTTTTCGTTTTGCTTCAATCTAACGGCTGACAGAATTTGTTAGAATGTGAAAATTATTTACTATGGAATTTTTTTTAATGTTTTAATGTCATTGTCATGCTTGTATTAAAACATGAAAAATTTATTAATTTCAAGACATCTACAACATTCCTGTTTACATTCACAATATAAAAAATAATGATCAACAACACAACTATCTTACACCAAGTAAACAACAGATGCAAGATACAGATCCTCGAGGCAATATTTATTAAAAAACTTAAGTCATCACTTAATAGAATCAGTTACTAATACTGTAGCAATGTTCTAAAATGTTTATAAAAAGAAAATATTTTTTATGCTTTAGTACTGGCCTGATTAGGACATTACAACATAAAAAAATTCATAGTGGATAATTTCCATGTTCTAAGGAATGCTAAGCATAACTGTCAACCATTACATTTGAAGCAAAAAGAAAAAAAATACAGTAATTTTTAGCAACACAGTTTTGCAGTTATCTTTTGTTTCTACAACTCACACCCTTGAAGATAATCTCGGAAGGCAATTAAAAGTACTTGGGAACATTGAGAAATGGGCAGTAAAATCAATTGTAAAAGTTACCGTACATTTCTTACACCTTTCAATTATAATACACAAAAAATTATCCATCAGTACAAATGGATTTTATTAAAATGTAACCAGACATAAGGTTTGCAATTTATTTAATCTGATATATAATTAATTTGGCACTGACACTTTGAAAAAGTTAAATGCTATACCTGAATCTGAAAATTGAATGGGCATTTTCTTTTTAATTTTGTTTTTCTTTTTCATTTTTGGTGTGATATCATCAGATGAATCATCATCACTTGGGCTCTTCAACAGAAATAGAAAAAAAAATTTGAGAGAGAATCAACAAATTATAAAGCTGTTGTAGTTATATTTTTAAAGGTTATTTTGTTCCTAATATTGTAAAGTTATTATTAATTCTAACATTAAAAATTTTCACAAGCCAAAATTGAATAATAAAAGAAAAAAGACTTGAAGATACTGATAATAACCACACATTTATCTTTTACATGTAATAAAAATAGGCATATTTTAGTAAAATTTCACAACATTGATAAAATTATGATAAAGTTATCTCAAATTTATATATTTGTCAAAACTTAAAATGTATTTTGTACTTATTATTTTCACGATACAATTATATTTATGTAATTAATTTCAATCTTTGTAAAGAATGCTGCTAAAAGATTGCTGTTATATGCTAAAAGTGCTTAAATTGTTTGCTTTGAAAACAGTTATTAGAAACTTCTTGCTTATTGTCAAACCTGTAAGGAAGAAAAAAATCTTTTCTTTCTAATTACTTTTCTTACCATTAGCATTAAATAAATTAAAATTATTATTATTCTTTAATACATACAGGTTTTTATTTTATAGCAATGTTATGTAATTTATTCAAAATGTACACTACAGAAATGAATTAGCTATAACTACCAAGTTACTGATATAAAAGTTACAAAATTTATGTTATAAAACATTTCCTAATATTAAATATTTGGACAATAAAGACCTTGGCCAGTTAAGTGATCTATCTTGAAAAATGCATATCAATAAAGTTACTGTTAATTTAAATGCTTATAGATTTTCTTTCTAACAAATATAATTCTATTTAGGCATTTAACCTCATTTAAACATTCACATTGTTAACCAATTAAAATTTAAATTCTAAATATACAGGAATCCCTCGATTAGTGCAGTTAATTGGTAACTATAAAAAATTCAATTTTCAATTACTATGGTTAAACCGAAGCTAAATGTGTATCATGTATGCACTAATCAAATTTTGGTATATAAAAATTTTAGTGCACTAATCAAATGTGCATTAACTGAAGGATGCCTGTAATCATCCTTTCTGCAGAAAGTCTATCCTATTCTTTGGTTTTTGTCATATTTCCAATTGATTTTAAGAATTTCTGTTACATACATTTCTTGAGAAAAATCTTTCTTGTTGCTGAATCAAGGCATGACAAGTTACATTAACTTAAATAAAAACATGATTGAATAACATGAGGCTATATAAATGATTTAATATTTTCTAATCAAGAAGAATGTTTATATACAACTTACTTGTTTTTTAATCTTCTTGCTTTTTGAAGATGATTTTTTACATTTTGAAATCTTATGCTTTTCATTGACACTTTCTATATAGTTGTCATCATCATCATCACTATCACTCTTAAGCCTTTTTCTTTTGTGCTGTGATTTTTTCATTAATTTTCCATTTCTTTTATAAGCAGGATTTTTTTCATGGCTGGAACCTTTGCTTCCAGACTCACTGTCATCACTGTCATAGCTGGTAATCTTCATGCCTTCAGATTCATTTGGGCTCTCAAATAGTTCTTGATTTTTTACCCTGTTCTGTTTTGATGGAATACTTGCTTTCTGCTTTTTCTCTGCACTTTTCAATCTGTCATTGTCAAAGTCAGCAACTTCCTTTTTCTTGATTTCTATCTTTTTATTAAGCCCCTTTTCATATTTTTTCTCAGGACTTGGATCCAGTTTTTCTTTTCCTTTATCCTCTTTGTGACCACCACTTTTACTAGACAATTTCTTCTGCGTTTTATCTTGCTGTTTATGATCATCAGGTTTTTTCTTGGTCTCTCCCTCTTTTTGGCTTTCTTGTTTTTCTTTCACAACTTCCTTCTTTTTACTCAATTCTTTTCTATCACTTTTTTCTTCAGATACACCATTGTATTGTTTGTGTATGAATTCAGAGGAAGATTCTTTATGTCTTGTGCCATTTTTTTTAAGCTTCTCTTTATTATTATTATTATTATCACCATTCTTTTCAGTAATCAGTTGAGATTGGTGGATATTATTTCTCTCTTTTGAATTATTTAGTGATCCTGTTTTGTTAACACTAACAGCAGCCCCAGATCCTGGTGAATTCTTGGCAGCCCCAGATCCTGGTGAATTCTTGGCAGCCCCAGACCCTGGTGAATTCTTGGCAGCCCCAGATCCCAGTGAATTCTTGGCAGCCCCAGATCCCAGTGAATTCTTGGCAGCCCCAGATCCTGGTGAATGGAAATATTTTCTAATATCCTGTAAAGAAAAAAAATGCTTCAGTAAATTTTAAGAATAATTTTCAAACAACATAAAGTCAGAATTTACAACCAATATTAACTTTAATATTCCATGCATCATGTAATTTGATTGTTAAAAACTTGTTTCTAGGTTGATCAGTAATGAACATATAAGCTGTTTGACAGTGTAAAGAAATCTTTGTTCAAACATTAAGATCAACAAAACCGGATGTTTATTTGCTTGTAAGTATGGACAAAGAAATTTATGAAAATCCCACTCCTAACTTAGAAAACAATGAATTGAACTTCAATTCATATTTTGACTCCATTAAACATCAACTTTTAAAAAGAAATGATTGCATGATCTATCTAAAAACTATGCTTATATAAAAAATAATGCAAATGTTTATAATTTAGAATTGTTTAAATTATTCTAATTTTCAACTTTAAAAAATTGGAAATAAAAGCAATAATTTGCATTTTAATGACTTATATATGAATATATATAGAATTGATATCCCAAAATTTATCTTTGATATCTCATCATATCCTTATTATGATTCATAGACCTTAGAATGAAATGAGCAGATAAAATAGAGAAAGATTAGATATTAACAAGAACAAAATTTGCAACACCCTGACAGATGATTTTGATTAGATGTGTATGCAAGGGTGTAATAAATAAGGATAAAATCTTCAGTTAACTTAGTAACCAGTTTCACCCATGTCCTGAACTTTAGATGATGACACATAACGCAATAAGTTTCAGTGTGGTGAAAGAGCTCAGTGCAAGCGTCTTCCTCTAGCCAAATTTCTATTCACACCTTAACATTGTTGTGCATATTTCCAGTGGTGTTGCAAGAGGATCTAATGACACTTTCTTGTGTTCGGTGAGAAAAGTAAATTTTGCCTTTATGCAAGTGATGGTTGTTTTCATCTATGCCTGATCTGGAGAGCGACATATTTCAGGGTGTTGGGGGTCGGGGTGCTAAAGATTACGATTCTTCCTGGTCTTTGGTATTTGTCAAGAGAACATTTAAGTGCAATGAACATCCACAACATTGTTCAACCTGTCTTGTTGCTGTACTTGCAGCAAAAAGGCAATCAGCTATTCCACCAGAATAATGCCTGTCTACATAATGCCCATGGCCACACTACATGTTCTGCAAGATATTTCCCAAATTTATTAACTAGCACAAATGCCAGATTTGTCTCCAAATGAGCAGGTATTGAAAACTATGGGACAACACCCAAATTATCTAATTATCCTAGTATTTGTCTATATTTCTGAGAGGACGTAGTATTTACACTATTTACATTATTCGGACTATTGTCCGCATTTTGGTTGCCATTTGTATGATGTTTCAGCTGTTGCATGCCTAATTCCTAGCACCTGAAGAAGGCCAAAGTGTACAAGTGTACAAATGGCAACCAAGATGGGGACAATAGTCTGAATAATGTAAATAGTGTTAATTATCCTACCTGAAATTTTTGCTATGTCAACAGGTGCAACAACTGAAATAACATCACAAAAGACTATTTGCCATCTGTACAACTGCATGAATGCAAAAATACAGGCCCATGTCAATACCCAAAGAGAATATAAAATATATTAATACACATATTGTTGATACATCCATTATTTTGGAACTTTTACCTGTATTGATCTGTAGATGTGATTACTTACTGTAACCTAATGCTATATTACATGCATGTTTAATTTTGAGTAAAATGTAAATTAAGACCCATAGAGTGTTGCAATTTTATTTACTGCCAGCATATAAACCTTTTGATCACATTATGAACATCAGTATCATTGGTTTCTATTGAATAGGCAGAAACCAATTATTGCTAAGTTAGTTCCATGATAATGTAATGCCAGTACAGTATTCAAAAAAAGTCACAAACTGAGCAATTCATAATACTAAATCCTAACAGGTAAGTGTAGAAACTGTTACCATGAGTTCTGGTTGAAATGTATCAACTATATTCTGACCTGTGCTTGGATCTGATACAACATAAAAAAAAATATCTATTACAAGAAAATAATACTGGAGACAACAGTTGAAGATAGAATACAATCATTCACAGATATAAGAGTTGTACATATAACAATTAATAATGACATAACAAGTGATAGCAACACTGTTGAAAAGAAAACATGACTATAATCTTATCTATTTCCCTTTTTAAAAAGAGCCATGGAAGCAGAGAAATCTGTAAAACTGCAATCTCCACAGAACTTAATTCACATTCTACTTCTCAAATTTTCTTTATAAGCCAGTGGCAGGATATACTTGTCTCTTTTGGCCTTATCAGTGAGAAGTAAGTAATGGATTGCTTCCTTAAATTATCTTTGGTACAGTGCCAAACACTAACAAATTCTTCACTCTGATTGGTGTTTTGTGGACAGAAACCTGGTAGAATGTTTTCCTGATCACTTCAATGTTGATCTTTTCAAGTCTAGGGCTAACCCCTATAACAGTAACTTGAGTGGTTCTTGGGCTTTGTATTGGCCGAAGTTTAAAAAAAAAAAAACAAAAAAAAAATACAACAAAAACACACACACAAGTAGATTTAAAATGTCAAATATAAAAGGTAACCACTCTGTTGATGCTTATAATTAGCTACCTGCAATTGGGTATCAATCAATGGGGGTAGTATAAACAAACAAGGGGGAGAAAAAAAAAGTTATGTACCAACACTAAAGTTCAATCACAAATCTGTTGTGAACAGGCCAGCAGACAACATAGTAACAAAAACAGGGTCAGAAATTCAACCTTCTCCTTGCAACAGCAGGAACACACTTTCTGCTTGCCAAGCTCCAAAAATCGAATTGCCTTGGTAAGTAAAAGCAACAACCTTTATTCATCAAGTGATTTTTCTGATTGGCCAAGCCAGATAGGGAGGAAAGAACATTAGCATAGCTTCTGATACTTTAGCAGTCCTTTTTGTGCAACTAATTTTCTTTAGTTTTTCTTCTTTGCCACATTTTCTGTCGTAGAATATACACAACATGCTGTCTCTTGGTTTGACAAGGTAATTCAATTTTCTTAGCTAGACTACCAAAGCTAGATTTCAAAGAAAAATAATTATTAGTCTAGGTCACCAATTATTTTATCATTGCTAGATAAATTTTTCTTTTTTAAATCCATTGGAAACCAATATTTTTCTTTCAACATTTCAATAATTTTGTAAAAAAATAAATTCTTTTGTTAAAAGTGATAAAAAAATTCATACACATTTATTATCAAAACATTGATGAGATACAGTCATGTATAAAAGTATGAGGGCGAATTTGGTCCTTGGTAGAATTATGTTACCTGGTGCCACCACCTTGCCCAGATACACTGCTCATGCCATTGACATTTCAATGCTTGTAACAAGCAATGCCAAGATTGACAAAACCAGAAGAAAAATCCAGACATGAGACAGACAGGGACCAAAATTACTTGCAATAAGTCTGGAGGCTTGTAGTAGGGTTTGTTTTAAGTTTGTCTTGTCCTGGACCCCTTCAGATTGACAGACAGGCCTTGCAGAAGTTGGCGTCTGGTTTAGTTCCAACTTGCAGCAGGAGAAGAATTGGTTGGAAGTTCTATAAAAAGGTCATAGCTGCAGTTAATTTGTGGTTGCGAAAGAAGCTTTCCTTGTAGGGGAGGCCAAGGTGTGTGCTATGTACATCTAACCCCCTCATCCTTTACTGTCTTTTAGTTTTGTCACTCCTGTCCACCTATCTCAATGACCTCATGAAAGCTTTGTTTCTTCTCCTTTGGGACAACAAAACTAATATGATGCATTGCAAAGTTTGCTACCCCCATCCATCCAAGGGCAGTCTTGGGATGCCAAATCTAAAGACCCACTAGGACACTTTGTCAAACCCAAAATAAACTCTTAACACAAGAAAACAAAAATAATGTGTAAATGTATGCATATGAATAAATGCATACTTTGGTATCTACGCACTATTTTACAAATAAATAATAATATAAATAAACAAATATAATATAAACTTTAAAAATAATTAATAAATAAATAAATGAACAAATATTAAATATACACACCTACATGTGTGTGTGTGTGTGTGTGTGTGTATACATATAAATACATACATACAACATACCTAAACCCCCATAATTAATTCCTAAATATATAACACCAAGGCAAAAACAAGTGAATAACTATTTAAAAAATAAATTAAACATCAGATAAACAACAGCATGTCATATAAGCAAATATTTAATTTAATATATATATACTATTTAAAAATTAGTATCTACTTGCATGAAGCAGGAGTGTAAGGGAGTGTATATATATATATATATTGTTTAGAAACACAGTCAAGTTATAGTTGCACTAGTAATTTAGATAGTTTCCTAAAAAAACAAAATACCAGAAATTTAGATAGCATTGCACAAAACAAGATCACTAATAAAGAATGCAACTGCAGGGACAAAAATAAAGTGTCCATTTCAAGGACTTTGCAATACAAAAGAAGTCATTTACAAGGCAAAAGTACATGACTTAAGTGGCCAAAATAAAATATATTTGGATCAACCAAAGTCACCTTTAAGACCAGGTGGTTCAATCACAAGTCTACATTCAAAATAGAAAACTTAAAAAACTGTACAAAATTGGTTAACCACGAGTAGAAATTGAAATCCAAATATGGAAAAGACCCAGACATAATGTGGAGTATAGTGAAAACAGCCAAGGCTTACAATGATGTAAAAATATGTAGACTGTGCCAGGAAGAAAAATTAAGAGATTATGCTATTCCCAAACAAAAATGAACTATTGAATGAAAGAACAGAAATTATGACTAAGTGTAATCATACTAAAAAAACACCTATTAGGTTCATACAACCATGGATGAAAACGTTATAATTTTTTTGTAATTTTAAAAATTCCATGTTCAAAAAAAAAAAAAAAAAATTGGTAAAATCAGTTATTGTAAATTGCCTGAAGACACCACTCATGGTAGAAACCTAGATTGTATAATAACTTGTTTACAAAAGGAAAATACATTATATATATATATATATATATATTTATTTTTTCAAACAGCAAAGCAAACTTTATTCAGTTGGCTGTTTTTCCAAAAATCTGCTCTGAATAGTAAAATAAAAAACACAATCAAACTAGGACATTACTTAATTAGATAAGCTTTTAATTGATTTTATTAATATTCTATTGTAGTTTCAATGTCGAAACAAATGTACGATTTGTAGTGGATATATATATAAAAAGAATTTGTACATGTTCTAAAATATAATTTATAATAAATATTCACAGCTCTATATATTATATATTGAGCATTGTTTTAAATTAATGTTTTGGACATTGTAAAAAAATTTTTTTTCTTCATTCCCTATTCACTCAGATTATATATATATAAGGATATTATAGTCTGAAGAAAAAATTTGTTTTGATGAATAATGAATTTTTACAAGAATTGTTTTCATTTTTTTCTTTTTAAATTATAATAATTTATAAAATTTCAAAAATATTTTTAAAATTCTTCAAAGTCTTGTTGTGGTTAAATTAAGTGAAGACTATATTTACTAATTTAAAATTTAATACAAATCATTGAACCAAAAGATTTTTAAAATTAGTTTTCTTTTGTGTACATGGAAGTTTTTTTAAGTATGGTATTTTCCATGTTACATTAAAAGGTCAAGTATTTCGGTTTCTTCCCTTTACAGGAAATAATTTTGACAATTATGTCAATTCTGGTTAACAATACTTAGCTCTTATCAATCACTTAAATGTCATCTGGTTGTCATCACTACAAGAATTAACTTTTGTTTACAAACTTGTCAAGCTGTCAAAATGCATACAAAAAGTGATGCATTTTGAAAACTCAAAATAAAATTGATATTCCAATCAATATAATTTTAATTCACTAGTGTATTTTGCTTATTGGAAATAGTAAATTAATCATTTAAAGCTAAAATGAATGCTTCAAGAAAACTTTTTATTTTTTAATAATTCAGTTTAAAACTTAGGTATTGAGAATGAGTAGAGGAACCTAATTTACATCTTTAATGTCATGTAACGTTTCGGCTGTTGTACATCTGCAATTGGAACTTTTATCTGAATCCTTTATTTAACTGATGGTAGGTATGATGGCATTGATGCCTTCATACCTACCAGGAAGTATTGTCTAAAACCTCATTCCTCTCCGTGGTTCTCTCCTGCCTGTTCGGCTGCCATTGTCCACAGGAGAACCATTACTTCTGACTTTTCCCGAGACAGTCATCTGGTTACAATAGGCGCCTATTCACGTCTGCTCGTAATAAGTGCAAGAGAATCCTGAATGATGCCAAACGGTTGTTTGCTGAGAGAATGCGACAGCACATAGCTGACCGCAAGTTCGGCACCAAGGACTATTGGCGGTTATGCAAATGGGTGCTGAACAATAGCAAATCCTCAATACCTCCTTTAATCAATGAATTTGAAGTTCTCACGTCATCTGCGGACAAAGCTGAGTGCTTTGCTCACAGATTCTCATCCAACTCCACATTTGACTCATCTGGACTACACTCACCTGACTTCTCTATTAGAACTGAGGCCAAAATGCACGACGTATATATTACCCTGACAGTAGTAACCGGAGTAATTTCAAAACTTGACCCCCATAAGGCAAGCGGTGGTGATGGAATCTCGGTGATAGTCCTTAAGAGGTGTACTCCTGAACTCTCCCCTGTCCTCTTTAAACTGTATAACTACTGACTTTCTGCTTCCTGTTTTCCTGCATGCTGGAAGTTCTCTTCAGTCGTTCCTGTATTTAAGAACTGTGAACACTCGGACCCATCCAACCATCACCTTATCAGCCTTCTACCAATATTTGGGAAAGTGTTCGAGGCCATAATTAATGCTGAAATAGTTCAACACCTTACCGCCCACAAACTCTTCTCTGACAGGCAGTATAGCTTCTGCTTTGCTAGGTCCACGGCCGACGTGCTAACAACCGTTACAGAGTATATGCTCCAGACCCTTGATAAGTCAGGCGAGGCTCGTGCTGTTGCTCTGGACATCTCCAAGGCTTTTGACAGGGTTTGGCACTCTGGCCTTCTATGCAAGCTACGGTGTTACGGTATTACCAGACGCTTGCTTGATCTAATCCAATCTTTTTTAAATAACCGCAAAATGAAAGTTGTTTTGAATGGGCATGCCTCTTCATCCTACAGCACAAATGCTGATGTCCCACAGGGCTCTATCCTGAGCCTGACGCTCTTCCTTATTTTCATCAACGACCTCCCAGATGAGATCAAGTACCAAGTAGGCATCTACGCAGATGACACCACAATTTACTCCCGCATCAGTAAGAAACCAGTCGTGGTGGACAAACATAATCTTGCTGCTGACCTTGAACGGGATCTACACTCTGTGGTGAATTGGAGCAAGAAGTGGCTTGTCAATTTCAATGCGTCTAAGACCAAGTTGTTGTCTGTCAACCATCACAGGCAACCTCTCCTGTCTCCCATAAACATGGACCAAGCGATTCTCCCTGAGAGCAATACACTGTGCCTCCTCTTATCCTCTCTTCTGATCTCAAATGGAACCAATACATCGAGTCCATAGCTAAATCCACTGCTAAGAAGGTTGGGTCACTGTGTTGAGCCAGGATGTTTTTCCTGTCTGAATCCATCCTGCATATATACAAGTCAACCATTCGTCCGTGCATGGAGTACTGCTGCCATATATGGTCAGGCGCCCCTGCCGTTCACCTCAGTGTTCTTGACAGGCTCCAAAGAAGAATCAGTAATGTGATAGGTACCGACTTGGCGGCTTGACGACAGCCACTTCCCCACTGACGAAATGTGGCCTCCCTTTGTCTGTTCTATAAATACTTTCATGGCTTCTGCTCCAATGAACTTAAGTCACTGGTGCCTCCTCAACAGGTGTTTACTCATGCAACCAGATTGGCAACTGGGTCCCACCTATTCACAGTTAGGTTAGCCAAATGCAGACGACAATTCTACTCCTAAAGCTTCTTCTCTCGCACTTCCCGCCTGTGGAACTCACTTCCATATTCTTGCTTTCCTGATGGCTACAACCTCCAGAAATTTAAATGCAATGTCAATACTCATCTATTAACCACTTGACTAGTTCTTCCCCACCCTGTATATCCTTTCCTTTCTCTCCACCTTTGAAACTGTCATCACACCTGCATTCTCATCTTTCTATTGCTCCTTTCTAATTGGTTCGTCTTCCTCTTCACTCTCTTCTAATTAATCTTTTTACTCTTATGTAGCCCCCTGCATATCAGTGGCATTACCGCCTTGCTCAGGGTGAAACGATTAAAAAAAAAAAAAAATTGTTCTAATTCAGTGATGTCTCCTTTTAACTCAACTATTTATGTTTCTTATTCCCCTCTGTAGCCAGATATTGAACTCATAACTTCATCCAACCAACATTTTTATCCCCTTGGCCATGTGTCCTTGAGGATAACAGTCCAAACAATGTAAATAGTGTAAATAATTACCTCATCTCAAAAATATAGACAAAAAATTATATTCTGAAATTCTTAGTTTTATAAGGTTAAAGATTATTTTTAAACATGAATATCAATTTCTTGATTGTTGCACTGCAAGTATACTGTATTTCTTTTAATTATATTTTTTGTGCACTTTTTAAGTTAGAGGATTATACAATTTTTGTGCCTCACCTTCAACCTCATAGGCAACCATGCATATATCTTATCTAAATCTAATATAAATCTAAGCTTATTTATAAATGAAACTTTGTCTGTGTATGCGTGTGTGTGTCCGTTGCCTATAGACTCCGAAACAACTGAACCAATTTTCTTGAAAATTTACAGTTGTACTATAAGCGTCTGCAAGTGTTCTTAGCTAGGTTTTGTGTCAAGATACCCCTGATAAATATTGAAAATATCGGGTTATAGAAGGAGTGGTCCGATTTTAATCAAATTTGATACACTCATAGACAAAGACATAAGAAACGATATTCAGAAGTTTCAAGATTGCAGTTCTTACAATAGTGCAGAAAATCGGTAATATATATATATATATCCGAGTGAATACAGAACGAAGAAAGAATTCCTACAACATCCAAAACATTAATTTAAAACAGTGCTCGATATATAATAGCTGTGAATATTTATTATAAATGATATTTTAGAACATGTACATAATTTTTCTATACATATCTGTGACAAAGGTACACTTGTTTCGACATTGGAAATCCAATGTCTCATCAGGCAGTGTGTAAAGTAATGGAAAACCTCTTTCCTCATATTTGTTTAGTTTTGTTAGAGGTGTTGATGGGGGTTAGTGATAGGGGAATAAGTCTCTGACTGTTGGGATTTTTGGAGAGGGTGTTTTTTAAAGTCGTTGATTAATGAGTCTTTGATTTCTAGGCAGATTTAACCTTATAAGTTTTTATTATCTAGCGACCAGACTACATCCTTTGGATTTCTTAGAAGAGCCGGCAGTGTGTGGCGGCAGATATTTTTATTTTAGCAGTCTTTATAATTAATATAAGTTTGTATATTTAATCTTAACTTTGGATTTAGGGAATATATTTTTTCTATTAAATTTTTAATTATTAATTAGATCATAGTTTGGAAACCGTTTTTTCTATTAAATTTTTAATTTTAAATTTCTATTCTTATATCTAGTCAATTGTGTTATGTGATGGGGGTTTAGTGATAAGGGAAGGAACAAGTACTGCTGATTGAGCTTTAGAATTTTGGTGTGGGGAGTGTAAGTTTTATTTATATACATCTTGTGACTAGACTATATCTTTTAGGATTTCTTAGAGGAACAAGTTAATATTTTTATACAAGTAGGGTTTTTTGTAAATAATCTAAATTTCTATATTTAATCATAATTTTCAATTTAGGAAGTCAATTTTTTCAGTAAATTTTAAATCTTAATTAGATCACAGTTTGGAAACCAATTTTTTCTATTAAATTTCAAATCTTAATTATATCACCGTTTGTGGTAAAATTTAATGTAAGAAGTAAATTTTAATGCTAGGGTTATTTAGGTACTAGATAAACACAGGTAATAAGTGCATAATAAGTAGAATGTTTGTATTTGAGTATATATAATTAATATAATTATGGCTATTAGCCTTACTTTATAATTTAGTAAATCGATTACTTCTATAAAATTCTTAATTTTATTTAGAGAAAAATTTCTAATTTAATTATGAATATTAAACCTTACTTTAGAATTTAGTAATTCAATATTTCTATAGAATTTTTTTTTTTTTATATGGGGTCCTAGCTTTGGCTATTGTAGTATTATTTTAGCATGATTGTAATGTTAGTTCTCTAATGTGCTTGCAGTTTACTGTGGTTTCATGCCTCTGATTTAAAAGCTTGTTACTGTTCATATATTTAAGGATTTTAATTTTTTCTTGAAGACAGAGGAAACATGGTTCCTTTATAGATTTAGCTGTTCTTGCTTGTTTAAGGATTTTCTATAACTTTAGGCGTTTTGTTTTTCTTTGTTATTGAAGGATGAGAGGTGATTGTAAAATGAAAAAATTGGCCATTTTTGAGCGATCAACACATTTGTAAACAAAAATTAATTCTCAGTTTTAAAAAATCTTGCAAAAATAAAATATCTTATTTATAAAATCAATTGGAATCTAAAACTTTCAGATTTTTTCAGAAATTTTACTTTAAATAAAATAAACATCCTTGACATGATATTTTAGTAAAATTAACAAATTTAAAATTATCTTAATCTGATTTGAAACAAGTATTACTTGCTTACTGACTGAAATGTAGTATAAAAGTGTTTTTTAATCAAAGTGTTATCAGTGTTATTCAAGGTGATGAATGATTTTACTGAGACCTGGAACCTGTCAACAAGGTAAGTGTAGTGGACCAGAATTGACAAACGTATCTAGTCTAACTTAAGTGAACATTTCATTTATTTTTAACTACATTTTAACTAGTAAAATTTAAAATAAAATTTTCAGCAATTATCTATTTTATAGAATTTTAATTACTTTGAAGATGCTTCTAAAAAATATAAAACATTCTTTTTAATTAATTTTACAATTTAATAAGAGAATGAAATTATATAATATGACAGAGGTAACTTAATAATTTATGAAATGTTATAGTATTTAATTTTTAATACCTGTTTTTCATATTATTCTTTATAAAGATACCAACACAAACTGTGAATTTCACAATTACATTTTTTAACAAAATAAGGAAGGTAAAAATCAAAAATAAGAAACTTGCCTTTTTTTTAAGGGATGATTTGTTAAGCGTGTTGAATGCCAAAATGTCCACAGAAAATACGGAAGCAAAAATGAAAGAATTGTAACCTGCTGATAAAGTTTATATAGGTTTTTTTCTCCTGTAAGAGATGCAACCCTTGAAACATGTGACTGTTTAACGATACAGGTCTTATGTAAATCCATATTTAAAAAAGGAGAAAATTTTTAAGTAAAAAAATAAATTTTAAAATTATTTGAAAAATCTAAATGAAACATGATTTGTATTAAGCTTTTCAATTTTTGATTGGTAAATATAGTTTTACTTAATAAATTAATAACCAAAGACACCAAGTGCCAGGAAGAAATTTAAAAGACGTGTGAAACTTTATAAACCATCATAATTATCAAAGAAAAAATAAAAATTCTTCTAAAAATTCATTATTCACTAAAAGAAAAAAAGAAGAAGAAGTTTTTCTTTAGAATATGATATCCTTAATATATATTATTTATAAAATCAATTAAAAGTACCTCCACTAATTCCTCAAAAAACACAGTATGAAGAAAAAAGACAAAAGTATTTTTAAATTATTTCTGAAAATTTTTAATCCTTTGTAACACATTGGAAATTTTGGTAAAATGTCTCATTTTTTTCTTTTTTCCGTCAACAGGTAAACAAATCATTATCAGAGATTGAAAATGAATAATATATTATGTAACTCAGTTTTTTCCAATGAAAAAACATTCATTTGGAAATTCTTGCAAAAATAATTGTCAGATTTTAATGCAACTTTCACGACTTATTCACAAATAAATTATTTTTGAAATTATTATTTTTAGAAAATCTTGGTAAAATAGGTTTTTCCTTTTTTTTTTTTTTACATCTATTATCCCCACCCACTTCACATAAATTCATGACATTTCAAGAAATTAAATTTTCGCGAAAATTTTATTAGTTAAATGCAAGACTCATTAGGGGAATATAAATCATCTATAATTTTTTTCGTACAGTTGGCTCTTTTTTTTTCTCTCCCCCAAAATCTGCTCTAAATAGTTTTTGTTTCATAATCATTTCAACCCAAGCAAGGCAGTACTGCCACTGGTGCGCAGGGGGTTACATAAAAGGAGAGTGAAGAGAAAGGGGAGAGCTGTGTAGAGCATAAAGAAAGAACAAGATATGGGGATGTTGGGGAAAGGAAGGGAGTCAAGGAGTTGTCATTGCACTTAAATTCTTGGAGATTGTAGTTATTGGGGAAACAATTACATGGAAGGGAGTTCCACAAGCGGGAAGTGTAAGAAAAGAAGCTGATAAAGTAGAAGTAGCAGTTAGACTTGACTGTTTTCACTGTAAAAGGATGGACCTAGTTGCTAGTCTAGTAGCTCAAGTAAATAATTTAGTCAAGATACTACACAAGCAACTTAAAACAAGCAATGAATTTACTGTAAATTCATGCAGAAGGCAACAGGGAGCTAAGCTTGTCGGAGCAGAAGTCATAAAAGTTTCCAGGTAGGAATGGACTATAATGCAGATTCTCTTTTGGATTTTGTTAAGAACCTCAAGAAATGCAATGATATTATTAACTGATGACATTATTTGATTAGGTAAGCTTTTAATTGCTTTTATAAATATAAATTATTAAACTTTAAAAAAATTAAAAACAATTCAATAAAAAATAAAAAATTTCATTATTCATAAAAAAATATGTTTCATAAGACAATAATAGACAAGTATATTTTATTCATGTAGGTAGCTCCACTCATTTTTGGTATATAAATTTTAAAAGTGAATTTTTGAAAAATAATAAATTTTTTCTTGAGACTTATTTTAGTTTTAATTGAAAGCTAAATGATTAAATTTACTATTTCCAGTAAGCAAAATCCTCTGGTTTATTTCAAACAGAAATTATATTGATTGGAATCTAAATTTTTTCAATTTTTTAAAAAAATATTTCAATTTTTTGGCCATATTTAAGCGATCAACACAATTGTAAACAAAAGTTAATTCTTAGTTTTAAAAATCTTGCAAAAGTAAAATATACATCTGTGACACATCATTTTGGAAAATTAGCAAATTTTGTGTTAAATTAATCTGATTTACACAAATATTACTTATTTATAACATGATTTTTAGAATAAAACTATTTCTTAATCACAGAGTTTAACTTTTTGACCTGTCCACTGTATATCAAATGTGTTGACAGGTTAGAGAAAAGATGAGTATGACGTCACAAGTGACATAATTGTAAAAAAAAAAAAATCTTCAAATATACAAAAAAAAAAAAATTATTTTAAAAATACGGAGGAAGAAAAATTTGTATCAAACTTTTTAATTTTCAATTATATAATCTTCCGCTTAATAAATTTTTAAACTAACCCCAACAAATCTTTGAAGTATTTTAAAAATATTTTTTAAACTTTATAAATTGTAATTAGAAAAAAAAAATTCCTTTAAAATTTCATGATTAATAGAAAAAAAAAATTTCTTCAGACTAATGTCCTTAATTTTTATTATTTATTCAAGCAATTAAAAGGTTATCAAATTTTAAATATGTCATAGTTATTTTGAATTTTTTTATCTTACTATTGAGAGCAGATTTTCGGAAATAGAGGCAGAATTTTCCAAAAAAGTAATAAATGATTTACATTCCCTGAGTCCTGCATTTAATAAAACTAATTATTGCAACAAAATTTTATTTCTTAAAAATTTCATTAATTACGTTGAGGTGGAGTAACAGATGTTATAAAAATAATAAAAAAAAAAGTATTTTTAATTTTTTACCAAGAGTTTTTTTTTTTTAAATTATTCCAAAAATAATTTCATTCATTTGTGAATAAGTTCTGAAAGTTTCATTAAAACCCGCCAATTATTTGAATTTTGCAAGAATTTCCAAATTTGTGTGTCACCTAAAAATACTGAGTTTTAGGTACATCCACTAATTCGCTAAAAAACAACATAAAAGTTTTTTAAAAGGCCCCAAAATTAAAAACGAACAAGTGTTTATTATCAAGAGGAAAGATCAAAGTATTTTTTTTTTATTATTTTTTAATGAATCCCTTTTACACGTACGAAATTTTGGTAAAAAATCTTTTGATTAAAAAATCAGCGGCTAACCAAATCGTGAAGAGAGTTTAATGGAAAACGTAATTCTTTTTTATTTTAATAAGAGAAAAAAAATCTTGAATTTCATTGCCAGTTTGTTTTTTTTTTTATATTCGCAGCAGATTTTCCTGTAACTTAGGATCCTATTTGACAAAAAAAAATATCCGTGGTTTTATTTTTTCGATGACTTGTCCTTAAATTCACAGAGTTAAATAAATATGAACATTCAGTTAAAGTACCATACAAGTGATATTAAATGTTTATCGTATGTGTGTAACTGTAAGTGAATATAACAAAAATCCGACTGGAATTCGATTTCTCATTCTCAGCCGATATCTTTTTACACCACAACGCACATTCGTTAACATTACCTTCCATTTTTAAACTTTTTAAAGCGATGTAAAAAAAAAAAAAAGATTCTGGAGATTTCATAAAATCAATGTAAAAAAAAAAAATTTTTACCAAGACTTTCTAAAAAATAAACCTATCAGAATTCATTTGTGAATAAATACTGAAAGTTTCATTAGAATCCGACAATTATCTCATTTTTGCAAGAATTTCCAAATCAATGTTTTTCACTGCAAAGGCTCAAATTTCCCGTATTTTTATTGGTTCACCTTGATAAAAAAATATTCAAAAATGTTAAAGTTTCTAAAAAGAAACATTTAAAAAATATTTAAAGATATTGACGATAAAACTTTATATTTTTTTGTCCATCCTGTCTTTTACTTTTTAAAGGTAAAAGATTTTAACCTTTTTAGAGCAAATTTTTTGATGTTTTTTTTTAAAACATTAAATGGCGATATTTCATTTATACAGAAAAAGAAAAAGAAAATGACAGAAATAAAACCAGATTATTCTTTGATAAAAAATTGTTTTAAAACTAATTAAAAAAATAAACGGAAAGTAAAAAAATGTAACTCAATGTCAATGTGATGTGATCATTTCAACATGCATTGAAATAATTTTCGAAGTTATATTGCTACAATAAGGACAGTTCACCCTTCATTTTTCTTTAACGCCACTAAATAACAAATAAAATCATTTACCTAGGTCCTAAAATAAGTAAAGAGTTTGTTAGTGGGATTTATTTTTTAAAAAATCCTTGTAAACATTATTACAGGGACTTAATTTAAAAAATCATAATTACTGAATATTTTTTTTAATTTGTATCTTCAGCTTTTTTTAAAAGTTAAAATGACAAGAAAGAAAAAGCGTTTTTTCTGATTTCGACGCCACACCAAAAGCATTAAAAATATAAATGTTTCTTGATAAACATAAATTAAGAATTCATTGTTAAATTGGTGGTTGGTGCTCGTATTTTTTATGAATTACTTGTTAGTTAAAAAAATGTGTTTACAAAAGAACTTATAGGCCAACAATAACAATTCAGTAAATACGCATCCAAAGAAACCACTGACACAAAAAAATCCACTTTTTGAGTTTCGTGAAAGAAAAGAAAAAAGAAACGACGCTAAAAAAAATTATGTTTAAGTTTTTAGCGAGATGATGCCCCGAAAACTTTTCCATTTTTTTAGCAATTACAAACTGAAATTGAAAGAATGAATCAAAAATAGCAATGATGCTTATTTTGTTTTGATGAGAGATTATATTTAACAGAAAAAAAAATAATTTCGAGTTCTTTAAATGTTACAAAAAAGTAAAATATATTTCTTGGTGGAGAGAATTATTTTTAGAAAATGCACAAGTACAAAAAATAGAAAACAAATTTTTAGACATTTCTGAGGTACGAGAAAAAGATGTAAAAACAAAAAACACGAGTTTTTTGTTTTTTTAATGAGGTTTAAAATCGAAATGTGAATTCAATAAATAAATACTTTAGTTGAAAGAAGCCAACTATTTTTTTTTTAATTTAAGGAAATGTAACTAAGTTTGAAAAATTTTGTCATCCCTACTATTAGAATGGAATAAACTTACCATTTTTCTTGTGATAACAGGCCAAGAAATTCATACGCATAAAATACTAACCACGCTTTCGCATGATAAACACTTCGCGCCAAAACTGCATATATATTTTTATTTATTTATGTAACTTTAAAAAAAAGAGCATTTCAGTAAGTCTTTTTTTACTGAAAATAATGAATGATGATATTATAGAATCAGTTTGTGATGTTATTATTTAAAAATATTTTAAGAAAATGAAATCTAAAACTAGAAAGTTACGAAGAATTAAAAAAGGCGTATTTATTATATGGGAAGGGAGGTAATTCTCAGATAAATTTTAGCATTCATCATGAAAGAAAGAAAGAAAGAAAGGGAGATAAGTTGAACTTAATTTCATATTTCTAATAATTCAAACAGGTTTTTTTCGTTTTTTTTTTTTTAATAGTTCCCCCCCCCACAAGCAAGGCGGTAACGCCACTGATGCGCAGGGGGCTGCATAAGAGTAAAAGATTAGATAGGAGGAGAGTAAAGAGAAAGACGAACCAATTACAGGAGGTGTCAGAGAAAGGAACAAAAGAAGGATGGGAATACAGGTGTAATGACAAATGCAACGGTAGAGAGAAAGGAAAAGATATACAGGGTGATCTTTCTACATTTCTTGATTTTAGTTCTTTCTACATCAAGTGGTTAAGAGATGGGTATTGACATTGCATTTAAATTCCTGGAGGTTGTAGCCATCAGGAAAGCAAGAATATGGAAGTGAGTTCCACAGGCGGGAAGTGGGAGAAAAGAAGCTGATGGAGTAGAATTGTCGGCTGCATTTGGTTGATCTAACTGTGAATGGGTGGGACCCAATTGCCAGTCTGGTTGCACAAGTAAACTCCTGTGGTAGGGGCACCAGTGATTTAAGATTGTCAGAACAGAAGCCATGAAAATATTTATAGAACAGACAGAGGGAAGCCACATCCCGTCGGTGAGAAAGTGGCTGGAGTCGAGCCACCAAGTCGGTACCTATCACATTACTGATTCTTCTTTGGAGCCTGTCAAGAACACTGAGATGAACAGCGGGGGCGCCTGACCATATATGACAGCAGTATTCCATACACAGATAAACGGTTGATTTGTGTACACGCAAGATGGATTCAGGCAGAAAAACATCCTGGCTCGACACAGTGACCCAACCTTCCTGACAGTGGATTTAGCTATTGAAGTTAGCAAAAAGTCATGTTTAAAGAGGCAGTCCAAATTAAGACTAGGGTCACTCTTTGTATTTTTTGAAGATGCCTCAGGTGCCATGTACTAGGTACTGCCGCAATTTGATTGAAGAAAACCTTAAAAATGCATTTATTGATAATTTTTAAAAAGTATCTAAAAAAAAATTAAAGAAATTTTTATTTTTCTTGTATGGATGATAAGCAAAACTAACATTTTTCTAAAAAAAGATGTTCTCTTTTAGAAAAAAGTTGAATTTATTTGAAAGATAGCCTAGTAAAAACATTTCTGTATGAGAAAAAAAAATGCCCTTATATCAATAAGCGTTTTATTTTTAAAACATTCTAACATCATTTTTATCACTCATTGAACCGTCATTAAATAAAAAATGTAAAATTTAAAAATCCAATATTTATCCCACAGATGTTTCACAAACTAAATTAGTAAATTTAAAGGATTAATTATTTAATTAAATGGATTTAAAATTGTAATGCTAACTTTTGCTTTTAAAACCTCATGAAAATAAGAAAATATTTTACATAGACATTAAAAATTCCATTTAGTTTCTTTACTTTGTAAATTAATTTTCTGATTTTTTTATAATTAAAAACAAAAACTGGTGGTAGCAGTTTTTGGTTTTTATTTAAGAACTACACATCCATTTTGGCGATAACTAGTATGACTCCAGATCTCTCCCGAGGAAGAGGTATTATCTGCAAATACGCCCCCCCTCCTTATAATTGTTTTTAATATGTGCATTTCAGGCCAAAAAGCTGAAAGACAAGCTCTTCTGGGATATTTTTGTTCTCCATTAAATATTTGTAATATACATTGTTATGATTATTTACATACTGATTATCTATTGTCCTCATCTTTTTTGTCTCCACAACGTTCCATTATAGTGCTCTCTAGCTCTGTCAAATCAGGGAATTTTGAACTGAACATTTCATTTAATCTGCAGGGATAGATTGTTCTTGTTCCACTGCCTTTGTCTAGGAATATCTCAAGTTCAATTTTAGTACTACTCAGTTATTCCTCTGGCTGATTTTAAAGTGGGTTTTTCTTTCGGTTTTTCAAATGTTTGGTAACTGATAACATTGGCATCAACTCCTGTGTTGATTTTAAAGCAATTGCTTACCTTTGAAAATTTTATACATCAAGCATTAAATTCATTTTTCAACACTAAGAAATGTTCATCTATTGTATGTGTCTTAATTTCATGAACATCCTTGATTTTTGATTTGCAACATAGAAAAAATGGTATTTGTCTATACTTCTGAGATAAGGTAGTATTTACACTATTTGTATTGTTCAGACTATTGTCCTCATCTTTAGTGCCATATTTACAATGTTTCAGTCGGGAATTACAAACCGAACCCTATATTACAATCATTGGGGTATATCATTCTCATTCCATGTGTGATGCTACTTCTGGTAGCCATGTAGTTATTTCCCTTTAATTATTTGTTCATTGAACTCACAACTCTTTTGGTCAAGTCACTGGAACTGGAACTATATCTGAAGCTTTGGGGAGATGGTTAATTTTTTTTTTTTTTGATTCGGCCTTGTGTCAGACATAACTGAACTCCCTACAGCTTACAAGTTTTATCCAGAATAATCTTCATCAGAAGAATTATCAAAAGGTTTTCATCAGAAGGTTGGTTGTTAGTAGGTTGGAATATGTGGAATTGTATAAGAATAACAATATACATTTTGCATTTTAAAATAGAAATTTATTAAAATTAATTAAGTTGTAGAAGTTAATGTGCAATTAGAAACATTGTTAAGAAGTTAAGGGTAGAATTCGTGTTCAATGATAAAGTTATAGGTATCAAGATTTGTAGAAAATGTTTGTAGTAGTAATTGTTGAAAAAGTATATGTGTACGTACATATGTATGTATGTATGTATTCAGTAAGAATGTCTTTGGATGGAGAATAAGAAGTAAAAGGAATCAGCAGAAGGAAAGAGAAAGAGGACAAATGTCCGGATCAGCTTGAAGCTTCTCTTGTTACATTTTATCTTGTTGTCTTTGCTTCTTCCATCCCTGACTGACTAACTGACGCTGATCAAGGCCCTTTTATTGTCATTAGATTTTTCACACGGGTTTGCTAAGTCCTCAAGTCACTCCCATTGGTCAAAAATCAATTTAACACCTACTTGTGAAATCTGGTTTAGACTTTTTCTTTAAGCACATCTTTTTTTTTAATCATTTCACCCCAAGCAAAGCATTCCACTGCCACTATTGTGCAGGGGATTACATAGGGGAAGGTGGTGAGAAAGAGTGGTTAGATATAGGAAATGTCAGAAGGAGGGTGATAGACGAGTAAGGATGTAGATGGGAAGAGTGTTTGAGAGAATGGATGCATGTTAGTGTGTCAGGAGGTGTCTATTGACCTTACATTTAAACTCCTGGAGATTGTAGCTTTTGGGGAAGCAAGTATGTGAAAAGGGAATTCCACAGGTGGGAAGTGCGAGAAAAGAAGCTGTTGGAGTAAAAATTGTGGTTTTTGATCAAGGCGAGAGTAAACTGTGGTGTCATTGGTGTACATACCTACTTGGGATCTTATGGTATCGGGGAGATCATTAGTGTAGATCAGGAAGAGCGTAGGACTTAGGATAGAGCCTTGGGAGACACCCGTGTTCGTATGGTAGTTCTGGGAGGCATGTCCATTTAATACCACCTTCAGTGTGTGGTTAAAGAAGAAAGACTGGATTAGGTCAACAAATGTCCAGTTATACCATAGCTCCGTAGTTTGTGCAGAAGGCCAGCGTGCCAGACTCTGTTGAACGCTTTAGAGATATCCAAGGCAATGGTTTGGGCTTTGCCATTCTTGTCGAGAGCCTGGTATATATACTCGGCAATGGTTGTTAGCATGTCAGCAGTAGACCTGGTGAAGCGGAAACCATACTATTTGTCCGAGAGGAGCCTGTGGGCTGTGAGATGCTGAACCACCTTGGTATTGATAATGGCTTCGAACACTTTGCCAAAGATTGGAAAAAGGCTGATAGGGCGGTAATGTCTGAGGGTTCTTCAGTGTTCTTAAATATAGGAACTACAGACTTCTAACAGGCAGGAAAGTAGGAATCAGATAGGCAGAAGTTGTAGAGCTTACAAAGGACAGAGGAGAGTTCAAGGGCACATTTCTTCAAGACTATGATTGGGATTCCGTCTCCTCCGCTTGCTTTGTGAGGGTCAAGTTTTGAGATTATGTTAGAAACCAGCGAGGGTGTAATGTGGATGTCATTCATTTGTGCCTCAGTTCTAGGTGGAAAGTCGGGTGTAGAAACTCCAGACGAATTCAGTCTTGAATTGGTCGAGAATCTGCGAGCAAAGCATTCAGCCTTGTCCGCTGAGGAGGTGAGGACCTCAGATTCATTGATTTATGGTCAATTCTTTTTCTATTTGGGAAAAAACCAAGATTTCACACGTCATTGTGAATTTTTATGAAAGTGAAGAAGAAGGTTGATTTTAATTCTTAATTTCTTGTCCCTACATATACACTGGGTCATGTCTCTTTGAGGGCAACAGCATTTCTATGACTTATAAACCTAATTTCTCAGTAACCATTTTTTACCAGAGTTCATATTGCAATCCTTGATGTTAATGATTTTCTCTAGCACTCTGTATTACTGGTTCCCATATTGTATTCATTTCTATACTTGGTCGACTTAGGAGATTTCTGTAGCCTAGCATATGTATATGTATATTTAAGTTTATGTATATTTCAGTGGTGTTCTCTATCTATTACTTCAACTTCATCCCATAGGGGGCAGTGATCCCCTTTCTTTCTCCATATGTGGTCAGCTACACCTGATTTTTCTATCTCCCCTTGTGATACAGCGATGCAATGTTCTTGTAGCCTAACAAGGGTGTAGCCTGTTTCTCTTTTATATTTCTTTCCGCAGCTACATGGAATGGCATTTTTTTAATTTTTTTATAAGCATTTCACCTCGAGCAAGGCATGTCACTGCCACTACTGTGCAGGGGGCTACATAAAGTGGAGAAAGGATGATTAAATATAGGAAATGTCAGAGGGTGGGTGATAGGCAGGTAGGGATGCCGAGAATGGTTAAATATAGGAAATGTCAGAGGGTGGGTGATAGGCGGGTAAGGATACCGAGAATGAGGGTTGGGTAGATGAGTAGTAAATAAGTAGTTAAGATATCCCAAGACATGGGCAGTGGAACAAGAACAATCTGCTATGTGGGTAATTAACTATCCTACTTTGGGAACTCTTCCTGCCTTTTGTATATACTAATAACTTCCTGTGCAGTAGGCATTGCATAAAGAGATGATACTGATCTCATTCTTTATCTCTTCGAGATCCCAGATAAAACATGATGGCTGCTTTTTGTTGGCTACACCTCTGCATTTATTTCTTGAATCTACAAATTATCATCTCAATTATAAGCTATTTTTTCTGGCTCTTTTTTTCTCAGCCTAAAATACCTGGATATTGTGCAGACAGAACCTGCCTTGTTACAAAAATGAAACACCTATTTTGAGAAGTAAAGTCCAAACACACATGCACATTTTTACGGATGCACTAAAAAAACACCCCGGTATCAGCTAACATGCATTTCTAAACCTGTACAGCCCCTGTCACATGGTCCTTTTCAAATCAAGTGAAGAAATTACTGTCTCTTGCATTTTGGGTCTACACATGTAAGCTTCTGTTTGGTATTTTGAATGCGCAAGGCAGAGCCATGAAACCTCTTCCATAGATGATGGCAAACTACTCCTCTTGTTAGCACTGAAGAACCAGAAAACTTGAAGTGATTGTGGTAGATGTCCTAATGTAATTTACTAAATCCTGCTAATTTATTGCTAATATTATGGATGCATGCTTGATCAACTATATACACAACATTTAAATTTTTAGCAAGACCCAAAAAAAGCATTCAATTGAAGAACAATAAGTCACCATTTTGAAACAACAAACAATGCTAAATTTTATATCAATCAAATACAAAAATTGATGGTTTTTGATCTAATTTGTGTGAAGAATGTACATACAGATATTTTAATGATTTTCTCTAGCACTCTGTATTACTGGTTCCCATATTGTATTCATTTCTATACTTGGTCGACTTAGGAGATTTCTGTAGCCTAGCATATGTATATGTATATTTAAGTTTATGTATATTTCAGTGGTGTTCTCTATCTATTACTTCAACTTCATCCCATAGGGGGCAGTGATCCCCTTTCTTTCTCCATATGTGGTCAGCTACACCTGATTTTTCTATCTCCCCTTGTGATACAGCGATGCAATGTTCTTGTAGCCTAACAAGGGTGTAGCCTGTTTCTCTTTTATATTTCTTTCCGCAGCTACATGGAATGGCATTTTTTTAATTTTTTTATAAGCATTTCACCTCGAGCAAGGCATGTCACTGCCACTACTGTGCAGGGGGCTACATAAAGTGGAGAAAGGATGATTAAATATAGGAAATGTCAGAGGGTGGGTGATAGGCGGGTAAGGATACCGAGAATGAGGGTTGGGTAGATGAGAGTGTTCTGAGAATAATTGGGAGTTAGAGCGATAGGAGGTGTCTATTGACCCTACATTTAAACACCTGGAGATTGTAGCTGTTGGGAAAGCAGACTTGTGGAAGGGAGTTCCACAGATGGGAAGCGCGAGAAAAGAAGCTGTTGGATTAGAATTTACGGTTACATCTTATCTGCTTAACTGTAAAAGGGTGGGACCTAGTTGCTAATCTAGTATCTCGTGTAAATTCCTGCTTAGGCGGCATCAGTGCTCTAAGTTCATCAGAGCAGAAGCCATGAAAGTACTTGTAGAAGAGGCACAGGGAAGCCACATCACACCGGTGAGAGAGTGGTTGCAGCCGGTCTGCCAAGTCTGTATCAACCACGTTACAGATCCTCCTTTGTATTTTATCAAGAAGCCCAAGGAGAGCAGCAGGTGCACCCGACCAGATATGGCAGCAATATTCAATACACGGGCAGATGGTAGATTTGTATATGTGCAGAACAGATTCAGGTGGGAAAAACTTCCGGGCCCTGCACAGAGAGCCGACTTTCATAGCGGCAGATTTGGCAATGGATTCAATATAGTCATTCCATTTGAGGTCTGCTGAAAGTAAGGCCAAGGAGGCGTAGTATTTTACTCTCTGGGAGGCTAGCCTGTCCCATGCTAATGGGAGGTAGATGCGATTGTCTATGGTGGTTAGTTGATAACAGCTTCGTTTTAGAAGCATTGAAATTTACTAGCCATTTCCTACCCCAGGCCACTACAGATTGGAGGTCCTTCTCAAGCACGGCAGTGAGGTTCGCTTTGTCACCCACACCTGGTTTTTGATTGATGTGAGAGTAGATTGTTGTGTCATCGGCATACATGCCAACTTGGGATCTGATGGTGTTGGGGAGATCATTAATGTAGATCAGAAAGAGCGTGGGACCTAGGATAGAACCTTGACGGACGCCCGCGTTCGTATGGTAGTTTTGGGAGGCATGCCCATTTAATACCACCTTCAATGTGTGGTTAGAGAGGAATGACTGGATGAGGTCAAACAGATGTCCAGTTATCCTGTAGCTCCTCAGTTTGCACAAGAGGCCAGCATGCCAGACCCTGTCGAACGCTTTGGAGATATCCAAGGCAACGGTTCGGGCTTCGCCATTCTTGTCAAGTGCCCGGTATATGTACTCAGTAATGGTCGTTAGCATATCAGCAGTAGACCTGGTGAAGCGAAACTCGTACTGTTTGTCAGAGAGAAGCCTGTAGGCCGTGAGATACTGAATCACCTTGGCATTGATAATGACTTCAAAAACTTTGCCAAAGATTGGAAGGAGACTAATAGGACGGTAATTGGCGGGGTCTGAGGGTTTGCCAGAATTCTTAAATATAGGAACTATAGAGGAGGACTTCCAACAGGCAGGAAAACAGGAAGCAGATAGGCAGAGGTTATAGAGTTTAGAGAGGACAGAGGAGAGTTCTGGGGCACATTTCTTCAGTCCTATGACTGGGATTCCGTCACCGCCGCTCGCTTTGTGTGGGTCAAGTTGTGCAATTATCTTGGCGACCAGCGAGGGTGTAATGTGGACATTATTTAGTTGAGCCTTAGTTCTGGGTGGGAAGTCGGGTGTAGGTATTCCTAACAAGTCCAGTGTCGAATTGGTGGAGAATCTACGGGCAAAGCATTCAGCCTTGTCCGCTGGGGAGGTGAGAACTTCAAATTCATTGATTAGTGGGAGTATTGAAGTCTTGCTCTTGTTGAGCACGCTTTTGCAGAGTCGCCAGTAATCTTTGGAGCCAAACTTAGAGGACGCTATGTGTTGCCTCATTCTGGTAGCAAACGCCCTCTTAGCTTCGTACACACAGTCCTTAGTTACGTTATTCTCTATTGGGGGTTTTACTCGGGACAGGTATCTATGAAGTGTAGAACCACTTTTGAAAGTTGTCCTGATGTTATATGGACCCCAGATTCTTTGTATTTTTTCCAATAACTCCTTCACATATGGTAGACCGACCGAGGCTGTTTTCTAAGAGTTGTTATCCTCATCCACCCTCCCTCCTACATTCATTGGAACTGCATACCCTGGATAATTGTTACATTGTAGGGTACTGTTTATATTGACCATTTCATGTTTGTATGTTTCTGGGTCACTACTTATGACTTTTTCTCCATGTTGCAGGCAGTAGACGATCCCTTTCTTTACATTGTATGGGTGGGGTGGGAGCTGAAGTTGAGGTATTGTACAGTGAATGTTGGCTTGCGGTATACAGATATCTCTGTTCAAGATATGAGTACATCCAGGAATACTAGTTTATTGTCATTCTCTTTTTTCATTGTGAATTGTATCAATGATCTTATTGAGTTCACATGGTCCAGTAGCATCAGGACCTCTTCCTGGTATGGTCAGAGTATGAAGGTTTCATCAACATATCTCAGCTATAGAATTGGCTTTAGTGCTGTGGATTCTAATGCCATCTCTTTGAATTATTCCATGTATATATTGGCCAGTGATGGTGATAAGTCCATTGCTAAGCCTTCATTTATATCTGATCCCATTCTGAAGTGTGTTGTTTGTGTGCAGAAAGTTAGCATCTTCATTATGTTATCTAGTGGTATACTGGTACATTCTCCTAGGGATGAGTCTGAGGCCAGTCTGTCTCTAATTACCAATCGTGTCTCCACAATGGGTACCTTGGTAAACAGACTCACCACATCAAGGCTCACCATCTGGTTGTATTGGATGGGAACATCTTTGATAAGTTCCACGAAATGGGCAAAGTTTCAAACATATCAATACCAGGCTTCAGTAGTGGTGAACAAATAACTTAGAGAGTTAAGTTAAAGGGAGATAACTACATAACTACAGTGATCATAATAAAGGGTTCAGTTTGAAATTCCTAGCACCTGAAGAAAGCTGGAATGTACAAAAACTGAAACATCGTAAACATGGCAGTATAGAAGAGGATAATAATCCGAACAATGTAAATAGTGAGAAAAAATGGTTCATTTTATCACATTTCTTGCAGGTTTTACACAAACCATAGGACAATTGCATTTAATGCATTGGTTTGTAAATTTGGTGACATAGTAATTGTGATTTTAAACCCTGGACTGGGTATTATGTGCTTAGATTCAGTAGAAATGGAGTGAGCAATAATTTAGGATTACTAAAATAAGTAGTTAAGATATCCCAAGACATGGGCAGTGGAACAAGAACAATCTGCTATGTGGGTAATTAACTATCCTACTTTGGGAACTCTTCCTGCCTTTTGTATATACTAATAACTTCCTGTGCAGTAGGCATTGCATAAAGAGATGATACTGATCTCATTCTTTATCTCTTCGAGATCCCAGATAAAACATGATGGCTGCTTTTTGTTGGCTACACCTCTGCATTTATTTCTTGAATCTACAAATTATCATCTCAATTATAAGCTATTTTTTCTGGCTCTTTTTTTCTCAGCCTAAAATACCTGGATATTGTGCAGACAGAACCTGCCTTGTTACAAAAATGAAACACCTATTTTGAGAAGTAAAGTCCAAACACACATGCACATTTTTACGGATGCACTAAAAAAACACCCCGGTATCAGCTAACATGCATTTCTAAACCTGTACAGCCCCTGTCACATGGTCCTTTTCAAATCAAGTGAAGAAATTACTGTCTCTTGCATTTTGGGTCTACACATGTAAGCTTCTGTTTGGTATTTTGAATGCGCAAGGCAGAGCCATGAAACCTCTTCCATAGATGATGGCAAACTACTCCTCTTGTTAGCACTGAAGAACCAGAAAACTTGAAGTGATTGTGGTAGATGTCCTAATGTAATTTACTAAATCCTGCTAATTTATTGCTAATATTATGGATGCATGCTTGATCAACTATATACACAACATTTAAATTTTTAGCAAGACCCAAAAAAAGCATTCAATTGAAGAACAATAAGTCACCATTTTGAAACAACAAACAATGCTAAATTTTATATCAATCAAATACAAAAATTGATGGTTTTTGATCTAATTTGTGTGAAGAATGTACATACAGATATTTTGATTAGACTTTTTTTGGTACAGATTAAACAGTTCAATTATTTGTAATTCAAAATGTTAAAGTTCATCTAAGTTATCTCTCTTTGTTTTTTTTCCTGAAAGTGAAAGCTTTGTCCTTATTGTTTAGAAAGTTCCATTGATGACTGTAGTTTTGAATAATAGAATGATGATTATTCTTGTTTGAGAAAATTGTTAAATGAAGATTTTTAGTGTTAACTGAGTGAGTAAATTTTGTTGCGTAGGGAGCTGGTTAGTGTTTCTTTAATTCGGCCTTGTGTCATACATAACCGAACTCTCTACAGCTTACAAGTTTTATGCAGAATTATCATCAGAAGATTTTTTATCAGAAGGTTGGTTGTCAGTTGGAATATGTGGGATAGTGTAAGAATAAAAATATACATTTTGTATTTTAAAATAGAAATTTATTAAAGAGAAAGACTAACATCAGTTGTAGGAGTTAATGGGCAATTAGAAACATTATTAAGAGGTTAAGGGTAGAGTTCGTACAAAATGTTCTAGTAGTAATTGTTGAAATAGATAAGGAGAAAGAGATAGAGGACAATGTCCAAATCGCTTGAAGTTTGAAGTTACATTTTAGATGTGGCTCTCTTCTGCTGCTCCCATCTCTCTGACTCTTGACTGATGCCGATGTCATTTATATAGTCCTTTTGAATTTCACACTGGATCACTAAGTCCTTCCAAGTTTTACAAGTCACTCCCATTGGTCAAAAATCATTTTAACACCTATTAGGTTGTCTCAAAAGTTTGTAAATACTTTCAAAAATTTGAAATTGGAAATTTTACTTGCAAAAACAATAAAAATTATTGCTCCAAATAAAAACCATCATTTTCCAAGACTTTTTGCCATCGATCTGTAAGCTTTTGGATCTAGTCAAAGTACCATTCAGCTGGATTCGAATCAAAGAATTCTTGACACGCTTCCTCGACTTCATCAAACGAGTTGAATCGGTGGCCCTTCAGAAAGTGTTGCATTGAGCGGAAAAGGCCGTAATCTGATGGAGCACAGTCAGGACTGTAGGCTGGATGTGGCAGAACCTCAACGCCGTCCAGCTCTTCAAACTTGTCTTTGGTCTTCCTGGCGGTGTGTGGCTTGGCATTGTTCTGCTGCATCAAAGTGTGCTTTTGGTGGATCAGAGCCGGGTACTTTTGCTTCAATTTCGTAGATCCACTCAAGTTGCTGACAGTAAAGTTCGGCACTGATGGCATGACCATTCGGAACCAACTCAAAATGCACGATTCCTTCAAAGTTCCACCAAACGCACAACATGACTTTCTTGCCGAATCAATCTTGTCTTCAATTTTTCGCAAGTGTTTACGAACTTTTGGGACAACCTAATACTTACGAAATCTGGGGTTTGACATTTTCGTTAAGCAAATGGTCAATCCTTTTTCTATTTGGGAAAACCAGGATTTCACACATCATTGTGAATTTTTGTAAACATGAAGATGAGAGTTGATTTTAATTAATTTCTTATCCAATACAAGTTAAAGTTGAAATTGGAATTGAAATTGAAGTTTGCTTTTATTAAGAAAAGTCTTAAGTTAAAAACTTCATTAGGCTTTGACTTACTTGCTGGAATTGATGCAATAAACTGTATTAAATGGCATCAATATCACGTAGACTGGAGCTGTACAGTTCTACAGCAAATAAACATTAACATGTGCAGTGATATATATTGACCAACCTGACCTTTCTGTGGAATTCAACCACTATCAAAGGGTCTGAACTGCAAAATTGAAGTGGACAGCAGGTGTGATGCTGACAAGTTACACAACAGGATGTCAGAGTAATCCATTTCCAAGTATGTTAGGGATGCTTATGAACAAGAACTCCAGATATCAATCAGCAATAGTTGACTAATACTATACCGTGAAAAGAAATAAGAGCCACCCAAGGGCTTAGTGCTATTAATGATCGTTATGCAGCACAACAAAGGAAAGGTGTACCCAGTGATGGCCTATTGTGAGCTCAACAAAAATGTTAATGCATTCACTGCAGATGAAGATGTTTGTTCAGCTAAACTGCAGGAGTGGCATCAACAAGGGTCAAACGTGGCTATACTTGTAAAAAGCTTATCCTCAACTACATGTGCATGAGTCATAAAACTGTGATGAACAAGGGAAAGCAGTTTTGGCTAACGTAGTTATGATTTGGCCTCAACATGACACCTCTAGTAATGAAGCCCATCATTGATGTTGTGCTGTCACAGGATTTGGGAGAGCAATGTTAGCGTACATTGATTTTGCTTAAGTTTCTGTGAGCATCACGTCTGTAGAACATGTCAGGACAAAATTGTTCAAATATGGGCTGATGCGCAAAACCCAGAATATTTGAAGAATGGGGAGAGCATGCTTCGACTGAAAGTCTGTGGGTCATGTAACACTCTGCAATGGATGCAGGGAAGCACAATGTCCCTCATTTCATGACTTGACGGAATGTCTTTTTTTTGTGGGAAGCAGCTGGAACATCTCCCTGTGTGTAGCAAATGGGTTCATCCAACAACAGGCAAATGCAGTCACAAAAGAATGAGATAACCAAGTTGACAACATCCTCCTCATATAGATGGTGAAAAAAACCGTGAACAAAGTGTAACAGGAAGATCCTGCTTAGGGCAACAGGTATGTGATAAGATCTGAATCAGAATATGGGTCAATGCAAGATGCCTAGCAACAGGAGTAGTACTCAAAAAAGATGGAGCAATGTTAGAGGATGCATGTTGGCTTTGGCCAACAAACAAGACCCAATATATCAACTTGACTGAACAGGATGCTGCAATCAAAGGCCTCATTTTGGCCCTCCAGTGGCAGACAAAGAGTTTGTACATGAAAACCAATTTCTTGGGTGTACTACTGGCTGTCTGACACTCTCATTATCAAAGCTAGGTACATACCAAAGCAGCAAGTAAGATGCTGGTATGAAGAAGGTTGAAGACAATCAAAGAACCGGTCTAAGTTGTCTGTTGATATGCCACTGATTGCATCGAACCAGAACATTGCAGACAAGTTGATTCCAAAAGGTGGCTTGATATGTCCAAAATGATATCTAAACCTGTGCAGCAGATGTGTGCCGTTGCCATGGACATGATGAGTTCTAGTCAGATAATTGAAGTACAACAATGCAGTGGACATTCCAGTAGTGTGGTGTGCCATATATTTTGTGAGGAAAGTTTGTCTTTTCATGACAAAGGCCATGGTAAAATCAGACATTGGGGCCAATGTTGAGTGCACAACAATAGATCCTGTGCCAGTTCATTGGCAAAAGGGCAAACTGGTAGTGAACAATACTTGACACCTGCTTAGCATAGACATCACTCATTCCCACAGAAGCCATTACCTGATACTAACAGATTGTGGCCTGTCATATTTTTCTGTGTGGTGGACACTACACCACCAAGACTCATTGAGTATTATACATCAGCTGAAGTTATTGTTCTGTGAGAAGGAAGTACCACGTGAGCTACTCACAGGCAATAACAACACATTCTGCAGTAGGGAGTTCCGGGCCTTTTCCAAATGATAGAATGTGCATTTGTGATTCTGATGCATACAGACAGGAAATGGAATAATGTAATGGTGTCACAGAAGTGATAAGAGGATTGCAGCCAGGGGGAAATGTACTGTTGAAGAGGCCACCTACTGGTACAATATAACTTCCAAAAATGACATCTCTCCACTGACTCCACCCACAAATCAAGTCTCCAGATATGAATTTCAGCTTAAATGAATTGATTCAGTGCTTCCAGTTATGTCTAAGGTAGGCCACAAAGTGTACAAGAGACCTTGTGTGGGTAAAGGCTTATATCTGTGATCAGTGGGAGTGTGGTAAATGCATATTGGTACAGATGCAAAAGAGGCCCAAGTTCATGTGCTGACATGTTTGTCAACATCAGTTACATTCAGATTTTCCTCTGTAGCAGTGGGTCAGCTTGTCATATCTAAATACAGGCCTCTCTGCAACTGGTCAAGATCCAGGTTTTTGTAAGATGCCTCATGCCAATAAAAGTAGCAGTCATCAGTTAGCAAGATACAGTGTCTTATAAAGTCAATCTCATGGGCATTTTGTTCTTAAAGTTGTTGCAGTTTCTGAGGTTGTGTTATTTTTGTTACCTCCTATATCTTTCCCTTCTCTGCTTATTACCTCTGTAGTTGCTGGGTGAGTAATTGGTTAGGTATATCCTCTAACTTGAACACTCTCTTGCTGTACATTACAAAAAAAAAAGATAATGCACAATGGGTGAATATTATCACATGAGGTCAAAAGTGCAACGATGCTAAGTGCATATTTGCTGCTAGGCAGGAAGGAAGTTATCTTCAAAATTTACATAGGTGTGATCATCAGCATGCTCCTTGTAAGACATGCAACCAGCATAAACCCATACAATGGAGTTTTATAACTATGGAACAAAACTCTGGAGAGACCACTTAGGGTATATCAAAAGATTATAAAAAAATCTTAAGAATCTTAACCAGAAATTTCTTATCTTCAAAGCTGAACCTAGTAAAAATAAAGGAAAACAATTATGATTGCATTGCTGCTGTGCAACATTTTTCAAGCAGCTCATGCAGCTGTTTATAGTGCATGATATGAAAGATGCTAAAATATTCACCAAAGCTGGATTATCAGCTGTGTATGGGAAACTTGACGAAACATCAAGTAATCTGACTACATTCTATAACTGTCTGCAATTGCTATTTGGTCTAAAATCTGCAACATAAGTCTTCCAATATAAAGATGCTAGAATGCTTCAAATACTTGGAAGAAATTGTTATTAAAAGGGACAATCTAGTGGTGTTTGAAAGGAACCAAACAGAACACTATAAATGGTTGCATGAGTTATGCTGGAAAGATGTTGCACAGTTGGGGGTCAATCAAAACCTGGACAAGTTTGAGATGGGTTTAGATGACATCCCTTTTATGGAACACCACTTCACTATAGAGGGCACTGAGATAAATCCAGAAAAGATATGTCATTCAAAACATGCCTCTCCCAGAAAAGACCTTTGTAGATTCCTAGGCATGATAAACTCTATATAAGTTTGTTCCTCATCAGACCTCCATATTCAATCCACTTCAAGACTTGACCAAAAAGGATGTTACATAGACCTGATAAGATTTCCAGTAAGCTGCATGTGACCCTGTTAAAGGGGTGTTCACCAGTTTGTCTTTCTTGCTCTATTATGGTCACCAAAAGAAACTGATATTGGACAATGAAGCCCGTAGACATAGCCTGGGTCTTCCATTCTGCTTGATGCAGATTGGAAGACCAATTGCATTTATAAGCTGTTCACACTCAGAAACTAAGCAGTGGTTTGCCAAAATTGAGAAAGAAGTGCTAACACTTCAGAAGTTCCATCACAAGGGTACTGTGACAGATCACAAACACCTGATGATAAGGCTTATATCCCAAGCACAAAAGCAACTGCAACAACAATGAGGGCACAGCATTACCTCATCACCATACAATACAAACCAAGAAGAGAGATCCCCTTAGCAGATTCCCTATCATAAGTAAACCAGAAAAAGGAAGAGGTGCTAGCAATCAACAACTCCACATTGCAACCCATACATGACCACCAACTGACACAGATCTGCTGGAAGACAACAGAGGAGCCAATACTGAAATCCTTACCAGGATGGGCTGAAGATACAAGGACACTGATTTGATATCTTATGAGCCATACAAATCAAAATGAAGAAAAAAGTGCATCAACACCTGCCTCAGAAGAGCAAAGAGATTTAATATTCTGGCCAATCATGTCCACTTATATAAGAAGATATACAGAAACCTGTGCCACTCATGTAACATATGCAAATTGCCAACAAGCAAAACCACAAATTGTGATGGCAGTGTCAGGAAGGATATGGCAACAAGTTGAGGTTGATCTCTTATCATAAAGTGAAATGGAGTGTCTGGTCATGGTAGATGTGCACAGCATTTTTTGGGTGGGTGATGAACTAACCACAGCTTCATCAGAAACTGATCTAGTGTCTGAAGAGCCACTTCGCAGGTCATAGCAGACATTCTTACCTCTGACAATGGGCCTCAGTTCTCATCAGACATGTTCAAGCATTTTGCTAGGAAATAGGTATTTGCACTTGAAACAATCTCACCTGGGAATAGCTAGACCAGTGGAAGCAGCAGCCAAGATTATCAAATGCCTATGGTAAAAATGCAAGGCATCTGGAGATTGCCAACATGACAAATTTTTTCCTCCTCACACTTATATGTGAAAATAATCAGTAAATGAGAGCCCCAGAAAACATACCTAAAGACAAAACCTGAGAAATCTAACAAGCCTACTCAAAATCTAATTTCGCTATTTAAATCACCGAGAAAATTAAATTTGTCAGAAGGGCTTACAGGCTGCTATGTGGTTGACTGATCAGCAACATCCCTGCCTGACCTTCTCATCTATCATCACATCAAGTCCTTACTCCTCTTCCTCACACATTGTCGGCAAGGAAGAAAGAAAGAACAACTGTCAACATCACAATTACTACTAATGGAAGGAAAGAGGAAACATCACAGAGCTACCAAATACCCAACTCACTCTCTGGGCTACATATATGTTCTCTCGGCCTTCCATCCCCTTCTCTCTAAGGAACAAGTGCTTTGGGAAACCATGCTTATTTTTATAAACATTGCATACAATTACAAATGGCCAGCCTAAAACAAATTCATACCAACATTTGACACCAACTGGCTAATGATTAAGGACAAAGAGATTTGTAAACCACTCATCTGTATCTATTCAATAAATGAGATAAATTTACATCTGTCTTTGTCAATTCTTCTTGCAACCATATGTTTGTTTATAAGATCAAAGATTCCAGTGACAGGGGTAAATCTCAGACAACCCTACCCATACTCAACTGAGATAGCAGTAAAAGAATCTGAAACAAGACACGGGGGAAAGAAATGAAAAGCTTGAAGATAGGCGACAATGTCTGTGTCCACTCATTAAAGCCACAGGTGAGATAGTGGGGAGAAGTAATTGTCATAAAACAGCTAACTAGCTGTTCATATGAAGTACAAATTGAAAATGATCACAAGTACTGGCATAACAGGTGATTCCTGTGCCAAACAACATGCACCACGCAGAAGAACAATAGTCAATATGAGCAGTTGTTTGCAAGCATAAATGGGCAGACAGAAACAGACACACTAGAAGATGCAATAATGCAAGAAGATCTACTGGATGAACCTATTTGATATAGGAATGAACATTAATGAACCAGGTACTCATCAGTGTACTACCCGACTACCTCATAGCCTACATGTTCTATCCCTTACTCAATTCTTCTATCCCATTTACCTCTGTACCCCTATCTTCTTTCACACACACACACACACACACACACACACACACACACACACACACACACACACAAATAGAGGAATTAAAATAAATCAGAAATTCCAAAAGGAGGTAGATATTATGTGTGTAACTGATTGCCCTGAGTTATGTCCCCTACCTTGTGAACTCTTCCTGCCTCTTGGATAGACTAATCAGTTCCTGTATTCAATAAAAACAGGCTGTTATCATTTTTTATCTTTTTGGGACTCCTGTAGATTAAATAAAGTGTTCAGTTCAAAATTCCCTGTGAGTTACCTGGATCAACACACACCTGAGGAAGACAAGAAGGCACAACAGCCAAAACATTGTGATGACAACAACAAAGATGAGGAAAATAGTATAGTACACATGTAAATAATGATAACTACTCACCCCAAAAATTGTCATGATCGTATCTTGGAAAAAATGGTGGGTTGTTTACCTGTGGCCTTCTCCACTACTACTGAAAAATCACAATTTATAATATAAATTTTCCTTGACTTGCTAAATTTAAGTGACAGAAGATCTTCTTTCATTTCAAAATTCTATAATTTTATTTCCCAAATTCATCTCCCAAACCTTAATGTCCTAAAAATAGTCTTCTCAGTGAAACAAATCAAACACAACCAGTGTTTTTCAATTTGAAGGCTTGCTTTGGTCACAAATATGTGGCTGTTCACCCTAGCCATTGATTTCAATCTAGAAAGTCATTTATGCAGCTATGCTGTGTCATAACTAACTGCATACGTAGCTTTACAAATTCCAGTCTTTTCCATTGTGCTACAGGATTTTAAACAGAACTCTCTCTAGTTTAATGAATACCCATATTCCAGTCTCTCTTGTCTAGTTTTGGTAAAGATTGAGAGGTAAATGTACAAAATGCACGCTTTAAATACCTGATTCAAAGAAAGATTCTTTTTAGCCCATAAAACAACTAATGTTTTAACTTTTTCTAGTACCTGTGATTATTTTTTCCTCCAGCAGAACATCCTATACATCAGATTGAAACAGCCTGTGGCAGTGACCTCTCTATATGTCAAACAATAAATCAATGAATTTATCATGATTTATTTTGGTTCTTGTTTCATATAATCTGATTTCTTTTCTAAACTCCTCAATCTTGACATTGTTATGACAAACAAGATGATATTGATTACAAGATGATATTGATTGCATAGGTGGATTACCTGACCAACTTATTAGTACCAATCATAACAATACAGCATAGGATCAAGTTAACACTCATCTTTTATAGGAAACTTTCCAATGTAATATAAAACATGAAAATGGACAAACTTAAATTGATGAAGAGTTTCAATCATACCCTGTTTGCTTTCACTAGAAAACCAAAAGGTATCAAGTTATAAGTGATCAGTTGGAGACCAGTTGCAGATAAGACTTCCTTCAATAAATAGATAAATGGTGATCAACCCACTTGAAAGCCTTGCATTGATCAAAATTGATTATTTATCTTTCAAACCAAGTGAAGTTGTCTTAAACAGTTTGTGCTCAGATTAGAAATTATTTTAGGACTTATCAAAACACCCAGTACATCTTGAAAGTGGTTTATCAGGACCCTGGCATAAAGTTTCAGCATGCTGAAAGGTTGAAAATTATTTATCCCATCCATATCATTTTTGTTTTTCGTATAGCATCTTCACTATAAAAATTTTCTTCTTACAAAATCTAAGTTCTTGTGCCTAATATAAAAATTTATTAGAAACAAAAAGACAATAATAGACACAAAATTATAAAACAAGACAACCACTGTGTAAAATTTTAAAAGGAAAAAACTTTTATTTACAATTATGAAAAAATGCAAAAATACAAATTTAGCACAAAAATTTCTTTTGAGCACCTATTAAGGCAGGATAACAATTTCTGATAAAAGTATTACCAGTTATCCTCATGCATGTATGTTGGAGTTGATGTCATGCACCCTGGATAATTGTTTCATTGTAGGGTACTGCTTATACTGAACATTTCCTGTTTGTATGACTCTGGTTTGTCACTCATAACTTTTACTCGATGTTGAAGTCAGCGGATGATCCCTTTCTTTACATTGTATGGGTGGTGGGAGTTGAAGTTGAGGTATTGTCCAGTGAATGTTGACTTGCGGTATATGGATGTCTTGAACCTGCCCCCACTGTTCGAGTTATTAGCACATCCAGGAATGCCAGTTTGTTGTAACTCTCTTTTTCCATAGTGAACTGTATGGATGGTCTTATTGAGGTCGAGTAGCATCTGGACCTCCTCCTGGTGTGACTAGAGTATGAAGATGTCATCAACGTATCTCAGCCATAGAGTTGGCTTTAGAGCTGTGGATTCTAATGCCATTTCTTCAAAGTTAGCCAGTGATGGTGATAATGGTGAGCACATTGCTAAGCCTTCATCCTGCTGATATATATCTGATCCCAATCCGAAGCGTGTTGTTTGTGTGCAGAAAGTCAGCATCCCCATCAGGTTATCTAGTGAAACACTGGTATGTTCTCCTAGGGATGAGTCCGAGGCCAGTCTGTCCCTGACAATGGCCGAAACGTCAAACAAATGGCAACAAAGATGAGGACAATAGTCCAAATAATGTAAATACTGTAAATACTACCTCATCTCAGAAATATAGACAATTATTTTTACTTTCTTTTAAACTCTTATCTCTTTTTTTCTTTCTACCACTAAAGTTTTCTCTATATACTTCTCTTTCAACTAATGAGAAGGCAGCCTGCAAATAAAAAGAGGAAAAAAAAGAAAAGACTGAACCTAGTCAAAAAAGTCCACAAGTTTGCAGGACCAAAGCCTACTAATTTGCAACTGAAAACTACCAAAAATCAGGAAGGCTCCATGCATGACATTCACTATAAAAAAAATGGAAGAGAAAGGAATGACAGAAAATAAAATAATTTTGTTCAATCAAAAAAATGAATACAAAGAATCTTTTGATGTTAACTAAAACCAAGTTTTGCACCAGAAACTCAAAGCTTGGTCAAAAGAATATCTGCTTATATCTCTGAGCTAGATGAGAAGGGAGACGGAGAGTGATGACTAGAGATGTTATCGCTAGAAAAACCAGCCATGCATGAGTCGTGAAGTATTTAAGAAGTCATTTGCTAATATAAAATCCAAGAAAAACAGTAGATTTACTGGCATATTTCTGACATGACTACTACTATAAACAAAATCTGACCCTGAAACTATCCTACCCAGTAGAAACAAACATTTCTCCAGACTGTTACCAATATCTACCTTATAAGCTAACATTTTGCTATACTGAATACCAAAGGACTCACTCTGAAGCCAATAAATAAAAATATATTATTTATTTTATACCAGTGAGTTAGTTTGTTTTTATTCCAAAGTTTCCAATAAAGAAAAACCTACCAAAACACTAAAATCTCATACAATTGCAGAATCTCTTATTTTACCAATTTACTGTGCAATTGTGAAACAGTATCTAGAGAAGAATACCAAAAGGAATTTTTTTAAATTCTGCTCTCAGATAATAAAATTTCACAAAATATTAAGGATTTATCTGAAAATATATAATTTCAAGGAATATCTCACCTCATGTATGTTTGCAATTTAATTGAATGAATCTACTGATATCAGTGGTAAACTTTAACTTTTAGCAGTCAGTAAATTTGTTTGTAAAGAATAAATCATAGAACTCCAAACAATAAATGGTCAAGATAATTTGGATTTGAATGATAATTACTTTAATTGTAATAACTTTGCTTAAGACTCTTGTATGGTTATTTGTACAGATGGCACCCTGTCTATATCAAGAATTGTAAAAGGATTTGTTATACTTGCACAAAAAAGAATCCAAAAATTATTTTTACACAGTTTTCTACACAGTAGAGCTTGTGCCAAAATTGTTAGTGCTTGAATTACAAAAAGTCCTAGACAACACTATTAAAAGTATTAATTATATAAAAATCAGACCATTGCAATCAAAGTTTTTTGCAAAATTATATCCCTCAATGGTTAATTTTTACATGAAGCTCTTATTGCATATTGTCATATTGTCACTCTCCTATATAAACTGAACATTGATTACTTGACAACCAAAGCAAAATAACAGATTTGTTGGGTTTCTGCTCATTCAGATCAAAGAATATCTTCCGATTAAAAACAAATTTTGAAGAAAAAAATTGAATGAAAATTTTGTTAGTCAGTGTGAAACATAGTAATTAAATTCTGGATTTCAATTAGAAATAAAACAACATACCGAACTTTGTGTCATATTTCTTACTACCTAAAAAATAAGTTTGTGATTGAATCCAACCATGTGTCTGATATTTCTCGAATGAGCAGAGCATATATATATATATATATATATATATATATATATATATATATATATAGAGAGAGAGAGAGAGAGAGAGAGAGAGAGACCCAGCTTTGGGGTTGAGTGATGTGCTCTTCTACCCTCACCAACATCATTGTCACAGAACATCAGCTAACAGAAACCAACATTCTTTCGTCCTCTCCCATTCTGTTGCCTTTACAACAGCAACAGATAGTAGTTTGATATTTTTGTACACATGTAAGTAAATGAAACATTTATTTACCCAAAATCCAATGTATTCCCTTTTTTTTTTAATTCACGTTTGCTGAGGCAAAGAAGAAATTAATCTCTAAAGCAGTAACACTACAGTTCTGTCTTCTAGGTCACCCATTCTTTGTTTCTGCAACAAATGGTACCCTGAGGTTTCAAGTGATTACAACTTCTTCAGGAAATACGTAGAAACTGCAGCAACATAATGAGTTCACATAAAGATACCTTGGTATCACCTTGGAGATTAATTACTTAGTCCTCCATCTACTATCATGCAATGCCACCAGCACAAAGAATTAGTTTCTCCAACTCCAGGCCATTTTTGCTGCAAGAGGGATATGATCACAGAAAATAAAACTTGCCAGTGCTGTCCAAGCCTTGCCTTCTGATATTGTTGATGAAATTGCCTACCTATTGGAAGATGTCTCTGACACCAACCCTTACAACATCTTTAAAGCAGATATCATTAAAAGGACAGGTCACTCAAATGAACAAATGTTGAAGGAACTATTTAACAACTTAAGTATTGGTGATAGTTCTATCACCTTGGATCTCCTCAGGCACATTAAACATCACCTCAGAGAAAATAATATGTCAGAGTCCATCCTACATCGTCTATTGTTGGACAAATTGCCAACCAATATGATATAAATACTACTTCTCACGACAGATGATACAGCTCTGGAAAAATTGGCAGATATTGCTGACAAAATTTTTGTGTTGTTTGATTAAAGACTTAACACACTGACTTCCAAACAAGAAAATGACTGCAATGCCAAATATGCGCATATTGATAAGGCACTCATAGATTTACAAAAGCAAATGTAAAAAATGCAACTGCTTCTAAACAATAACAACAGAAGTACAGAAGTACTTCACATGGACACAATCCTACTCCATGCTGAAGAAGTTTTAATTGCAGATGAATGAACACTCACCCCAGTGGAATTTGCTAGCATCCCCACATGTTTGGTAATGAAGCAAGGAAATACACCCAAACTTACCATCATAATACCAACAGACACCAGGGAAATGGGCAAATCAGTGAGTGAATGCAACTACTCCAGCCAGCACACACATAGAAAGTCACTTATTTTACATAGTTGACCAAAATAATTGCTACAAATTCCTAGTAGATACTGAAGCAGCAATCAGTATCATTCCATTAGCAGCTGGGCGTAAACCCAATCCTAGTCTCTTCAGACTACTAACTGCAAATGGTATGTGTATGATACCTATAGCACCAAAGATCTAACACTAAACATTGGCATGTGCTGAGATTTTATGTTAACTTTTCTACAAGCTGACACCCATTCTTGGGGTGGAGTTTTTTGGCCTATTTCAACTTGTCACTGAACATGAGGCAAAGACTTCTTTTGGACACTGAAACCAATATTCATATTACAGGAATTTGCACACAATACAATTCTACTGACATTAGTGTAACAACCTGCCATAGTACAGAATTCCTTGATATGTTGGACAAATTTAAAGAAATTACAATTTCCTTCAAAAATATGAAAATCATCAAGTATGATACAAAACACAGAATAAAGGCTATTGGACAGTCAGTATTTTCACATCCATGACAGCTACATTCCCACAAGTATCAATTTGCCAAAAATGAATTTAACAAGATGCTACAGGAGGGGATAATTCACTCATCTGATGCTCTTATGCATCACCCCTACACCTCATTCCAACAGTGGATAATAAAGGATTTCAACCTTGTGTAAACTTTTGTAAATTAAATGCATTCACAGTCCCTGATCATTATCCTGTCCAGCATATACAGGATTTCAAGCTTGTGTTACGTGGATCACATATATTCTCCCAAATTGATCCAGTGAAAGCTTATTTTCAGATCCTGGTGGCGGAAGAAGATATTTCCAATACAGCAGTGACAACTCCATTTGGACTATACAAGTTTGTCTGAATGCCATTTGGTCTTTGGAACACTGCCCAAACATTTCAAAGACTAATTGACCAACTCTTGAGAAGACTACAATTTGTATACACTTACATTGATGATAGCCTCATTGCTAGCCAAATTACTGCTGAACACAAAATCTACTTACATCAAGTCTTTCAGAGACTATCTTAATTTGGCCTAAAAATAAACTTACATAAGTGCACTTTCAGCACCATTCAAGTTAAATTTCTTGAACACTTGATAAACCAACATAGGATCTCACCCTTACCTGGAAAAGTGGAAGCAATTGAAAATTTTTCTGTACCTACTTCCATTCGACAGTTAAGAAGATTTATGGGACTGATAAATTATTATCGTCACTTCACCTCTAATCTATCAACTATACTTTTGCCTCTGACTGATAAAAAGACAAGAACAAGAAATGTTTCACAATGCAAAAAGTTAATCAGTCAGACACAGTTGTTATGGATAGACTCAAGCCAGCTGTCTTAGAAAAAGAAAATCAACCACACATACATTCTCCTTATGTACAAGAAACAACCAAATCTAAAAATACATTACAATCTGGCAATACACCCGCAATTCAAACCAGATCAAGCTGAAAAGTCACTTTTCCTAAAATCTTCAAGACATACATTTATTACTAATTAATTGGCACAACTTTTACCCGGTCAATTTTCTAGAAGTGGGTGGTTGTCGTGTTACTTACACTCTTCTATATAAACTGGATGTTGAATACTCAACGACCAAAGCAGAATAACAGATTTAAATTTCTGCACATTCAAATTGAAGCCTATCTGCCTATGAAAAACAAATTTTGAAGAAAAAAAACAAAGGAAAATTTTGCTAGCCAATGTGAAAAATAGTAATTCTGGATTCCGATTTGACAGAAAACAACAAATGAATCTTTATGATCCATGTTATATTTATTACAGCCTAAAAAATAAGTTTGCAATTGGATCCAACCACATGATTGGTGTTTCTCAACCAAGCAGAACACAGAGAGAGAGAGTCACACAGAAACCCAGATTCAGGGTCAAGCAATGCGCCCCCCGCTCCCCTACCTTCACCAATCATCACGTCGTAGTCACGTCATAACAGAACATCAGCCAACATCGGCCAACATTCTTTCGCCTTCTCTTTCTCTCTTTTTCTTCCTCTCTCACTTTGTTGCCTTCACAATAGTAGTTTGGTGTTTTTATATATATGTAAATAAATTATACATTTATTTACCCAAAATTTGACATATTCCTTTTTTCCTTGAATTTATATTCTGTCTTCCAGGTCACTCTTTCTTTGCTTCCGCAACAATATGGGAAGTGAGATGGTTATCTCAACGAAGAGTTTTATAAAGATTTTATTAATTAAAAGTATGAATGTTTAAAAAAATGCAATATTTTAAATAATGCAATTTACTTTGTGATGAGGTTTTGTGCATTTCTTGCAGATTTATTTCACTGTCTGACCACTGTTAAGAGTACTCAAGAAAATTATGAAAATATTCTTATATCTACAGTTAAAAATAATGGTTTCAAAGGAAAATTACTTTGGAAGGAAAGGATTAAAAAAGAAATTGCTCTAGTAATGTTTGAATTTATGAAATAAAAACCTTATTGAACAAATTTTACAAATTTTAGATTTATTGTATACAAAATTAGAAAAAATAGTTTTACATCTACACTTAACAGAATATCTCTGGATTTGGTGAGAAATCTAGTTGTTTTAAGTTCATATATGTAAGCAAATATAAATATAACAAAAGAGGAAGATTTAACAGGCTTGCAAATAAAGTATTCAACAGTGGATATTACATTATTTTGGTTATTCATTAAATGTGAATTTCTAAATATTACAAAAAAAAAAAACAATAGATATACTTCTTTCGTTCTCAATGTCATATTTGTGCAAAACAAGATGTTTTGCAATAAATAATATTAAAAACAAAATTTGATCATGACTAGAATCCTTAGAAGAAGATTTAAGAGAATGCTTGCTTGGAAACTTCGACCTTGCAAAGAAGATATTAAAAAAATTTATCAAGCTCAGATATATTATTAAATGCTAAATTATGATAAACAGAAAAATGAATAAATATAAGTTTGTTTAAGAATTTAAATTATCTATTTATTACAAATTATAATAAATTATTTTGTTTGTGTTAATAAATAAATAAAAAACTATACTACTTTTTGCCCTTTTTATCAACATAATTGATGTGCGTTGTGGTGCAGTGAATATCGAATCAGAACAACAAATCGGGGAGCTGAGTTCAAATTCCAGTTGAATTCCTTGCATTCAATTATGCACAAATGCCCTTGGGAAAGGTATTAATCCGTCTCTTCCCTCCAGTTATGGGTTAAATAATAGGACAGATTGGGTTCTATAGCCTTGGCTGGAAACCAGTCTACCACATAAAGAAATGGCAACCTAATATGGGATAATCTTCTGCCCAGTCAGTCATGTCACTTTTGTGACATGATCGCCCAAAGAGTGTATCACGTATGGCACTTAACTGACTGAATTTAAGTGAACTGTGGCAGTTTAACTAGATTCACGTGTACTAAGAGATAAAAAGTGAAAGAACATTGTGCAAGAACCTGATCCTTGATCCTTGATAAATAATGTAGTCTATTTAAATCAAATTGTTTTCTATAGTCAGTTGTAAACAATCTCATCCTATTTTTTAGACAGTTTTGCCATATATTCTCAATCACAGACTTTGTCAGTTTCATCTTTAGCACTAGTAATAGCTGATCTTGGAAACCCTCTTAATACAGAAAGGAAGTACTAAATTCACCTAGCTTAAGTTTAGCATTATTTAACTGTATCCATACTAGAACAAGTTTATGTTCCAAAGTGATCATTGTATAGAAAAAAAGAAACTACTTTTAACTGAGCAACTGTTTTAAATCAGAGTTTCTTCATGTAAGTCAGGTTTATAACTGCTCTTTTAGGATGTAGGGGTCTCGGTGATGCTTAGTAAATTGGCCGAAGTCTCCACAATTTAAATATCAGAAGATTGAAGGTTGGATGTTGAAATGTGAAAGGATAAAATATTTTGTGTGTACATTAAAGTAAAGATTTATTAACAGAATGACAAAATTGTAAGAAGAAAAATATAAGTGAAACTTTGTTAACTAAACACTGTAACATATTTGTGAGAAGAAAAATGTTCATTGAGAAAATGCATATAGTTTTGTAGTTAAAATTGTTCAAAGAGAAATGTAAGTATTTGAAATGTCCCACAAAAGTTTAAAGTTCATGGTTGTGTAGTAGCAGAATTTAAAATCTTATGTTCCTTCCCCTATAGTGGTAGGTCATTGACAGGGTGAGAAAGAAGAAATAAAGAAATAGTACTTAGCATGTCCTGTTGTCGTTATTGTTGTTGTTGCTATCTTTGGCAGCGAGGAGTGAAAAAGAAGAAAAGAAAGTTGAAAGAAGAGGTCGACAGGATATGACCAAGTCAGCTTGAAGTTTCTTTCTTACATTGTGAGATGCTATCAGATACCACTCCTATTCTGACTGAATTTGAAATTTCTTTTATATCACATGCCACAAGGTCTGTCAGTTAACTGCTCTCATGCTGAACTGATTTTGACTGGTCACCGATGGGGTTTAAATAGTGAAGCATCTCATGTTGCCGGCTCCAGCAAGCATTTTCATTTCTAGGTGTGAAAAAATGTCATATATGAATTTTCTATTTTTGTATCCAATCAGGATCCAGAATTTTGCTTTCCACACTGACTTGTGAAATTTGCTTTGGTCTGGGTTTTTCCAAAATATTTTTAGTCATTTGAATCCACTTTTGTGGATGTGCAGTTTCACGTTGTCTGTTATAGTTGGGTTTTTCCAAAATGCTTTTTGTCGTTTGGATCCGATTTTGCGTGTGTGCAATTTTACTTTGTGTGTTTTAGTCAGTAGATGGATGATATAGGATTTGTATCCTATAAGGATGATCATTCTGTCTATAAAATTCTGAAATGGTTTAACATCTGTATTGTTAATTTTGTAGAGAACGAAGCGTCCATTACTAATTTAAGTTTACGAGTCGACTCGACGTAACATGGGGTCATGAAATAAAACAGGCAATAAGAAAGACGAGTAGGCGAAAGTAACGAGAAAAACAATATATTAACAAAGGTTACATAGGGTTGACAGCATGCATAAAATTAAGGAAAGAGAAGTTCTTTCCCTGGTGAGAAATAAAAAATTGCGCCCCTAATTGCTACCCGCAATTAGTGCGCGTGTGTTTTTGTGAGTTAGGGAAACATATCTGCTCTTGTCCGGGACAAAATCCTAACTAGCGTACCACGTGACGTTCCCCGTTTTTATTGGCATCGTTTACGCGGGAACTAAGTTATCACGTGAACGCTGAGTGACCATGTGTGTGTGTGTGTGTGTGTGTGTGTGGGTGTCAATATATCAAACCCCACAATTTTTTCCCTTGATTTTCTTTTACTGTACTTTAAAAAGGTAAAAAAAATGAAAATGAGGAAATAGTTTCATAGAAAGATTTCAAATCTTTTATTCTTCCTTTTACAAATACTTTTAGAGGCACCAACAAAAAACAAAGAAAGCAGGGAATCATAGGCTGAGTGAAATTTGCAGAGAAACTAACATTTATTAAAATGACAAAATATTTTTCACAATATACAAATAGTATAAAATATAATTTAGGCCTTGTACAAAATTGTCTTTTTGTGCCTCAAACTATCAATGCAGGTTAACAATTCTTTCAAAATACAAAGCTGTTTTCTAAGAGAAAACAACAGTTCATGTAAAACAAATTGTTTTTCTGGACAAAGGAGTTTTAACAACTTCCTTTTAGAGTATTTAGTTCATATAAATCCATTGTTTAGCCACAAAAAAAATTTACTTACTTTCAAAAGTTCACGGTTCCAAATCTCAGCTGTTCAAAAGTTGAAAGTTTGTAAACCTACCTCAGGGGAAGCTGCTTTGTCCTTTGAACAAATATTCAGTTTTTTGGAAAAGGTATTCTCAAATTTGAAATAAACTCTCACAGGTTTATGAAAGGGTAAGAAGCCAGGTTCGTACGAATGCGAACTCCACTGAACAATCAGTTTAATGATCCACATAACAAAATTCATCATCCAAATCCTGATGAACAGAGTGCAAAGCAGAATCAGGCCAGAGATAGAACAAGAACAGTGCAATTTCATCAAAGACACTGAAACAAGGAACATGTTATTTATGCTTAGGATGCTATCAGAAAGGACAATACAAATCAAAAAGGACATGTACCTATGTTTTATAGACTATGCAAACTGTTCGACAAAGTTTGCCACAAAGAATTGATAGAAATACTCAGCAACCTCAACATATTTGGGAAAGACAGAGTAATCAAAAATCTCTATTGGCAGCAAACTACCTCCATATAAACAGGAAACAAATTCAGCAAATATATAAAAAATAGAAAGGGGCATAAAACAAGGATATATCTTTTCACCAAATTTATTCAACTTGTACAATAAGACTATTTTGAGAACAGTAGAAGTTATGCTAGTATACAAAAGGTAGCTAAAAAAAGTGGAAAGAACTACAAATACACTACAAGAAAGCCAAATACATGGTCATCAGCAAAAAGAAGGGCCCAAAATGCCAACTACAGGTGGGGGATACTAAAATCAAACAGGTACAAAAATTTAAATACCTGGGAAGTGTTCTAACAGAAGATGGAAAGTGCAAGGTCAAATTGGCATGGCGAAGGATGCATTCCAGGAGCTGAGTAGTGTATTAAAAAACAGGAGAATTTTGCTAGAAACAAAGAAGAGAACTGGATTGTTATGTGACGTCTGTTCTTCAATACAATAGTGAATGCTGGACATTCTCATCAAAGATAAAGGAAAAACTTGAAGCAACTGAAATGTGGTTCTACAGAAAGAGGCTGTGGATATCATAGATTGAGCATGTGAGCAATGATGAGCCTTTGGAAAAGATAGAAATGAAAAACAAATTAATACTGAGCATCAGAAAAACAAATTGATACTGAGCATCAGAAAAAGACAGCTAAAGTTCCTGGGACATATAATGAGAAATGAGGTCTTGGAGAATCTGATACTCACAGGTCTGATAGCGGGAAAGAGAGACAGGGGAAAGCAGCATGTAACATATTTGATGTGCATGAGCAAGTGGCTGGCAGAGCAGGGTTTGGGTGGCGTAACAGGAGAAAGCGTGCTAAGAGCCATCAGAGATAGGGAGACATGGAAGACCATGACGCCTACATCCTGAAAGAACATGGCACATAGGAGAAGAAGAATTCTGCAAACCCTGTCCCTTTATTGATAATTAAAAGAAAAAATATTTATTTTTCCCCTTATTTTTAAAGTTTAAAGTTTTTGCATTAAATGCTTAACTTAATTTACTTTTCAGCTTCCTGACCATAATTGTCTGGGTTTCTTTCAATTGATGCATTTAATTATTGGAATAACATTATTCTATGTACCATAGTTCTACTCCTCAATTAACTGGTTCTAATGAATTTGATAAGCAACTTAAGTCCTTCCTGGGGAATATGATGACTGTAGTTGTAATCCTATGTTCAGTTTTTTTCTAATTAGGAGACATTTGAACTTATGCTAAGTTGTAACTTAATATTAAATAACACTTTCTGTTCAATTACTCACCCTAACACATATACTCTGAGCCAATCATACACCTAACACCACTGCTCTTACACCAAACCTACTCCCTTTTTGCTAAAGCTAGGGGGGAAAACATAAACCTAAATAGACACAGCTGTAATATCAAAGTTCTAATTTATTTGTTCAGTCACCTTGCTAAGTTAATGTACAAACTAAAAAAAGCTGTAAATTTTTGGTTGTAACAAATAGATAATTTGGCTATGCTTGTTCCCACCCCAGTAACCTTGTTTTGATGATATTAAATCAAATGGGGGTAGGGGATGCTTAGGCACCTTTGAGCAGCCTTTGTTACCCATCCTCCTAGTAGGATTTTAGTCCTCATATATATGAGTGAGCATGTTTTGGTACCTTAGGTGTCTGGCTGATATGATGTTTCTGACTCAAGGAGGAGTTCTGTTGCCTTGATGGCTGGGTAGATGAGACATGTACACCTGGGGTATCATAGCTGTATCTTTTTTCCTGGATTCTTTTGTCCTTTTAATTTTCTGCTTGATTTTATTTTGATACACAATATTCTAACTTAGCATAAGTTTAAACTTAACAGTTAATATTATGCTGCCATTTCCATAGATAACTTAATGCATATATTTGGAGCTAATTGCTGTAATCTTATATTTACTATTTATTTGACTTGTTGTGTTTGGGATCAGATTTTCCACATTGTTCTCCTAGTATCTCTGACTGAATCCTGAAATGTTATTCACTAATATTTTTTTAAATTATTTTTATTATTAGAATCTTGAATAAGTTCGTGCTAATTTTTCATGAAACGTAATCTTTTATTTACAAAAATTAGTAAGAAACATGTCACTGAAAGTATTGTCCATTGCTAGCCACAATTTTTTCCATCTTTCTGGCAGGATTTGAATTCCACATGGGAAAAAAATGACACATCTTTTGAGGCTGACCATGAGTCGACCCGTTTTTTGGCATTTTCATAAGAATTAAAGTGCTGCTCAGCCAGGCCATGTACCACCAAATAGAACAAGTGATTATCAAACAGGGTAACATCAGGTGAATACAGCGGGTGGAGTAGGACTTACCATTTAAGCATTTCCAAGTAAGTTTTCATCTGTTTTGCAACATGTTGCCTAGTGTTGTCATGTTGCAAAATCCCTTAGTCATGTCTCTGCTCATGTAGTGGCTGTCTTTTCTTCAATGCTCAGCTCAAATGCATCAGTTGTAGTCAATCCCCCATTATGGTTTGTTTGAGCAGCTCATAATAAACTACATCCAGCTGATCCCACAAAATGCAAAGCAGAAGCTTTGAACAATGGATATTCGACTTTGCTGCCATTGTTGTTGCATGGCCAGGCTTACTCAACAATCATCTACACTTAGGCTTATGTTGGTGTATCCTCTTTTCATTGTCAGTCACAATACAATGAAAAAACCCATTCCTTTTTATGTTGTTGAAGCAGCTGTTGACATGTGACAAAATGTTGACATCTCTCGGCTTCAACTCATACAGTCATACAGTACACAATGTCCTTACTTTTGAATCTTTCCTAATACTTTCAAACATTTCAAAACTAATGATACTGCAAGTTCAGCTTGTGCCTGACATGAGTCTTTATAAAGTAATGCCTCCAATTCTTTGTTTTCAAACTTTTTCAGTGCAGCAATGCGTTCTTTACTTTTAAAGCATCTAAACCAATCTCTGCACATTGTTTTCAACAGAAGATGATTGCCATAAGTCTCAATAAGAATTCTGTGTGCTTCAGCTGCAGGTTTCTTTTGAATAAAGGAGTGCAGTAAAATTCCCAGCAAATACACTTTCTATGGCACAAAATCCGACATGTTTAATATTGTTAAAAACACAGTTGTTTACACTTCAGTGAAATGACAAGCACTGAATTTTCAAGCTTGCTTATAGTACTTCCTTAAAGATGCATTAACATCTGAAACTACACACATGCACTTTTAGAAATGCCATAACAGCAAGAACATATTCAAGGTCCTAATACATTTTTCTTTCCTTCCCACTCAAGAGTAGATAGGTTTACCTATTGTTCAATTCACGTTCCTTCCCAACCTTCTGAACAGATTTGGTTTCTTTGAAAGTCTGCTTCAGTTCTGTACTCCTATCATCTGTGCTTGAACTCTGAATTATTAAATTTATTTATTCTCTCCTGCACTATTTAGAGTAGATAGGTTTGCCTGTCCTGTTCACCCTCCTCCCTCGGCTTTTGAACAGTAGTAACGGTTTATCCTTTGGTTTCTGTTTAGGGTTGGGTTTCCAGTTCCTTCTAAAATTTACTTTAACTCTACTCCTAACACCTGCCTTTTCTTATGCTAATACAACTCCACACAGTAACCCCCTACCTTGAGTGGCTCTTGGTCCCGATCTTGGGTGAACATTAGTAAAAAAAAAAATACATGCAAAAATAGCTAAAAAGAAAAAGGCATTAAGATGAAGGCAGTGTGTTTCCTTGTATATGTGCGTGATAACATATTACTCAATAAATCCTGGGTCTAAATAATAAAACAACAACTTTAGGCAAAATTTGACTTTATTCATCAACACAGTCCCCTTCTAGGGTGATACACTGATTCCAACACTTCTCTAACAATTTGATGCTTTTTTGTAGAACGATTTATCTTTGGTAATTTTTTCCTTTAAATGCACCAATAATGCTATATAATATTTGCTGTTGATGGTTCTTCCTTTCTCAAGATAATCGATGAAACATTTCATTTCACTTTTCTTGGCAGATCTATTATCACAATATCGAATACTTAATATTAACAGTGATAGAAATAAATGTATTAGGAAAATAAATAAAATCAGCAAGACTATATACCAAGTCAAATCTAAAAAAGATAATTTAATTTCAGCATTCCAACATCTTCATCACTTCTTATTGATGCATAGTCACAACTGATATAGGCGTTCTGTTATCTCCTCCTTCCCTTCCCTCATATATATAATTTCATAAATAAAGAATATTACTTTAGCCTGATAAAGTCCTTCAGGAGGACAAACAAAATATGTTACACAAAATTTTTTCAAAGCTTTAAAGAAACAACAGTTTTAAAAATCTATTTTTAAATTTTTCTTTATTTTTACTACTCAGAGATTATTGTTTATTTTTATTATTTTGTCTTCATATTTAATTGAAGTATCATCCCAAAAATTGAATATGACAAGCACCAGAAGAAATTTGGAAAATTCCCTAGCCGATTTGTTGGGAATACAAAATCAGCCAAGTTAAATCTAAATTTATTAGTATAGAAGAATTCTAAGAATATATATTTCAGTTTCTTTATTTTAATAGAAATATTTTCACAATTTTTAGTCAATATTTAAAGTTGCTCACAATTTGGGTAAAGTAATAGTGTAACATTGCCAGACTTTTATGCCTTTTAGACAAAATTAACTCTCTTGGTGAGAAAAAAGAATGCATTCAATATTTATCATCACAGTTTTGTCATTCATTAGTTTCGATAATTTACTTAATAAAACTTGCTTTTGTAATCATTTCTAATACATGAATAAATCAATAGAGAAAATGTTGAATGTGATCCAACACTGGAATTAGCCAAACAATATTTCAAAAATATATTCATTTTATGAGAAAACAGATCAATTTGAGAGATTATAACAAATGAGAAATCTGCTTTATATCACTTGTTTTCAAATGACTGTTAAATGCTTAAATCAAATTTTGTTTCAATTTCTTTATAAGAAATAAATTTAAATTATTTAAAAAAAAAGTTAAATCAGCTGTAGACTAATGATATGTATAAAAATTATTTAGGTGACTGAGATGCATGAAAGGTTAAAAGATAGGGCAAAGTTTAACCTTTGGACTAGCAAAACAAAAAAAAATGGTGTGAAAAGGACAGTTTTTCTCTTGACACAGAAATTACTGTATATTCCCTCAGCAATGTTTGTTTGGGTCTGAAGATTAAACATTAACTATAAATTCATAGTCTCGTGTGTGTGTGTCTTTTTCTCACAGATGGTGCCCAACTGACTCTACTATATTGTGCAGTTGACCAAATCAAAAACAAACAACATGCATGCACAAAATTAAAAATATAAAATGGTGACAATTTACCCATTGTACCTTGTGTATATATTTGTAGGGAAAATTTCAGAGATTCTTAGCTATATTTATTGGAAACTTTAGAAATAGATGAACAAAATCAAAGGTATAAACAAATAATATATATTTATATATTTGACTTCGCTTGGAGTGAGTCTTTTGTTATTCAGGATAGCAAAAAGTTATTCAGCTGTGTATTTGATAGTGTTGCAGAAATGCTAGTCATGTTTATGTTGAAAACCCATGTCTCTTGATATATTTTTCCCATAACGATATTGTGGACTTGAATGTGAGCCTGAGTAATAAATGAATAACACAAAACAGTATATAAACGACAATGTATGTATTAACAAAAGTATACAAGGACAATAAAAGAGGAAAACATTTAAATTAGAAAGTGCATGTTTGTGGAATGTGTACAGAAAAAATGTGAGAGAAAAGTAAGTGAAGCGAAGAGAGCTGTTATACAGTGAAACAGGCCTGTCTGCAGATGGTTTGTATATAAATGTTCTATTCTAGATTTTTTCTAAAAAATGTTTTTAATAATTTGGAATGATCTATTATTTAAATGTTTAACAAAGTTTGCATGAAATAGTAACAATATATTCTATTCAAGATGCAAGTTTAAACTTAATTTTATGCAAAATCTATTCTGTATATACTATCATAACAAATCTCTTATATATATTTTTTTCAAAAAATGAATTATACAGATTTTTAAAAAAAATGTCTGGCTTAGGAAAGAAACAAAAGAATATTACTTTTACTAGTGATATTACAAGTGAAAGTTTTTGAATCGATAGAGGGCGAGAAAATTGATTCACAGTTAACTCCCCTTGTTTGTGTTGGCGACCACATATCGAATTTAGCATTTACCACCAAGTGAGGTTAAGATTTTTAAAACCTAAGAAGCGATGAGAGAAAGTGAGTGTTAGAAAGTGAAAGCAGGTTAACTTTCTAGTCAAACAAGTTACATGTTTTTTATATTGAATTGAATTATCAACACAAGTTGCCTGTTTCGACTTCATTATTAGAACAAATCAGTCAAGCATTCACGGTTCTACTTTGCTTGGTAAGAGTTACTTTTTTTGTTTTGCTTTTTACTTAATTTTTTATTTTTAACTCAGGAAAAACATGGGTTCTTTTTTAATTATTACATAATATTTTAAATACTTTTAAGCTTTTTTTCACAATCTGTGATAAGTATTACTAGATATCTTTTTTATGTAGTAAGAAACTTTTTTCTTTTTTTTTCTTTTTTATTTACATTTTAGTCACTTTTAGTAGCAGAAGTAATTTTCTGAATTTAAAATTGCAGATCGGAGAAGGTTAAAAATTTTTTTTCAATTCAATAAATTTTAAGATATTTAATTTAATTAAATAATTTATCTCTTCTTTTAAAAAGCAAACTTCGACTTTTTACTTAAGTTAAAAATACTTTTTTTTTAAACTGTATTTACTTTTTTTTTAATTCATTAAAAAAAAAATAACGGAAACTAGCCCTTAAATTATTTTTTTTACTTAAATTTCAATTCATTCTTTTAAAAATAATGCAGAGTTTTTGTTTTTTCTTTAATTATTGTTCAGTTTTAAAATTTCCAAAGTGACCCTTAAAAGTCACAAAAACACATTGTCTTTTTTACTCTTTTTCTTTTTTTTTCTCAATATAAAGAGAAAAATTTTGCAAAAATAACACGAAACTTAATAATTGCAATCTTAAAGCTTTTTAAAATTCTATAGAAAGAGAAAGACAGCAATTGAATTGAATACAGTGACACAAACAAACACGCGTTTGCAAAAAAAAAAATGATTTATTTTCATACATTTAAGTTTGTTTCTGTGATGGAAGTAATTTTTGGAACTTTTTTCGAGGCTTTATCTATATTGTAAGAATAAATTTTAAAATTATTAGATTACAGAAAATAAATTATTTTAAAAAAGTGACAATCAAAAGTCAAAACAGTCAAAAAACGCAAGTTAAAGGGAGAAGGAATAATCGTATCGGGGGCACTGACAGGAGATTTTTAGGCACTGTAGAAAAATATGCAAAAGAAAAAGTTTTGTTGTCAGTAAGAAGAATTAAAGAAGGAGTGAAACGACCATAAGTTTAAGTCCGTGGCATTTTTTCCTCCTTTCTCCCTGTTCCGTCTCTTTGGATCTGGTTGCCTACGTGAGTCTGAGCACGTTTGCCTCCTCGTTGGACCAAACACTACACACCCTTTTCCATGCCGGCAGCTGCAGTAGCAATAATAAGACTTTTCTTATTTTTTCTTTTTTCCGCATAATAAACACGAGAGATATATTGTGGGAAGAGGATAACTTTGAATAATCATCATCACTTTCTTTACGTCAACAAATGATCACCAACAACAAATTCTTGTTCATAAGGAGGATATGGCATCATTGTGACTCTTTTTTTTCTTTGACATGTCTCTCAGAATTGAATTATATTTGCAAGGATTGATTCTAATTACGTTTATAGAAAAATAAGATTCAATTTTTGATGAATATTGAATAATGAGATTAATAAAAAAAATTACGAATCAGCAAAAGTTTAAAAATACTTTCCTTTTCTTTTTGAAAGTATTATTTTCCAAGTCAAACGGATAACTACGACAAAGTTTTCCGTGCATTTCTAAAGTGAAAAGAAAAAGATCAGTTTCCATTCATTAAAAAAAAAAAACTTCACAAAAACAAAAAATGAAATTTTAAATTATAAAAGTGTAAAACCTTTTTTACTCGGCATCTTTGTGATTGTTAAAATTTTTAACAGTCACAAAGATGCATAATTTTATTTTTAACTTAAAAATAAAATTATTTGAGGCAAAATCTGCGACTATTATTCTATTTTAAAAAAATCTTTCTTGTTAAAGATGAATTAATTTTCTTTGTTGTTTAATGTTTAATATATTTCTTTTATGCCAACACTATTTTTTAATTTAACCTGTGTGTTGTAACAAGATTAAAAAAATATTACTGGCTTACGGCCACATCACGCTGAAACACTGATTACCGCATGATCATCGAAGTTAAGCAACATCAAGCTTGGTCAGTACCTAGATGGGTAACCGCTTGGAAATACCATGTGTTGTAAGAAGTGTGGGTGTGCAGGTAGTATGTGGAGTGTGGAATTGTTAATCGGAGAGCCGAGTTCTAATTTCTATTGGGTTTGTTTCGTTATATTCGATTTTTTGGAAAAGATATGATGAATCCACCTCTTCTCTTCTCCCCAGTTGTTATCGGTTAATTAATTACTAAGACTTGTATCGCTAAAGCATTTCTCAAACCCCCTCCAAATTCTTACACAGTCAAACAAATTATTTTCTGGCTTTAAAAAATAAATAACTTGCACTAATTCTTGATAAGTTAAAAACGAATCCAATCAATAAAACATTATTCTTCAAAACAAAATAAGTAATTGACGACTGTTAGTAAAAAAAGTAATAATTAAATTATTTAACTGATTTATTAAATCATTTTTACTATTTTGACCATCTTTGTCCTTGGGAATTTACAATGAACAAGCTATCTTATTCTTTTTAGCTAAGAAATGTTTTTTTTATTTTTCTCTTTGAACATTCTCACAACAGTTTAAAGTTTATGTCATTAACATCGGGTTTTTTTTATTTATCCTCTGAGCTCTAACTGCTTATCTTTTTTTTGACTATTAGAAATGAGTTTTTTAACACTTACAGCAAAAATGTTTTATCTTTCTTAATGAAAGTTTCATTCAATGTCAAGATTTTAAAAAATAGCCTGATTCATGACCTGTATCGAGGCGTTGCATATCAGTTACATAATCTCTATTTTATCTTGAAACGCTTGTTTTAAGTTATTCAGTATGTTTAATAACGGGCCCCTTACACTGTTACAGTTAGCAGTATCCAAAAAGTTTATTTCAACCCTGACAATATAACAACAAAAACAAATGTGACCAACGGGACATAATTCCCAGAAGGTGCTTATCATTCAGTCAGTTAAGATTTTTGATGGAAAAATATTACTAACAATATTATTACTACTAGCAATACATTTTTGATGTGTGTTGTGGTGCAGTGGATATTGGCTCGGAACGAGAAGTTGAGCAGCCGAGTTCAAATTCCAGTTGAATTCCTTGCATTCACTTATGCGCAAATACCCTTGGGAAAGGTATTATTCCGTTTCTTCCCTCCATTTATGGGTTAAATAGCAGGTCAGATTGGGTTCTATAGCCTTGGCTGGCAACAAGTCTACTGTAGAATGTAATGGCAACTTACTGCGGGATAAACTTTTGCCCAGTCAGTTATATCTCTTTCGAGATATATGGCACTTAACTGACTGACATTTTTTTAACACAAAACTAGAAGACATCTTCAGTTTTCTTAAAAAAAAAAAAATTTTCATCAAAATCTGACTACATCAACCTTCTCACTATAATCGAACATTAAAAAATACCTTAAAACCTCACTTTTCAGCATTAAATAACCCAAAGAAGTTGATATGCCATTAAATAAAACTCAAACTTATCATTGACAAAGATTCCCTGACTGCTTTTTATTGGCAATTATTCATATGAAGTTACCAACTAGCTGTCCATGCTGTAGTTTGAGATGATTTATTTGATATCACTGATGGATTATGTCTACCATTGTTGTTGAAGATGACTCGGTTGAATTTGTTGACATGTTTTTTCAGCACACACTGAGCGGGAAGGAAAAAGCTATATAGCTATATCTTCTCTTGTGTTTGGAATGACTTTGTGACAGCAACATCTCTGCTCATTGAAAGTGAATATCTGTAGATTTTTAATAGGAATTTTTCCTGAAATTGGGCTCAAGAAAAATAGGGTTTTAGTTTTCTCTGATTGGTTAAATATTTCACATTGTGATGTTAATTTCTAACCAACAGTTACTTTGATTTAAACAGTGTTTTTTATTGTGAAATCTTGTTGGCACATGTTTGTAAATATTGTCTGTTATTGAGTAGAAAAATAAAGTTTGAGCATGATTTAATATATGTGGGTATATAATTGTGTTGGAAATAGCATTTATTTTCTATGACAGTTTTTCCCAAAGTTTACTTTACCTTACAAATAATATTTTTTCTTTCTTTTGACTGTCGTTTAAATATTTATGGTATCTGAACTTTACATCCTTTCCTAGTTTGATATTGTTTTTCTCTATCCCAATTATCATCACAAGGATGGGTCTTGTGTTCCCATCTGATGTTGGTTGTGGAGTTCTAATTGCCTTGGAAATCGTTCATTTTCAATATGTAACAAATGTTTTTTGTTTATCTGTGACTATGATCATGCTAATATTTTCTCATCTCTTGATCTGTTTTTTCTGCATTTTATCTCCTGTTTTCAGTAGAATGAGATTGTAGACACCATGTCTCTGGTCATGGTATATTTTGCTTCTCTTTTTGTATAGCTTTCCAATTTACTTTATTTAAATTTGACTATTTTGGTTTAAATTTGTTTCTATGAGTGGGATATATTGTTTTTATTCTTCTACCCATTAAGAGTTCTGATGGTTTCTCTCCTGTTGCTGAAATTGGAGTGCTTTAATATGCTATTCATCCAAGAAATATATCTGGCTGTTACAATATTCACTTCATAATTTTGACTTTGCTTTCTGCAGCTCTACTAGCTTGGAGAAAATGGGGACTGAAGTATTGTGTATAAACTCATATTGTAATGCAAAGTTATTAAAATCAGCAATTGTTTTGCATTGTGACTCACTACTTCATCCGGAATACCAAATCTGGTGAAAATATACTTTAATAATTCAACCATGGCAGTGGTTGAATATATTCTTAAGTCTGAAAAATATCTTTAAGATGGAACAGAAACAAATGTGCTTCTTTGGTTTTAGCTGATATATTTAATCAAGACAATATTTCCCCTCATTTTTGGTAAATTATTAATCCCACATATATAAAATTCCTCAGGTTTTGAAGCAAAAGAAACACTGAATATCATTTTTTTTACTTCTTTGCAATTAATAACAGTTTTTCACTCAAACAATGCTGCTGTGAACTGAAAAGATGACAGATGAAGTTAGGTCAGAAGAGTAAGAAAGATGAGGCAAAACATCCATATTTAGTGTCATCATCTTTTCTTGAGAGACATGAGGCAATATGTGGTCATGGGTTATCATGTAAGAGAAACACACCTTTATGGTTATGGGTACTTTCTCAGCAAATTTGTTTGCAATTATTACAAACTATTAAATTATTTTGAGTTTGAATTCTTTCAAATTCCAATTCATTTTTCCTCTTTTTTTTCTTTCTCCTTAATATAAAAAAGTATTTTTCTACCCAAAACCACAATCATCAAGAAAGAATGCAAATCACATATATTAACCTTGTGTATAACCTTTTGACTATATATAAATATAACAATTGACAATTTTTTGATAAGATTTCTGATAACTCCTTTAACCAATGTTTTATTTTTACTATTTTCATGAATTGGGTTGCAAAGATATGACACATTTGATAAGCAAAGATGTATGATAGCATTTTAAACCATAAAAGGTTACCAACACTGAACTTTTAATAATAGAATGTTCATATCTAAGGACTGTAACAATTATGTTCACAGATATATTTATGCATTATATCAGTTGTATGTAGGGTTGTTAACATTTTATATTAGATTCACACTTCTCTATATCTCCATCTGTCATATATATTATCATGTCCTTTTAAGATGTGGAATCGTGGCACACCACAACTTCTTTTATTTTGTTGCTCTCAGTAATACTTGTTTTTTTTTATTACCTCTTTTTGTATTACTTGCTCATCCATCCATTTGTTCTAAATTGTCAGGTTGGTTACCTGCAGTCGGCATCAGCTTCTTTTGCCTTCATTATGTCATATGGATGTTAAACTATCAAAGTTCGTGTTCTAAAAATTTAAACTTTCTTTTTCTGATTGTTAACTTAGAAGGCAATAGAACCCCCCATTATCATTCATACTCATAGTAATGCACAGATTCACACTTGCAACACTTTAATTTACCAAGTAGTTACTCTATTCAGTATTTTCCAGGTTAAATGTCACTTAATTTGAATCTGTCTACTCTCTCTCATATTCTAATGCTTTTATTTCATACACGTCTGTAATGCATCTCAATATTCAATCTATGAATTTTTATTACATTTTCTACTACATAATCTCACTATTCAAATAAATTTTTATTTTATTGATCATTCATAAAGCTTTTTATCAGAAAAGAGTGAAAAAGATTTTATGAGAATGTAGAAGAATTTTTTTTTTTTTTTTTTTTATGGACAACTACTGGAAGAAAAACACAAAATAATAATATTCAATCCTGTATTTGGCAATTTTTTGCCCTGATATTTTTTTTTAATTTTTTTTTTTTTTTTTTTTTTTTTTTTTTAATGATTTCACAGGACCTCATGATATGTTGATGAACCATTTCTCCATTATTAATGCCTGCTGTATAAACCAACTGATTTAGGTGGCCCCACAGATTAAAATCCAAAGGATTGAGGTTAGGGAATTGTGAAGGCCATGGAACTGGTCCTCCCTATCCATCTTTCATGGTAGATTTCAGCCAGTGCATTACAAACAATGGGAATAAAATGTGCTGGAACCGCATGTGACTTCAGACTCATGTCTACTAGACAGTCATCTACAATTCCAGTCCACGCATTAGTCACAAACTGCTGCTGGTGTCTAAACCTGTATTTTGCAATGAAGATTCCAATCCACCCACAAATGTTGGTTGTATAAATTTTTTATTCCATTTCTTGCAAATGTTGCCTTGTTGTATATCGACAAACAACAAACACGCATATATATAAAAATATGAAGTTATATTTTTATTAATGACGATGGGCCGTGTAGAATAGGGAACAGAGAATTGAGAGAGCGCGCTTCAAATGGGTTGACAGGAGTGTAGTCGTATCTGTTGTGTCTCTCTTCACCGGCCGATCTCTGTCGCTCCTCTACTACTACTGGCGAATCCGTGAGCCGAGGTCTTTTTATAATCTTCCAGAACCGGGACATTTTCTTCCGGTTTTGCCTCGCCCACGCACGCCCACGTAGTTCTCAGAGACACCTGTTCTGTTTGCCTCTGTAGTTATTTCCGCTGCTGCCGGAAATAAGGTCAACGACATCCGTTCCTTTCAACGACCGGAAACACCCTCGCTTGCATCAGCCTTCCTTGGGTGGGGCCAGATTGTTATATTACATTCCTCGCCCTCCCATTTTCCAAAATGTTCACCTAAGAACATTTTAAGCGCAACACCCTCACACTCCTCCCCATGCCACACAAGCCCGACAATTGTATAAAACATGTGCATGCCGAAACAAAAAAAACAACAAAAAAATATATAGGGGAGCCTACATCGGCAACCCAACAATGTCCATCGTGAAAATTGTTCTACCAGCTCGATGTTTCATTGTTTTTTTTTTCTCTTTTTTTTTTTAATATCCATTTTCACAGAATTGGGCAAAGTTCTTAAAAATGTTCATTTTCTTTCTCGACTCTGTCCATAAGCGTAGACGCCTCGATGCACAACCACATGATCATTAGGCAGTAACCGCGCCCCAGTTTCTAAACTGACATTGAGTAAATGACCTTTGACCAACACCATGCGTGTTTCTGCTCGAGTTTATTGTTACACATGTAACTTCATTTAATTTAATTTAATTTCAAACATACTATGTTTGAACACAGAAAAATGGCCATTATCTGCAGTACATATCATTCATAGTCTGACCGAGAAATGTTCAATAGAAAATGAAGAAAATTACCCTGATTCCAACGTTAATCCGCATGCAATTTACTTGTGGAGGATTAGAGGTTTCATCTATATTAATTTAGTCTAAAAAAAAATGGACCCGTGACTCGTAGTTCCTTAGTTTGTACAATGTTTTCTATTCCTTGAACTACTTCCTCTGGATTCGAATCCAAGCATATCTGATTTGTTGACATCTCTCTGTTTAACGCAGAGACATTTGAGTGTTGAACACCCGTTGACCCCGGAGTACTATTCACAACGGATAACTCCCTTTCCTTTCCCGAAGCACTGTTGCTTCTTTCACACTTAAAAATCCGCTTCCTAGCTATTATTCCAAGGATTATCATAACGCCGACTATGCCAGCAATGACTCCTATCGTCAACTTCTTCGGGAGTTCTTCATATCCTTCACTAAATCTTTCCATATCTATCTGTTCCAAGGTATTTACTAGTTTGCGGATAGGAATCTCCTCCATATCGCGCAATTCTACCGGCATGGTGTCCACTGAAAAATTGGGAAATTTCTGCGTAATTGGGGACCAAACCACTGAACCAGAGACGTTTAATTTACTTTATGCTTTAGATACTATTAATAATTTTCCACGTTTGTATCTTCCTAACTATTTCACTTAAACTATCGTTAATCCTCCCACTGCTTCTTTCCCAATCCTATAGCATATCAGCCAATAAGTCTACAAGACTTTTCAGTTGTTCTTTCTTTTTGTTCCGATCAACTGTGGAATCTGCAGGTCTATCCGTGTCAATATAAAGTTTTCAGAAATTAATATATCTTCAAAAGATATTTCCCAAGTCACATAAATGAAAATTCACAGAGGATGTTGAATTGATGGGAACCTGCACAAAAGCATAATTCACAGACATAGAAATGTAAATCATTTTGTAGTGTACAGTCATTGAAAAGAAATCCAAAAAAAAAGAAAACCTACACTGCACAAACCCAAGAAAACATTGTTATCAACAAGTTAATCCAATTATCCACTTTAAAGAGTAGAAGAAACTTCCTTTACATGATTTTACATTTCACTTACTCAATAAAAGTAAGATTAATTAAGCAACATACCAGTAAACTCACTTCACATATATGGTAAAATATTAACAAAAAAATAAATCATTAACTCAGATGTTTTATACTTACAGATAGGTAAATATCTCAACTTTATTCCTCTCGTCAACCCCCAACCTATGTGCTCTCCGCTAGGCGTACTACTTTCTGCATGTAGTCCTGCACCCCCTCCGTTCTACCCTTAATGTGTTCGACACCGAACAATCCATATTTCTCAATTCTAGGGTCAGATCGGCAAAAGTATGCTGTTCCATTTTTTTTTTTTTCTAACTAGACTTATAAACACGAGCAGAAAACACACACTATCAAATCAAAGAGTCACCTACCTTGGCTGATGTCTATAGTCGTGCGGCTGCTATATATTTTCGTCTTCTTTTTTCTTTCTATCTGGTAGTTTTAAGTCCGTTGAATTTCAATCGTCGCCATGGCAACCAGCTCGCATCTAACTGTTTTGTTGTCTCAAAACAGCAAGTCACTAGGCACCAATTATTAGTCTTAATGACTGAGCCGGTTAGAATAGGGAACAGAGAATTGAGAGAGCGCGCTTCAAATGGGTTGACGGGAGTGTAGTCGTATCTGTTGTGTCTCTCTTCACCGGCCGATCTCTGTCGCTCCTCTACTACTACTGGCGAATCCGTGAGCCGAGGTCTTTTTATAATCTTCCAGAACCGGGACATTTTCTTCCGGTTTTGCCTCGCCCACGCACGCCCACGTAGTTCTCAGAGACACCTGTTCTGTTTGCCTCTGTAGTTATTTCCGCTGCTGCCGGAAATAAGGTCAACGACATCCGTTCCTTTCAACGACCGGAAACACCCTCGCTTGCATCAGCCTTCCTTGGGTGGGGCCAGATTGTTATATTACAGCCTCATCTGTAAACAAGAAACAATGAATCAGCAGTTTGTGTTTGTACAATAAACCATTGGCAAAAAGTTCCTCCATGGCAAATGATCAGAGGGTGAAAGACTATGCACACACTGCAGATGATACAGATACAGGAGCTGCTCTGGAAGTACCCTTCATGTGGTACTATTATATATATATATATATTAGATATGCTAAGTCCACTTGATGTGTACTGATACCTGGATTGTCTTTGACTGCCTGTAGAATGTGTTCTTTGTGGTCAGGAGTATGAGTGGATCTTGATCTACCTTGATCCATAGTTTGGTGCCATGGATTAGGTCTCTACAACACTATGATAAACAGTAGCAAAGGTTGAATGACTTAGTTGCCTTTGGTCTGGGAACATGATCTGACACAGTTGTGTCCATTACCATTTGTGTTGCCATATATAAAACTCATATCTGCCAGCTCATGATATGAATATCTTCCCACTGTTAAACAGAACACTTCTCCATTTACTACTACACACATTAAACGTTGAAGACAGACTAGCCATGAATGTACACAAATGGCAAATGTAAGCTAATATACAAGGCAACACAGCGCCATCTACCGTAAACTTTTTAAAATTAATAGCTTAAAAATGAAGGATTTGCAGATGTATGTTTATATAGACTTTTGTCGTTGTTTGGTGTGAGGAACCTGCTCCCAAAGTTTGTAAAATTATTTTTGATACACCGTGTGTGTGCTTGTTTGTCAAGGCCTGCATCAAGTTCTTTGAGGAGGTAGTGCTGCTCTTAGTAGGTGACTGCTGGAAGACTAAATGTCTAGCAACCATGCCACACAAGCAGGAGACCCCAATCATGTCTGTCAGGCAATTTTTGTGACCACATCACCCCTAACATCTGGTCACCTAACTTCTGGACTTCAAACCCCTTGATTATCATGTGTGGGTGCAGTTGAGCAAGAGGCCGACAAAACTCCTTGTACGACAAAAATGAAGCAAAGAAAACTTTGAAAACTTTCCAGAAGAGTTGCAGGAGATTGCGAAGTCATTTGAAGGCCATGGTTGAAACCAGTGGTGATTACATTGAATAAATTTACTCTTTAGTATTTCAAGATATTTTTGTCTAATTTTGGTAAATATATTTGTTAAAATGAGATGTCAGTGTTATTTTCATTTTGATGCAATTTAGATGATAATTTATCCCTCGCATCCTCTCTGTGTGTGTGTGTATATATATATATTAATCATCCACATGCAACCCTTTTTCACTGTATTACAACTCATCAGTGTGGCTAGACATCCACATGCTTCCAGCTGGGACCGAAACTCAACTGATTTGATGTCACTCAGATTACCTACTCCCTAAGCTATTGCTGCATGGCTGTGAGAGGAGAAAATTTTAGTGTCATATAACTCATTTCCAGAAGAAAAATATTCAAAAGTTCTACAATATAATTTTATTGAACATTTTTTAATAATTTTAGTACATCTGTGTATTGGACCAATTTAATTATGACCAAAAACTAACTAATTTATATATATATATATATATAGTTTTGGGCCATAATTAAACTAATTATATATATATATATATATATATATTTTCTGTTTTCTTTTAAGAAAAACTTTAAACACCGGTCATATTTCCGTAATAAATTTATTTCAGTCAATAATTGTTGTTGCCAACAATCACCGACTTCATCAGACGGAAGGCCCTATATATATATATATATATATCCTGTTTATGTGTATTTCCCAGGCAAGATAAAGTAAATTATTCACTGCTTTATCGCTAATGGCATGGAAATTGCTCAAATGAACAGCATCTCTTGGTTCCACCAGGTTGGACCTTCACGGCTCAGACCCACCATGTCACTTACATCATAGCAAACTACCCACACTCTCTCCATATTCCACTCTTCCCACAAAACACTGTCCTATGGAACAGTCACAAGGATGTTTTCTCAGTCACTATAATCTTGACTTGTTCAAGTCTAGAATCAACCGTTATCTTCTATCCATATACACACTGGATAAATAAATATACATATTATCTTATATCTATAGCACAACTCGGAATTTCATGCACTGTGCAATGATTAGGTGCTTATTATGAATTAACCATTCCAAGATTTAAATTTTTGATTCTCGCATTGTTCATGGTAGTTATATATTATAATGCTGGGATGCTATTTTTTTAATTGTATAATTTAATTTGATTTGCACAAAAAAAAAAAAAATGAAATTGGAAGGTAAAATCTTATAAGTTAAATTTAAATTAATAGATAAAATATAATTAGGGTACAGGCTAATTATATTATTATTGTTTAGTGCTAATTTTACTTTCTGATTTTATGTTAAAGTTTTAGTTGAAATCAAATTAAATTAAAAAAACCAGCATCTCTGCATTATCATACATAACTACCATGAACAACGCAAGAACCAAAAATTCAAATCCCAGAAGAGTCAGTTCATAATAAGCACCTGATGTTTGCATAGTGCATGAAACTCAGTCTTGCTATAGATGTAGGACAGTATCTATAACTATATTTAACGAAATTAGACCTACAGGTTCAATTTGTCCTCATCGCTATGGTTTGCCTAAGACACAAGGGTTGAGACCTATTTGATCTAGGATAGGGCCTTCCGAACAAGGTGTGGTTAAATGGCTTACGACCATATTACCGCCTGTTTTGGAATGTATAACAAATTCTGTATTAAAGATACGTTTGAGTTCTCTGACTTTATACAGCATTATCCGTCAGTTGACTAAATTTATGTGTTCTTATGACATTTCTGGTCTTTTTACTTGCATCCCTTTAGCTGAATCTATTGATATATGTGCTGATGCCTTGTATCATAGTCAGTTGTCACTTCCTGAGGGGGCATTTGTTGAACTGATGCAATTTGCCATGATGTCTATTCAATTTAGTTTCGATGACATCATGTATAGGCAAATTGATGGAATTTTCAATGGGTTCTCCTTTGGGACCCATTTTAGCAAATATCTTTGTTAGATTCCATGTGGAGAGTGTATTATCTGAATTTAATAGACCTGATGTTTGAAATGATACCTTTTGTCGTCTTAATGATGAAATTGAAGCAGACCAATTCCTTTTGTCTCTTAATAATATGCATCCAGCTTTAAAATTTACACAAGAGTAGGAGATTAATTCTTCCCTTCCATTTTTTGATATTTTGGTGAGCAGATCTTCCTTCGGTTTTCTAACTTCAGTTTACTGAAAACTAACATTTAGTGATTTGTATACCAGGTGGGACTCTTTTTGTCCCCCAAAACATAAAATTAATTTAATTAAGACCATTACCCATAGGGCCTTCATGATCTATTAAAACTAAGTTGGATGATGAACTCGGGCATTATTACAGAGAATGGTAGTAATAAAACTATCTATGGATGTTGTCCAATTGGCGATTAGGAATAAGGTATTGGAATTCAATAAGGTTAAACCAGCAACAGTACCAAGATGTCTTATGTACCTACACCTTCCTTGGCTGGTTTCTGTTGGTGATAGATTTGCTAAGCAGGTTTCAGTTGCAGTTCAACAATGTTACTTTGTTGCCAATACTAAATTTCTTGTAAATCTGTCTTTCCTTCTATATGGAAGAATGTTTTCTCCCTAAACCATAACAGCTCATTGATTTTTATATGTTTAAATGTTGTGGATTGACCTACATAGGAAGAACTACACAAAGACTAGATTCTAGAATTAAACAGCACGTCCCAAAAAATCTGAAATTTAGACTATTCCTTGTCTGATAGGCTGACCAATACATACAGGTCTGCTATTGTGAAGAGCCTTATTAATAACCATAATTGTGTTGCTAGTTTCATTGTGGAAACATTTACAATCTTAAGCAGGTCCCACAAGTTACCACCTCAAAGTTTTGGAGGCCATCTACATTCAATCTTTAAAGCCCTCTCTGTCTCTGTGCAAACAGAGAGAGCATTTAATTGGTCTTCATCTCATACCCATTTTTTTTTCTCTTTGCTATTATTTTAAAATACTAATTTCTTTACTCACCTTGATTTGGCTCTTTTGAGTGAGGTATGAAACCTGTTGGCCAGCCCATTTTTCATTTTTATTTTTTAAAGAAAATACCATGATTATGGGTGGTAAGAAAAAGTATTTTTGTCTGCTTATAGCAGTAATCAAGTTTTGTACGACTAAACTGATTTTGATATATATATATATATATATATATATATATATATAGGTACTTCCACTAAACTTTTGATGCCTAAGATTTAAAATGAAAAAGTACTTTTTTTTTTTTTTTTTTTTTTTTTTTTTAGCTCTAGTTGAAAGATAAATGATTAAATTTGCTATTTCCAGTAAGCAAAATGCTCTGGTATATTTAAAATAGAAATTATATTAATTGATTGTAATTCAGGTAACTGAATGAAATTTTTAAAAATGTATATAAGTATATATAAGTTTTAATATAAGTTTAAAATAACAGTAGCAGTGATTACGTACTTTTTATGATCTTATCACTTGTCAATCACGTAACAAGTACTGAAAGAAAAGGTGCTGACAGATTTCTATGGAGACTTTATCTGTTAAAACATAATTTAAGAAAATGACTGGTAAGCCTCTTTTTATATAATTTTTAAGTACCCTGTAATCTTACAAATGTTGGAAAGCATTCTTCAGAATCTAATTTTAACAATTTTGACTTTAAATTTCCATAATAATCACTTAATTTCTGATAATGTTGTGTATGGTCGACCATACTTTCAAAAATGGGGAAGTTTTTTTTAATATTTTATATACATAAAAAATTATTTTAAAAATTTTTGTGTAGAATAATTTGTATTAAGTTTTTCAATTTTTGATTAGTAAATATAGTTTGCACTTAAAAGCAATATCACTTAACTGGTGTTACAAGGATACATTTATATATAAAAATAATAATAATGTCTAAAAGTTGTAGTAAGGGATTATTATTATTGAGGTTTAAATTCAGAAAGTAGTCGCAAAAATAAGGAAATTAGAAATAGAACGTTTGGAAGATGCCAGAATGTTCCAGTAAAGTCTAGAGAATTTGAAAGGTTCTAGAAATAGACAAATTAGGTGTTAGTCCCTATAAAAATGGGCACGGAGCAGTTAGTTGATAACAGGATGGGCTGATCTTATCAGCTCCAGCTTTGATTGAAGGATTTATATCCAGCCAAAAGAATCTCATAGAAAGTCATCGACAGACTAAAACCTGAAAGAGTTGTTAACAGGATGGGCTGACCTTATCAACTCCAGCTTTGATTCAAGGATTTATATCCAACTGAAAGAATCTCATAAAAAAGTCGTACTGACTAAAATTTGAAAATAGTTGTTAACAGGAAGTGCTGACCTTATCAGCTTCGGTTTTGATTCAAGGATTTATATTCTGCCAAAAGAATCTCTAGGTAAAGTCGATGACAAACTAAAACTTGAAAGAGTTGTTACTAGGGTTTGCTGACCTTATCAACTTCGGTTCTGATTCAAGGATTTATATCCAGCCGAAAGAATCTCAGAAAAGTCGTACTGACTAAAATTTGAAAGAGAACCTCATAGAACTATGTGGGTAAATACATATTTTTGACTCTCTCATTGACCAAACAAATAATTAATCTTTATATATACATTTAAGGGTTTCCAGAAAGTATAACACTTAACTTCTTCGCCAACTTAACTGGGTTAAAGATATTTGACACCTTACCTTCGCCTTCTCTCCTTGTAACACTTGCCAGTAGTAAATTCTATATCTCTTGTTTTGAATGCAACAAAAATTGTATATTTGTAAATATTTTATTTGGTATGTTTTGTGAATTAAATATTTGTCTGTGATTTTTATCTCTGAGTCTTGGTCAATCATTCTTTTTTTTCTTTTGTTACACGTAACACTGGATAAAAGTAATGCGAAATTTTAATTTTTATCATAATTAAAAAAAATTTTAATTTTTATCATAATTAAAAAAAATAAAAACAACTATTGTAAAAAAATATATTCATTGAAAAAAAATATTATTCATTGAAAAAAACTTTCTTAATAATACTTAAAAGCTATTAATTTTTTTAAATAATGTCATCGCTTTTTTTAAAAGTTTGTAGTCTGAAAAAAAATTTAAAAAAAAAAGAGGAAATTGATGATTTGCATTCTCCAGTCTTGCTTTTAACTAATAAAAAATTTTAGATGAAAATTTAATTTAATTTCTTAAAATTTCATAAAATTAGATATAAAAAAAAGATATATTACCAAGATTTTCTCAAAAAAAAATAAAAAAATAATTCATTTGTGAATAAGTCATGAAAGTTTCATTAAAATCTGACATTTTTTGCAAGAATTTCCAATCAATGTGTTTTTCACAGGAAAAAATGCAAAAATACTAATTGTACATATTATGTAGACTGTTGATAAAAAAAAATATTTTTAACCAAAATTTTGTACGCACTAGAAAGGATTAAAAAATTTAATAAAAAATGCTTTGGTTTTTCCTCTTAATAATAACAAACATTTTGATGATAAAACTTTGTTTTTTATAAAGGTTGGGACTATTTTCACCATGCTATGCTGTTTTTTCAGCAAAAAAAATTGAGGTACATAAAGTGTATGAGTGTCCATGTACATATTTGTTTTATTTGTATTCATTTAGACTTATTTTTTAAACAAACCACATAAACGATATGGCCTATTACTATAGTCCAGTATATGTATCAAAATTTAAGTTAAATAATCATCAGTTTTCAATCCGCATGCACTTGAAGAATATGTTGTGCATGAAACTGTGCTATCAGTTCGGAAAATAATGTATGTATATTAATATGTAATTTATAGCTCTGTTGTTCTACTTTGAGCACTATCTTTTTAACACCAGTATTTGGTGTGTAATATTATATAGGCACATAAAAAATTCAGTGAGTGAGAGACCAACAAAACCCCTTGTAACACTAAAGAACTAAAGACAAAGATTATGGCAGCATTCACCAAAAGCAAAGAGACTGTTCAGAAGCAGGAGATTCTGAAGTCATGGTTTAAGCCAAAGGCAATTTTATTGAACAGATTTACTCTTTAGTATTTCAAGATATCTTTGTGTAATTTTGGTAAAAATATCTGTTAAAATTAGATGTTGTTTTCATTTTTGTGTAATTTAGACCACAGTTTATCCATCGCACCCTGTACATATCAACACTAAAGGAATTATGGGAATGCTTATGATAAAGCCTCAATTAGAAGTTTTTTTCTTAAATTCGGTGAGTAGAGGTTACAGCTGCTCACTCTGACACAGATCACTGCTTGCTGGTACACATGTTAGTTGAATAATGATAAATATCTGAACTTTCTCCATTTGCTGTGGGCTGGACAATTACGTCAGAGCTTTAATCATAACCAATTTAAATAAACTGTTTTGCTCTCCAGCAAATATTTAAAAAAAAGAAAAAATAGCATAAAGTGGATAAAAAATTGGGAAATTTTAATATTTTGTTAGTGTTACTTTTTGCTTATTCTCAGAACTTTTTAGGGGAATTTCAGCATTATTTTCTAATACAAAATCACTTGTAATTTATTTAAGAATCATTTAATTTCTTTATAAACTTTCTTAAAATCTCTCCCAGAAATTCATATTATATATCATTTTGAAAAAAATCATAGGCAATTTTTTTTTCTCAATTTATTTTTCAGAATCTGAAGATGTCTTTGGCACGTAATATTGTAACTGTCATCAACTTGGGCCGGATGGGTTTTTTGGCAGCTGCAGACCTACAAAGTCGTTATGCACGGCAGCACATGGATTTTTTGGCTGGTAAACCTGGATCCATTTCTCGTAATGTTATTTTGATGGTTGAACATGACCCTGTTTTTACAACTGGTTTCCGCACTGAAGAATACACAGAGGAAGAAGAAAAAAGGTTGAAATCTCATGGCGCGGATTTCTATCGTACCAACCGAGGAGGTCTCATTACCTATCATGGGCCAGGCCAATTGGTGGCTTATCCCATCATTAATTTGTTAAAATTCCGTCCCAGTATGAAGTGGTATGTGCACACATTGGAACAGACCTTAATTGGAACATGTTCAAGGTGGGGAATAACTGCTCAAAGAACCAAAGATACTGGTGTTTGGGTAGAAGATAGAAAAATTGCTGCTGTTGGTGAGTACAAGTTTATTCTTAAAGTATTTGTCAGTTAAATTAGTTACTTAATTGAAAAAAGTCTTTGGTGATAATTAATAACTAAGCTGGCTATGTACCAAAATTGATTTTCAAGTTTCAATGAGCATCATTGCAGGAGAAATTATTCATCTATCAGTAATTATCAGATTTTAGAAATATTTCTTTGTTGCTATTGTTAAAAAAAAAAAAAAGGAAAAAAATGGAAGTTATATTTAGTGTTCTGTTGTTTCACTTGTTTGGAACTGAGAAGAGCAGATTTCTTCCTTCCTTTAATCCCTTAAAAGAGTAGTGACACATGGTATGAAAATTGCAATGTTGATTCCTATGTTTACCCTGTATACAAACACTATCTCTGATATCTACCATTTCCATGATTATAGCAAATTTTAAATAATGTATGTGCACACACAAACACACACAGTACTTCAGCAGTAACACTTTCTAATTATTTCATGGAAACAGCAAATACAAGGAACAGAATAAGTGATGTCATGCATTTTTAAAATACATTATCCACCACTTGTGTTCACATCCTTTGTTTTTCCTAAATGTTCAGTAATCATTGATGAATATCAGTGGCTGTAATTTTTCCACAAGGAGAAATTCAGTGATTCATGTCAAATGTTATTTTCACCAGATTACTGTTCAGTTGGTATTTGCAAGAATCAAAAAAAAAAAAAAGGTTTATGGGTTATTGGTAGGATGGTCCAATCTCTGCTGCTATATCACCACTATCTACCTGACAGAGCATAATATTTTCAGAGCTGTGTGTGGCTCTGAGCCTGACCAAGAAAAACAAATATAATGTGTGATCAGATTTTGGTGAGTTGAGCTGTGAACATTTCATCAACCCCTTGTGTGTGTAATACACACAAATGTTTGACTAATTAATATGATCAAATTCTATATTATTTCATATATGCAAAAACAAAATTACCAAATTATTATTTGGTTTTGTACCAGCTTAGATTAGTTTTAGTAAATTACTAAAAACAATTGAAATTTTAGTGGCCATAGACTAAATCACTCCTCCCCTCACTTTTTTCTTTGTAATTTTAAAGTAAAAAAATTATTTTAAAACCACTTTAATAACAGCTGTTCAAAATGTTTCTAAACGTTACTGTTTTAATTTTGTTTGTAGGTGTACATGGTAGCAGATATGTCACTACCCATGGTGTATCTTTGAACTGCAATACTAATCTCTCCTGGTTCAAATTGATTGTTCCTTGTGGTTTGAAAGGAAAAGAAGTAACTTCCATATCAAATGAACTCAATAAGGACATTTCTGTTGAGGATGTAACAAAGACATTCTTAGAGAGCTTTGAGTCGGCTTTCAATTGTCAAATTGAAACTTCGCTTCTTGAGAATCACGAGCATATCTTCATTCCTCACAAGACATTTCTCACAGAGAGCGTAGCCATTCCTCCACAGATATCTACTCAAAGTCTACAGACCAAACGAATGTTGTCTACTTTGTCCAAAAAAGCAGAGAAAGACACAGACTCTGAAGTTACTAGAAGACCAATGTGGTAATAAAATAAAAGTCATGGTGGGAGTATGTTCTTTCATTTTTAAATAGTCTCTTTCTTGAAATGTATTCATAAAAGGGAGAGAAAAATTTATTGAACCATTTCATGTGATGAGAATTACCTTTATACGGAATTATTTTTATTCAGTTTTTTGCATTGGATAAAGATCCTTTCCCTTTCTTGAAGATGTCTCAAAAACTTGAAACTTTAATTACACATTTTTATATGATTAATAAGCAGACTGAAATGCTAGCTGCCTTTTTGTTTTTTATACATGACAGTCAAAGAAAACGGTATTTCTTGTCACCTACTGCTTTCATTTGTTATAGAAAGTCAGTTTCAATAAAAATTTGTTTTTTCAAAATGAAACCAATTTGCTGTGTAAATTGCCTTTATTTTCTGCCTAACACCAAATAATCCACATTCCACTTTAGCATCATTATCACTCACCTAAAAGCAACTGCTTTTCAATTGACATTTTCTTTTAGCATATCAAAATGTTTTCATAAAAGTCACTCTTTATTCAAATTTCTCAATAAAGCATTTGTTTAAAAAAATATGTTTTGTTGATGTGGCTTTAAATTTCTATGCTTTTCTTTTTAAATTAGATGCATTTATTCATCTTGAGACTTACACTTTGGTTACCTATACAGAAATCAAGTAGCTACAAAACTAAGTTATACAAATGTTTTGTGCACTCAGAAATTAGGAAGTATATATATTGTAATTTTAAATGTCACCTAAAACAAAAATCCACGTTTTTTTTAAAAACGTGTGTGCATGCATATATATAAAATGTGGAGAAGTTTGTCGCTTAACTGAGCAGAGTCATATCGATTTCTAAGTTTCATGAAGGCACCACTCACTCCTCAAGGCTTATTTTTCAAGCCAGCTGACAAAATTTCAAGTGTAGTAAAACTCCAAAGTGTGTGGAATGCTACATAAAATGTGTAACATGACCAGGTCTTCATTATTTTAGCCTTCAACATTGATTTCTTCACTGCTTTCAATTGATCTATTTGACATGAATTATTGGAACCAACTGTAGATTTCTTTGAACATCTCATCTTTCAAACTATTAAAAGATAAATGACAAAGTTTTTTTTTTAAAAATTGATGACCATTCACTTTGTGTGTGTGAAACTTTTTAATATAGATGCGTAGGAACCCTGTATTTGGTTACCTTTTTATAATATGATTTTGAATTTAATTTGTAGACAAGACAAATTATGATCAAAATGTAAATATCTGAAATTGTAAAATTTTTATATATAAATTTTTTTTTTTTTTTTTTTTGCTTCTTTTTAAAACATTTTTTTAGATATTACAGCCAAACAGGCATTTGTTTTTGAGTCTAATAATATCAATTGGCAATATACATTATTAAATTGGCTTGAGCAACTTTGTAGTGATTTATGATCAAGTTCTGATTCCATAATAACCAGGCACCATAATTTGTAGCACATTCTTAATTCAGATGAGGACTTTGGATTTCAACAGCACTGGCACTACACAAATGAATGGTATTTTCAATTTTATTGCTTTCTGTATCCATGGAAACTAGCAAGACTAGGTAGCTGAGGCATAATCCATGATTATGATATTGAGGAATTAGCTTTTATAGATAGGTTATGGATTAAATCTAAATTTGCATTATTTTAAAATAAATTCAGTCTGAAAAGGATTAAAAAATTGTTGCCATCATTGTACTTGTTTGTATTTTACTGAGAAAACAGCAAAATCCTCAGCCATATCAATCAGGATTTTTGAACCTATTTCTTTTGCTGTTTGTTGAGCTTCAGCTAAAAGCTTTGTCACAGAATCTTTTTTACTTTCTTCTTCGGTTGAAACCTAAAATTAGAAATCAAAACAATTTTAATAAATTTTTAATATTTTAGCAATTCCTTGACATGGCATCATTTTTTTTTTTTTTCCGTAAATGGCAGTGTGAAAATGGCTGACAAATTGATGTTAAAAGAAAATTAATAAGTTTGAAATTCTGGTTTAGTTTGGTTTCAGTCTCATACCTACAGTAACCAAATAGAAATCTCCTTTTGTTCTGTCCTAAGTGTAACATTTTAACTTGGATTTTAAAAAAATATATAGAAAAGAATATTTCTTTACCTGCAAATCTTTTTCAAAAGGTTTATAACGTTGACTGACATGGGTCAAAACAAGGTGCTCTGATTTCATGTCAATGGCTAATTTTACTGTTTGACCTGAAAAGAGTTTAAAACATTTAAATCAGTAAACATAATTAGTAAAAAAAAAAAAGCTTTTACTTTAACAGTTTTAAAAATGCTGACTTATGAATTCAATTCTATAGTCAATCATATTTTCTACAAAACTTAGAAATAACCTGTGAAACTAAGCTATAAAAAAAATAGTTGTTTTTTTTTTTCAGATTAGTTTAGATCCTCTTTGTTACAATATTTGTTTATATTATTTTTCTATTCTATTGTCAATAAATGTTGAATATACCATTCTCTTAACAACATCACCAGATGATATAAACAATTTAGTTAAAAACTGCTCAGCATTTTGTATTTTCTTCTGCAAATACCTTAACTTAAGACTTTTAAATTATGGCATTTATTTTTGATATGTTATATATTAGACCAATTTATTATCTCTCTCTCCACTCTTAAACCTATGTTTAAATAATAAAAACCTGATACAATTTACATTACTGCGGCAATTAAAGGTAGAACAAAACTAGTGAGCATTGTTATTGTAGCTGTCACATCTGTCTGATAAAAGCTACCATTATCAAACGTTTTTCAAAGCTAGGATAGTATGGAATGTTAGTTGAAAAGGGAAAAATAGTTTCAGTATAAATTAACCCAATTTCTATCTGCTTACAAGTCAATAGCACAGGTCAATGTGATTGGTACATTAAAAAAGTTACTTGGTGAGAAAGAAATTGAAAATATTTATCCAATTATTTTTCAGTAAAATAAATCCAGAATATATTTTTGTGATATGATACATAAAGATCATATTCTCTAAATTGTTAAAATGAATGATTCATTCAACTATGTGAGAATAATTAATGGTTATTGTCAGAGAAAATCTGTAGAATCAAGTTCAAATTCTAGTCTAATCTGTTGTGTTCATTTTGCACTAATGCTCTTAGAAAAGGCATGAATCTAGCTTTCCCTTTTTGTCAGCTATGGGTAAAAAGAGTTGGCATTCTTTAACCTTGGGTAACAGCTAGACAGGGAGGATGACAACTCTGAATGTAAAACTGCAGAGAAAATAACAGGAAATCCTTCAACTATCTTTGGAACATGGCATTTTATTGAAAAAACAAAAGTCAGCTGAATAAATTCTTGTTCTTTCTATTGACTCAGGATTTGCCAATGTCAGGTTTGTTCATTTTTAACTACATACAAAACTCCAGTGCAAAAAAAAACTTTTCAAAGTAGATTCTCAATTTATCAGATTTATTGACATATTCAGTTGTCTGAAGTTGAAATATATTTCACATATCCACATTTTTTCGGAAGCAGTTTATAGATTATTCATTAATACAAATTTTTTCATGTAAAAAAAAAAAAGACACAACAAATTGGCAAACAATTATGATAATTGTCTATTTATATTAGTTTTTCTGGTGTATTCAATTTTCAATAACTTTTTTCCAAGCAGATTGAAATTATTTCTCCTCCTCCACTTTTTCTTCCTTTCTTTCCAAACCAATAAAAATATTTTCATATTTATTCATAATTTACTTCTTGATATCTGACTTTCTTATCCATTATGTAATTATATTATTTATATACACAGTCAATAAAGACAAAACCTACTAAAAAAGACCAACTTATATTAGGTGCATGCAAAAGTTGCACAAAAAGAAAACATTTTCTTTTGCTGGAAACATTTACACAAACTTAAGATTATTGAAATGTTATAATGTAACTGTCTAATATAGAAAAGAGTTTCCAAATAATATATGATATAATGTTAGGAATTTGTTACTTGCTGTACAGTAAGCACTGATAGATGAAACATGTTCAAGAATGATCTGAAATTATTTAATTATTTTGCATAATCAATAATATTGCAGTCATCCTTTTGATGCCTCATATTTATATGAAATTAACCAGTGTGAGATTCACATGCACCTAGCTATTAAGTTGTTAAAATAAATAATAAGTAAAAATGAAAAAAAGTATTCTTAATTATCAGTTAAATATTAAAAACTTCTCAATATTACATAAGTTCTGTAAAAATTAACCTGGGGTGAACAACATCAAGATGGTGACATAAGAAATTTAAAGCTTCTTTTTTTTTTTTTTCAAGTTGGAGCCTAATATTTCCTACCTCACATTATATACTCAGAAGCAAAGATTATATATATATATATATATATATATATGTATGTATATATATTTACTTACTACCTTATATTGATTCAAATAGTGAGCATCTGGTTAAGCAAATTTCTAGAGCAGTTACTTCCTGTTATTTTTCTGCCCAGATTTTGGTCCATTTTTGACACTCATTCTGCTTTTCCGTCTATGAAAAAAGACTTACTTCCTTACTAAGTAATTTAAAGACATCATATTTCTTTTGTTATCTATAAACTTATCTGTAGTTGTGATAATGACTGCATAGGAAGGACGTCACAGAGATTGGATTACAGAATTAAGCAACATGTGCCATTAAGAATTCTTAAAATGGATGTCTGTATGAATCAACTTGTGAACACTTCTGGATCAGCAATCACTTAACACTTGATAAGTAGCAGAAATTGTGTGAATGGCTTCAGTGTGGACCAGTTCATTGTGTTGATTGGTTCACACTCAGCATTTAATTTACAGGCACTGGAGTCACTATACATCAAAGCTAGGACCCCATCTCGCTGTAAAGAGAGAGATTGTGTGATTGGACTCTACATAATTACTATTTAGCACTTACACCACATTTTTTTCCCCCACTTTGTCATGATTCATCTTCAGTTTTAATTTTTTAAATATTGAAGAATTAAAAAGAAACCCTAATTGACTTTGATGAAAAACAGGATTGAAACCGGTCGGTTGTTTTTCGTGTTTCTTATTTTTTATTCCATCATCTTTAAAAAATGCCTGTAAGTATGAAATTTACTTTATTTCTTGCTGTGATAAAATTCTGTACTTATAATAATTTTTATATATATATATATTGCACACAAACAGATTTATTTTGTATGTCTGGGATCCATTAATACATCCTGGTTTACAAGATGTAACACCATTTAACTAAATTACTTATCCCTGCATTTAAGTCAATTAAACAAAAAAAATGCATTTGGATGATTGTGTTATATTCTGAAAATATGAAAAAATAATATTTATTATTCTAAATTTATAATTATTTTAGTGAAAAAAATATTTTCAGATTATATCAGATGTAGAATATCATTTGCTAAATTTACAAAATGACAACATCTTATCTTTAAACTTTATTTTTTGATTACCATAAACTTTATTAAACTGAATTTGTTATTTGTTAAAAACTAATTTTGCTTATATTCAAGGATATATCATGACAAATAAGTTTTGTCTTTTATACATACTGAAAGAATATACATTATTCAAAAATTTATAGCAGAATATGAAAAGCAATATTGAGTAAGTGTGATAAGGTTGAATGTAAAACAATGTTATTACTTGGTGTGGAATGTCCATTTTGCTCTGCCTGCTCTTTCATTTCATCACTAAGTGTTGCTTCATGTACAAAGAGGTCACAGTTTTGGCCAATCTTCAGTAATTCACTAGAATCACAAGAATCACCAGCAATTACAACCTTTCGACCAGGAATAGTTTTCAGAACATCATCAGGTTTTATCTAAAATGGAAGCCATAAACACTTTAGGAAAATAAGTTTAAATGGATATAAAGAAGCAGTTGGTGTAAGTAAATATAACTATAATCTGTAAAAATGTTCATTTCTAGTGCTTCACAAGCAATAAAAAATATTCTGCAAGGGATTAAAGAAACTGACTAATAAATAAATAAGTAATAGTCTTCATCAAAATAAATGTGTAAAAATCAAGATATGATTTGTTATAAATCCAAGGTAATTAACACAAATATAAGCAGGAATCTACTTAAAAATTTACTTAAAAGTTAAATGTTTTCAGTATCAGTTTCAAAAACATAAAAAGATATCCTCTTTGTGTAAATAGATAATGTAGACATATTATGACATTTATTGCTTTCTCAATTCATAGAAATAAATTCTAAAACAGAAAAATTCAAAATAAAATATGTATCATATCCTGTACAGATTTAATGGAGAACAGATCTGGTAATCATATTGTCCAGAGAAATTGTCAAGCATCTACTGAAGTATATCGTTGAGCACAGCATCATTAAAACAGGCATTATTCTGCTGGAATAGCCCATTACTTACCTTTTGAAGGAATGTTAGTAGAATGGATTAAACAAGGCTCTGGATGCACATGATACTGTTCAATATTCTTTCCACAAACAGAAAGTGAGAGCTGTCACCTCAGATCAACCACAATGTCAAGGATTGGATTTGTTTGTTGTGAGCAAATACACTCAGAAAGATATTACTCAGGTCTTCTTCACACAGATTTGCTCTGATCTGGGCTGCAGTCTACCACTGCTGTCTTTACAATGTGTCAAACTTGGTAAGTTTTTGTATAGCATGGTTATCTAGAAATTGATCTTCAGGGGTAGGAGAGCCCAGTTATTGAAATATCATATGATACACTCCCAATCAAAAATTTAAGACCACTTAAAAATCTTTAAAAAGAAATTTCTTTTTACGGATAGATTTTAAACTCCTCCCACTTAAGGTTACCATTACTACAATCTAAAAGGTTATGGAAAACAAAAATCTACATTCCAAACATTTTATTTAGAAATTTACATTTTTATAAAATGAGGTGATTTACACATGATCAAAATTATAATTGTAATTCTACAAAATTGTACAAAAAGTTTATGAAAACTCAATGTTTTCATAAACAACCAAATTTAATAATGAAGTCTACCTCCACTGCTTTTGATGACTTCAAAAATTCTGTCGGGCATGCTAGAAATAAGCATTTCCATTAAGGTGCGAGGGATGTTGCTCCACCTTCTGAAGATGGCTTCACGAAGTTCATTTTTTGTTGAATATTGTTTGCCATTTTGATAAACATCTCTGGTCATCCATCCCCAAACATTTTCAGTTGGGTTCAAGTCCAGTGAGTATGCAGGATGTCCCAAGAGATGGACCCCATTTTCTTGTAGAAAGGTCAAGGTCCGTCTTGCAGCATGGATTGCAGCATTATCCTGTTGGAATAACCATCCATCCCCACACAAATGATGGCCCTCCGTCATCAAAGATGCTTTTTGTAGCATGTTAACACAACCAGCCACTCTCTGATGACCCTGCATCACCTGGAGCTCCATCGTCCCTCTGTAAGAAAAGGCACCCCATACCATTAGGGATCCTCCACCACTATGACGTGCAGAGAAAATTTCAGGAGGCATGTTTTTGTTATACCAATATTGTTGAAAGCCATCAGGACCATCGAGATTGAATTTTTTCTCATCAGGAAACAGGACTTTTTTCCACTTCTCAACATTCCATGTTTGGTATTCATGACCAAACTTTAAGCAGTCCATCTTGTGACGTGGAAGCAGCCGAGGAATTTGTTTACACTTTTTATTTATGAAGCCTTTTTGTCTTAAGTGTCATCTGATTGTTACGGGACTGCAATCAGCATCTATGACTGCCTTAATTTGACTAGAAGAAAGTCCCCCGTCTTTCATAACAACCCGTCTTCTTCTGCTACTTAATGCAGGAGAAATTTTTGGGGGCCTACCAGAGTATTTTGCTTTTCCATAATTCTCACTGTTCTTTAGAAAGTTGCAAATCACAGTTTTACTGCGATTTACCTTAGCTGCGATCGCCCGCTGTGACAAACCTTGCTTATGGAATTCTAGAATTCGAGAACGCTCAACTTTGGTAAGTTTGCTTGCTTTAGGCATGGTAACACCTTTACACAGTGATTGCTAATCTCTAACTGAACTAAAAACATTGGAATTACCATAGATCTAACAATTTATACCCATGGTCTTATAATTTTGATCATGTGTAAATTGCCTCATTTTATAAAAATGTAAATTTATAAATAAAATGATTGGAATGTAGCTTTTTGTTTCTATAACCTTTTAGATTGTAGTATTGGTAACCTTAAGTGGGAGGAGTTTAAAATCTATCCATAAAAAAAAATTTCTTTTTAAAGATTTTTAAGTGGTCTTAAATTTTTGATCAAGAGTGTATGTGCAGCAATTTATTGAAATGATCATTCAACCTCTCAAAGGCACACAGTTCAAATCCTTTGAAAATGCCATGAGTGAATAATAAGGAATGCACTTGTCTCTAAGACATGGCATCTGCTTTTGGTGAGTTTTTTCACTACATCATATCACAGTAAGCATCACCAGCTACAACAGGCACAAACAGTTTACTACTATTAGCATATCATCACACGATGGCTTAAAATCTAATCAGAATATCTACTAAATACTAGCATCAGTTTTCTTATTTTGTATCTGTGCGCATATTATATATATATATATATTATTTTATTATCATAAAGAAAGACAGTGAAAAATGTTTTTAAACATTTAGACATACACATGTAAAATCTAAGTTCAAGTTAAAAATACTTTTTAAAACTTACAATTTCTCCTGATGGAGAAACAATGCTTTGTCCTGCTTTCAATTTGCCATACTCTGGACCTGGAGAGATATTTTTCTTTTTTAATACATCAGCATTAAGTCTGTTGGAGAAAAATCAGATATTCAAAAATAAAATAAAGAATTAATTTTAAAAATCAATACTATTTTACTTTTCATTCTCAATTTTCAATTGACTGATACACAGTGACAATTTGATTATCTAATTATTTATCTTACAATGTAAGAAAAATAAAATTAAATACTCAACTATAAAACTTTAATCCAAACAGTATTTTTTTTATTTTGCAAAAAGACTGTCAGATTTATTCTCTTAAAAAGTTAAGGAATGTAAAGATATATCTTTATTTACAGCAGATTAAAAATTACAGGCTTTAAAGAAAATAATTTTTTTAATTATCATTAAGATAATAGAATTCAAAAATTCTTGTAAAACAACATTAAAATCATTTTGCTTAATTTCTTTGTCAGATTTTATCCAATTCAAAAACAAAAATTAAATAAGTAATATCAGAAATATATCATATCAAACAAGTATACTACTATGGCACCATTAACAGTCAATAACAGCAATATGGAATAAAATTAGAAAAATAATAAAAGTAAGAATTCCAACAGCTTTGATAGCCTAACTGGTTATGATAATGTGTATCAATGACAATCTTTCAAGTTATTATAGGATGAAAGTTAGTGTTTCTACAATTTAATTGCCAAAGATTTCATAAATTAAACTGTGAAAAAAAAATATAAAGGAAATGAAAATGAAAATGTATAATAATCTCAAACTAAATTTAAAAATGATTGCTAAAATTAAATTTTAGCTATTTTTCAACTATTAACATCTATTTTTGCTTGTTTCATAAAATCAAAAAGTTGATTGCTATGTAAACAGACAGAAAAATTCAGGTAGCACAACAGTTATTAACACTGAAAGTAGAATTGGCAATCCAAGTTCAAATTTCAGTCTAGTCTGTTAAATTCACTTTCACAGAAATGCTCTTGGGGAAGGATGGATCCATTTCTTCTCTGAATTAATTAAAAAGAAAATAAGGTCTTACCAAATAGTGCAAATAAGGACGTTTTTTTTCTATTTGTGATGGTGTGTTAATATATGCAGACTGCATAGTAATTCCTAAATCCTTGCAGAAACAGATATTAAACCAATTCCACAATAGCCATCCAGGAGTTTCTAGAATGAAATAAATCCCTCATGTGAAGCTATGTTTATTGGAAGTATATGGACCAAGACATTGAAAATAAGGTTAAAACATGGCGTAACTGTGCATGAACAGCAAAATCACTGCCCATAAAAGTTAAACCTTCATTGGAAACAAATAAATCATAGTGAAAATTATATCTGGCAAGAGAGTTACACAATATGGCCTGAGATTTATTAGTGTAAAAATGCTATAATAGGCACAATAAAATTTTTGAGAGAACTCTTCTCAAAATATGGAATAGCCTACAGTATCAGATAATGGTACTCAATTTAGGTCCAGGGAATTTTTAAATTTCTGCATGATGTATGCAGGGAAACATGTAATAATTCTGCCATATCATCCTGGATTCAATGGACAAGCAGAATGCTTCATTGACACTCTCAAAAGAACATTAAAAAAAAGCTGACGAGGGGGAGATGGATGAGGAAATGTTTGTATAGACAGACACCAAATCCTAACAATACATTGAGGAACCAATTTCTAGGTTCTCAATAAAATATAAGAACTATATCCTCTAATTTGTTGGCTGAATTATGAGGGAATAAAATAAAAATAAAATTTCAACACACCAAATTGGAGATGAAGCATATTTTAAGAAATACCATGCAGGAAAACAGTTGCAGCAGGATAGCATGATATTGGCTGAGTAATATATTTGGTTCAAAATCAAAATAGTCTGCACAAGAGACATATAAGCTAGCTGGTGAGATTGTATGCAAAACTCTCCTCAAACTCCTATTCAAATTCCTGTGTGACACATTTCAGCTGCCTGGAGCTACCGTAACACCAAACTAAGTGGTCTTGGCACCACAGGTAAGAAAAAGAAAATGTACCAGCTGACTGGAGTGTTGTGGATTCATTGCTATGATATTTTGGTCGGTGTAAATTTTTTACATGAAGTGTATTTGCACATATTCCATGGGATGTGAAAAGGTGGGGATTGTTTTGTATGTCAAATAGGTGCAAAAAGAATACTTTTGGATTTAGAGATTTTTCTTATGACTGGCAGGGTCATGGGTGGGGAACTCCTGCAGACTAAACTACACTGGAGGATGACTGTTAGTAGGGCGGAAGTGATGTCAAGCTGACAGGTGCAAATTTTTAGTAGTAATTGCAGAGTTTGAATTTTTGAGAGTTTGATTTTGACTTTCAAGAGAGACGGTCCAGCCTGCTGGTTGGTTCGTCTAGCATGTGACTGTTTTTTCCCTGATGTGGGGGTGCTGACAACTCAGACTAAAGAACCTTCTAAACCCATGGCATGTCATTGCCTTGTTTAAAAAAAAAAAGAAGAAAAATAAAGTATATTTTATCTATATTTTGAATCGAATGATCAAAGTCATTTGATTCAGTTTATTATTGTTGCTGACATTTATGTGAAGAAGCTTATTGTTTCCACAGATGAAAAAGAGGACGGAGAAGAAATTGTCCTCGTGAAAGTTGGATTGAGTGGTAATCTTTGTCGAAAATGAAATTGGAGTGTGAAGTTTAATCTCATCTTCATGGTCCCAGAAGTTTAATTATAATCACCATTGAAATCATAGTGAGAGACTCCAAAGTTACAGCTTTAGTACTCATCTCAGAAGGACTATATAACAGAACTTGAATCCAATTAAAAAATGATATTCAGTTATATGAAGATTCAGGAATATGAACTAAAAGAGAAGGTGTTACAGTGTATGACATAGTGCACTTCCTGCTCTTCTCTACTATTGTGACAATGGATTGCTCCTACTAATAAATATAGCAAGTAGCCAGGAGTTGATTTACTCAAGTTTTTTCATTCTAGGTATGAGTATTTAATAAACCTCTTCTTCGTTTTCCTTTACCTAGTTTGATGTTCCTTCGATATTCTCATTAACTACAGCCTTCCTAATTCTTGGCTATTTTTAATAACGACATTACAATATATCATTCACAGAACTTTTAATTTTAATTTGAAAGATCCTGCAGTAATTTTTTAAAAAAAGTCTTACTTTTTGAGTAATGTTTTTTCTTCAATAACAAAACCAAAAGATGGAACTGTGTGTTTTAAGGCCACAGATTTCACTATATGTTTCTCATCTTCAAATCTGAAAAACAACAAAATTATTATTGTCAATTAGATTTTATTTTAATGAATTTATCAGTAAAATGAACATAGGAATCAATGCTGTATGGCAACTGTCAGTTTCACACCTCAAACAATCTTTAGACTCTGGGTCACTACTTTTTTTTAGTCAGCTTTATATTTTAGCCATTGGAGGATTAAGGGAAGTGTGAGAAAGAAGAAGTTTAAAATAATAAAGTAAGTAAACTAAAGGTCATGGCTATAAATAAACTGAAGTATTAGCCCTAAATGAAAGAACTGAAGAGAAATAGTTTCCTTCACTTCCCTTAATTCCCCAGTGACCTATTATATGGAGAATCTGGTGAAGGAGTAATAACACATGGTCTGGAGATTGGATTGAGGCATGAAACTACAAACACACTGTTTCTATTTCAAATTTATAAATATAAACACACATACACACATGTAATAATATCAATTACAAACATGGGTATATTCAGGAATTAAAAATGTGACTACTGTTCAGCAACTTACACACCATTTACAATAGCACAATCAAAATCTTCGAAAATAGCTAATAAATTAACTAAAAGTGCTTGAAACAAACAAAAATTTGAACAATTTCTACACACACTAAGCCCAAAAAGTAAATCTTATTTGCACATAAGAAAAATGCAGTAAAGAAACAGAAGTATCTTGTCTTATTTTTAATGGAACATTAGAGAAGGATTTCTGCTCAAATACATAACTACATGTCTAGATAGATAATATTATAAAAGTTACTCTGTCTATTATATTCATTTTCTTCCAATAAGGTGGGTTTTTTTAAGTGTAACTTAAATATGGTACAAGACCGAAAGTGTGGAACAACCAGTGAGAATCGAACTTACTACTCAGTCATAATTGATTTAGCAAGACAAGCTTGTTAACCATTACACCACTCTGAAGTGCGCAAAATAATTTTCTAAGTGTAGCTTAGATGTGGCACAAGGCTGGAAATGTGAAGTACCTAATCAGGATCAAACTCACAACTCAGTTATAACTGATCCAGTAAGACAAGCTTGTTAACCATTACACCACATTGAAGTGTACAACACTTCTTCCAATATAAAAATAATGTTGATTCATTTTGTGATGTAAAGAGCATTTGGACAGTCATCAGAGAGGCAAGTAGTTTCCATCAAGCATATGTCTTCATCCTTACTTTGGGTAGGAAAAAGAAACAAAACTAAAGAGCTACAAATTTAAGAGAGTCTGCTCAAAATTTCTAGGTTGTAACTTTTTTTCCCTTTCAACTCATATGTACCCTCTCTCAACACTTAAAATGCCCTTATGATAAGTAAAAGTTTTGGAAAGTTCTTACGCAATGTTTGGAATCTTGATTAGGAATATACAGAAACAAGTCATCCTCTTAACACTGGTCACAGTTAACTTGATTGCTCAATAACACAAATTTAAACTCACAATTGAAAGATCTGATTGCTATCTGGTATGATCATTTTTCCAAGTTGTTCATTTGGGTGTAAAATCTCATCTGAGGTCGACAAGTTGATATTTAACTGCTGAAAAGAAATAAACAGAAAAAAACATGAAAATGGAAATTCCAGTGCAAGTAAATTGATATTTGTAAATTGTTTATTTTACACACACACATTTTTTTTATCCAACATTATTTCTTATTGCTACAAACATTCTTTTTAGTGGGTAAAAGTGTTTGAGTCACTAACCTTAATTATTTTATTATTAAATAGTGAAATATCAACCAATCTAAATTGAGAAGTCCTACTAAAGACAAATTGTGCCTCAGATATGAATTGACTCTGCATTCCTTTTTGAACCAAAGTGTGCCTCTAATAGCTCAGTCACAGAGGCTAGCTTATAAATGTCATTAAATATTCTTGTAAGTAAAGAAAACATTTTAAATTCCTGAAAACTAATTTGTTTTGTTTAACGGCATTCCAACCCTAGTGGTCATTTTATGCCGAAAATAATTTTGAGTGACTTTAAAAGAATCTTGGGTTAAATGTGCTTCTAGGTTTGGGTAGGTGTCTTGAAGTAATTTAGCATTTTGAAGTAAATAGTTTCATGGAGGTATATAGCTTCATAGAGGTATATAGCTTCATGGAGGTATATAGCTTGGTATATTTGTGTTTATTTCAATCTTTTCTGGATTTTGTTATAGAGACCAGCTTCTCTTATATATTCAAGTATTTTTAAAGGTTTTACTTGGAGGAATACTTCTTTTAGGTTTGTTTCTTTGTAGTAATTTTGGTGAGTTCGCTTCAAGTCTAAACAATTTGTCAAAATGTGGCATATTGTTTAGGCCTTTTGGCACGGTATACAGATTGGAGCTGCCTCCTTTCTAAAATGGTAAGAATGTGTGATGCTCGAGTGGCCCATACAGAGTCTTAATAATGTTACTTGTTCTTTTCTAGTCATTTCATTGGAGTCATTTATTTCTCCGATTTGTTCCTTTATTGCATTTAATTTGTTACTTGTGTAAGAATTCCACGATTCTTGCCATTTGTTCATTTGTTTATTGTTGCTATTAGGTCTGTGAAGGGAATTTTATCTTTTGAGAATTCCAGTTCTAGTGCTTTTTTCTTTTTTGCTGCTTAGTCAGCTCTGTGATTCCCCTTTATATCGACATGACTGGGTACCCAGCAGAAGACTATTTCTATATTTTTAGTAATTACATTGATCTGGTTTAGGATTTTGGTTGTTAAAAGGTTATCTTTTTTTCTATTTTCCAGTGCAGTTAATACTGACTTATTGTCTGTAAAGATGATGGGTTTCTTTTTTTCATTGTTTTCACTTGAAAACTAACTTATTAAACTAAGTAATGAAATAACTACTTACTGCCATCACAAAATAATTAACACTGTTAAATATATCTAAAATTATCTCAAACTGTTTACTATATACTATACTATATAATCCTTTCCCTATTATTATATATACCTCTAACCTAACCTTAATTAATGGTTATGTTGCTGTTTACCCTAACTATAAGTACTAGTTAACTTTTAAATAGAGTAATTTTTTCTTAAGTAATTATAATCATGGCTTTACATCTATTTTGTTCCAGTAACTTGAGTTTTCATATTAACAACACACTTTAAAACAAACACATTGTTTTAATTTACAATCTTGCAGCATTTCAAATATTTTATTGGCAACAATTTTGTTCCATCACAATTTAAACTGATACAACTGACACTTCCTATTATGTCTACATACTTACCATGAATATCTTAATCATAAATATCTCAATACCCATTGGTTTACATTCACAAATTATTTTCTTTTCTATCAGGTGATGTTTTAACATTGTAATAGTCTGGAGCATTTTTTCAACTAAGAGGAGTTTCTCCTCTGGCTGTAAGGATGTCTTACCTGCCCATCAACTCAGCCTTGTTATATATCAATATAAATGTTGATGTGAGATTGACTATATGAGCAAGGCTATCCAGAGATTGGAGGTTAAGATCGTCCAGCATGTTTCTGGCCAGGTGCATAGACCTGAACAGGTAACATCTGAGTGTTTACAGACTCATGACTCCATTATCAACAAGCACTTATTAAACTATGTTGCTTGCAGGACTTATTATTCTCCGAGTTTTTCTGTCTTGCACAGAGCATGGATCATGCTCCACTTGGACATCTTCGAGTTTGTGATTATTAATATTCAATGATCTGCCCTGTGTAGGCAGAGGAAACTAAAACATAAGTTGGTTCTGTTTGGGAAAACTGTCACTTAACTGGGAATAATATCCTGCTTCCCCCATTTTCTCCCCTTGTTTTTTTTCTCTTAGTTCAATGTTGATAGAAATTTTTCTTATCAATTACTTAGTTTTATTTCTGAGGAATCGTCGTCCAAAAAGTTCCTAAATTTTAAATGTTTTGATACATTTGCATGTTATTTTATTAATAAATAATGATCCCCTTCCTCAAAATTATCATACACCAGGTGTGGCAGTAAAAACCTGTTTATATATATATTCAGAAATTATAACATGAATATGTTATAATATCACTACAAAAGTAGCTATTTTGTTTCAACACTACTTGTGTCTTATCAAGTGATGAGGTTTATTTCAAGTTGAAGGGTTTTAAAAGGTTAAAAAACAAGCCGAACCTCCTTAATCAGGGAGGCGTTGTTGCATAGACAGTGTGGATCAATCAGAATAAAGTAACTTCTAAGTTGAAGTATATGTGAGCAGACTCAAAAAACAATTTTGTGGGGCATTAATATTAATATTTGATTAAATTGAGATCAGCATTATTAATCGACTATTAGATTCACTTTATTTTTGTTGTGAATTTTAAATTCTCGGTTTGATAAAAAAATTATTAGATTTAGAAAGTTATTTACATATTAAACAAGGAAAAGACATGAACACACACATACAAACCTACAAACACCCACACATGGATAAATAGACGGCTATACACACATACACTGGCAAACAGACACATAAACAGATTAATATACACCCGCATATATACATAAACAAATTTCAAAATTTTGCTTTTATTGACTTGTCAATTTGTCTGTTAAATTTTAAAGTTGATATGTGTTGGAAAATAGACAGTACTGGATACATGTAAGAGCGAATTCATAAGATGACAATAGCCTTGACTGTGTGGGGGATTTGGTATTTGCTGGGTTGTATGTTGATTATTTCCCCCACAAATACAACACTCAATTTTGCAATCGCGCAAAGTGAAGGAATAATTTACAACGGTCATTCAACAACAAACAATTTATTCTGTGACAAATAAAATGGTATGTAAAAACCAACACAATACATGATTCGAAAATAGCCTTTTTGAGAAATATAAACTTGGCAAGAAGTTAATTTTTGTCCAAAAATGTGTATATGTTTGCATTATCAGAGTCTGTAAATAAGCCTTTCCTACTTACATTCAGTTGGCGGCAGAGAAAATTTCGTCGGCTTTTCTTTTAAGGTCCTTGGAGCGAGGTCACGAACTTTTGGCATAGAAGAAAGGACATGGCCGGCAAAGTATACAATGGCCTGCTTGGTGACTGCTTGGTGAAATGACCTATCTTTCTCTAACACTGTGTGTATTATATACATTAATAGGGGATCAACTAATCTTCCTAACGTTAGGGTGTGAAAACATTTACTGACCAATCAGATTTATTATTTTACTATTTTGTTTGGGGCCTAAATATTTTTGTGTTAAATTACTTCCAAGCCTATTTTTCTAGAATGTTCTTATTCTAAGTTTTTAGCTGATTGGTTGAGAAATATAAAAATGTAATCTAAATTCTACTGCTGTTTTGATCCAATTTTTCTAGAATGTTCTATTGTGTTTCTGTTGCTTATTCTAATAAAAAAAATGTGTATCCCATAACTGAATGAGGTCAGGTCAAACACAATCATATTTCAGTGCATGAACACAAACGCAATTAGATATATATTTACGCAAATACACAAGCTAAAAACAAAAACGCACACGATTAAAAACTCCACAGATTATCATATACAAAATAAAAAATATAACCGCATACATGAAAATACTTATACAAACTTCTGGCATAAACATATGCAAATAAGTGCAGTAATATTCACACAGAAGCATAAGTGCATATATAAACGTGCAAAGACAAGAATAAAAATCGCCTGAAGACACCACTCATGATAGAAATCTAGGTTGCATAATAACTCGTTTACAAATGGAAAATATTCAAAAGTTCTACAATATAATTGTATTGAACACTTAATACAAATGTGTACTGGGCTAACCCTATTATGACCAAAAACTAAGTATTAAGCAATCAATATATATATATATATATATATATATATATAACAGGGTGTCCCACATATTTTTATTGTATAACCAATATACAAGAGTTCAACATATTGTCAAAGATTTTACTTGCTCCTCCAAGTATCTGATATTTCTTTTGCTTATGGTGGACCCTCATAATGTTCTGAACTCCAAATAATGGAAGCATAGTTCACCAGCCAAAGATCCGTCATTGCAGCCCAAAGGAAATTCCAATGTTATAATATCACTACAAAAGTAGCTATTTTGTTTCAACACTACTTGTGTCTTTAATTTTGTCTGGGTGAAATACAGGAACATACATTATTTAAATGGGTAAACAATTTTTAATAGCAGGTTGGATTTTGTTTTTTTTTTTAATTTGGTTTTGCACTACTTCACTTATTAAAGAGGCTGGATTGTTTAGGTTAAAATTAGAATTAAGTAATTATGTTATGCTAAGGTATGTTTGAGTTATAAAAACTAAATAAGTATTATGCAGGTCATTTATTTTATTAAAATAATTTTTAAATAACATTAGAGCATGAGTTATAAATAAACAATTATAATTAATTAAATTTTAGAAATAAATATTTGTAGTGTTTACATAAAACCATTAATTCAACTCAACGATTTAGAAATACTTTATTTTTAGGGAATCTTATAATCTGCAGCTTTTCATTCAGGCACAGAGCGCAGAGGTCATAGAATAATTTACAGATTCTTGTATTTTCCAGAATTTTCCATTTTACTTAAACTTTAAACCTCTTAATTTTTTTTAGATAACCTACAGCTGCAGACATTAAATACAGGAGATAACTTTTTTTTTCTTTTTTTTTTTTTTTAATCATCTCACCCCAAGCAAGGCATTCCACTGCCACTATTGCGCATGGGGCTACATAGGGGAAGGTAAAGAGAAGGAGTGGATAGACATAGGGAATGTCAGGAGAAAGGTGATAGATGAGTAAGGATAGCGAGGATGAGTGTCGGGCAGATGGGAAGAGTGCTTGATAGAATGGGAGCAGGTTAGTGTGTTAGGAGGTGTCTATTGACCTTACATTTAAACTCCTGGAGATTGTAGCCGTCGGGGAAGCAATCGTTTGGAAGAGAATTCCACAGTCGGGAAGTGCGAGGAAAGAAACTGTTGGAGTAGAAGTTACGGCTGCATTTTATCGGTTTCACTGTAAAAGGGTGGGATCTAGTTGCTAATCTAGTATCTCGTGCAAATTCGTATTTAGGGGGCACCAGTGATCTAAGTTCATCGGAGCAGAAGCCGTGAAAGTATTTATAGAAGAGACACAGCGAAGCCACGTCTCGCCGGTGGGAGAGAGACTGCAGGCGGTCTGCCAAGTCGGTATCTATCACATTACAGACCCTCCTCTGAACCTTATCGAGAAGCCCGAGGAGAACAGCAGGGGCACCCGACCAGATATGGCAGCAGTATTCAATGCACGGGCGGATGGTAGATTTGTAAATGTGCAGGATAGATTTAGACGGAAAAAACTTCCGGGCCCTACACAGAGAACCGACTTTCAGAGCAGCGGATTTAGCAATGGATTCGATATAGTCATTCCATTTGAGGTCCGCTGAAAGTGTGAGACCAAGGAGGCGTAGTGTTTTACTCTCTGGGAGGCAAGCCTGGTCCATGCTAATGGGAGGTAGGTGAGATTGTCGATGATGGTTAATTGACAGTAGCTTCGTTTTAGAAGCATTAAAATTTACTAGCCATTTCTTACCCCAGTCCAATATGGATTGGAGGTCTTTTTCAATCTCGGCTGCGAGTTTAGCTTTGACGCCTACACCAGATTTTTGTTGGAGGCAAGAGTAAACTGTGGTGTCATCGGCGTACAAACCTATTTGGGTTCTTATGGAATTTGTATTGTGAAAGAGTTATTCTCCATGTAAAAGTTACTGTGTTGAACTTATCTTTAACAAAAAAAAAATACAAACAAAATTAATCTGAAGAGCCACACACACTTTCTTTTTCTTTGTTGTGAAGAATAAATTGGTGTGTAAGTTTTGAAACAATTTGGATGAAAAATATGGAAGTGTATGTTACTAGAAATCAGTGAGGATACACATACAGACATACAAACATATACAATGAGACACATCTTTAGTTTTATTTCTATAAATAATCCATCAGTTGAATCAGATATGTGGTATAAGTTATTTTCTATGACTTTGATTATAATGAATCAGAGCATTAGAATTAAAGAATGAGGTTTAACAGGATTAAAATTTGTAAAGAAACAGAAATTAATAAAAAGCCTCATCTCTATATTATAAAACATTCTACACTATATTAAAAACATACACATTCATTATGTTATACATTGCTTGTAATAGCTTCAATTAGGTATTACTTTACAACAAAACTATGTTATGGTTTATTAAATGGCGAGTGTTCTAAAAAGTAGAAAAAGATAGACACTAACGACAAGAATTCAAAATTGGGCGGCAATATAAGGAACCGTTTCTTTTAGTAAGAGTAGGAGTAAGAAGTAGGAGTTAAGGACAGTAGTTTTGTGTAGGAGATTTGAACAGAGGAAGATGCTAGTCAGTTGACCACTAGAGTCCAGAAGGAATATGCTCGTTTACTACTAGCATCCCACAGTGAAGAGAATTTAGCTAGTCTGCTCCTGTATCCACACAAAATTTAAAGGTTGTAAATTGATGCAAAAACCTAAAGTTTTATACCAAAAATAAACATCATTAATTCAAGTTTGTGTAATCTTCTAATTATAACAAAACAAAGCAACACAACAACTATTTTGTTTTGTTATTTTTTAGAACTGAAGGGTGATTTTTTTGGCAAATGTCAATTTCATTGATATCCTCCGAATTCTTGATATTTTCATGTAAGCTTTTACATACTCTTCAAAAAGAGAGAAAATGTAACCTAAGCTAATTATTTATTATAATGACTTTTTTTTTTATAACTTGTCCTAAGTCATTGAAATTCATTAGAAAAATAAAAAACATTTTATGACAGTAAATCCACAATATTTTTAAGACAAATTGGTTAATTAATTCTACAGTAAACTTTTAAAATCAAAATTCATTAAGCTAAAACTTTTTAATGATTTTCTGAGATGAAGAGTTATCATTATTTATACACAAAATATTGCTCTCATCCTTGTTATTGCAGTGATTTAGCCATTGTGCCATCTGTCTTTCACCAAGTAATTGTTGATCCAGATAACCATTGTTGCCTTTTTTACACTTTTCTGTTTAATCGGATGTTGGCTGCTCGACAACCAAAGTAGAATAACAGATTTGAGTTCTGCGCATGGGATCGATGCATATCTTCCAATAACAAAACAATTATTTTACATTACTCATTTAGCAAGTTGAAGAAATTTATTGACCAATAGAAAAAGAAATTGCTTACTGACTGAAGAGATAACCAGTGAAAGAAGAAAAACTGAGAAAAAGTAACAAGCTTTGCAAACTTTAGTCTTGATATATCAAAAAAAAAAAAAACACGTGAATCAAACATCAGATGGAAGGGAGAGACAGAGTCATGCAGAGACATAGCTTCGGGGTCTAGTGATTGACGAGCTTCCTCTTACCATCGCTGCTGCCGTTGACACAGAATATCAGCTGACAGCAACTGACACTCTTTTGCCTTCTCTCTTTTCTTTCTTCCTGTCTTTCCACGACAGCACCAGAGAGCATTTTATGTTTGGTACATAAATAAATAAATTATACATTTATTTACCCAAAGTCAGATGTATTCTTTTTTTCTTGAATTTATGATTGCTGAGGCGAAGAAGTGATTAACCCTACAGCAGTAATGGCAACAGCTACAGGTTAACCATTCCTTTGCTTCCACAACAATAACACTATCAGAGAACTTCTAACTAAACCCTTTATTTAAACTATAGGGGCTGATTGTTCTCATTCTGTTGAACAATATCTCATCTATTTCATATTTAAAGACATCTACAGAAATTTTTCTATTCTTATTCTAGTTACAGGAATTATTATACTAAATTGTATTGCTACTACTAGTACTAGTATAGAGTTTATGTGACTAACTCATTTAGTTAAACTAGTCTTTAACCAAAATAAATTTTTTTAAATGATTTTACTCTAAAACTAATTAATAAGTGAATAAATGTCAGTCAGTTAAGTGCCATACGTAATACATACATGGGTGATCATGTCTCTTTCGAGACATGACTGACTGGGCAGAAGATTTTCTCACAGTAGGTTGCCATTACTTTCTGTGGTAGACTGGTTGCCAACCAAGGCTATAGAACCCAATCTTTCCTATTTAACCTATAACTAGAGGGAGAAGTGACAAATTAAATAGCTTTCCCAAGGGTATTGGCGCATAAGTGAATGGAATGAATTAAACTGGAATTTGAACTCGGCTCTGCAGTTTCATGTTCTGAGCTCATACCCACTGCACCATGTTGCACCTAATGTACAGCACATAAATTATCAATATATCAATACTGATTGATTGACATCACTGGTTCTATATATTTTCTGAATTATTTTAAAATTCAAAATCAACACCACCAATATATTTTTAGGCAGAACCAAAATCACTGTTGCATGCAATTTTATTGATTTGTAAAAAAATGTGAAGTTTTCAAGGGGATATAAAAAAATGCAAAACAAAATCGACCTTCATTTATTGCAAATGTGAAAATACCAGAAAAATATATATGAAAAAGTTAAAGAATATACAATTTAAAAATACTAATTTACTGTACCTTAGAGCATTGAGAGAGTTGAAAATCTAAAATCTTTAATTCATGGACTACAAATTCAAATTCAAGCAGAGCCCATGAGAGTTCCAATGTTGTCCTCAAAAATTTCCTTAAGCCTTGTGGACCATAAATTTCCATCAGGGTCTTTGGTCTGTTGTTCATACTGAGAGTGCACAGAAGTCCTGGTAAACCAAAAACCTGAAAAGAAACACGGGATAGACTTTTTTATGCCATTTTGGAAGCCTAATGCAACTACCAGGTTTTTTTTTGTCTTAATCATCTTTGTGAAAGAAATATTAAACATTCAAAAACTAAGATTTTGTTTAATGTGATTTTAATTATTTTATATTTTATCATTCAAATGTTGAAAAATAATGATGAAATGAAAAACATCAAAATATTGAGATAATAAAATTTTAGAATTATGTTCATACATACATGATCTCCATGAAGGTGAGAAATAAAAATTTTGCTTATTTTTCCTGGTTTCACCTGGCTTTTCATAAGTTGTGTTTGAGATCCTTCTCCACAGTCAAAAAGCCAACAGTCTCCATCTGGAAATCAATGGGGGAAACGTACAAAAAAACAAATACACAAAAAAAGATACAGGGAGAAATACCGACGAAAATAAATAAATAACAAAATTTCGGTAAATGAAGTTTTTTCTTTTTTTTTAATCTATCTATATAAATAAAATAATTGCAAAATTAATTTTTTAATCGGTCAACAATTCCTTTTTTTAAAACCACTCTCTTGAAAATGTACAGTAAATTTAAAAAAAGGTGAGTTGAAACGTGCACATTATTGCATTCATTAGTGTTTTATTTTTTAAAACTCAACTAGCAAATATAGCGTATCAATTTATTTAATTTAACAAAAACAAGTCTTTAAAAAATATTCAAACTTTATCATTCCATCCCACCCATTTTTCTTAAAATCCAATAGTTTTTTAAATTTTCATTTTATTAGGAATTTTTTTAAATTTGAATAATCGTAATCGCGAGAATTTTCATTTTATTTCTGGGCACTAGTTTGCTTGATAAAAAGAATTAAAAACAACGAACATGATGGTTAATGTCTAAAATAAGATTAAAGCCCTTCTTAAGGGCCTGGAATATAACTGAAATTTTAAATATTTAAATTTAAATTTAGCTTATACCACCGATTTTACCACGTGCGTAAAAAAAAAAAAATTCATAACGAATTTTTATAACTTTTGGAAATAAATGTTTTGCCGAAATTGTCGGGTATTTTTAACACTATAGTAAATAGCAGCTAATACATAAAAATTAGAGAAGTAAATAAATCAATAAAAATGAACAAATTAAATTGTTTTATTACCGTTTCTAAGTACAAGACACGAAGACCCGCGTACAGGAGTTGGATACGCAGATCCAGTTCCGAGAAAGAAAATATCCATTGACGTCATTACTGATTATAAGATGAACAAAGAAATATTTACAAAAAATATCTTCACGACAAAAACATCATATATCGTCTTTCACAAAAAAAGTTGTACAATACTTAATCTTTTAGTTTTTACTCCTTAAAGTAGTTGACAAATCAGTTGGTAAAAAAAATTCTTGTTTATTGTAAATACAAAATAAAATGAATTCATTTTTTTTTTAATAAAAAAAAGTATGGGGAAAAAATAAATGAGTAAGAAGCTTGGTAGGAATTTAAAGTTTCTCGAATATTGCATTGATTATTATCAAAGTAAGTAATTATTTACTTCCGTGACCAACATAAATCTTCCCTTCTACACGATAGCGATTAATAAATAGTAAACGAGCATTATCTCCCTTGAACTGTTTTTCTCTAAAAAGATAAAATAAAACAATTAGTAGTAAATTATTTACCAAGCTGTAACCAAGACAACTAAACTTTCTTCCTCTTCGATCGAAAAAAAAAAAAAGCACCCGAATAAATAACTTTAACAGGTAATAATGTTTTAATAACATGACATGAAAAGTTTTTTTTAAAAAATTACATATACAAACAGTGGATTAATATTAAAAAAATCCATGATATGAATCAATGATATTAAAATTTAGGGCAATCAAAAATTTAAAAGGAAAATATTTAAATTTTAAATTAACGAGCTCTGGTTCAAATCTCTGAAAATAACAACGATCAAATTTTTCACACTTACAGCAACTGCATAAATGCATACACAGTGCTGTCACTCAGGCTGACAAACCAATGTGTTTTTCTTGTTATTACTGATTGTTATTGTTACTTACGTAGCAAGTAATTTTTAAAAAACAACAATAAAGCAACTAAAAAACACAAGGGTTTTTTTTTTTACTGAATATGGGAAAATATGAGAAAAAGTAAAAGAACAGAAATTAAGAAGACAGAAAATAATGATAGATATTGCATTTAAAGATCAAAGTTAGCAAAAAACTAGAGAAGAAAGTGACTCAAAAGTGAAATATGCGAGACAATGTTATGTTAGCCCAGAATTTTACAGTTAGTCTCTCTCTCTAGTAATTTCAATTTGCTTCCAATCTCTAGTATAATGCTTAAAAAATTCATAAAATCTAGGTATGGGCACTTTGACATGGTTTAATGGCTAGCAAGGTTGCCTTGCTAGATTAATTATAACTGGGTAGTAAGTTCGATTCTCACTGTGTGCTCCATATCGCCCTTGTGCTATAAGCTAAACTTAAAAAATCACCCTAAATTCTAGGTATCAAATCTCATCAGAACTATTACCATGAAAATATTTATAGAAAAGGCACAGGGAAGCTACATTACAGCACTGGAAAAGTGACTGAATCAAAGATGCTAGGTCAAAACCAGTGATATAGCAGGTTCTTTTTTATATTTTATCAAGAATCTCTAAATACATAGCAGAAAAACTAGACCAGAAGTGGCAATAATATTTAATGCATAGATAAATGGTAGACTTATAAATGTGTAAGATAGATTTTGGCTAGAAAAATTGTCTAGTATGATAACAGTAAACTAATTCTCATTTTTAAATTAAATGTGTTACTGCATAGAAACTACTGTTATTTATATTTTTCATTGCCTTTAGCTTTTTAATTCATTTGCATTTAATTTAACTTTTTAATTGCAAATGGAAATATTTTATATTATTTATAAAACAATTGTATTTAAGTTAAGATACTATTATATATGCATATAAACTTACATTATTATTTCTAATTGCAATACAATGCAACAATGTTGAAAATCATAAGGAATATATGACAAATTATGGTTATTGCTAAAAAAAAGTCTGTTAAACTTTAGATAAGAATAGTGAAGCTTTAAATATCTTGAAAGCTTTTGACAGGGTTTGGCATGCTGGTCTTCATCACTTGTTATGGTGTTTCTGGACACATTTTTTATTTCATTCAATCTTTCTTATTGAAGTCCATAATGAAAGTTACCTTAAACAACTACACTTCTAGATTTTTTGCATTAATGTAGGTATCCCTCAGGCTCAATCCTTAGACATACCTTGTTCTTTATTTTCATCAGTGACCTACCCAACTTGGTATCTATGCTGATTATAAAACTATTGACTCCTGCCTTAATAGTAAGTCTGATAAGTCAAGTTGACAATTGATTTTTGAAATGTCATTCAACATATTGTTAACAAGGGGCAATAATGCTCTCTTTTAATCTTCTGAGAGATTCTCTTTTACCTGCCATTAGCACGGAGAAGTCATTGCAGCTTCTTGGTCTCACATTTTTCACTGACATAAAATAGAATGATTATATTAAATCAGTTACTAGGTCTGCTGCTAAGAAAGCTGGTTGACTATATTATGCTAGACAATTTTTTATTGTCAGAGTCTATATTGCACATTTATAAGTCTACCATGAGTCTGTGCATTGGATATTGGTCTGGTCTGGTGCTTCTGTCATATTACCAAATCCAAAGAAGAATTTACAGTGTTATCAGTTCTAATCAGACATTTTGGCTTCAGTCACTTTCCCACCAGTGTAATCAAGGCCAAATTAAGACCTATAGGGGCTTTAAGCACTTGAAAGATTTTGGTGTCCTCCAATACATCTATGAGTTAAGTATGCTAGCATACTTAACTCATAGGTGGATAGTACAAAAAATTGACATCAGTCATCTGGAAATAAATATAGAAAGAACATGAGGTACCATCAAGTGAGGCTGATTTCCCATCCAGAACAACACCAACACCCTGGATACCCAGCCATAAATAACCACTTGCAGCTTAGCAGCCACTGCAAAATGAGTGACAACCAGATTCTTACAGAACTGTGACCAGAGGTGGTCACGTAATCAACAAACCAGCATGTTAGAAAATCATATAAGCCTATGGTCATAATATTGCCAAATAAACATAAAGGTAGCTTACCCCTGTGATTGATCACAAAAATTAAATCCCATAAAGTTAATTAGTAATACCAATTTATTCAAGAGTGGAGTTGCAATGGATTGAGTAAATATAAACCTCATTCTCTCCCTTATCCTTACTAATCAATCAGAATTGCCATAAAGTTTTGCTGTAGGCCAATTGTCTCCTCCATTTATAATGGCACCTAACCAATTCAAATGTTTCATTTGACCTATTTCTTTAGATATGTACAACAATATCAAATCATAACAATTTATGTTATGCACCCTTCCCTTGATGCTCTAAGTATGTGTTTATTTTGCTTAATGCTTAACCCAGCCTTGACTGTAATGTAGCTTTATATAAATATTTTTATGGTAATTGTTCTTGTTTGAATTTTTGAGATGAGGAGTTATTATGTATGCCATATTATTGTCTTCATCTTTGTTGTTTTTATCACAACATTTCAGCAATTGTACCCTCCATCCTTCATCAGGTGTATATTGATCTGGGTAACCTACAGGGAATTACAAAGTGAACTCTTTTTTAATCTACGGGGATAAACTGTTCTCATTCTACTGCTAGTTCTTATTTTTATTCAGTTATTGCTTTTACTGAGTGCAAGTATGCACTGCTCGAAACAGGAATTGAACTCACAACCACTATGTCACTAAATTTACAAACTAACACTTTTACTCATTTGAACAATTTGTTACTGTATTTAAGCTTAACCTTCACTACTGATTAAGCTGCTTCTGGTCGTCATGTTTTGACTGCTGCAATGTTTTGATTGCTGCTGCTGCAATTGAATATGTCCAAGAATTATGTGTACTTGATTCCTTGACATTGTGGCAGAGAATATATTCTTGAGAAACAAGCAGCCCCCTAAAAGTAAGGCTGAAGGAACATCAAAAAGCCATAGTGAATGGTGAGACAATGAAATTAAGCATAGCTGATCATGTATGAAAATAAATAGCATAGAAATAAATAAAACATGGGAGCTTCTAATAAAAAAAGAAAGACAAATGACAGCATGTCTTCAATTAAAACATGACAACCAGCAACAGCAGCAGCTTAAAAGTGTTGGTTTGTGTATTTGGTGACATAGTGGTTGTGAGTTGTGCAGTGGGTATTTGCACTCAGTGGAAATAGCTGAGCAATCAGTGAGCAATAATAAATAAAATAAAAATAGACCTAGGTGAGGTATTTCTAGACACGAGCAGTAGAACAAGAAAAGTCTATCCCTGCAGATTAAATAAAGAAGTTTGGAATCCCCTGTAGGTTACCCAAATTGATATACACCTGATGTGATAAAACAATAAAGATGAGGACAATAGTTCAAATATAAATAATGTAAATAATGAAATATAAATAATGGTAAATATTTTCATGTTAATTGTTCTGATGTACCTTTGATACCTTGAATGCATGAATTTAAGCGCAGTACTAGATTGGCTGTTAGGTTTCATAATTTTATGATTGAAATTGCTAGTTGTAACCGTAAGTTCTATGCTAATAGTCTCTTCTCTTGCACTTCTTGCTTGCTGAACTCTCTTCTAGAGCAAGAAGCTTTCCGATCAACTACAAAAATTTAAATGCAAAATTATCTTCTATCACCTTGAATTTTGTTCTTTTATTTTGTTTTTTCTCAATGTTTTCTCAGTTTCTTTCATTCTCAGCAACCCCCTGCATCTTAGTGACTTTATTACCTTGCTCTGGATGAAATGATAAAAAAGTAAATAAATGGTAAATTTTAACTTTCTAATGTCTTCACCTATAAAAGTCATCAAAAAAAATATTTTGTATTGATGTGATATTTCATGTTAAATTAGGTGAAATGCAACAACAAAAATATAAATCTTGACAAGAAAAAAGAAAATTTTTATTCAAAACTAGCATTTGCTGCTTACAACTTGAATGATTATAAATTTGACATCTTTCAATTCATATTATAGAATATTAAGCACTTGATAAATTAGTGCTTGAGAAAGAATTGGAGATTTTCTTTGTGATTTTTACTCTAATCAGAAAAGAGTAAATCTTTTTGCTTTATAATTTGTCTCTTTTTAAAAGCACAATTGATAACAACTTGTTATAATTTGCTATGTTTTTCTTTCTTTGTTCTGCTTTTGTTTTTATTTTATCTTTATTCTGTTTTATTGTTTTTCTTTTTTAGATTAAACTTTATATACATTAGTTTCTTTCAAATCTTGATGAGCAAAATTAGTAATATAATGTTTATAAAGATCCACTTCTATAATTCAGTATTACTCATGTATATCCCTAATTGTTCATTATAAGTTGCACATACAACAATGTTAATACCAAGACAAGGAATTCAGTTCAAGCTTGTGGCTTAGTATCTCTTGCTGTAATTAATATGTAACCAAATGCAGAATGTAAAATTGATAAAAAAACAAAAAAAACAAAACTAGCAATGAATTGCAACCAACAACAACTGCAAAAAGTGGAAGATATTTTTGATAACAGAGCAAAGTTTTCATTTGGTTCATATGGTTGTTCCGCACTGATTTGTTCAAATTGGTGTTCTTGTCTTAGTTATTATCATCTATGTTTTGGCCATTGTACCTTCCAGTCTTTTTCTAATGGCTGTCATAATTGATAATTTGTTGAACATTTCAAATTAAAACATTTTATTCAATCCACAGTGTCAATTGTTCTTATTCTCCTCAGCATGCTAGATGATATCTCGTATCAGTTAATTCTGGAATAAATATCTACATTGACAGAAAGTTGGAGAAGGCTGGAAAGAATAACAATCAAAACATTGTAATTATAACAACCAATATAGGTACTAATCCAAATGAATCCATTCATAATGGTAATTCTTTAACTAAAAAATTAAAACAGAAATTGGCTTATGATATTTAAATTCTAGTCAATTTACAACTAATGTTAAGTTCTATGTTAGTGCAGACTAAACTCAAACATTTACGCTTATTTTTTACAGTTTTGTCAATGAATATTTCCAGCCTTCAAAAATGCATGAAAACCAAATTGCTTTCAGTAAAAAAGACAGAATTGATGAATCAGATTCAAACTCAAGCTGAGGATGTTTGCACTATGTTTTTGAAAAAGTATGTCCCATTCTCCCTGCACTCTATCCTATCCCCTAAAAATTCTTTTCATTGACAAGCCACAATGGCTCTAAGAGAGAAAAAGTCAGTAAATGAGTAGTTAAGAAAACTACTTTCCTATAACTAGACAGTAATTGTAAAAAGCAATCCATTTCTCCCCCCCCGCCAACTATGGATTAAACAGTCGAACAGACTGGGTCCTATAACCTTTGTTGGTAACTGATTTACCGCAGAAAGTAATGGCAACCTACTGCGAGAAACTCTTTTACCTAGTCAGTCATGTCTCTTTCCGGAAATGATCGCCCAAGCATGTATCATGTATGGCAATTAACTGACTGATATATTTATAAAGTTTCTACAAAGCTTTCCCCCATTAAAACATTTTGCAGCAACTGAAAAAGATAATCAATTGGCACAAAATGAGGTGAATATGATATGTTTAGCAGAAAAAACCAGCGGAGTTCCACTTAGGAATAAATTTATGGTCTGTTGCCTATAAATCCTGCTGTAAGTAAAACATTCAGCAGGATTTATGATGTATACATACTTCTTGTCAGACTTCCACTTACATTGTATCATGCATGGTTCTATTGGTGTTACCAGAGGGTCACCTGGGAGTTTAAATGGCACTCTGTAGTATTCAGTGATAAAAGCAGGTTCACACAAATCATGGTCATTTATGTATGTGCTCTAAACCTAAAAGTAGCATCTTCTAGAGAGCATTTACCCATAAAACACAGGCCCAAATTCTGTTATCATGGTGTGGGAGCCATAAATTACAACCTTTGGTGTTTGTAGATGAAATATTGAATTGTGTCATATAAGTATGAAACATTGTTCAATCCATTCTGGTACCATTCCTGCAAAAGGAACATAATGTGCTATTCCTGCCACTATAATGTCCATTCTAGATAACATGCAAAAATGTTGATAACTTTTCTGGATGACATAATTCACAGACCTGTCTTCATTGAACATATATGTGACATGATGGGATAATGCCTCACTTGTTTAGTTAATCCATCTACAACACTTGCTGTATTGTGTCAACAGGTGCAACAGATGTATTATAGAATGGCATATGTCAGCTGTACATTTGTATGCAAGCAAGAGTGTGGGCATATAATATTAACACCAAAGGAAGATATACATTATCATAATAAGTCTTAGTAATGTTGATATTTTACTTATTTTCAAATATGTGCATCTATTGATTTGCATTTTTTGTAATCCAGTTATATTATCAGTGCTTTTAGCCCTGAGTAAATCAAAATACATATTCATGATTCATTTTCTATAGCTTCTCAACCCTTTGCAGGTTATTCGAAGCCAGAAATTATTTTTAGATTCTAAGAATGTTATTTTTGAGATAATAATAGTTTACTAATACAGGTCTTACTAATTAAGCTATAGATGGGTGATAGAAGAATTGGTTTTATACCTTGACTCTTTGAATTCCAATTCCAAGCCATTATCCATTACACTACCAGCACATCCAAGAACATCCAAGCTTACCACACTTGGTATTCCCAAGTGGTCACTCATCTAGGTATTGACCAAGACGATGTTGTTTAAATTTGGTGATCACATAGGAACTGGAAATACATATTCGGGGTGTTGCAGTTTTACTTTTCATCTCTGTATAATGTCGCAAATACATTCGGCTGATTAATAATGAATTCTTTTCCTTGCTCTAAAGAGGAAAATATATCTATTTTGAATGAGAAATTAATATTTCTCTCACTTATAAATAGTTTATTTTCCAAAAAAAAGCACAAAATATAAAATATAGATGCAATTTCCTTTGTTTTCTCTAACTTGATTGTTTTTATGATCAGTTATTATCAAAATAATTTAGAATGTAATGATTCATTAAAATGGTTTCATTCCTGATTCATAATCATTATCGTTATTTTATACTCATACTATTAATAAAGCTATATGCCTAAAAATTCAGATCAGGTTAAATCTACAAAATGACTTTTAGTTTAGTGAATCCATTTAATGTCTATTTTGATATCAATTAAAAAATGTTTCCTCAAATATTGCAGCTTTTTCTTTGTGTTCAGCATTTCTCTTAAATGTTGATTATAACAAGTAAATAATTAGACTTCCCTTTATTATAAATGCAGTATCATTTATTCTAAATTCTGTATTCTAAATGTAACAAATTCTTGTTTGTAAATTTTGCAAATAAAATTTGCATATATATTCAACTGTTTAAAGTCCACCAAATTGAAGTGCTATAATGTGGTACTGGAAAGTTCTCATCTTGCCTAAAAAATTTTAAAACACAATTCTAATATTTGGTCAGATTTGGAAAGTGGTTTTGGTAGATAATTTTCCAGCATAATTTGTAGTATAGAAATAGATAAGTGTGTGTTGTTTTTAGTAAAAGAAATGTACAAATAAAAAAATATTTCTTTTTAATATAATAGAATATCTTTCTATTAACATAACTATCAAACCAAAAAAGTTTACTGCTGAGCAGGATGTCCATTTCATCAAATAGTTACAGAAACAGACGTTGAAATCTCCACTCAAAAGATTTTTCTGCATTTTTGCAAACTAAATCTCAACTAATTAAAAATATATAAAATACTTTATGAATTTTGTTTCTTTTCAGTTAATATTACAAAGCTATTTTATATTTGAAATTTTTTAAATATTACTTTGAATGAAAACCTTCAAGAAATATATCAACTTAAAAAAATAGAATCAGCAAAGCGAAAAATGACAGAAAATCCAAACAGTCATCATTATATTTAATAAAACTAGTGAAATAGAAAAAATCTACAGCATAAATAATGATAATCAGTAATAGTGTATTTTTATTTTCCTTTGTAGAATTTTTCAGCAAAAGAATGAATTCTAGAAGAAATAAGAAGAGAAAAGAGATTCCTAAAGAGATCGTTGAATTGAAAAAGTTTTTGCATGCATATGAAAAACTATGCATTTGTTCAAATTCACAAATAAATCCTTGGATTAAAGAAAATGCAAAACGTTGCATTGAAAAGCATGAAGTTCTGACAAAGGTAAATTATTAGTATTTTATCAAAATTTTAATTAAATTCTGAAATAATTTCTTGGTTAATGATAATTCATAAACCATAACACTAAAAAAATAATAAAAAGTTAAAATCATGAATCTGTTGTAGATCTAGATGTAGTCAGTTTTTATTGACTTATATTCAGTAAATATGGCTGAATATACAATGTGAAATAGTAAAATATTCACTTTTACTGTTGCAATTTTGAAAGAATGTTTAAAAACAGTTGCATTGATCAAAATTTTAACAAAAACACATTCCAAATTAAAAACAGTGTAGAGATGTAGAAAAGAATTATCTCTCTTTTGACAGGAAGAATTGACTGATGTCTTTAAAAGCTCTTGAGTCATGTTGGTGGGGATGGTCAGTTGCATCTTAAGTCATAAAGACTCAGTGGCTGACTACAGAGGACACTAGTAATTACCATGTATTCTAAATAGGAATTACTAAATAGATATACCACATTTTATAGCAGAATGTTTTGGGGACATTACAAGTATTATATTTTTATTCAGCCTTTTCACATAATGCTTAGGACCCCTTAGAAATGATACATCTTCATAGTACTAACAACACTCTTACACTCACCACAAACCATGACCTAATTTAAAATTTAAAAAAGTTACAAATTTTATAGAAAAAATTGATTTCCTAAATTCAAAATTAAGGTTAAATATACAAAATTTGATTAATTATAAAAACTGTGCTTAAATACACACATTAAATTTTACCTATTACCTTAAATACAAACATACCTATTACCTATTTACCTATTACCTTAAATACAACATTAAATCTTACCTCCTACGTTAAATTCTACCTATTACGCACCCATTATCTACTTACCTATTACCTTAAATACTAACATTAAATTTTACCTCTTACATAAAATCTTACCTATTACACACCACAAACTGTGATCTAATTTAAAATTTAAAATTTAATAGAAAAAATTGATTTCCTAAATCCAAAATTAAGGTTAAATATACAAATGTAGATTAATTATAAAAACTGTGCTTAAATACAAAAATATTCTATAGTTGTACAAATAAGCAGTAAGTCCAATCCCATCCCTCCCCACCCCTTCCTACTCTGCTCCTCTAAGAAATCCAAAGGATAAAAGTCTAGTTGCAAGATAATAAAACTTACATCCTATCTGCTAATGTTAAATCTGTCTACAAAATTTCAAGACACCCATTAATCAACTATATTCACTACCCACACCACTTTCTTCAAAATTTAAACGGACAATTCACAAGACTTATTCCTTTATCACTAACCCCCACCAACATCCACACACAACTCACCAAATATAAGAAAAGAGGCTTTCCATTCCTGTCCACACCACCTGATGAGACATTGTGGTTTCAATGTCGAAACAAATGTATGTTTTGTAGTGGCTATATAAAAAATTTGTACATGTTCTAAAATATAATTTATAATAAATATTCACAGCTCTATATATTATATATTGAGCACTGTTTTAAATTAATGTTTTGGATGTTGTTAAAAAAAATTTTTTCTTCGTTCCTTATTCACTCGAATATATATATATATATATATATATATATATATAAGGCACTTCAATATACACTTGAAAAGAAAATGATAGACTCTTAAGTTAACTTATGGAATAAAATTTGGTTTACAATGTTTATTGAAATTTGTTGATTTTTTTTACCTGTGGAAATCTCTTCCAATTTCTTGCTTTCCTGCCACTTACAATGTTCAAAACTTTAAATTCAATGCTAATTTCTGTCTTCCGTCTTCCTGGAACCTGTTCTTTTCTTGTCCTTCCTCTTAACTAAAGTCTACACATTCTCTTTCATTCACATTCTAGTAGAATTATTGCTTTGTTTGCATTGAAATGATTCCAAAACATTAAAATTTCCTTTTTTTCATATTCACCAACTTAATCAATTACTTAGAGACGTTCCTTTTTTATTTCAGATTATCTTGGATTTTTCTCATCTGTCTGATACACCCCCTGTTCTGTTTGCAATCATTATAACTGCATTGAGACAGACTCGTTACAAATATATCAAACATATCTATGTGTGGAATTACCCAATGTCATATGAAAATGTGGCAATGTTGGTAAGTCAATCAATAAGCAAAGAGGATATTTTTTGAATCCCATCAATTATATCAATAGATTCTTGTCACTTAATTGAAATTTAATAGCAAGTATAAGTAAACAATTATAAAAAAAGTGTAATATATACTATCTTCATGGATTGCATGAGATTTACTTGATAAAAAATGTAAATATTTAATGAACTGAAAAGTACCTGATGCAATTAAAACATGCAGTGAAATTTATTGTTAGTTTACCATTTTTTATAATAGATTAATTTTCAGGAAATTTAAAAAATATATATTATCTTGATTATTATTCTGTATAACATTCTTCTACAGGCCAATTATATAGAAAATCCTGCTTATAATACGTACACACTTCATCTTATGGATTGTTTGTTGACATCACATTTTTTAGAAAGACTCACTCGGTAAGTAAAGAAAAATAAAAATGATTAATTAATCAAAAAATTTGAGTAATGAATTTGTTTATCACTCTGGAAAATGTTACAATCAAAGTTTACTGGTCTGTTTGAAATCTTTTTTCCTTTTGTTTAAAAATCATACAATGGGTATGTGTTTAGGTTCTCCACACTAAACATGACCTTGTGTCACATCACGTCTCAGTGGGAAGATGAGGTAAATATTATACAATGTTTATCCTTTTCTCATTCATCCCAACTAACAAAATAATTTATTCTCTTTTGTACCTAATATTATGACTTTATAATATTGTCTAATAACTCTTCATTGCAGTAAACATCCTCCAAAAAAAGCAAATTTTGAAAGGGAATTTCTTGTAAACGATAAACCAGTAATAAGCTAGAATCTAATCAAAATGATTCAACATGACATTAACTGCTAATAGAAAAAAAGCAAAAACTTTACTCAAATAGAAAAGATGCATTTTCTTTTGAAAAAGATTCCTGCACTTGCTTTAGGTTGTTTATCTAATTCACTATATATATATATATATATATATATATATATATATATATATATATATATATACACTCTTGGCTACTGGTATGTGTTCACATTGTGTATACAACATGCTAAAATCTGCCTTCATCCATCAAGCGCCCATAGCTTAGAGGTAGAATCACCAACTGATGTCAATTTGATCAGGTTTCAATCCTGGCTAGAAGCAATCAGATGTCTAACCATATTGATGAGCTGTGATAAAGTGAAACAGGACTCTCTGCAGATGACTATATATATATATATATATATAGTGGCGGCCATAATATAAGGAATGGAAACAACAAAGACATAAATATGTGTATGACTTAAAAAGTAATGCATGATTAGCAGTGAAATTTTTACTGAATAAAGATAGGGTTTAATGCATAAATATTATACAAAATTACAAAAATTTACATAATAGTTTTTTTTAAATAAAGATTAAATGGAACAAAGGAAATATGCTACTGGACAAAAGTTAAGGAACGATCTTGTTAATACTTGATTGTGAACAAAATATCAACAAAATTTAATATTTGGTAAACAACCCCTTATTTTCAATGACTTCTCTGCATTGTCAACCACATGATTTAATTAATTTCTTGCAAAAATCAGCAATAATTCCCTTCCATTTGTCTTTCAATAACTCCCATAGGTGATCCTGGTTTTTCGGGTTTCTTTTCTGAGCCTTTCTCCAATTATTTTCCAAGGCTCATCCCTCATTTCCTGTTTAGGATGCGGTTTTCGGTTTTCTCTTTTCCAATCTTCTCACTTTTTTTTTTCAATTGGAGTAGATAGACTAAACTATCGCCCGGTTCACACTCCACCCTCGTCTATTGAACAGGTGAAGAGGCTCATCCCTTGTTTCCTGTTTAGGATGTGGTTTCCAGCTTTCTCTTTTCCAATCTTTTCACTCCTATGTAGCCCCCTGCACATCAGTGGTGTTACCGCCTTGCTCGGGGTGATATGATATGATTAAAAAAAACAAACATTTTCTCTTAGATTCAGGTCGGGGTTCTGGGCTGGCCACGTCATTAGGGTGATTCCTTCTTCGTCAAATAAAGCCATAACCTTCTGAGCCTTGTGGTAAGTTGCATTGTCCTGCATGAAAATAGGAGATTCATAAAAATTATGGCGTCATCTTGGTACCACATGTTGCTGAAGAAGCCTTTTGTAAATCTCAGCATTGATGTTTCCATGTACGTAGATGATAGGGCCAACTCCTGCAGATGAAATCATTCCCTACACCATCACACTGCCGCCACCAAACTTACCGGTTTTCTTGACACATTGACAAGACAGTCTTTCACCTGTTCTACAGTGTACATAAGTTTTGCCCTCAGAACCAAATATAGTAAACTTGGACTCATCACTGAAATGAACTGTATCCCATTGTGCGTTAGTCCAAACAACATGTTCTCTTGTATAATCCAGGTGTGCACTTTGGTTTCACTTTGAAATGATAGGCTTTGAAGCTGGAATACAGGCATTAAATCCTGCAGTTTTTGACCTGCGAGCAACCATTTTCCTTGAGAGCTTATCATCTGTGTTTTCATTAAATTTATGGGCAATTGATGTAGCAGTTTCGAAACAGTTTTTTTTAGATATTCTAACAATTCTTCGATCTTCTCTTTGTGATGTTTTTGGATGTCTGCCTGTTTTTGGTTTTGCATCTAACGTTTTATCAGTTTTATACCTGCTAATTACACGATGAACGACACTTTTAGACCTATGAACAATATCAGAAATTTCTGAAATTGACTTTCTTTTTTTCTTGATAGTGATAATGAGTTTTCTTTTCTCCAAAAGAGAGCATTTTACACATAGAATTTGCCATATTGCTTAAAAATAAAGTCCTAATGACAAATGAACTTTTACTTATTGTTGAAAAGCTCCATCAAGTTTTTTTAACAATGTAAATTAAAAGTTTATGCAAATTATTAATATCATTCCTTAACTTTTGTCCAGTAGCTTATTTCCTTTGTTCCATTTAATTTTTATTTAAAAAAAAAACTGTTAAGTAAATTTTTGTAACTTTGTATAATATTTATGCATTACACCCTAATCTTTATTCGGTAAAAATTTCATTGCTAATCATGCATTACTTTTTAAGTAATACACATATTTATGTCTTTGTTGTTTCCGTTCCTTATATTATGGCCGCTACTGTGTGTGTGTATATATATATATATATATATATATATATATATATATATATATATATCAGTGTCATCAGCACACTGCTCTACAGTTACAAGACTTGAAGCCTCTACTCCAGTCAGGAGTGATGCCTCAGGACCGTTCATCTTCACTGAAAAAGATCAATTGGTTCAACCAGGTCATCAATCCATGGTTCTCACCTGTTCCCAGTTACCCAGCATCTATGCTCTTCTCCAACAGTCTATAAGTTTGGACATATACACTTATGCTGGATGAAAGGATTCTGAAGGTTCATCTGTACAGGAAACTGGCCACTGGCAAAAGGGCATGAGGGTGACCTCATCTTTGTTTCAAGGATGTCTGTAAAAAGGGGTATGAGGGTGATGGCTGTCAAGAGATGGGAGGGAACACAATGTTAATGATCGCTCATGCAGGAGATATGATTTATACTGAGGCCTGGAGGAAGGAGAGGAGAAACAGTAGTTTTCTATCAAGGAGAAGCATGCTTGATGATAAAGAAAACCACAGTGATATCGAGGGAGAGTATATTCACATGTATTTGTTGCAATCGAGACTGTCACTCCTGTGTGGACAGTCATAACAGACACTGTGCCACCATTAGCAGCTGAGGCATAATATCTCAAGCACAGATCTATAGTCTCTCAAGAGAAACAGAATGTTTGTAAATACTCTTCTTAATATTTTTATTTAAAATTCAAATAAAATAAAAACGTAATCTGGCTTAACGTTTAAGAGAATGAAGTTACTTTCTGAAAATGTAAAATAAGTAAAATATTAATTTTTATCGTCCACAACGCGGATGAATGTATAAGACATTGACTGCACTGATAATCTTCGCTAGACTATAAAAAAATAAATAGAAAAAACACACATTTTTATGTAACCAGACATTGCAATAAAAATCACTGATATTTTTACAATCATTTGTAGGATAACAAAATATGTTAATCGTTTGTAGTTTGTTTCCATAAAAGATTCTTCTTCAAAACTGTTTTTGCCATATGCAAAATGATATTCACATTTTTGTGATCATAAAATTCTTTTCTGTGCTATTTTCACATGTGTTGCTGTCTACAAGAAGATCATTATAATTATTATTATACCTAACATTTAATTGTGATATATTTTTTTTAGTATCCTCTTAATGATTATTTTTTATTATTCTTTTCAGAGAAATCCCATCATGTAAATTTCTATCTGATATTTGCCTTGATTATAATGAGTAAGTATTCTGTAAGTTAACTTATTAGAAATTGAAATATTTTTTAGAAGTACAAAATTTTATTAGAGCAATAAAAATAAACATATTAAAAGGACACTCATGACAAAAAGGCAACAATTCATAACAAAAAATGTATATTACCGTAAATTGGTAATACTGAAATATAATGATTAAAAACAGCTAAACTTATTTATTAGTTCTTTTTCATCAGAGCAAAGATTGAGGATGAAAGAAAATATGCAGAATGATTACAAAATATATAACCCTAGTCTAATTTCATATACAAACAACAATTATAATATTTAAGCCCACCAACCACTTCTTCAGTTGATAGAACTTAATGTATATTGATTCCAAAACCTTCAGGTTGGTATTTACCTTACTCAGCACTGAGAACATGCCAGGCCAATAAAACTAAGCACACTACTGATTTTTATTAAAATGTTCAGCTATTGCTGAACTTGATACTTTAATGTATATATCTATATTGTGGAATGTATTGGCTGATCTGTGTCTCCAACATTTGATCCATTTTACCTACATAATTAGCATTGCACTGACATCTAAATTTATAATTTGAAGAACTAATATGATAAGTAGGAAGAGCATCTTTCTAGATTCGTCTCAATATGTCAGGCATCAAAAACAATACATGGATTAGTGGAAAAAAATAACAATTTCTTACACCAAATAAAATTTGGTTAACAAATCTTGCACTCACCTCACCAACCTACAGTAAACGCAAATAGAAAGGTTATTTTTGGTGACCAATTAGCCTAGGCTTACAAAATTGTCGCATTTTTTCTCTAATACTGGATTCCACAATATCCAAAGGGTAACTATTCTTGCTCAAAAACCTTCCTGAACATAATTTAGTTTCCAAACATATGACCCAGGCCCAATGAACCCAGGTATCAATCAAACTGATTTTCAGCTGTTTAGGACAAAAGGAAACCCAATATGTATATAAACTCATAAGAGTTGGTTTCCATTGATATTAGAAGTATGAAGATATTGAGAAAAGGAACAACTATTCTTTCTTTTTCACATGTGAAATGCAATGCAGGATGCAATGTACTCAGTACTTGATGGAAAACTCCAGCCTCAACCTCATTTTCAAACACACAAAATGTGTCATACATGTATCTAGCATAATACTTAGGTCCTTCAATATGAGCAGATAAATCTTGCACATAAAAACCAACAAATATATTACAGATCTTAGAGATTGTTTCGAGTTTAGTTTGACTTTATCAATGCTAGAGATTATGACCAATTTGTTGTTGCATTTCAGCATAGGAGACTTAGGCTGTGAGTATTTGGCCCAAAGCCTTAACAAAAGCATTGTCATAAGATGTCTGCGATTGAATTTCTGTGGACTAAGTGTGAAAAGTGGGAAATTTCTCCAGCAAATCATTGTCACTTCAACAGTCAGGTTTGTAAACATTATTTCTTTTTGTTCATCATTCACCGAAGTATCTGAGCTTTAAAAAAGATTAAGAATTCCCATTCATTTCAAATTAATTTCTTCATCTTGATGTTTATTCATAAGACTTTCCAATGGTCATCCTGTTGTAGCCACTTAAGCAATTAATTCATCACCATTATTCAAAATAGACATTAAATTGTATTTATTTGTAAATTGGGGCAAAACAGGCCTAATCTTTTTGCTGGCTGATCAACTTGCTTGTGGTCTTAGGAAGAAAATGGTTGTTTGATTGAGTTATTTTTGGAGAGAAATCATTTTTCGTTTGTGTTTAAACAAAATGAAAATCTGGAAATCTTACTGAAATTTCAGTGATTTTTCTCTTTATGTGATAATTTAAATTTATCAACACAAATGTGTATCAATGATTAAAAATAAATACACAAAAACTGGTAAAAGAAGCAATTTTTTTTTCTTGAACATAGATTCATTTTTTACAGTCAGTTTTATCACACAACTCAAATTGTTAACACAAAGGATAATTTTGCCTAAACACAAGAAACAAAAAAATTTTTTCTTTTCTACAGAAATATATTTTTGTGTAAAAAGGATTTTTGAAATATGCTGTTGATCAATATTTTAATAAGAAATGGAGTTTTGGTTTTCTAATTTACATGTTTTAATTAATATTTATTTTTTCAGGATTATTAAGGTAACATTGCTTCCCTGTACTTTTTTTGTAAATATTTTCATGGTAATTTTTCCAATGAGCTTTTCTCTTTGGTACTTAGACTTTATAAATTTAAGTGAAGTACCAGAGTGGCTGCAAAGTCTCATCATTTTAAAGTTGAAATGGCTAGACATAATTGTAAGTTCTGTGCTAATAATTTTTTTCTTGCTTTTTACGCATATGGAAATCTTTATCACTTCTTATTGTCCAGTCAACATTGATCTTCAAAAATTTAAATACAATGTAAATTGTCATTTTGTGTCTTCTCTCTGTATTATTTTTTTTCTTTTTCTCATATTTTTCACACTCAGTAACCTGTTACATCTTAGTGGCAGATTAGAACAGTTAGTCATAATTTCTTGGATTAAAAATAAATCTTGATTTAAATTTATTTTCTATTTAAGTGACTTATATCTTGATGGCAATAACCTTCAATGTAAAGGTGTAATAGAAATGTTACAAATCTGTGCTGATCAAGCCAAGTCAGAGGCAGAAAATGAATCTACAGCAAGCCCAAAACTCAAAGATGGTAGGAGAAACACATTTTTTATCACTACAAATAATCATAGACATGAGTAAAAATTGAGATAGAATGAACATTTCATTTAAAACTATCAAAGCCCCAAATAAAAATTGTTTTTGTTTACCACAGATTGTGTCAGAACTTATATTTTAATGAGATATGTCACATTTTAATTAAATCCTGAGACATTTTATATTTTAATTAAATCCTGAAACATTTTATATTTTAATTAAATTATGAGAAATTTTATATTTCAATTAAATCTTGAGACATTTTATAAATTTAAGTGTGTCCTGATTGGTATTTAATTTTTGTTATTTCTTAACAGTTTGTTTTTTTGCTCTTTACACATGTTGAACTCTTTACCATTTCCAGTCAACTTTGATTTTCAAAAATTTAAATGCAATGAAAATTGTTGTCTTCTTTTTTACTATTATTACTATATATAAGAGAGAGAGAAAAAATGAAACTCAAATATATACTTGTTGATTTCTATTTTTCAGAAAAGAAAAAAATTAATGAAGTAAAGAAAGAAAAGAGAAAAAAAGAGCAAAGTATGCAGCATTAAACTTACATTTTAAAATTAGCTTAAATTTAAAAAATATAAATAAAAAAAATAGAACAATCTTAATTTTTGTTTGAGAGTCATGGTATTACTTCAGCACAATAATTCTATATATCTAAATTCCAACTTATTATCCTTTTATTTAACTAATGAATTACATACTTTTTTAAATTTATACTGCTGTACATACAAATACACATACTAATTCACAGGTTATATACTATTAAAAAATTTAATATGTAAAGTAGGCATAATAAGATGATATTTTTTGTTTAGTTTTTATCTGTAATGTTATAAATTATAAGACTTTAAGATTTGAATATTACATTTCTGAGATGGTCATCCGCTCAAAGAGAATATAGACAAGCTCACTCTTATTTCAAACACAGCATGCATTGCCTGTTCCGTGGAAGCTTGTAATAAGATCACTTTTGGAGATGATGCCAGTCACTTTCCAAAATGCTATTGGAATTTCCTTTGGGCTGCAATGATGGATCTTTGGCTGGTGAACTATGCTTCCATTATATATGGAATTTTGTTTGGGAGTCCAGTACATTATGAGGGTCCACCATAAGCAAAAGAAATATCAGATACTTGGAGGAGCAAGTAAAATCTTAGACAATATGTTGAACTCTTGTATATTGGTTATATAATAAAGATATTTGGGACACCCTGTTATATATATATATAAAGAGAGAGAAATAATGTTGGATGGAAAATGGAAAACATGTTTAATTCATGTTGAAGGAACAGTCTTTATTTAATAGGACTTCTCAATCTAAGTCAATTGTTATTAATTTCACTGTTTAATAAAATAAAATAAACATTATATATATATATATATATATATATATATATATATATATATATTTGAATTTGAAATCATTTAGATGCAGTTAGGACACATCATCAGTGATGTTACCCTGGTTCATTGACGGTTTCGGTCCTTTAAAAACATCATACCTTCTCCCCAGGTTGACCCAGCCAAGGTTGATCAGGCCCCGGCCTGTGTCCTAATCTCTATTTGCTACGTTATTGGAATGCAAAATGTTTTGGTTGCACAGAAGTGGAAAAATTTCTTGAATAAGGTTGTCCACAAATAAATGAATGTCCAGTGATATGTACATGGTTCCAGTAAATATCCGGAAATATATAAATTAAAATAAATTGATATTCATGATATTAATGTGAAGATGAATGGTTAAAATAGCTAAATGACTAGATAGTAAAAAAACTCATTAAATATACTAAAATAAATACATAAATTACGATGTGGAAGATACCATTACATAGGAATGAAGGAATATGCTATTAAAAAATTTATTATAAATTACGTTTTAGAACATGTACATAATTTCTTCTATATATGTCCTCTTCCCTACGATCATATGTTTGTTTCAGTGTTTGGATTTAAACACTTCCTCAGGGGAAATAAAGGTTTGGAATCATTCTCTGTTTATATTTGGTTTGTTGTTGTTGTGGGGGTTGGTTGGAGTTGTTGGTAATTAAGTGAATGTCTCATTTTGATCGTTAGACTTTTGAGGAATTTGGTGTGTAAGTGTGAAATTGTTGATTAATGGTATTATCTGTTGGAGTGTATGTTTTATCTTTTTATCGGTTGTGTATATCTTTTGGTTAGGATTTCTAAGGGGGCGCTGTTGAGTGGTCATTTTTATGGTCGGCTATCATTTAATTGGTTGATGTCTGCTGTTAGTGGACCTAATTCATGTATTTACTTTGATCCTGTGTCTAGGTTTTCATAGATGTGATAGGGGTGGGGTGTTTTTCTTTCCAATTTAGATTTTTTCGGTAAAAATATATATATATATATATATATATATATATATATATATACACATATACCCCACTTCTCCTCTTTCTTCCTTCTTTTTCTTTCTCTTCTCCTTCTTTTCCCCTTTCTCTCCCTTTTCTTTTCTTTTTCCTTTTATTCAAGTTTGGAGTATAATTGTATTTAGGCAAAGTTATTTCAAGAAATCTAAATTTGTATTTTTTGGGAAGTAAATGCGAATTAGCGTTTTATCAGTTTTTTGTATAAAGTTATATGTTTAATCTTAATTTTAAGTCTAGAGGGTTGGTTTTTTCTTTTAATTTCTCTTTCCTTTTTTTTTTTTATAAATTATCGTTTGGAATTTTATTTATTTCTTTTAATTTTTTTATATATTTTATTTATTTAGATATTTTTGTGGGCATTAGATCTTATTTTAAGGATTTATTACATCGATTTTTCTGTAGCATTTTTTATCTTTTATAATAATAAAAATATTTATTCAAATTCCCAGTATTTTTTTTTGGGGGGGGGTGATTGTAGGGTTAGATCTTACGTGTGCTTACAGTTTATTTTTGTGTATGATATAATTATTCTGAAGTAGTATATTTAATCTTGATTTTGAATGTATGAATTTTGATTCTTTTTCAAGTTTGGGAGCCATTTATTTAATTTTGATTTTTCTAGTACAGAATATTTTTGTATTTAAGTAAGGTTATTGTGTTAAGTAAGGTTACTGGCGTAGGCTTTAGTGATAGACCTTCCTTTAAGGATTTATTGGATCAATTTTTTTCTATAGCATTTTTTATCTTTTATAATGAGGATATCAATTGAACTCTTTGTATTTCTTAGCATGATTGTAGGGTTAAGTCCCTAATGTGCTTGCAGTTTACTGTGGTTTCATGTCTCTGATTTAAGAGCTTGTTACTATTTATATATTTAAGGATCTCTATTTTTTCTTGAAGGCAAAGAAAGCATGGTTCTTTTATAGATTTTGCTGTTCTTGCTTTTTGAGAATTTTCCATTTGACCTTAGGTGTTTTATTTTCGTTTTTTAATTTCCAAAAGTGTTTGGAGAGAGATGTCATGTTTTGTTTTTCTTTGTTATTGAAGGATGAGAGGTGATTGTAAAAGCGCTTTTTAAATACGTTCATAGTATTCCCAATATATATTTTTTCCTCCTTAGGATTTTCTAAGGATGAAATCGAACACATATATATCAGAGATTTCATCAGACATTTATTGGCCATGGGGCATTGGTTGGGGTTTCTACAGTAACAGAGGTTGCTGTCATGGGATGGATTTGTATTAGTGTTGGATTTATTTTTGCTGTGTATTTTCAATATTTTTGTGTTATGCATTTTGATTATTTTTTCTAGATTATTAGAACAACTATAGCTTAATTTTATGGTATTTTTATTAAAGATTTTGCTTAGAGGGTTATTTTTGGGAAAGTGCTTCTCTATCAATTTAAGAAATTTATGTCCCAGCTTGAAATTAACTGATTGGTTGAATGGAGGGTTATACCATATTATTTTCCTGCTTCTATTTCTGCTTTTTGGACTTTTGAATTTTTTCACAAAACTGATTTTTGATGATTTATACCCGCTTTCATTAAGGATTCTATTATAAATTACCTTGTGCTTATTAAATATCTCTTTGTTGGATGAGTGTGTGTTAATGCAACATTCAACTGATGATGGGATGTGCTTAACAATGGATGGTGGGTGATTAGAGTTGGGGTTTATATATATTGGGTTAGCGTTGTTTTTCATGTAAGGTTGGAAAGTGTTCAATACTAGGTCTAATGTTATGTCTAGGAAGTTTACTTGCTTGATATTTTTACCACAATATCAGATCAAAACGAGACATTCACTTAATTACCAATAACTCCAACCAACCCCTACAACAACAACGAACCAAATATAAACAGAGAATGATTCTAAACCTTTATTTCCCCTAAGGAAGTGTTTAACCCTCTAGGGCCATTCGTATCATATTTGATACAGTATGAAAACAAGCCTTGAAAGAAATATTTTCCTGAAAAATTTTTTAAGAGAAATATTTTATAAATTTCAAATGAAAGCAGTAATAACTGCTCAGTCAATGAATACCAAATGTTTCCTTATAGGGAAATACTGTATCAAATATGATACGAATGGCCCTAGAGGGTTAAATTCAAACACTGAAACAAACATATGATTGTAGGGAAGAGGACATATATAAAAGAAATTATGTACATGTTCTAAAACATAAATTATAATAAATATATATATATATATATATATATTGATTGTTTAATACTTAGTTTTTGGTCATAATAGGGTTAGACCAGTGCACATTTGTATTAAAAAGTGTTTAATACAATTATATTGTAGAATTTTTGAATATTTTCCATTTTTAAACGAGTTATTAAGTAACTTAGGTTTCTACCATGAGTGGTGTCTTCAGGCAATTTTTAATAACTGATTTTACCATTCACCGTTTTTCTTTTCAAGAATGCTCTTGTAATGGTGTTTTATTTGAACACTCACGTGGCAGGGAATTTTTGAACGCGCAGTTTTTAAATTAAAACGAATTATGGCGTTTTTATCCATGGTTGTATGAATGAATATAAGAGGTATTTCTTAGTGTGGATGCATTTAGTCATAATTTTTGTTCTTTCATTCAACAGTTCGTTTTTATTTGGAAATAGCATAATTTTTAACTTTTTTTCTTGGCACAATCTACATATTTTGCTACTGTTGTAAGGCTTGACTGTTTTTACAATGCTCCATGTTATGTCTGGGTCTTTTCCATATTTTTTTTTTAATTTCCATATGTGGCTAGCCAATTTTGTACAGTTTTTTAATTTTTCTATTTTGAATGTAGACCTGTGATTAAACCACCTGGTCTTAAAGGTGTCTTTGGTTGAGCCCAAATATATTTTATTTTGGCCATTTGGGTTATGTACCTTTACCTTGTAAATGACATCATTTGTATTTACATGTGTGTTTCGTTTGACTAATCAGAGTGGAGATACATTTTGGGATTTGGCCCTAAAGAATACATACTAACCAACTTTTCCTTTTTTTTTCTTTTTTCCTCCCTCATCCTACCCTTTTCCCTTGTTTCTTTTCCCTCCTTAATGGTCAAGATGTTTACCTGCCTTTAACCTAATCTTATCATTTTCCCTTTTTTTTCCTCTCTTCTTCCTTCAGTTTTATTGCTTTTGATGTGATATTCTCATTCAGTACCAATGCTATATTTTTCACTTACTTATCATTTTTAGTCTATCTATTTATTTGTTGTAATTTTTTTTTTTTATAAAAAGAGAGATTTCTTTTTAAAATAATTTTTTGGTCTATCTATTTATTTGTTGTAAAGTTTTTTTAAAAAAAGAAAGTTTTTTTAAAAATAATTTTATGTTTCAAATTATTTTTATAGTTCATCAGTAATTATTTTCCTTAAGCACTTGTTCGTTATATGCATGCTATTTCATTTAGATTTTATCCATTTTCTAATGTGAACAATTTGCAATATCTACATATGACATTTTCTTGTTGCGTTTATTTAATAGATTTTTATTCTTCAGCAATTTAATAATAAATAGTTTTTTATATAAACATAATAGTTCATTTAAGGACTTACATGTTTTAGCTTCTTTTTAGAATTTTCAACTTTATTGTGGGTGGTTTTTTTGTTTCCTTTAGGTACCAATGATATTTCAATAGGGAAGTTCTATTTTTGTATTTGTTATTAAATGAAAAGGTTTGCTGGTAAATCCACTGCTTTAGAGTGTTTTTAGTACTCCCTACATAATTTTTTATATTGTTTGGGTTTTCCTTTGAAGATATTTTGCATTGATAGACTATTGATTCAGTTAAGCACCTGTTTTCTAACGGACAGTCTGTAAGGTTTTTACAATTACATTTTTTCTTGTCTAAATTGTTATTTTCTGTTGTCTGGTTGTTTTTATTGATTTTGTTAAGTTTTTTAAATATTATTATGGTGATTTTTTTATAATTTTTTCTAGATTGTTCATATAGCTGTAACTTAATTTAATTGTGTTTTTATTAAAGATCTTACTTAGTGGATTTTTTTGCGAAAAGTGCTTCCCAATTAACGCGAGGAATTTTTCCCCAATTTACTACTAATCATCTGGTTGAAAGCGGGTGTGTACCAGATGATATTCCTATTCCTATTTTTTCTTTTATCGTTTACATATTTAATATTTGGGTTTTTGCATCCACTATTTTTAATGCAGTATTATAAAAATTGCTATGCTTATTAAATACTTCTTCATTAGCTGAATTTCAACTAATTCTGTACAAGCTACACATTGTTGACAATGGAATTAATGTGCATACTTTGGAAAGTGCCTCTACTGCTTTAAACTGTTTATATATATATATATAAAAGCATGCAGTGTGGGTATAGAAGAATCCAAAGGAGTATCCTGTACATACAGTGGTAGGATAACATTCTAAGAGAGCTCTAAATATATATGCATATAAATACATATAGAGCAAATATAAGAAAAATTAAGACAGACACGTTATTTCATGGTGAATCGGAAGTATAGGCCTATTTCAGGTGAACCATCGTCAGCTTCCATCTTTATTTAACAAAGAATTTTTTGTGTTAAATCCTTTGTTAAATAAAAACAGAAGCTGACGATGATTCACCTGAAATAGGCCCATACTTCTGATTCACCATGAAATAATGTGCATGTCTTAATTTTTCTTATATATATATATACATATATATATATATGCATATATAGGAAAACTAAACACATAATTTAAATTGGTTATAATTCATTTTCTATGAGCTAAATTAGTTCATTTCATATATATATATATATATATATATATATATATATATAATTAATACAAATATAGAATTTGTCACTTAGCTGATTGATGTTATATAATGTAACAAAATATATGATTCCCTTTTATATGCACAAATACATAACAAACAAAACACATTTTTTGTACTTTTTTTAAAATTGTAAAGAAAAGTTTTTTTAGAAGTGTGTAAACATACTGAATTAGAACGTATTAATTTGAAAAGTTTCTAGTTGATAAAATAACTTTTGTTCTAAAGAAGATGCAAAAAAAGAAGAGCCGGTTATCAGAATTGGACCCTGGATTGAAAAGCTACACATTGTTGACAATGGAATTAATGTGCATAGTTTGGAAGGTGCCTCTACCACTTTAAACTGTATACAAGTGATTAAAATGTAAGTGGATAGCACAAACTTCTGACTGCTCATAATCAAAAGCAAACTTGAGAGAAATCTCAAAAGATTAAATTAAATTAAAAAAATAAAATATAATAAAACATTGAGAGATCTGAATTTTTTATAATTAGCTTCTACCAAAATTATTTTGAAAACTGTTTTCAAATTTATACACTTTGGTATATCAGGAAGTTAAGAATTTTAAATTATATATTTTAATTTTCTTTAATATTCAATTTTATAAGTCTCAAGTTTGTTGTTTTCTTTCAAAAATTAAAATGTATTTACTGCTGTTTACCGTGCTTATTTGTATGCTATAACTTGTTAACTTTTTTTTCATTGCTTGCTTGCTACTAAAACTGAATTCTTTAAAAAATTAACTTTGCTATTTTATTTTTGGTAAGCTGTTTTTAGTTACAAAGTTAGTTTTAATTCTTTTTTTTCCACACTTTTAAAGAATATTGGCAAACATGGATAAATGTTTAGGCTTTATTACGTTTCTAATCATCACTTTTTAAAACAATAAACATTGTGAGGAGTGAAGGTACTTAAACTTTTTTTTTCTTTCTTTTTTTTTATAATCGTGTCGTCCCCAAGCTAGGCATTTTACTGCCACTGTTGTGCACGGGGTTACATAGGAGGAATGTAGAGGAGTGAGAGGTTGCTGGGGGTGTCAGGAAGAGAGTAGGAGAAGGAAGAGATTACTGATGAGAGTTGGGTGGACGAGGAGGAATGTTATGAGGAGTGAGAGGTTGCAGGGGTTGTCAGGAAGAGAGTAGGAGAGGGAAGAGAGTACTGATGAGAGTGGGGTGGATGTAGAAAAGCATGAGAGAGAGGATGTAAGTTAGTGAGACAGGAGATGCCTATTGACTTTACATTTAAATTTTTAGAGATTGTAACTGTCAGGAAAGTAAGTATGTGGAAGAGAATTCCACAGGCGAGAAATTAAACTGCTGGAGTAGAATTTGCGTTTACAATTTATTGGTTTCACAGTAAAAAGGTGGGACCTAGTTGCTAATCTTGTGGCTCAAGGAAATTCGTATATAGGGGGTACCAGTGAGCTAAGTTCATTGGAGCAGAAACTGTGAAAGTATTTGTAGAAGAGACACAGGGAAGCCACACTGCGTCGGTGAGAAAGCTGCCAAGTATCATAGCTGCCAAGTCGGGATCGATCAAATTACAGATTCTCCGTTGGATTCAGTCGAGGACACCTAAGTGGATAGCAGGAGCACCAGACCAGATATGGCAGCAATACTAAATGCACAAGCAGATGGTAGACTTGTGTATGTGCAGGATTGTTTGGGACGGGAAAAACTTCCTGGCCCTACACAGAGAACTGACTTTCTTAGCAGCGGATTTAGCTATGGATTCTATATAGTTATTCCACTCGAGGCCTGGTGTGAGAGTTAACCCGAGGAGGCGCAGTGTTTTGCTTTCAGGGAGAGAAGCCTGATCCATGTTAATGGGCGGGAGGAATGATTGTCTGTGGTAGTTATTAGATAGCAGCTTTGTTTTGGAAGCATTAAAATTTACGAGCCATTTCTTGCCTCAGTTCACTATGGATTGGAGGTCCTTTTCAAGCTTGGCAGCGAGGTTTGCTTTTTCAGCCTCAGTAGATTTTTGATTGGGATGAGAGTAAATTATAGTGTCGCCAACATATATGCCCACTTGGTTATCTAATTACATCAGGGAGATCGTTAATATAGATAAGGAAAAGCATAGGACCTAGAATAGAGGGACACCTGCATTCATGTGGCAGTATTGGGGGTCTTGTCCATTCAATACTACCCTCCTTGTATGGTTTGAAAGGAAGGACTGGATCAGGTCAAACAATTGTTCAGTTATAAAATAGCCCTGCAGCTTGCATAGAAGGTCAGCATGCCAGACTCTGTCAAACATTTTGGAGATGTCAAGGGCCACAGTTCGGGCTTCACTGTTTTTGTCGAGGGCCTGGTGTATATACTCAGTGATAGTCGTGAGCATATCAGCAGTAGCCTGGTGAAGCAGAAACCATACTGTTTGTCAGAGAAGAGTCTATGGGCTGTGAGATGTTGTACCACCCCGGCATTGACGATGATTTCAAACACTTTGCCAAAGATCGTTAGGAGGTTGATAGGGCGATAATTAGCGGAGTCAGAGGGTTTTCCAATATTTTTATATATAGGAACCACAGGGGAGGATTTCCAGCAGGCAGGAAAGCAGGAAGCAGAAAGGCAGAAATTATAGAGTTTAGAGAGAACAGAGGAGAGTTCAGGAGCACATTTCTTTAGGACAATAATGGATATTCTGTCGCTGCCACTCACCTTATGGAGGTCAAGCTTAGAAATTATTTTGGAGACCACCGAAGGAGTAATTAGTATGTCAGTCAGCTGGGCCTGGGTTTGGAGAGGGAAGTTGGGTACAGATACTCCAGACAAGTCCAGTGTCGAGTTAGTGGAGAATCTGCGAGCAAAGCACTCAGCCTTGTCTGTTGAAGAGGTGAGGACCTCAAATTCGTTGATTAGAGGGGGGATTGAGGGCTTACTGTTGTTTAGCACGCTTTTACAGAGCCTCCAGTAGTCTTTGGAGCCTAACATATGGGATGCTATGTGCTGCTTCATTCTGGCTGCAAACATCAGCTTAGCTCCATTAAGTACCTTCTTGCATTCATTGCAAGCCGAGGCAAAAAGGCACCTGTTATGATCTGACGCGTGACTCCGGTAAAACCAAAAGAAGTGATTTCGGTGGGTAATGGCAGCTGAGCAGGCAGGGGAGAACCAGGGGAATGAGTGAGACAAGTCTCAATATTCTGGCAGGGTTAAGGGGTTTAGGTGATTTTAATTTGCCTGGTTTAGCTTTTTTAGTGGAGATATGTGTGTTCATGTTTAATGTTGTTGTTGTTGTTGTTGTAGAGAGACCTCGAGTAGAGGAGGCAAATGGTCAATTAGCTGCGACATCCACTGGAAGGGAACTGGCGCAGGCTGCAGCAAAGTGTGGCCTTGGGGTTGCCCAATGAAAGCACCTGCAGGGACACCTATCCATGCGTGTTATGGCACTGCAAGAACCCCAATATTATGCAACTGTTGATCAGAGTGGCTGCTCTTGACGCTACGCAAGAGGTAGGGCTCCTAACTACCAGTTGGAAGCAGCAACCAGAAAATTGCTAACCCAGTACCCTCACAATGAAGAGACGTTGCCACTGACCACGCACATTGCAGGAAAATTGCATAAGCACCATTACCAAGGTCTGAGGAGAAAAAGAGACCCAGAGACCACTTACTGAACAGGGAACATGAGATGAGCCTCTACACCTATTCAATGGATGTGGTTGAAATGTGAACTGGGGTGATAGAAGGGTCTATCTATTCCAATTAAAAAAATAAAAAGTTTCAACTTAGTTAAAGTTGAAACTTCCTGCAATATTAAATTAGATTACACATTATATCTTGAAAACTTTGACAGATACCAACTCACTAAATCTGAAAGGAAAATGTTAAAACAAAGCAAAGAATATGGCGAAGAAACAGATCTTTTTTTTTTCCGCCTTCTTATTTCAAAATTAGTCTAACAGGGAGACTAGTGGGTCTAAAGCTGTAAACAGAAGATTGAAATTTCTTTGAATTTTTCGACCTTCTCAAAGACTGGACTTCTGTTTTCATTTGGATAATTCCTGATTCATCAGAGAATAAAAGGGTAACACGTGGTTTCACAGTGGGGTGGGGACTGTTAGAATTATAATTCTGAGATATTACATTTCAAATCTTGAATTTTAAATTACACATATTATAAACTGTGACAAATAATACTACTACTAATAATAACAACAACAACAACAACAACTCACTAAATCTGAACGGAAAATATTAAAACAAAGCAAAGAATATGGCAAAGAAACAGAGTTCTTTTTTTTCCCCCATCTTATTTCAAAATTAGTCTAACAGGGAGACTAGTGGTTCCAAAGCTATAGATTACATTACCAGTAAACAGAAGATTGAAATCTATTGTGGTGTTTTAGGGAAAAAAAAGTCTTTTTGACACTCCATCTTATTACAAGCACATTTATCCATGTTTATCAGAATATTATTATTTACTAAGCTTAGTGTAGTCTGACATAAGGCCATAGTAGCATATGCCTTATGAGTCTGGTTGTGAATTGAACTGCAAATTGTCATGATCATCTGGAAGATATTCAAGTAGTTTTTGTAGATAGTAGAAGAATTTCATGAACATTATATCTATTTATTTATCTATTCCTCTGTTAACAAATAAAATGTTCAATTTAACTGCTCATACTCAGACTTTCATGGATGTATTTCAGTGGTGTGTTTGAGAGCAAAATTTTACTATGAAGCCTCCTGATGAGTATCTATAATATTATGAGTAGGGACAGATAAGTTGAACATTCAATTTTATTTGTTGATATTGAGCACTTTAATTACAAAGAATGCTTGATTTACAACATTATTTTCAAAAAATACTTTTTTATTTTAAAAAACGAATACAGTCTATGTTATTGTTGTTGCAGTAAAATCTGACACATGACAAAAAGAAAACGAAATAGGCAATAAAAACAAAAGTTCTATGTGCAGATATCCAACAGTTTATTTAGTAACTGTTAGTTACATACTATATTATTTTTCTATGTAACCACTGCTGATGGCAATGACCATCTCAAGGCAGGCGCAAAGTGAGTCACATGCTTTGACGACCATGTCCTTGTCCATAGTGGCGAACGCCTCCATGATGACAGCTTTCAGAGAGTCAAATATATATATATATATATATATATATATATATATATATATTCATTTTGTTGTTCAAAAATATTGAAATAATGTTTTATAAGATTACTTAATTTTCTTTAAAGCATATAAAATATAAAATTTAAAAAAATATTCCACAGTGGAGTTTTGACTGGGTTAACTGTAAAAGTTATAGTTTGATCAAAGTGTAAACTTTCTGTATTTGTTTTATATCTTTATATAAACATGCGGAGGGCCAGAGATTAATGTTAACTGATACCATAAGTACAACCCAAAAATAGTCCTCGGTCCACTTCTGATAGCAACTAGAACCAAAGTTACTGCTTTTCATTTAATAAGACAATATATTCATTTAGTTAAAATATGTACCTCTTTATGCTCTGAAGCAATTAATCAGAAATTCAATGAATTAATTTTTGAAGAAGAGGGCTGAAAAATGAGGGTAGAAACAATAACAATTTCTGAATAATTGGGAACATTCTTAATTGCTTATAAAATAAAGACATTTTCCATTGGACAACCTATTTTTTAAAAAAATGTGCCAATTCTTACAAAAATAGGTAATGAACAAAATTAAATATTTCCCCCCATTTTTATGGCCTATTATCACAAACATGGTTTGGTTGAAAAATATCTATGATAATCTTTTCTCTTTTAGTTCTACAAGCATGTGCTTATTTTTTTTAGCCCTGAGTGTATGATTACTAATGTTTTATTGACAATAAAAGTCTATTATGCTATCAAAATTGTAAAATAATTAAATGTCATTCTTCTTTCAGATTGATAATGCACTCTTTCTGCTTAAAAGAACTTGATCTGAGTGGAAATGAAATTGGCAATTTAGCCAGTTTGCTACTTTTGGAGGCTATGGAAGCAAGAAAAGACAGTCAGTTTATAAATCCAATATTATATAATTAATTATCATTTTATCACAACATAACTAACTAATGCTATTATAGTATTTGTCTATATTTCTGAGATGAGGTGGTATTTACAGTATTTACATTATTAGGACTATTGTCCTCATCTTTGTTGCCCTTTGTATGACGTTTCGGCCATTGTACACTCCGGCCTTCTTTAAGTACGAGGAATTTTGAACCGAACCCTTTATTACAATCACTGGGGTATATCATACTCATCCCTTGCATAGTAGGGCTTCTTTTGGAAGTCATGAGTTATCTCCCTCTAACTCTGTAGGTTGCTTGTTCACCACTGCTGTAGCCCGGTATTGAACTCACAACTCTTTAAATCAAGTCACTGGAACTAACCAACGTCAATATCCATTGGGCCATGTGTCCTTAATAAAAGGTTTAGTTCGAAATTCCTAGCACCTGAAGAAGGCCGGAGCATACAACAGCTGAAATGTACAAATAGCAACAAAGATGAGGACAATAGTCTGAATAATGTAAATACTGTTTATGCTATTACTGTTTGATTTTAATATCTAAGAATTTATTGATTTATTTTCCATTAATCATACTGCAAATTCCCCAAAATCATTTATGCCTGTAAAAAGATTAAGAATAGTAGCAAAAGCATTTTTATCGTGCGCACATATGACAGAGGCAAAATCTATGATTAAAAGTTATCTATTGCAAAACTGATGAGGTTCATTAACACACACTAAACTAATAAAAAGTTGTTTTTAAAAATAGCTTTTCTACAGTGTTGCAAACATTATAGTCATAGTCATAAAATGTATATTTTTTAATTTGTCAGAATTTCTGGGATGAGAAATTTTCATTATTTACAGTTATTTATAGTTGAACTAATATCTTCATCTTTGTTGCTATTATCACAATATTTTGGCCATCGTACCTTACGAACTTCAGGTGCCTGTTGTTCTGAAACCTTCAGGGAATTTCAAACATAAATCTTTATTTGATCCTTTTTTATACAAATATCTACCCAAGGTCCAAAAGCCACTCAAGGTAGAGAGTGTGGTGTTGTATGAGCAATTAAAAAGCAAGAAGTTCATGAGGTTATGCAGGAAAAATGACTGGACTTGAAGAGGTCACAATTGGGAAAATGTCTTCAATGGGAGTCTATTCCACAAAGCAGAAATTCTTGTGAAGACGCTGTTCAATTAGTACTTACTTCTTACTAATAGTGTGATGCGTCAGTTGCCCGGCTGGCTACCCTCAGGTCGGATCCTGGTCGAGATGGCACCAGATGTGACACCTCAGGCCGGGCTGGCCATCTGTCTAATGTGACGCTCGTTCTCGCTGACGGTCATGACGATCCCAGTGGTGACACTGCCACCCGGCTGGCTGGTTGGTTTGGTCGCTTTTGCTGGTCTTGACGATCTCATTCGATGATGTCACCACAAAAGCTGGATTACAGTACATCTTTTGCAACAACGGGCCACTGTTCCACGTTGTGATTAGATCCCAGAGGTCACGTTGTGCAATTTTAATAGTCATCCTTTTGAGCCAGTCTGGACGCTGGTGTACACTTGTGGTTTGAAAAATAAATATGGCACCAAAAAAAAAATTAATAAAATAAATGAACAAGGTCGAACTTGCCTGGAGAGTTACAAAGAATGTCTTTATATAAAGAAAAAAAACAACAATGTCTTTCTTTTCCCAGGAATACAGTTGTCGAAAATGATATACAATCATCGAAAATGTTCATTACTACAATGGAGAGAAAGGTTGTTTAAAGCATCATATCTTCTAATCCTAAAAAAAAAAATGCCTTGTTTAAGTTTCGTTAGTTTCGTTAAAGTGGACAGAGCTGTTCAAATTTTCACTTGAATCTAGTCCGTATTATCTAAAATTAAATCTGTCCATTTCTCATTTTGGTGATGTTAAAAAGATAATAAAGGAACTTGACGGAGTTTGCCGAAGTAGAGTGAATGAAGAATCAGAATTTTCAATTTTCCCGTGATTAAAAAAAAATAGCAATAACATTCTTTCGGGATTCATGTCAATGGCACATTATTCCAAATTAACTTCTTTGAGTTAATTTGTGGCTGGCTTCATTTGAAATTAACTCTTTAGCCATAAGTTCTATGGTGGGTGACTAGCCATGGGTCATGGCTCCCCGGTTGGGAACCCTTTTCCCCAGTTGTTACATTTCAACTGACAGCAACTCCAAAAGAAAGCTGAATATTGAGTAAAAACTCTCAGCAACTCTCCAAGAGAACTTCTCCAACTCCAATTTTCTTGCCAAGTCCGGATTTTTATAACCAGTTTTGATCCTCTATGGGGATCCAGCCGGCTCGAAGCCTTCGGCCAATGAAATCATTTTCTGCCCTCTAAATTTGCGGAAGGCTTTAGCTTGATGAATGAGATTTTGCCAACTCACATCGGATTTTGATTTCCTTCGAGTTCCCACAGATTCATGTTTTACCAGCGGTCTGTCGAGGAACCTTGACCTCACGTAACCTTATCAAATAACTCTGACACTTGTTTTGTCTAAGCGTTTTCAGCTTATCTGAAATGTCCATTTCAACAGTCTCCCCCCCCCCCCCCCCGAAAGAAGAGAATTTTATATTGAGTTTGTTTTTCTTTTCTTTCCCAGAAATAGTTAATTTTTTATATTCCCCAGATTTTAGAAGTACATGATAGTAAAAATAGTTGACTTTTCTATTCCCCATATTTTACAAGCATTTGATAGTATTACAATTATTATTTTTTTACACAAGCTCACATCGCAAATTGCAATAAAGCATTAATAATATTGCCAATATCAATTTTTCTCTCCATTGTTTTAAACCAACCAAGAGAAAGTATCCCCACGAGAGAAGGGAAAGTATCTCTGCTGAAGATAGTGTCACAATAGAATACAAAAGGAATGAGGATGATTCATCCTTGTGTATGTGGCATGGTGTGTTTCAGTTGCAAAGGTCACCAAGGAATGTAGCTATAAAGTAGTGAAAGGCTCACAACATTTTGTCAGTAGGTTGTAAGGTGGTAAATAATTCATTACCCACAAGGTATATACACACTTTTGAACTTTATTAAGACAGACAGGTGAGGACTGAACAGCACCAGTCCAGATATGGCAGTAATACTCCATTTTTGGTCTAATCTAGCTCTTGTAAAGTTAGAAGAACAAGTACAAGTCAATAAACCAATCATTTTTCCAGCATTTTTAGCAATAGATCAGATGTACAAGTTCCACTTGAGGTCTTAAGGGAGTTTAAGTTCCAATAGACTGTACAAGGCAAGAAGCCACTTTGAAAGAGCATCCACCCATTATGATAAGGAAAAGTTCAGAGTCTGCTTGGGTGGGGGACATTAGTTTGGTTTTGGACATTTTGAATTTTACCAACCAATTCTTCCCTCATTGAGACATGAGCGTTAGGTCAGGGGAGATATGAACTGCTAGGCTCAAACTTTTGGAAGTGAACCTATAAACTATTGTATCATCTGCATAGATAATTAATTAAGCCCTTTCAGAGATTCTATAGGTGGACAACTCTAGCAGCACCATGATACACCTTGTTAAAGACCTTTGATATAATCTACAGGGTTCTGCTATCTACATCTAAGTACTGCCCAGTCCTGTTTCCAATGAGTTTGAGTCTGTACTACCATGCCCAAGAATTGAATTCACAATTAATAATAGTGTCACCCAAATTAACAAAATAACATTTTAATTGTCTCAGTTAAGTCCTGTGGGACAGTCCTGAGGTTAGAACTTGGAGCCTTAAACCTAATGTTCTCATTGCCTCTGCTGCTGATGAAGCCTTGCAATGAAGCTTGGCTCTCTCTGTCATCATTTCTTTTTCTTTATTTATTAATGGCTCCAGTATGGTATTTATATTTATGCTAGGCTTACTGAGGAGGCCATCATAGCCTAGCTTATACACTGATTCCTTCTGTTCTGATTCTTAGTATTTTTTATTTCATTCCACAGGGATTAGGGACAACCCTTTTCTTTCCGTACATAATTAGCCATGCCTGATCTACAAGATTTCAATATTCCTTCAAATTTACTTTTAAGGGTTGGCTGGTATGTTTTAGCCATAACTGCTAGAGTTAAAATGTAGACAATTTTTGGTTATGTTCTCTCATGTTTTTTTTAGCTTAACTTGGTAGATATGTTTTCATAAAGATGAGATGCATCTGGATGTTGTATAGACTGCAAATCTTCCAGATCCTTTTTAACATAAAGAAGACAGATCACGTCAATTTCTCAACCCTTCTGTCTCTTTTAGCAGAAACTGATGTAATGTTTATAGAGTGGCTGTCATTCTAAAGGGTACATTTGATGTTTGTATGTATATGTTGGTCATCACTTATAAGTTTTGAACAGTGTTGTAAGCATGGGACAATCCTTTACTTTACTTTGTATGGATGGTGGAAATTGAAGTTAAAGTAATGTCTCATGAAGGTTGGATGTCTTGAACCCATTTCTCTGCACAAGTTATTAGAACATCCAGGATTTTTGGTTTCTTTTTCTGTTGTGATTTGGATCAAAGTTTTTATTGAGTTCAAATGGTCCAGCAGTATTTGTACATCTTCTTGGTTAGGCCAGAGCATGGTGTCATCTTCATATCTCATCCATATTGTTGGTTTTAATGATGCTGTTCCTAGAGTCATTTACAGCATTCTATGTATACACTTGCAATCATTGATGCTAACAGTGAGTCTGTTTCAAATCCCCAATAGAACATTTTCTGTAGGAACCCTATTAATTGGGTTCACTATATTCACTTTTACTATTTTATTGTTATGTAGGAGAACACCTTGGATCGATTCCACAAAGTAGGTTGAGTTCTTAGCATATGATGAAGAATTTCTGTTAGAAAATCTAGGCTATGGTAGCCCCGTTAGTAGGCATAGATATAAATATATGGGAACTATTAATATGGAAAAAGGAGAACTAATGATGGAGAGATCCAAGTTTGACACCAAGGCTTCAGCAGCAATAAGAGAAGTGGCAACCAAGGAAGTCAAATTTAACATCAAGGTTCCTGCAGCAGCAATGGTGGCAATAAGATAACTTCATGGTTATCTCATGGCACAGAGAATTAAAGCATTGGTTCATGAATGAGTGGCATAGTAGTTGTGAGTTCAATCTCTGTGCTGGGTAGTACAAGAAATAAGACTAGTAATGACTAAGTTGTACAAACATGAACAAAATGAGAGAGCCCTAGAAGTTAACAGAAGAACAAAAACAATATATCAAATTATTGGTTCAGTTTGAAATTCCCTGAAGGTTACATGTATTGATCGACACCTGATAAAGGCCAGATGGCACAACAGTTTAAATATTGTGATAATAACAATGAAGATGAGGACAGTAAATAATATATATTTTTTTAATTAATATTTCTTTACAGTACTATTCAACATAAATTAATATACAATTTGTAGCTAAGGTATGTTTCTTATCTTCTACAGAACATTTGCCATTGCTGAAACTGCAATCAACTCCTAAAATACAAATGCCTGGATTATATCAGCCTCTACAAAAAATAAGTTCAGGCAAGCCAACTAAAAAAAAAAGAAAAAAGAAAAAGAAAAAATAAGGTACTTTTTTGTTTTTTGTTTTTGAAACATTTAAACTTTCTAGTTACAGTGAGAAATGAATTAAGATACATCACTCATTCTTTAAACAAGCAATAAAATACCATTTTTTAATTTACTTCATAAAATAATAATTTAAAATACTTCCCAAACACAAACTAAACATGTCTTGGAATGAATAAAAATCCAATTTTTTATCCTATCATTATTTAGAACACTAACAGAAATCTACTTACCTTATACTCAATATTTAACATTCATGTAGTCTCACTTCTATATTAATAACTTTTCATTTTTTTTTATATCAAACTAGTTTATAGCTAATCTTTTTAATGCTATATTCTAGAAACATTTTCCTTTTACTATTGACTATGAACTGCTTTTCATTTTTTTTTCTTTATTTATCCATCTTTCACAGATGTCAAGGTTTTGCTGCTTATTCAATTTACATAAACTGTCCTAGATTTCTTTTTAGCATTTTGATTTAAAAACTATTCTCTACCAGAAAAAAAGTTTTCTCAATGTTGCCTATATTATAAATCATGAGTTTTCTTTAAAGTTTTCAAATGGAAATATTTTTATGTATAAATGAACAAATTTTAAGGAAAAGCTGGTGCTAAGTTGTGCTAAAAAAGAATTTTACATTAATATCTAAATTATCTTAAGATATCAAAAGTTATATTCATATATGTTATTAATTTAAAACTGTTTAAACTGATTGCTTGAATCAAGTTTGAGCATATATTATGGTGTTTAGAAAATAATTACATTTTACCAGAAAAGATATAAAAGCAAATGTAAGTTAAATTTATTTAGCTATTTTTTTATTTTATATTTTTATTTAATTATTTCAGCCCAAGAAAGGCAGGATCACCATTAGTGCACAGGGGTTAGAGTAAGAGTAAAGACTGGGTACAGTGGGTATTAAAGAAAGGATAAAAGATAAATGGGATTCTAGATAGAAGATGACAGTTTACATTGCATTTTATTTTTTGAAGATTGCAGCTATCAGGGAAGCAAGTAAACAAAATATAGTTCCACAGTTGAGAAGTGCAAGAAAAGAAACTGTTCGAGTAGAAGTGGCAATTGCATTTAACTATTTCAACAGTAAAAGGGTGGAACTTAGATGTCAATCTAGTAGCACACTTAAATTCACATGAACTGGGCACCAGAGAAAAAAGCTCATCAGGGCAGTTACCATGAAATTATTTGTAGAAAAGACAGAGGGATGCCATGTCAAGTTGGTGAGAAAGTGACTGAAGTTGAAATGTCAAGTCAGGACCGATTACATTGCAAATTCTTTGGATTTTGTCAAAAACCTTGGGATGAATAGCAGGAGCACCCTACCAGATATGGCAACACTATTTAATCAAGGATGAATGGTAGATTTATAAATGTGCAAGATGGATTCTGACAAAAAATCTTTCTGGCCCAACACAGAGACCCAACCTTCTTAGGAATATTATTTGTCCAATATGTAAACACCTTCATTTTCAATGACTATAGCCCAACACAATCTTTTATTCTACATTTAAAGAAATTAAAGTTTTTTTCCAAGAAAAGTTTGAAAGTCTGTTTTCAATTTTTGAATGTTCTGCCATTTATGAAATATGCACTAGTTATTGCTAAGCCTAGTGAGTATGGAAGACATCGAAGAAACTACCATTCTAACGATCTTATTTTTTCTTGAATTTGTTTTGCAAAATATACTACTGCATGGTCATGTTGGAGAATAACATCTTTTCTCTTTACCAAAGCGGCATGTACTTATCTAATCAATTTGCTGGCAGTATAGTATTCATTTTAGTTAAAGGGACTTTTAAGCATGTTATTTTATAATCTTAATTTTGCAAAAACTATTTTTCTTTGCATTCTACAGGGTTCCCCCACAAAAAACCCATGAAATTTGTTAGTTTATTTAATTGTTGGAATTTTTGTTACCATTATTTGAAACAAAAGCAAAGTATAGGAATTTAGTAGCTTAAATTTGTGTTTTTGTCCTTTTTTAAACTACTAAATTTCTAACCTTTATTTTTTTTTTCAAATAATGGTAACATAAATTTCAACTTAAATAAATTGTACCAAATTCTTTGTTTTTTGTGGGGCACCGTGTAACATAGAATTTCTGTATATTGTTTCTTTAACAATATGGGTTTACTTTTTTCTTAATTTAGCTAAATTTATTTTCTGCATTAATGAAATCTCTTAGAAAAGGAAGCCAGTATATCAATATTTAATTATTGACTGTACTCAAGAAATAAAAGAAAATCAAACCATTTAATCATATACTAAAAAGAAAAATGGTGTTCTCACAAATAATACTCTCCAAATGTCAGAAATTTATAGAAATAATCAGGCTGTAAGTGTAAAACAGTTTTGAGATCAATATGACAAGGAAATACTGAGATAACTCTGAGCATGCTCGACAGTTTTTCTTTTATTTTCAAATTTGTAAAAAACAGTAAAACAGTTAAGTAAAAAAGATAATTCAGATATTATGATTCTAAATGACAAATTTTACAACAGAAAAGGCTTTCCTACATGGAAAAATTTTCACAACACAATCTTTCTATTCCTATTTCCTGACATGATAAGCTAAGCTGAGTAAATATCAAGAATCCGGATTTTCTCCAAACTGGATATTGAAATTGATTAATGGCTTCAATCCCAAACTGATACTATCCTTTATTATGAAAAGAACATCACATATAAGAACTCTCTCTCTCTCTCTCTGTCTCTCTCTTGTTCTCTCTGTGGCACTTTCTTTCTGCACCCTAATGTTAAACAATTTAATTAATTTTCTCTTGGACTGAGAGGTTTACTTGTCTATATTTCTGAAATGAGGTAGTATTTACATTATTTACATTATTTGGACTATTTTGGCCGTTGTATGCTCTGACCTTCTTCAGGTGCTAGGAATTTCGAACCAAACCCTTTATAACAATCACTGAGGTATATCATTTTCATTTCTTGCATAGAGCATAGAGATGAATACAATATGGGAACCAGTAATATGGAGTGCCAGAGAAAATCATTAGTGTCAAAAGTTGTTAGTTCGATATCAGGCTACAGCAGTGGTGAACAAGTATCTTAGAGGGTTAGAGGGAGATAGCTCATGATTACCAAAAGAGGCTCTACGCAAAGAATGAGAAGGATATACCCCAGTGATTGTAATAAAGTGTTCAGTTCGAAATTCCTAGCACCTGAAGAAGGCTGGAGCATACAACAACTGAAATGTCGTACAAATGGTAACAAAAATGAGAACAATAGTTCGAATAATGTAAATAGTGAGAAGTTTACCTTTCAGATAGAAAATAATACCTCAATATTTTCCAAGTCAATTAGTTACTAAAATTGAGAAGCATCTCTAACATTAAGATAAATATCCAGGATACAAAGATATCTATTACATGAGTTATTTCTAAAGGTTCAAAAAATATGAGAACAATAATGAATTGTATTACATCTTCAACTGAAAGAAAAAGAAGATGATAGAAAATTTGCTAGTAGCAATTTTGTTCTAATGTTGTGAGAAGAGCAGAAATTAATTTTAAAAATGAATGTAATTTAACAAATAATAAATAGAATTCAATCAGGAAAAAGGAATCAATTATAATATATAAAATTGATACTTGTTTTTAACAAAAACAGGTTGAATATTCTAAGGATAAACACTGTTACCTGTATATATTTGGTTGGAAGGAAAATTCTCACAGTTGGTAAAGCATTAGTTAAGTTAGAAAACCACAAGAACTTTCTTTCCAACTAGGTAAACAGTGGATTTCACTTTTTTTTCTTGTCTTTTTTAAAAAGTTTTCATTAAATTTCAGTTTTCTTTTTAACAGGAGAATGTGTTCATTCTGATATTTCCTGTTCTTGTTTTTTTACCTGAAAATACAACTTAATTATATTTATGTGATCGAAACTTTTTGTCAGAAGAAGGCCACCAGATCAATTATATATATATATATATATATATATATATATATATATTGTTGTATACCGGAGGGGGGATAAACAGAGAAAAGAATAGTGCAAGAAATAACTCTTAACACTGAGTATATAGAGATTTATTATATGTTAGTACAATAAACAAAATACCAGTACACCCATGAACAGTTAACACAAATAACACTTATGAAGGCAATGTTTCTGTATAGGACGTATGCATTCATCTTGAGAAGAAAACTTCCATCTAGTGACGTCTAACTCACGTCTAGTGATGTCTAACTCACGTCTAAGGTCGATGGCTATCGACTCTCGTATAATGACGGATAATCTTGATCACTCCCATGTAATGATGTAGACTCTCATATAGTCATGAATACACTATCTCTCTCTCTCATGCTCTCTCTCTAATGCTATCCTGTAGTTCGTTCTCGTCGCGGTATTTTATGACCCGGGCCATACCCATTGTGGGGTACCAGGATATTCCTCTACAACAATATCTCTCCAGAACATATATATATATATATATATATATATATATATATATATATAGTTATTATTATTATAATCATAGTATACTGCAACTTCATACCTATACAGTTTTGGTGTTTAATACACCATCATCAGGCAGTGATATGTGGTTAATTTACTTATAAATATATATATATATATACTTATATATATATATATATATAAAACTATATATATATATGCTCTACTTTTGTATGGAGCACTTTTTAAAAATCAATATATAATTGAGAAATGTACTTCTATTTGTATTAACCACTTATATATATATACATATATATATATAGTTTTAAGGTATGCTAAATTTATGGGTTAAAGTGGTCAATATCAGGGATAGATAGATATTTAAATATAAAAGTTGACATTGAAGTCAACACCTAGTGTTGATAGTCTGTTTAGATGTAAGTCATGACATGTAGAAAAATTAGTTATCTTAAAACACTTAAACAACCCTAACTTATAAAACAAGAGAAATGAATTGATGTTCATATGTAGGCATAAAAATAAATACCTTGATCCGGATTGATTCATTTGTCTTTATTTGAAAGACAAATGGATCTCGATATGTAAAGTCAGAAATTTGTGTGTCTGAAGAGAATCAACTTTGGACTTGAAACACATGTAATGACACAGATACCATTATGGACATGTAATGTATTATACAAAAGATAAATAATAATAATGATAAAAATAATAATAAATCTACACTTTAAACAAAGCGTTCTCAGCTTCTCACACTTTTCCACACACACACACATGCATGCACACGCACACACACACACACACACACACACACACATGTTAAGTTTAACCAATAAGGTCTGTCTGTTTTTTTTTATTGTATTTTTTACAATTTCAAAATAAGTTGCACACCTAAGTCAAAAATGTGTGTAAACTGATTACTTTTGAATGAAACAGAATTTGTTTTTATTTTATTGCTCCTGGTTTGTCAACAAAACCCATTAAAAATGAAATTACATGGAATAAAGTTGAAACAAAATTATAAATGTTTTCTTTGTGTATCAGACTAGAGGAGGATAAATTGTCAGCAAGATATTTTCTTAGAATGCCAAGTTATGTGATGACAAATTTGGCAAATCATGCTGCTGATAATCCAAGCAAATTTCAAATTTATAACTTCTCAAATATTTTCATGTTTTATGTTTCTATAAGGCGGAGATCACCTATGGATTTTTCTTAAAAATCTGATATTGTTACCATAGAACCACTGATTGAGTTGATATGGAATAATGACATGTAAAAAGTAATGAAAAAGGTGCCTAGTATCCTGTAGGATTCCATCTAACTTGAGAAAGTGCATTGATTTGATGAGGAGATTATTTTCAAAAATGGTTGGAAGATCTCTCAAAAGATATTGAGTCATACTATCTCAATAACTGTCAACAGCTTCTTGTTGTTGAAGGATCTTGTGTGCAAATAGATAACTAGTATGTCCTATAAAAGCTTGCTGGCATTCATATTGGGCAAACGTAGTACCTAAGGGATTTCAAATACCCCCCCATTTCATCCACCTGGCATCTGCTATCATGTCCCATTCAAACTCCAGTAAATCACATCATTTTGCTACAAGCAGTGCAGCTGGTGTTCACATTGACTCACCAGATGTCATAGCACAACTAATATCTCTGAGTATTTCCATGATCTCAAAGTACAGTAACACCATCTCTCATTACCTTTACATACTGCTAACCCATGACTCTTGGCACATTAGTGTATAAATATGTATACACATGAACATATACATACCCATACAGACAGACAGACAGACAGAAGCAAAGAGAAAGAGCTTGCTTCAGTTAATGCAGTCAAAGATTATCCAATAATTAATATACTTGTAAATTCATAAAAATCAGTAATATTTTTTTAGATTGTTTTATTAAAAAAGTGTCTGCTAACCAATTTTATGTTTAGGAAACAAATTAAGAGATCAATTGTGATAATATGACTAGCATTAAATATTTCTGTAGTATGAAACCAGTTTTCATTTAAGTTAATTTATTCAGTTAAACTTTAAGAGTTTTAGATGAAAATATGATTACTGAATGTAGATGTGAAAAACCTCTATCCATACATAAAGTTTAACTTTTTTTTTATTTTCAGGCTGAAAAAACAGCTTTGAATAAATGGCTATGAAACTTTTTATAAGAAGATGGAAACCAATTCTGTAAACAGGTTGTTAGTCTTAATAATGAATTTAAAAGCATCAAATTAATATAAAAAATACAAAATAATCCTGATATTATTAACATGGAAAAAACAAATTTATACATTTGTTTATAATTACATCTTTGTAATTAACAAACTGATTCAACATATTTTTGTGCTCACACTGACAATAGCTGCTAATATTTTTATATATATTTTTGTTTTGGAACAAAACTATTTATAACAGCTTTATATTTTGTATTATAATATTTCAGTGTATTACTAGCAGTAAGTACCCAGTGTTGCACAAGATGGGAAGAGTACAAGTTTACTTTTAATTTTTTACGTGACCCACATCTGCAGACATTAAATACATTAAATTGTATTTTTTGAAAGAGTTATTCTCCATGTAAAAGCTACTGTGTTGAATTTATCTTTAACAGAAAAAATACTTGAAAATGGGAATTTAAAACAAAAATTAAACAAAAAAGCAATGCACAATTTATTTTTTATAAGAATAAAAAATCTTCAAGGGGTGTGTAAGTTTTAAAACAAATGGGATAAAAAATGTGGAAATATTTGTTAATAGAAATCAGTGAGGATACACACACAGATACACACACACACACTTCTTCAGTTTTATTTATATAGATAAATTATTAAAAGAAACTTTTCCCTTTCTAAGAACATGAGATTTTAAAATATTAAAAAAAATTCATATGATTTATAGAATCTGAAATTTAGTGCTATTATTTTTACCTATTTAAAAAAAATGTCTTACACAAATGTGACATTTATTACATTATTGTAAAATTTTTTGCAGCTATCCAAACTATTTTATATCCAACATTCACACAATACTAAATTAAAATAGACAACATAAACATTCATACTAAAGACTACTAAACATATCTATACAATTTTTCTTAAGTGTTTTAATAATCAACAAAATATTTTCATACAACCTAGCACATCTGTTTTGATAAAGAAAACATCAAAGCAGGTAAAATAATTGTGATATTCTATAGTTAAGAATGAAAATGTTTAATATCTGTATTAACAAACATTTCCATTTTATCTATACTAATGAAATAATTCTTTGTTTTGCCTTTGTTAGTGGCACAACTTTTTGTTTGATCCATTCTACAGCCTTCTTTTGGTAAACAGTTTGTAAGGATTAGTGTGCTAACAAATATAATACAAAGAATGATTGTAAGAGTCTAATTCATTGAATGATAATGACTTTCTGATAATTATAGACAGTATATTTATAGAGAAGGACAGACAAAATGCTAGACAAACTCACCTAGTTTTACAATCACTTAACATTTTTGTGTAGATGCCAAGAGAGATCAGATATTAATTTCAAAACCAATGTTAAGAACAAGAAAGCAAAAAATATTCAGAGACAGAATGTGTTCTAGTGGGAGAGATAATGCACTACAACTAAGAATTAAAACACTAATCATGTAAAGGTCCTATAGAAAAAGGAGAGATCTTAATAATATTGAATTCAGCATTGATAGAATAAAAACTACTTGAGTGTTAGGAAGGTCATAAAATTATGATTTCAACAATAAGAATTTGTCTTACAGAAATTTCCATTGATTACATGATCAAATTATTAGCAACAATGATCCAATTAAAGTTGTTGTCAATATCAACAATTGACATCTCAGTGACTCTGTAGAAATAGTACTTAACAAATGACTTGAATTCAAAATTACCAACCAGCAAATATCTTATATAGACTTAATTGATCCACTGAAGGAGTTGATTTCAAAATTGCCAAAACATCAAGTAGATTAATATAGATGAATTTAGTTTGAAAGAATCTAATCATTATGGCTGAAAAAAATGTATATACAGAGGAAAATTGGCAAACATAATCTGGTACTTACAAAAAATTAAACAAATTTTCTCAATTATCTCCAGAGAAATAACTGAGATTACAGATGATCCAAAATCATAACAAAGAGATCATATTATCATGATACTGATTTGAATCAATAATGGCTCCTCTCAAATTGTATACAGCACAAGTAGTTTTCAATTATCTTGAATGGTTCTTGACATTGAATCAAAGCTGCCTTTGTTGAGAATTCATATAAGTATAAACAATTTCACCAGTACCATTTGAGAAAACAACTTATTCACTACAGCCTGTTTTAATGGTTGTTCTTGCACAGTGAGAGTCATCATATATATATATATATATTATGTATGTTAGTCTAAAACAGATTAACGTGTATAAAAAAAAGTTTCAAAGAAAACGGTTTAATTCTCTTCGTTTTAATATCGCGTGACTTTGCACTACACATGAAGGAATTCTAAAAACTAAAATATTCTGTTAATCTTTTGAAATGATTTGTGAGCATTTTTGTGGTTGCCAACACTGTTTGTTTATAAATATGTAATTTAGAATAAAGCTCATTTTGTATTTTTGCCTTGATAAAGTCAATCACAGGATGAAATGCGTAGGCGATTTAAAATACAGTTTTCCTCTTGTATTTATTTTATTTAACCATCCTCGTCTTAATCTCAGATCATAACTGAGTATATTTTTACATATATATATATATATATATATATATATATATATATATATATATATATCCTTCTAAAGATACACTAGCCAAATACTCCATTAAGGCACACTGTAAACTAACTTGGTTCAGCATGTCAACTCTTCATCCCAGTTGTTTTTTGGATTATCTTCTAAAACCACTCTGTGGTAAAACACCAACAAATGTGATGATCTCAGCTCATCTTGAGGAACATTAAAATGTACCAATCTATTCATTACTAACAGTGAATTTAATATGTTTTTGTTTGTTTTTATGAAGTACAAATAGAATTTGTGGCTCATCCTATGTGACAAAATGGATAATGATTATTGTCTTAAGGAATATACCAGCATTTCCATTTTGGAAATGTTAATGCTTTATGTGTGGACAATACATTTTGAGTTAAGGCTCAATATGGAAGTGTGTTGTAGTGCAATGGATATTGGCTCGGAACAAGAAATCAGAGAGCTGAGTTCAAATTCCAATCAAATTCGTTTCATTCACTTACACACAAATACTCTTGTGAAAGATATTAATCTCAGTATCTCTTCTCATTCACTGAAAAAACAGCATAGCATGTTGCTAAAAAGCCTCAAACTTAATAAAAACAAAGTTTTATCATCAAAATGTTGATGTTATTATTAAGAGGAAAGATCAATGTATTTTTATTTTTAAAAATTTTTTAATGCTTTTGTTGTATCGCCAAGGTGGATAGGATACACAGAGAAAGTGTGCTGCAGTGCTATTCAGTATAATATTCAATCCTAAATGGATATACCCAAAACAGTACAATAGTTACAATGACAGACAAGACAAAACTTACAGCACAGATTGCAATAGTCGTCAAAGTAATCAGTCCGAATATTACTCGAATGACACTCAAATATTACACCTCAATTGCTACTATTTTTTACTTAAATAGCCCATTTTAGACCATGAGCCATTCCACCATTGGGAGTGTTGCGGGGGTGTCAACCACTCTGCAACAGCTTTCTAACACATTCAAAATTTTTGTTAAAAATCTTGTTTTTCTTTTGTCAGCAAGTGGCCTGATTTTAACAAGAGACTATTATAGCAAATGCAATATCACACAACTCACTTTTTTGTCAGTTAATTAATTAATTTGGAAGTTAACTTTTTTTGACAATTTTCATCCATCAAGTCAATCATCACCACAGATAACAGCATGATAACATTGATATAATGACTACTGTGATTAAGAAACTCTTTTATAGTATGTTTCAGGCAGTAAACAAGTAATACTTGTTTCAAATCAGATTAAGGTAAGATTAAAATAACGTGTCAGCAAGGTATATTTTATTTTTGCAAAATTTTTAAAACTGAGAATTGGCTTCTGTTTACAAAATGTGTCACTTGATCAAAAATGACCAAACAAGTAAAATTTGTTTTTAAATCTGAAAAATTTTAGATTCCAATCAATATAATTTCAGTTTGAAATACACCAGAGTATTTTGTTTACTGGAATTAGTAAATTTAATCCTTTTGCTTTCAATTAAAGCTAAATTGAAAGCTTCAAGAAAGCCTTTTTATTTATTAAAACTCATTTAAAACATAGGTTTCAAAAACGAGTGGAAGTATTTATATTAATCAATCTCTTCTCCCTCCAGTTATGGGTTGAATAGCAGGACAGATTGGGTTCTATAGCCTTGGTTGGCAGCCAGTCTACTGCAAAAAGTAATGGCAACCTACTATAGGAAAATCTTTTGTCAGTCATGTCATGTTTCACATATGGTAATTAACTGACTGACTGATATATCAACAGGACAAAGACCAAGGTTTCCACTTTCTGATGACTTATAACACCTATATAGTGTTTTCTGACAATCTTACTTGAGGTCCTATTCTACTGAAACCTTCACTCTAATCTTTTGAACAGGTGAACTTGATCTTTTGAACTTGTTTCCTGTTTAGGATGCGTTTTCCGGTTTTCTCTTTTCCAATCTTTTCACTCTTTTCCTTTTTTATTATTTTTTTTCAATTGGAGTAGATAGACTAAACTATCGCCCGGTTCACACTCCACCCACATCTATTGAACAGGTGAAGAGGCTCATCCCTTGTTTCCTGTTTAGGATGCGGTTTCCGGTTTTCTCTTTTCCGATCTTTTCACTCTTTTCCTTTTTTATTATTTTTTTTTTTTCAATTGGAGTAGATAGACTAAACTATCGCCCGGTTCACACTCCACCCACATCTATTGAACAGGTGAAGAGGCTCATCCCTTGTTTCCTGTTAGGATGTGGTTTCCGGCTTTCTCTTTTCCATTCTTTTTACCCTTACGTAGCTCCCTGCGCATCAGTGGCATTACCGCCTTGCTTGGGGTGATATGATTAAAAAAAAAAATGTATATGAATAACAATTTTATATTCTAACTCCACAAAAGGGATTTGTATGTCTTCTTGAATCATGTGAACTTAATGAGACTGTACTGTTCCCAATAGAAAAAGAAAGAAGATAGCTACAAATTTTCTTTTTTAATTGCTCACTTCTATTTTTAAAATTTTCATTTATTGCCTTCAACATTAGGAAAAGATAATCAGCAATGATCCTTTAAAACTGAAAAAAGATTTAAAGGATTGAAGTAGCATTCTTTAAAATAACAAGAATCAATTCTGTTGTTTCTATGGCAGTAAATAAGAGGAGGAACCTCAAAGATATAATTTATAGGCATTATAACATAAGAATTGTTTTCAATAGCACAACCACTTTTTGCAAATCTCACTTAAGTTGGTTTCTTGCAGGAAGGGACTTTGACAAAAAACAGCCCATGAAATATGGAAAAAAAATTTAAGGAAGAAATAAGAGCTGTTCCCCTTAAATCAGACTTGGGGAACATAAGCTATATTCAACAAGATGGTAGAATTTGTATTCTTTTATTGTTCTCTCTCCTTAATAATGTTATGGCAGATCATATCAAAAGAAGAAAGAAGGTACTTATTAGATTGAAACCAAATTGATAACATTGCTAGAGAATGAGAAAATTAAAGGAAATGGTATATGTTATTCTTTTAAACAGGATATCTAAGTCAAACCAATATGGAGTTCAGCATTGTGTCATTTCTTTGCTCAATGTGGAAATAAAGAAAATAATGAAGCATACAGTTGCATAGAATTACCTATTTTATACAGATGCTGAAAATGTTAATATCAGTGTGCTTTGCATTGCTCTAGTCAATAAGCCATTTTTCTTTTCTGTAAAATATAGTACACTTAAAGAAGGCTCTAGAATGAATTAGCCAAAACATTGTGCTAACTGCATAAGCAACACAAACAACTTAACATGATAATGGTTCTTAAAAACATCACTAACAAACATGTTTATTTATATAACATTACAGAGGTAAATATGTATCAGTATAGGTACATATTTACTAATTATATATATATATATATATATATATATATATATTCTTCATTTGTAAATGAGTTGTTTACAAATGAAAAATATTCAAAAGTTCTACAATATAATTGTATTGAACACTTTGTAATACAACTGTGTACTGGTCTAATTTTATTATGACTAAAACTAAGCAATTAAACGATCAATATATATATATATATATATATATATATATATATATATATATATATATATATATATGTACATATACAAAAAAAAAACTGAATAAATTTATAAATTTAAAAAATATTTATTCTTTTAGTAAAAATACAAACAATAATCACTCATTATTGATATCTTATGTTGTGAATGTGAAATACTGAACAAAATATTTTAAAAAAGTACAATGTAATCTTGTAAAAAATAGTTACTTTAGCAATTATCCAGTTTGAGAATAAGATTTAGCAAATTGTGTAAACTGAACCAAATCAGTTTCAGCGATTGTTTTGCTGTGTGTCTTCATTGATTTAAGAAAATCATCCAGTTGTACTTGTTTAGGAATAACCTACAAAGTAAATAATAATTTATAATTCATTAAATATGTTGGAACCAAAATGTGGTATTATTGATTTATGTATAAAATTTATATTAAAGAATAATTCATTTTAAAGGAACTTAAAATTTACAATCATGCTCATATTTAATATTAGTTGTTCACTTTCAGTAAAGCTCTGCACCAGTATCAGTAAGCTTTTGAAGCCATTCAGTTATACCTTTTGTTTTTTTGTTTTTTTTCAGTTATTGCTTTTGCTTCATCAAGCATCTTTTTTATTTTTTTTGGAGGCGGGGTCTCTTTTTTGGCAGTTTTTTTTTTTACCATTGTTAAAGTCTTTATAATATTTTCAAGAATGTTATGTCTTGTATTTCTTTCTTAAGAACTGGCATAGTGACAGTGCTGTTCTCATCTGTGTTTTCTACTTTCCTAAGTCCTCTAAACAGAAAGGAAGAGATATTTACCCACCAAAGAACTGCACAACTTCCTACAGATATTTACCATAAAGGAGTTTAGTACCTTGATTACCTTTCACATTTGCCATACCATGCTTTACTGACAACTGATATTTCTAAAAACCTGTAAATACCAAACAGATTTCTACAAAGACTGTAAGAAATGTGACAAAATATGTTCACACTAACACCCATCTGAATATTACATGTTTATGAATATTCATTCAATGAGTAACATATCCTCAGTATGGCACAGGAGTGTCGAAACAGTGGTTTTAGCAAAGAACAAAACAATTTCCTTTCAGTCATGGAAGAATAATCTAACTTACTGTCTATCCTTAGATACAACTTTGCACTTTTTTTGGAGTCTACTTGGAAAAGAAATCATGTACCCACCCATACTGGGGTTTCACAGACAATGCTTTAGAAATTTCAGGCTTACTGCTATTCAGAAAAATAATATTGTTGAAATGATGCTAAAATGTAGCCCAATAATTTCCAGAAACATCATAGTGGAAGCCTCTATATTTCTGTCAAGTGTGTGACAGGTTATAAGACAGCACTACAGCTTCCAAACCAGAGGGGGGCTCACATCTTGAATTTAAACTCTATTATACTGGAACCAGATGAGTGCCCAAATGATTTATTCTAACTACCCTCTTTCACTGAAGACTCCATGTTATGATCTGACACCCACATGCCATCAGAAAAGCCTCTCTACAGAAGGAGAAAAAATGACACCCACTTTAGAAAACATGTTAATACTCACATGGTCATGACAAATTTGCACAGGCCTCCTTAAGTTAATCAAACAATGCTATAGGAATGAATTGAGATTGTACACCTTAATGTCAATAAAACCAGAAATTTCTCAGGCATTGAGCAATGATGTGTCTGTGAACCAGACATTCATCACTCCACATGAAGACTCAAAAAAGTTATACTACATACCAGGGCCTCCTCTATATTAACCAAGGCCTGAGTGATGAAATGTGACGTCACAGGAGTAGAGCCATGAATCAGCAGAGCAGCCATCTTTCGCTTCATGACAATGTTGATAATCACAAAGTTGTTTTTTTTAATAAAGTTTTTAAAACTTTTTAAAATGTAGCAAGAAAAAAAAAGATATGTTTTGATTTATACTGGTTTTAACTTTAATTAAAATTAAGAAAAACAATAATTAATAAGAAAATATATACATCATTGTTGACTACTGACTGTCAGTCGTGTTTGTAAATAAACACAGTTTTAAAGACAAAATTTTTCATTTATACATCTAAATTCTAAAAACAATTTAACAAACACTGCTTAAATTTTCATATTTTTAATTTAATTATGAAAAATCACAATCACTTTTGTTTTAATTGCAAGAATTTTTAAATCAGAATCACTCAAATATAGCAATCAAGTAACCATTAGAATTTAGGAACAAACAAGAAGCAACAATAAATAAGCAAAATTTATTAATTAAAAATATTAAAACATTTTAAATTCAAGCAAATTAATTCAAACTAAATAAGTTTAAGTTACTGATTTTTAAAAATCAAACTTATAAAAATCTATTTATGTCTCAAAATTCAGTTGAATGTTTGAAGTTTTTTTTTCTTTACTTAACTTCTTACAAGTAATATTTTCCTTGCTACAAAAATTATTTAATGATGCATTAGAAGAGCTCCAGACAATCATTTTTTTCATTTTTTCAATGCTGTGACCTTCACCACATGAGTCAATATGAAAGAAAGTTCATTAGCCAAAACATCCAATGTTATGTACATTGACAATTTTCTTTGATTCATTGAATGAAGAAAAGAAGGATTCTTTACAAGTTTATTAATAACAATATAATTGTATAGTACTAAATTTGTTGTTACATCATTGAGATATAACAGAGAACCTCTATTAATTCCTTGAAAATAACTGTTTCAGGTAGCATATCAACTCTTCCTGATACTAAACTTTTGCAAATATAACATTTCATTTTTTTAAAAACGGCATAACAGCAATAATCTGCTAAATATTCATTGAAAAGAAAACACTATTTTCTTAAATAAAATATCAATGAAATATTAATTCAAATATTTTAGAAAATATAATGTTTAACAACTTTTTTGGCTTCAGTTTAAGTTTTAAAACATTTAAAAAAAACAACTTCTGAATGAATAGCCATATTTAAATTTTATTTTTTTAATTCAGATATTTTTTAAGATAATTTTTATTTCAATTTTATTCAAAGAAATAAAAAATAATATCTTATTTTATTGTATTAATTTAAAAGATATAAACAAAGTGCTTTCTTTCTTGTGCTACAGCAAAACTAATTTTTTAGCAAATTTTGATTTTAGCGCCTGTTGAAATAAATGGTGATAAAATTTTAACTACTCACTTTGCTAAATGGACTTGGGGTAAAATTCTCCCTTTTAATGGCATGTTTCCATTTATCAAATAATTGTTTATTTTTTGGAAATGAAAAACAATGAACTTTCGGTCCATTTTTATAATTCTCTTTGCAATTTGGTACCACTCAAGGGGAAAGCATGGTTGGTTCTGAAAATAAGTCAACACTAACGGATGCCGTGTAGTAAATAAAACAGAGCTCTACTAAGTGTGATGTCAGCAAGTCAACTTTAATCATAGAACAGGCCTTGGTTAATATAGAGGAGGCCCTGCCACATACCCCTGAAAAAAGTATGTCCTCTCTGTGTAGTCAAGCTAAAATACCTAACACTAGCCTTTGAAACACTTTTCAAGTCAATGTACCTACCTTCCAGAATCCAACCACCAGATCCTAGACATTCTGGATGACAAAACTCAAGTGGGTGCTGACACTTTGAGCAAGGTATATGTCAATGATGAAGCTATGAGACCCCTATGGCAGATGAAAATTGATTAGTCCTCCAACATTGATATGTCTGCAAACAGCTACTCAGTAAGGATCATCACTGATGGTGGAGTCACAAGAATTATAATGGGACATGCCACAGCCTAGCTGCTTAGATGTGAAAATCATGGACACTTCCCAGTCAGCAAAACAGACACATGGCTCCTCACCACTTAAGATAGATGGTGAGTCCTGGTTCACTTGAGAAAAAGGAACATATTGTGAAAGATCTTGACCCCAAGATCCTTTGAGGGTTTCAATCTATGTAGAGAAATTCCATAATCATCAAATATGCCAGGTCTGAAGTTTGGATTGGGGATACCTGAAATACCTATGGTTCTAGGATGTCATTACCAAAAGTACAATGAAGCCCTCATTATACATGGCCCATCTCAACAGACTACTTCTTACCCCAACGAATACACAAATTCCATCATCTTTGTCAGGATATACCTATAGTCACTTGAATTGTCTCTATTTATGAAGACACATGTCTATCAATAACCAGTACACCTGGCATACTTATTGATCTGGACTATACATAGTCCCCCTCAGAGAGAGAAAAATTCTGTGAATTCTCCATATTTGAAAGTGACTTACTAGAATACAATGATTCAGCTAGTCATGTTGAAGCCACCATCAACTTAGGCCCAACACAGCCATTCCAGAGGCTGACTAAATATAATGACAACTTAAGATCATCAGCTAGCAAGACCAGTTTGCCCAAAGTAGACATTTATTCTTGGATGGATCTAATCAGGAAAGACTTAGTTGGCAGGTCTTCACATGACCAAAGCATTAAGTTCCTGTCAAACCTCTAGAACAGTAAGGAGATTACACTCATTTACGTACAAAATTCCTAAATTGTGTCATCCCTAGTTGCTCTGATTTCCTTAGTCCTTAATGAGGCAATCTCTGAAAAGGAATCACAGGATGTAGCAGATTCATCTGACAGCTTTAAGAGGCTCACAACACAGAGACCTGAGCTCAGCTGAAACTTTACATGTACCTCATCCAGTAGATCAGTTTTTGATTGTCACTGATAGATCTGTTAAACAGAACAGCATCTGCATCATGATGTGTGCCAATAGAGATGGGAAACTACTTCACTGTGGTCACTTATTAGCTAGAATTAGCTATTGTTGCTGTGGTCAGACACTTCAGCCCATACTTGATCCAATCAAAACATCACTCTTCAGTAATTACAAACAGTAAACTTTGTTTAGAGGTTTATGAAGAACATTACCGCAGTCAGTTTTCAGCCAGACCTAGAGTGACATCATTCCTGTCAACTATCAGTCAATACCAGGCCAACATCATCTGGCAGGGAAAGCCAATATATCACCTGATTTTACCAGCCATAATATAGTTAAGTACACTTACCTAACATGTGAATATTCAAACCTCAGGACACACACATGCAGTATACACATCAATCAATGCTTTACCAATGTTAGAGATGTTAAAAGATATCTGCAGACCATATCAATAGCTCAGGATGGTCTACTATTCATTTGCTGAAATGATTCGCATTGAAATACAATTATCATCACTTCCCACCAATAAGAAAGAGACAATGTATTGTCTGAATTGCTTGTATCCTGAGAAATTAAAAAAAAGATGTTGTTTACAATAGCATATTGGTTGAGAAAATGGGTAGTCATTGAAAATAACAACCTAAAATTGTTCTAGATAAAGAAACAGAACATTTGGTTTATGCAAAAAGTTATGTCAACCACTGAGAAAAAAATCTTTACTAAAAGATTAGCAAGTCTTGAAATGTATAAGGAAAATCCCATAACATCTAAGATTACTGACGAGATTGTTTTTCTTTCTATGACATTTGCCTAAAGTTTTTATAGCTGTCATTATTTTGGACTTTTGGCATGAGTGAGACAGACCAGATTTTGCTGGGTAGTTATTCTTCCCCGATTGTGGAGCAGGTCAGATCTGGGCAGACAACCTGCATTTTGGTGATTTGACACATCCCAGAATTGCTTGTAGGACAGCCATATGGTAATTTCTGAGTCAGTATGAAAACACAGATACATGCATGACAGAAGAATTGATGAAGGTCAACAAGCAGGCTATTACTTGATCACACATGACTGAAGAATTGAGAGGGCATCACTTTTATGATTGCAACTAAAATCTCCAAATAACTACTCCTGCAGTAGAGTATTAAGATTTACAGTAGCTAATAAAGACATAACCAATTTTTCTTTATACTTAATAAATCTGTTGTTAGAGTTTATCAACAATGTTGTGCATTTCATTAAAGGAGTTCTTTTTACAGCCTGAGTTCCAATGAGCACTTGGGCGAAAGAGACAAAAGTTTACCACAGCTGTGAAAGGGGATTGTATAATTTTCAACAGGAATTATATAGTCTTTGGTGGGAGTTGTGCAGTATTGTCCATAGTACACAACATATATAAAGGGCTAACACTAGACTTCACTGTCAATCCCAATATTGTAAGATTTAGGGAAACCCAGATTAACCCTATTAAGACAACATACTCACCCTAAACAAAAAGAGAAAAGAAGGCTGATTGATTGTAAGGTTGGTATTATATAACCAAACTAGCAACTTGTGACTGAGAGGAAAAAGAGAAGAGATAGAGATCAGAGCCAGGGGTGTGTAATGTGTGAGTTGAGAAGTGTTGATAGACATGTCAATGATCGAAGGGTTGCCCAACATGTTAATGGGTTACAACTGTAAGTACATATTCTGCTTCTAGTTTTAAAGCTCTTGAAACAATGAACTTTTGTGAAATTATTATATGTCAATCAAGATAGGAGATAGCAAAAATCATAATAACAATCCTGTCATAGAAAAATCAATTCATGACATTCAGAAAAAATCAGAAAAAATTAGTTGTCCGTTTCCTAATACTGTGTAAAAAGAGACCACAGTTGAACTCATCTGACGCCAGTGAGACTTGTAATTTGGATAAGATAATGACTGTTCCACTGGGCTTAAGGTAGAAAAATAAATTATATGAGACTGGCCACTTAAAAGTTAGAGTAACACAGAGACAACATGAGATGTAGTAAACTTAACATATTTATTTGAAGTTCCTCCTGGGTCAATCTTATTTATATCCTTCATTCACTAGTGAGACTAGAAGTGCTTACAATCATCATCATCATAAGCACAATCAACATTATTGCTCCACCTTCTTAAAGTTTATTTTGGTTACAATCCAAGGGCAATAATTCCTCACTTTTGGAAATTAAACAGATATCTTGGAGTTTGTATTTTTTGTCTTCGTCCTGTTTTTCCAGTACTTTCACTTGTATTATTAATTGTTTGAAGATCCTTGTAATGATCACTAACTGGTTTCTTTCTTAAAAGTTTATTTTCAAAACCTGAAAATCAAATATGTTTCTTTTTACTACTGAAATTCTCTTGATTAGTTGTCTCAATATACAACCTGTTGTTAGTGTTTGCTGACTTGATTGTTTCTTCAGTGTTCCAATATTTTTGTTTATCTAATTTTATTCTATTTCCTCTTTTTAGAGTAGATAAATTTCTGGCACCATGGAATCTGTTAAAATTCTTTTCCATTCTGTTTTTTTTTCTTTCTTTTTTGTAAGTTTGTCTCTCTCCCTAATCCATGTGTATTTATTCTGTTCTATTGAGAATGCATGAGGAAAATTCTATTTTTAAATTGCCATCTATTTCTTGAAATAGACCTGCTCTGAGACCGTCATTGCTAATTACTGCAGGTCTGGCTGGATCATATGATAGAATTGGTGCCAGAGTTAGTAATCCCTTTATTTTTTAAAAAGAATCTTCTTGTGTGTAGTTCCCACACAGTGTCCTTTTTTCAATAATGCTGTCATGAGTTATATTGTTTCAGAAAGTTCAGTGAAAATTAGATTAAGTATCTGACCATGCCAATTATAAAACATAATTTAGTTAAATTTGTAGGTGTAGGCAACACCTGGAAGGCTTTCCTTGCTGGGTTGAATTCCATGTCCAGAAATTATGTGTCCCAAATATTCTTGTCATGTCTTCTTGAATTTGCAATTTCTTTATTAAACTTGATTTTGCTTTTTGTAATATTTTAAGAAGAGTTTTTAGTCTTTTATTGTCTTCTTCTATAGTTCTACCATAGATTAGAACATCATCAGTCATTGTTTTGACTCCTTGAATATTTTTCAATAATTCTGACATCTTTCTTTGAAAGATTTCCAGAGCTGATGTTATATCAAAGGTAATCTTTTAAAGCAATATCTTCCAAAAGGAGCCATGAAAGTTGTGAGTAGATAGCTTTCATTTCTTAATAGAATTTGATAGAATCCGCTGGTAGTATCCAAATGAGAAAAAAATGAACTCTATTTAGTTTAGATGAAATATCATCTAAATTTGGTAACATATACTGTTTCCTTTTCACTGCTAGATTCAGTTTCTTCAAATCCACATATATTTGAACTTCTCTTTTTGCTACACACCAATCAGTTGGTTCTGTAACCTTTTCAATAATTCCCTTCCTTGTTTATTAAATTCTTCCTTCACCTTCAGTAAAATATGGAATGGGACTCTCTTAGCTGTTGTTGTTACACAGTAGGGTAATGTGTCTTTTTTCAGAACTATTTTCATAGGGCTTTCCATTTAAGCATCCATCAACATCAAATGAAGTTTCATGTTTTATTTTGTCTAAATGTTTTACTAAATTTTTCTAGACGTTTTTCTAGACAATAAGTTCTCTCTTTTGACATATTTGATGACATATATCTCAAAATAATATTTGTCCTTATTGTCTTCTGTAATGATATTAAATTTTCCAATGCCTTAGACTATTTTACCAGGTCTTGTGAAGATGGCATTTCCTAGTTTTAATATAGGTTTTTCTCTAAGATTTTTGTAAGTCTCTGTTGAGATAATGTTTATATTAGAACCTGTGTTGATCTTAAATTTCACCACTATGTTACAAATTTTTAAATTTTTATACCATGTGTCATTTTAACTTTGTTTCTATCAGCAGCTCTCCTAAAAAATATCTCTTTACTTCACTTATTTTTTATATCATATTAGTTTTAGTTCTCCAGGCTACAGTTAAATTATTCATTTTCCTGCATTTCTTACAGTTTCCCTTTTACTAGACAGTTTTTAAAATCCTGTTACTGTTTTTCCACTGTTCTTATTTCTCTGGTTTAGAGGTTTTCCTGGGTTTTTGATTATTCTATATTTTTCTTGTAGATTTCTTCCATTTGCAATTTTATTTGCTCACTGCTCCTGGCCATCTCCATAACTTTCTCAAGTTTCAAATTAGGAATTAATTTTAATCTTTTGGATAGGTCATCATTCTGTAGTTCTATCACAAGATGGTCTCTAATTTGGTCATTTTTCTTTAAAAACTCATATGCTCCGGCTAATTTGTGCAAATTACAAATAAAGGCTTCAACTGGTTCTCTTGGTAATTGAACCCTACGATAAAATGTTGCCTTTTCATGAATTATATTTCTTTTAGGCATGAAGTAGGCATTGAATGAGAAAGAAAATGTCCAGAATATATTTTCGGCTTCACTTTCTATGCAATATATTAATGTACTTACTTCAGTTTTATTATCTTCTTCTCAGAGTTTCAATGCTTCTTGAAAGTATTGAAATCTTTGTGACCATTTTGTCAATTTCCCAAATTTGTAAAATCAAACAGTTCTAGTTAGTTAATCTGAACATTTTTTTAGATAATTTTTAGAATTGGATCCTGTTCTAGAAAATAATTTTCTTCTTTTAGAAAGAACTTCTCTCTGACACCATGTTCCACTGGCATTAGGTGGAAAAATAAGTTATATGAGGCTGGCCACTGAAACATAGAGATGACATGAGAGGTGATAAACTTAACAACTAGTTTATTCAAACTGCCCACTGGATCTATCTTGATCCCAGCATTCACTAGTATAACCGGAAGTGCTTACAATCATCATCATAACCATAATCAACATTATTGTTGTTGTTATAATAATGGCCATCAATGAAAGGCCTATGTTAATGACATACTAGTATTCTCTCCAACCCTAAAAGAAACAGGCATATTTCTCATTGACTACATCATAGACTGTTAATCTTTTTGCTTACAAGTTTCTCTATCAGTTAAAAAAAAAAGGCATCATGCCAACATTATGATCAGTAAGCATTCTGGGCTGTTCAGTGGTAACCCTTGTTTTCCAATTATCACTTTTGGTCCACTGGACGTTTTTAGAGTCTTGGTTTTTTGGTATACATGTGGTCAGTGCCTACTTTACCAATATTAAAGTTAAACGTTATCTTCAAGATAGTTGTGTTGTATTTCTTTCTTAATAACTAGCACTGATATAATTCTCGTAGTACTTACCAAATCAGCAGGCAAGTTCTTTAATTCTGTTTGTATAGCACCAGAACTGTCTGAATCACAGGGAACAAATCTGCCACCTTAAAAAAATCAATTGATTAAATAAATAATTAAAAAAATGTTAAGCTCATTAATCTTGGTCAAAATCTTAAGTTATAATAAATTTTAATACATCAGACAACAAGAAAACAATATTTGAAAAAATATTTTAATAAACAAATCATTTAAGTAATATTCTGTTATATACTTGGTACATTTCATATCATTTAAGTAAAGGTATATAAATTTATCTTGCTTTTATCTTCAGGTTCTACATATCTTATATGTGAAATATTACAAACCAGGTAGATGTTTCCAGTACTTAGCATTTTGCATTTCTCTGATTGGTTGAAAGAGTGCCCCAAGAGTTAAATTAGCAATGTCACTCCCAGAATACAGTTCTGTTTTCTGACCCAGTGTCTGCCACTCTTCATCAGATATGTTTATACAGCTGTCTTTTGTGTGGATTTTCAGTAGCTCAATACGTGCTTCCCTTAATAAAACCAAAAACAAAAATGACAAATTCTGGTTTACTGTCAACAAATTACTTTAAAATAGTCTTTTAAAAAATTAGGCCAAGAAACACATCTGTTAAGTTACATAAGCACTTAAAAATTAATTCTTTAGTAATATGTATTGTACATGAAAGAGTATAAAAGAAAAATGCCTGACTGTTTTATTGCTGAATAAATACACATATCTTTCTCTCTATAAGAAGTATTCATTACAGACACTTATTTTAATGATAGCAGAACTAAAGTTAACCTCAGCTTTAACCTCATCTGAGAAATGTTCATTTTTATAGTTTTTCTGACCAAATGACCAAACATCAATTTTTTTAATGGGCTTTTGGTCAGCACCCCATTATAAGTGATAACTACACATTTTTATTAAAATAACCTTATAAATAATTATATATATATAACAATTTTAGAAACTTTCAAGTTTTATTTGACATAACTACATGCATAGGAACTAATTAGATGAACTTATCCCTCACCCCGGAAAAGATTTCAAAGAAAGCAAACTAGGTTAGAAAGCAACCATTTTGATAAAAGAATTGATGCAGCATTTACATTCATTCTTTGTCTTCGAGGTTTATATATATATATATATATATATAAACCTCGAAGACAAAGAATATATATATATATATATATATATATATATATAAATAAATGTCAGTTTTTATATATATCAGTTACTGGCTGTTTACATCCTGTGAATAACCTGCTATGAAAGCTGTTGTACACTGATAACACAGTGGAAAGTTATGTCTGATGATGAATCAGTCGAATTTCAATTTTGGCTGGAAGCAAATGGTTAATCTAGCTGAAGAGCTGTGATACATCAAAATAAGCTTGTCTGCAGATGATTATATATATATATATATATATATATTATAAATTATAGTTTAGAACATGTACAAATCTTTTTATCCACTACAAAGTGTACATTTTGTTTCGACATTGAAATTACAATGTCTTATCAGGTGATGTGGAAAGGAAAGCCTCTTTTCTTATATTTGAGTTGTGTGTAGGATGTTGGTGGGGGTTAGCAACAAGGGAATAAGTTTTGTAAATTGTCCGTTAGAATTTTGAAAAGAGGGATGGGTAGGGAATAGAGTTGATTAATGAATATGTTGGGAATTTTGTAGACAGATTTAAAATTAGAAGATGGGGTATAGCTTTATGACTTAATGGCTGGACTTTATTCTTCAGGTTTAGTAGAAGGGGACAGTAAGGAAGTGTAAGGGTGGGGAGAAATAGGATTTGACCTATCTTTAATGTTTATTTGTACAACTATCCAATATTTTTGTATTTAAACTCAGTTTTTATAATTAATCTAATTTTGTATATTTAACCTTAATTTTAAATTTAGGAAATCACTTTTTTCTATAAAACTTTAAAATAGATCATAGTTTGTGGTGTGGAATAGGTAAAATTTGATGTAAGAGTGTTGTTAATATTATAAAGGTTTATCATCTCTAAGGGGTCCTAGCTTTGGCTTTTGTCGTATTTTTTAGCATGATTGTAAGATTAGTTCTTTAGTTCATTAGTTTGCAGTTTACTGTGGTTTCATGCCTCTGGTTTAAAAATCTGTTGCTATTCATGTATTTAATGATTTCAATTTTTTCTTGAAGACAAAGAAAACATGGTTCCATTATTGAGTTAGATGTTCTTGCTTATTTGAGGATTTTCCATTTAACTTTAGGTGTTTTATTTTCATTTTTTAACTTCCAAAGATATTTGGAAAGAGACATGTTTTGTTTTTCTTTGTTATTGAAGGATGAGAGGTGATTGTAAAAGTGCTTTTTAAATATGTTCATTTTGTTTCTGATATACATTTTCTTATCTTTGGGATTCTCCATGGATGAAATCAAACACATATATATCAGGGATTTCATTAAACATTTATTAGGAATTAGGCATTAGTTTGGGTTTCTACAATTACAAAGGTTATTATGAGGCAGACTGGTATTAGTGTTGGAGTTATTTTTGCCGTATGCTTTTAATATTTTACTGTTATGTACTTCAATTATTTTTTTCTAGATTGTTGGAGCAGCTATATATATATATCCAAGCTGTTGGAGCAGCAGCTATATATATATATATATATATATATAAACTTATTTATAAATGGAACTTTGTCTGTGTGTGTGTGTGTGTGTGTGTGTGTATCCATTACCTATAGATTCCGAAACGGCTGAACTGATTTTCTTGAAAATTTACACAGTTGTACTATAAGCGTCTGCGAGTGTTCTTAGCTAGGTTTTGTGTCGAGGTACCCCTGATAAATATCAAAAATTGATAATCGAAAAAATTGCATTATAGAAGGAGTGGTCTGATTTTTATCAAATTTGATACACTCATAGACAAAGACATAAGAAATGATATTCAGAAGTTTCAAGGTTGCAGTTCTTCCAATAGTGCAAAAAAATCGATAATATATATATATATAAAAGGCAAGATGTTTGTGTGTGTGTGTGTGTCTGTCTGTTTATCTGTCTGTCCTTTATACAAATCCACAATTTTTATCCGATTCTCACCAAACTTCACACAAATATTCTTTAGGCTAAGTCTGAGCTCCAGGATCATGGATTAGTTTTAAAGCTTTCATTACACCCGAGCAACGCCAGGCTATACTGCTAGTATATATATATATATATATCCAAGTGAATAAGGAACAAAGAAAATATTAACAATGTTCAAAACATTAATTTTAAACAGTGCTCAATATAGAAATAGAGTTATGAATATTTATTATAAATTATAGTTTAGAACATATACAAATTACAAACTACTATAAAGTGCACATTTTGTTTCGACATTGAAAGGACAATGTCTCATCAGGTAGTAGACGTTATTTTTTGAAGGGAGATGGAAAATTTGTTTCCTTATAATGGTAAATTTTGTGTGAGAGGTAAGGGGGTAGATAAAGAAAATGAGAAATCAGAATTGGGAGTTGTAAAATTGATATTGAACAAAAAGAGGAAAATGGGAGAGAAGGAGAGAGGTGGTGAAGAGACATGGTGATAAAGTTTAGAGACAGGTGCCAGATTTAATAGTAGAAAATAAAGAATGATCATTTATAGCCTTTTATGACCTGGCCTTTATGTTTAACAAAGAGGAAGAAGTAAGAAAATGTATATGAGATGGGAGGAAGTAGAAGAGGATGGGCCAAGGAGAGAGAGGAATTGGTAAGTGGATAAACATATCTGCATTAGTTAAGTATAAGGCTAAATTTTTTTGGTTTTTTGAAAGGATGGTGAAATCCTATGCATAGGCATAGAAGTTATTTAAGGTTTTTATATTTAAACTTAATTTAAAATTAAAGGAATTTTTTTAAAAAATATAGCGTTCCAACCTAAATTTTTTCAAAACACCTTAATTAGGTCACAATTTGCAGTATGAAATACAGATAAAATTGGAGGTAAAAATAGATAAGGAGAGAAATCATACAGTTAAAAGTGAATATCATGGTTCTAAAAAAACACCCCAAATCAGACAATAGTATCCTTACTTATCAGGGAGTGGGATATAAATTCTTTTTTGAAAGCGTCTCAAAAAGGCTACATCAAGTTCCCAAGGACAATTTGTTGCACATAATAGAAAAACTTTGTCTCCATTTTCTATGTTGCCAACTCCTTCCATCTGTTTGAGAAGTTCAGTTTTAAATCTTCGTGTATGTTCTGCTTCCTGAATATTTCTTTTTCTGCAAATGCTGTCAATTTCATCAATGAAAATTACCTGCAAAGAAAGAAAGCTTGAACCCTATCATATGCATATCTATAGTAATGATATACTCAATAACAAAAAAAAATTCACAAATGCTTATATTTTATATAACTGATTTCTTTTACCAAAACTGCTATAAATTAAAATTTTAAATATAGGATAGTATTTATAAAATTGCTATAACACAGCTTAGAATTTCTGTTTCTTAAACAGATAAAATAATTATTGAAAATTTCTTGAAGAAAATATATAAAAATACAATTAAATATAAAATTTTTTTGTGTGCATATAAAAAAACATTTAAATAATGCTCTTTTAGCATTATATACACTGCTTCAAGTTTCTTGAGAGTATATGTAGTTCAAAGAAATTCTACTGACTAACAAATTTTTAGGGAATACAAACTATTTTTAAAGTTGTAAAGTATGTTATTTAGATATCAGTAAATAACATTACATCAGCCCAATTTTAGTTTTTTACTTCTATCCTTAAAAAAATTATTCTTTTTATTTTTATGTCTAATTTGACAATCTTCTGCTTTTCATGGATTCACTATTCCTTTCTTCATTTATTTCAGTAAAGCTAACAAATCTTTAAACATCTTTGTTCTTGCTTTTCATAATATATATAAAATATGATTTTTTCATATTGCTAAAATGAGAAGAACTGTGAACAGAATGAACTTTCACTGCTTCCAGTTAAGTCTTTGCAAAAACCAGTTTTTTTGCAACCATTTTTAAAACCCTATTTTTCCTTTCTTTCTTGTATTTTTCTTTTCTTTCTTACTCTTTCTGTTATAAAGCCTTTCTTTTTTCCACTCAAGTTTGGTGTTGTCCTGTTTTTCTCTTACCGTGTCGCATCAATGCTCTTTTACCTACCTTATTTTCTACAGAGGACAAATAATTGGTCACAAGAATTCTAAGGTGTTTAAAAAACAAACCTGCATACTTTGCTAAAAACAGCATAATGTCAAATGATAAGTGAGATCACAGTGAGAGAACCCTGACTCTACAAACTGGTCTTATAGTAGCGATGGAATGTGAAGAGAAGTATATATTATCATTAAGTTCAAGACTTGAAGATGAGTCAGAAGACATCTACTTGCAGTGAGGATATCCTTGGGTCAAGATATGGTAGGCTTATCCTTCATATCCTTCATGAGATAATAAAAATGTAAAATCGAAGACTTTATTATATGCATATATATAGCAAAGTGAACTTTAAAAATGAAAATTCAAATGTAAGTTTATAACACTTCTCCTTTGTTATAATGAGCATTTGGTTTTTGCAACCAAATGCTTGTTATAATAAGGGAGAGGTGTCATTTGAAAGAAAACCAAAAATGACTAAAATTTCAACAATATGTATTGGTCAAAATTCAGAATATGTACATAGTTGTATGAAAGGTGGCAAAAAACTTGTTCATATGTGTTTCGTTGGTGGCTGTTGATAAAGAAAGTGATTTGATGTCAGGGTATTGTTGGTATGGCTGAGAGTTGACAGATTTTTTGGTTGGTGGAGACCTGTGGTGAGGTGTCTGCTGATCTGGCAGCTGTGTGTCAAGGCTGAAGTGTCGAAGTCAAACTGCATGTCATTGACAATGTGTGCCATTTTTTATATCTTTGTTTTAACAGGTACAGGCTCTCAGGGACATCATTTATTATAAGAACAGGAATGTTTGTGATTGGATATTACATTTTTGGATTTTTGTGAGGATTTGTATGGACTTTTTTTTATCTTTTGTTTTGCTTTCTTAGCACTCACATTCAGCTGACATGTCTGGGGAAATGTATTTGCAAATCAGAAAGAGAACTTGATTAAGTAGTGTAACACCCTTGATTATGTCTTTTAGCTGTAATCAAGGGACAAAAATCATTATAAACTTCTTTTTCATATATATTTTGGTCTTAAGTCTTCATTATTTGGGCTAATTATAAAGACAAATAACAAGACATGGCCAGAAAACCATATGGAATAATATTATATTATTTTTTTAGCAATTCAATACAAAAAATATAAAAAACAACTAGATTAAAAACTCTTTTAACAGATGACAGCAACATAAGATTAACTGTTAAAATATTTAATTTGCATATAAAGATGGTTTTATATTATGTTTAGAGTGATTAAACATAAAAAAAAATTTAAAATATAGAATAGAATTGATGTGTGCATGATATACATAAATATACAATATAGTCAATATAATATTTATGAATGAAAATTCAACTATAGGACATTATTATAAGCATAAAGTAGAAATTATATAAGTAATCAGTTTACTATTCAAATGTTCATCAATTGATAATTTTTAATTACATAAACCAAAATCGAAATAATAATAATTTTGAAGAACTGAAACAAATATTTTAATTTTACATTCAATCAAATAAAAAATACTTACTGATCTAGAATTACTTTGACATGCATGTTGAAAAAGTTCTTTGATTGACCTAGTGAATATTAAAATAAAATATGAATTGCTACACAATATTTTAAATATCATTTTTAATCTATTTTAAAAAAGATATACAATTCATAAAGACTTAATAAGATTATTCTAAATATTTGATTTATTAAGTAAAAATAAAAAACAAATTTTGTATTTTTAGCATTTATTGAACAGTATATTAGGTTGGTGAAAATAATCATGGCTTTTAACTCAGTCAGTCAGTTAAGTGCCATATGTGATACACGCTTGGGCAATCATGTCTCAAAAGAGACATGACTGACTGGGCAGAAGATTATCCCGCAGTAGGTTGCCATTGCTTTCTGCGATAGACTGGTTGCCGACCAAGGCTATAGAACCCAATCTGTCCTGTTATTTAACCCATAACTGGAGGGAAGAGACGGATTAATACCTTTCCCAAGGGTATAAGTGAATGCAATGGATTCAACTGGAATTCAAACTCAGCTCCCTGATTTCTCGTTCCGAGCCGATATCCACTGGACCACAACGCACATCCGGCTTTTAACTATATATGCAATATATCTCAGTATAGAATGAAATTTATGAATTGAAATAAGAACCATTAGAATGTACACATTCTTGCTAAAAATAAAATAAGTATTTATTCTAGTTGCATAGAATTCTGAATTTCTAGACCCAATGAATTCTTTGAAAGACGTTAAAAACTATCACTTTTAAGAATTTTGAAAGTTGCTTGAAAAGTGGGAGTCAATTCTGATCAGTAAATTAGGTGACATAGAGTGGGACAATGTCATGGACAACAATTGGTTCTTTTCCATTGACCTGTAGAATATCACTATATTCACACCCACACACATATATGCATTAAAACAAGAAGCTTGCTTTCATCCATGGGACGCATCATATTAGCAGACAGTGATTGGTTAATCTTGGCCAATCATCTTGTGTGCACATGAAAATCCAGTTTTTCCGCGCATTCATGCACGTCTATATAAGCAGGTTTTTACTTGTTGCAAGCCAGCTAGACCCCCAATAGCAGCCAGCTGTTGTGGAGACAAGTTTCAAAGTCTTTCCTAACTCACCCATATGCCAGTGAGAGCCCAAGCTATCTAGGTAGCTGGGGTCATGCGTAAATCTTGCATACACATACATGGCTGTGCCTGCTTGCAGGTAGCAGTCGGTGGTGTGAAATTATTTCACACATATGCATGTATGTCAACGCACACACATTTCCCACATACAAACTTCAATGGGAACCCAACAACAGAAGGCCGTTGTGGGAACATGTGACAACCTCCAATATACAGAACAGTATGTACATTATTCTTCCTTTCAGAACAAACTTTATTTCTACCAACCTTCCAAAGAACATTTGACTTTCTCTACAGTCTATAAGAGAAAACTCTTTCTCCTTCTTAACACTTGTTAACAGTAATTTGCATGCTTTTCTCCAACTATTGTATTATTGTTAATACATGTCTTTTTGGTTACAATTGGCATCGTTATTTTATTTCTTGAGTCTTGAGTATTATCTAATCACACTAATATAAATATTGTGGGGGTTTCTGAAATAATTTAGAGGCCAAATCAACATAATTGGTAGATTTACAATTTCTTGTGCCAGACGTGATTACAAATTATTGACAAAGCCCTCTACAGATTTGGTGACCTTGATGTGATTCAATCCAACGGGATTCAATCTGTGATTCAATTCAAGCTGGTGATTAGAAATTAGACTCATAATTTTCCTACTTGGCTTTGTCAGAGATGAGATTAACTCAACGTTAATTTAATAATTTTTTTTTTCAAAGCAAAACCTTCAAGAACAACTACAGCATCTGAAAGTCTGATTGATTAGTATTGGAGACAGCAGTAAATTAAAAAAAAATCAACTCATTAGTACCAGATACCTTCCAAGTTCTTTTTCACCAGCATTCAACTCAACTTTGCAGAACAAAGTTTCCTAATGCTGGATTCTTCAAATATTTATCCTCAAAATACTATTAGTAATGACCTGCATCTCAACTATGTCATTACAGACAAGCCATGTCTAGACCCTACTTTTTAATTTTGCTATGGTGATCATTGTTTCCTTCATTATAAAAAGAAAACACCAACATCTTGCTAGTATTTCTACATTTATTTGGTAACCACGACATTCAACACCAAATTTTTGCCAATAACTTTATAGAAAGTGTTTTAAAACATCCCCAGATCAGCATACCAGCTTAGTGTGAAAATTTTTTCGTCACCGTCACCTTGTGCGTTTATTCATCAGTCAATATGGCTGACACAGCAACAAAGCTGCCATGCTATTCATTTAACATAACGGCACCCACATTTCTGAACCGGACAACAAACCAGTAACGACAGTAGCAAGTCGACCAATCATCCATTCAACAGCAAACAGCCCTTACAAGTCTTACAAATTGGCATTACTAGGTTTAAACACCCTACAGCAGCAAACAGCACATTGACTTATAAGTCTCGTTGGCATACTAGGTTTAAATACCCTACACCAGCTAAACATCACACCAAGCCTTGCAATTCAACATCCATGTCTAAACATTGCATCAAGCCTTGCAGTCAATATCCATGTCTAAAAAACATATGAAAAAGGCAAAGCCCAGTATGGCCTGAATACAGCAAAATTTCACTCACTTTTCATCACCTTGTGCGTTTATTCACAGAACCCAATATGACAGACATTACAGTCTACCTTTCACGTTATTAACACGTCATGTGTGATTTCTGCAACTGAGAGCAACTTCTCTATGCAACTTCTACAATTGAGCCATGTCCATACCCTTTCAGCAACATACATTCTGCCCTTTCCATCATTTTCAGCATTTCTGCTACTACATTTTCAGCATTTCTGCTAACCATTTTCTACAGGATTCACTCACATCTGATATTCAACAGCAACTGACACCATCATCATCATGATTAAACCAATCAGCAGTCTTTTATCAACATTAATGAACATATTGAAAAAATTATTACAATTTTTTTTCAATCTAAGGGGTGTGGGGTGGGGTAACAGTAGAATATCACTATATTCACACCTACACACGTACATACATTAAAACAACACGATTGCTTTCATCTGCAGGACACGTCACGTTAGCAGACAGTGATTGGTTAATCTTGGCTGATCATCCTGTGTGCATGTGAAAATTCAGTTTTTGCACGCATTCAAACATGTCTATATAAACAGTCTTATAGTCGCCAACTATTGTATTATTGTTAATACATGTCTTTTTGGTTACAATTGGCATCATTATTTTATTTTTTGAGTCTTGAGTATTATCTAATCACACTAATATAAATATTGTGGGGGTTTCTGAAATAATTTAGAGGCCAAATCAACGTAATTGGTAGATTTACAATTTCTTGTGCCAGACGTGATTTCAAATTATTGACAAAGCCCTCTACAGGCCAATGTTGGGTGTAAATGTTGCATTTCATCAATTTATTTTTATCTTTCTTAGCAAAGGACTTGACTCTATATTTCTTTTTGTAATCTTTTACAGAATTGAAACTGTTTTCATTAAGACAGTTATATAAAAACTAAACTCTGAAGGTGCAATATCTATTGAATATGGTAGTTTAAGTAAAACTTCCCAGCCAAGCTATAACAATTTAGTTTTGCCATCAAAGAAATATTCCATTTGAAAATTCATGGTGTAAGTGAACTCCCTTCCAATCTCATCAAGTACACAACATCATCTTGTTTGAATGAAAAGTAATATATTTAGTAATTCTCTATTTCACTTGCACTAAAATTTCTTGCATTTTACATTAATGTAAATTATTCATTTTATATTCTATATCTCAATTTGTTTAAAAACATTTAAATACAATTCTACTTATTTAAATTATATCACATATTAAAACAACTTCAAGAAGTGATGCAAATGATTTTCAGTGGTTAATTTGGATATTTTAAGCATGTTGTTTTTCTCTAATGTTAAGTATTCTCAATTAATATCATACTTCAATCACCATCAACTTCAATTATTCTACTCAACCATGAAGCATTGATCAGCAGGATATTCTGCAAACTATTTTTGCATAAGAAGCAAAATTTTTGTTTGTTACATTTTACCTTTCTTTAAAAGTGTAAAATACTGAAAATGTTGCTTATTTTCATCTATATTCAATGTTAGAATTAATTAAATTGACAATATTTTTAAAATACTTATTTATATAACATTTGACACAATAATGTCAAAAACGATATTTATGAAGGAAGTTAATTAAAACCAAACAGCCCAATTTCCATCTAACAATAAAAACAGAATTAACTTTTTGGTCAATGCCATATATTATTAAAGCAAAAACATTGAGGGGTATAAAATTAATCAAACAACAGATGGTTGAGAAACCATGTTAGTCTTTAGAAATCTGAAATGGAAATACATACTTTTCACTTTCCCCCACCCAGCTGGAAAGAAGATCTGCACTGGAGATGGAATAAAATGTTGATGTTATAGCAGAGGAGAGTGCTAAAGCCAGACGAGATTTTCCTGTTCCAGGTGGACCATACAAGAGAATTCGCTTCCAAGGTTTTCTGTTTCCTAAAATTAAAAACAAGATGCAACTATTTTTTTTAACTAATTAGATTTTTTCTCTATGTATTTTTAATAATTTCATGAAAAACATCTGTCGTGAACTAAAAAGCAAATGGTTGAAAAATACATTTTTCTTTTTCCTTAAATTACCACACATTTTCCTTGGCACAAACATTTAACTTAAATTGTCAAGTAGGTGTAAAGTTTTGCTCTCAACTATGTCCACATGCTATGTCATGACCAAGCAGCTGATCTCATCCTGCCAGCTAAAGGGAACGGACACCCAAGACAATGAAATGTGCACATGTGCCAATGACCAGGTCAAAAACTGGTAACAACCCACTACAGTGACACCAGATACCCCCACATCACAAGTAGATAAGTACAAACTCTTTCCCATTCGGAGATACAAGCATCACATAGATGCTTATCAATGTCAATGCACACTAGGATGCATCTCAATCTGGTGCAAACATGCTGAGGTTCACATATCAATAAATGTATTTTGCATTTGGTAAAACAAATTTTCAGCCTTGTTTTAAATTGTTGCTTGTCTAAACCATATGAACTTGTAACTATCATTAATATACCTTCATAGCTTCACATATGACATATATACTATATCTGAGTTTATTTTGCAATATCATGTTTTCACTATAAAATTAGTATTAACCAATATTGGTAACATTTTCAGGATATTATTTCCACCCTGTTTGGGATTTTCTTCAATGTTTTAATAAAATACACCTCTAAATCTTCCACAGAGTGCATCTACCTTCATAGTTGAAATTATGGAAAAATCTTTAAGATCTTGTACAAAATCCAAAGTTCAAATATAATATTGGGATGATTTCCTCTTTATAGATGATATACATTTAGCACCCACTCAGCTAAAGATCTTGAGCAGCTCATGAACTGTTTTGAAAACTTGCTGTAACTCTGAATTTATCATCAATCTCAAGAAAAAGCAAGAGAAAAAACACAGACTACTCATCCTGCATCAGTATCCCTGATCACAATCTGGAAGTTGTCCATGACTTTACATACAACCTGAGACTTCTTCTCTCTTGACAGTGAGCTAAACAAGCACCTTGGTATTATTGCTACTTCCATGTCCACACTCACAATAAGAGTATTGGATAAGAGCAAAATGACAAAAAAATATCAAGGTCCTGGCTTACAAAGTTTGTGTTGTAAGCAACCCATAGTATGGCAATGAAATTTTGACTGTGTGCTTGACAACAATGGAAGTTTTTTCTGATGCAGCCAGAACATCTCTTGGCAAGTCAAAGTTCCCAAGAACCTTGTCTTCAAGAGGACTGGGATTATCAGCATGTACACTCTTTTAAAGCAAAAATGCTTGCACTGGTTCAAACATGTTGCACAAATGGATGACAGCCAAACAGATTTGTTAAACAAAGGGCTGGCTCAGAGAAAGTCCTCTGTAGGCAAACCCCAACTATGTTACAAAGATGTTTGTAAAATACAAAAGCCCTCTTCATGTTCAAAGAGAAATTTGTCCAACAGTGAAAGGTCAAAAGGCAAAGAATGAAATAGCAAAGTCTGACAAACAGATCTAGATCAAATTATGTCTATGCAAAGTGTAGGAAGGGTTTCCATTTTCAAATAGGCCTATCAAGACACAATAGACACTGCACCTGAAACATCATTCACAGTACAACATCATAGTTTCTTGAGACTGACAGCTGTTGAATTATTTTGCATGGATATATGACTCTTTTTTATACACTGAGAAAGATTAAATTAAAGTAACTATTGCATTCTCAGAGATATTCAAATTTTTGAAAACAAACTAAACAGTTTGCTTAAAAAACTTCAGGATTTTCTATAAACACATGCTGAAATTATTGAATTAAAAATAACTTTGAAGAGTTGTCAAATTTATTAAATACAGTGAATACAACTAATATAATGTAAAATAAATTATTTTAAAAAATTACATGGATTCTTTGAAAAAATAATTTCTAGTAAGCATTGCAATGGAAATATAAAAACTGAATTGTCATACCTGTGAAAAGATGTGGGAACTTTAAAGGCATAATTATAGCTTCATGTAAAGCTTGTTTGGCATCATGAAGCCCAGCAATGTCATCAAAACTCAATTGTTGTTTAGTTATAATAGTATTTTCAATAGCCGATATTCGATTTTCCTTTTGAATGTCACACTTATTTTCTTGCATATCTGTAAAAACGACACACAATTACAGTACATCCATAACTGTCTATTCCTGCAAAAATAATTTCTGTGGAATTTTGACTTTTACTTATTTTTTACTAAACTAACAGAATAACTTTAGTATTTCACTTCTGAGATGGGTAATTGTCAATATTCTTGTATTATTTTGAACTACTGTTTTCATCTTGGTTGATGTTATCTATATCAACCAAGATGAGAACAATAGTACAAGTATATTGATAATTACACATTACATTAAATTATAAAAAGTAGTTTGAACATGTTATCATAACCAAATGTCAAAATCATCTGACATTGAATATAAAAGTTTTCAAAAACACCACTAATGCTCTTTGAGACAGTAGCATAGAAGTTGGTTATACATGTTTTATTATCATTTAGTGGTCAGGAATTCAATCCTTGGATCAGGTAGTGAAGCACCAATTCAGTAAGTACAAACAATAACTGACGCCACAAGAATAAATATTACAATGATCAACAATATCCCATAACAGCCAATCAATGGACACCTTATGATAACCGGAGGGTACTTGGTCAAAATGTGCCTATAATAACATAACTAAGATGAGAACAATAGTTCAAAATAATACAAGAATATTATTAACAGAATAATTATTAGTTACTAATAAAAATCATGTTATTTTGTAATTATACTTTTAGAACACTTAGCAAAAAAAACAAAAAAAAAACATCTTTATTTGATTATCAATCTAAATCATATTTGTTGGTCATAGAAATGAATGAATCCTTTCCAACAAATTCACTGATAGATAATTCAGTCAGTTAAGTGTCATACATGATACACGCTTGGGCGATCATGTCTTGAAAGAGATATGACTGACTGGGCAGAAGATTATCCCACAGTAGGTTGCCATTGCTTTCTGCAGTAGACTGGTTGTTGACCAAGGCTATAGAACCCAATCTGTCCTGTTATTTAACCCATAACTGGAAGGAATAGATGGATTAATACCTTTCCCAAGGGTATTTGCGCATAAGTGAATACAATGGATTCAACTGAAATTCGAACTCGGCTCCTCGGTTTCTCATTCCGAGCCAAGCCGATATCCACTGTACCACAACGCACATCATGATAGATAATTACATAGCTTTTTATATTCTCTTTAACTTCCTATTTACTCATTCTCTCATAATAGATATTTATCTGGATTTTATTGTTTGAGAATAAATCTTTAAAAAGTTGAATTTACATGAAGTATGATGCACACAAAAGAAATAACCAACTGTTTTTTTAGTACTGTTGGGAGTTAAAATCAGATTCCATTATTATTAGTATAATTTTGAATATTCAGCATTTTATTCCTATTAATAACTAGTTCATAAAGGACATTCTTTGTGAGCACAACATGAAATTTACATAATATACATACATATATATTACTTCAAACATTAGAGAGAAAAACTAAATTTATATATTTATATATAATTGTTTCATGATAAACTGTATTACATCTACATACATTGAAAAATAATGAATAAACTACATACCATACATCTCATTTATATATTTAATGTAATCCAAAACTTATTAACAGCAAAATACTTCTTCATATTTAATAATTCCATTTGAATAAGAATAAAAATAATCATAATAATAATGAAATAAAAAATTATTTTACCTTGTATCCAACTAAATGGTTTCTTTCTATATGAATTGATATTGCTTAGCTACTTTTAAATATATTTATTTAAAATTAAAATAAATACTTATTTTACATCTAATTATTTGACATATGGAGAAACTTACTAAAAGGCTAGACAGACATTCTTGTTCTACTGCATTGTTCAATGAAACAATTACTCTCTAAATATACCATGTTTAATAAAAATATATATATGCTTCCTTTAATATTTTGTTTTTCAAAATGTTTTATCATCTTGATTTTTAACTCCTAACATAGAATAAACTTAAAATTAATACTATTTCTTTAAATATTTAAGTTTTTTGTATAACACATACAAAATTTACAAGTTTTGAGAATTTTCCTTATTTTAACTGTAATCCTGAACTAATAAACATTTTCAGTAACTTCATTTCATTTTCAATATGTTAAACTCAATTTAAGGTACTAATATAACCTTATTGATAATGTTTTCTGGCATGACACAATTTACTTTCACTTAATATGTATAATAAAAATTTTAATGTTATGGATTTTAATGTTATTGACAAATTCATGAAATTAATTACATTACCTTTCTCAACAGAAGTACCATCTTCTTGGATATTTTTTATGTTACATTTGGTGGTGAACATTTTACTCTGAGTTTCAAGAGATTTTAAGATCTGATTCAGAGATTCCTTTAATAAATAGACAAAAGACAATAAAGACAAAAATATATTCATAAAATTTAGCTTATGATATTTTCTTCGTTTTTAAAGTGTTTAACATCTTCAGAGTTTAGTAGCTAATGATTGCCTGTAAACTTTTATCATTGTTATGAATTGTACATAATGATGTACAATTTGTGTAATAGATAGTAGCACAAAACATGGAATCAGTGAGTTGAGTTCAAATTCCAACCAGTATTGTTTGCATTCACTCTTTATTTTCATTAATTCATCTCTTTTACCTTTAACTATGGGTCAAGCGGTATGGCAAATGGGCCCTTTAGCCTCAGTAAAGTAACCAGCCTAGACACACACCTATTGCTAGTACATATGATATTTCAATGAGCCTATAGATTACAGGATGCATGCATTTACCTTTAAAAAAGATTTAAGAGGTTAATAGAAAACATTCAATTTTTATGCATTTGTTCTAACTTTGAACCTTATCTTTCAAGTAAAAAATCTCTTCAAATTGTAACAAAAAACACTTTTTTAGTTAGATTTCAGCTAAGCATCTGTAACACAAATACGTCTAAAAATAAGATATTCAAGTAATTGTTCCTGATTTAGGTATTTTCTCTGTGCTATAAAACAGAACTAATTCTTCAAATAGGAAAAAATACACATTCAGTATATTTCAAGTTCAAAGCTCTTAAATAATATTTGATTTTATAAGGTAAATAAATGTTGTCAATAATTGCAATACTTAAATTATTGCAGAAATGTGTCTTGGTCATCATAGACAATGTTTCAAGAAACAATAATAAATATCACTAATCAGTATAATTTTAAGGAAAAAACAACACGTTAAGCTATTTATCATTTATTTATTAATCATAGTTTCATATTGTGTTGTATAAATCTAAGTGAGGATTGAAAATCAGCATTCAAAATTCTGCTTTTGTAACCTAGGTTCAAACATGAACTAAAGGCACCAATAGTATAGATTCAACTACCTCAGCAACCACAATAGACCACCTCAGAGCTTTATTAAATATTGAATAATCAGACTGTATTATTTTGGTGATAATATGACTAAAATTTTCATTAGAAGTGAGAAAATTTGTCTTTATAAAAACAAGCAGATATTAAGTGTTTCTGTTTGCAATTTTGTTCTTTGAAAAGAAAATACATCCTTAGAATATAAAATAAACATTAAAAATTTACACAGAGATAATTTCAAACATTACAAGCCAAACTTTTTTATATCAAAACATTAATAAACTTTAATTATACTGAAGTAATTATCAAATAAGTAAACACTACATTTTATGATTCAATTTATATTTTTATTAATCTAAAAATATAAAATAATACGTTTTAATATCACAAATTATAACCATTACAAATAGTTTATATTTCTTACCATAAAAAGTGGATCAGTTTCCAGTGATACAAGTTCTTGTATTATTTCATAACAACGATGAATTGAGTTTAATACAACATCAATATTGATATTACAAGGTTTTTGAATTTCTTTCATGACGCATTCCAAGCTGTAAAATTATTAAACAACTTTAAAAAATAGCAATGCAATAAAAAACATTATTTTAATATATTGAATAGCATACATTAGAAATTTTGACTTTAAATATTGGCATATTTTTTAAACATTGGTTCCAAATTAGGATTTAAAATATTTCTAAATTTGTTAATAAAAAATTGTATCTTTCTGGTGATATATCAAATAACTACATTAGGATCATTATAAAATTTGTAGTTAGTAAAGATAAAAATGCAAATCTTAATTAAGTAGATTTATGACATATGCTATAAAGTGAAACAGTAATTAATAAGTAAAACAATATAAAGACAACTCCCTTTAAGTCTAAAGTTATAGCATAGTGATTCATAATGTTATATAAATTATTAAAACAGTTCTTCAACAATACAGGATTCAATAAAATGCATACACAAGTATTATATAATAAAATCCACACTGTTATCTCTACAAAGGCAATTTAAAAATATATTATTTCAACTTACTTTTCACAGATATACATATACACATTCAAACAGACAAAGTCAATTCTAATTTTTACATTCATATCTATCATAATAATGATAGTATTGTTTTAAAATACATATTTTACATTTTTAATTTAAGTTTTTCACTTTTAGGCAAAGTATTTTAAAAGATATCATTTTACAAACAATTTTCATCCCAACAAGTTTATATCTTCATAATATAAAAATTAAACAGCTATCAAGGAAAACAATTATATATCAGATTGCTTTTAAGTACCTTTCATTTAACTGCTTGTCATAGTGTAATGGTTAATAACTAGTCTGACTGTTTAATTACTAATGAATGGGGAATGTGATCCTCATTAGATTTGTGATAATCCTAAACTATGCTTAATGTATTTGGACACCTTATCACTAAGCTAGATTTGTAGTTCATCAGTAGTGAGTTTGATTCTCACTGAATTCCTCATACTTATCAAGACTAAGCTATACTTAGGAAATAACAGCTGCATTATCAATATTGTGATTAATCCACTTGCTGAAAAATCAATCATATTGACTTGACAATGAGTCTGATTTGAAGAAGCAAGGCCCATACATTACCAAGGAACAGCTAAACAAGTTGGAAACTCAAAATTATGACACACTAATGGATAAGGGACAAGTAAGTGTTTATGATAAAATGAACAAGATATTTTCAATACATTTTTCTTATTCCTGTTAGCATATTTTACGGTTTATATTTGAAGTGTTAACAATCTGATTAAATGTTAACTTAAATACAATTTTAAGTGAAAGATAAAGTTTATAATTCACAAGTATAAACATTTACAACACATAAGTGAATATTAAGAGCATTAAAAGTAGAATAGATTATTAAATGCAAACTACACAAAGAAAATCATTTGAACAGTTAATGTTACTAACAAAATAAAATAACGGAGAGAAGAATGTTAAGATAGATTTATCATTAAAATATTTAAGATAATCATATTTTGAACAAAACAACTAACTTTAATTTAAAGTATTATGAAACTCATCTGAAAATAAAAAATAGAGAACTTACCAAGAGACTGCTTCTGCATTGTTCATCAAAATGGACCCAACAAAGAAATTTGATTGAATTGAAAATAATCAATTAAAAATATTTATAGTACTGTTTTTTAAACAGTTAAAACACATCACTCAATAAATCCTGGGCCTAACTAATAAAACAATGACTTTTAGGCAAAATTCAACTCTATTCATCAATATAGTTTTTAGATACTCTTATAAGCTTTGTAATTATTTTATTATTGAAGTCTTAAATGATTTGCTAAATAAGTAATTAACATCAATATTAATTGATGAAAATGAAATTGTTAAAAACACTTTCAAGTGTTTACATCTGTAAATAATGTTTCCAGTATTTTTAAGACAAGGAGAAAACAGTACAAAAGTATATATATATATGATTCTGAAATAAAGTTAAAATTACTGCTTAAGAGTAAAATTCTCTTTTCCAATAATTTTACTCTTAAGTAGTAATTTTGGCAACTTTTTATAGAGATTCTTTCAGCTGGATATAATAATCTGTGACTCAAGCCGGAGTTGATAATGCCAGAAATTCTTTTTTAACAACTGACTACTCTTTTCCCAATACCTACTTTTATAGGGGCTAGCACCTAATTTGCATATTTCACAAATCATCTTGAATTATCTCGATCTTTCTCGAATATTCTAGAATGATCTAGAACCTTCGAAACATTTTATTTCTAATTTCTCTATTTAACAACTACTTCATGAATAAAAACTTTTTGTATTAACAACTAGGACTCAGTAGAATTCTTTACTATAGATTGTAACCTTTTTGTGAACTTTATTAATATTTTTATATATAAATGCAGCCTTGTAGCACTATCATTGTGATCGACTTGTGATATGATGCGTTGTCTTGGTGAAAGATCACTTTTTCTTCTTCATTTGTGGTCGTTTTTTAGCAATTTCTTTCTTCAAATACACCAATAATGCTATATATCAAAATATTTTTCAGATTATTTCACAATGTTTTTTTTACTGTTAGAATTTACTAAGCAAAATGAATTGAATTATATTGAATCTAATTTTGTTGCAGGCTTAGCCTTTGTTTGAGAAATTAACTTTTTTTAAGGGATGGTTTCATTTACAATGTAAGTTTAATGTTAACTTGAACTCTAACTTGTTGTCTTGTTTTGTTACTCTCATAATTTTTAAGTACAGAGTCTATAAAGATTTTTTCTTTAAACTGATAAAGCTAATTCTTTCTTTCTATTTAGGAACTCAAATTGCAGGTCCACTTTAACAGTAAAGTGTATATTCAATGTCAAGGACTATCTAAAAAGTAGAGACTATTGTAGCATTATACATTGTAATTCGATTTCTCACTTTAGAACCAATTGGCTCACTGCTTCAAAAAATTATTTTATAGAAAATGAAAACAAAAATAAAGTCATTTTCATAAAGTTTCAATGCAACATCAATTGCCATCTTTTATCTACTTGATTCCCCTCCATCTCTTATCTTTTCTTCAACCTCTTCTATAGTTTTTTTTTTTTTTATTGTAATACCCTGTGCACCAGTGCTGGTCCTACCTTGCTTGGTGAAATGATTATAAAAAAGTAAATAAAGAGAAGAACAAACATAAAAAAAATTATAATTATTTTTTTTTTACCATAAATCAGATATTTTTTAAATTTTTAATAAAACAACTTATTTTATTTTCTTTAATTCATAATTTGTAAAACATTAAAATAGGTACGTCCAAAGAAAAGTGATACCTAAGGTTTCAAATGCATTTAAAAAAATGAAAGATCCCTCTTGACGTTTTTATTTTAGTTTTAATTTCATGATAATAGATTAAATTTAATATTTACAATAAGTAAAATGATTTGCTGTATTTCAAAATAAATCTAAATTTATTGGAATAAGTTTTTTTTAGTTATTAGTAAAATGATAAATCGTCCACATTGACAAATCTGTCAACACAATATTATTGTCTTTATTAAAAATCTTTCAAAAATAAAATATACTTTTCTAAAATTTTATTTGAGGAAGATCAACTGATTTAAACTTTAATCTGATTTTAAAGAAATATTACTTTTAGTTTAAAATATAGCAGAAAAGTATTTTTTAATGTTTATATGAGGTATTAACAACTCTTCTGATAGATTCATATTTGGGAATTTTTTCTATAGGGAACATAACTGTAACAGTTACTTGACAAGTATAATGTAAATTCTTATTTTTATATATTTCTTTTTAAACTATCTAGTTATCTTTAAAATTAAAAAAGTATTCTAAGCAATCTAATATTTTATTAAATTTTAGTACTTTGGCTTTACTTACTTACAAAGACACTTTTTGATGAAATGTTAAAAATTACCAATAAATTTCAAATTTACTATAGTTACTATTCTTATTTTCTGATAATATCGTGTATGTCTGTATTTACAAAAAACAGTAAGTTTATACACATGCAAAACAAATTCTTATAGGTGGAGGTGTAATTGTAGTAAGCTTTTCCATTTATGATTAGTAAATATAATTTTTATTTTATTATACAATTCAGAACAGATTTTCTGTAACTTAAGGTTGTAGTGGAGTTAGCCAAATGTACTTGTGACAAAAACACCCAAACTAACCCTGTTACTTAATTAAATTTACAAAAGACAAATAAAACACCAACTACAAAATATATTGAACTAATTTATAACTTTTTATTTAAGGTTTATCAATTTATAGTGAGATTGCCAATTTGTTGTGTACATTGGAAATAGTTTGAAGTTGTATTATGTTAATATAAAAAACAGAAGTTTAAGTAAGAGTGTCAAATCAGTCAAATTGAAAATGTATGTGAATGCTCATAAGGAAAATCAAAAGTGTGTGTTGTTAAAAAAGTTTGTTCAACTTAACAGTAGTTTTGGTATCTTGTCTTGTTTGTTGAGTTGACATTGCAATATAAGTGTTTGAAGATGTTGATAACAGATTGTGTTTCTTAAAATGAATTAATGTTAATAAGGTATTAACTTTAGGTTAAAAAGTTGAGTGTTATAAAAGACTTGTGTGATGACTTTGTTCCTCACTTTCATTGTTTGGATGGTGATTAGGTGAAGAGGAAAGAGTGCGAATGTATGTATCGTCGAGGATCCATATGATGAGCTTATTCCTTTCTTTCCTTGTGTTGATGGTGATTAAGTGAAAAGGAAAGAGTGTGAATGTTTGTTGTCAGCAAGAAAAGGCTTGACTACATTGTGAATGGTGTGGACTGTTTTGCTTCCATCTGTCTTCTCTATCTCTGACTGCACAAGAGTTTGTTTAAATAGCCAACTCACATCATGTGATAGGCTCATAAAATTTGGCGCAATTTTCAACCAAAAATGTCTGCACAGACATATCTTAAATATTAGAAAAAATTATCTCAGATTTGAATTTGGATCCTCTTTTAAAATTAATTTGTTTCTTCACAACCATTACCGGCAATGGTAATTGTTGCTTTAACTGCAATGTAAAAATTGTCGCTTTATTTTTCATGTATCTAACGATTATACCAACATTTAATAGTAATTTTTTTTTGTGCTCCTCTTAGAGTGGAGCTTCACAAGGTCCTGTTTGACAAAAAAAAAAAAAATGATAATTTTAGTTCTCCAAAGATTTGTCCTTAATTATAAACATTTATGTGCTTGTAGAGGGATACAGCCTAATATCCCACTTGCTTTAAATTTTATTGCTAAGGTGAATAACAATGAACACACAAACAATGAACGAAAAAAGAAAATCCTGGTAATTTGTAACAAAAGAACATACAAAATTTATATTCACAAAATATACAAAATGTGTAGTTGAGGTTATATGTTGAGAGAGTTCAAAAGTACAAAACAGTTTGTTGAAATAGGATGCTTGAAAGTGAGGTGTGTATAGAAAATGTTCAATGTTTGTTCCTTTAAATTAAAATGAGTGCATGAGTGAATCGTAATTTTGGTTTTTGTGTTAAGAGTTACTTAACTTGACAAAATTCAACTGTTCTGTGGCATTTGGTTGACGTTCAAATTCTCATTGAGAATTAATATTGAATGAGTAAATGAGAGTTGAAATTGAAGTAAGTCAATGAGAGAGAGTTGAAAAGTAAATTTCTTACTTTGGGATTCAACTTCGCGCCGCATGGCAAATGAAGTGAGGGATTGTGCTTCTGTCTGTTACATGGGGACTGGTGTGGACGTCTTTGATTTTCTGGCCATAAAGTGAAATTTTTCGTATGAATTTCTTAAATACTGGCAAAGTATATCAAGAACACTTGTAAGTTTTGTGCTAATGTAAATTTTTTTATCTGGACTGATGATAAGTGTGATATGTAAATTGTCATAACTTCCTTTTTAACTGAACTTTGCAAGGTGGATTTCACAATACTTCCCCAGAAGTTCCTAAAAAAGTTTTTTTTTAGAAAATGATACTACTAATAGTGTGTGGTATCCTTTGTAGTGTCAAGAAATGCAGGTTTCAATCAGTCAATAGTGATCGTGATCTTTTTTCCATTGACTAATGAGGTAAAGTACTTTGGTTGTCGTGCAATATGTCTAGAAAATTGTATTGAATTCTGCACTTTTTTGTTACATGATAATAGATTTGAACAAATATCTGATGGGAAAGTAGAAGTCACCACTTCTACTTTCATTGTTTGGATGTCAGTATGTCACCAAATTTTTTCGATGACATGTGTTTGAAAAAGGTAATTGCTTCTCTTTGGTTGAAATCATATGTTCATGCATATATTGTTCATGTATATATTGTTTATACCATGAAACAAAAGATAAATTTCCTTTCATTAATTCGGCTTCAGTAGTTGTGAGTCGCCATCATGTGTGTGTGAGTGTCACGCTGAAAAGGACTGGACATTGCTCGTTGTGTAGTGATGTCGCAATAAAAGGAACTGGACATTGCTTGTTGTGTAGTGATGTAGCTGAGATGTGATTGATTAAGCTTGTCGTAAAAAATGTACTATAATCAGAGTGCTGTTAACTTTTAATGAGTTAAAATTGTCATAGCATGCTCTGAAAATATATATTTGAAGATGCCAGCAATTGAGAACTTTGGTTTACAAAGTTGAGTTGATTGCTGGTGAAATGTTTGCCTCAAAGATGCCAGCAGTTGAAAACTTTGGTCTACAAAGTTGTTGAGTTGTATGCTGGTGAAAATGGACATCAAATGTTGACGAATATTTCATAAGAACTGTAGAAAACATCTGGATTTAATGTTGATTTTTCTTGTTTTTGCTGTTTCAAGTAAAAATAACTTGTACTTGCAGATGTTTTGGTAGTTCTTGAAGAAGTTTTGAAAAACATTAGTGAATTAACATTGAGTTTACATCACATCTTTTTTTGAAAAGCCTGGAAGAAAACGAGTTTAGACAAAAATCTCATTTTTGTTTAGCTGTCTAGTAAAAATAAACAGTTTGTGAGGCTAGTGTTTGGCTAGCTGGTCAGCTGGATGGTTGACTGGCACCAAAATCTTCCATGTGGTGAGTAATATTAAGTCTTTTGCATTTCTTTTACAGTTTGAAGGATACAGGCATGAATAAAATGCATGGATAATTGTAGTTCTCTGTGTAATGTATTTTTTACTGGATGATGAAGTCATATTCACCAAATTGTTGTGATGCAAAGTTGTAAAAACGTCAGGTCACCATTATGTTTTACTTCAGACATCAGTGTTTGGAATATGTCGCCATTATTTGTAGTGTTGGAGATTTGATACCTTTGTAGTATTAAGAAAGTCTGTTGATTGAAAAAGGTATCTGTGTAGTAAATGTTGAAAGTTTGTTCCTTGAAATGAATTAAAATGAGTGTGTGAGTGAGTTGCAATTTTGATTTTTGTGTTAAGAGTTACATAACTTGACAAAATTCAACTGTTCATATATGCGTACATTTCTGTGGTATTCAGTTGATGTTAATGAGTGAATAAGAGTTGAAATTGAAGTAAGTGAGTGAGACAGCATTGAAAAGTAAATTTCTCACTTGAAGATTCAGGTTTGCGCCGCATGGTGAACAAAGTGGGCATGTGCATCTGTCTGTTACATGGCAACTGGTATAGATGTCTTTGGCTACCTGGCCAAAAGTGGAATTTCTTACTGGGTTTTCTCCTTAAATACTGACAAAGTGGATCAAGAACACTTGTAAGTTTTGTGTTAATGTAAATGTTTTTATCTGGACTCATGACGAGTACGATATGTAAGTTGTCGTAGCTGCTTTTTTTAATTAAACTTTGCAAGATGAATTCCACACACTACAAAAATGAATTTATCAAAATTTTATAAAATTAAATATGTGTGAGTTGGGGGGTTTAATATATATATATATATATATATATATATATATATATATATATATATATATACATATTATATATATATATATACTGCATGCCAAATTATTATCGAGATAACTTTTTTCTAATATTTCAAAAACCGTCAAAAACCGTCCAATCAATTCACACAAAATTTTCACACGATGTTGGCAATACTGACCTTCGCAATATATATATATATGGGTAGCACACATTTTCGTCATAAAAATTTATCGTGAAATAATCAGGCCGGTAGATATAAATATAAAATACTGTTTAATTAAAAACAGAGTATCTACTTAAATACGAGTATCGGTAAAAATAATGTTCAAAATAATTCATTACAAATTGTCGGTTCGGGTTAACCAAGTTTCGTTAAATTTAAATTTCGTTATATATATATATATATATATATATATATATCAAGAATTTTATAAAAAAGATAGATTTGAAAAATAATTTAATTCATTTGTAAATAAGTCCTTTAAAAACTGACAATTATCTGATTTTTGCAAGAATTCCCAAAAAACAATCCGTTTTTCACCGCAAAATGACGTCAAAATTTCCCATACTAATTTAAATTTATGGTCACCCTTTGACGCAAGAATAAAAAAAATTTTAACTAAAATTTTGAACGTTCTAAAAAGCATTGAAAAACAAAAATTTATAATAATAATCTTCTTAAAAGTCACTTCGGTTTAGTATTTCCTCTTAGTCTTAGTCTTAATAACAGATTTTGTTTGACGATAAGACTTTGTTTTTATTAAGTTTGGAATATTTTTTATTATGGTATGGTTAATGGTACGTTCATTTTTTAACAAATAAATCTCTTTGGATTAGAGTTTGGACTTTGGAGGTACCTACATTATTAAAAAAAAAACAATAAACGCACATCATTAAAAAAAAAAGGTAATTTCTATGGTTGATTTCAGGTTTGGTTTGAATGGGGGCACCCATATGGCCAAGACAATTAGAAAGCGTTTTTTTTTTTAAACTTAGTTAAATTCTTTATTATTGTTTTCATCTTAATTGTATTTTTTTCAACGTATAACAATTTTAACTGATTTAGTACAGTAATAAATTGTCTTCGAGTTTGTTCAATTGAATTCATACGAAAGCGGACCAGCCAAAAAAGAGTAAAAGAAAAACTCTCAATTAAATTACTCAACTGAAACGTGCTGCAGTTAAAAGTTCAGATAGACTATACACATGTCAAAATTTTTATTGAAAAAAGTAATAATTTATGGTGATTTCATAGTTTAATCATTAAACTAAACTTTAAACTAAGTGTAAAAAAAATCATATTTTAATTTTCACGTGTTCTGTTGTCACTTTTTTATTGAACGGGCAGAAAACCACTACTAAAAAGCAGATATCAAATATAAGAAAAATAAAGTTTTTTAAAAATCCGAAAGTAAAATAAACACTTATCATTTATGAATTTATTCATTTTTTAAAGGCTGGTGTTTATTTATTTCAGAAAACATGGATAATAATACAAATAACAATACAATGTAACTGCAGTGGAAAAGTTTTCTTTTCTCGATTGAACACCGTCTCTCAGCAACTATGATAATTTGAGACAATAGACTAGGGAATTGCCATATTTATATATAAATATTTCCGTTTTTAATCATTAAATTGATAGATTGATTCTAAAAACCTTAGCCATCAAATAAATAAATGTAAAATATTTCTTACCGGCATACGCAGATGTGAGTGCCATTTCAATGTCGTCTGCTTTTTTCAAATAAATCAACGAAAAATGCAAGGGCAGATAATTCTTCACGACAGTTCTACTTTTTTCAATATTCATTATTACACATAGGTCTAAAAATGTTTAGAGGCGTATAAAGAATAAGTTGCATTGAGAACCATAAATGAAGATAAATTTTTTTTGTTTTTAATTATTTTTTAAAATAATCGTTATATTTAGTGTATGTGCGTAATATTTAGTGTATTTGGCAGCAAGAAATATGACACGAGTCAGTGAAAATTCAATTTGTTATTTTCTGTGAGTTTGTAAATGGCTCCCCTTTCATTGGTTATTAAATATTTCACATTGGCTCGCGAAATTTGCCTTGTTTTATTTTCTTCAGCATGGAGCCAATCATTTTTTTTATTGGTCAAAATAATTTTTTGGCACTGGCTTATGAATTTGAAAATAGTGAAGAAAAGAGAGTTATTTTTATTTTGTACTCACCACATATGCTTCAGTTAAAATAATTTAAAATATCACAATACTCTACCATTACTTTTTCAGACTAGCATTTACAGGAATTACAAAATCAAAATGGAAAAGTGTATCAACCTAATACCTGTTCCTGAAATCATCATTCAAATTTACTAACTCAAATATAATGGCCTTTATGATCAATGTAGAATTAGTCTGAAGTTATAATATTGATGGCCAAGTTGTGGATTAGTTCATTTATTGATATGGTATCGATTGTTAATTTAAGAATGCTAAAATTCTACTCTCTTAATTGAAGTAGCATTAAATTGTTTCATCAAGATTTGATTGACAGTTAAAATCACTCAGAAAATCTTGATTACTAATTTCTGATCTTGTTAACATAGATCATTCAAAAATCTGTCTATTATTTAAAAAAAAAAGGTTGAACTAGAAAAGAAGTGGAATCAGAAATTGCATCACTTTATAGTATAGACGAAGTTGAGATAATGAGTAAAGGCCAGGTTTATTTACTATACCACAATTTTTATTTTTGAATCCATAAGGTTACATCTGTTATTATATGTGAATGATTATCATTTCTGTCCTTTTTGTATTTTGTGTTTTTGACATGTTTCTTTTTTTTGTCATTGTGTTATTTATACGAATTTTCATTATTATATATATTACAGTGTTCAAGTTATAAAAAGCTTTTCTTTCATGTATATGACTATTGACTATATCTGTTCCTTCGTGTGTCTATCAGGTGAAATGTAGTATCAGGTTGCTGTTTGTGCTATTATATATTATGTCCTGGGTATTTTAGTATATGGATTGTACTCTTGAATTTATTTCTTGGTTTTCTGCATATTTTTTTGTAAAGATTATTTAAGCACATCTTCAGTTTGCACGGAGTTAGTCTTCTTATGGCTGGTTGGAGTGTTGTTGGAATCTTTGATAAATGCTGTGAACTCCACACGCCTGGTGGGCAAATTGGGACCAACTGCTATGCACATGTTCGCTGTTCTTTTTATATTTACATAATGCCTACATGTTTCTGATTTGATTTTGGCAGTAGCATCAATCATTAGTTGCCTTTCGTATGACGTCAGTTCACCCATTAAACTATGTCTGGGTTAATATCTAGGTTACTAGAAATATGAAAGATTAAAAAGAGAGAAAGGATGTATGAGTTGAGAAAAAGAGAGAGAGAGAGAGAGTGAGTTTCTCTGACACTCTATTAGTTGAGAGGAAAGGATATATTTTAATACACTTTAACTATTACTTAACTACTCACCAAAACTACATTATCTTGTTAGCCAAACTGAAAAATGCTTTTGGTATTATCAGTCTTACATTCTCAGTGGTACTTTTCCTCTTTCTGGATGGAAGAAATTTCTTACTTATTTAATACAGTTGTTTTCATTATGTATTTTTAAAGGACGTATATATTCATTTTCCTTCTTCTCCCAAGATAGTTGAGAAAAAAGAATTTTGATTGTTTAAGTCCCCCAAAAGAATAAGCGCTAAATATTCAAATATTTTCAATTATTAATCTTTTGGTAAAAGTTCTAACATGAATGTGAACATAAAAAACAAAGGTTAAACACTGATATTTCAAGAAAATGGTTATTCAGGACACACATAGAAATATAATGAACATATGGTGAACCAGGTAAGTTTATTAGTGGTTGGATGTGATTTGATTTTATGGAAAGAGAGAGAGCACTTGTGTGATATGCTGTGAAAAAGATGGGTGTGTTATTTCAAGACCATGGCAATACTGACTGCATGTAAGATCATTTGAACCAGTTTTAATATATTGAAAAGAGGGGTAACTAATCATTTGCTCATGTTTTAGGGTACCTGGAATGTTCTTCAATCCAGGAACTCTGGCATCAAATTAGAAATTCTTTCCCAGAAAATCATGCAGATGTTTTTAATTAGCTCTGGCTCTCAATATTACTGTAGGAATTAATAACATTTAAGTCGCTAATTCATTCATATATTATTCTTATATAATTATTGAGTTGTCCAGAAAGTTTGCACCAGTTTTTACTTGTTCATGTTCCAACACATCAAATTTATCGACATATAATTTGCTTACATTTTTGATTAGAGCACACTTCAAACTATATCTTGGATAGGAAAATTTAAAATTACTTAATTTGTGTTAATGTTGCATACCTATGAAAATAGAAGCTTATAAGGTGCATTTTTGAAGCTTGAAGTTTTTTTATTACCATAAAAACAAAAATGCCAGGCAAGTAACAAAAATATATATGTTGTGTTCGGTTAAGGTGCTTCAGTTGACAGTACTGTATAGAAGTAATTCGCTAGATTTAGAGTAGGTGATTGTAGATTTATTGATGAAGAATGATCAGGCAAGCCTTCCTCCACTATAGATGATGATCAAATCAAGACATTGATAGAGAATAATCCACATTACATAATGCAGAAATTGGCAGAAACACTAAATTTATCAACATCCACTATCCATGAGCACTTAGTGAAGCTTAGGTACTCAAACTGCTTTGATTTTTGGTTATCATATGGTCTGAGTGAAAAGAATCTTTTGAATCACATTTCTACCTGATTTTCTATTAAAATGCAATAAATATGCACCATTTTTGGAAGCAAATTGTGGCAGGTGAAGAGAAATGGATTGTTTACAACAATGTTCAATGAAAAAGATCCTGGGTTAAGCAACATGAGTCAACTTTAGCCACCCCAAATGCAAGACTTCATCCTAAAAAAAGTCATACTGTGCATTTCGTGGGATTAGAAAGGAATTCTGTACTATGAGCTTTTGCAAAGTAACTAGTCAATTCTGAAAAGTATTGTTCATGACTGAATGAATTAAAGTTAGCAATTCAAGAAAAAAATCTCAGAATTAGAGAATAGGAAAAGTCAAAGGAACAAATGAAGAAAGTTTGTGCAACAAAATGGTTCATATGTTACTGAATAAATATTTGATGGCATAATTTTGTTTTCTGTTTTAATTTTTCTTAGAAACTATCATGAACTTTCCAGACAATACAATACATCTGAAAACTGATTCATCAACCTCATTTGAACAACACATCAGAGACTTGAACTGTAGGATGCTTATTTAACCTGTCCCGCATTTCAATACTTTTCTTGAAATTGATCTGTGCTATAAAGACAGCTTTCTCAAGCAGCACAGATGGTTTGAATTTTAGCTCAGAAGCATCAATTTAACAGGACATTTTGAAAAGTACTTCATGGCCTGCACATTGTATTGAATTTCACTGAATTATACTCATTAAATAATGAATTGCACTGCTGCCTCATTATTTTATTTAAAACTTATTTCCTTGCTAACTACTGTATGTTATATTGAGGCTATTCTGTTACTTAGATGATTTTAAATATTAGGTGACTGATGATAGTTTTGTATTTTTTTTCTCATAGATATATGTCATTAAATTCACATACCATCAACTGTTGAATAGTATAATTTTCTCAAAAGTCGTGTCTGCTCAGTCAAAGCACACTGAATCAGACTGGTTTCTCTTGCAAAGGGGGGTGCAGACTTGAAGAGAACACATTTTCTTTCAGTTTTCTCAAGTGCATGGGCCAGTAGACAAACACTATAAAAACAAAAAATTAAAAACAGAGTGGCTACACAAGTACAAGTATCTGCTAAAAAAATGTTTGAAGTAATAAAAATATGTCTGATTAAAAAATAAAATCTAATAATTTGTGGTGAGTAAATAGGTATTTATTAAAGCATATTGAAATATACCCTTTCCTCTTTACTAATTTCTCTTTTTTTTCTCTCAACACATACATCCTTTCCCTCTTTCTATTCTTCCATATTTCAGATAACCTAGATATTAACCCAGACATAGCTTAATGGGTCAACTGACATCATGCAAAAGTAAACTAATGACTGACACTCCTGCCAAAATCAAGTCAGAAACGTGTAGTCATTATGTAAATGTAAAAAGGACAGTGAAACCCGTGTATAGCAGTTCGGCCACCAGGTGTGTGGGATTTGCAGCACCTGTCAGAGATTCAATCAACACACCAACTAGCCAAAAAAAGACTAACTCTGTGCAAACCAGAGATGTGTTTAAATAATATTCACAAAAAGAATATGCAGAAAACCAAAGAATGAATTCAAGAGTACAATCCACACACTCAACCCAGAACATAATATAACATAGCATAAACAGCAACCTGATATGACATTCTACTTAACACACACATGGAGAAACAAATATGCTATATTTACATGAATATACATATACATATACACGCAAGAAAAAACTCTTTATAATCTGAACACAGCAATGCTTATATAATAATGAACATTCACATGAATACCACAATGACTTATACAAGAAACATATCAAAGACACAAAATACAAAAAGGACAGATAAGAATTCTACATTCAAAGAGGAACCTTGAACCACACTTCTGGGAATCACTAGATTGTTTAAAAAAAACAAAAACAAAAAAATGGCATGACTAACCACATGACAAATGCATAAATCTGAGTAAGTCACTATTTTCTCCTCTATTCATTTATTCTATTTTCTTGTATATTTCATTACGGCTGTAAAGACAGTTTATAAGAATGGAGGTGCAACAAGTTAGTGTCAAACCTCTACAGGTTATGAAGACTTGTATTGGCAGTTGGTTCACTATAATTGAATCACAATTTCATTTGAGACAAGTAACCATTGAAGAGACAAAATTTTATACTGTAATCAGTGCTTTGCTTTGCGATATTGTTACAAATATTTCAATTCCTGTTTTAGAACCACAAAATTTCACAAAACTTAAAGAATCAGGTGTGACTGCTTATGAAAAGACCAGGCCAAAGTTCCTGGATAAATTAATGAAAACTGGTTGTCTATCATTGTATTTACAAGAGATGTTGGCCATTGCAAGTAGGATTGGGGCTAGTGAAGAAATAAGCAAATTTATTCATGCACTTCCTCATCAAATAGTTCCAGTCATAGAAGCACAGAGAGAAATGCCTCTAACAGACGTTGGTAGACTGGGTGATAATTTAATGCCACTAATTCAAGAAGCATCAGTCTGCCGGGCAACAGAACCAAAATATAAACAAAATATTAACAGTACAATTCCCGTAAGATTGCATCCTTTTTCCATAAATCAAAGAACAAAAGTCTGCAGAGCTCATTTGTATTTGGCAGACACATCTCCTACATGTAAAGCATGGTGTAAATGGCCACATAAGGAAAAGAATAATGTAGAAATGTTGCTCAATTTTTGTCCTTCGTCACCTAGCCCTAGCGATTTGGAAAACTGATGGGGTGAACTATGCTAGCTCCCTCAGGTTTGCCGTTATTAACATTACCAACTAGAACAAGAACTACAAAAATCAATTTTATAATAGATATCAGTGCAAGCATCTCCATCTTGCCTCACTCAGCAGTGACCAATATACTTTTAGAACTGATGCTAGTTCATCATTTATCTGCTGGTGGTGACCATATTACATGCTAATTTGGAAAGAAAAATATTTTCATCAAAGTGTGCTTATTGATGGACTTTTATAATTGCAGATGTTACCAATCCATTGCTAGGCTTAGAATGTTTGAAACAATTTCAATTAGTTGTAGATTGTAAAAACAAATGTATTAGTGAATGGCATGGATATGACCACACATTAGTGAAATTATAAGCAAATACAAAAGTATCACTTTGTCACGAAATGATGATAATAAAACATATGGTGGCATTTATCATTGAATAGATACTGAAAACCATGTACCAGTTTTTTTCAAGGCAAGACAACTTTCTGGACCTAAATTAGATACCACTCAAGTGGAATTTAAAAAGTTACTAAATACAGGTGTAATTAGGCCTTCAAACAGTGAATGGGCATTTCCTTTACATTTGGTACAAAAGCCAGATGGTAATTATCAAGGTTGCAGTGATTACTGCACCTTAAATAATATAACAAAAACTGATAAATATTCTGTGCCCAATATCACTTCTTTTACAGCATGATTGGCAAATAAATTCTGCTTTTCCATGATGGATCTGATGTTCGTCTATAATCAAATTAAAATGCATCTCAAGGACGTAGCAAAAACCACAGTAGCTACACCCTTTGGGTTATTTGAATTTTTATACATTTGAAGAATGCATCTGTTACATTTCAGCATTACATGGATAGAATATTTTTTCAACTGGATTGTGTATTCATATATCTGGATGATATCCTAGTATTTAGCAATAATGAACGACAACACAAAAAAAGACTTAGATAAGATGTTACAAGTACTTAATGAAAATAACCTCAAAATTTCAATAGATAAATGCATATTTAACGTAACGGAACTAGATTTTCTAGGGTTTCATTATCAGCAAAAACAGTTTACAACCTACACAAAAGAAAATTAAAGTCATTAAAATTTTTTCTATACCAACAGATTCTAAAAGCCTAAGTTGATTTTTGGGCATGACAGGTTTTTACTAAAAGCTTATTCCAAATTATGCAAAAATTATATTGCCGTTATCTGAACGCATGCAGTTAAATCCTAAAGCTGTGTTTGATCTAATGAACAAGAATCTAATGCATTTGTTGCTATAAAAAGTAAGTTAATAGAGATAACATCATTATTCAATCTGATCACTGTAAGAGAAATGAATGAACATTCGGACAATTATTAAACTGCAGCATTGTTTTATTGTAAGATAATCCTATGAGACTGAGGCTCTTCCACATGCTAGGTAGTCATATCCTTATAATAAACAAAATCTGTAGAACATCAAATTATTGAGTGTTTATTGATTGTGGGGAAATCAAAGAAACAAAAGGTTTGAAAGTCTTCTATGTTATGCCACAAAACTATGAAAGATAGAAAGGAGCATTAGACAAGGATGCATCTTCTTCCCAGTTTCTCTAACCTCTACAGCGGTATTATCCTAAGATAATGTTATCCGTGGATGTAATCTTAACAATATAAGATACACAGATGACACTGTATTCATGGCTAACCCAGAAAGAAAAACACAGGAACTTCTAGACAGAGTAGGAGATGAAAGTAAGAAAAAAAGGACTAACCACCAACTTTTTTTAATCATTTTACTGCAAGCAAAATGATAATGCCACTAAGATGCAAGAGGTTACTGAAAGTGAAAGAGAATGAGAAGACTTTAGAAGACACTGGAAATCTACCCCTAAACAGAAAATCCAAAACAAGAAAAAAATGATAGGCAAACCTATGCACTTTTATCAAAAAAAAAAAAATTACAAAAGCAAAATAAAAGATTAAATTAAAAAAATTAGTAAATAAAATTTCAGAGTTTAGGCAAAGACATTAGAAGTGTAGAGTTAAACTAACAACTTGTGCATGTATTCAGATAGGGACAGCTAATTATGCAACTGCTGTTCCTTAACGAATCTTACCTACATATTTAGATGTTAACATAATTTAAGTTGCATTGTTGCCAAAGACAACAGTGTGAGTTCATTATGTTTAGAAGGTTTTACAAAAGATAGCTACCTTATCAGGAATATGATCTTTAGCAAATATCAAATGTGATAAGGATAGCTAGGTGTTTAATTTTTATCTTCCTGGGTATGCATGCTAGTGAATGAGGTGGGTGTAATGATTTAAGAGTTTCAGAAATTTAATGATCTGATAAGTAATTTAACAGTATGGAAAATATGACACCAAAATACAAACATTCATTGATATAGTAAAAGAAACATTCCAAAAGTAAAATGCTGAGAAATGGAAAAAAATTGTTAGAAACAAAGAAAAGAGTGGTGGTTTGCTATTTAATATTCATCCTCTTATATGGCAATGAAGGCTGGACAATCTTCCCAGAGATAAGAAGAAAAATGGGGGTAGCAAAAATGTGGCTATTCAAAAGGACACTGAAAAAGAAAACAAGAAGGAAGTCTTTAAAAAAAGGCATCAGAAAGAACACTTATAATCAGAATCTGGAAATTAGCTGAAATTCCTTGGACACATAATGAGAAAGAGGGTCTTGAAAAACAACCATCATAGGGTATATTGAAGGCAAGAGGATATAGATGAAGGCTCCGGGTTGCTTATCTGCCAAGCTAGTTTGAATGGCTGGCAGAACGGGACAGAAGCCTTAGCAAAGAGAGAAAAACTCCTAAAGGCCACAAGGGATAGGAAGTTATGGAGAACCATAATCACCCATGTCCTGAAGGAAGGCAGCACATAGATGAAGAAGAAAAAAATGGGGTTGGGGAAAACATTTTATTTCTTTACCTTGTTTGATTTTAAAAATTTCCAGTTGCTGCTTGCTTTCATTATGAGAATGTTCTTCATATTATAACAAAAGATTCTAACTATTGTATCAGTCAATGGATATTCTTGCTCACAGCCCATACACTGTTTGCTATTGTTCAAAATGTGCTTAATGCAAAAAGCAAAGGTTGGTTTTCTTCAGCATCACTTAATATGATACTGTTATTTCTGCTGACATTAGAACATAATAAATCATGAGAATTATATTTTTCTAGACATTTGGTTTATTATTTTTTGATGATTTTCCACAATTGTGCAACACAATGAGTTATGTCTCAAGGACAAAAGAGTGTTTTTATTGTTACTGATGAAAAAAACAGGATAAGAAAATGAAAGTTGTAATTTTCTTGTAAGCAAATAAGTACATTATATAAATGATAAAACATATGGAAAATCTAGAAGAAATGTATTTCAGTTGAATATAATTATTTGACAATATACAATTTTTTAAATATTATATATTTACAACATTCGCTAAATTAGTATACTGTATATTCCTGTTCTTGGTGACAGCAAAATGACTTAATACCATTGGTACAGTCAAAAGTGCCATAATGAAGTTTATTTTTTAATTGTAAACAGGCTGCTATTAAATACATGATACTATTCACCTTAAACACATCCACTCATTTAGATTTTCTCAAAATGGCATCTCTGTTTATGTTTCGTAAAACCGAGCAAAGCAATTTCTAAAGAATGCATATTTAATATATATGTCTTATTGTGTTTAGGCTATAAAGAGTTTTTCTTGGGTGTATATGTATATTCATGTAAATATAGCATATTTGTTCCTCCATGTGTGTTAGGTGGAATGTAGTATCAGGTTGCTGTTTATGCAATGTTATATTATGTTCTGGGTATCTGAGTGTGTGGATCGTACTTTTGAATTTATTCCTTGCTTTTCTGCATATTCTTTTCATGAATATTATTTAAGCTCATCTCTGGTTTGCACAGAGTGAGTCTTTTTTGGCTAGTTAGTGTGTTGATTGACTCTCCAATCGCTGGTGAGTGAAGTGGGACCAACTGCTATGCACACATTCACTGTTCTTTTTATATTTACTTAACGTCTATGCGTTTTATTTTTGCGAGAGTGTCAATCATAAGTTGATGTTGATATCAGGGTTAGTATCTAGGTTACCAGAAATATGAAAGAATAGAAAAGGGAAAGGATGTATATGTTGAGGGAAAAAAGAGAAGAATTTCTGTTATTCTATTAGTAAAGTGGAAAGGGTGTATTTCAATGTGCTTTTACCTATCTACTTATCACACAATTCCCCTCCAAGATTATGGAGTAAATAAAATTTTGGTATAATAATGTTCTATACTACTACTATAATTGATACACATTTTTTTTTTAATGAAAATAATTGTACACATTTTACTTCTTCCAGGTAAAATGTCTACCTACTCTAGATGTGTATGATTTGGTATTACTGAGTGTAATTTTTCATCAAATATACTGGTAGTAAAATGTTTCTCACTGTCTGTGTATTCATTTGATTTTGCTTGAAATTTGGCACTATTTTTATTTTCCTGTACAGACGGTTTTTTTTATCTAGTTTTAATCTATCAATTGATACATCATTATTTGAATCTATTAAGTTATGCTTTGGTAAATGTTGTAAAACTTTGTAGGGACCTGAATAAGGTGCTTCCAAAGGCTTTCGTACCTGATCTACTTGAAGCCATACTTTATCATAAGTATGCAAAGAATTTGGTATGAAAGTATTTGTTCATGTAATATGATGTTTTCTGTCATCATTAAACATGTCTAATTGTGACATAAATTTACGTAAATCTTTTATATAATCTAATTATACAAGAACAATGTTTTTAATCTTAATGTTTTTAGTTGCATTGTCAACTATCTGGTAAGGAATCAGTATGGGTGCTCCAGTAACTGCTGTGAATGGTGCAAAATTAGATTCATTTGAAGTACTATAAATACCTAAAAGTACATTGGATGTGGTTGTTAACCATGATTCCTTTTGAGCCATTATTGTTACTTTTAGTATGTAATGCACACTTTCTATCAATCCAATACATTGTGAATAATATGCCATTGTTCTTAATCTATAGAATCCTACTACTTCTGCTAATTCTTGAAATAATTCCCTTTCAAATTAATGACCATGATCAGTGGCAGCATGTAGCAGTATGCTGAATCATGATATCCATGCATCAATGAAAGCTTGGGCTACTGAATTTGCAATGATTTCTATCACAGGTTGAACCTCAATCTAAAGTGTCACATAGTCTATACAGGTAAGTAAATATTGATAAGGGCTGATATGTTTTGCTGATTCTTTTTGTATTGGCAGTAATGGCCTGACAATGTCAATATTTACACTTTGAAATCTTGTGAAAGGTAACTCAAAATTCTGCACAGCAGACTTGGTGTGTCTGTGAATCTTGGATTGTTGACAAACCACACATTCTGTGCAGAATTATTTTATGGATTAATCCATTTCAAGCCAAAAAAATATCTTGATTTTAAAATTTCAAAAAGGCACCTACTCCAGGGTGCACTAAGCAATCTAAGCTAGGTAAATATTGTTCTGTGCATACCACTAGGAACAAATGGCCTAGAATGCATAGTAAAAATATTGCATAGTATGGATAAGATTTTAGGGGAAATGATATATTCCTTTAAATTTTTATAAGACTTGATTTTGTCACCTTGCTTCTGAGACTGTGCTATCTCTGACAAATCACATGCTTCTATTTGAACTGTGAGCATGAATCTAGATAGACAATCCACAACCATGTTCTGCTTGCCTCAGATATATATACAATATCAAATATATACTCAGATAACAGTGAAAGATGATGTTTCTGTCGGTTAGATTTTGCTGGAGTCTGATTATGGAATACTCTGCACGACGACTTATGATTCATACATGGCACTACATTGTGACCCTCTATATGGTGAGAAAAATGCTACACAAAGAAATAAGAAGCTCTTGATTGAACGCATGTGAAATTTTTTTTTTGGAAGAATTAAATTGACACAGGTTGTTTATCTACTATTTGATGTAAAGCATTACTAGCTGCATATTGACTGCTATCGATTACTAATTGGTATCCTGATATTGAAGACTTAGAATGTGCTAATGCTGTTATCTCTATCTATACTTTTTATAGCAACAAATGCATTAGATTCTTGTTCATTAGATCAAACACTGATTTAGGATTTAACTGCATGCGTTCAGATAACGGCAATATAATTTTTGCATAATTTGGAATAAGCTTTTAGTAAAAACCTGTCATGCCCAAAAATCAACTTAGGCTTTTAGAATCTGTTGGTATAGAAAAAATTTTAATGACTTTAATTTTCTTTTGTGTAGGTTGTAAACTGTTTTTGCTGATAATGAAACCCTAGAAAATCTAGTTCCGTTACGTTAAATATGCATTTATCTATTGAAATTTTGAGGTTATTTTCATTAAGTACTTGTAACATCTTATCTAAGTCTTTTTTTGTGTTGTCGTTCATTATTGCTAAATACTAGGATATCATCCAGATATATGAATACACAATCCAGTTGAAAAAATATTCTATCCATGTAATGCTGAAATGTAACAGATGCATTCTTCAAATGTATAAAAATTCAAATAACCCAAAGGGTGTAGCTACTGTGGTTTTTGCTACGTCCTTGAGATGCATTTTAATTTGATTATAGACGAACATCAGATCCATCATGGAAAAGCAGAATTTATTTGCCAATCATGCTGTAAAAGAAGTGATATTGGGCACAGAATATTTATCAGTTTTTGTTATATTATTTAAGGTGCAGTAATCACTGCAACCTTGATAATTACCATCTGGCTTTTGTACCAAATGTAAAGGAAATGCCCATTCACTGTTTGAAGGCCTAATTACACCTGTATTTAGTAACTTTTTAAATTCCACTTGAGTGGCATCTAATTTAGTATGTTTTATTATCATCATTTCGTGGCGAAGTGATACTTTTGTATTTGCATATAATATCACTAATGTGTGTAGTCATATCCATGCCATTAATTATTACATTCTCTATGGTTCTGATTAATGTTTTTACTGCCACTTCTCTGGTATTTCTCTTTCCAAATTAGTTTGACCATAATATGTAATATGGTCACCATCAGCAGTTGAAAGATGAACTGGCATTAGCTCTAAAAGTATACAGATCACTGCTGAGTGAGGCAAGATGGAGATGCTTGCAGTCAATGATATGTGGTATGTTTAAGGACATATATCTATGAATGAGAGAAAAAAATACAAATCAGTCACCTAATATTTATAGTCATTTAAGTAACAGAATAGCCTCAATATAACATGTAGTAGTTAGCAATAGCAAGGAATTGAGATTAAAGTAAAATAATTAGTGAGGCAGCAGTGCAATTTATTATTTAATGAGTAAAATTCAATACAATGTGCAGGCCATGAGGTCCTTTTCAAAATGTCCTGTTAAATTGATGCTTCTGAGCTAAAATTCAAACCATCTGTGTTGCTTGAAAAATTTGTCTTTATAACACAGATCAATTTCACGAAAAGTACTGAGAGTGCAGGACAAGTTAAATAAGCATCCTACAGTTCAAGTCTCTGATGTGTTGTTCAAATATGGTTGATGAATCAGTTTTCAGATATATTGTGTTGTCTGGAAAGTTCATGCTAGTTTCTAAGAAAAATTAAAACAGAAAACAAAATTATGCCATCAAATGTTTATTCAGTAACATATGAACCATTTTGTTGCACAAACTTTCTCCATTTGTTCCTTTGACTTAAAGATTCTGTCTTCTTCATGGCAAAGAACTCATTAAGGTGTTTACCATTAATATTATTTTGCAATGAATAAATGAAAATTTGAAGGAGCTATATCTGTTGAATATAGCAGGTAGGATAATACATCCAGTCAACTTTTGCTGGATTGCCAAACATGATATTTTACATTATCCTAATGGAAAATTGCACTTTTCCTATTCTCTAATTCTGAGATTTTTTTCTTGAATTGCTGCCATTAATTCAGTCATGAACAGTACTTTTCAGAATTAATTGACTAGTTACTTTGCAAAAGCTCATAGTACAGAATTCCTTTCTAATCCCACGAAATGCACAGTATGACTTTTTTTAGGATGAAGTCTTGCATTTGGGGTGGCTAAAGTTGACTCATGTTGCTTAACCCAGGATCTTTTTCATTGAACATTGTTGTAAACAATCCATTTCTCTTCACCTGCCACAATTTGCTTCCAAAAATGGTGCATATTTATTGCATTTTAATAGAAAATCAGGTAGAAATGTGATTCAAAAAATTCTTTTCACTCAGACCATATGATAACCAAAAATCAAAGCAGTTTGAGTACCTAAGCTTCACTAAGTGCTCATGGATAGTGGATGTTGATAAATTTAGTGTTTCTGCCAATTTCTGCATTATGTAATGTGGATTATTCTCTATCAATGTCTTGATTTGATCATCATCTATAGTGGAGGAAGGCTTGCCTGATCATTCTTCATCAATAAATCTACAATCACCTACTCTAAATCTAGCGAATTACTTCTATACAGTACTGTCAACTGAAGCACCTTAACCGAACACAACATATATATTTTTGTTACTTGCCTGGCATTTTTGTTTTTATGGTAATAAAAAAACTTCAAGCTTCAAAAATGCACCTTATAAGCTTCTATTTTCATAGGTATGCAACATTAACACAAATTAAGTAATTTTAAATTTTCCTATCCAAGATATAGTTTGAAGTGTGCTCTAATCAAAAATGTAAGCAAATTATATGTCGATAAATTTGATGTGTTGGAACATGAACAAGTAAAAACTGGTGCAAACTTTCTGGACAACTCAATAATTATATAAGAATAATATATGAATGAATTAGCGACTTAAATGTTATTAATTCCTACAGTAATATTGAGAGCCAGAGCTAATTAAAAACATCTGCATGATTTTCTGGGAAAGAATTTCTAATTTGATGCCAGAGTTCCTGGATTGAAGAACATTCCAGGTACCCTAAAACATGAGCAAATGATTAGTTACCCCTCTTTTCAATATATTAAAACTGGTTCAAATGATCTTACATGCAGTCAGTATTGCCATGGTCTTGAAATAACACACCCATCTTTTTCACAGCATATCACACAATTCCACTCTCTCTCTCTCTCTGAATGTGTTTCTCAGTATAAAAAGTACATCCCCGAATTTCTCTCACACATACAACTTGCATGAAGCTAAAAAACTTCTTTTGTAGAATTTTATTTTGTATGTTCCTTAACTGAAATATTCAGTCAAATATCCAGCTTTTATGTGCCATGTCTTCAGGGTACAGGTGATCATTGCTCTCTACAAATTTGTGTTCTTTGTAGCTCAATAAATTTTGTGTATTTCTTATCTCTCCTAAAACTTGCTCCAACATTCAGTTGCTCAAGCTCACAAGGTAAGTTATGCAAAGTTTTCTCTCTTTTGCCTTCAGTCTGTCCTGTGCCAAAATTTCAAGTCCTCTTTTCTCACTATGCCCCCTAGAAATTTCAACTATCTCTTCCTGACGTTAAGTATAAGCATCCTTTTTTGCTCCCATCTTCTGTAAAACTGTCATTTCTCATGTCCTTCTCTAGGACCAAATTTCTGTTGATTCAAGTCTCTTTTTCATTTGCAATGAGATTACCTGGCAAAATATAGTGAGTGGAAAGATGATAAAAAAATAAGAGAATATGAAAAATACTGTCATTTTGCACTACTGAGAAAACCAGGAGAAATTGGCTGTGAAGAAACGGTAAATATTCTGGCTAACATTTTTAGTGAGAAAAGTTCATTATTCAATACTTGTAAAACAACTGATGAAAAACAAAGACAAAGATTTTGTCACATATGCTGGAATCATTAACAAGGAGTGTGAAGGATTAAAATTAAACAAACTCTGGATATGTTTAAAAGATTCATTTTTGTTAAAGTGTTAATGGTGAAAAAAGATGCAGAAATACTTGCTAGAATCATAATGAAACTGAACAGAACCAAAAGCTAACATGACAAGAAATATCAGACAAATGTCAGAGAATCCTATATTTGAGATGCAATATGGAGGAAATTGGAAAAAAAATGCTTATATATACAAGCCAAAGAAAAATGTGGAAAAATGAAAATAAATCCATGTTTCAAATGTGGAAGAAGACATCTTGGAAACTACTGTTCTTTTAAACATTTCAAGTGTTACAAATATGAAAAAGTTGGACATAAAAGGTCATACTGTAAAACTAAAGCAAATAAAAGTTCTCACAAAAAAATTTTGTACACAGTTTAGATGGGAAAAATAATTATAGAAAATCGAAAGAATTTGTGTGTATGTATATATATATATATATATATATATATATATATATATATATAGTATAATCATTTCGCCCCAAGCAAAGGATTTTACTGCCACTGTTTTGCAGGGGGTTACATAGGAGGAAAGTTATGAGAAAGAGTGACAGGTTATAGGGGTTGTCAGGAAGTAGGTAAGAGAAGGATGAGAATACTGATGAGAGTGGAGTGGACGGAGAAAGGAGCATGAGAGAGAGGATGCAAGTTAGTGAGATAGGAGATGGCTATTGACTTTACATTTAAATTCTTGGAGATTGTAGCTGTCGGGGAAGCAAGTAAATGGAAAGGAATTCTACAGGTGGGAAGTGCAAGAAAAGGAGCTGCTGGAGTAGAATTTGTGTTTACATTTTCTTGGTTTCACAGTAAAAGGGTGGGACCTATTTGCTAATCTTGTGGCTTGAGTAAATTCATACATAGGGGACACCAGTGAGCTAAGTTCATCGGAGCAGAAGCCGTAAAGTATTTGTAGAAGAAACACAGAGAAGCCACATTGTGCCAGTGAGAAAGTGACTGTATCTGAGCTGCCAAGTCGGGATCGATCACATTACAGATTCTCAATTTTATCAAGGACACCTAAGTGGATAGCAGGAGCGTCCATCTTCTTGCAATTAATGCTTAGTTCTATTTTTTTTTTTTTTTTGCTTTCTTTCATTCTCTCTAATAGCAGAATAAAAATATTTGAGTCTTCAAAACAGATGTCCAGGCTTTTTTATTGCCTATTTTTTGCTAAAACAAATCAGCTCAAGACAGTAACATGTTTTAATAACTGAAACACTTGACACAGATTCAGAGTTAATAACTTTTAAGATCCATTATCCAACAACTTCTAATATAACACATATCTATACACATACACACGTCAAATGCTAAATAACCTCTTCACTAATGATAGTAAAGATCCTATAAAATAGCAACCATCAACCAGCCAACAAGAATTCAGATGTCAACAGCAGAAAAAAAAAAAAGAAAAAAGAAAAAAAGAAAATGAGTGTCATAAGGGTTTACATAATTTCAACTCAGATTTAAAGTGAAACCGCTAACATTTTCTATAAAATTGAAAGAATCATTTACTATTATGTTTCACTGCTGCATTGTTGTCTGAATCTACTTGCCTGTTTTGGCAAAAAAAGAAAATTGACATTTACTAGAAATAAATGACTAAAGACACTGACTAATTTTCAATGGAAGCTAGCATTTTTTTTTTGATTGGACACTACTCAAACATAAAATACAATAGCTAAGAAAAAAGGTTATATTTTATGCTGCAATGTGTCTATGCTAGTGTGTTAATTAGTTTATAACATAATTACTAGGGATGAACATTTGATAGAGTTTTTAAAATATTTACATAAACAGTTGTAGAGAGCCTTTCCACAAAATAGTGCATTACTTTTCAATCCTTTATAAAAAAAAAAAAAAAAATTGATAAAATCTAATTGAACTATAAGAAATCAGTTTCAATTATAAATGGTAAAAAATTTAATGAGAAGCACCAATGTACATTTTTTAAAAAATCTTTCAAGTATTTAAAAGAAAACTAAATAAGGTTTTATTAATAAGAATTTATTACCAATGATAAGAGTTATCATCCAATAGCATGCAGAATTTGTACAACAGGAGTCTCTGAGAAATAGATTAAAAAATTTGCCATATATTACAAGACACACGAGAAAATGTATTCCCTGTGAACAGATGGGAATATAGGTGGCTGTATTGACAGTGCAGGCAGGTAACACCTAAAAAGTAAAAGAAAAGGAAAATTAATAAAAAGAAAAAATAAATTTATTTAATTAGAATTACTTCATTGACACACAACAGAAAGGTTGGCCATATTAAGTATATACAAGGTGATATCTTAAAATTCATATGATTTGAACATTGTATATGTGAACCAAATGCAGCAGAAGCTTATTAATATTCTCTGTAAACCAGTTCAAGAGGAGAAACTTAAATGAATGAGTAAAAACAGTGTTAGGCTAAGTAATTTGAATTAACATGTTAAGAATATTAAGTTAAAATCTTCAAGTTCAATATTCAAGACTATCCCACAAAATAATGCTAAGAAGATAAACTCCTTGATTAGTGAATTTAGTGACATAATGGGCTGAGTCATATATATACTAATATAAAAGAGTAACAACTTTAGTTTGAAGGCCAATAGTGCATGAAAACATGTTGGAATTTTTTATGAAAAGGGAAATGAATTACTATATTGAATCCAACTGCCAGAAAATGCAATAGCTACTGCTAGATATTTAAGCATGACTATGAGAATTTACCATGTGACTCAAGTTGGACACTGACTAACAATTTATACTGAAATTCAGTGGAAACAAAACTAGCAATAACTAACAATCAAAATAAGATATTCTTAGACATGGGCAGTGAAATAAGAACAATCTCTGTAGATTGAATTAAGGGTTCAATGTGAAATGCCCTTAAGGAAAGACACCTGAACCTGAAGAAGGCTGAGGACAAAACAGCTGAAACAATGTGATTGTAACAAAGATGAGAATATTAGTCAGACTATAAATAATATTTTGTATATTTGTTCAAATTCTAAAGCAAGTCATAGATATATTTATAAATACATAATAGCTATAATAATTACATAATTATAATAAATAATTAACCATAAAAATTGTCGTTTTTTAACATTATAATATGCTTTATCTGTAAACATCTAATATATTGAAGCAATTTGTGCTGAGAATTCTATTTTATATCATCTTACAACAATAGATTCATGATAAATGATCACAGTCAAAACTAGTGAAAGGAGATCATCAATTCTTAACATGACTAATTTTTTAAAATTATTAATTTCATTATCAACTCATCCAGCAAGAGAAGAATAACATTTGTATATTGCTATTTGTGAAAAGATATTTTCTTGTTATAAAAAGAGAATATAAACTCATTAGTAGCAGCATTACTTTTCCTTTGGGGAAATTGTAAGATACAAAAATGCCTCAAAAAAGTTCTCAACCAGATCAAGAAGAGATTTAAAAAAAAAAAAAAGAAAGAAAATTCTTATATTTGGTCAGATTTTGGCAAGAGAACTCAGCATCTCCTCCTCATAAGTCAAAGAAATTCAGTTGCCTTTAAGAACCCACTATAGATTCCTTAAAAAATGTTTGTACTTATAATAATAAAAACTAATATGATTTTATTGTACTTGAGATCACTGCCAAACAATTTTTTTCAAATCTTGCTACTTTTACATTCCACAACAAACCTCAATTTAAATCTTTCTTTGACTGCATTCTTTTATTCCCTCAAGTCTAATTCAATAGAACTAATAATTAAAACTTTTAGCATTACATTTATGAAACTTCTAGTCAAAATTTTACTATGCGTCATGGAAATTAAAAGAAATAAAAAAGACACATCATAGAGATTCATTTTATTAGTATTTTCTGCAGTTGCCAGTATTTAAAAATGTTTATTTTGCTATTTTTCACATGTTGATATCAGAGTGGATAATACTCAGAATTTAGCAGAGATCTGCAGAAAATAAATTTATAAATAGATAAAATAATATATAGTCAAATATGTAAACAAGAAATATATAAACTTAATACTGAAATATTTCCTGGATGTTAATTTACTGCACATCAACATGGTGTAATTTAATTTCCTACACATTCTGTACTGTTAGAAATTATACAATTTTTTAAAAGATAATCAGAAGTAGGGCTTATAACATGCCATAGTTTAAAATACAGATATCGTTATTTAATAATGTAATAAAACCTCAAGAGATTATATCTAAGAAAATAGTAAAAATACATTCTATAAATAAAAACAGTAACAGTTGTTGTCCATGTTTTCTTTTTTTTTATTCAAAGACTCCATATTTGTTAAAGATACTGATTAGCAAAAGCTAAACATTTTGCACTAATACCCTTGAGAAAGGAATGATTCCATGTATCCTCTCCTGTCACACACAAGATATTCTACTCTCTAGCCTTGAGTAATAGTCAGTCTAAGAGAATTGCTCTGAATTTAAAGCCTTGAAGAAGGCAACAGGAAGCCACTTCACTATTTTTTCCAAAAGGTTATTGTGATTAAAAAAAAAAAATCTGGAGAGCTCTAATCATTTTCAAAGGATTTTTTTTTAAATAAATTTTTTTAAAAATTTTCAGAAAATTTTTTTTTCACGCTACCTGTGAATCCTTTAGAAACATTTCAAGAACTCTTCTGCACTAAGCCGAGCTCTAGAATTAACAGCTAGTTTCATTTCACTGACTTCTTTATCAATTTCTTCCATAAATTGAATGATAAAGTCCACCAGTTTATGTTTGTACATTTGCTCTGTGTGGAAATTGGTGATTAAGAAGCTGATGTCATAACCCTGTAAGATAATGAAACAAATTAATTTTTAATAACTACAGTTTATCAAAGAAAAAAATATTTATTTTTTTTTAGGTTCAAATCAATAAAGCAGGCATAAACATTAAACTACACTACAACAATTCTACTATTAAAAAAATGGCTGTGATAATCTAAATCATTAAAAAACAAAAACAAAAAAAAAACGTCTATACTTTAATTTGAACTGAATTATCAAACAACACTGGGCAACAAAAAGATTTTGCAACTGGAGTAAAAGGCATTTGTTTTTGACTCAATTGATTAAGCTGATTCTGAATCTATATTTGTAGTTGTTCTAGCAAATCAGAATTTTATGTTGTGTGCATGATTGAGGACAACTTTGTCATCTGTTTATTCTGTTAAATTACAAACTTCGTCTGCTCCCCATAATAATGATGCTAACTATATAATCTAGTACACAGATTCTTAATATGTATTCAAAATTGTCCTAGCACTTCAGGATTTTGAGATATACACATAAAATATTTATTGTCACTATATATTAATAGACTAATAGTATTTATTGAGCTGGCACACAAGATTTATTAATTAATTGTACCTAACATTTTTAGGTATCAGAGCTGAGAATTATACATACTTTGGGCCTTGTGACACATCTAAGCAATGCCTAGTAAATCACTATGTTCTTATTGCTATTTTATCAATATCTGGTCACCGTAAACAATGAAGAAGGTGAGAGGCTTGAACAGAATCTATCAATGTTGCAATCAAAGCACCAAGGCTAATTCAACACAAACAATAAGTGACTACTGCTGTTTCTTTCTTTCTTTTTTTTTTATACAATGAGACCAGCTCAATGCATAAACACAAGAGCAAGTTTTTCAAACATTTCTGAAAATACCACAAATAAAACATTTTAATATCTATTCAGTTCTTTCATCATTTAAATTTTCCTACTAGAACATAAATGTATTATTTATTAATATGCTATTTGCCTTGAAAACTAATTGTAATGAAATGTCATTTTAGTAATAAAAACTCTTACACTTAATAATGTCATTACTGTATTAAAAATAATAAAACTCAAATATATACTTCTCATGCATATTGACAACTTTATCATTTGCCAAACACTTTATTGCATATTTATTGATAAAATGTATTTTTCTTATAGGAGCATTAATATTCCAAGAATTATAATGGCTTAATAAAGTTACTGAAAATTATAGTTTCAGATACAGATTTCAATAGAAAATACATAATCAAATAGGTGGTGGAGAGATAGAAAAAAAAGTTTTATTCACCTCCACTGGTTTTCTTCGTAGAATGATAAAATTTTCTGCTCTCAACATCATAAACCTCATAAACTTGTGACACAAGATTTTCTCAATTTCATCAGCCTGAAAAGTTAAATATATATAAACATAAAATATAAGTTCAAAAAATAAACAACATTCTTACATTAATCAATTTCAGTATTTTTCACTATCTTTGGCATAAAAAAAGACCCAATGAACAATCACTTTATGAATGAACATATACTATTAAAAAAAATATGGTAATACTTATTGACAAAATCAAATACATGTGCATGTTTTCTATGGGTATTTTTAGGGTGCTGAATTTACCCTAAACAGTTTAGACATTAAAGAGTCAGTCCTGAAGTTTCTGAGCCAATTTAAAAAAACAAAACAAAAAAAACACACACACACACACGCGCACATTTTTTAAAGTTTACTGTTATTCTTGGACTGATTTTTATTGTCCTGTTTTAGTCAACCTGAACAGAATAAAGTGTGCTTCATTAGTTAAAGTATGATCCTAAATTTCAATATCTAACTCTTAACTTTAGATTAACCAACAATACAACCTCTGGCAATTCTCAGTGTTTTGAAAAGTTTTATTTTATTCTTTTATGAGACTTCTTCCTGAAGAGGCCAGTGGAGGCTGATAGTTGTTAAGTTATTCATTGAGAATAATCAGTAAATTTCAACAAACATAGCCGTAAATAAATGGTGTACCAAATGAATAGTTTTTCTCCCGATACCACTATTACTCTATATTCTTTTTATAATTTTTACTATTTTCATAAAAAATATAATGTTCTTTTCAGACAGTCTACATTTTCTTCTCAGATTAATTTGTATGAGATTACTTGTTTTAATTGTTTAAGGAATGGAGGTTCATTTAGCTATTATTATATGTTCATTGTAAAATGAGGAATTACTTTCCTCATAATATCAAAAAACTTATAGAATTTTTTTTTTTTTTGTATAATCACAATCTAGGATGTATAACTGAAAGTCTGAATCTTCACAAAACTCCTTTCCTACTCTTCCTTGAAAAATTTAAATCATTGCTAATTTTTCAAAGATTTACACTAGCAGTTTCTTTTTACTCAAAATCCCCAACATTATATTTTGTGTAAGTGACCCCCGCCCCATTTACTTCTGAAGCAAAAAATATACAGCAACCTATTTTAGCAGAGTCATGCAAATGAAAGAAATGTCCAAAAATGCACTTTCAAAATTTATAATTACAGTTACTCGTCATTATGTCTTTATTTAAATTTTTTAATATGTATTTTGTTGTTAATTTTTTTTAGAAAAAAATGTACAGATCAAGTTTCAAATGTTTGACTTTTATGAAAATGCTTCTTAAAACAAAAATTACAGAGGAAGTATCTAAACTTATTTATAAATGGAACTTTGTCTGTGTGTGTGTGTCTGTTACTTCCGAAACGGCTGAACCGATTTTCTTGAAAATTTACACAGTTGTACTATAAGCGTCTGTGAGTGTTCTTAGCTAGGTTTTGTGTCGAGGTACCCACCGATAAATATAAAAATCGATAATAAAAAAAAAATCGGGTTAAAGAAGGAGTGGTCCAATTTTAATCAAATTTGATACACTCATAGACAAAGACATAAGAAACGATATTCAGAAGTTTCAAGGCTGCAGTTCTTACAATAGTGCAGAAAATTGATAATATATATAAAAGGCAAGATGTTTGTGTGTCTGTTTATCTGCCTGTATGTCTGTATATTTTTCAGCTCTTTTATTTTAGTTTTTGCTTTGGGTTTGGCTCTAAGTAGGTATAATTGTAGTTCTTAGTCATGATACCATTTACTCAGAGGACTTATTTAGCCTTCAAAATTCAGTTTACGACCAAAAAAAAAAAAACTTATTTGATATCAATACCAAGAAATCAAAATTTGACTTACATCCATTCATTTTTCTTTCAGTCTACGGTTTCTCGCTTATTAGAGTTCTATTGCATCATGCGATGTGAGCTTAGGAAAAAAATATTAATTTTGTTATTTTTCAAGTACTTCTAAAAGCCAGGAGCATAAAATCTAATTGTTTTGAAAAAATGTACGTTTCTCTTCTTTCATGTTTGTATAAATTTTGCTCCTTTCATATTCATATAAATTTCCCTTCTTTTGGAGTGGAAATGTCGATTCCGCTAATCTGAAAACGTGTAGACAAAACAAGTGTCAGAGTGATTTGATAAGGTCACCCAAAGGCCAAGGCCACTGGTACACAGGAGTCCATGATAACCCGAAATGAATCGAGCTCGGATATGAGTTGGCAAAATCTCATTCGTTGAGTTAAAAACTTCTGGCAAATTGAGTGGGCAGAAACCGATTTTATTGGCCAAAGGCTGTGAGCCGGCTGGATCCCCAGAGAGGATCGAAATTGGTTATAAAAATAGATGCTCGACAAGAATAGTTCAGTTTGTAGAGATTTCAAGCAGAGAGCCACCGTTGTCAACCCCACCACATTCTCCGTCAGTGGCCGCCTCCAATTCATCAGATTCTGTCAAGAACCCGAAAGAACTTTGCTGTTTTAAAAGTTACATAGAAAATTGACGACATTGACTATAGAGAATACGTGAAAAGACTTTAGTGAAAATTTGAAGTTTATTTCAATGTTAATGAAACTTAGACAAAACATTTTGTTTAACAATTGGAAGCTATGATGCTTTTAGCGAACTTTCTCCCTCAGTTGTAACCAGCATTTTAAACAACTGTATATCATCTTAAACAATTGTATATCATTTTCGACAATTGTATTCCTGGGAAAAGAAAGACATTGTTTTTTTTTCTTTACATAAAGACATTCTACGTAACTCTCCAGGCGTGTTCAACTTCGTTCATTCATCATATTAATTTTTTTTTTCAAACCACAAGTGTACACCAGTGTCCGGACTGGCTAAAAGGGACAACTATTAAGATTGCAAGACAAGACTTCTGGGATCTAATCACAACGTGGGACAGTGGCCTGTTGTTGCAACAGATGTCCTGTAATCCAGCTTTTGTGGCGACATCATCGGACGGGATTGTCATGACCAGCAACAGCAACCAAACCAACCGTACAACCGGGTGGCAGTGTCACAACTGGGAACGTCATGACCGTCAGTGAGAACAGCCTTGAGGTGTCACATCTGGTTCTGTCTTGACCAGGATCTGACCTGAGGGCAGCCGTCTGGCGTGCAGTGTTACAGAAACAACTATTGCTTTTTAGTCTTTCGTGCCAACGTCCAAAGAGTCCGAGCTCCAGGTCCATGGATTAGTTTTAAAGCTTTCATTACACCCAAACAATGCTGGGCTATACTGCTAGTGCAGCAATAAGAGTCAAGAGAAAAACTGTTCGTTTGATACAGTTTTTGTTTTGAAGATATAAGATATATTTGTTAAACTTTGCCAACTAATCAATGTTATACAACGCAGGATACAGTCCAAATACTCAAAATATCTAAATCAAACATTTGTGTCAACTTGGTTATACAAGTTGGTCTTATGTGTGACTTACTGAAAGTGTGTGTGGGGGGAGGGGGTACTGGAAAGTTGCGTGATTCACTACTGAAAAGGTAAGAAAATATTGTTTTTGAAACATTGTAAATGAGCAATGAAAAGTGTATACTTTACAACAATGTAACCAAGAAACTATGGAACAATGAAACTGAACTACTACTAGCCATCCAAAAGGCCAAAGGACATCCTTTATACTTGGTTGGATCAGGAGTCCTCTTCTAGGAGTTCCTTCTGGATAACCAAACAACTGCTTTGAACAAATATTGTTACCACTTAAATTAATTCATGAAAATCATTCAAATTTACTTAAAAGTAAAGATCACATGATTTTTGGTAATCAGACAATAATTTCTAGTTTGCCTGATAAATTTTCACTTATCTATCAGATATTGCACTTTTGGATTATCATTTATTGCAGTACTTATAGAATGAACAATAATTAACTATTAAGAAAATAAATTCTCACCTGTTTAACTGCTATGCTTATTCTCAAGGAGTTGATAGAACCTTCAATGAGAACTTTTTCTTTTTCATTCCTACTGATAACAACAGGAGTTAACAATAATTCTTTACTGGATCTGAAAAGTAAAAACAGTCATCTTCCACTTATTTCAAACAAAAAAAATTGAAATGAATGCATTTCATAACATTTTGTTGAGCTCAAAGTAATTGTTTAAATTAGATCAGACAATATTTAATATCCTAAATTATTTGAGCAATCATTTTCAAGTCTATATTTAATATTAACAATACGCTTGTAAAAACAGCATAAATAGATGACAATAATAGTTCAATATTTGTAGATGAAATGTATAAATATACAAAAACTAGGAACTTTTATAAATATTGTAGTGATTGAAAAAATAAAACAAAAAAGCATTAGAAGTAAAATTAAGAAATTAATTGTCTTTTAAAGTGAAAAAATTGATACATTTAGAACATAAATTTTTTAATGAAATAATAATTCACTTTAATTTTTATGCAAAACATAAGAATATGACTAAAAAGCATAAGACAAATAAATGGATTTCTTAAATTTAGTCAATCAAAAGGCTTAATTTCATTTAAAGAATTGATATAAAGTTGTTAAGCTAAGACAAAAAAAAAAAATCAATCCAAACGTCTCCATTTGCAAACCTCTGCAAATAACTTAAAAAACTCTGGAGATTTAGTTAACATTCATATAATGAAGCCATATGATCCTAGAATTATAATAAAATATTCTTTGTCACAAATTCAAATTTTGTTCATAAGTGAGAAACACTAGCCCAGCATTTTCTGCTTCTAGGCTAAGCTAGATTTTGAAAACTTATTAAGAAATATTTTAAGGTCAAGAATATGTACATCCTCTCTAACTTGAGTGTATCACAAGGCAATCAGTTACTCCAAAATTGGGAGGATACCAACTTCTTTTCATTTTAAGCTATTTAAACAAACGTTTTCTTTAAACTGAAAATTCTCAAATTGGTAACACTGATTTTTCTGTCTACTGAACTATTGTTTCAACCACATCTGCTATGTAAAAGAAATGCACACATGTGCACCATAAAAAAGTTAACCCTCTAGGGCCATTCGTATCATATTTGATACAGTATTTCCCTATAAGGAAACATTTGGTATTTCCCTATAAGGAAACATTTGGTATTCATTGACTGAGCAGTCAGTACTGCTTTCATTTGAAATTTATAAAATATTTCCCTAAAAAAATTTTTCAGGAAAATATTTCTTTCAAGGCTTGTTTTCATACTGTATCAAATATGATACGAATGGCCCTAGAGGGTTAATGATTTAGAATTTTAATGCTTATATTTTAAAATTGTCAACAAAAAAAATATTGATGAAGTGGGGGCAAAATTGACAATGTTACAGAAAATTTTGCTCTTTCAGCTTATGAATAAAATATAGACTTTATAACTGCATGAAAAGCTAAGATGTGAAACAAAAATTTGTCTTGAATGAGTGACCTTATGTTAATTCCTCTTCAAAATCAAACTCCACCTCTTCATCATTATTCACTTTATCATATTGACCTCTAACATTGGGACAGTTCATCATTTCACACTTACAAATACTATTTTGTAAATGTATAATATTACTGATTGTTTTTTTTTATATGTATGAAACTAAATGCACTATATACATCTGGTGATCATATGTTGGAAGAAATTGCTGAGACAGCTGACTGCCTATCTTGCAAAATCCTCAATCCTTACACAGCAAGTAGCACGAAGCATAGGAAAATGAGAAAAAAAAATTAATGATATTTACTCAATTACCAGAACAGAGAAAAAAAAGATCCACCCTCTTCTATTTACTATTAACTAAGTTTATACCTATCTAAATACATTAGTATTTACATATTTGTATATCCATATATTTACAGATAGACCAAGGAAAATAATGTGAAAAGAATGCCTACACAAGAGTGAATTCTACCAGAAAGCATTAGATAACTTAGTTTAATCATGTGTTTAACAAACTGTAAAAATGAAAGTTGGAATTATTTTTATCAATAAGCCCCTCCACAAATCATGTAGACTTCATAAAGATATTTTGCTGGAACTCCCTTAAAATCAATTATTTTTGCTTGCCTAATATTCCTGAGTTGACAAAGTATGTAGAAAGCTGGTGATGCTCATCATAATAGTAATTCTAACCACTCCTATCATTGTAGGAGTAGAAAAAAAACCAGTCCTTTGGTGAATGCTTATTTGATATAGAAATGTGAAAGCTGATGATGAACTGATATAATGTATCCTGGAATCACCAAGAGATCTTGGTATTGGCTCCAATCTAGTGGGATGTTTGCAAAAACATCTCCCTCTTCAAATTTATAGACAAAACATACAGATGCATACTGGGATTTCTTCTTAGCCAATAAGATAGGCCACTTTTTGAAGTCATTAGATACAGTTCTGTTGTCTTGAAATTGTTAGAACATTACCATCAAGAGTTACAATGAAAATCAAATGACTAGAAATCAAACAATTAATGCTAGATTAGTAAAACTACTTTGTTGAACTGATTAAAAACCTCTAAAGATTTAGTTAACTTTCATATAATGAAACCATATGATCTCAGAAATAAAATATTCTTTTCCACAAATCCAAATTGTGTTCACGTATTTTCTTAAACACTGCTCTTTTATTGTTCTCACTCCTTAATACTGTTTTGTTTTTTCTCATTATCTTATACTCAGTGACTGCTTGCATCTTAGTGACTTTATTGCCTTGCTTGGGGTGAAATGACGAAAAAGAAAAAATATTCTAGTTTGAAAAAATTTTTTATATATTTTTTTTTGCCTTGATAAAGTCCATGAAAAGTGTCAGCTAAAAAGTTTTTCTTTTGTCTTTATTGACAGTCATTTTACAGATATATTTTTAATTATATCTGAATTTTTACGTATATACACGTCACACAGACATTTGTTGACAAAAAGGCCTTGCAGCATTTTAAAATTTGGAAGCATTAACATCATATAGAAACAATGAATTATATACTTTTTCATATTAATTGTTTTTTCCTTGTTCAATGCCTTAGTTAACTGTTAACTATGAGATGATATGTGTATTTAGAGTGTTGTTTCGTTTCTGTATGGCTTAACTATGATGAGTGATTAGTGTTTGCTTGGAGTATGAATTCAGAGTCATTCTCTACATTGGCTAAACAAATCATAGGGTTGAAGAGGACAGCTCAGATTCATTTGTGTGACAACCAAGCAGACTGTCAGGATTGCTGGGGCGGGCATGGCACATTCATACTTTCATTGCTTGTGAACAGGCCTTCTCGAGTTAAATTTGACTTAACTAGGAGCAAGTTGGTTGTTACAATGTCTACAGTTTGGAGTAGGGACTGTTTCCTTTTATAGCTTGGTGAAAGCTGCCTTTGGGGTTACCAGTAGAAGATTTAGCATTCAGTTGGAGGTTGAACACTAAATGTCAAGCTTATTTATACTGCTTAAATATTTAGCAGTGAGACCTGACAAGCAAAATCTTGTTGCCATAATGTTTTTTTTATCCACTATCATATTTTTTTAATTACACAATTTTTTCATTTCGTTCTATTTGTTGGGCCATTGTTTTTCCTGTGCAGAATACTCAATAACAAAAACAAACATGAAAACATGCACACTATCCACTATATTACATAGGAAGAGAGTACAATTATTACCTTTAAAACTTATGCTTATTCCATTGTAGTCAGATAACAGAATGTCACTTCAGTTTTGACATATCCAACTAATATCAAAGATTGATGCAAAGAGTGCATCTTTTTGCACTTGGAACTCCCACAATGTAACATAACCAATAAAACCTGATGTTTTTATAAAATATTACTGGCTGAGTAATAATGTTCCTTTAGTCTCAAAATATGTCTCAATCTAAGGTAAGCATCTGATAAGTGTTTTGATGGCGGTAATGCTGCTGTTGTTATGCATATATATATATATATAAACTTATCTAAATCTATTTATAAATGGAACTTTGTGTGTGTGTCTGTTACCTATAGACTCCGAAAAAGGCTGAACCGATTTTCTTGAAAATTTACACAGTTGTACTATAAGCATCTGTGAGTGTTCTTAGCTAGGTTTTGAGTTGAGGTACCCCCGATAAATATCGAAAATTGATAATCGAAAAAAATCGGGTTATAGAAGGAGTGGTCCAATTTTAATCAAATTTGATACACTCATAGACAAAGACATAAGAAACGATATTCAGAAGTTTCAAGGTTGCAGTTCTTACAATAGTGCAGAAAATCAATAATATATATATATATATATATATATATATATATATAAAAGCAAGATGTTTGTGTGTGTGTCTGTTTATCTGCCTGTATGTCTGCATATTTTTCAGCTCTTTTATTTTAGTTTTTGCTTTGGCTCTAAGTAGGTATAATTGTAGTTCTTAGTCTCAGTCATGATACCATTTACTCAGAGGACTTATTAAGCCTTCAAAATTCAGTTTACGACAAAAAAAAAAAACTTATTTGATATCAATACCAAGAAATCAAAATTTGACTTACATCCATTCATTTTTCTTTCAGTCTACGGTTTCGCTTCAACTGGAAAAAACTATTGCTTTTTAGTCTTTCATGCCAACACCCAAAGAGTCCGAGCTCCAGGACCATGGATTAGTTTTAAAGCTTTCATTACACCTGAACAACACGGGGCTATACTGCTAGTGTATGTATATATATATATATATATATATATATATATATATATATATATATATATGCATGCACACATACCAAGAGTACCTTGTAAGACTCTCTTCAACCCAGTAAAACGCAACATAGCACCAACTCTAGTAGCAGTCAGATCAACTTTGGAGAGATGTTCATCCATCAATCCCCCGATACATGTACATGTGAGGCCTTGTATTTGTATGTGCTCCACAATCACGTTCCATAAATACTTGATTGGACTCATGGCAGTTGAATGTGGCCACCACAATATTTATTCTTTGTCAAAGTCTTCAAAATGTTTGGGTACATAGTATCCAAGAACAGGTGCAAATATTCATAAAGCAGTGCTACACAGAAGTCACTGGTCAATGATGTCTTTTACATGGACAAAGCAGAGTCATGCCAGATGAACACACACCACACTATTTTGGACACCAAAACCAGCCTGCACAGTAATTATTGACAAATAAAGTCCATGGACAGATGGGATCGGTGTCACACCTAACCTTACCATCAGTCTCAAACACCTAAAACCATGACTCAACAGACCATGCCGCAAGGTCAAGTGAAGCACTGATGCTAACAGGTGCACCAATGTCTTGTCAGCTCTGTGTCTGTGTACATATGAAAAAGAAAGAGTGAGAGTATGAGAGGAGGGGAGTGTGCTTGGAAATAATTTACATATCTTTTACGATTGTTTTCTTTGGTCTAATTGGTAATGCCAACTTGGCCTAAAAGTGATTCCCCTGATGGAAAAAGGTACACATGTCATTTATAATAATTTCAAAAATATATTCAGAAGAAAATTGCTAATGCAAAAATAATGTTTCAAGTGACATTTTTTTTTTATATCAACTTAGCTCTCCTAAGGTAAAAAACTAAGAGAGATAGTATTATACCATTAAATCTAAATATGTTTTGCCTTCAAAAGATTTTACAAATCTTTTGAAAGCAAATTTTTTTTTAATAAAGAAAAACTAGAAATAAATTTGTCATGATGATAATTTCTTTAAATTCATTCATTGTCCAAGCAGCCAGTACCACTTTGGGTTGATATTTATAAAATCTCTCTTAAAAAAATTTTTCAAGAAAACAGATTTCTCAAGTCCAGTAGATGTTATCTATCATTCTTTCCAGACCTCCTTTGTAACCTTTTGTTTTTTGAATTAGTGTGGAATGTCAACGATTGTTGTCATTTTCTTAGACTAACATGCATAAAAAATGAGAGAACTAACAGGATAAAAGAGAGGCTCATCAACAAGATGCATAACATCCAAGGACAGAATGCTTATATTTGAGAAAGAAAAAATAATTCAGCAATGGAACAAATATATAAGAGATTTCTTCCAGGACAAAAAAGAATAACCAGTTATACACAGAAATATTGACAGGCTGGAAATAATAAAACTCTAAGCTGCTGCTGCACTGGCCAAATTGAAAAGAAACAAAGCGATAGGACTAGACAGAATTGTAATAGAAATGCTGACAGCCTTAGACGATTTTGGCGTAGACATCATTACAAAAATAACAAGATTAGTCAAAGACCACAAAGGCATCACCTCAAAGATAATCAAGAGATGATTATTAAAATGAGAAAGATCACTGTAATGAACTTGACTACATTCAAGAGTGAAAATAAATTAAAAAAATATTGAAAAATTAAAGTGAAATTAAAAATTAGGCTGAAAAAATTGTGGAAGAGTTTGTTTTTACTATTTAATATCCTAAAGTTGTATTTCGACTCATTTTTTTGGTGTATTTTATCTCTACCTCACAGAATGATCAGCTTAATGAGCTATATAACAAAACTCATCATCCAGATTCTTATGAATAAAGCACACAGCAGAATCAGGTCAGAGATAGGACAAAAAAAGTGCGGTTTGTCAAAGACACTGAAACAAGCAAAGCAATATTTATGCTCAAAATGTTATAAGATAGAGCAATACAAATGCAGAAGGATTTGTAAATTTATTTTACAGAGTACACAAAGGGGTTCAACAAAGTATGCTACAAATATCTGTTAGAGTTTCTCAGCAACCTTGTCGTATTTGGGAATAATCAACAACCTATATTGGCAGCAAACCATCTGCATATATACAGGAAATGAGTTCAGCAGATACACACAAGTAGAAATGGGTGTAAGATATGGATGTGTTTTCTCACCCGATTTCTTCCACCTATACATTGAGGCAATTCTAAAAAAACTAGAAATCATACCAGGATTTGTCATTGGCAGCCACAATTTAAACAGCATAAGAATGATATGCAGATTATACAGTGCTCATAGTAGACACAAAAAGGAAACGACAAGACCTCTTATAGAATGTAGCAAAGGAAAGCAAGAAGAAAGAACTAAACATAAACTACAAGAAAACTGAAAACTCCTCATCAGCAAAAAGGGTTGCCCAAAATACCAATTACAGGTCAGAGGTATTAAAATCAAACAAGTACATAAATTTAAATACCCAGAAACTGTTCTAACAGGAAAATTTTGTTGGAAACAAAGAAAAGCGTATTGAACTGTTATGTGATACCTGTCCTATATGTCAGCAAATGCTGGACAATCCCCTCAAGGATGAAGGAGAGACTTGAAGCAACAAAAATGTGGTTTTACAGATGCTGGGGATACCATGGACCGAACATGTGAGTGACAATGAGGTTTTGGAGAGAATGGAAACAAAAAGGAAACATACTTCACATCAGGAAGAGGCAGTTAAAGTTTCTGGAACATGTAATGAGGAAGGAGGGCTTAGAAAATCTGATACTCATGGGGCAGATAGAGGGAAAGAGGGACAGGGGAAAACAGCACATGACATACTTGATGGGCTTAATCAAATGGATAGTCAAGCAGAGTTTGAAAGAAATAACAAGACAAAATATATTAAGAGCTACATGGGACAGGAAGATGTGAAGGGCCATCATGATCACCTACATTCTGAAGGGAACGGACACGGCACATAAAAAAGATTGTTGTAAATCCTCAACTAGTGTTATTTGGTACAGTTTTTTGTGATTCTGTAGCAACAGTCTACAAGGTTAGAAGGATGGTCTTTGCTCAGATCTATAGGTTTTATTCACGCAAAGCTACTTTTAACCTTTGACTTTAGAAAGAAGTTGCATGCAGCTGAAAGAAAGAAACCACATGTACAAATATTTTAGTATTTGGTCTCTTTAGGTTAGATTGTTTATTTACAAGAATAATTTTATATTTTATCTAAAAACTAATACAATATTTATCATTTACCAATTTACAATGAAATGTGAAAACAATTTTTATTTCATAAATTTATATACATTTACTAAATTTACAATCTTTTTTTATGTGCCGTGTCCCTTCATAATGTAGGCAATCATAATAGCCCTTCACATCTTCCTGTCCCTTGTAGCTCTTGATATATTTTGTCTTGTTATTTCTTCCAGATGTTGCTATTTTTATATTTAAAAACAACTTCCCAAAACAGAGTAATAGTGTAAGATAGATTTTCTAATAAAAGGAAGTAATAAAAAAATAAAAGGGATGATAACTATTTCAGGATGTTATTATAAATAATATAAAATCATATACTCACTTGACTTCTACTTCTGGTTTGTTATGTCTTTCTACAACTTGCGATTCAAAATTTTGCAAACACATGGCTGCTGTTAGTGTATGCTTCACAGCTGTAAGGTAAGGTCGTAAAGTTGCTGCCTGAAAACACAAAATAAAAAATTATTTTTGGAAAAAGTTTAAATTAGGAGGTACCGCCATTTTTTTCAGTAAAAATTTGCAAAACCTAAGTTTTAAAATTAATTTTTATAAATGAAAAGACCTTTCTGAAGCTTTTATTGAGAGTTAAAGAATTAAATTTACTACTTCCATTAAGCAAAATAATCTGTAGTTATTTTTGAAGCAGAACTTACATTGATTGGAATTGACTTTTTTTCACAAAAATAGCTGATTAGTACTCTTTTTAGTAGTCTTTCATTACAAAGTAATTTTCTTTATTAAAAAATCTTTCAATAATAAAATATACTTTTCTGAAAGTTCATTTGAAGAATATTAGCTAATTTAAAGTACAATTAACCATATTTGAAACAAGTATTATTTACTTTAAGTTTTAAAAACATGCAGAAAAATGGATTTTAAAACAAACAGTAGCACTGATTTACATATCTTTCAACATTTGTCAAGCACTGATAAGCTATTTACAAGTTTATTGCTGTCCTACAGAGACTTATGATTTAAGAACATAATGGTTGAATGCTTTTTTTTTTGTAATTTTTAAGTAGGTACCTTCACCCATTTTCAATACCTAACTTTTAAAAATAAAGTGTTCTTGAAACTTATTTTAGTTTTAACTGAAATCTAAATGATTAAATTTACTATTTCCAGTAAAGAAAATACTCTGGTATATTTCAAACAGAAATTATATTCATTGGAATTTAAAATTTTTAAATTAAAAAAATTTTTTTTTTCATTTTCTCTGCAATTTTTGAGCAATCAACATATATGTAAACAAAAGTTAATTCTCAGTTTTAAAAATCTTGCAAAAATAAAATATAAATCTGTGACATTATTTTTGGAAAATTAAATTTAAAGTTAAATTAATCTGATTTACACAAGTATTACTTATTTATAGCATGAAATTTAGAATAGAACTATTTTTTAAACACAGTGTGTTAATCTTTTAGACTTCTTCCTCATCTATTTGACATGTGATGACAGCCAGACAGATGCAAAGTAAGTGTATGGCCACCAAAAGCGACAATATCATGCGATTTTGTTTTCCTGTAAAGAGAAAGAAACCGTGAAACATGACATTTTAATGTACACAAAAATTACCATACAAAAAACAAATAAAAAAATATTAAATATACGAAGACAACGATTTATATTAAACTTTTCAATTTTCGCTTAGTAAATAGTCTTCACTTAATAACCTCATGCTGTCAATGCTTCGAAGAATTTTTAAAAGATTTTTGAAACTATAAATTATTATAATTTAAAAAAAAGAAAAAAGAAAAAAGAAAACAACTCTTGTAAAAATTCATTATTCATTGCAAAGTTTTTTTTTTCTTCAAACAATAATGTCCTTAACATATATTATTTATAAAAGCAATTGAAAGCTCATCTAATTAAATAATGTCATAGTTTTAGGTACCTTCACTAAAATTGCTGAAAAAAAATAGCATAGTATAAAAAAAAAATTTAAAATGTCTCAAACTTAATAAAAACAAAATTTTTCCATTAAAATGTTTATAATATTAAAAAAGATTTTTTAATCCTTTCTAACACGTTTGGAATTTTGGTAAAAATCTTTTTTTTCTTTTTTATTTTCATTAGTGGAAAGCTAAAGCTAAATCATTATGAGAGCTTACAATGGAAAATGTAGACTCAGTTTTTTCCAAAGATAAACATTAAGAAATTCTTGCAAAAATCAAATGAATGTCGGATTTTAATGAAACTTTCAGAACTTATTCACAAATGAATAAAATTATTTTTAAAATCATTATTTTAAAAAATTCTTGGTAAAAATATATTTCTTTTTTACACCACCCTTCATGTAAATTCATGAAATTTCAAGAAATTAAATTGTAGGCAAAATTGGTTTTGTTAGTTAAACGCAGGGCTCATTGGGGAATGTAAATCATATATTATTTTTTTCAACCATTTAGTCCCTTTTACCAAAAATCTGCTTAGAATAGAAAAATAAAAAGTGCAATAAAACCATGACATAATTAGATAAGCTTTTAATAAGGACATTATAGTCACAAGAAATTTTTTTTTCAATTAATAATGAAATTTTAAAAGAATTGTTTTCATTTTTTTAAATTATAATAAAATATTTTGAAAATATTTTTGACTGGTAGATGTTAGATTGATAAGTCATTAAGTGAAGACTATATTTAATAATCAAAAATTGTAAAGTTAATACAAATCATCTAGTCATCATATTTTTTAAATAATTTTAAATTTTTTTTTTGTGTATGGTAGTTTCTATGTGCACATTAAACTCATCTGGAGTATCCACACCTGAATTCCCTCTTAGGACTGAGGCTCAACTGAAAGATGTTCACATAACCCCTTCTCTGGTATTTAAGATATCAAAACTTGACCCCCATAAGGCAAGCAGAATTGATGGAATCCGAGTCATTGTTCAGAAGAAATGTGTCTCTGAACTCTCCTCTGTTCTCTCTAAACTCTATAATTACTGCCTTTCTGCTTCCTGTTTTCCTGCCAGCTAGAAGTCCTCTTCTGTGGTTCCTGTATTTAAGAACTCAGGGAAACCCTCGGACCCATCCAATTATCATCCTATCAGTCTCCTACCAATTTTCGGAAAAGTGTTTGAGGCTATTATCAATACAGAAATAGTTCAACATCTTACTGCCCATAAACTATTCTCAGACAGTATGGCTTCTACTTTACCAGGTCTATGGCGATATGCTAACAACCATCACTGAGTACATATACCAGGCCCTCTATAAGTCTGGTAAAGCTCAAGCTGTTGCCCTGAATATCTCTAAAGCTTTTGATAGGGTTTGGCACACTGGCCTTCTGTGCAAGCTGTAGGGTTATGGTATCACGTGGACACTTGCTTGATCTGACCCAGTCTTTCCTATCTAATTGCATAATGAAGGTCGTCTTGAATGGGCATGCCTCCACATCTTACTACACGAATGCTGGTGTCCCCCAGGGCTCTATCCTAGAACGGACGCTTTTCTTGATCTTCTAAACGAGCTTCCTGACATGACCAAATCTCAAGTAGGCATCTCCACTGATGACACCACCATTTACTCCCGCCTCAGTAAGAAATCTGGCGAAGCAGCCAAAGATAACCTCGCTACCCTTCTTGAGAAAGACCTCCACTCTGTAGTAGACTGGATTAAGAAGTGGCTTGTAAAGTTTAATGCTTCTAAAATGAAGCTGCTGTCGACCACCACAGGCAGTCCCTCCTACCCCCCATCAGCATAGACCAAGTGAGTCTCCCTGAAAGCAATACACTGCACCTCCTCGGTCTCACTCTTTCTTCTAACCTCAAGTGGAACCATTACATTGAATCAATAGCTAAATCTACTGCTAGGAAGGTTTTTCCCACACGAGTCCATCCTGCACATATACAAATCAACTAACGACCATGCATTGAATACTGTTGTCATAACTGGTCAGGTGCCCCTGCCATTCATCTCAGGGTTCTTGACAGGCTCCAGACCAGTCCCGACCTGGCAGCTCAAATTCAGCCACTTTCTCATCGGTGGGATGTGGCTTCTCTGTCTATTCTATAAATATTTTCATGGCTTCTGCTCTGATAAGCTTAGCTCACTAATGCCCCCCCCCATCCACAAGAATTTACTCGAGCAACTAGACTGGCAACAAGGTTCCACCCTTTTACAGTTAAATCAACTAAATGCAGCCACCACTTCTACACCAGTAGCTTCCTTTCTCACACTTCTCGCCTGTGGAACTCCCTTCCATATACTTGCTTCCCTGACAGCTACAAGAATTTAAATGCAACGTCAATTCCCATCTCTTGTCCTCACCCCATCATCTCGTGTATTTTGTTCTTTTCCTTTCTCACTTTACCCTTGCCACTGTCTTCACACTGGTATTCCCATCCTTCTCTTACCCTTTCTCTGACACCCCCAGTCTTTCCCTTTGCTCTCCCTCTGCTTTTTTCTCTTATGTAGCCTCACCTTGCTTGAGGTGAAACAATTACAAAAAAACAAAAAAATAAATAATTTTATCAATTCCGGTCACCATCATTTGCATCTGTTCTGGCGAGCTGTCATCACATTTCAAATACAGAGAAACGGTCAGAAAGATTAACAGACTGTGTTAAAGAAATAGTCTTATAAATTTCATGCTATAAATTTTACTTGTGTAAATCAGATTAAATTAAATTTTCTAATTTTCCAAAAACAATGTGTGACATGTTATTTGTGTAAGATTTTTAAAACTGAGAATTAACTTTTGTTTAAAAAATGTGTCGCTCGCTCAAAAATGGCCGAAATTTTTTTTAAATCTCAAAAATTTAAATTCCAATCAATCTGTTTGAAATACACCAGTATTTTCCTTACTGGAAATTAAATAGTACAATAATTTTTTAATCATTTAGCTTTCAGCTAAAACCAAAGTTTCAAGAACATATTTATTTTGAAAAATTCAATTTAAAAGTTAGGTATCGAAAAATGAGTGGAAATAATAAGGTACCTCCACTTTTTCGCTGGGGGGAGGGGATATTGTATGATGAAAAAAAGAACCCAAACTTAAATAAAACCGAAGTTTTCTCCTAAAAAAATGCTTGTTATTAGGAGGAAAGACAAATTGTGACAAAAGTATTTTTTATATATTTATTCTTTTCTAAAACATTTGAAATTTTCGTTAAAAACCTTTTTTGGCGTTAGCGTAGGACCAGCAGAGTTGACCAGGAAGGAATTTTTTTTCGGAGGAAAAATACATTAATTCGGAAATATCGACAAAAATCAAAAATAATATTCGGATTTTAATGAAACTTTCATGACTTATTCACAAATGAAATGAATGAATGAAATTATTTATCATAAATATTTTTTCATTCATTTGTGAAAATAACTATTTAATTTAATTTATTAATATTTCATAAATAATTTATAAAATAGTTATTCTCAAAAAATCCTGGTCATTCATAATATTTTTTACATGTTACCTAACTTCATTTATATTGAGAAATTAAAATTCTGCTCGCAAATTTTGTTTTAAATGCAGGACTTCTTGGAGAATAAAAAAATATCCATTTTTTTTTTTAACAGTTGTTACAACTTTATCAAAAATCTGCTCCGAATAAAAAAAATATAGAGAATTACAAATTTATAAAAACAGTAACAAAAAAAACAAAAAAAACGCATTTTTTTACACAGTTTTTTTGAGTTTAAACAACAACAAAAAAAAAAAAATATCAAATCTCATCATGGAAAGAGTAAAATAAAGTGACACTAACATTAAAATTTAACATTTCATTTTTTAACAATAACACTAACAGTAATTAAAAAAATGAAATAACCAAACTCAAGTTCTTAATTAAAAATTAAAAAAACAAACAAACAAAACATTTGAACACTGACATAATTGCATCTTCTTTCAAACCCATGTCAAAACAAAAAAAAAAGTAAAAGAGACTTAATGTGAAAAATGTTTCCACCCCCATTTTCTGTAGCACTTGATAAAAGTGATTCTCCCGTATAGTCACTATATAAACATTCCGTTCTAATTATTTACAACTGTAATTAGATCTCTCAGTCTTATCAATGAAAGCTTTAATACATTTGTTAAAGTGAGTTGTTTCTAATTTTTCAAATGAAAAATAATAACATGTAAGTAAACATTGTAATTCAAATCAAATTGGATTCGTTTTTACAATTTTACAATCAATACATTGACAGACAAACCAAACATCATATCAATTTCATCTAGTATTTTAACTGGCTAGAAACTTTCAAATACAATGTTCAAGTTTAAATTCAGTGCAAAATAATTACCAACATAAAAAATTAGATCGTAGACTAAAAGAGTAAAAAACTTAAAGTGATAACACATAATACTTTTAAAAAATGAACAAAATAAACACACCATTACCCCCCATCCAAAAACACAAGTTAGAAATTCTTGTTCTGAATGAATCATGCTATTATACAACAAAAATGAACTTAGTTTTTTATTTTATTTTTTTTTAATTCAATCTTTTTATGAGTCAGCTCTGACTGTACGTTTTTATAACACAAAGTGACAAAAAAGAGAGGGTATTGTTATTTCTTTATTAAATTTCTCTAACTTGTTTTAACGGCGTTAACGCTCCTCAAGTCAAGACCTAAGGCCTACTTAAAGTTAAAACGAACATAAGTGAAAGAGTCTGGTTTGGGATCTGGTCTGTAGGCAAATCTAAGTCTCAGGAGGATGTGACGAGAGACAAACACGTCTTTGTATCTCAAAAATGATGAAAGCAAGAGGATGGAAATAGAAAAATCAAACAAGGAGGGCGTGGTCAATTAGATTGGTTTTGTTTTCACAAAACAAAATGTAAGATGAAAAATAAGAATTATCTAAGCTTAAAAATTGAAAGTTAAACAAAGACAGCTGATAAAATTCTAGCCTTTAAAATGAAATTAACTTTTAACTACTTTCAGCTGTTGTCCGGGAATAGCAGATAATAAACTTTTAATTTAAGTTTTACAGTAGAAATAAAAGATCAGTTAAAAAAAAGAAAAGAATAGACATTTCGTTTTGTCCAATTCAAATTACAAATTATTTTTAGCCATATTCAAACAGTAAAATCAATGAATTTTAAAGAATGAAGATAAAAGAAAAACGTGAATATGCCAGAACTAAAAAAAAAAAAAGAAAAATCAAGGCAATTTTTGTTGTGTTTTAGTTTTTTTGTTCATTACTTTCAGGAAGAAGGGGGTTGGTTTCAAAATGAAGAAATCACATTGTTTTGGATTTGGATTTATACTTTTTACTTACAGAAAATTAAATGTTGATATTTTATTAGTGTGTTTTATATATTTTTTTTTTATCTCAATAAAACACAAAAAGATCAAATTCACAATTACGAACGTGGGAGTTATCACAGAAAACCAAAAAAAAAAAAAAAAAAAAAAAGAAAATACTCAATATTCCAGTGACACACACTTAAAGTCTGTAGCACATGATAGATAAATAAAACTAAAAGTATCGGTGTGCATTTTAAAATGATTATGATAGGTTTGAAAACTAACGAAGTTTTAAAAAAAGTAACTAAAGTAAAAACTGACTTGCATGCTTTAACACTAACAATTAACTCAAACTGTTTCATTGGCAAAGGGCGAGGTTTTATTTTTTAATTTAACTTATTTTGTAGGATTAGATATCGGCAAATAAACAAGTGAAGCTAATAGCAAATAGTAAAACACTATTTTAAGCTAATCATATGAGTCGAAATATCAGCAGGTTCAGTAAATGCTAACAAAAAATGTGTCTTGAGATTAAAAACCGATTTTACTTACCATTGTAGTGACTTAATACAGCACAAGAGAGAGAAATAAGACTTTACTAAGCAAATCTAGTGCAGCCACGCGCATGACCGGAAGATACACACGTTGTTGTTGTTGTTGTTGTTGTTGTTGTTGTTGCTGCTGCTGCTGCAACGTCACACATCATTTCTACCGGACTAAAAAGGGAAACAACTTCAGTTCATTGTAAATATTGGCCAACGTAAAGCACTTGGTAATTTTTCAATATAAATGTCAACTAACTTCAGCATTAAGAGAATAAATGTTTAATTTAAACTCTGGCTAACCTTTCACAACTACATCTCAACAAACATTAACTGGTGACAAGCTAAAATTTCTTCCTAATGCAGTGATTTAATATTTGCTCCATTTTAACTGAACAATCTGTAACTAAATAGCTGGAAGGAAAAGTAAATAATAACCATTTGTTCTCAAAAAGACCTTAATATCCTATGACATACACAGAATTATACATATATACAAGAAACCATACTAGGAGAAATACATATCACATATATCTATCGCAAAGCAAAGTATAAAGAGGAACAAAGTTACAAAAGGAAAGATCTTACATATAGTTGAAGATACTTCTGATCTGGGAAAGCCATTATTATGATTCCTGATTTAAAAGGCCAGATTCATCCTATGTCCAAGTGGGATATGGACAGGTTCATCTCTGTCCCAGTGGGATAAGGCATCTATACGCTTGTAAGCTATTTGACCCAGCAGGACATGCCAAGATTCATCTATGTCTCTGCAAGCTTCTGGTGTAGGCAGATTTAGCCTGGCCTGCCTAGGCCTTTGGCCTAGGCTGAAGAAAACAACCTTCTTGTTTGGTTGCTGTTCACAAACTGTCTAATGACTAGCACTTGGGTCACTATCTGGAGTGATGTCATGAAGCAGCTGTCATGTAACCCAGATGACTTATCTCAACCAGCAGGAGATAAGCACCTTTTATATCTTAACATTACCCCCATCTAAACATGTTATTAATCTGCCATGTGGAGCTACTTTTACATTGTTCTTTGTTGATATAATAGAAATGTGGGAACATATTTTTTAAAATATTTGGATTAATATGTACCAAATTTATGTCCGGTGCTGCTATATATTTAAGTAAAAGTAATGAACTCAATTGGGTTAAAGAGGTGGGGCTTGCAACTACGTGTTATACATCATAATGAAAGGAATAGATTGGGTTAAGAGGCATGGTCTCCTCTGTTGAAGCATGTCAAATTCCAACCCAGATTCTTTAGTCAACTAAGAAAATTGTATTTAACTTTGTTATCGCCAAACATAAAAATGTTAAAATAGAGGCAAAAAGAAGTCAGAGGTGTGCAAAATCGTTTTTATATTCAACCTCTGCATGTACACGTGGACAGAGAAAATATTCACTCATAAAAATACACTAGTTCAGACATCCAGAATGTTAATTATTTTATTTTTTAGCATGTTAAAAAATACAACGTCCTTCAGTTACTAAAACTTTTTACAACAATAATATTGTCCTTTTCACTCCACATGTTCTATGGTGAAAAAAATATATATTTGTTAAAACCATATTTTGTTAATTGACACATTGTGAACAGTACATGTAGTTTTGTTATTATGCCAGACAGGAGAGGGGAAAATTCTCATGTTTTATATATTTCTGTACCATTATGGAAATGTATCATAGCAACTCTTTTCAAGTGGAAAACATTGCATGAGTTTTATCTTGTTACCAGTAATGTGCTGAGAGAGAAATTAACATTTCATATTTGCTTACTTGTACATATCACATCATGTTCAACAGTTAATGGATGATAAAATATGTGTCAGGTAAATCATATCACATTGGAGGTCAAAAGTGTAAAGGGATTGCTGGAAAGAAGAAATGATAAATGAATGCTTGTTCTCAAAGGGACTTTTATATAATATGACATGCACAGAATTATACATATATATAAGTGTTCACATGTGGAGAAATACGTATCACATATAGCTATCATAAAGCAAAGTGAAAGGAGGAATAAATGGAAAGGTCTTTCATATAGTTGAAGATACTCCTGATTTAGGTAAGCCATTATTATTATGAGTCCCAATTTCAAGTGCTGGATTCATCTTATGTTCCAGCAGGATGTGGTCAGATTCATCTATATCTCAGTGGTTACATTGAAATGATAGTCATTCACATATAATAAAAAATGTAACCTTATGGAGTCAAAAATGAAAATGATGGCATAGTTAATAAAACCTGACCTTTAATCATTTATTATCTCTTTTATACCATAGTATCATTATTTTTATAAGTGTCATTATAAAATGTAACTTAAGTATAACTGAAAAATCACTGAAAAGATTAATAGCCATAGTTTGCATTTATTATCTTATACTAATATACAATACTTAGTATCTTATACTAATATGCAATATTTTCAGTATAAAATATTTATTGGTTAAAAAATTATCTTTATTGTAAAATGTCACAAAAATTTACTCTCAGAGATAAAATGTATAACTTACATTTGTAATAACAAAAAAGGTTTAAAATTTCTATACATATCCATTTTTGAACATGCACAATTGTTGCCATTTTATATTTTGGTTTTGTGCATGTGCAATGTTTGTTTTTAACTTTGTCAACTGCACAGTATAGTAGAGTCAGTTGGGCACCGTCTGTGAGAAAAAGAGCACCATGACGCGATTTGCTCCAATATGAACTTTTTAGAGGGTTTAGGTGTCAAACTAAGGACAGTGCAGAGGATTCAGAAAAAGTTGGATGAGTCTAATGATGATTACAAAGGTACAGCAGCTTGGTAAACTTACTCTGATTGTTTCTACAAGAAAAGAACTCCTGAACTTGTTGGTGGGTGCCTAAGACTCAATATGGAAGCCTACATTAAGTACCTTGAAGAGGTAGTCCTGCTCTGGGACAAGAGTGTGGCTGCTTGAAGACTCTGTGTCTGATAACAGGACTGTGCACCATGCAGCACAAACAGGAGAAGCCATTCATGACTCTCAGACAATTTCTGCAACCTCATCATTCCTTATATCTGTCCACCTAACTTCCCAAACAGTAACTGCCTTGATTATTATGTGAGAGATCATAGAAATTCCTTGTAATACCAAAGATGAACTGATGGCAAGGATTATGGTAGTGTAACGGGAAGGCTGAAAAGGAAAACAAATGATGAATGCTTGTTCTCAGAGAGACTTTTATATACTATGACATACACCAATGATACATACATACAAGTGTTCACATGTGGAGAAATACATATTGCATACATCTACCACAAAGCAAAGTATAAGAAGGAACAAAAGGAAAGGTTTTACATCCACATTACCTCTATTATGTCTCTCTTATCCATTCCTGACACCTCCTATAACCTGTCACTCTTTCTCATAACTTCCCTCCTATGTAACTCCCTGCACAGCAGAGGCATTAAAATGCCTTTGCTTGAGGCGATATAATTACAAAAAAAACATATTTTGAAGATACTTCTGATCTGGAAAAGCCATTGTCATGACTCCAGATTTAAGGGGCTGATTCATCTATGTCCCAACGCGATATGGCTGGATTCATCTATATTACAATGGGATAAGGCAGGATTCATCTATATTCCAAAAGGATAAGGAACCATGTGCTTGTAAGCTGCTTGTCTCAATGGGACACAGCAGGATTCATTTATATCCCAAAGGGATATGGCCAGATTAATCTATGTTCCAAAGGGATATGACACCATGTGCTTGTAATCTGCTTGTCGCAACAGGATATAGCAACATGTGCCTGCAAACTGCTGGGGGGTGGGTAGAAATTTTAGCCCCAGCCTGGACCAGAGGACCCAAGTTGAGGCTAAAATATTCATATAATTGGTATATGTCATAGTATATAAAAATTTTTCTGAAAACAAGCATTCATCGTTCATTTTCCTTTTCAGTTTTCCATTTCACTGCTCCATAATTCTTGTCAGAGGGCCCAGGTAGAAAGAAAACAAACTTCTTGTTTGGTTGCTGTCCACAAACTGTCTAATGACTAGCACTTGTATCACTATCTGTAGTGACATCACGAAACGGTTGTCATGTAATCCATATGACTCACCTTGACCAAAGAGAGATAAGTGCTTTTTGATAACAGCAGCATTCTCCAACTTGAACAAAGAAATTGTCCAGAAGAGTTGCAGGAGGATCTGAAGTCATCTGGAGGCTGTGGCTGAAGTCAATGGCAATTATATTGAATAAATTTACTTTTTAGTAATTTAAGATGTTATTGTGTAATTTTGGTAAATATATCTGTTAAAATGATATGTTAGTGTTATTTTAATTTTTGTATAATTTAAACGACAATTTATCCATCACACCCTGTTTACACAACTTCAGTGAAAATTACATGTTCATTGTTTTAGGTTTGAAAACATATTGTTGAAGACTTGAATGCCTGAAAACATATTATTCTTTGCGAAATATCAAGAAAAATTTATTTCTGCACAGCAGTTAAAAACTTTTAATCAAACTAATATACTCCAACTCCCTACCATATTTGCATTACTTTTAACTTTGAAATGATGTCTATTTTTCATGATGTTAAAATTCAATAAATGTTACCAAAAGTTTTATTTTATAAAATCTGTGACAAATGTGTTGCGTTAATTGGAGGATTGTTAAAATATAGCCAATCCTTAATTTACTGAAGGAAAGTGAAAAATAACCTATTAAGTGAAGGAAAGTGTTTATAGAGATATTTTTGAGAGTATTAAACTATTTAACATTCTTCTGAGAGTGAGTTTAGGCAAAATCTATATCAGGGGCAACCATTTCATAATTATAGATCTTCTATAACATCTACAATGTTGAATAAAAGGATATCGTCAGTATAAATTTATCTATAAAATATCCATTATATAGCTTTTCTTACTTTTAGCAGAGGCCACTTGAGTTGAGTTTTCTGTTTACAAATGATTTTGATATCATGTGGAGACAAATAGGCATTTTGAGAATATTCTTTCACTCATTTTTTTCACTTTGCCAATTTATTATTATTTATTTCTAATATGCTCATTTGTGTCTGTTCCAGGAAAATTTAGATGATTATGTGGTCCTAATCATCTTAACAAAATATTTAAAATTTACAATGCTTAGTGTAGTTAAAGTTTTTCTTATTTCTTATTTTTAAATCTGTCACTTCAGGAAAAAGGAACAGTTTTTAAGATATCATTAATTTATAACTGTTGATATTTATAGTGGGTTATCCATTCTAGTGAAATGTAGTTGTATGTTGAAACAGATTAACTGAATTTGGCCTTGTTAGTAGATAGCCCACTATAAGTTATAAAAGGTGTTATAAAACAAGAAAATCAAATTGAGTATAGAAACATTTTATATATACACAGATATCAATTAGGGTTTTTACAAATAAAATAATGTCTTTAGGATGGGTTCAACGGACGTTAAAATTTTCATCGCAATAAATGCTGAAAAGAGAGTTTGTGCATATGTATGTGTGAGCGTTTGTCAGTTAGGAATGTCTTTGATGTCTCCGCTCCTTTGGTCAGGTAAGTAGCTCAGGGGACAGCAAAGAAGAAGGTGAGAGGGAAAGGCGAGGCGAGGCGAGCATAGTGGATCGCTTGACAAGGTCAAGGGATGTGCTAATTATGCTCGTACTTTCTCAACTGGCAATGCGTCCTGTGTCGGCTTTTTATTTCATCTTTGTGGGTCCCAGCAGGTCATTTGGGAATTCACATCCATATTTAATTCTGGGCTTCCCATTGGATGATAAATAAAATTCGTGTAAGCTCGCGAAAAGGAATTTGATATTTATTGATTTTTGGTTTTTTACCAGAACATATGCATGGAGGCGGGTGCGCAAAGACCAGTTTTGGTCATTTGCTTTCTGGATGTCTGAGAGCAAACATCCGGTCCTTTGCTTTGCTCGGTATTACCACATATTCACAAACATTTGATAATAATACATTTTTGCACATCTCAGATATTTTTATGCAAATCAATGTTTTCACTTTAAATTTGTTATTATATAAACAGATTTTTTTTTTTAATCATTTCACTCCAAGCAAGGCATTCCACTGCCACTGTAGCGCAGGGGGTTACATAGGGGTAGGTGCTGAGAGAGCGATTAGATATATGAAATGTCAGAAGGAGGGTGATAGATGAGTAAGGAGGTACATAGGAAGAGTGTTTGAGAGAATGGGTGCGAGTTAGTGTGTTAGGAGGTGTCTATTGACCATACATTTAAACTCCTGGAGATTGTAGCTGTTGGGAAGTGCAAGAAAAGAAGCTGTTGGAGTAGAAATTGCGGTTACATGTTGATAGAAGTTTCAAAAGATATAAGCATCAATCCTACATCAAACCCTATAGACTATAGGTTAGAAAGGAAACTCTCATCAGTATCAGAAAGACAATAACAATGTCTATTTTCCTGATAAACAGTTTTAAGAGAAAACCATTTTAACTTTAACATTACTGCCAGTTTTAAGAGAATACCATTTTGACTTTAACATTACTGCCAGTTTTAAGAGAAAACCATTTTAACTTGAACATTATTGCTAGTTTTAAGAGAAAACCATTTTAACTTGAACATTATTGCCAGTTTTAAGAGAAAACCATTTTAACTTGAACATTACTGCCAGTTTTAAGAGAAAACCATTTTAACTTGAACATTATTGCCAGTTTTAAGAGAAAACCATTTTAACTTGAACATTATTGCCAGTTTTAAGAGAAAACCATTTTAACTTGAACATTACTGCCAGTTTTAAGAGAAAACCATTTTAACTTGAACATTATTGCCAGTTTTAAGAGAAAACCATTTTAACTTGAACATTATTGCCAGTTTTAAGAGAAAACCATTTTAACTTGAACATTATTGCCAGTTTTAAGAGAAAACCATTTTGACTTGAACATTATTGCCAGTTTTAAGAGAAAACCATTTTGACTTTAACATTACTGCCAGTTTTAAGAGAAAACCATTTTAACTTGAACATTATTGCCAGTTTTAAGAGAAAACCATTTTAACTTGAACATTATTGCCAGTTTTAAGAGAAAACCATTTTAACTTGAACATTACTGCCAGTTTTAAGAGAAAACCATTTTAACTTGAACATTATTGCCAGTTTTAAGAGAAAACCATTTTAACTTGAACATTATTGCCAGTTTTAAGAGAAAACCATTTTAACTTGAACATTATTGCCAGTTTTAAGAGAAAACCATTTTAACTTGAACATTATTGCCAGTTTTAAGAGAAAACCATTTTAACTTTAACATTACTTAGAGCAGTTTTTATTACATCCCAAAAATTCTATATTGTTTTCTATTATCATTTTAATGAATTTTCTCCTGGATTAATACCTGAAGAGATTTTTTGCCCATTTCACTAAGTTGGTTCATTTGAAACCTTTTTTAGCATGATGAAAGAAAATTCTTTGTATTTATCTTATCATAGCCCCAGGCTACTCACCTCAAAGCTCAAGTGTTTACATCATGTGACCATGACTCAGGGAAATATTTTATTATCAAAGTTCAACCCTGGAAAACCCTAAAATGAAAACAAAGCACATAATGACAGGAGTGTATAGAAGCAGCAGCCTATAGACATATTCACCAGTAGCCAGCCCACCATGAGAAAAGGAGGTACTGGGAATTTGATCCAGCCATTCCAGCAGTTTGACTAATGCCTGACACCTCTGAACATTTCCACACTACCTGATGCCTCTGACCTCTACCACTGCTATCATAACTGTCTTTTTCAGGACAACAACCAAGTCTTCTCTCAAATTACTACAACTTCTTTTTTCAGGGTAAGAATGTAGAGTCCAGTTTAACCCGGCAGCATTTTCAGTGTAGTAAGCAACCCAGCTGGACCTGGCAGTAATGACACCTAATGAACCAATGTAATCAGCCCAGTGCAGCAACAACTAACAACTCAGGCCTCTTTCCTTGGCCTATGGACAGCTAGCCACATGCACTGATCAACTCAAGCCAGCAGTTTCACACCGATCCAAGAGATCGTTTGAATTGCAACACAATAAAAGTTATCAGACTTTGGCAACTTTTGTCACTCATCAACTTGTTGTTGTCATCTTTTCCTTTCCTGTGTCAACTCCACTTTTTTTTAAAAGTTTGTAGAGTCAGTTACCATAATCGGCTCTGTGACACTCTTGATAGCACCATCAAATTTGAATTAACTTATTATGTCACTGCTTACAAAATTAGCCAAAAACATTACTCTACCTGCCCATTTCATCCAGCTATCAGGCTCCAGCCTCTCATTCAATTATTAGGTTCATTCAATGTAGTTTTTCAGTGATCATTAAAACTTATGGTTGAGAAATCAGTTTTAATTTACTTTTTCACTCTACTTACATGTTTATTTTATGATGATTACTTAAAAGTCATAGGTTACCAATTTTCTCTTAGGTGCTTAATAATCCGAGGAAGGGGCAGAAATTTTCCCAATAGGCAATAAGTAGGTTGTCTTACTAAAAGTGGGCATTGAAAAACCATTTAAAGAGTCAAAAAGTGCAAAATTAATAAATGGAGTGCTCTGAATATGCTTGGGAGTGGGGGTTCAGAAATTTTCATAAAAAAACCTAATCAGGCACCAAAAAGAGAGAGAAAAGAAAAGATGCTGAATATTGGAAAGATTGGTTAAAAACATAATTTATAATCTTCTGCAACTTTCGTTTCTCCATATAGTAACTCCATCTTCTACAAATACTTCCATGTTTCTTACTTATTATTCATTTAATTATTTCTTTTTTCACTGGTCTCTGAACTCTGTTCAACTTTTTGGTAATTTCCAATGTTATGTTCTCATTATCCAATAACTTTGCAATATCTTGTTCCTCTTTTGAGGTTATATTTATTCTTGTGATCTTTAGTAATCTTTATATATCTAAAATTAAAAAATAAATATCAATAAATATATTATTATACATATGATGAACAATCTTCAAATAATAAAATGTAAGACCACCTATAAGGTATTTTTTTTTATTATTTCACCCCAAGCAAAGCAACAAAACCACTAAGATGCCAGGGGATTAGTGAATGTGAAAAAACATCAGAAAGAGAAAAATATTATTACAGAATGAGAACAATAAAAGACACAAGAATTAAGAAGACAGAAGATAATGATTGATATTGCATTTAAATTTTTGAAGATTAAACTTGACTGGAACGTTTAGAACTTACAGTTATATATAGCTATTTTAACTGTAAAATGATGAGACCTTGCTGTCAAATCTAGTACTGAGCTTAAATTCATAGAGGCTAGGTACAATAGCAGAAAGTTTGTCAGAACAGTTACCATAAAAGTTCTTATAAAAAAATTATGTTAAAGCTACATCATGGTGGTAAGAAAGTGACTAAAGCTGAGATGCCAGGTCGGAACCGATGACATTGTAGACTCTTTTTTGGATTCTATCAAGAATCTCTAAATATATAGCACCAATCATATGTAGCAGCAATATTCTAAGCATGGATGAATGATAGACTTATAAATAAGTAAGGTGAGAAAAATTGTTTGACATGACAAAGAGAACCAACTTTCTTAGCAGCAGCCCTAACAATATATCAATATAATCTTTCTACTTCATGACAGTGGAAAACATTAATCCAAAAATGTGCAATGAGGCACTCTTCTTGAGGTTAGCATTAAACATGCTGATGTAAGGTAGAAAGTATTCTCTCAGATGATTAGCAGAAAGTAGTTTTGTTTTAGAGGTGTTAAAATTAACAAACCATTCTTTGCCCCAGTTAATAACATAATATAGGTCATTTTTTTAGATCAATTACTAATTTAACCTTATCAAACCAATCAGACTTATTATTAAAACAAGAATAAATAGTTGTGTTATAAGCATAAATACTAAGTTGAGAACTGACGTCATTTCAAGAAGGTCATTTATGAAAATTAGGAACAATATATATTGAAAATGCCTGTCTTAAGGGGATGCCTGCATTAATGTAAAAAGATCTGTAAATGTGGTCATTTGTGACTTGATAAGGCACAATGAATCAGTTAAAAAATTTGTCCAGAAATACCATAATCTTTTAAATTGTGAAGAACACCAGCATGCCAAGCCCTATCAAATACATTTGAGATGTACAAAGCAAAAGTCCAAACTTTACTATTCTTATCTAAAGCTTGATAGACTCTTCCAGTAATGATTGTCATCAGCAGTTGACCTAAAGAAGTGAAAGTTATAATGAAGGATCATACAGTTCACCTCTTAAAGAATGGAACTACAGAATAGGATTTCTAACAAACAGGAAAGAAAGAAGCAGCAAGTTGTTTATTGTAGAGTTTAGAAAGAACAGGAGAAAAAAAGTTATTGTAAAAACTTTTAATAAAAACAGATTTGAAATTCTTACATTATATTTATTATATAAAAATAAGTATATTCTGAAAATGTTATCAACATTGGTTTATGATAATATTGACTTGCATAATAAAAGCTAACATATTTTATACTCTTGTATGAAAAATTGACATCTAAAATTGATTGTGCCTTCTTAACAAGAAATCAAAACTACAGTCACTCATATGAGAAGTAGATTTACTTAATAGTTTTATTTCTAACATAGAATGCTGGTATTGTTTTTATAGAATAATGTTATATTTCATTGTAATTAGATTGTTTTCTGATTCATTTTACATACTGGTCAGATGTGTACACCATGAAGGCAGAGAACAAAATAAAAAAAGTCGTTTTCTGCTTTAAGCATTACATCGAGTTCACAAAGCGAGCACCCACAATGAAAATGACACTGGATAATCATTAATGTTCCCGCCAGAAAAGGAGATATCCCTGGGGATTACCAAATCTGCATAAAAGCAGGCTCATTGAGCAACCAAGGGCAGTTACTAGCAGTTGCAGGCCACCAGGCCACCTGCTGACATGCACGGTGCTGTCCCCCATCATGGCCATGAACACTCCTCTCAATACAACCGTTACACTTTCCAGTTCTGACTAAATCTTCTTAATATCGATACCACCCAGCTACAAGCTTTCTTTGTTGGTGTCAGCTTGGCAAATCCAGCAGAATATCATCTCCTTGATGACACTACTCAGCTATGAGCCTTCCTCATCGTCAATGCTATCACCTTGGCAAATCCAGCAGAATATCATCTCCTTGATGACACTACTCAGCTATGAGCCTTCCTCATCGTCAATGCTATCACCTTGGCAAATCCTACAGAATATCATCTCCTTGATGACACTACTCAGCTATGAGCCTTCCTCATCGTCAATGCTATCACCTTGGCAAATCCAGCAAAATATCATCTCCTTGATGACACTACTCAACTATGATCCTTCCTCATCAGTAACGCTCATGTGCGAACAGTTCACCAAAAGATAATATGCCAACAGATAGACAGGACAACTGGTCAATGCTTTAAGTCTTTCCAAGTTCTCATCTGGTTTTTCTTTTAATAAACTGTCAGCAAACTGTCCCGGTGTTTGTAGACGCAAGTGTTCTGAAGGTATTCTGCTAATTACATCAGTGATTGTTGTCAGTCTTGTATTGCACATTTGTTGCTGTTCACACCTCCAGTAAGTTTTAAGTTATCTAGTTTTATCAACAATATAGGAGTATCTGTCAGACAAAAGATTTCTGCTTCCTAGTTTTGTTCAAATTCCTAAAAAAATCTGAATGAGAGTTTGAACTTAAAAAGACTTAGTGTCAACCAATTATCTGGTCTATGAATTGTCTGTCGATGAATTGTCTGTCGATGAATTGTCTTTCAGTGAAGTTTCTTTCAGTGAATTGTCCAGCTACCAGTAATGCTGCCACATTGGCAAATCCAGCAGAATATCATCTTCTCAACAATACCAGCCAGCTATAAGCCTTCCTCACCATCAATGCAGTCACCTCGGCAAATCCAGCAGAATATCAATATTCTTTGCAACATAACCTTGCTACAAACCAGCCTCATCACCAGCGCTGTTTCTTCAGCAAATCTAACAGAATATTATCTTCCTCAATGACACTGCCCAGCTACAAGCCACCCTTATTGCCAATGCTATCACCTCAGCAAGTTCAGCGAAATATCATCTTCCTCAATGATGGCACCCAGTCAAATGCTGATACTTTCAAACCTGCCAGCAAGTAGCAACTCAGATCTCACAAGCAAGTGACTTTGACTCCTCAAAAAAGTGACTATAATTCCGCAAACAAGTGACTCCAATTTCACATGCAAATGAATCCAACTCTACAAGCATGGTACTACCCTTTCATATAAACACACTCCAACCAGCTATACCAATTCCTTGTCACCTTGACAACCAATGAATCAACTCACCACCATGACCTCGAATGACCAACGCATACGAATGGTCAACCCAACACAAGTAAATCAGTAAGCTCTCACTGCTACCTTGACACTTAATTGGTATCCTAGCAAACAGCAACGGAAATCAACATTTCAAGAGTAAGATATCGGTATATGTAAGTAAATAAATCTACATTATTTTAAAGGGTTAATACTCATTATTCCTTTCCTCTTGCAACCAAATGCTTATTATAACAAATATAATCAAGGTAATATGAAAAGGTAAGGAAATGGGTATATCTGAACACTTAATTTTGCTATGACCTTTTGATATTCATGTTTTACTCTAAGTTAGTATTATTTCTAACATAGAATGCTGGCGTTTTTAAAGAGCAAACCATTTTATTAAAAAGGCTTTTGGTAATCTTTATGCATGATTAGTGAAAAAAAGTTTTTTTTTATGTAATGTAAGTTGCACTAGAGGATGCTTCCCTGATCACTACAAGCTTAACTAATAGTGACTAGGTAACAAGTTAGATTGATTAGAATGTGATATTACTAGAATTGTAATTAACAAGTCATTAGAGAAGTGTAAATCAAGTCTTGGATATGATTCTGGCAACTGAAATGCTAATTTGATCTCCTAGAATATTTTGATTAATTATGTATAAAGATTACAAAAAGCCTTTCTAATAAAAATGATTTATTCTATAAATTTCAGTGTTATAACTAATTTGGAGTAAAACACAAACACCAATGGGCTGGGTTATAGCAAAATTATTTGTTCAGATATATACATCTCTTTACTTTAGGATGCCATACAATAGCATTTCAGATTTGCATAGATATCTCTCTTGAAAAAGATCAAAACCAAGAATTGTGTGTATTCATTCCATATATGTGTGATAAAGAATATGAGAGCAAAACTACCTGTCCATGAAAGGTAAGGATAGCGGATCCTTAAAAGCTGTAATCCAAAGGGACACATTGAAATCCTCACCTTGCAAGGTCTTTTTTCAGATAAGCAATATGGCTTTTACTTCTCTAGCTCAACTTCTGGTGTTTTAACAATTATTGCTGAAACACTCTATCAAACTATAGATAAGAATGGTGAAATTGGACTATTGCTTTACAAGATCAAAGGTTACTGTATTCATATGAATTAAATTTTGAACTGATTCAATGTTTTTTTATCAAATTATGAAAGAAAAGTTGTCTTAAATGCCCACACTTATAGATCTTATTGTATTAATATAATACAGGTGTTTCTTCAGAGTTCTACACTTTGTATCAATGACATTCCTGATGTCAAAAGTTCTCAACTCAGTACCTAACTATTTACTCCTGTTTTAATAGTAAGTTTTATTGGTTCAATAAGTGCAAATTGGCAGCCGATCTAAAAAATTATCTACAATCTGTTGTTGACTGAGGCAAGGAATGGCTTGTTAATTTTAATACCTCCAAAACAAACCTGTTCTCTTTTAATCATCTGAGAGAATCCTTTTTGCCTTCTATCAGCACAGCTGTTAATCTCCAGGAGAGTAACTTCTCAGGACAATGTTTTTCCCCAACATTAAGTTGAATGATTGTTAGGTCTACTGCTAGGAAAGTTAGTTGATTATGTCATGCTAAACAATTTTTCTCACCTGAACTAATCTTACACATTTATAAATCTACCATTCACACATGCATTAAAAATTGCTGCCACATCTGGTCTGGTGCTTCTATATTTTTATCTTTAGAGATTCTTGATAAAATCCAAACAAGAATCAGTGCCCATGAAATGCTGAAAACCTCTGGGGAAAGATATTATTTCCATGTCTTTGATTAGGAAACAAAAAAGGACTAAAAATGTTACCCATCAATTACAGATTATTATATTTTAAGTTCCAAAAATGCACCAGTTGATTGGCCAAGAGGCACATGAGCTGTTGGATAATTAAAGGGTTGATTAAAAAATACCTGCTTTCTTAAAAGTTATATGTCACTCTGTTATCACACCTGGCCAGAAGTTACTGCCAGCTACTCAAACGTCCAAAAGCATCACCACGGAAAGCAGAGCGAAGCCATTAATTTCCGGTGACTCAGCGTTTCCAAAAGTCGAAATACAGAAAAACAACAACAAAACGAAATATAAACACACAAGTACTCTTACCTAAAAACAATGACCTGAAACTAATCTATGTACACATGGTGTTCAAATAAAACCCATGTGTACATTCAAAAGTGGAAGGAGAATTTTAATAGACAAACAAAAGACATTATTAACTGGGCAACGTTGCTGACCACGGCTAACAGAAACATGGCCAATTTTTTCCGCCAAATCACCTTGTCCCCTGGCCATCCAGCTGGGGTTCAAAATGACCAATTTAAGACCAGTTTAGACTGGTTTTGAATCTATCCACCGCAGTGGATAAGTAATGTTTTGACCAGTACCTGGGCGTAAGCGCTCAGGTTCCCCACATTAAAAAAAGACCTTGTGTCACATCTCTCTTAAGTGGGGGAGAAGAGTAAATATCACCTTGGCTCTGGGGGTTTGAGTGACATGCTCCCTCTACCACCTGCGCCTGGCTGACCCTTGTCACTGACCATAGCAGCAGCCATCTCCAGCAGCCAGCAGCAGAAGTAGTCAGCAGCAGAAGCAGCCAGCAGCAGCAGCCCTAGCAAAACCAGCTGCTTCCAGTTTGCCAACTCCAGCAGCAACAGCAGCCACAACCAGCAACAGTTCTTTTCAGGGCTTTCTAACTACATATGCTATTGTTACAGTCGTTTTTAGGACTTTCCGTTAACATATGTTACAGTCCTTTTACAGCTACATATGCAACAGCCCTTTTCAGGGCTACTCGGCTACATATGCAACAGTCCTTCTAAGGATTAACTGATCCCAGCAGCAGCAGCTACCAGCAGGTGCACCAAGCAGCAGGTGCAACAGGCAGCAGGCGCACCAAGCACCATAAAGAAGCAGCAGGTGCACCAAGCACCAGCAGAAGCTGCAGCCCCGGCTACATATACAACAGTCCTTTTAAGGGCTAGCTGATTACATGTGCAACAGTCCTTTTTAGGACTAGCCGGTTACATATGCGACAGTTTTTCTAAGAACTAACCGTTTACATATGCTACACTCCTTCTCAAGACATTCTGATTACATATTCTACAGTTCTTCTAAGAACTAACCATTTACATATGCTACAGTCCTTCTAAAGACTGTCTCAGGCAATAGCCACCAGCAAGAGTAGCAGCCACCAGCAAGAGCAGCAGCCACCAGCAACAGTCCTTCCTGGAACTACCAAGCAGAACCTCTAGCAACCAGCATCACCTCTGCCCTGCTCTGCCCTGCCAGCTGCTGGTCTACCGCCCTGAAACCTGGCGATCCTTTCGATTGACACTGCCCGACTTAACAATCATTCTGTACATACGTTTGCCAGATTTTGTAAATAAAATTTGGCTTGAATTTATAAATCCTCATCTTTGTTGTCCTTGATTCAATCGTATTACTTTAACTCCTTGCGGGATTAACGGCACCTGCTTTGTCAACCCCGCTACACTGTTGTATATCTAAGACTTAGAAGAAATGAATAAGTAAATAAAAAATAATTGCATTTGATTACTGGAGAGAATTTTTGATACATGGAATCCCGCAATCATGGAAAATAGAATGAGAACAATCTACTCTCATGGATTGAATAAAAGAGTTTGATTAAAAATTCCAAGAAGGTCACTGAGTGCAATAGCTACCAGAAAAGGGCCAGTATAAAAAATATTTTTTGATTTCAAATTATATTACTTTGGTGGAATTCCATATATTGAAAATATGACATCAGCAAAAATTTCTTCAATAGAAGCTATGTCATGTTTTGGTGATGTAACTGTTAGAGAATTTCAAAATGAAGCTTTTATTCACTCTACAGAGGTAGATTGTCCTTGCTTTGTTATGTCTAGAAATGTTTTTCTGAGAACTGCTCATTTATTGCACACTCTGTTTCCACTGAAGTTGTACTATCCAAACTAAAGATCAAACTAATAATTAGTATGCCACCAAATTCAAAAACCAATGCTGTAATCCTGAGCCTCAAATTTTGAGCATTAAACCTAATCTTATTGCCTACCTGATTGCATGCCTGCTTGCCTGCTGTTGTTTTTGTCTTTGTGTTTATAGTGGGTTGTGTATTGTTTTTCTTTTCTAGTTGTTGTAGGATTCTGTTCTAGTGAAGGGTAGTTGTATACCGTTGCAGGTTAACGGAATTTGGCCTTGTGGTAGATAGCCCACTATAAGTCATAAAATGATTATAAAATCAAGAAAAGCAATTTGAGTATAAAATTAACATTTATACATACACATATCAATTTATGTTTTTGCAATTAAAGTAATACTTGAATATAAGTCCAATGGAGGTTAGAATGTTCATGGCAAATAATGAGCTGAAAGAGATAAAAGGCTTAGAAATGTGGGGAGCGGAGGTATGTGAGGAATGTCTTTGAAGTAGTTGCTCCTGAGGTCAGTAAGTACTTTTGAGACAGCGAAGAAGTGATGCAAGGTGAAGGGAGGCAAATGTAGTAGCCGCTCGACTTAAGTCAAGGGGATATTAATTACATTCTTCTCCTTGATCTCTGCGTCAGTCTGTCTGCTGGGGTCTTGTCTGTATCCGCTTTTTATATCTGCTTTTTGGATCAAAACAGCTCATTTGGAATTTCATACTTGTATTTGATTCTGGGCTTCCCATTGGCTGGTAAATAAAATTCACGTATGCTCGCGAAATGGAAATTTGATCAATTTTTATTTTTCAACTGGAACATCTGCGTGAATACACCTGTACAGAGATGATTTTTGTTCATTTGCTTTCTGGTTGTTATAGAGCAAACATCCGGTCCCTTGCTTTTGCTCGGTCAATATCACCACATATTCTTTGCCACAATTTCAGGAATGTAATACACATAGTTCTTAGTCATGTTCTCTCCTATGTTAAGCTTGACTAAGAAGAGAATCTTAATGTAAATAATTATGATTCCTTATTTCAGAAATTCTAACAAAAATGAATTTTCCTATGTATTATAATTTTTTAAAACTTCCAGATTACTTTCTTACAGGTAAGAACTTCTTCAATCAGGATCTAACTGAGTGAAGATTTTTAAGGCTAACAACCTGGAATAAATCTACAGAACTCACTGGGTATGGTTTTGGAAAAGTGGGGTGTTACTCATTTTATATATTTAGTCCCCTGACACTACAGAAGTCACATGATAAAAGCAGTGCCAAATTCAAATGTTGTCTCTTCTAATCAAACTTCCACACGGCAAACATAACATGATAAGCACTAAGGCATGAACTAAATTAAGTGATTTCCTTTCTTCCTACTTTTGTTGCAAACATGCATACACTACACATGCTTTAAAACATTTGATATCAGAGGTACTAAAACATGGTTTATCTAGTTAAACTTTGTTCTCATTGTCCTTCCTTTATATTTCAGATTTTTTATATGTCCTTGAACATACAACATATTTCTCAACCAAAATGCATAAGTATTTTAGTGGTAATTAATAATACCTCTCAACATTTATAATTTATTTATTTGTTTTTCATGTTGAGCAAACTGAGACAGTATGCTATTTTTGTATGGCATGCTACAAATTCCATTCATATCCTTTAGATGGGAAAACAGATAAACGTTGACAAGAACAGTTGTTTATTTCAACTGGTACATTAGATATAACAAGGGTCATGCTTCAGAATGATTGGGGAAAATCAGGATTCAGTTGGTTTTGAGACTTTCATGAAAGTACATAAAAAAGACTTGAATAGAGTTTCAAAGAGCACACCCAAATAAAACTGAGGTCATTTTAGTGGACAATAAAGATGTTACATAATCAAAATTTCCCTTTAACATGTGGAATATTGAGAATTCAAGCATTTAGGACATTTGAATAATCTACAAGAAGAGGTGATTCTCTGTCCACTTCAAACTGTCTGTGAGTGACTTTGCATGCACATATTTAATATATGTGTGCACGTTTGTGTTTTGTTAGGGTGACTTACATGTCCTTGTAGTATTTAATGTACACACAAGTATACTCACATACACACACAATTTGACTGAGTTTAAAATAAGATATTGGAATAATGCATTTTCCTTCAACTCACTCTAAACAACTCTTACTCTGGACTGAGCAATAAAATCATAAGGTAGAAAAAAAAAATTATTTTTTGAAACCTTTTAAAAAATCAAATAATTATTTATTTGGTAATAAATGAAATTATCTAAAAACATATTTTTTTTAAATTTTGAGGAAATATTTTTAGGTTGGTCATTGAATTAAAGTATACATGTGCACATGCAAACATTTAAATCAAATCGAAATGAACATCTGAGTGACAAAGGTTAATTTACTTTTTTATCTGGCAATACTCCTTGGATAACAAGAAAAAGTACAGCCATTTTAAGTCATTTTTATGAATCTGCAGTTCAAAAAATAAAAAAACAAAATTTCTCTCAGAACCTCTATCATCCTTCCTTACTCTTAAATTTCTTTTCTTTCACCATGAGGTAAATGACATTCCATTTTCTCTTCTTTATTCAAACTACAGGCCCCCATGGTTCTAAAAGATCATTTCGTACAACATAGTAACTTTGCGGTCTTTCTGTGGTTTTTGACTTGGTACCATTTCATTTCTATCTCCTTCATGTTCAGCATTCACATCATCATCTGCAAGGATCACTTGCCTTAAATACAAAATATGATGTGGCATGCCATCAACAGTCACCACCCCTGTCCCCCATTGCATCATGCGTCTAGTGGCTTCACCCAAACCTCTTCCCCTATTTGGATTCTGGCCGGGATTTTCTCATCAGCATTTGGCGATATATCTTTTGGGTACCTCCACTCATAAGTGAAAATTGATAGTTTTGCAAATTTGCAGTACTGTCTCCTTTCTCTGTCTGACCTTACGTGTCATGTTGTACCAAAATGTTACTTCTACAAGCAATATTCCTCTTCTCTTTCATGGTCTAATGGTGTTGCTCTATTATTCCATTACCCCCTGGTCTGTATGCTGCTCTATTGTACCTTATTATTTTCCACTTTTCAAGCATAGTTTGCAGAAGTTCCAAGAAGAAAACTGTGCCATTGTCCATTACCACCTCCTCTACTGAACCTCATTCAAGAATCACCTTCTCCAGTTCTTCTGCAACCACAGCTACCATTTCTGAATGCCTTTCCCTCTATGTTGCCAGTCATCCAGGTCCACAAGTCAATCGTTGTCATGTACTTACCCCAATGATAATGTGTTATATCTCCAGCTAACCTTATCCAATTGTTTGTTGTTCCAATCTCACTAGGGTTATGCACATTCAGGATAGGGTCAGTCGATTGACATCTGATGCAGTTCCTGACCATTCTCTGGACTTTTTTTTTTACAAGTGGGTTGACTTTTCACACCAAATATAGAGTCCTGTCCACTCCCATATAATGTCTACCTTGCAACTTTTCTACTTCTCTGGTCCTTAGACAGCACACTGAAGCCTCTTCCTCCTCATTGATGACCAACTACTTTTTGTTTACTCCAGTTAGTGCATCCACCTTATTTCTTTCTGAACACACAAATACTGCTTTCATTCGTAATCTAAATTCTAATATCCATTCTCCCAATATTCTTAATCTTTGCTTTACTACCATTTCTTCACCAACTTTTGTCCGTATTCTCCTGCTCTCCTCTACAGTAGAATTCACCGGACTTAGAATTGTTGCTGAATCAGTCCTTACTTCTACCTCTCTTAACCCCCACTTTAAAGCCAAATTAACATCTATTAGCCATAGTGACAATTTCACCATCAACTTTACATTCCCAGTCTATCTCATTTGCTCTTCTTTTCATATAGCTGCATGCCAGTCACAGTCATCTGGCAATGTGGTTGTTGTGATGTGTAAATTTCATAGGAAGCTACATGATTTTTCCTTTTGATGGTGCCTGAGGTTTGCTCTATTTATGCGTGTATCTCATTTACATACCGTGCTACACCTCCCTGAGCCTGAGAGCTTTGACACTCTCATTCACTCTATCACTTCTTCTGAATATTCTGAATGGTCTACATTGCTCTTCTGTTTCTTTTTGTTGTGTCCTCTTTAATGAAAATCTTGGTCTAAATTCATCTTCCTCTTCTAAGTTTTTTTACTCATTTCCACTTTTCTCCATATTTTATTCAGTTTCGGTTTCCCCATCTTCTCTCTCCTCTTGCTCTTTGTTTTGTATTTCTACATCTTCAGCAAACCTCATTCTAAACTGATCAGCGTGAGCTAATATTGGTTGCCCCTTTTTTCTAAATAGCCATGTTCTGTCCTTTTTGTAAGACGAACCTTGCTCTTTCTGGCTCTGGTTCCTTGCTTTTTTGGGGTTTTTTTGTATCAGACTTTCTCCACTATGACAAACAACATGGTTATTGGGGCTATAATTTGCCTGCCTATTAAAACTGATAGGCTTTGCTTTCTATCTGCATCTGAAAATATTACCCATTTATTTTTACTATTTCCTTGGTTTTTTACAGTGTATTTACTGCAAATATGTCTACCTTTTTTGTAGCAATTAGTGTGTCTTCAATTTCTTTAACTTTCTTCTTGGATTTACATACCCACTGAAAGTGATTTCTTTTGCTTTTTATTGAAAGCTGGACATTTATTTTTCTCTCACATGCTGTTTGCCACAATACTTTCATTGAACTTCATATTTCTTTGTGCTATATATCCCCCTTGTCCTGCTGTTGGTTGAACTGCTTTATCAATTCTAGCTGATGCACAAATTCTATACTGGTTTCCAAGTTCAAATTAACACCTTGCAGCCTTTCCAATATGTTTTGTTTAAAGTCATGCATATCTTCTATCATTCATAACTGGATCAGCTCATCTTCTGCGGTCATTTCACAACTGCCAAGTTTTTCAAATTCACAGTGCTTGGATTTTTCTTTTAACTGGTGAAAAAATTTTATGATAGACTCGTTCAGTTGTTGTCTCAAGAAATTTTGTTCTTTTGTAGCAAACAAAACAAGATCCAGATTTAAACTTCAAATGCTAAGCACTGATTTATTCGATATTTCACACCTTGATGTGAAATGTTTTTCAGCCAATAGAAAGCCAAGAAACATCTAAAAGCAAAAATTCAAATCATCCTCAATTCTCAGAAACAATTTTTTACATACCTTTTTGCGAGCCAATGCAAATTTTGTTTGTCATTCAATGGAAAGGCCGGAATTACCTCTGGAAGTGAATTCCAAATGACATTTTCAATTCCCAAAAACTGAATAAAAATACGGATAAATTCGCCTGTCACCAGAGAGAAAAACTGAGCATCTTAATTCGTCCCTTGACAGGCGTCAAGCAATTGTTATTATCTCTCTCTCTCTCTATCTCTTCCCCCTCTTTTTTCTTCCCCTTATTTTATTTCACTTTTCCTACCCTCTGCCAAGCTGTCTACTTCCTTTTATACTTGATAAACAAATAGAACATTTTAAGACTGAGTGATTACTTCAAAGACATTCCAACCCAACTATAAACGCTCATACATGCATACATACATATGTCCACACACAAGTTCCTGTCTACGTAAAAATTAACTCATTCTTACTAAGACTACTACGAACTTTTTAACAATCCTGTATCAACCAAAATGTATATTAATTTTATTTGTAAAACCTGAATTAATTGATATTTATATAAATTGTTGCTTCACTTTACAGCCTTGATTTTCTTGTTTTATAATCCTCTTATGGTCAACTATCTAACAAACAAGGCAAGGCCAAATCAAACTAATCTGTTTTAACATGCACACATACACACACATACACACACACACACACACACACACACACACACACACACACACACACACACACATATCACTATAACTGATAATCCACTATACAATAACTAACTTCCCATTTGGTCTAATATTTTTTCTTATTATTTCAATGATTTCTTCAGAGGCTAGATCTTCTAAGTTTTTCTGGTATGTCATCATTGAAACATTCTTGATTGCTTCACATCCTGTAAGGAGCACATCCGTAATCTCATTAGGTTCTTCTCTATTTTGTCTGTCTCTGTTATGGTGCCCTCCTATGAGGAATGGACTCTTCCTCTTACTATATATATAATTACCTGTGTGACTTCCAGAAGGCAGTTGATGGCAGTTAAGTATGTCAGTTAAGGACAGCTAGTACACAATTAAAGTCAGCTATGATTCAGGCAATAAGCAGCATAACTGTATTGTTTGGATTTACTTATTTTTATTTACTTATTATTAACACTTACTTTGTATATATTGTTCTTGTTATACTGATACACTATTTTGAAGCTATCTCCTGTTTTCCATGTCTTACTTCTGGCACAAACTGGTCACTACAACTCTGCAGCAAAGTTTTGCCACAACAACTTCACAACCAATTGGCGATGAAGATTTGCGTTAAGATTTGTCACAAAAAATTGGCAACGAAGATCCACAACAGTCTCTCAGTTTTTTTACCCTGGCCAGCACTGCAAAGCATGTAATCCACATCTTCATATGTTCTGGATTGTTGAGTGTGGTCAGAGATCCTATCAGCAATGTCATTGTTGGGATGTTAAAATCTCGTAGGAAGCTATGTGATTTCTCTTTTTCAGGGTGACTGAGGTTCACTCTATGTGTGTATCTTATTTTCATACCACACTACAGTGGTAGTGTCCCAAAAAGCTTTTCACAGACCAAGAACAATTACCAGCTACTTATTTCTCCTGTCACCTGTGGGACCTTGTTGCCCCTTTCAAACACTAGTTGACCCACTTTTTCTCTCTTCAGCTTAATGTCCAGCACTGTTCCTCCTCCTAACTGTTCTTTGTTGCCAATCTGAGTTTCTTAAGATGATTCATCATTTCATCCTTTGTTACAACATATGAATCAGTCGCTTCTTTTCTCTTACTGTCCTTTATTAGTACAATTTTTAGGATTGCCACCATAATTTTTGGTGCAGCATTATGTCCAAAACCTAACTGAGTCAAGCAGTCAGTTTTCCTCTTCTAGCACACCAGCTGGTACTATCATTTCTCTGTGTTGTGTAACTGCAAGTAGGCTGACTTAAGGTTCATAATCATAGTTCCTCCAACCAACTGCCTCCACTTTCTTGTCTTTTCATCACACACATTGATTATGTTTCTGCCAGTATGGTACTCTAAATATTAGTTCAACCCTCAAAAGTCTAATACTGGCCTAACTTTTCCTTTTGTAACTTGAACCACTGCCATCAATAGTAACCCTCCTTTTACTTCACCCTTCCACGGCAAGAGAATTCCTTCCGTAATCCATCATTCCACCTCCTTCTCAAACTCTACTCTTTTTTTTTCTTTGAAGGAATTCTTGTAGTACTCCACCTTGTTTTTTAATACTGGAGACTCTCCTATTCAATTCCATTCCACATTCAATTTTTTTTTATTTAACTCTGCTATGAAGTCCTTGTATTCAGTTTTGCAAAAGTTCAGAACTTGGGCAGCTGCAGTACAGTTTACCTCTCCAAATTTTACCACAACATTTTTTAGAATCACACCTCCCCACTACTATTCCAACAACCATGATAATTGCCTCTGTTTTTATCCTCTTTCCATCTACTTTTATCTCCATCTGCCAGATTCCTTTATATTTTACCTCCCTTTCATCAAGTGACACTCCTCACAATCTTGGGATTAAGTAAAGTGGTTGTGCAACCATAATCAACGAAAGTTGCAGCTATCACACCACCCAGTGACACTTCTATGATGGATAGAGGTCAGTACTGTGCCTTTGTTCTGTTGATAGGGTAGCTACTGACACAAAACCTCCCCCTTGCTCATTTTCCAGAACCTGAGTGTAATACTTCATAATATGCTCCAATCTCTCACAATTGTAGCACATTACTTTCAATCTCAGTGGCTCTTTACAGTCACTAATTAGGTGTGATCCTCAACATCTATAAAACTGTAACACCCAAATGGACGCACCGAACAATTTCTCCGGCGGCCGTTCTCCACGCTGTGATGTTTGCCGGGTGTTTGTTGAAAATGTTGGGGCCTCAAGCTGGGGGTACAAGATTAAACTATAAGGAATGAACTTCCACAACTTGGATGAGTTGAAAGGATGCTTTATTTCGTTTAGAGTTAGCCTTTTCGATTGGGGCAGGTAAATGTGACACACAGCTCTAACTCTAATTAATGGAGATCAACAAATCCGAACCGACTGAAACAAGACGAACGAAGGTTCACTTCCCTCAACTGACTGACTAACTTAACTGACTCTCTCACTCTACTCTACTCTACTGATCGGCCTGGAAAAATCACCTGTATATATTTAAAACAATCCAGAAGTGACTAAAGATTGGGGGTCTTTAGTCACTGGCTAAAATAAAACTAAAAGATAAGCATTGGCGACTGTAAGTCCGAAATTTCAAGGTACTTAAATTTTCCTTCTTTTGATGTGTAAACATCTTGTGGACTTAGTATTTTTTCAGGATTTTTTTTTATCTTTTTATCTTAATAAAGCTTCCACCGGAAAATTCTTAATGTGTGGTCAAGATACAGTAAAAGACAGCCTTTGACCTGGTCATTCGAAAACCCACCTCCCGAACTCTATTTCCTGAACTTTATCTCTTTATCACATTAAATCACTGAGTCAAATATTTACCGGAAGAGTGGTAGGATTTAAAACAGTAATCGGATACCCTTGTCTCTTCCACAATTTTCCTCATAAAAGAAAAGGCGTTTATTTATTTATTTATTTTTTCCTCTTCTTTTTCACTTTTGTTAAATATGTTTTTAAACTATTTTCTATTCTTAACCATTTTCTATTTTAATCTATTATAATAAAATACATATTTTACAAAGCACCTTAATATACGCCTAGTTATCGTGTCACAAAACCTAACGCTCAATGATTCCATAGAATCTTTGTTTTCTTTTGGTCCTGTGCTTTGCGCAATTGTTGCCACTGTTCTGGGCAATAGAAATCCTAAGAAATACTTTCCTTTATTCACTATCAATTCCAATTTATTACTAAAAATGTTGTATTTGGTTTTGTACATGTGCAAAAATTTGAATATTGTTCTGGTATATAAAAATTTAACTTTTTCAACCATAATGTCAGCAAAGACACATAGCTGTCAGACAAACTGTTTAAAACAAAAACAGGAAGTCTATTTCAAACATGGGTATCCACTGAAATAACATTGAAAGTAATGAGAGAAATATATCTGTAAAAAAGTTATTTTATTATTCAACAGCTTTAAATCTGGTAAGAAAAGAACTGGTATATATTTAGTGAGGGCTACATCTCATAGATAGATAGATAGATAGATAGATAGATAGAGTGAGAGAGAGAGAGATATAGATAAGGATAGAGTAGAAACTGGATGAAAAATTGGTAAATTTTAATGGGTACCATTGTTTTTTTTAAATTACGTTAATACAAGACATTTCAAACTATTTACACTTAAACTGAGTCAATATTAACTGATTGCCTCACCCTTTTATGCAAAAGTATGGCAAACATCCTGATTTTGTATGAGCTTACAGTCAAAAGATGCTGAAAATGCAAGTTCTTGTTTGATCACTGAAGTTAAGCTTAGGAGACCACTTAGGAATGCTAGGTACTGTGAAAAAATCTCTTACTATCTAGAATTTGCTTCAGCTTTAAATAACCTACAAAGATTAATAAACAACAAAAAACAAATCAATCAATCCTTCCCGTCAAATGAAGAAAAAAAAGCAAATTCCACAAATATATCATATTCAGATGGTTCAAAATGAAAAACATTTTTAGAAGAAATTGATAATGACTTCCTTCATTTATTCAGTTATATTAACATAACAGTATTTGACCTCATAAGTGCTCCATCATGGTAAAAAAGAAACGGTCAAACATGATATCAAGAACCAAAAAATTGTAGGAATATTAAGCTAGAAATTTACTTTTAATCTAATTTTATCTCATATATCTTAAGCTTTACGAAAAGTATTTTATGTTTGCTTCATGAGACCCTAAAAAAACTGAAATTTAGATGTAGTATCACAACACATTTTCAGATGCAAGAAATTTTCTTTTTTACTTTCTTGCTATTTAGAAATTTATAAGAATTAAATATTATATATATATATATATATATATATATTGGTAATATTAGTATGTGTGAATAACAGCGGGAAATATATATCTATTCAATCTTCAGCAATGAATTGAGTTCTTTTGGTGACTGGCGTTTGTATACCCCGCTTACATACAACACGCTAAAATTTCCCTTCTCTGATTCCATATACCTATGGCTTATAGGTTAGCGACCCCGACAGACACCAAATTGGTTGAGTTTTGGTCCCGCCCAGAAGCAAATGGATGTCTAGCCACACTGATGAGCTGTGATACGGTGAAATAGGCTTGTATGTAGATGACAAATATATATTGGCAGTATTTGCTCTAGTAATTATTGTTTATCAAGCTAACCTTCTGATAGGATTTTGTTGCTTGAAAAAAAAAAAATATATATATATATATATATATATATATATGGATGAACTAAGAATACTTTTAAGCAGCGCTGGTACTTGCACCTAACCTCATTTAAAAACAGCATATACCGAAACCAAACATCCCTTTCCACATACTTTTGGAAGCTAAAGGATTCAAAACAGAAACCCAAAGTAAAATGGAAAATCCTAGAAAAAACTAGAACTTGCAACTCACTTAATGACATCTGCCCTTTATGTCTAAGTGAAAAACTACACATTCTCCAGTACCCTAACAGCAATGATTTACTAAACCGTAGAGACGAATTAGCAGTAATATGCAAACATCGCAAATATTTCTCGCTAAAATTTAAGTAAACACACAAAAAAAAAAAAAAACAACCAGAACCTCCTTCCCCCAAAAAGAAAACAAACCCTATACAATACCAACAAAAAATAATGCAGTTGCAACAGAATAGTAGGTAAATAAATAAAAAAATATACTTTATATTTATAAAACATGTTGTATAGGGGATAGATTTTATAAAAGAAATATAGTTCTTAAATATTATAAAATGTTATATTTTATAATATTATAAAATAGCTTAATATTATAGAATATTATAAAATGTTTTTTTTTTGAAAGATATATTTTGTGGAAAATATATTTTATAAAGATCAAGAGAGTAAAAAAACAAAAAAAAGCACACACCCCAATACAAAATAACATACATTAAATGAAGGAGAAACCAACCCCAAAACAAAACAACACCTACCAACCCCTACCAAAGGCACCATTAGCACCAGCCCTTTCAAGATTAATAGATTAACCTATCATGAACTGTGCCAAAAACAAACACTTAACCCCAACACCAGTAAAAAGGTCAACGGAACTCAAAATACAGACCAACCCCTATTACACCCGAAAATAACAAATCCAACACAAATCTTTTCAACTGAATAATTCTTATTTCTAAAAAAATCACCTGAGGATGAAGCCAAAACATAATGGGCTGGCTTCAAAACATGAGAAATTTTTTGTGTAGTGATACTATGAATTTAAAAACATTGTAACAACCATTACAGTATAACGCTCTACTTTTGTATCGAGCACTCTTTATAAAAGTAAATGCATGAACAAAACGGTAAATAAACCTATGAGTTCAACAACTTAGTTACAACACTATATATATATATATATATTTCAAGCAACAACAACAAAATATATATATATATATTTTTTTTTTTTTTAAGCAACAAAATCCTCTCAGAAGGTTTGCTTGATAAACAATAATTACTAGAGCAAATACTGTCAAAAGTTAGTTGTAGACCTACAATGTGTTATTTTTGGAACATTTAGAAAATAACAATAATTACTCCTTTTACCACTCCTGCAAATTCAAGAAGATTTTCACGAGCCAGAGACAAATTATTTTCTAACTGATGAAAACTTTGTATTCAAAAAGATCACACTTCTATGTGAAATTAGATTTTGGATCCCTTTATATCTAAATTTATTTATAAATGGAACTTTGTCTGTGTGTGTGTGTGTGTGTGTGTGTGTGTGTGTGTGTGTGTGTGTGTGTATCCGTTACCTATAGACTCCAAAATGGCTGAACTGATTTTCTTGAAAATTTACACAGATGTACTATAAGCATCTGTGAGTGTTCTTAGCTAGGTTTTGTGTCGAGGTACCCCTAATAAATATCAAAAATCAATAATTGAAAAAAATCGGGTTATAGAAGGAGTGGTCCGATTTTATATAAAAGGCAAGATGTTTGTGTGTGTGTCTGTTTATCTGTCTGTATGTCCTTTATACAAGTCCACAATTTTTATCCGATTCTCACCAAACTTCACACAAATATTCTTTAGGCTGAGTCTGAGCTCCAGGATCATGGATTAATTTTAAAGCTTTCATTACACCCCAGCAACGCTGGGCTATACTGCTAGTGGATATATAAATAGAAGCCTACTGCTTCTCAGGTCCAAAACAATTTTGGAGACCACTTTGATCTACATATACATACATACACATATATACAACAGAAGAAATGAGCCATCAGCCACTGACTAAGGCCTGGTCTACACACTCAGACACCTTACGCTGACTGTCATAAAGTAAGTCAGTCTATACATCTCACATCACCTTTAGAACACTTAATTACTTGATAAAACAAACTTCACTGCAAGAAAAATTGAACATTTTATTGTTATTGCATATTTCTGAAAGGAATATTTTAGCTTCTAGTTTTTATTCATAAAATAATGTCTTTTATATTTCATTTAAAAGATGTGTTGTTGTTCTTAAATGTTTAGAATCCCAACAATCAGATAGCAAAAAAAAACAAAAAAACTGGGTAGCCAGATCCCAACAAACTGTAGCAAATCTCATGAAATTCTTTAAGTTTCAAGGGGCAGGAACAGCTTTGATTGGCATATATGTCAGAAGTATGTTTTTGAGCATTTCTTTAACTGTGTTATGTCATGACAACTCCTTGAAATGTTATCAAAGATGCACAATGATCACAGGCAACACCCAGAATCATTTCTTAAGTACACTAAGTGGGATATTCCAGTTCTTCAACCTTATTTCTTTTAATCCTACAATAAAATAAACATCTCCATATGTTCAAAACTTATTGTCTTTGTTAATGTGTATGACTGTGAACTTGACAGTAATGTATTTAAGGTAGACATGTCAACAACGAACAATAATATTAAAAAGATCTGGAGATCAATATAGATTTGGTGATAGCTCTGATAGTGAGTTATTAATCCTAAAAACATGAAAAGTATAATGAACCTGATGATACATGTACTAAGTTTATTGAGAATTATTCAATTCAGGACCACAAGGAATAAAAAAAAATTAGATTTGACCCTAAAATATTCCAAAGATCTGATTGAATCTGATTTTCACTAGCACAAAAAGGCAAATAGAAAAGTGGCAAGAGAATTAAAAACAAAATCAAGAGTTTCAGAAGAAACAGAAGTTGATTTCTGAAGAGACTGATGAAGATGATTCAACAAGATTAAACACTGGAAACAAAAATGTTAATACAGTTGCTGCATGTTAAAAGTCACGCAATGGCTCAATCATTTTATTGGAAAAGTTAAAGGCACTAGTAAGACAATAGGAAGGATCAGAAAAAGAACTTCAGCAAGCTCTGAATCTGGAAATCTTTTTTCACAAGTTCACCTTCACTATTGTGAAAGTCACTTGTCCATTCATTGTTCAAAAAACAAAACTTAACAGTTGCCCCAAATTAGAGAGACTTAAAAAAGTTTGATAACTTGTCAACTCAATCTCACAGCCTTAATAGAATATAAATTATCTGAAAAATTCAATTGCAGCATAGCAAAGAGAAAAGAGTCAGAAACCAACACAACTACTAATAAGAGAAAAGTAAAAGAAAACCAAACAACAGCCAGACATAAAGACTATGACCAAGAAGAGTTTGTAATGAAGCTATTTTAGGATGGAGCTTTACTCAGGCAACATTAAGGAAGTAATTGAAAACAAAATAAGCATTATTAATCTATTATTAATTAATTTTGTGACTCGAGTTAATGTTGATCAGAAAATACCTTGGAAGTGGTCAACTGCAAAAGGCACATCATCTTCACCCAGTAAATAGCCCCAGTATTTGACAGTGTTTAGAAATAAATGAGTATAGCTGTCTCATTTTATTTGAATTAGTGTACAGTGACAATATTGAGAAATTTATCATGGACTTTTTCACCATGGCTGTAAACTTATATCTGAAGTATATTATTGCTGTTTTGTTGTAGACATGTTGTTATAAATTATTTTTCACGTTATATTATAGCTGTAACCATTTTAATAACTTTTGAAGTAACTTCAAGCTCTTTGTTCTATGTATATTTTTCTCATTGTTAAAATTTCAGGGATTTGAAGGAAGAGAGGCAATTATCTCCTGTGTGATGGCAGGGGATTAACTCATTTGTAAGCATCGAACTATAAAGTCTAAGTTAATATGATTCTATGTTATAAACAATGTTTTTAGACTTCTTTTTAATATTTTTTTATTGGGAGGGGTACAGCTGTATTTTTTTTCTTTAAGTTGTTGATATGTCCCAGAAAGGGATATATATATATCATTCGAGATAGTTAAGTGGTTTAGGCAAATGTAACTGGGTAGGACAATCTAGCACATAGACGTAATAGATGGTACTCGTTGTATGTAGTATCCCGAGACGTAGGCATAGTCAATAATCGTAGACTTCTAGTGGAAAATCTCTAGTGAAAGACCAATAGACCTCTAGTGGTAGCTCTCTGGTTCTCTAGTGGTAGACCAATAGACCTCTGGCAGAAGATCTCTGGATGTCCTTGCCTTAGTCTGTATTTATGGCTGACATAAGCCAATCACATTCCAGTGAGGGGGAACCAAGGTGTATACATATTCATTTACTATTCATTACATCAGTTGTATTGTTCAAGATTATAAGAGTAGAAACTATGACTTTTGAATCAATTTTGCAATTATTAGAATCATCTTGTCAATTATTTTTTCAAAAGTGATGGGGAAAAATGAAATTTACTCTATTTTGACACTCAGTAACAAATGGATCACTGGATCCACAAATGGCTTTATAAGTCATATTTCAACTTGATTTTATAGAAAATATGACACCCATACAGATTTGAAAAAATTATTTTTTCAATTTGTTCCTTAATTTGGGTTACCATTGTCCCAATTTGAAGGATCTGTTCCCTGTGATATAAGCTATTATTTTTTGTGTTCGCACTGAAACTTAAGAAGTATTAAGCTTTGAAACCATTCTATCATGCAGGAAAATTAAACCTATAATAAAAGTTGAAAACTAAAATTATGGTGTTGTGTGTGTGTGTGTGTGTGTGTGTGTGTGTGTGTGTGTGTGCATAGATTGTTGTCTGGTATTTATCTGGTTAGGATATGTTGAGTAACTGATTGAAGCATGAACACAGGACATAAGTCATTTGCTGCAGTTTGTGACTTAGAGAGATTGTCCTGAAAGTACAAATGGCAGTCTTAACAGTTAGTTGGAGGTTGAAAATAAGATTCTGAACTTAGTCATCCTACTAGTTAAGTAAACAGAGATGAGAAGCCAAGTTCATTTAATATATTCCTTTCTAATTAGGCCCTAGCTATTTTTCTGTTTTCTTTTTCAATAATTATACAAATTTTACCTTTCGTTTTTACCTTTGTTATTGATGTTTCTGTACTGCATACTTAATAGTGAATGGATTGGTTTTGGCAGGGCAAAAATAGGGCAGAAATATTGACTTTACAACTAATTTTCATTTGTCTTTATATATCTGACAGATTTCAGTTGATATTGTTATACTCCATTGCAAATTTGATCTCTTTATGATATCGGCCAAATATGAAATATGAAAGCAAAACCCAAAATAATAAAAAGGTTTTTTGCACAGGGTCTCCAAGCATCACATCCAGCCCAGAAAACAAGTCCCTGCAAAAATATAAGATACACATAAAAGAAGTTAGCTCAGCGGCTTCACTAATCCATTCCAGGTTTCTCTCAATGTAACCATTGTAACCTCAGTCAGCCAACCTAGACAAATTTGTCAACTCCAGGTTTTACCAATACTTACCTTTGCTCAAAATCTCTTTCCTTACTCAGCCACTGTAATGGCAATTAAAGAACCATATATCAACAATTTTGTTATCTTTTCACAATGCCTCACATGCATATTATTGTTGTTTTCATTTGTTCTCCCATTCAACCAGAGATGTTTCTGCTTGATCAAGCTTCACTAATCCACTCCAGGCTTCTCTTGTCATCACCATCATGACCTTCATCAACTGACTTACTAAACACATCAACTCCAGGCCTGACCAACTTTGTTCATATTCAAAATCACCATATCTCACCCATGCAGGAGTGTTCTGCTTGCATCTACTGTATCAGCAAATATAACAGAATTTTATATTTACAATATTTCTCTTTTTTTTTCTTCTTTTTTATGGTTGTTTGGTTTGTGCTACCATATGCATGTTTATAAGTTTATCAAAGGAAATAGACTTCAAGTTTGGATCTACTTGCATCAACAATGCCTAGTAGTATCATGAAGCGTTGTCAGGGTGTGCTGGATTTGTGGCAATTAACCTGTGACCCCAAAAACATGTTTGAAGCTAAGGTCATCATCTAATGAGTTTGTTGGAGACACTGTTGCAGCAGTAGTTGTATGAATTTTAGGCATACATGTATTTTTCTTTATATAACTTGAGATGTTGTTTTTTTGATTTTCAATAATCACTCCCTTCAACCTGGCTCCCATTGTGTCAGTAGACACTCTTTGTGATGACTGCATTGGTACAGATGCAAAAGAGACCCCAGGTACATGTGGACAAGTTTGTTAACACCAGTTACATCTGGGTTTTCACTGCTAACAGCAGGACAGCTTGGCATACAGGCCTCTCTGCAACTGGTCAAGATCCAGGTTTTTGTAAGATGCCCCATTCTAATAAAAGCAACGAGAAAACCAGTAGTCAGCAAGACAATCGGCTAAAATTTAGCTTTTGTGCCATAACATATTTTTTCATTATACTGTTTTATTATCAAAATTTTTCTTTGATCTCATATATATACTTGGACAACATAGTACTATTCTTATACTTGGCTATCTCCATTGATATCATATGATTATAAAAATCTGTTTGAAGAGTCTCTCTGTTGAACCAACACATAATTTGTTTTGACAGTTTTCACTTTTCCTTGTTGCCTGATATACATTTTTTACCTGGCAGTTTCCATTTAGAGGGCAAACATTTACATTTCTACAGTTGCAATCTTGTTTTTTTCCCCTTATTTTTCTACTATGCTTCTTTATCAGTTTTTCCATGTTAGGTATACAGTTTTATTATATTTTTGTTTAAAATTTTCTGTTTAAATTTTTTGACAACTCTAATTCTTGTGGAAAATATATTTTCTATAATTTGAAAAAATTACACCCTATTTTAGTTTTTATTGATATATTAAATAACAACCTGGTTGTTATTAAATATATCTGTCCATTTTTTTCTCCTTTTTGTTGTTCTTTTTTATAAATTTTTAAAAATTTTATGTTCCTTCTTTTTTAATGTCGTTTGGTATTCCTCTTTAATCCCCTCCCTAAAAAATCTTAATATAAAATGAGTTTGTTGATAGTCTATACTAACTTTTCAGGAATTTATAGAATTACATTCCTGAGGTGGTTTGTTTTTTTGTTGGTTTTATATAGGCTTATCAATCTACTTCCTAGATTAAATTTCATGCCTAGGTATTCTACATTTCTCAAGTTTACTTCTCTCTCTCTCTCTCTCTATATATATATATATATATATATATATAGAGAGAGAGAGAGAGAGAGAGAGAGAGAATGAGGAAGTAGTGAGTTAGTTTAATGTTTAAATGACAAATATTCAATACTTCTAATATAATTCAAAATTTATTGGTGTTTTAATGAACATTTAGTAGTATTTTTATAAGTAGGCATCAGAGAGGAGAAATATTTTAACTTAAGCAACACAAAGTTATAGTATCTTAAATAACTGACTGATATAGTAAATGGATAATGTATTTTTTATCAAGAAGTATGCAGCAGCTCTTTAATACTTCTTCTTCATGTGCCATGTCCCTTGACATAGGCAATCATAGACTTCTACTTGGCCCTGTTCCTTTGTCACTCTCAATATTTTTCCTCCTGGTATCTCTCCCAAACTCCACTTCATCATCAAATATGTCTTGCCCTGCTTTCCCCTATCTCTCTTTCCTTCTTTCCATCCTGTGAATGTTAAATTCTCCAGGTCTTCTTCCTCAAGCGTATGGTTGTAAGAAGAAATATGACAGAGGCAGATGTAAATTTATCTCATTTTATTAGATAAATATAGATGAGTGATTTACAAATTTGGTTGTTCTTAATTTTTAGCTGGTTGGCATCAGATGTTTGTATGAATTTATTTTAGGCTGGCTGTCTGTAATTGTATGTAATGTTCACAAGGATATTAGTGGTTTCCCAAAGCGGCTGTCCTTAGTGAGAAGGGGATGGAAGGTTGAGAGAAGAGAAAAGGGAACAAATATGTATCGCTTGGAAAGTGAGTTGGGTAGTCAGTTGCTCTGTGATGTTCTCTCTTTCCTTCCATATTGGTAATTGTGACATTGATGGGGTGTTCTTTCTTCCTTGCCGACAATGTGTGAGGAAGAGGGGTAAGGACTTGATGTGATGGTGGGTAAGAAGGTAAGGCAGGGGTGTTGCTGATTGACTAGCTGTGTAACAGCCTGTAAGCCCTTCTGACGAATACAACTTTCTTGACAATTTATATAGTGAAACCAAACTTTGCATAGGCTTGTTAGATTTCTCAGGTTTTGTTTCCGGGTATGTTTTCCAGAGTTCTCATTTGCTGATTAATATTTTTACATATATGTGTGAGGAAAAAAGAAATTTGTCGTGTTAGCAATCTGGCTGGGCAGACATAGGCAAGAACATAACATGTCCATTTACAGACCAATCAAACAACAATATTTTGCAAATGGAACTTGGAGCCTGTTTTAATGGATTTTTGAGACAGAATGTAGAAATTCAATTTGAAGCCTAAATTCTATGTGTGCTACACAGATCTGAGTGTTTTTAGTAGGTGACTGTAAATCAAAGGAGATATGACCTTCAGTTTTATAACACCCATTATGTGTCCCAGGAAATTCATCTGTCTCTTCCTGATGTTAAGTATGAGTTTTCTTCTTCTTTGCACCCTCTCCAACACCTTGTGGAGGTACAGAACATCCAGATTAAAAAAAGAGAATTTAATGGTGGATATCCTGTTCACAAAATACAACACAAATTTTAAGAAAAGACACACAATAAGAAATGTTCATATAAAATTAGAAAATAGTATATTTAACAACATATATACAGAATAAACAATTTCTGTATTTTTTGTATAATTTGTTTGGCAGGAAAAAAAATGTCTTTTAGGTTTAAGCGAATGAGGCTTTGAACAAAAAAGTGTCTATGTTTTGCTGTCTGTAATTCAACAGAGTAGTAATGTTTGTTTGTTTCTTTTTTATGTATCTGCCACTAAATAGGTGGACAAGAAAGAGTTGATAACTTTAAGATGAAAAAGAGAGTGTGTGAGAGAAAGAACCAAAGCGAGCGGAAAGGGTCAAATCGAAATAATAGTAAGTAACAGAATGTGTTTGTATAAAAAGATTAATCAGTCTACTTAACTAATAAAGTCTGTGTTCCTTTCCCTTTTCTGGCCAGTGAGAGATGTAAAAGTTTTATGGGCAGTTGAAGTTGTTGTTGTTGTTGTTGTTTTCTTTTCCTTCTTCTTCTCTTGTGTATTTGTTGAGTCAGCAACAGACCTGTCTGTCAGTTCTTTGGCCTCTCTGATCTCTGCACCTTTCTGACTGTCTTAACCGGTCAGGGGATGTCCTTAAGTAGTGAATCTCATCATGTGACCGGCTCCTGCAGGCATTTCCTTCTTTAGGTGTGAAAAACATCATATATGAATTTTTGATTTGCTATCCAATTAGGATCCAGAACTTTGCTTTTCACACTGATTTGTGAAATTTGCTTTGATCTGAGTTTTTCCAAAATGTTTTTAGCCATGGTCTGGGTTTTTCCAAAATGCTTTTAGTTGTTTGGATCCAATTTTGTGGGTGTGCAATTTTACTTTGTGTGTTCTAGTTAGTTGATGAATGATATAGGAGTTGTATCCTATAAATCCCCCTCCTGCAGATTGATAAATATTGAAAATATTTTTCAATATGTAATATATATTTTTAAACAGGTAGGCCAATGTACATGTCTACCCAATCTTGTGGTGATGTTTTTAGGTGTGTTTGTTGGTGTAGAATATGTTTCATTTACATTGGTATTTGCTGAGGCTGTAGAATGTTTTGACGTACTTTTCGTTGTATGTAAATCTAAGTATGCTGGTTTTAGTCTGTCTATGGATACAATGTCTTTTTTTCCTTTGGCTACAATTGTTAAGTATTTATGCTTTCTGTCAACTACTTGAAAAGATCCTGCATAAGTAGGGCAAAGAGACCTTTTTACTGCGTTGTTTTGTACGAAAACATATTCACAATTGTGGAGGTCTTTTGGTGTGTAAAGTTTTTTTGTTTGTGTTCTAGTGGGTGTGAAATCTAGATCATTCATTCTTTGCTAAAAACTTTGTACAAAGGATGTAGTTAGCTGGAGGTGATTAGATTTATCGCAAAACTGTCCTGGTAACGTCAAGGACATTTCAAAAAACATTTCAGATGCTGTACGTCCTAAATCTTTCTTGATTACATTCCGGATGGATAATAATATTAGTGGAATTTTTTCCAACCACATCTGTCGAAATGTTCAACTAAGCCATTGGCACAAGGTTGATAAGTCGTTGTTGTTATATGCTTAACTCCCAATAGTTTTGTGAACTCATCAAAGAGTGTAGATATGAACTTAGAACCTTGATCTGTAGTTATTACTGAGGAATAACCAAAAAACAGCAATCCCCCTCATGTAATATACTTTAAGAGATTGTTTCAGCAGATATATCTCTCAGAGGAACAACCATGGGCCATCTTGTGAATCAATCAATAATAGTGAGTAGGTAATTATGTCCATCTGGTTCTGGTAAGGGACCCACTATATCAATGTGGAGATTCGTGAATCTACTGTTTGGTTTTTGAAATTGCCCAGGAGGGAACTTCATATGTCTGTTTACTTTGCTTCTTTGGCAATTTAAACAAGTTTGAGTCCAGCTTTTTAAATCTGTATGCATGTTTGGCCAGACAAAATGATTGCTAATCAAATTGGTGGTTGGTCAGCGTCCAGGATGTGAGAGGTTGTGGAAATGTATAAATATCTTTTTTTTCTTAATGAAGGTGGTATGTATTGTCTCAAATAGCTGGTCCCAACATCGCAGAGTAGTGGTTTTGTTCCAAATAGGACAGGGTGTTCCTTCAGTTGTAAAGAAGTGTCCTCTTTTACTTTGTGTAATGTGACATCTTTCTGTTGTTCTCTTTGGTGGCATGGAGTAAAAAAGAAGAAAAGAAAATTGGAAAAAGAGGTTGGCGAGACATGGCCAAGTCAGCTTGAAGTTTCTTCCTTACATTGTGAGATGCTATCAGATACTGCACACATTCTGACTGCTGTTAAAATTTCTTTTGTTATATTGGCACAAGGTTTGTCAGCTAACCACTCCCATGCTGACTGGTTTTGACCAGGCACAGAATGTCCAAAAGTAGTGAATCTGGTCATGTGACTAACTCCAGGAGGCATTTTCTTTTTTAGGTATGAAAAAACGTCATATATGAATTTTCAATTTGCTATCCAATTAGGATCCAGAATTTTACTTTTGTCTGTGTTTTTCCAAAATGTTTTTAGTCATTTGGATCTGATTTTGTGGGTGTAAAATTTTACTTAGTATGTTTTAGTTAATTGATGGATGATATAGGATTTGTATCCTATAACCTCATCGTTGTTTATGTGCTCAGTTTATGGTATTCTCAGCATTCTTCTGTAGAACCACATTTCTGCTGCCTCAAGTCTCACTTCGTGCTAGAAGAGATTTGTCCAACATTCACTGCCAAGCAAAAGAACAGACATCACATAGCAATCCAGCACTCTTTTCTTTGTTTTCAATGAGATTTTCCTGTCTCTCAGTATTCTGGTTAGCTTTTGAAATGTCATTGGCCAAACCAATGCGTCTTCAGATCTCAACATTGCACTTTCCCTCATCTGTCAGAACCCTTCCTAGGTATTTAAATTTCTTTACTTGTTTTATTTTAGTTTCTCTAACCTGTAGTTGGCATATTGGGGTCTTCTTTTTGCTGATGACCATACATTCTGTTTTCTTGAAGTTTATGCTCAGTTCTTTCTTCTCACTTTCACTTGCTACTTTCTGTAGGAAGTTCTGCATTTTCTTTTCCATGTCTGCTATCAGCACTGTATCATCTGTGTACCTTACATTGTTAAGATTGTAGCTGCCTATCACAAATCCTGGCACAGATTTAATTTCTCTCGGAGTCATTATAAAGATAATATCTATAAAAATTTATCAGTTTAGTGATCATCAAGTCAGTTCGGAATTTAAAAATATAATTCATCTGCTTATCTATAATTATATTATCTCTGTACTATTCTGATTGTGTGCTTCTTTGTGGGGCATGCTAATCTGTTGAACAGTGAATTCAATTCTTTTGAATTTATACCATAACTTTACTTAGCTATATCCTGTTTTAGCAAAAATAAGCTGGTTGGAATGTATTCAACAATCAGCATTCAAAACTTCTATAAAGGAGTGTAAACGATTAAAAAACAACTGGAGACAATTATTTCATGCTTGTACCATAAAATCTATTGGTAGATGAATGATGTGTATTTCTCTGTCTCTCCCTACCCTAATTATTTTTTATAATTTTTCATAATTGTAATACTTCCTAGAAAATATATTTTGATCTTTCTCTGTTTTATTCGAAATATTCTTATAAAATAACTCCTAGTCATCTTGCATTTTTTCTTTTTTTTTCACAAATTGCTTAGTTAATTCAGAGCTATCAAAATTAAAATAAGAAAAAGAGAATCGTTTCAATTCACAACTGGGGTCTAGAGAACTCATGAGAATTAAGGGCGATAACTGCGTCACTTCCGACTATTAAGCTGGTGTTTTGCTGCTGTCATGGATGGGACCTACGACAATGCGCTGATGGGAATTCTACAACAAGAAGGGCAGCTGGGGCCTTTCTTGGATGTTATTATGGGATTCCTTTATAGAAGGTAAAACCTTGAATCTATTTCAGAATACTGCTCCTGCGTTTTACCAGTACAAAACATTTAAGAGAAAATAAAAATGTATTAAAAACAATTATTTTTTCTTAAAAAAAAAATTAACTTGTTTTTTTTTATTTCCACTAAGAAACATTTTTCAGTTTAAATTTTCTTATAATTTATTTCGATTTACTGGTTATATGCAATTTATCAGAATTAGTTTGCAAATTTTAGAATCGAAATCAATGAGAAAGTAAAAAAAAAAAATAGTAAATAATAATATTTATAGACGAGAAATCAAAATTAAATTTTGATGTCTCGATTGAAAATTTAACTCGATTAAAAAATTCTCAAATTTCAAACAACTAATTGCAAAATCATTTCATTATTTTGATTATTTTTCATGGTTCATTCATTGCAGCCGAAATACAAAGAATTTTTTTCACCTTTCTATAATGTGTTGATTGAGTTGTTTCCCTCCACTTAAATTATGAGTCGTACAGAAAGTAAAAAAAGAGTAAAAAAAACAATGTTTTTTTTTTATTTTGTTTTTCTGGAATATAAACAAAGATTCTCTTCGAATATATTTATATATTTATTGCATGATTACACAATTTATATATTTAATTTACTTTAAGTTTATCAATATCTCTGAAGTATTTAATTATTATATACTTTACCCGATCGTAAAATGTTAAAAATTATAAAAAAAATAAAAAAAAACGTTCTTTTTTTTTGTTTGTTTTTTTATCAACGTTTTTTCAAGATTATTTTAAAGTTTAATTTTCGAGATCGCTGCAAATTCCTTATGTTGTTTTAAGAGCCTGTTATAGAAAGTTCTTACAATAAACAAAAAGATATTTTTAGCAGAGTTTTGTAATTTTCTTTCCTTTTCTTCAATTCGAAAATTATTTGCTCAGGAATTATTAATTTTATATTCTTAAATCTTTAAAATCAGTTATTTTCGTATTATAAAAAAGATTATTTGAAAACTTTTTTTTTATTTTAGATTACGAATCTAGTAGGATTTTGAATAATTTTAAAATTGTATACTGAAATTCAGAAAGTTTTAAAGCCTCTTTTGATCTTTTTTTCATCTTAAGATAAAAATAAAATAACCTTAAATTCTACTGCTTTCAACTTAAATGATTTGTTGTGTAAACCAATTTAATCAGTTTTAATGTGTAGTTTTAGTAGAGTGGTCACAATGTAGTATTTTTAACAGTAACGCCATAAAGCAAGTATTTTTAAATACAACAATTTCAAAAACTCTCAAACATTTCTTTGATAAAATTCTTAATGAGAGAATTAAAAATTGCTTTTATTTTCTTAAGTAATGTGTTCTTTTTATATATGAAACAAAGTAAAATATTAATAGTTAATTTTATTTCCTATTTAACAATTGGTAAAAGACAAACAAACAAAAACACAAACTGCAAATTTGCATCTTTAGTTTTTTAAATCCTTTTTGTGCAACCTTTTTACTTATGACTGTAAACTGTATTTTGGTATTAGTTCTTCATTAATTTTGGTACCTTAGTATAGGATAATAGTTAGCATAGCTAGTGTGGTTGACCATTACTACTGAGTAGTGACTTTAATTCTCACTGGAAGCCCTACACAAAAATTCTAACACTAGATTACCCAGTACTGATTGACAAGTCATAAAATCAACCAACCCAATTCATCCCTAATTTTACAAGATTTACTAAAATGATTTCAAATGTAAGTACGTTGTCATTTTTGTTATAAGCATAGCTTGACTAAATGGTACTAGTACCATTGTATAAATTGTCTCATGAAACAACAATGTTTATATATTAATATTATCCAACAATGCCATCAGCTAATGAATAAAATGAATACTTCTTTTATTCAATTTCTATAAAATTGAAGGTGTGAGGTCAACGAGGAATTTTATTGAGACTTCCTTTTCAACCATTGCTATATAAAATTAATGTGCAATTGGAATTAAAATTCTTGTTTTTATATATATATATATATATATATATATAGCACTATATAAAAAGAAATGATTGATCAATCAAAGGCAGCTGCATTTTTGTATTATTCTGTTTGGAACGTGATCTTATTATTATTATTATTATTATTATTATTATTATTATTATTATTATCCTGGGGAGACATTCCAGCAAGGAGCACCATTGGAAAGTGCCTGAAAATCATACTTCAAATTAATCCAAGCCTTGTGAGTTAAATTGGGCAGACAGAACTATTTATAGGCCATTGATAATAGCAAAAGTTGCACGTCATCATGACTGCGAGTTTGAATATATTGACCTTGTTCAAACTCTCTTCCAGAAACTGTAACTAAGGTTTACTCAGCATAGTAGCAGTATAATCCACAGGTAGGCTCTGTGGATGCTGAACAAAGATAAATGTGCTTCAGCAATTGTCTGCAGCAGGAATTGACTATCAGACAGGTGTGCTTGGAAACAATAGCCAGCCATTATTTCTTGGTATATATATATATATATATATATATATATATATATATAACTCCCATGAATTTCTCAGTTTGTAGATGCTTTTTCTTGTTATTATTCAGTATTTGCTTTTATAAACAAATGATATTTGGCAAAAACAAATTATTTTTTGAGTGCACAAATTCTAGTTATTTAATGTTTGTGAAAGTATCTTAATAGACACAAAACTAATCTTGACAATAATGCTACTGCTTATTGTTACTCTTGTAAGATTTATATTCTTACTGAGGAAAAAATATATCTACCTATATATTTACATAACTGAATATTGAACTTGAAAATGGCAGATAATTCTAGAAACATTAATGTCAAGGGACTGAGATTCTATTTCTGATACCTGTACACACTTTAAAAATATTCTTACCTAAAATGAAAATAATATATAATAGACACAATATTATTAATATTATTATGATATATGGACAAACAATTCAGTTATATATTTGGGAATCAGTTCCATCAAGTATCAAAGGAATAAAGCCACTTAAAATAAACACAGATTTTGAACAATGCCCAAACAAATGCTTAAGAGAGGGTTCCTGATACAGGATTGTATAATATTTACTGTGTTTAAAATTGGTATATGAGAGAGCATCAATAACCAACCAATGAATGCCATCATAAGTCATCGATTATGTCAATGTTTAATGATATGCACTATTAAATTCTATGAGACTATATAAACCAAAAGTGTTGTTTTGCTTCATTAACCAGTGTTATAGTTTTGGGTTGAAATGTCTTTCTGTATTTGCAAATATGAATTCTTTGTTAATTTACGATTTTTCTTTAGTAGTTGGTCCTTTATAAAACTCCCCTTTATTTATTATTTCAGAACAGATTTTTATCATATTTTACGGGACAAATCTGACACAAAAGGATTTCATCCTGGAATGGCATTAAATATTCTCCTCAAAGTAAGTGTAAATGTTGTAAATGATTTTCATGAAACAGATTTTTTAGAAAGCTATTTTAGTTTGTAATCATGATTTATTGTCTTATTGAATTACCATAGGATTGTTTAACATTTAATTTTATTTAATATACTGAATCAGAGATGAAAATGATTTACAAAGTATTCTGTTTCTCTATTCAGTAAGACCATATCCAAGATGGCTGATGATAAGAAGACTGGATAATAATAAGAATTGGATTCATGCCTTTCCCATTATCAGCCATGACCACTCTTTGAACTTAGTTTGGCATTTCCATTCTCTGAGTTGCTTCCAGTTCTTCCATCCATTATTATCACCAAATGTCAATAGTTTTAAAGTTATAAGCTATACCTACATCTGTTACACAAAGGTATGTAATTCAAGCTGTTAATGGATCTTTCAATCCAAATTTTTTCTTATTACTACAAATATTATTTTAGTGAGTACATCACTGTTATTTTTTTTTTTAAACATTGAAATTAACTTTTGGCTTAGATCATCAAAAATCTTAGAGAAAATGTACCTCTTGCAGGGATTGTACCAGGATTCAATTTTATCACCTTTAAGCCAAGTGTGTTTTTCTGTTTTGGCCGTGAAAATTCATTTTAAGAAATGTTAATTGTATGTACATATATTATGTTAACTTTTAGTTCCTATTTTCTGGATTTTATAAGTATGAAGAAATGCTTTGCAATCATCATTACTCCAAAATCTTTGGACACAAGTGAAACTAAGAGATTTGAATATGTTTCAGATTATTTGATCTGTAAATTTTTCATTACCTTGATATGGATAGATGTAAAATAAAGTGAGAAAGCTAATTTTATCTTTACTGTAAAAATTACAAATACAAAAATAAGTCTCTTTTTTATTTTCTATATTTTATTTCTGAATATTTTTTTTATAATTGATTTTATATATATATATATATATATATATATATATATATATATATATATATACATACAATAAGTAATACTAATATTATTATTATTTATAGTTTCACTATCTCATTAAAACATGCTCTTTATAATAATAAACTTGAAATTTATTGCTACATTTTATTAGTTTTTTTTTTTATTGACCAAGCTCACAAATATATTATTTAAGAGAAAAAAATGAAATTGACACTCATCAAAACTATTTTATTTTGGAATATTTTTGCATTACCTTCTCTTAACAAATAATGTTAACACATAAGGTTTTACAACAAAATATTACAGATATTTTTTATAAAAGACATGGAAAAGGTATAATAAATTTATTTATTTAAATATATTATCTTAAAATATTTTGTTTATAATCTTTAAAACTTGTGTCTTATGAAACCAAAATTCACTACAACAAGCTTAATATTATTTCAGATCATCACGCATCCATTTTGTAGCTTTTTTTTTTTTTTTTGTGCGTTTTAACCACTTTAGCTCCCCAGGGGATATCTTGGTCATGGGACCATATATTTGACACTTCCACTCCATGGGCCTATTCTGGTCAATGTGTACCAGATCTAACTCTTCCACCCTGGCTCCTCAACCTCCGGCGTCTTCATCTCTGGGTTGAGGTGTCTACTCAGTCTTAACCAAACTCAAGGGGTTGGACGTAGATCCCCGATCATCCGTAGGTTAGTCAACCAACCCACTGGTTTTAATCTGCTTTCTGCCCACATTGTGATTATTTGATCCAGAAAGCAGAAGTGTTGTTTGTTCACAGCAAATGGAAGATGTAGACATGGCTGGGGAGCCTGTGTTAAACATTTTAGAATACAGCAAAAAGAAAAAAATGTTATCCGCAGAAAGCTGGACAAACAACTGTTCAAGCGCTGTTAATGTCTTTTATATATAAGAAAAGAATAGTAGAAAAAGAAAAGGGTTACAGAAAGTAAAACATTTTGAGCATAACAACTCACACAATAGATTCTATACAGAGAAAGAAAGAGTGTGTGTGTATGGTTAACTTTTTGTTAAATCGTCTCAGAAGATGTATAATTCTTTTCAAAAATGTTCTCCAGACTCCTTTGACGGAGACAATTTTTCTCAAATAAACCACTGGGACCACGGTGCCTTTCAAAAGTGCTAGACAGGTGATGCAATTCCGATTGTTGTCAGGCTGGTGATGAACCTTATGTTTCATATACTTAGCAGTTTTTCAATGCAACTGCTATGACGACGATACTTCTCAGTCCTTGGACGGCTATTAAATTTAAAAAATCCGCAACAAGTTCGGGGCATTGATTAAACTATTCAAATCATAAATCACTTTGTCGGTAACCACTCAATCCAACTTCTTCACCAAAAATCAGTTTCTCATAATCATTTCATAATCCTCTTCCTCTTCTTTGTCCTTTCATCGTCATTCTCAGCCACAACAAATACAATCCGCAACAAAAGCCTTAGTCTGAAACAATAGGACCAGATGCAAGTAAAATATAAAATATATTTTACTCTCCTTTTTCATACAAAGACATCTTTGGTTAGGAGGTTGTTTGGTCCAAATTATCAGCAGCCTTACTCCAGCAGGGGGGACCCGATCTCACATAACCGTACACTTCCATGATTGATGTCTCTAACTCCTTTTTTCAGCATTACCATGTGTTTATATAGGAAACCTGGAGGGTTATAAACCAGGCCATCAGGCAGTTATCACAAAGTTCTGGCTGCTACAGCCAAAAATCATGTGAACTTCAAAATTCCTCCTGCTTACTAAGCTGTATTTCAATTTTCAGTTGATAAAAATTATTTCGTTCATTTCCATTGTCTTCAGATGACCCAAATTCAATGGGCACATCTTATGCCTAGATCAAATTTCAACACCAGTAAACAAAACATGCTGGTTTAATTTCACTGATCAATTTACTCCAATTTTAACAAAAAAATTACTATTTCCATGTTTACTAGAACTAGAAAATCTGTTTAAAAATTCTTAAAAATTAAAAAGAAAGAAAAATGAATGACATGGCGTTTTGACCTTCTTCAGGTGCCAGGAGTTTTGAACCCTTTAAACATGTACGTGTGTGTGTGTGTTTGTGTGTATGTTACACTTCTCTCTCTGTCACAGTGTTGTTCTAATAACATGATCTCAATTGTTTAATAATTTCCTCTAATTTGTTGCTATTTAAAAGAAATATAAAAACATTTAATCCGGCTAAGCAAGTATTTCAGCAAGTAGTTCTTAAAACTATATTTGCCAGCCTATTGGACGCAGATTTTTTCCTAAGAAAAATGCATGAAAGATTACCTTTTGTCCACTGCAGTAGTATCATGTATGAAAGGGACATGAAAAAAGCAGTGTTCACCAGGAATCAGAAACTTAGACTCCTGGAAATTAACAAACATGATATCAATAAAAATATCCCTGAAAAATTCACCCCGCAAAAAGAAATTAAGAAATTTATGGAATTGTACAATATTTTGCTGCTTGTTTTATAGAAATACCAGATTTTACAGAGATATTTGCTTTAACTGGTATATTCCTGTTGGCTTTGTGTGTGTTTTTGTTGATATACAGGCATTGGAATTTGCTTTTCTGCATGTATGTTAAGAACTTCATTTGCCAAAGAGTACAATATTTCTGTGTATTTTTTTGCCTATTACCATATGTACCAGTATTCACTGATACCAAAGGATTTCTTTGTAACTATTACGAATTTACTGTATGTGCAGATGTTGCTCCCTGAAAAACAGCTAAAACAATTTTCCATAAATGCATGACTAAATGTACTAAAATTCTTCTTTTCCAAAAAATGTCCTGGTAAATACCTCACTTGTATTAAAAAAATGTACCAGTAGTATAATTTGTGCTAATACTGAATGTGTTTCTTCATGGTCAGTGTGAATCTCACATAAAGGTAAGGTTATAATTTTTATTTTCTTTGGTTGTAATGTGTGTATTTTTTTTTTTTTCGAAATATTCCATGCCAAAATCTGGGTGTGACTGGCAAATTCAATAATTTTAATCTAGAAAGAAACTCTCCAGAATTAGACATTTTTCTTTCCAAATGGCAAATTTTCCCTAAAAAAGCCTGTCTTAGTTTTAATATTATATTTAATATAATAAAAGATTAGAAGTGAGCATTATGCACTTATTAATATTTTTGATAGTTATGAATTTTTGTTGTGCATTTTGCTTTTACCATGTTTATAAAATAACTGTTCTTCATCCTCCTTGCTTATATTAGTTCCGAATAGGTATGAACAATTTGATCAATCTTTCCCCTTTGAAGATACTGTAAGAATAATTTTTTTTTAATTTAGTTGTTTTATAATAAAAATAAAAATAGACTATTTCATCTTAGTTGTTGACATAAAAGTAGATATTTGGAAGTTTATGGCTCATAAGGGTAACAAAAATAACTTATGAAACTTTTTTTTCTTGATGCCTATTATTGATGGCAGAAATAGCCTATTAATTTTTTTCTTTTCATTATGACATAAAGGGTGTCAGGAATATCCTATTTTTTTCACTATATTTTAGAGTATTTACTTATGAAGTCAGTGTGATAAAATCAATAAAGATATTGTAAATAATGTTGGGAATCATAATAACACTCTTCTTCACAGAACATTTTCTTTAAATTGCAGTCTTATCGGAAATTTGAGGACAAAGCACGAAACAATGAGAATTCTTCTAATCCAAAATTAGAGATTACCTCAAAAGCCAATCAATATTATGAAGGTAAATCTGCCATTTATTCAATTTTCACATTATTTCTTGTTATAATGTAAACAGTTTTATTGAATTTTCCTCTTCAGGGAATAGTTTATTCTATTTGGAATGGTTGATGAAAGTCAAATCACAAGAAATGCTTTTACAAGTTACAACAAATCTTTACATATCTGCAATAAAAGATTCAGAAGAATATAATTATTGCTCATACATTTTTTTTATATTCAAAAACATTCACAGGCAAACAGAAAAATAAATATTTTTGGTACTGTCAAGACAACTTGTCATGAAAATAATTTTATTGATGATTTTTGCTACCATTTTTTGGATACAAGTAAAACTTAACAGATCACAGGAATAAATATGGAGTGACAGCAAAACAACTGCTTATTTTATTTTATTTATTTATTTTTTTTGTAGGTTTTGATTTTTAATTTATTTTATTTCAATATCAGAAAGTCCTTTTTATAATTTTTATTGCATTTGTTTTTCTCATTGCAGCTATTAACAAATAAATACTGTACTGATGACATATAAGATTCTGTTATTTAATATCACAACATTACGCAATGGTTTTTATGCACAACTAAGGATTTTGAACACTATTTGGGTTGCTTAATTTTTTGCTCAAGACTTAGTACTAAAGTTGATTAAATGATTTCTATTTAGGTCTAATAAGTATTAAAGACATTTCAATGTAACTAAACTAGTAGAATTGATAGAGTTCTGTATAAAATAATGTATTTAATATTTGTCATTCCTTAATTTTACTTTTTAAAAAATTATTTTTAGTTTGACAAAATGATTTAGATTTAGTCAAATTTGAATATAGTTTCTTAATACCCAATACACAATTGTTTTTAATAAGCAATTCAAGAAAAGTACTACTGTAAGGAAACTGTAGAGAGCCATGATCACCAATGTCCTGACATCTAGTTCCTTTGGTATTAAGTATATTTGGATCAACTTTCCCTGAAAAATAAAAATGAATGAAATTTTTTTCTAAACAGAAAATTTTGAAAACAATAACTTTTAAAAATTTTAAACGTTTATTTTCTTTGTTCTAGAAATGACAGACGTAGATAGCAAGTCACCAATCATATGTGATACCAAAACTTCCAAAGAAAAGCCCAAATTCCCTGAAAATGAAAAAGTAGCTTCTAAAGCAACAACAGAACAAGAAAATAATTCTACAGACAGCCAAGCAAATACTGTTAATCAAGGGTATGAAAAATTTTGTATTCAATTTGAAAATATATATTTTTTATAATTAATTGGATTTTTAAAAGTTTATTTTTAAAAATTATAATTAAAACTAAATTTGCTATGAAAGCATACATGTAACTGGCATGATTTCCATTTGTTAATGACAAGGCTAGAACGCATTTTGAGAAGTTTGAGAAAAGCTATTAAAATGCGTCATTATCACAGAAATATAAACCATATTTAAAAATGGACAAAGAATATTTTAGGTAAACTCTCTTTAAATTTATGGTGACAACATTTGATATTAAATATTTTTAGCATTTTATCATGTTTTATTTTCAGATTTATATGATCCCATAACAGATATTAGATAACAATATAACGTGGCTTCCCTCTGCCTCTTCGATAAATATTTTCATGGTAATTGTTCTGATGAGCTTTTCTCTGGTACCTAGACTTTATAAATTTAAACACAGCACAAGATTGGTCTCATAATTTTATAGTTGAAATGGCTACATGTAATTATAAGTTCTATGCTAACTGTTTCTTCTCTTGCAATTCTCACTTGTTGAACTTTCTTTCCAGCTTCTTGCTTTCCAGTCAGCTTTTATCTTCAAATTGGGCTCTCTCTTTAATAATGTTTTAACCCCTTATTTCTTAGTGGCTTTATTGCCTTGCTTCGGGGTAAAATGATTAAAAATAAAATTATTTGTCTGAATTTCTGGGATGAGGAGTTATTATATATATTATTCGCAGTCAAACTAATATCCTCATCTTTGTTGTTATTATCATGAATTTTCAGCTGTTATACCATCGGGTCTTCTTCAGGTATCTGAATTTTTAACTGAATTCTCTATTTAAGCTGCCGGAGTAAAATGCTCTCATTCCACTGTCCATGTTTATGGATATCTATTCTTGTTCTTTTTTAGTACTGCTCATTAAATGCTAATCCTGTTGCCACTGAGTCTAAAACAACCCAACCCAGAGATTGAATTCACAACAACTATACCACCAAATTTATCAATCAAGACTTTAATTCTCTAACTAGGCTAAAGTTTTTAAGTTGTTCTTCATTCTATATTTTGTATATGTAAGAGAAAACACTTTGAATATATTTAATTTCCTTGTCACATGTGATAGACTAAAGGATTAAATAAAGCATTCAGTTCAAAGGTGTCTATTGATCCAGGTAACCTGAAGCTTACTGAGATCGGCTGACACCTGAAGAGGGCTTGAGAACACAATGGCCAAAATGTTGTGATAATACAACAAAGATGAAGACTTAATTGTTTTTCTGTGCAAATTACATTTAAATGATTTATCTCCCTTTATTTGATGTGATTATTATTGGTTTCAAATAAAATCATGCCAGGAACGAGTTAGTGTCACCTGTCCTTCCTAAAAACTCCACTTCTGTTTATTAATTTCAAGATGGTCTAAATATAAAAATCCTGGAAATAGCTATGTTTTAATTTTGTACCTATTTATGATAATAGCACATAAATTTAAATTTTGAAGGCCAAGATGATACGTTAATTTACCATGATATAATATGTTCATAGAAATATAAATGTAGCATTATATGCCATGTTGAAATTTGGGCACCTTGAGGTGGTGTAATGGTTAGCAAGCTTGTCTTGCTGTAACCAATTACAACTGAGTAGAGAGTTTGGTCCTCACTGGGTGCCACATCTAAGCAGCACTTAGAAAATTGCATATGTCATGTTGAAATTATCTGCATATGTTCATGTATATTCTTTGTTATCCTTAGATTCTTTTGTTTTTTTTTTAGAAATTGCTGAATGAAGTTACAAATTTGAAAGTCTATTATTATATATATTTCAGATCTTGATTTTGAGAGATTTGTGTCTCAGATACTTTCAGTTTAATTATTTGGTTTCTAGCTTTTGCCTTTGTATGTTTCTTAATAAAGTAGCAGTCATTCTTTGTTACCCATACCTCTCTCTTTCTCTACATACACATGCACACTCATATTCAGAGCAGATTTGTTTCTTGATTTTTCTTAGATTTCTATCAACCCCACCTATTAGATCTTGTATCTTCTTAAGAAATAGTGTTTAGGCTAGTTCTAAAATCTTGTGTTACATATGTCCTAAGCCATGAATTTTTGTCTTCTCATAAATTAAACTGAGAAATTGTTTTACACATTGACCGTTTATTTTCTCTCATTTTTTAATACTTAGTGAATTATTAATCTCTTTCACCTTTATTAAACTATGCTACTAAATTCATGGAATTTTTTTTACTAATTTGTATTGTATTTTCTAGTCCTCCCAGCAAAACATATCAAGCTGACTCAGAAAGTTATAATGGTGCTGAGAGAGAAGGATATTCTTGGTCTCAGTCAATCACGGATTGTGACTTGAGAGTGCAGGTAATAACCTTTTTACCTAGTCTCAATTCAGCTTAGGGTGCTGAAAAGTTCTTAGACCAACCCATTTCTAAAAATTAGACCAAACCAAACATCAGAATTTTGGGTGGGAGTGGCTTAGTTGGACTTGGAACTTTTCAGTACCTCTTGTGTGTGTGTGTTTGTATAGTTGGAATTTCTTAGGTGAAGCACTGTCATTATAAATTGCTGCATTTTGTATGGTCATTTAATGGGGAAAAAAATTTATTTTGAAGGTTCCTAAGCATTTGGTGAAAGGAAAGCAAATAAAGGTGGACATAAAAAAGAAACACTTAAAGGTTTCATATAGAGCTGACAATGGTGAGGAAATTGTCTTCATTGATGATGATCTGATGTGGGAAGTTCAAAAAGATGATTGTATGTGGAGTCTCATACCTGGAGAACATATCCATGTAAGTTTGGTTTTATTAATTTTCTCCTTATAAATATATCTGCATAAATTATGAAAGTTATATATTTTTATTGTTCTTTCTCTCATAGGCTTTCTAAATTTTGAGTGTAGAAGTGAGATTTCTCATCAATTTTAGACGTATCTTATTTGGGTTTGAACATTTTTTCTAAAATCCCCAAAAGCTAATATTTAGCATCGAAGATATCAAAATAAGAGGGAAAAAAACACCAAGAGATGCAATTACTTGATCTTTATTAAGAAAAAGAAAACAGTCAAGTGCAAAAACTTGAATCCACAGGATTAAACCAAGTGCAGCTCAATAAAATGACAAATTCACTTAAATCAAGATCTGAAATTATATTAGGACATTGAATAAGTTTTTGCAGATATTTCATGAAAAGTAATGTTTTATTTAAAAAAATTAGTAAGAAACATGTCACTGAAAGTATTTTCCATTGCTAGCCTCTACTTTTTTTTATCTTTCTGGCAGCATTTGAATTCCACATTGGAAAAATGACATGTCTTTTGAGGTTAACCATGATTTGACCCATTTTTTGGCGTCTTCATATGAATGAAAGTGCTGCTCAGCCAGACCATGTGCCATTGATTGAGACATGATAATCAGACAGGTGAATATGGTGGGTGGGGTAGGAATCCCATTTAAGTGTTTCCAAGTAGGTTTTCACCTATTTTGCAACATGTGGCCTAGTATTGTCATATTACAAAATCACTTTCTTGTGTCTCTGCTTGTATAGTGGCTGTTTTTTCTTCAATGCTCAGCTCAAATGCACCAGTTTAGTGATCTCCTGTGATGATTTTGATCGGTTTGAACAGCTCATAATAAACTACATCCAGCTGATCCCCCCACCCCACCCCAAATGCAGAGCAGAAGCTTTGAACCATGGATATTTAGCTTTGCGGTCAACACTGATGCATTGTTGGGCTTATCACATGATCTTCTACAATTAGGGTTATCATAGTGTATCCACTTTTCATTACTGGTCACAGTATGATGCAAAAACTCTTTCTTTTTCTATTGTTGAAGCAGTTGTTCACACTTGACGAGAGGCTGTTCAATGTGTCTCAGCTTCAACTCATACGGCACCCAATATCTTTGCTTTTGAATCATTCCTAATGCTTTAAAATGTTTCAAAACTGTTGTGTGATCAACTCCTGATGATTCTCCAAGTTCAGTTTGCAACTGGCATGAGTCTTTATGAAGTAAGGTCTCTAATTCTTCATCTTCAGATTTTTTCAGAATGCCATAGCATTCTGTATCTTCAACATGAAAATCATTATTTTTGAAGTATCTAAACCAATCTCTGCATGTTGTTTTCAACAGAGCATAGTCGCCATAAGTTTCAACAAGTATTTTGTCAGCTTTAGCTGCAGCTTTCTTTCGAATAAAGTAATACTGTAAAATTCTCCACAAATACACTTTCTTTGGCATGAAATTTTGCATGTTTAACACTATGAAAAACAAAGTTGTTTGCCCTTCAGCAAAATGACATACACTGAATTACAAGCTTGCTTTTAGTACTTCATTATAGATGCGTTACTATCCAAAACTACACACATGCAGTTCTGGAAATATCATCTGTTGGAAAATAGCAAGAACTCATTCAAGGTCATCATATGTTTTTCTATGAGTTTTCCTATATTTAGATTATTCTATGCACTATGTACACAGCTGTCATGTTTGTTTTATATTTGCACTATCACTGCCCATAAGAGTAACTAAATAAAAAGGAAAACAATTCTTGAATAACACATTTTTTTTCTAAAATATAATTTTTTATTTTAGTTACTCAGCTACACTGATGTCAGGAGCAGAGTAGTTTAAGATTTAATGTGTGTGCATACATGGAGAATAGGGGGTTATCCATCATGAATACATCATTTATCTTACGAGAACATTCATATATCAGTATTTAATTTGTGTTATATTGACTTTGTTATGATTAAAAGAAAATGCAAAAAGTGTTGAAAATTACAAAATAAATCTTATATATATATAATTGTGGAGAACACTTCTTAATACAACTGTGTACTGGTCTAATTTAATTATGACCAAAGACTAACTAACTAATGTGTGTGTATATGTGTAAATTTTATAACAGTGTGCATCAACCCTTCAATCCTGTACTGCTACAACCTCACTCCAGCAGACTATAGTAGATAACACCTACTTTACATTCCAAGGGTGCACCTATAAGCAGACTATGGGTCTACCAATGGTGTCCAGCCTATCGGGATCACTTGCTATCACATATATGAATTGACTGGAATGTCGCACTCTCAACACTTGCCATTCATACACCTTATTCACAAGATACATTGATGACATGCTCATCCTCACCTCTTCATGTGATGAGGTGAATAAAATGGCGGCAATGTTCGACAGTATGGATAGCAGCATAAAATTCACCATCGAACATTCCAATAGCAATGGATGCCTGTCACTGCTGGACTTTAGGCTGAAAGTATTGGAAAAAGGTGAAATCCACACCGATTTCTACAAAAAACCTGCCATCAGAGACATGTTTGTTCACCATAAATAAGCCCTCCCTCTCAGCACAAAGACCAGATACATTAGAAATGAACTTTCACGTATCCAGGGTAAATGCAGCAATGAAGAAAACAGAAAGACACATACTGCACATTTCAAAGAGGTACTGAAGACCAATGGTTATCCCCAGTCTTTTGTTGATTGCCTAGAACGTAAAGGCAGTAAAGGTGCCACACCTCCTCTAACACCTGCTTCCTGAGTTTACCACAAATCAGTGAAAACATCACTATGAAAATATGTAGAACCATCTGCCGAGAGGGACTGGACATAGAACTGGCCCACTATGGCTCAACCCTTCGGAGACACATCAATTAAAAACAACAACAAACAACATACTGGAAATGACACCGCATGTACACTAGCGAATTGCCCTATTACCGACACCAATATACGCCACCAGGTATATGTTGTATAAAGCATACAATGGGCCAAATGCAAAGAATTTTATGCTGGCAGCACCACACCATTACACATCAGAATCAAAGAACACTTACATACACAAGTAACATCATTCCACAAGCATCTAAAAAAATGCAAAAACACAGACAAAAACATAATAATCAGTATTGAAGCAAGAGAGCAGAACCTAGGAAACTTACGCATAAAAGAGTCCCTAATAATAGCTAAATTCAATCCAAAGATTAACAATAGACAGGAACTCAATCTAGATTACATAACGGAATAATTAACAATATCAAACACTTGACACACACCAGCCACAACAGTAAGGTGCAATCACAGACTAACTCACACAAATACATGTCTATAAACACGTGACCAATAGCGACAAGTACACCACGCTATGAGCCAGAATACTGAGAAAAAAAACACACACAAAAATCCCATACTCCAACACGCTATACACCAGAACACATACACATGTATACACACACACACACATGATACAAGGAAAAGATATGTATGTATATAATTTTTACTTAATGTTATTATAATAATTTTAATATATAGTTATATTTTATTTCATTGAAAGATACTATCCTTTAATGATATTTAGTAATTTGTTATTTTATTAAGAGATTGTAACTGTTAACATTGTTTCACTAGAATTTAAATGGAAATATATTTTGTTCATGATTCATTTGTGATTCTAAAGTTATTTGGAATGATAATCGTTCCCTCATTTGATTCCTCTCAAGACACAAATTCATAATTGTTTTCTCTTATTTTATTCAAATAGAATGCATTGAAACACACACAGTTAAAAAAAAAGAAAGAAACAAGATTTATCTTCTATATTTTAATATTCATTCGTTATGTTATAACACGTGACACATATCTGGTGCTCACTTATATAAACCATAAACACACACACACATACAGCAGATGGACGGGAAGTCTAGCTCTCCCACCATTCTGAAGATGAGATTCTGATCTCGAAATATTAATGACTAATAAATAGGTAATGCCCAATACTTTCTTTACCTTCCTTTATTATTGTGATAGCCTTCTAATACCTACCCATATATATATATATCCATCTCCAAATGTAGTAGCCTTTGGTTGATTACATAGTGAAGGAAGGTATGTTTGCTTGTATCAAGTAAGGGTTTAGCCATTTAACATTGCCAACTAGTCATGCAAATATTGTATTTTGTCTCTGGGTATGTTATGATGACAGCAACATCAGAGAATGGACAAAATTAAATTATTGATTCAGGCTTTGGTTCATTTTCCATTTGTTTATATACCTATCTATAGATCCACTTTGAAAAGACTGCTCATTTCTCATTGGCTTTTTCTATCACGGTTGTGAAAGCTTTCTAATTGGTCGGTAAAACTATCTATTTTTAGAAATGTGAAAATCTTTGTTATTTGTTTATTTCTTTTTTTACATCCTGGTTGTGAAAAGCTTTTGGTTGATCAGAGATTTTTATTATCTATTTTTAGAGATTGTGAAATTTTGGTCTTGTTATTTATTTTTGTTTATTTATTTCTCAATCATCCCAATGTGTGTGACATACATATATCCATATGTAAGTTTCTTGAATTAAAGAATATATGAAAACTAAAATATATGTGTGTAATGAAAATTATGGTGATTGCTTTCAATGTTTCATAACTTTATTTATTCTCCCCAGTTGTATCTTGAAAAAGTCCAAGAACGGTGGTGGGATGCTGTCTTTATAAATGAGCCTAAAATAAATGTACGGGAAATTGATTGCTCACGTCCAATGTCAGATTTAAAAGAAGATGAACAAATGAAAATACAAGAACTCATGTATAATGAGCGACAGAAACGATTGGGGCTGCCACAATCCCATGAAGAGGTACTTTGAATTTTAAATATCTTGTCAATTTTTGAAACATTACTTTTTTTTATTTTGAATACAAAAAAATAATTGATATTATCACTCATTTTTGTTTTATGTACACATTAAAAAAAATAGAAAAAATGTAATGTAAATATTTAATTTAAAAATGTAAAGATTGATTTTTTGTTACAAAACAATTTGCTTCATTTTCCTATTGAAAATATTTTACTCAGAATTTTTATATTTATATAAATTTTATTGGAATATAAAAATAAAACTGAAGATTGTGTCTGTGTGTGAGTATCCTCACTGATTTCTATTAACACACATTTCCACATTTTCCATCCGATTTGTTTCAAAACTTACACACCCTTTGCAAATTTATTATTCTCCACAACAAAGAAAAAGAAACTGAGTGTGGCTCTTCAGTTTAATTTTGTTTTAATTTCTTATTTTCAAGTATTTTTTTTTTTTTTTGTTAAAGATAAGTTTAACACAGTAACTTTTATATGGAGAATAACTCTTTAAAAATACAAGAGTTATCTGCTGTATTTAACGTCTGCAGTTGTAGGTTTTTAGTTAATTGTAGTCTGGCTGTTTAATGTGGTTAATGAGTTAAAGAACACAAGCTTGAAGTTTTCAAGATTAAAATTTCTGCCGAGTATCCTGAATTTCTCTGGATTCAAATTTTAAGCAAAAAGTCTGAGAAAGTTTTGACCAGAAAGAAATGACTGTAATTGCTTAAAATGTTTAGAATGCACTTTGAGGTTTATTCAAACTTTTTCAGAACAAAAATAGAAAGGACTCATGTTGGTGGTTATAATAGTTATAAATACAGTATATATATATATATATATATATAATTTTTTCTATACTTGTCCTATATATATATATATATATATATATATATATATATATATAGGACATATGTAGAAAAAATTATGTACATGTTCTAAAACATAATTTATAATAAATATTCACAGCTCTATACATCATATATCAAGCACTGTTTTAAATTAATGTTTTGGATGGGAAAAAATTTTTTCTTTTCTCTCCTCATTCTATACTCACTCGGATATATATATATATATATATATATAACAAATATTGGCTCTGTAAATAAATAAATTTGATTGCATGCATTGAGTCCTCAGGATTCATTTGGGATTTACCTTTGAGGCATTTCTTTTTGGATATACATATATATGTTTATATAACTGAAGGTGTATGTGTGTATCCTCACTGATTTCTGTTAACATACACTTCCACAGTTTTCATCCGATTTGTTTGAAAACTTACACACCCCTTGCAAATTTATTCAAGTGGACATTCATTTCCTGTAGCCAACCCAGAAGAAAATCTCCAACATTTTGTACATTTCTTGTCATCTGTAAATTCTTTTGAATTAATTGTATATGTTTGTATAACTTTAATAATTAACCTTTTATTTGATAAAAACATATTAACTTGAAGCAGATTCTTTATTGCTCATTTGCAACATGTACCCTGTACCAGTGAGAATTTTATGAACACTTCCAGAACAAACCAATTTAAGTACTGCTTTTAGTTACCCGACAAATTAAGATCAATTAACAAAATCAATAATCTAATCTAATTTATTTTTTATAATCTGCCATACAAAATTAGATGACATCTCTAAGTTTTATAATCCTACTAAAATAGAACAATCGTCTTAGAAAATTCTCAATCTCTGGAATGAGACTGAGTTATTATTTACAAATGTACTATTGTTCTCATTTTTATCATAGCATTTTGAACATTGTGTCTTTCAATCTTCATCGGGTGTATGTTGATCTGAGTAACCTATAAGGGATTTCCAACTGAACTCTTTATTTAATCTATGGTGAGTAGATTGTTTTTTTTTCCACTGTCCATGTTTGAGGATATTTCATATAGTTCTTATTTTTTAAATTTTTTCGATTATTGCTCATCCAAGTACATACTGCCCAGCTAAGGAATTGAACACACAATTGCTATGTTACAAAATTCATTAACAAACACTACTAGGAATATTGTTCTTTGGGAAAATTCTCTGTGGAGAATTTAAAGTCTTAAGCCTCACTTGCCTGCTGATGATTGCTTGATTGCACTCACTGAAGATTTCTCTTTTGTTACAATTGCTGCTCACAACCTGCTGTCATTTGTCTTTATTAGTGGCTCCAATATCACATTTATTTCTATGCTAAGCCTACTAAGTTGAACATTTAATTTCATTTATTAGTTGCAAATATTTCATATATATAATAGTTAAAGAGAACCAACAGTTTTAGAATTCTGAGTTCTCCAGCATTCACTTTTTTTTAAAAAAAAGTGCTCAATACAACATATATTGTAAAGCAATATATATATATGTGTGTGTGTGTGTTTGAAATAACACAGCAAGATTTTTTTTGTTGTTTTTGGTAAAATGTTTACATAAAAATAAAGTTAGTATTTTTATAAAAATTCCAGTAAAATTTAACAAATCTATTTTTGTACTTATAAACATGTTTTTAGCTTTTTTTAAAATTTCTCTCTTAAATAATTTAATCATGTTTTTATCTTGTTACTAACAACTATAAATATAAATGGATTTTGATGAGAAAAACATGTCAGGCCAGGAAGTTTTTCTCATCAGAGTCCCCCTTGCACATTTATCAATCTACCATTCATCCATGCATTGAATACTGTTGCCATATTTGGTCAGGTGCTCCTGCTATTCGTCTTTAGTTTCCCAACTTGGCAGCTTGCCTTCAGTCACTTTCTCACTGACATGATGAGGCTTTCCTCTGTCTTTTCTTTGAGTATTTGCAACTGTTCTGACGAGCTTTTTTTCCTGGTTTCCTGACTATTTACACATGCTACAAGATTGGTATCAAGATCCCGCCCTTTTATTGCCAAAATAGTTAAATGTAACTGCCTCTTCAACTCTAATAATTTCTTTTCTTGCACTCCCCTTTTGTGGAACTCTCTTCCATTTGCTTGCTTCTCTGATAGCTACAATCTCCAAAAGTTTAATTACAATATCAATTGCTATCTTCTATCTCCTTGATTCCCATCCATCTTTTATCCTTTCTTTGACATCCCCTGTACCTTATTTTTTTCTCTTGCTATGACCCTCTGTGCCTCAATGTTGGTCCTACCTTGCTTGGAGTGAAATGATTATAAAAAAAATACTAGCAAAAATCAAAAACAATATTTGAAAAAATTAATCAGAACAATTAAAGTTGCTTTTGGGGATGGTTTCAGGAATGATAATGAAAAAAAAGTTAATCTGGAGATGTGAAGGCCAAATTCAATAAGTTCCACCTCTTGAGTTCCTTCCCAAAAATTTTTCTTTCAAATTTTCTTAAAATCTTTTCTCTTCTATGATGCTATTCCCTTGTCTCTTTCAGAAAGCACATAACCTGTTAAAGCAAGCGTGGGATGCCGAAGGTTCACCTTTTAAAGGACAAACATTTGACACAAGCAAACTCAAAGTGGATCCAAGTGGAGTTTTAAATATCAATCCATAATCAAAATAATTTTTCTTTTTTTATTCTCATCCGTCAATTTTATTCTTTGCAACTTTTAAAGCTTTTCATCCCACTTTGATTTGTATAAATAAAGCTGAGATTATTGCACAAGTTGCTTTTATTTTATATTTGCTTGATTCACTCATCTTAATATAGCTTTATTGTTATGAATTTAGATTTTATAAGCATAAAGGACATAAAATCCTTGTACATAAAATGTGAGTCTTACTAGAATAGCACACTTGAAATTTTAACCAGTAATTGAGTTGCTTAATTTTTTCACAAGAATTGGTACTCAAATTGCTTAAATGACTGCTGTTTTAATGCTTTTAATAGAAAAAGACATTTCAATGTAACAAAACTAATAGAAGTCTGGAATATAATATGAAATATATTTAATAGCTCTAATTTAAGTAATTTCGTTTATTTTTTCAGTTGCTTATAAATTTATTACTTTTTGATTTAATATAGTTGAAACAAATTTGAAATTAATTTAATCAGTTTTGAAACCAGTGAAAAGAGTGGCATCTTTTGGATAAAATCAGTTGATTAATTAGTCAATAATTATTGATTTGTAAATTTATGCTCTGTTGAAAAACTAGACCCAATTAGATTACCAACAGTTGAGCAACATTTTTACCTTCATTTACAAATGGGTTTATGATTGTCAGAATTGTTTCTGTAGACAAAAATAAAACCCAAACTCCTACTTCTTGAAATTGAAAAAGAAAATGCAACTGATTATAAGAATAGATAAGATAAATGTTGATAATATATATTTTGCAAAAGATCACCGATTTTTTTTTCTTTCTGTTTTTATATAGAAAACAGAGTCATGTGAGTGTTGAGACATCTGTTTTCAACATGAGCATTTTACATTGTCTTTCCACCATCTTTAAAACTTTAAATAATGGATCAAAGTATTTTTATTAATTTCATATCTTTAAATGTTCAGTTCATAAACTAAATTAAGATTTAACTTAATATTTGAAAAATCTTTAGAAATTTACAGGAAAATCAATTTACTTCTAAAAGATGGGGTGCAGAAAATCTTGCATCCTGACCCACTTCCTAAAATCAGTCTTTTAATGACCTTTCATCAGAATCCTAATTTAGATAAGTTGGTCAGGCCAAGTATTTTTCAGCATTCCTCATGATGCAAAAAAAGTCATTTCAAGTATAGATTAAGATAAAAGCTTGTCAAAATTTATTTTAAAAATAGAAAAAAAAAAGATTTCTTAAAATTCTTGTTTTATTTCTCATTTCTGATTTTCAAAATTTATATTTATATAGATAAAAATGAATATAGTAAAAATACTAAATAACTTGTGAGTTTTAAGTTTTTAGATTCATTGTCTCTGCAAATGAAGTACATAATAATAATAATAATAATAATAATAATAATAATAATAATAATATAATGTTAGTAAAATCAACAAAAACTTGACTTTTTGCACTGACAATATCACCAACATCAAATTAACTACTGATATTCATTTTTTTTGAAAAATTTGTTGAATGTTAGCTTGAAAATACACAGTTATTTGTATGAATTCTTTTATGAAGATTTTATGAAACTCAATAAAATCCATTTTATCTTGAATGTAAAAAAATGGTTGCAAATATGCAGATTTAATTTCATTTTAAATTCAGTCTCAACATTTGCATTTTCTAGTGAAAAGTTTCACTGAAGAAAGCTCTCAACTGAACTTTGTATATTTTTAACATTTAATAAGTAGCATAAAGATAATTTTTTAAAGTTCTTTAATGTAGATAAGGAGTGAGGGAGCTTTCTTGGTTCATCTGATGAAAATATAACCTGAAATACTGGAATAAATATAGTGGATTGAAATTCATGCCTTGGAGTCTAAGCCTTAAAGCCAATCCTTACGTAAGCATAAGAAACAATTCAGTAAAATTCGAAAAGAAGAAATAACAAATATAAATCTAATTGCAACATTATTTCTTCTAGTATAAACATTATCAGTTCCTGCTTTTAAAGACCAACACATTTTTCATGTTGAAAGTTGAGCTCATAATTTTCCCTCTATTGTATTACAAAAACCATTATTGTAGGGAAAATTATGAGTAAAATTTAATCCGTGAATTGATTGAATCAGCAGACATTTTCAAGCTATATATAGTCATATGAACAGATACTGGATGAATGTACTCAGTTGTCTGGAGAAATCAACTTTTTTTAAAGCAAGTTGCTATGGCAACCTGTTTGATTAATTCCCAGAAGTAATGTCAATTGTTGAATGAAAAAAATGCGCTTTTTTAATTGTTTATATGTTTTTAAAATGCCAAAAAGTTTTGTGTTGATAATTTTTCATTTGAGAATAAAATAAAAATTGTTTAAATTTTATTTATTGTGTTTTCAGTCTAGTAGATTCAAGGCATCTCAAAATGTCATTAAGATCAATTTGTGAAAAATGGATATGTTATTTTTGTAAGGTTATTAAAGAATACAAGAATGAATCTTTTATACATAAAATTGTTGTTTATTCACTTCTAGACCTTGACTATGTTGGTGTGTGGTTTTGGGGATTTGCTTCAAATGTTGATCATCATCTCACCAGGATGTAATAGACTCTTGCTTTTCTTTCTTGGTTCAAGTGCTTATATAAGTTTGTTTATTCAGTTGTCATGTTTGTGCACCTGAGTTCAGCTGGGTCAACCTATTGCTTATGTGTTCAAACAGCCACCTTCTGAAGCACCTGATTCTTTTAATGCTCAGAGTGAGCTGAGTACATATTGGGGTCACTACGAATGAACCCCTCTTAGAACAAAGGTTCAATATTGTTATTAAATTCACTTCTGGCATTTCCTGATGTGAATCACATACTACATTTTGAAAATAATTAAAATTCATGAACCTTGAAGATCTTGTCAAAAGTTTCTAATCCTATTAGTTGAGATATTGTCTATATAAATAGCAAATACTCAGTGATAATGTTAGGTTTTTATTAGTAATAATGAATTATACAGAGTCAAAAACCATGGATTAGTAGTATATAAAGGTAATGGTAGGTGGTGCCACCATACTTTGATGATATAAAAATGCTCAGATCTATATCAGCTGTACTGTGACATCTGGTGGGTTTATCTGGCTGAGTTTCTCATGACAAGCTGAAGTAAATTATTGGAGTTCAAGCCAGGCATGATAGTGGTTGTTAAATAGATATAGTCCATTTTTGAAATTGTGGAGGGAAATTTGACATCTCTCCATCTAGAGTGTCATGTGTACACTGGAAATACTTGATGATAGCAGACATTGCCACCTTTATACAGTAACCAACCCTGTCTTTTCTTTATAAAACTTAACAATACTTGGGTTACAAGAACATTGACTCACCTTATTCTTATGACAGGTATACGGGAATCAAATCTGAGAATCTGACTATAATTTTATTGTGAATAATTCCTGAAAATGGCATTATATTCCAACAATTATTTGATTTTTGCAAGAATTTGCAAAAGAGTGTCTTTTTAACACCAACAAAGAAACTA